>CM060433.1:102504729-103846220 GCA_030545235.1 Helianthus tuberosus | reverse complement strand
GATAAAGGCCAAGTTGTTGGTTCAAAATGCCCACCAAAAATGTGCTAAATGCAAGATCTTCAATGCTATCCACAATCATCATCATCATTCGTCTACTTATTGTTTAAACATAATAAATATATACCGTAACCTTTTATGTTGCTCAAAAGGTGATGTACATGGAGCAATATATATTGGATCGCATTCTTAGTTGTATCAAAAAGTCACATGCACGTAATAACTTAAGATATGATAATATATAATAGAGGGAAGATATATATTCAAAACGCTAAATGTTACGAAAACACATAGAACAAATTAAATCATATTACGTTTTTTTCAATTTTTAGATTTATAAAATGAAAGAAATCATTGAAATAAATTGCTTATTTGTCTCTCTTGAAGTTAAAAATTAAATAAATAACCTTTATATACATAACTTACACATGTGTAAGTAATATATATAAACATACACAATCTTACGTAAAAGGTACAACTTTTTAAACAAAAATATGAATCAATGATATAAAGTTAAACGATTTATATTTATATTTTTTTGTTCAATTCATAAACATTTAAATGATAATTAGATTTATGTTAATATTTCTCATAACAATTTGGTGTTATGCAATAAACTTCACCTGTATAATATAATTTTACATAATATACTGTAATTTGATTAATGCTTTTTTATATCATTTTGTATCTTTTTTGAAGTTACAATACCGTTTGCATTATGATACATTTCCAAATAAATAAATAAATAAAACTGATAAGATTATTTCCCTGAAATGTTACTAAAATATTAAAATACATCATGGAAAAAATTGAAGATAGTGGATGGCGTTTGGTGTTGGATTGGTGTAATTTTGAATATTTAACACGTGATTACGGTTTGACTTATCTAAACATTACTATTTATTGTGATAGTGAGAAACCCGCGCGTTGCGGCGGGGTCGACAATACAATACAGGGCTATGAACAAAATTCAACCATTTGACGATAAGTTTTTAACGGCTTCATGAGACAGTTAAATAATAGACCTAGCATACCTTTGTCATTTTTTGTTTATGTTGCTTGCTGTTATATTGGGATAGAAAATTTTTTAGAGAATATTATCAAACTGTGTGAGCGTTATTTTCATAACAATGTGTCGGTTATACTTTAATAACATTAAAAGATAAAGATACATACACCACGTAGTCAACTTACTATGTTTATTTTCTAAGCTGTGGCTCTTCCAATATTTGCAACAAAAGTCATGTCAATTTTGTATCAGACAAAGTAGCACGACTAACATTAGAAACGAAATCATAGGTTGTTTTTAAAATAAATATTGCTGATCCTTGTAGTAAGCTAGAGTTTGTCTTATCAACATCAAACGCTAATACAAAATACCAATTTTAGTTGCAATATATGAATTCCAATAATTAACCTAAACAAACACTCACAAAACAAAAGTCACTAACAACAATACTCAAGTCGATTTTGAATCAGGCAAGGAACCAAGATTAACAATGGAAACGAAATCATAGCTATCACCAGAATAAATATTGTAAAACATTAAACAACCCGTTTTGACCCAAAACTGTTCTGACCCGTTACATTATGTGACACAACGAACCAGTTTTGCCTTGCTCAAAAATATATATATACAGATTTGTTACTATTTTTTGTTGTTTGATACCTTTACAAAAAAGATTACATGAACCATTTTTACCCAAACCTGTTATGATCAGCAGCGACATGATCGATGATCAATCTCAAAAGCCTGTCTTTAAAATCAAAAATGAAAAAATAACATATGAAGATGAAACACGGTGTTTAGCTAAATGCAATCTGTAAGAATGGAAACCTAGCAAAAGCAAAATCACAAATCAAATCAATGGAAACATATATCTAATAGAGTAAAAAAGTAGAACACCTTTAGGACGAAGAGAATGAATGAGTGATGCCGATGAAAACAAGAATCCGAGAATTAGATTTCTTCGCAGTGCAATGTACTACCCCTGCTGCCCCATTCCACGGTTTAGTTTACTGGTGGTCAAGGAAGACGCCGCCTCAGCCACTTGCATAAGGGGATGTTGTTAGACCATTGAAGATGTCCTTGTTAATGTAGTTGACCCGATGTTGCCTTCCAAATCTTCAACAGTATTGTTTGAGCCTACAACTAAAAAAGTATAAAAATTACACATGCCTTACCAAGAGCAACCACCTATATTATTAATTAAATTAAATAATAATGAGCATAAAGAGAGTTCAATACATATGTCGTTACCGCTATCAAGACGATTGCATGTGCCAAGTGGAGTGGTGAGCTCAGTATCAACCGGTACCGTACCTAAATACCTAAAAGTGGGTACCGATACCGAATATACCCGATATGGTATGGTTGGTAATGATATTTTAGGGTAAAAACCGGTACCGAAAATGTCAAAAGTCGGTACCAAATACGTATTGATATTGCACCCGGTTTCGGTAAATTCGGTACCGGTACCATTTGCTCATCCCTAGATAGAAATACTACATCAGAAAAACATACAAAAGAAAGGTAAAACTAAGTACCTGCCAGCATGAATTGTTACCAGCCACTGTATCCTCTGTTTTGCTAGTGCCACTTGAACTTATGGAAGCTGCTGAACCTTTTCTTCTTCGTCTGGTCCATAGTTAGAGCACTGAATTATTTGGTATACGAATAATATAAAAACATTACTAATTAGTAATTAGTAATTAGTTGTTAACTTATCCAAAATATATAAATCTCAACCTACCCCTTTAGTCAAAGCAGCTTTTCTACATCTTTTTCCTAAATGAGAGACACTAATCCAAAAATGAACAAATTACAATCCAAATAAAAAATTATCAACCTACATAAAACAAAATGCATCCAAATATATTGATATATCACCTTTTGATACTCATCCAAATAGTATGTGACCAATCCCGGCAACTGTTTGCTGAGTCGAAACCATCACTCAGCCAAAATCCAAATCGATATAAAAATTGCAACAAGGCATCCACAACACTCAGCCAAAACCCAAACCGAAAATCTACACCGAGTCAATCCAGTTCGGTAATGCATATCGGAATCCTAATCATATCCTTCAAGGTTGAGCTCACGAACGGAAACCAAATGTCCCCTTCCCAAGCATATCTTTCACAATATATCTGAGATAATTGGGAAAGTAGAAAAAAATTTGGTTAGATACATCCAATTTACAGTACAGGTCGGAATTATTCTTTTGAATTACCCTATACTTTAAAAGCAAAGGCTATGAGAATGTTGAATAAGAGAGGTTACAAAAAATACCGATGAAAGGAGCCAGCTAGATGGGACAGGTGGGCGTCTAAACTCTCGTTTCATTACACCTCTCAAGTCCACCAAAGCATTATTTTCTGCAGTTGGACGGTTGTGTCGGAAATCGTCTGATTCTATAAATTCATCCTCACTGGAAGCCAGCTTACACAGAAAAGATGGCCACCTAGTTAGCGCAAAGCTGTCTTCTAGAAGCTCAGTTTCATTCTAAGAATCCAAAACATGATTAAATAAAGAAAAAATAGTAGAAAAATAAGGAAAGTGGAATTACTATGAATTACCCTGCATTTCAATTGGATCCATCATGATCTTTCGATGAAACCGAGGCAGGCCCATCGTCGGTAGCTGACTTTATTTTTTCCTGCAAGAAGAAGAAAACTGCGATACGTGTAAAAAGATGCAACAAGAAGAAATAACAAAGATATCATGATATAAACGCACGATATCATCTTTTAAGCTGGTCCCACCGGTGGTTACCATGACTTGAATGTTTAGATGGTTTCCAAGTTCTTCACAACAAATTTGTGTCGTGTCTTGTAGCCCAAGGCGTCTGGTGGAATATCTGTTCGTGGCTGAGAATTGATATGCCGAGAGACATGACTTCTGTCAAAAACAGTCGGGCTCAAAACTTGGATGTAGATGGTCAACATGGTTTACCTTAAAAGTATGTGGAGTATTTGGCTTAGCAGAAATGATAAGGTCTTCAACGAAAGGTGGATCCTGGTATAAAAAGTGGTGGATGGCATAAAGGAAGACTCGTACTTTTGGATAAATAATAGATCGAAATTAAGCAAGATCAATGTCAGTTCTAATAAGGTTTATGATGTCATAGACACATGTATGTTGATATGTATATAACAACTGTTCAGTTCCGAAATCCAACGACCATTAAGTACCATGTGGCTGCAAAATCAAGCAAGCTGTTCAAATTGAAGAATGATGCAAAATTGAACTTACCATCGGTTTTTGATGTGATCAGTTCTGATCCTATCATATCTGACACACCAACTCTTCCCTACAGTTCAAAATGAAGAGGCCCATTAAATCATATAGTCTAGAATATTAGATGTACAAAATGAACTTGTAAGGTGAAGAAATAAGAAGTAACTGACAGTTCCGCCATTAACAGCTCCGCCATTAACAAACTTCAGTGAAACCTGTAAACACAACTTAAATTAAAAAAAATTAATTCTAAATTACAATTTCTTCCTATAATTCTAATAAATCAACTCAAACCCTAACTAACAAACAGCAGTCAACTAAAAAGAAAAAAAAAATCAAACAAAAACAAACAAATAATCCAATTATAAACTCTTAACACATGAATCCATCCATCATATGAAACAATCATATACATGTACAGAAATTAATAAACAAAAACAAAAACTTTTAAAACCTGTGAGTTTTTTAGAGGATCGTAACGAAGAAGAACAAATCGGATGCCATTGAATACTTGAGATGGCCGGTCAAACGGTGAATTTTGATGATTTTCCATCAAATATGGCACTGAAATTAGCGATCATTCAGTTGGAATCTTTGCTCATTAAGAATTTATATCGGTGCCGGTTTCTTCACCACCGTAACGCCGCCGTCGGAATCATCCGGCGAACTTACAATCTCCGACACCGATGAATCCGGACACCAATCGGAGTCAAAATTACCAGTTTGCCCTTCAATCGCCGGTGAAATCGCATCGGATACCATCACCGGCGGCCCCTTAACAATCATACATCTGAAGTTAACCTATAATTAATAAAACATGAAATAATTAGGGTTTTGAAACCCTCAATCATACAACTGAACCATTCGATAAACCATTAATTCAATTAAAAGCATTTACCTCATCTGAAAGACGCTACGATAACAAATCAAATGAAAACAAAAACATAACAGCTTACGGTATGAAGAGATTGGAGGGCATCGGCCATGGCGACATTGGTGATATTAGCAGGGATCTTGTTCAGTTTCCAGAGATATTGAAGCTCTCTTCTGGTAAGCTGTGGAAATTCATGAGATCTGAAAATTGGCTGGAATATCAAAGTTCGGGCAAGGGTGATGAAGGTGAAGAGACGAACGCATTCACTCAATGGGTGAAAACCCTAATTTGCCCCACCAGCGTCTTAAAATTTTGATGAAACCCCATCTAAAATGGCTTGTATACTATTGTACATCATGCTTTAAAATTTATACTTGTGGTAAAATTACAATTGTGTACATCACTTTTCCTTTTTATTATATTATAGATAATAATGCCGCTATTCAAATTGTTAAAAATCCTGTCTTTCACCCTAAAACCAAGCACATTGATATTAAGGTTCATTTCATTCGAGATTGCTATGACAGAGGACTTGTTAAACTTGAACAGATCCATACTGATGCAAATACAACAGATCTTTTTACAAAACCTGTCAGCAATTCGAGATACAAAGTGCTTGTGGATCTTTTGAAAATGATGCATTTCACCGACAAAGCGTTTAAAAAGCACAACGTATAAGAACGCTGTGAACGCGTTGTAGGATCGTGTTTGACTCCCAAACGATTGCGAAACGACACGTACGACGTGCGGAATCCGTACACGTGTGTGGACCGAACACAAGAACGTAATAAACTGTGATTCGATTGATAATATGACAAGTTTACACCTTGAATGCTAGTTTGTCCCTCTAGAAGCTCTAGTCTTCAAAATATCAAAAGTTCTAAATGTTTACCCTAAAGCTTCTATTTATAGGCAAAGAATTAAGGAAGTTCTCCTTAATTACAAGTATGCCACTCCTTATATAAACTATACTTATTCCTAGATTTAACATAATAAAACCTTGTCTTTAACAGTTTTCTGCTAAGATTCGGACTGACGGAGGCGATAGACATTAGTGCGCTCACAAACGCCAAGTGCTTGAATGCTGAGAGCAATGGCCACGACAAAGTTTGCATAAATTTGGGCATAAAGTATTCTACTTTTACACAAATTTAGGGGGAGATATATTTGTTGGGAAATGAAATGAATGTTTGTGCTAAAGGCCTTAATTAACACATGTAAGGTGTCAAGGCTGAAAGGACTAGGATCTATTACGATATGTTGATAGGCCTAACGCTAAAAAAGGATAAAAGATACAAAGTGATATAAACATAATGAACTATGCACCATGTGGGTAACATACCATCGACGTATGATTTCATGGTCTTAAATCTTGCGTTGATAAATAGCCAACACCTGAGGTTTCGGGTCTTTATGTTGTTGAGTCATTGATGCGTGTTGTGTGTTATAGGTTTTTATGTATATTTTAAGCCCTTTTTACACGTTAGTCAAGTTTTAAATTTATAAAACACGATATTTTACTAACACCAAACACACATATGGGCAAGTGCACCCATCGTGAGCGTAGTATAGTGTAGGCAAGATACCGAGGTCGTCCAAGGACACAAGAGCTTTTAGTACCGGTTTATCCTCAACGTCTAATCAAATCAAAAGTTAGAAAAAGGTTTTAAACTAGAAAAAATAAAAACTAACTAAAATGATGAAAAATAAAAATAAAAACAAAAACAGATAGACAAGATGAATCACTTGGTTCCGACTCGTGTTTAGTGTAACCTTTGATTATTTCCGCACTTTTGCACTTTTTAAGAGATTATCTTAGTTATTGTAGTAGGCCCCTCTTTTGAAGGTGACGTTACCCTCAACCCAGTAGTTTGAGTCAGCAAGGATACAATCCTAAAGGGTCGGATTATTGAAAGATAATTAATTAAGTTATTAATGCATATTATGGTAGGCCCCTCTTTTGAAGGTGACGTTACCCTCGGCTAAGTAGTCTGAGTCAACAGGGATACAGTCCTAAATAGCCGGATTAAAGTATTAATAGTAGCTTACATATGTGGGGATCAAAGAGTTTGGACCCCCGCCATCCAATACCGGTGGGTATTGAAGGAGGTCCTACTAAATTTGACCCAGGTCCTTGCAGGATCTATACACTGAACAAGGCAAGACTCTTACCAAACTGTTCCCTTAACCCCTGACCAGGTAGCCAACATATCTCCATATAGACCGTGGAGATATGAATGGTGAAAATCTTTTATTTTATATAGACAGTAAAATAATGCCAAGACACCACGGACAAACGATAAGGAAGAATCACCTTCAACATAAGAAACTAGTTATTAAAGTCATTAATACATAACCAAGTAAAAAGTGCGAAAAGATTAAAAATAAAAAGTATTACACTAGACACTTGTCTTCACCAAGTGATGTAAGAGACTTAGGCAAACATGGCCTTTGATTGTCAAGAACTCTTACGATCAATCTTGGATCCCGAGACGACTCACACACTCTACGAAGGACAATGGATGATGGTGGTAGATGATGGTGTTGTGATGGTGGTGGGTGGTGGGTGAAGTGTGAGAGAGGTGGTGTGCCAAGGGATGGTTTGCAAATGAGCCAAGCACCCCTATTTATATCCTGAACAGCAGCCCGGGCACGGCCCCGTGTCCACCTTCTTCTCTGTCTTCATTAATTGCAGTTTGTCTGCATTAGTTGACCACGCCCCCGTGTCCGCTGGGCACGCCCCCGTGTGCAGAAGCGTATCTGTACTATCAAGATTTCCCAAGATTCTGCGAATCTTAGAGTTGACCACGGCCCCGTGTCCGCTGAGCACGACCCCGTGGTGGCTGATAGAAGCTTCTACAGCTTTGTCTTTTCTGCTGACACTTGGGCACGCCCCCGTGCTCATTGAGCACGGGGCGTGTTCAGCCTTCTGTTCTCTTGTTTTGCTTGAGAAGATGCTGTCGGGGAGGTCGGGCATGCCACCTTTGTTCCTTTTCTTGTATTTATGTTAGATTTAGCTGCCTTTTTGCTTCTTTTGTTCATTTGAGCTCATTTAATCCTGAAAATACAAAAGGAAGACAAAAACATATTTTTTCCAACATTAGTACTAAAAAAGGGTTAGTTTTATGCCACAATTGATGTAATTTATATGTTGCATTTTGTGCACATCAAATACTCCCACACTTGAATCTTTGCTTGTCCTCAAGCAAAACTGTTTATATTGTGGCTTTACACTCCCAAATGGAATGGGTAGAAGAGAAGGTTTTTGAGCTTGTCGTAGAGTGTCGGGATTTCCAAGATTATTTATTAAGTTTTATTTTTATTTATTTACAATCCTATTCGTCATGATTTATTTGAAACATTTCATAAGATAAATTACTTATTAGGGCATAACATGCCTTTTTTAAAATTCCACTTATATACAAGTCCACATACTTCACGGGGGATCACTCAACACTCGGCCGAAGATGTATTTTAGTGGATCACTCGAGAGCGGCATGGAACTTACTCCTACCATAAGCTTGCCAAGCAATCAATCCTCCTCCTTTTTTAACTATACACCTTTGTAAATATCAAGAGGACTTTTGGGGTGAAGGGTTAGGCTTGGGTTAAAGGTAGGTGGTTGGGTTAGTGGTTAGTAAAAGGGCGAAATGCGTAAAAAGCGTCGGTTTTCGTAAGACTTTCTTTTTGAAGTTTTTATTTTGATGAAGCTATTATTCAAACAAAGTTATTTTTGATAAACTTGTTTGTTTATTTCTCTTTTGCTTCATCATATATATATATATATATATATATATATATATTTTAAAGTCATAAGAAAAACCGAGCTTGTTACTAAAACAAAGGGTTTAAAAATAAAAAGGTTTTGGTGGGTGAAAGGGTGTTTGTTTTGGGTTATGAAATGAAAAGGTTTAGGCTCAAATGGGTTAACTAGGGGGATTTTGGGTAGGTGGAAAAAAAAGAAAAATAATGGTGTAGAAATAAAAAAGGTTAGTCCTAATGCCTCCGTCATTTACTTACTCGGGTTTAAGTTGGTAAGGACCGGGAATGTATCGTCGTGGCAAGTTCTAGAGTCGTAAGAACCAAGCGGCTATTCACACAAGAAACGAAAAATGAGCATTTAGTTTAAAGATATATATTTGTACTAGGTTATATACCCGTGAGCTTCACGGGTTATGGGTTGCGTTAAAAAAATCTATATCTATAAAAGTGCTTGCGTTAAAAAAAATCTATATCTATAAAAGTGCATAAAGTGCCATGGGTGCAACCCGGGCTCAAGAATCATAACTGCACAAATAAAATACAAATAAAGCGCCATATTACACCTTGCTTTGCCAGTGCGTCAACTGTTGGTATTTTGCCGATAATTGCACGTCGCACAAACATGTTGCCCTTCGAAGTAGCCCAGTTATTCAATTTGAAGCTTGGGGACTGCTTCGGCAGTTCCTTTGCAGTGATTATATCTGCTTTAACTTGTTTGACCATAAAATCTTCATTATCACATGTCTTCCATAAAATCTTCATTCTCCAAGCGATCAAATATGTTGTGGACTCTTGGACATCATATGGTTGAGTTATTTTTCAAACCCACAAAACTTTGATTTAGAAGATATAAAATAAATAACTAAAAGCAACTGTAAATAAAGTATAATAATCACACCTATTTAGACCAAGTGCATCAACAAGATCTCCCAACACTACTACTGCTCCTTCACCACACTCTCATCTCTGCAACACCCAAATGCAAAAAATGGGTTATTTCAAAGATTAACATTTTCTATAATTATATGGAACATTGATTATATTAACATCTTGTGTAATAAAAAAATATGCCGGTTTCGAATATCGGTCAATAAGAAAAAGTCAGCATTTACCCCACATCTAACCATAAATTGACACACTAATGTTGATATCATTAAAAACGTTCTCTTTAAAAGTTAAAACACTTATTATAACACATCACCAAATTAAACCTTACATTTTATACAATGAAAAAAAGAAACAATCTTCGTTCAATGCTAGCATACTTAATGCTACTGAGTAATGAATCCAAACCTCGTTGGTTGAAATAGTACAAAATAGATAAAAAAAAAATATAACGTACCAATCAATGCCTACCAAAAACAAAACACAAAAAAGAGTCAATGAGGGTATATTTGTAATTACATAGCTTGGAAATAATTTTCAATAAAATTTGTGAGCTTTTTCAGATTTTCTACCAACATACCAACTATATCAACCAATGTGACCATAATGTCATCAATACCCTTCTCGATACAATGTATGATGTCATGACATGGATGCCACCACAGGTTCAATAATACAATAGATAACTGCTATTAGTAAACAAATAATACAATAGATTACTGCTATTAGTAAACAAATTATATAAGAAAAACAAACATGTCTCAAAAAAGTTATTGATTCTCTATTGCCGTAAACTCCATGTTGTTTGTTCAAATCAATGTCTCCCATTCCTGTATCTTGTTCTTCACTATCGACGTCTCCTTTGACTTCTTTGTGTGCTTGACTTAGCTTTGCTATCCATTCAGCCAACAATATATCCTCACGTTCACTCACCTAAGCCAACCAATCATATCAAAGAGGATTCTTGTTTTATTTATTTCTAAAAACATCACTTTATTTATAAACTCTATTAAGACGGATTTCATGATAGAAAAGGTCATGACGGAAAAGGGCTTTTAACTTTTTTTTTTAGTTTCTAGATAAGATGACTGAACTACCCTTCATGTGTGCTGAACACGAGGGTGCTTGGTGCATAACACCTCACACATAGTGACGAACTGACATCCACCTAAAGGACAATTTATGAAACAAATTTCTAAACAAAGAACAACGATCCATGCCATTTCTAATAGCAAAGGATAAATGTGAAATCTGACCAAACGACAAGATACTTCATACTTTATGTAATTGTTGTTTTCATATTATTTACCAACAATAGAAACATCAGTTACTGCATTGTTGTGATTGTAAGAATGAATGTGCAATACCAATAATTGCAACTTAATATGAAGAAAAAAAAATGAGACTACAACTTTAAAAACTACCAGCAAAAGATTGGCAACATGTTTTTATTTTATTTACCAATAAAAGCAACACAAGTTACCTCATGTTTGTTGTTGTGATTGGTGAGAAACTAATCTATATCACAATTAGTGAGTAAATATAATGCAAATTCATTTTAGGACAGCCCTAATGATGAATTCAATTGTGGTTCAGCGATACGAACGGACACATCTTAGCACATTTACTTACCAACCCGCCCATTGACAGAACTTAATATCCTAAAAACCACAAAAGACAGTCAAAATCAGCTATCATATAGTGATTACCTCATCTCTACAAAAAGTAAGAACTAAATTTTCCTTCAGTATAACCTGTAAATTTCACAAGCAAAATAGTGTCCACAAGAAGGTTGTGGCATACAGCCATAAAATATAAAACTTTGGATATTTCAACATGTTTCTCCAAATGAACCTTTCTCTTCATATACTCCCAAATTTATAACATCATCATTTTCATATTGAACCAGATACATCTTTTTGTTTCTAAATAAGCAAACTATATAAAGATTACTAAAACATAAATGCAGTCCATTTTTCAGTAAATTCAGGTTACAAATTCAACCAGGTATAGGTCGAAACGGCTCAGTTCAAGAGATGGTCATTTTGGGACGGGTCAAAACGGGCGGTTTTATAGAAAAGGTACCAAATAATTAAAATTATTGTAATATTAATAAATTTTCGCCTGCCAAGGTTTCTGTGGCTTTCACAAATTAAAATCATAAATGGGGTTGGGGATGGTATATACAAATGGCTTTAACATTGGGTAACAGATTATTACAAAAAACAAAAACCAATTACTGCTTGACTCATTTCAAGTTGCCAAAAATGTAAAATGTTTGATGACTACTTAAAACAAGTTTCAAGTTGATTCTCACGAACAGTCCAGGATAGAACAGTTATTCTTTTAATGGTTCACATATACTTATTTATGATGATTATACTACACATGACTTCATAGAAAGGCATAGTTTGGGAGGAAAAATAATTATTTTGTTATAATAAATAAATTCATTTAAAAGTTATGTGTTCGGTCGAATGCATACAAATTCAACTTCAGTTGCCAAAAATATAGGAAGATACAGATCTAACGAACCTGATCCAATACTTTTTATCCAAAATGGAAACCACAACGAAGCCTTCCATGCAAAAGCTGTCCCATTTGGTGTCATCCTGCAGAAGAACATTATTAGCCAAAAGAAAACATTATGCACAACAATGGCATCAAAATTTTCTTCGTAAGAATCTTACGATTGGCCTAATGAACTCCAAACATCCCAAAGCCTTGGTCCGAGCACATCCATGATCTGAGAACATCTAAATATATATCATGCTACGCTATTGGAAAACTAAGCTAGTCATAGAAGTGAAAAATTTCAAACCAAACTCACCAGAATGTAGAACTTTGTAAACCAAGTCTAATAAAGTGATAATAAAAGAAGTAACATAAATAGTGCAGTTCCAATCTAAGTTCCAACTGGACTCGACTTCAAACGGTTTCTCAGGGCCAACACAAAATACAATTACTCAACTCAGATGGTTCAGGAGAAACAGTAAGAATTGAACTTCTGGTAGATCGGCGCTCATGAACGGATTAACTCTGTTTCTTCAAAGATAAACAATATAAAAATAAGAATCTTTGCTCCAACAAAAACTAAAATTCATGAAACGAATCCGTGTTAGATAATTACTTACTATCCTTTATGATGTTTTTAAATATGATCGAATGACTTCAAAACATGCTAGATAGTGCTAGCTGCAGACAGATGGGTAATGCTTTGGCAACGGTAGAGACAATTGATGCGTGTGTGGTGGTATATAGATTTTATATATATATATATATTTTAAGCCCTTTTTACACGTTAGTCAAGTTTTAAATTTATAAAACACGATATTTTACTAACACCAAACACACATATGGGCAAGTGCACCCATCGTGAGCGTAGTATAGTGTTGGTAAGATACCGAGGTCGTCCAAGGACACAAGAGCTTTTAGTACCGGTTTATCCTCAACGTCTAATCAAATCAAAAGTTTAGAAAAAGGTTTTAAAATAAGAAAAATAAAAACTAACTAAAATGCTGAAAATAAAATAAAAATAAAAACAGATAGACAAGATGAATCACTTGGCTCCGACTCGTGTTTAGTGTAACCTTTGATTATTTCCGCACTTTTGCACTTTTTAAGTGATTATCTTAGTTATTGTAGTAGGCCCCTCTTTTGAAGGTGACGTTACCCTCAACCCAGTAGTTTGAGTCAGCAAGGATACAATCCTAAAGGGTCGGATTATTGAAATATAATTAATTAAGTTATTAATGCATATTATGGTAGGCCCCTCTTTTGAAGGTGACGTTACCCTCGGCTAAGTAGTCTGAGTCAGCAGGGATACAGTCCTAAGTAGCCGGGTTAAAGTATTAATAGTAGCTTACATATGAGGGGATCAAAGAGTTTGGACCCCCGCCATCCAATACCGTTAAGTATTGAAGGAGGTCCTACTAAATTTGACCCAGGTCCTTGCAGGATCTATACACTGAACAAGGCAAGACTTTTACCAAACCGTTCCCTTAACCCCCGACCAGGTAGCCAACATACCTCCATATAGACCGTGGAGATATGAATGGTGAAAATCTTTTATTTTATTTAGACAGTAAAATAATGCCAAGACACCACGGACAAACGATAAGGAAAAATCACCTTCAACATAAGAAACTAGTTATTAAAGTCATTAATACGTAACCAAGTAAAAAGTGCGAAAAGATTAAAAATAAAAAGTATTACACTAGACACTTTGTCTTCACCAAGTGATGTAAGAGACTTAGGCAAACATGGCCTTGATTGTCAAGAACTCTTACGATCAATCTTGGATCCCGAGACGACTCACACACTCTATGATGGACAATGGATGATGGTGGTGGATGATGGTGTTATGGTGGTGGTGGGTGGTGGGTGAAGTGTGAGAGAGGTGGTGTGCCAAGGGATGGTTTGAGCTTGAGCCAAGCACTCCTATTTATAGGCTGAACAGAAGCTCAGGCACGGCCCCGTGTCCACATCCTTCTCTGTCTTCATTAATTGCTTTTGTCTGTATTAGTTGACCACGGCCCCGTGTCCGCTGGGCACGACCCCGTGTGCAGAAGCATATCTGTACTATCAAGATTTGCCTGGATTCTGCGAATCTTATAGTTAACCACGGCCCCGTGTCCGCTGAGCACGGCCCCGTGGTGGGCGATGGAAGCTTCTACAACTTTGTCTTTTATGTTGACACTTGGGCACGCCCCCGTGCTCATTGAGCACGGGGCGTGTTCAGCCTTCTGTTCTCTTGTTTTGCTTGGGAAGATGCTGTCGTGGGGTCGGGCATGTCACGTTTTGTTCCTTTTCTTGTATTTATGTTAGATTTAGCTGCCTTTTTGCTTCTTTTGTTAATTTGAGCTCATTTAATCCTGAAAATACAAAAGGAAGACAAAAGCACACGTTTTCAAACATTAGTACTAAAAAAGGGTTAGTTTTATGCCACAATTGATGTAATTTATATGTTGCATTTTGCACACATCAAATACCCCCACACTTGAATCTTTGCTTGTCCTCAAGCAAAACTCTTTATAATGTGGCTTTATGTATCACCCTTAGTATTATTTAATGGTTTTCGTATGAATTACGAAAATAAACATGTAGTTAATATTTCGTATCCGTGGAAAATACGGGTAATTTAAAACTTTTACAATTTAAAAAAAAAAATAATACACGCAATGAAATAGAGTTCGTTGATTAAAATATCAACGAAACGATATGCGGAAGCTTGTATCTTTGATCGTGTTCGGTTCTTCCTTGAGCTTGATCTTCATCCGGGAACACTTGGTATTTACCTGTGATCAAAACCAACCTAAAAGTTAGTTTTGATGCTTAAATAATAGGTTAAACAAGTTTTAGACATCAAACCACAAAATAATAATCAGTTTGCCAGTTATGTAGTCTGTCGCCTTTGTTTTCTTTTTTGTAACATATTATAATATAATTATTTCCTATTGTACAAGGTTCAAATCATGAGTTTATACACATTCTTAACCCGTTTTTGTTTATACTCTTATTTTGACCCGTTAAGGGTACTTATGCACTTTTAAGCTTAAATTACACCCATCCTTTGCTTGCATCTTATTTCCACACTATGGTTTCTACTTGTTTTCCACCACAACAATATTTGTGGTGGATATAATGTGATAAACTACTTGTTCCGTGTTCTAATCTCTGGTTTAGAAAATTTGCAAAAGACAAGTTTCAAGTCTTTTTACGACGATGGACTTTTAATAACATGTTTGACCAAAAATCGTACTTAAAACTATAATCTTATTTGCACATACCTGGCTCGGGTCAAAGTTTTGACCCGTTTAAAATACCTTTCACTATTAACTTACTAATTAATAGCGTCGCGAACCTCATATTACTTTCCTGTAATCACCAAAACTTAACAAGCGATCGTAAAAAATTATCGTCAAATGGTGTTAACGCACCATTTGACCCGTTTAGTCAAAATGATCATTTATCATCATATGATGGTATTTTGATACCATTTCGCCCCTTGAACCCATTCCGGTTAGCACCATGAGTCCTTACTACTTAAAAGACATTTCTTGAATTGTTTGACCCGTTATGACTTATACCAAATGGTGTCTTTTCACATCTTTTATTTTATCCGTCAACTCGTGTCCGGAGTATTACTAAACCACTTTTACACGTTACAATTCACCCCATAACGTATTGTTCAAAATTCGTTATTTATTAGTCTTCACCCGACTAATTTACCATTTTACCCCTTTTTACCATAATTTATGGTTTCTTACCTTTTTACATATTCCGACTTGCATTGTATCTTGCCGGAACATCATATTCCAATTACTTATCATTATTCACAATCAATATTCACAAGTGTATTGTAATTAAAAAGGAAGTGTAAGCATAACTTACCTCGCGTCCGCGCAAACATTCTTTGCATCCATGATCCGTTTGACCCGTTCCTTTCCAAGCTCCCACCTAGCTTGTTTAGAGTCAACTATATCATAACATCCATAAGATGGTTATATTGGTCATTCTATATAATGGCCATCACCCTATGGAACCCCTTTTTTTTACACACTTATCAATCAAAGCATGCCATATATTCAACAACTAGTTCATACCATAATTCTTTTCATTCACTAACCGTTTGACCCGTTAGTGAAGTTACTTATACAACTAGTTAGTAAGTGATTTTAAACACTTTAGGCATGTCACATAAAGTGCTATTTGTTCCCAACAATCAATAATTCATGCCTGAAGCAAGTATATACAATCCTATGCCTTTTTCTTGGTTAATAAGAACATTATTTATGTGCAGCGATTTTCTATTCAGCTGCTGTAATTGACCATTTTGACCCGTTTAAAATCTGAATTAGATCAACATGTTCAAAGATGGATCGTAGAACGCTCCAATACCTTCGCAAGCATATAAGGTACACCTTCTAACGAATTTTCTATGATTTTATATGATTTTTATAAAATCAGCTCAGCAACTATATTTTCATTTTTCAACATCTTTCAAGTTCTGAACAGCAGTTTTAATTCGCCTATTTGGCCTATTTAACAACCACATTTGTTTCTTATGATTGAAAGCAGTAAAAATTTACTTCATAAGCTTTCTGAAAAGGTATAGAACACCCAAATCGGATAAACGGTTGATTTTATATGATTTTTTTAAGATTAGTCAAAATACATATAAAAAGCTACGAAAACCATGTTTAGGGTCCTTTCAAATTCGACCCAAACCATCAATTGCAACCCATTTCCATGGCTAATAAACTAGTTTAAACGATTATCTTGACTAGTTTATTCATTTATTTTTGTAAGAACTAAGGGTTCCTCATACACGAGTGAAACCCGTTTCATCATATCACTAGCATTTATCCCAACACTTAATATAATCAAGTTCTACTTATCAATTGATAGACAATATGATTTCATACACCTAGTTCCATGAACAAATTTACCAAATTTCATCTTAACATTCAAAACCTATTTCAAGTCATTTATGATCATGTACCCAAATTCATGATTTAATCAAACACCTTCTTAACATCATCATGCATGATGATTCTAAACCTAGTTAGACCATCAATTTCATCATAACATTAAAACCCACTTATGTAAGTGTGGTAATTCATCTAAGTATTCAAATCATAGCAATATATGCAGAATTTTCACTTAGGGTTTTGCTCCTAAGCAAGTATACATCTCTAATCTAGCCATAACTTCTACAATTCATACATAAATTGCATCTTGTAAAGTTAATCGACTTTTCACAACTTCATGAATGTCAAAAATTCGACATACCTTTCGATCACCTTGACTTGGTGATCGTTTATGTATATTCCAATCCGAATTTGGCCTTCGTTTGATCCTCCAATTTGAAGGTTTTGTTGAGTTAGGGTTTCACCCCTTTCTCCCTGCTCCTCCTGCGATCGAACACACCTGTGTGTGTTTTTATTTCTTTTTTTTATATAAGTGTTTTAATTAAAACACTTTTCTAATTACCCACCTTTAGCCCCTCATGATTTGGTTTGTTCCAAGTAGGCCTTAACCTCTTTATTTCTAGAAATATTTTCCTTTAATTAACTAGGTTAATTACTCCTAGTTAACTTAGTGGGTTCCGGGAGATTACCACCCGTTTTGTTTTTAAGTCCCGTTAGCTCGGGTCTCTAATAAACATTATTTCATTAAACCCTTTTATTCTCTTTTTATTCGATATTAGGTTTATTTATTTACTTCCTAATATTCACCGGATTTATTTTCACCACTAACGGTATTTACCCGTTCATTATTATTTACATGGTTTAATTACCAAATCCCGATTTCGGGGTGTTACAAGTTTACCCCCCTTAAAGAGGTTTCGTCCCCGAAACCTTCTTTATGTAGTTTGTTGATTAAAACAAGCGAACCTAGCTTCGTTTTCAAGGGTTTCTTTCTTTTCGGTCCACAGTGATCATTTGTGTTGACGTGAGCGTCTTTCATGTAAATGGCTTTATGGGCCATAACTTATATCATATATTCCTATTCTTGTCGTCTATTTGACCGAGTTGTCATTTGATCACCCGGTCACTAATTCTTTCAATATGTTTACTTCATGCTAATCTTATTCTGACGAGCGCTTTACATAGTTTCCTAACCATATTTTGACTTCGAATGGTTTTACTGGCTAGACTAATTAGTCGCCTTCACTTCATACCCCGTTTCCCGGGTATACTATTTTGCCATCCCCGGCCTTATGTGTGTTTAAGATTTTCTAATTCCCCTCATACTACTTATGTTTGTTAAAACGTGCTTTTGACTAAAAACTAAATTTTAGTTTACGTTTTCTCTGTCTTATGTCTTTTCCTCATGTCTAGGAATTTCCGTCTAAGTTTTATTCCTGACCGTGAATATTTTACATGGAGAATTGTAATCAGTTTTCCACGCTTTACCCGAGTGACCCGCCGGTTCTTTTACTTAGCATCGTGGCTTTTTCTTTAATTTTTTTTTCTTTTTGTTTTACTCATGTCATTCTAGAAATACACTTTCGGTGTCAACGCACCCCCCCTTTTTTTTTAAGTTTAGAATTCGTTCTTCTTTTTTTTTTTTTTTTTTGAATTCTATGGACCTTAACCGTAGTCTAAGGCTACACCCGTTACCATTTTAAACTAATCTTCCGACTCCATGACTTCTTACGTCATTTACGTGTCGGTTTGTTTTCCACTTGTTGTTATCTGGTTTATTCCTATATTTATTTACAACCCATTACCCGGGTTCTTTTGTCTTAATATTTCGTGCTTTTATGTCGATTTACGCTTACTTACATTAGCAAGCGTCATCATTATTAAATTTGTTTGACTTGTTTGTGTGAGAGTTCATCACTTATGAATGTCAAACTTCGTTCTTTATTCGACCCGTTCAGCTTTGAAATAGTTGAACGTAATTTATCAAAATTTCTATTTGCAGTATCTTATCGTCCTTTAGTCATGACCCAAAACCCGAGTCTTTTTTTTTACTTTCCATACACGTTCCTGTTTCTCAGTCTACGCACGCGTTTAATTCCTTACCCATCAACCGGGTGTTTTACCAAAATCGTTATCATTGCACCCCTTCCGGTATGCATTAAGACTTCATTTCGATTTACTTGGTCATCTTAGCGAAATCCGTCGCTTTTATTCGACCATGACTTTTATTCTTTACGTGACCACCATTGGCGGCCTTATTAATTATGAGTGACGATTATCATCGTTATCCTTGCTTTACTACGACTAAAGTTAACAACCTTGATTATCTTTTTCGTGTGGGCAACACTTTTGTTTTTATGACCCGGCGGATCATCTATACTTTGGTTTTACTTGCCCATTTTGTTCACCATGGCCCTTTCGTCCAAGATGACTTATTTTCGTGAATTTTCTTTTGATCATTCATTTATATCATCATTTACATCAATCCTTGTCCCTTCTCTCGGGCTCATTATCCTAATGTAATACGCTTCCGTCACCTGGCTGTGCGTTTACATTATTATCAACTATTTTATTCATTTGTTTCATTTGGGTACTTTTTAATTTGTCCCATTCACCCCGTCCTTACTACATCGGATGTAAATGTGTCCGCTATAAGAAGTTCATGGTATCATATGCCACTACTTACTTGGCCAGAGTAAGCGATTAACACATGACACGCATGACCTTTTTATAGTTTTCACATCACGTCCTATGTAAGTAATGCCTCTATTTGTTTCTCTTGGAAACAATATCCCGAATACATTTTCTATTCGGGTTTTTCCAAGTTTTTAATCTACATATGCAACTTTCAATTTCTACATATTTGTTGCATATTACTATTTGTGCAATTAAATTTAAAATGTGCACCTGGTAATGCTTGCCCTAACGGGCTTCTCTTGCCATTAGCCTTGTTCGCGATCGTTACGCGATTTAAGTCCTTGATGAGCATACTCTTTAGACCGTTCCTCTATCAAGTCCGTGATTTGTTAAACTCTCGCTATCTTCATATGCGAGTGTCCTTGAACTAAAACATTTACAACAGTTAGTAATTTCGACATTAATAAATGCACGTATTGTAATACAAGGCTTTTTACTGCACGTGATTTCGTTAACTATACTAATCATTTTCGTTGGTGTAACGTGTATTACACGATACCCTTTGTGTTGTTCACAACACTTTAATCCTACTAAACTATTAACATACATGTACTTACCGGATTTGCGATCAAGCTTCGAACCGAACACACTTTACTCTTTAACCTTGAGCTCTGATTACCAACTTGTAACACCCTTAGTATTATTTAATGGTTTTCGTATGAATTACGAAAATAAACATGTAGTTAATATTTCGTATCCGTGGAAAATACGGGTAATTTAAAACTTTTACAATTTAAAAAAAAAATAATACACGCAATGAAATAGAGTTCGTTGATTAAAATATCAACGAAACGATATGCGGAAGCTTGTATCTTTGATCGTGTTCGGTTCTTCCTTGAGCTTGATCTTCATCCGGGAACACTTGGTATTTACCTGTGATCAAAACCAACCTAAAAGTTAGTTTTGATGCTTAAATAATAGGTTAAACAAGTTTTAGACATCAAACCACAAAATAATAATCAGTTTGCCAGTTATGTAGTCTGTCGCCTTTGTTTTCTTTTTTGTAACATATTATAATATAATTATTTCCTATTGTACAAGGTTCAAATCATGAGTTTATACACATTCTTAACCCGTTTTTGTTTATACTCTTATTTTGACCCGTTAAGGGTACTTATGCACTTTTAAGCTTAAATTACACCCATCCTTTGCTTGCATCTTATTTCCACACTATGGTTTCTACTTGTTTTCCACCACAACAATATTTGTGGTGGATATAATGTGATAAACTACTTGTTCCGTGTTCTAATCTCTGGTTTAGAAAATTTGCAAAAGACAAGTTTCAAGTCTTTTTACGACGATGGACTTTTAATAACATGTTTGACCAAAAATCGTACTTAAAACTATAATCTTATTTGCACATACCTGGCTCGGGTCAAAGTTTTGACCCGTTTAAAATACCTTTCACTATTAACTTACTAATTAATAGCGTCGCGAACCTCATATTACTTTCCTGTAATCACCAAAACTTAACAAGCGATCGTCAAAAATTATCGTCAAATGGTGTTAACGCACCATTTGACCCGTTTAGTCAAAATGATCATTTATCATCATATGATGGTATTTTGATACCATTTCGCCCCTTGAACCCATTCCGGTTAGCACCATGAGTCCTTACTACTTAAAAGACATTTCTTGAATTGTTTGACCCGTTATGACTTATACCAAATGGTGTCTTTTCACATCTTTTATTTTATCCGTCAACTCGTGTCCGGAGTATTACTAAACCACTTTTACACGTTACAATTCACCCCATAACGTATTGTTCAAAATTCGTTATTTATTAGTCTTCACCCGACTAATTTACCATTTTACCCCTTTTTACCATAATTTATGGTTTCTTACCTTTTTACATATTCCGACTTGCATTGTATCTTGCCGGAACATCATATTCCAATTACTTATCATTATTCACAATCAATATTCACAAGTGTATTGTAATTAAAAAGGAAGTGTAAGCATAACTTACCTCGCGTCCGCGCAAACATTCTTTGCATCCATGATCCGTTTGACCCGTTCCTTTCCAAGCTCCCACCTAGCTTGTTTAGAGTCAACTATATCATAACATCCATAAGATGGTTATATTGGTCATTCTATATAATGGCCATCACCCTATGGAACCCCTTTTTTTTACACACCTATCAATCAAAGCATGCCATATATTCAACAACTAGTTCATACCATAATTCTTTTCATTCACTAACCGTTTGACCCGTTAGTGAAGTTACTTATACAACTAGTTAGTAAGTGATTTTAAACACTTTAGGCATGTCACATAAAGTGCTATTTGTTCCCAACAATCAATAATTCATGCCTGAAGCAAGTATATACAATCCTATGCCTTTTTCTTGGTTAATAAGAACATTATTTATGTGCAGCGATTTTCTATTCAGCTGCTGTAATTGACCATTTTGACCCGTTTAAAATCTGAATTAGATCAACATGTTCAAAGATGGATCGTAGAACGCTCCAATACCTTCGCAAGCATATAAGGTACACCTTCTAACGAATTTTCTATGATTTTTATAAAATCAGCTCAGTAACTATATTTTCATTTTTCAACATCTTTCAAGTTCTAAACAGCAGTTTTAATTCGCCTATTTGGCCTATTTAACAACCACATTTGTTTCTTATGATTGAAAACAGTAAAAATTTACTTCATAAGCTTTCCGAAAAGGTATAGAACACCCAAATCGGATAAACGGTTGATTTTATATGATTTTTTTAAGATTAGTCAAAATACATATAAAAAGCTACGAAAATCATGTTTAGGGTCCTTTCAAATTCGACCCAAACCATCAATTGCAACCCATTTCCATGGCTAATAAACTAGTTTAAACGATTATCTTGACTAGTTTATTCATTTATTTTTGTAAGAACTAAGGGTTCCTCATACACGAGTGAAACCCGTTTCATCATATCACTAGCATTTATCCCAACACTTAATATAATCAAGTTCTACTTATCAATTGATAGACAATATGATTTCATACACCTAGTTCCATGAACAAATTTACCAAATTTCATCTTAACATTCAAAACCCATTTCAAGTCATTTATGATCATGTACCCAAATTCATGATTTAATCAAACACCTTCTTAACATCATCATGCATGATGATTCTAAACCTAGTTAGACCATCAATTTCATCATAACATTAAAACCCACTTATGTAAGTGTGGTAATTCATCTAAGTATTCAAATCATAGCAATATAAGCAGAATTTTCACTTAGGGTTTTGCTCCTAAGCAAGTATACATCTCTAATCTAGCCATAACTTCTACAATTCATACCTAAATTGCATCTTGTAAAGTTAATCGACTTTTCACAACTTCATGAATGTCAAAAATTCGACATACCTTTCGATCCCCTTGACTTGGTGATCGTTTATGTATATTCCAATCCGAATTTGGCCTTCGTTTGATCCTCCAATTTGAAGGTTTTGTTGAGTTAAGGTTTCACCCCTTTCTCCCTGCTCCTCCTGCGATCGAACACACCTGTGTGTGTTTTTATTTCCTTTTTTTTTATATAAGTGTTTTAATTAAAACACTTTTCTAATTACCCACCTTTAGCCCCTCATGATTTGGTTTGTTCCAAGTAGGCCTTAACCTCTTTATTTCTAGAAATATTTTCCTTTAATTAACTAGGTTAATTACTCCTAGTTAACTTAGTGGGTTCCGGGAGATTACCACCCGTTTTGTTTTTAAGTCCCGTTAGCTCGGGTCTCTTATAAACATTATTTCATTAAACCCTTTTATTCTCTTTTTTATTCGATATTAGGTTTATTTATTTACTTCCTAATATTCACCGGATTTATTTTCACCACTAACGGTATTTACCCGTTCATTATTATTTACATGGTTTAATTACCAAATCCCGATTTCGGGGTGTTACACTTTACACTCCCAAATGGAATTGGTAGAAAAGAAGGTTTTTGGGCTTGTCATAGAGTGTCGGGATTTTCAAGATTCTTTATTTAGTTTTATTTTTATTTACTTACCATCTTATTCGTCATGATTTATTTAAAACTTTTCATAAGATAAATTACTTATTAGTGCATAACATGCCTCTTTAAAATTCCATTTATATACAAGTTCACATACCTCACGGGGATCACTCAACACTCGGCCGAAGATGTATTTTAGTGAATCAGTCGAGAGCGGCATGGAACTTACTCCTACCATAGGCTTGCCAAACAATCAATCCTCCTCCTTTTTAACTATATACCTTTGTAAATATCAAGAGGACTTTTGGGTGAAGGGTTAGGCTAGGGTTAAAGGTAGGTGGTTGGTTTAGTGGTTAGTGAAAGGGCGAAAAGCGTAACAATCGTCTGTTTTCGTAAGACTTTCTATATATATTTTTTTCAACTTTTATTTTGATGAAGCTTTTATTCAAACAAAGTTATTTTTGATAAACTTGTTTGTTTATTTATCTTTTGCTTCATCATCAATCATCCTTTTTTTTTTTTTTTTTAGGAAAGTCATATGAAAAACCGGGCTTGTTACTAAAACAAAAGGTTAAAAATAAAAAGGGTTTTGGTGGGTGAAAGGGTGTTTGGTTTGGGTTATGAAATGAAAAGGTTTAGGCTCAAAGGGGCTAACTAGGGGGATTTTGGGTAGGTGGTAAAAAAAAAAGAAAATAATGGTGTAGAAAAAAAAAAGGTTAGTCCTAATGCCTCCATCATTTACTTACTTGGGTTTAAGTTGGTAAGGACCGGGAATGTATCGTCGTGGCAAGTTCTAGAGTCGTAAGAACCAAGCGTCTATTCACACAAGAAACGAAAAAATGATCATTTAGTTTAAAGATATGTATTTGTATGCTCAGTAAAGGCTCAAAACTCACTTTTGTGGGAATGGGTTTTTATGTGATCAAGTATATATAATCAAATTTTAACTAAGCTTGTCATGTCGTTTCATAATTTTCTTATGTTGGTTCTTTTTATCGCGACGCTATCGGTTGTAAATTTGTAAAAATATAACCTTTTTAGAACTTGAATTTCCCAAGTTAAACCTAGACAAGTAAAAAATGAAAAATTTTCGAAAAAAATTTGGGGTGATTAGCGGTTCTAATAGAGTTTTGTGTAAGGCTTGTAATTAGGACTTGCAAGATTCAAGGTTTTAGCATCCCCCCACACTTAAATTACACATTGTCCTCAATGTGTCCCAAAAATAAGTTTTTAGGTTGATTGAATGTGTAAGAAGGTGTGAAAAAGCAAAAATTTGTGATACTGGGCGCTGGACACGGCCCCGTGTAGTCCGGGCACGGCCCCGTGTTCAGGTGCCAGTAACAAAATTGAAAAAGAGAAACAGAAGCCTGGGCACGGGGGCGTGTTGGGTGAACACGGCCCGTGTCCAGTTTACCTGAACTGGGCATTTTCTTCAGACTGTGCAGCATGGGGCCGTGTTGGGCGGACACGGCCCGTGCTGAACTTACTGTTAACGAAGAAATTTTGTCGGATGGCCCTGTTTTCCTGCATGGGGTGCTGGTTCAAGTTTCCCTTGTTTCCTTTGCCATCCCGAGTGTGTTTTATTCCTGAAAATTAAAACTAACTAGAAAACATAAAAATTAATCTAAACTAAACTAAGGATAGTTCCGCGGAATGCCTCCGTGGTGCGCCACGTTTATAAGGGTCCTTGGCTAGACCCAAAGCATGGTCATATGTCACCCAAGTGGGATGTTTTGCATCCCATGTGTAACAACCATAAATTTATTTAGCGATTTCCGTAAATAATCACAGATTACTTAATATTTATATTTAAACATTCATGCTCAAATTACGGGTTTATTAAAACTTTTCTAAACTTGAAAGCAAAACTACATAATATAATTTAATTCATCGTTTTAGAATAACGACGAAACAACATTGCGGAAGCTTCATTTAACGCGTGTTCGGTTCTTGCTCGACGCTTGATCTTCATCCGGGGCTCTCGACATTCACCTGTGTTCAAAACCAACTTAAAAGTTAGTTTTGATAATTAAATAACTGGTATCACAAGGAAAATGCTGTCGAATAATTGAATTAAAGAAAAAAATCAGGAAATCCCAATATTAATCCCTTGATCCTAGAAACAAGGATTTGAATCCAGTCTCCACCGTAACTTACGGTGGACACCGTAAGTTACGGTGGCCCCTGATTTAAAAAGCCCCCACCGTAACTCAGTAGGTATCTGCCGTAAGGTTTTCAGCCCCACCGTAACTTACGGTGCCCACCGTAAGTTACGGTGGCCCCTGTATCAGCCCCTCCCATTTTGCCGTTTTTGACACGAAAACTTTCGTATCTTTCAATCCACTTGTCTGTTTGACCTACCGTTTCTTCCTACATGATTGTAATTTGATCCTTCATCCTATGGAGTTAAAATCCAACATCCGGATTAACAAAATGTAAGACTTTTAAGTCTTCGGCTTATTACCCTTTTTACCAAATTTTGACCCGTTCGCGATTTTATCAAACAAACATGTTTACTTGATCTATAAACTCATGAGAATCATAATTTCAATATCTCCTATCAAATTAATCATAAATCATGGGTTTCTTACTTAGTTAGAACCCGTTTACACTCAAGTGCTTATTTTGACCCATTTAGGGTATTTAAGCACTTTAAAGCTTAAAATCGCTTTCATTCATTTCTAGCATCATATTCTTACATTTCTTATCAAGTAATCTTCCACCACAACTATACGTGTGGTCGATTAAATGTGGATATCTATATGTTTCTAGTTATACCCCTCGGATTATTGTTTTACGTCAAAGACTCATATAAAATCATTCGACCCAAGAATTTACATCTTTCACTATCTTTTCTTTTTCTAAGCATTTATTTAATCATAAAACTTGTTTCCGAACCTCTTGCAAGGGTCGTTTTTTCGAATTAGCCTATAAGGGCAATTTGGTCAATTTTCATCCTTCTTTTACTACAAGGAACTTTTAAATACTTGTTTGACCCAAAATCCGACCTTTTTAACTATAACCTTGTTTATAAACCCATGTACTTCTAAAACACTATAACCATAATTCAATTTATTCGGTTTACCTAAAAGATAACCGAATAACTATACTTTAACCATGTCTAACTCTTATAGAATCTCAAGTTCTACATGATGATTTGAATCATTATACATACCTGGCTCGGATCAATATATTGACCCGTTTCAATACCTTGCCTTAGTAGCCGCTAAACAATAACGATGTGCGTATCCATTTGATATTTATTCCTTTAAACATGTAACTCGACAAACCATTAGTCGATATTGTCAAAGGGTGATAATTTCACCGTTTGACCCGTTTATTTACCTAGTGATCTTCGTCACTTCAACTAAATGCAAATATCATGTATTATGCTAATTTAAAGTCTACTAGCAAAAATACGAAATCAAGCAATACGTAACGGAATCGTGGTTACGTACCTTTTTAAGCATCCTTTTCAAACGCGTATTTCCACCGGCTTGTCCACTTGACGATCCGGATTCCTCGCCTAAAGAGTTCAATTCACAATCCGTTTAGAACCCTTTTTATAAGTCTTAACGAACAATTTTCCATAACCATCAAACATGCGTTTTTGTCCAATTTTCAACATTTCTTTTCTCTTAGGCATTATATCAAACACCTAATGAGCATGATTTCATATAATTCACAATCAAGTTATTGACTAACTATTTAGCCAAAATTTAAGCATCATGTCACATGTTCATGTCAAATTTTTATATCAAAAATTCTGGATTTTCTTCATGGAGCTCAAATACACTAGGTTAACAAAGATAATCCTAGTGCTTAGCATAATTCTACAAAACCCACTTGACACATGAGTGTATGATCATGAATTCACAACCATGAACACTACAAAAAAAATGAGTATTGGAGACTAAAAAAGCAGTCTCTGCTGCATCTAAATCAGTCCCTAATGGTTATCGGGGACTGATTTGCCAGTCCCCAGCCAGTCCCGGATACCTAGTCCTAGATAGTGGTTTTAGTAACTAAAAATCAGTCTCCATTGTATGACACCAGTAGGGACTAACGATCACTCTTCGATATATAAAAATTCAGTCGTTGATTTGTACCCTGGTACCACGACATTTCAGTCCTCAATACTTTTCTCAGTGACTGCAAATCAGTCTTGGATAGTATGATATTTTAGTCCCTAATGTTTAACTTTAGTGACTGGAAGTCTGTCCTCTAAACATGTCGATATGGTCCTTAATACGTTTCGTTAGGTTCGTGATTCCATGTTAATTCAGTCCCTAATAAAATGTTTCGAAGACTGATAATTAGTTTCTAATGCCATGTTATTTCAGTTCATAATATATTTATTTTAGAGACTGAAAAATCAATCTCTAATAGTGAATTTTCTAGTCTCTGTTATACTTATTAAAAGTATAAAAACTATTTTCCAACAATACGTCTCAAACCAAATCTAAGCAAATAATACCAAAAAAATTTACAAATTTCTATGAATTCACAATTTATGTAGGAAATGTGCTTAGATAGAATAATACATGTGAACAAATAAAAAATGTAAACATAATACTTATAAGTCATTGTCTTCATGGGTTTGTTGTGGGTATCATGAGTTCTTCCCATTTTCCGTCTTCCTCAGTTTTGTCATTGGCTTGTTTCGATTCATTAGTGCTCCAAGTTAGATTCATTAGTGCTCCAAGTTACTTGATTACCTGATGCATTATAGTCATTGGTAAATGTTGTTACAAATTACAAAAAAAAAACACAAAGTCTTATGTAGAACAAAATTTACTTGTATTGATAATAAAATATATTCAAACTAAATGATTTAAAAAGAGATTAAATATTAACCTTAAGAAGCATTGAACAAGCACCAAAATCCCAAACTTTGAAATTCTTATAGGCAAGAATCTGTTAATAACTTCCTAATACAAAACAAAACAAGTGACCGGATTAAATAATCTACATATGACTGAATTATAGTAAATAAACCACAAATCAGTAGGATGGGAACCCTGGAAACATCTAGACATATGCATCAATTATGGATATTTCATGTGAGTTTGTTTAATCAGGCAAAAACATATGAGTTTCTCTAATGTAACAAGCCACAAATAATGCAATAAACCAAAGAAATTACATTGAATTGTATGTGCAATTTTATGAAATTTCATGAAGACATTTAGTCAAATATATGGCCATGAAATGCATGATGAAACAAGAACAAAGGTTGACTAATGTTGGAGAAAGTTGGAACTAAATAACGAAAATTTTGTAAAAGCATGTTATGTTTCTTTTGTCTAAATGATAGTGAAAATTAAGTGAACGAATTACAAACCTTGGTACTACCTTTATCGAGGGCTTCATTGCTTCTGTGTCAACTTGCCACTGCAAACACCTGCTGGAATCATATCAAAGTTCATGGTGAATAACTAAATTCAGCCTCAAAGTAGACAAATGGATTTTTTTTAAAACGTTAGTCTTGGTGCTATATATATGTGTGTATCTGCACATAGTTCAGCTAGTTTCCCATTTTATAATGATTGAAAACGTCCCATAATGTGCGTTTCAACAAGAGTACCATGTCATTTTAGACCCTTCCTGCAGCCTAACGTCTAACTTTTTGTATAAAATTATTTTCAAGCTCAAGCTCGTTTTTTTATACAAGTTTTTTTTAGTCTCGGGCTAGAGTTTGTTTAAGCTCAACTCAATTCGAGTTTTTAGCGAGCCGAGTACCAAGTAGTTCACAAGCGGATTGGCTCATTTACACCCTCATGCTTAATGTATCTTAATGGAGTAAAAGTAAAGTATCTCTTCAATAGCAAATATAAGAAGTTTTACCTAAGAGCAAGCTTCTGAACTTTTGTCTAAAAGCAACAGGTCTGTTCATGTAGAGTCCGTTGATTCTGTTTCAAATGCATATGAGGATCAATTCCTCCTGTAGTATCACAAGCCTTTATGAGTGTTGTCGTGATCTTATTATCCAATAAGCAAATTCCAACTATAAAATAAGATAATCACCTAACAATAAGCTACAATGAGAATATTAATGTGAATCATTATTGAAAAACAAACTTTAGCTTGGCATAACAATCTGATCAGGCCATTCATTGCCATATCAGAATTCTAAATGAGTAGAAAACTTTTAAATGTTGCTTTATCTATGCTCACTTTAAAGCTCAACAAAGAAGGCCACGATACTAAGGCTATGGGGTATGGGGCGGGGTTGGGGCGTGGGTTGGGTAAAAACGCCCAAGTCACCACCCCGGGTGGGCTTGGGTTTCGGCGTGGCCCCTTTGGCGTGGGATTCAGCCCGGGCGTTGGGCGGGGCTACCCACATGACATGGCGGAACCTCATTGGCCAAGAGCACTAGCCATGGCGGAACCTCATTATGATGTGGCTTGGCCACGCCACCCCAGCCACGCCCCACCATACCCCTTTGAATTTGGCTTTTGGTCTTGGGTGCCCCATACTCCACATGTCACACCATGCCCCCAACCCACGCCCCACCATACCCCACGGTCTAATTATCAATTTTTCACTTGGCATTATAAGAGAAGCAAAAAACTATTGTTTTATTAAGAAAAAAAAAACAATGCTGCTTATAATATATGTTTAGCAATTGCTCAAACAATTAGGATTCGATTTAATAGCAAAGGTGACACCTCGTTCTGTTGTAACAATTCAGTGTTAAGACATCTTGCTTTGCTCTATCTCTATGTAGCATTTCATCAAACAGGTTGTGTGCAAAGACTACAAATAAACCTAACAATCTCAAAATATCTAGATATAAAGTAAACCACACTAAACAAAACAACTTACAACAGAAAATTTCAGAACTAAATCGAATGGAAATAAAAAGAAATCAAGAAGAGAGATTGAACTTATCTTAATGAACGAGGACGGTTTCCACCAGAGCTATAGATCGAGACACTAATTTGCGTTGATCAATTTAGGGGAAAAGGTGGAGAGGAATCATAGATCGATTGGGAACGGGAGAAGTGAGCAGATAGGGTTAGATGTAGGGGAGTTAATTTGGGTGTGGGGGAAATAAAAAATTCAAATCATTGAGAGGGAGTGTTGGAGAGGGAACTAAGTTGGAGAGACTTTTCATTTGATTTGTAAAAATTTTGAAAACTTTAATTCCACTAACCTTTATTTATACTTTAGTTTGCTAATTCAAAAAAAAAAATTATAACCTTTATTTAAACTTTAGTTGGTTAATTCTAAAAAAAAAATTATAAAAGATAGAATTAAAATTAATAGAAAATGAAATTTTCTATAATTTAGATAGTGAAATTAAATTTATATCTTTTTTTAGCTTATAATATAATAAAATATGGTTACAAAATAATAAATATTAACTTTCCAAAGGCAAACTTAAATTAATCCTTCATCCCTTAAACTACGGTGTGAGAGGGCATGAAGATGGAACATTAAGCGTCATGTGTAAGGCATGTCAGCAAAGAGGTGTGGTAAAAAAAAACCACGGGGTGGTATTGGGCGTGGAAAGGACCCCACTTTTATTATATAAATCTGTAATGAGTCATATAGTTCATGATATATCGTAAGTGCATTAACTTGTCGTAAGGATTACCAATTAATCATTATAGTTTAGTGTTTTCTTTAAGTTATCTTAATGAGTTAAATACACATGTGTCACTATGTTTAACAACGCTTCACCACTTTTGGCATTTTGAGGTTAATCATTAGTTCCCAAAATGGTTTCTTAATGGAATTGTTAGGATTTTTTTCATCCCTTAGTATGTTTTCTTATAATAGTATAATACCACTCGATTATTGGAGACAAAATATCACTCCCTTGCTTATTTCAACTACATAACTTGTTGGAGACTAAATATTAGTCCCAAATAAGGTCCTTTTACAAGATATGTGAAATCGATTTTTAGACGCCAATATTTTTCTCAAAATTACAGAATTTACGTCAAATAGTTAGAGACTAAAAGTTAGTCCTTGATCCTTTTTCGTGTAGAAAAGGCGTTCAAGACTGATTATCAATCCCTAACTCCATACATTTTAGAATATTAAGAATTGATTTTAATCTCTAATATGTTCCTTCCATGTTTGAGACTGAAGATTAGTCGCCATACATTTGGGTCATTTTCTTCTATGTATCTAGGACTAAAAATTAGTCATCAATAACTTTCCCTCCAAAACTTAATAGTGCCTAAATTTGTTAGGGAGTGAAATTTAGTCTTAGATAAGGTACTAAAATATTAGCAACTAATTATTAGTCCCTAAAATTAGTCGTATACAAATCAGTCCTCAATATTATTAGTGACTGATAAATCAGTCCCAGATAGTATGTATTAGAGACTGATATATCAGTCCCTAATAGTTTAGTCTCTGATGGCCACTTTTCTTGTAGTGGAACATCAATTCAACAATAAATGACTAGGGTTTACTCCTAGACATAGTTTCATCCCTAATTTCATCCCAACAACGAACATGCAAGCTCAGATTCGAATCTCATGTGTTCATCAAAATTTGAGATGGAACCAAAGTGGGAATTTTGACATACCTTATGACCCCATCAACTAGGTGATCATTAATTTGTGCTTGAAAATCGATTTGGACTTGATTTAAACCCTCAATTTGTGGTTTTTATGAGGATTAGGGTTGGGTGAAGAACCCCCTTGTCGCCCCCTGCTTCTTGATCGACCAGACATCCCCAAAGTGGATGTTTGGTGTGTTTTAAATTTTGTTTTATGTTATTAAGTTTCAAGTTTAACAACATAGGCCCCTCAACTTTAGTTTGGTTTATAACTTGAGTATTTTGTTCTTTCACTTAATTACAAGACTTGTACTAGGTTATTTATTTCCTAGTTATTTATCTTGTTAAAAACCCGTTTTATTTTAAGTCCCGTTAAATCTCGGGCCTTTTATATACTTTGCTTTCTCAAAGTATTTCCCATCCTTCTAATAAATATTAGATTTATTTATTTAAAATCCTATAATTTACCGGGTAAGTTTTACCACTAACTGTATTTTACCCGTCCTTTAGTATTAACGTGGTTTGATTACCAAACCCGTTTTCGGGGTGTTACAAGTCTACCCCCCTTAGAGAGGTTTCGTCCTCGAAACCTTTTCTTACATAATTCATTGAGTTTAAACTCAATGTATTTGATCCGAGAAATCTTTTAAACATTACTTATACTTTTAACCAATTGTTAGTATTACCAGATAAGTATGGTAACGTCTTTTTGGTCACTAATTGTCTACGTATCTCATACGACATAGTGCAACTTGAAATAACGTAATCTCGTTATTTCCACTAGTTTAGTTAACTTAGCGATATCCATCGCTTTCATATACTATCGAATTCTTTATGAATCCGTTACTTTGACCCGTTTAAGGGTCCTTAGTGAAATCTTTCACCTTTAGCAACAAATTCTTTTGTTTTCAAATTTATTTATTCGGCTTGGTTATACCGAATCTACTGCTTACAAGCAAACCAAATTTCTTGATTTGAATTGCTGACCTTAACCGGTCTCACTAACTAGACTTATTAGTCCCGTTACTTTTACCACTCGCTTGGTTATAATGTGATTCTACCTCACATTGCATTTCTTGACAGTGATCGTGTCACATCATGTTTAATTTATATCAACCTTTCATTTTTTTTTTTGAAAACATCACTTTTTCGAATATATCGCCTTGCGCCTATTAGTGTCAAGACTTGTATCATTCAGGCTTACTATTTAAATTCCTATCAGAATTTATATTTGTAAAAACGTTATTTCTTACTAAAACCAAAGTTTTAGTTTTAGGATCTTCTCTTTAACTTTTGTCAGTATTATGTTGTTTTATACAATTGATCCGTAGGTTCTTTCACTTAGCCTCGTAGGCTATTACTTTAGATTTTCACCTTTTTGACCTTATTAAGGTGAGACTCCAACAATTCGTTTCTTTCTATTTGTGACCCGAAGGTCTTTTTGGTCCCGTAGACCTTAGCATTATTTATAATATCATAAGTTATTATAATCTCGTAGATTATCTTTTATTCAAGTCTTTATTCAAAGGTATATACATTTATATATGTATATGGCGTTAAGGCACCGTTTTTATGTTCAAAGTCATTTATTTTCGCCTTTAAATTTCCTTTGACCTTGACCGTAGTCAAAGGATATATTTGTTTTTCTTTCGAACAAATTTTCCGACTTTATGACTTCTCACGTCATTTATGCGTCGGTTCATCTTATGCTCACTATTATCCAGTTTACATATATTCGTATTTGATTATGCTCCATTACCGGGCTCATTATTCCTTTGCTTTTAACGCTACCTTTATCCCGCTTGCGTTTACTCATGCCGTTCGGCATGATATTATATTCAACCCGTTCAACTTTAAAATAGTTGAACATAATTTATTCAAAATTTCTATTTACATTATCTTGTCGTCTTTTAGTTATGACTCAAAACCCGAGTCTTTTAACTTTCCATCCGAGTTCCCGTTTCTCGGTCTACGCATGCGTTTAATTCTTACCCATCAACCGGGTGTTGTACCGAAGTCGTTATTATTGCAACCCTCCCGGTATGCATTAAGACCTCGCTTCATTTTTATATTCCGACTTTGTCCTCAAGTTTGACGTTTTACAAAATCGGCCCGTTAAGAGACATATTCGCATTTTCCGGGTTCGAGTGTAAGTACACTCCCTCCCAATGCATATCTTGATCATTTTACATGTTTATATTCTTCGGGTTCGGGTGTAAGTACACCCCCTCCCGATACATGTCTACATCATTTTACATGTTTGCATTTTCCGGGTTCGAGTGTAAGTACACCCCCTCCCGATACATATCTTAATCATTTTACATGTTTGATTGTCCCTTCTCTCGGGCTCATTATCCTGATATAATACGCTTCCGTCACTCGGCTGTGCGTTTACATTATGATCATATATTTTGCTTATCTGATTCATTTGGGTACTTTTTAATTTGTCCCACTCACCCCGTCCTTACTACACTGGATGTAAGCATGTCCATCATAAAAAGTTCATGGTATCATATGTTCACTACCTACTTGGCCAGAGTAGGCGATCAACACATGACATACATGACCCTTTTATAACTTTCACATCACACCCCATGTAAGTAACACCTCTATTTATTTCTCTTGGAAACAATATCCTGGATAGGTATTCTATTCAGGTTTTCCAAGTTTTCAATCTACATATGCGACTATCAGTTTCTACGTATTTGTTGCATATTTCTATTCATGCAATAATTTAAACGTGCACCTGGTAAATGCTTGCCCTAACGGGCTTTCTTGCCATTACTTATTTGCGATCGTTGCGCGATTTAGGTCCTTGATGAGTATGCTCTTCTTATCCTATCTCGGACCGTTCCATCGTCATATCTACAATTCGTTCCACTCTCGTCATCTTCAGACGCGAGTGTCCTTCAATTAAAACATTCACAGGAGTTAATAATGTCAACTTCAATAATCGCCCGTATTATAATACAAGGCTTTTTCTATCATACGCGTCAACGCGCGTATTTTCATCAACCATATCAATCCTTTTAATTGGGGTAACGTGTATCACACGATAGCCCTATGTGCTGTTTACAACACTTTAGCATGCTAAACTATTAACATACATGTACTTACCGGATTTGCGATCAAGCCTCGAACCGAACACCAATCTTTATCAAGAGCATAAGGTTTAAGTCCAAGCATAGTTTTCCCACCATACTTGAATCTCTTAAACCAAGGCTCTGATACCAACTTGTAACAACCATAAATTTATTTAGCGATTTCCGTAAATAATCACAGATTACTGAATATTTATATTTAAACATTCATGCTCAAATTACGGGTTTATTAAAACTTTTCTAAACTTGAAAGCAAAACTACATAATATAATTTAATTCATCGTTTTAGAATAACGACGAAACAACATTGCGAAAGCTTCATTTAACGCGTGTTCGGTTCTTGCTCGACGTTTGATCTTCATCCGGGGCTCTCGACATTCACCTGTGTTCAAAACCAACTTAAAAGTTAGTTTTGATAATTAAATAACTGGTATCACAAGGAAAATGGTGTCGAATAATCGAATTAAAGAAAAAAATCAGGAAATCCCAATATTAATCCCTTGATCCTAGAAACAAGGATTTGAATCCAGTCTCCACCGTAACTTACGGTGGACACCGTAAGATACGGTGGCCCCTGATTTAAAAAGCCCCCACCGTAACTCAGTAGGTATCTGCCGTAAGGTTTTCAGTCCCACCGTAACTTAAGGTGCCCACCATAAGTTACGGTGGCCCCTGTATCAGCCCCTCCCATTTTGCCGTTTTTGACACGAAAACTTTCGTATCTTTCAATCCACTTGTCCGTTTGACCTACCGTTTCTTTCTACATGATTGTAATTTGATCCTTCATCCTATGGAGTTAAAATCCAACATCCGGATTAACAAAATGTAAGACTTTTAAGTCTTCGGCTAATTACCATTTTTACCAAATTTTGACCCGTTCGCGATTTTATCAAACAAACAAGTTTACTTGATCTATAAACTCATGAGAATCATAATTTCAATATCTCCTATCAAATAAATCATAAATCATGGGTTTCTTACTTAGTTAGAACCCGTTTACGCTCAAGTGCTTATTTTGACCCATTTAGGGTATTTAAGCACTTTAAAGCTTAAAATCGCTTTCATTCATTTCTAGCATCATATTCTTACATTTCTTATCAAGTAATCTTCCACCACAACTATACGTGTGGTGGATTAAATGTGGATATCTATATGTTCCTAGTTATACCCCTCGGATTATTGTTTTACGTCAAAGACTCATATAAAATCATTCGACCCAAGAATTTACATCTTTCACTATCTTTTCTTTTTCTAAGCATTTATTTAATCATAAAACTTGTTTCCGAACCTCTTGCAAGGGTCGTTTGTTCAAATTAGCCTATAAGGGCAATTTGGTCAATTTTCATCCTTCTTTTACTACAAGGAACTTTTAAATACTTGTTTGACCCAAAATCCGACCTTTTTAACTATAACCTTGTTTATAAACCCATGTACTTCTAAAACACTATAACCATAATTCAATTTATTCGGTTTACCTAAAAGATAACCGAATAACTATACTTTAACCATGTCTAACTCTTATAGAATCTCAAGTTCTACATGATGATTTTAATCATTATACATACCTGGCTCGGATCAATATATTGAACCGTTTCAATACCTTGCCTTAGTAGCCGCTAAACAATAACGATGTGCGTATCCATTTGATATTTATTCCTTTAAACATGTAACTCGACAAACCATTAATCGATATTGTCAAAGGGTGATAATTTCACCTTTTGACCCGTTTATTTACCTAGTGATCTTCGTCACTTCAACTAAATGCAAATATCATGTATTATGCTAATTTAAAGTCTACTAGCAAAAATACGAAATCAAGCAATACGTAACGGAATCGTGGTTACGTACCTTTTTAAGCATCCTTTTCAAACGCGTATTTCCACCGGCTTGTCCACTTGACGATCCGGATTCCTCGCCTAAAGAGTTCACTTCACAATCCGTTTAGAACCCTTTTTATAAGTCTTAACGCACAATTTGCCATAACCATCAAACATGCGTTTTTGTCCAATTTTCAACATTTCTTTTTTCTTAGGCATTATATCAAACACCTATAGAGCATGATTTCATATAATTCACAATCAAGTTATTGACTAACTATTTAGCCAAAATTTAAGCATCATGTCACATGTTCACGTCAAATTTTTATATCAAAAATTCTGGATTTTCTTCATGGAGCTCAAATACACTAGGTTAACAAAGATAATCCTAGTGCTTAGCATAATTCTACAAAACCCACTTGACACATGAGTGTATGATCATGAATTCACAACCATGAACATCAATTCAACAATAAATGACTAGGGTTTACTCCTAGACATAGTTTCATCCCTAATTTCATCCCAACAACGAACATGCAAGCTCAGATTCGAATCTCATGTGTTCATCAAAATTTGAGATGGAACCAAAGTGGGAATTTTGACATACCTTATGACCCCATCAACTAGGTGATCATTAATTTGTGCTTGAAAATCGATTTGGACTTGATTTAAACCCTCAATTTGTGGTTTTTATGAGGATTAGGGTTGGGTGAAGAACCCCCTTGTCGCCCCCTGCTTCTTGATCGACCAGACATCCCCAAAGTGGGTGTTTGGTGTGTTTTAAATTTTGTTTTATGTTATTAAGTTTCAAGTTTAACAACATAGGCCCCTCAACTTTAGTTTGGTTTATAACTTGAGTATTTTGTTCTTTCACTTAATTACAAGACTTGTACTAGGTTATTTATTTCCTAGTTATTTATCTTGTTAAAAACCCGTTTTATTTTAAGTCCCGTTAAATCTCGGGCCTTTTATATACTTTGCTTTCTCAAAGTATTTCCCATCCTTCTAATAAATATTAGATTTATTTATTTAAAATCCTATAATTTACCGGGTAAGTTTTACCACTAACTGTATTTTACCCGTCATTTAGTATTAACGTGGTTTGATTACGAAACCCGTTTTCGGGGTGTTACACCATGCTGTTCTAGCTAATTGGATCAATATGGAATTGTTAATCATGTAATGATGTTCTAGCTAATCGGATGTGTATGATGATGTTAATCGGCTATCATGACTTGTTGTTTACATAATGATTTAGGATTGAATGTATGTAATCGGTTGTATGTTCATGTAATCGGACCAAATACTATGAGTTGATAAGTTATTGTTTATGCTTTGAATGTATTAGGGTTTATATGAATTTGAGATAAAAACCTTGTGTTGATCGATATAGGGTTGGTTAGAAACTGTTAGTGTTGTTAATTGATAAAATTCATAATTTGTAAACCATTGAATGATTGTAACAGAATCGAATTTTGGAAACAATGTAACTGATTAGCATTATATTCGGATAATAAAACCAATCGCACAAGTTCCCTCTCAGTCGCACAAGATCAGGTCACACAAGACCTGATCTGATCGCACAAGTGCAGTCGCACAAGGTAGGAACAATCACTTAGAGCACAGTGTACAATCAGCATCTGCATGATCGCACAAGACCTTGTGGATCGCACAAGACGGTGCCGATCGCACAAGACGGTGCCGATCGCACAAGGCTTGGGCCTCACACAAACAACTTGAATAAGTATTACTGTTGGGCCTCAAAGCCCAAATCCGAGTTGCACAAGATGTTCCTAGTCGCACAAGTTGTTTATTCGCTTATTAAATGGGCCGTATAGTTTTGGGTTGCATGTTTGGGCCGGGTTATTCTGTTGGGCTTCATTTAGGGAATCGCACAAGACTAATGGGCTAATGAACTTGTGCGAGCCCAGCCTTCTGAGTCGCATAAGTTGGGTATTATGTGGACTTGACTGTTTAAGTGATTTACGTGTTTGCCATGATCAAAACGTGTTTGTAACCTGTTAGCTTATGTGTAAACATACGTGCACTTCTTGAACCTAGACCTGACTTGTATGGTAACCATGTTAGGACGTGGTTGACCTCTAGCAGCTCGATTGACCTTTCGTTTATCTGCCGAGCAAACCAAGGTGAGTTCACACTCCTTCCAAGGCATGGGATTCCCAGGGGTTGGGAATGGGATTGAATAACTACTCGTACTACCATTACTATTAAACTACTTTTACTGTCCTCGGATTGAAGGACACGTACGTAAAACCTACGTACAGTTATACTTACTACTGTCCTCGGATTGAAGGGCACGTACGTAAAACCTACGTACACTTACATAAGACCATCAACTCTATCAATTGAAGTCCCTCATTTATCGACTTAATCGCCGAGGCCTATGGCGAGCGGGTCATTAGTTAATAGCGCTATTAGGTTTAACAAACCTCACACCGTGCCAGTCGGACGGGCGTGTACTAATGGACTATGGCCAAAGGGTTAATGCTGATAGACATTAACTTAGGGCACCTCTTACATTTTCGTAGCAGTCGATACGCGTGGTCTAATAACACATGGGAAGCCCCCACTAATCTTCGTAAACATGTCAGGGTGACCGCGATACGAATTAATACGATACATGGTTTACAAAACGAACATACGATTTACGAAACGAATGCTATCACTAAACAACCAACTGTGAACTCGCTCAACTTTGTTGTTGATTCGTTGCTACATGCCTTGCAGGTCGTTAGGTACTCATGGAGCTTGCACAGGGAGGCGCGGTCGTTGTGGGACATGGCAGTGTGTGCCATGCTATAAACATTACTTTATTTCGTACTTAATACTTACAATGGGTTTTACAATTATGCTTCCGCTAAACACTTAACTATGCTTTGGTTTTGAACACCTTTCATATTGTTTGGTTGTATTATGTTTACTTATATGCTTGTTCAATATAATTGGTGGCTTGATCCTGGTCAGTCACGCCTCCAAGCGGTGATACTCCGCAGGTGGATTTTGGGGGTGTGATAGATTGGTATCAGAGCCATTGGTTATAGAGAACTTGGTTTTAATAAGGGAAAACGTTTTTGTTAAAACCAGACTATAACCTGTACAGTGCTCAATGATCCACAACGACGCTTCACTCCACGTGCAAGGCTCGACATTCTAGGTGATATGGTTTATGTTTTATTGCCTACTCGCTAGATTACATAGAACTTTGCTTATGGTATGCGTAGATAAACGTAGCAACGATAGTTTGAAAACACATGTGTGCTTACTCTCTTCTGTCATCGCACTTTCACGAACCTCTCTCACTCATGTTTTCCTTGATATGAAGATCATGAGTGGTCGCGTTAACATGACACAAGCCCAGTTGACGGCTCTGATTAACCAACAAGTTGCTGCGGCACTTGCAGCCGCCCAAGCAGGAGGTATATCCTGCAGTCGCAACCCACTCTAGGATCTTTAGATCCTACACTCCTAAGCCAACTTTTGTGTTTAACTTGTCCTATTCTCGTTTATATAACAGGCCAGCATGCTCAGCCGCCTGTGTGCACATTCAAAACTTTCATGGACTGTCGTCCTGGAACTTTCAGTGGCACTGAAGGGGCAGTTGGACTCCTCCACTGGTTCGAGAAGCTCGAGTCAGTCTTCGAAATGTGTGAATGCCCTGAGGCTCGCAGGGTGAAGTACGCTACCGGTACTCTCGAGGGTATAGCGCTCACGTGGTGGAACGCTCAGGTCCAAATGCTGGGGTTGGTTGCTGCTAACGCCACCCCATGGAACAATTTTAAGGAAATGATTAAAGAAGAGTACTGCAATCGTGATGACATTCACAAACTGGAGGTAGAGTTCTTCAACCTCAAGATGACGGGGTCAGAAATTGAAGCTTATACAAAAAGATCGAATGAGCTAGCCATCTTGTGTCCTACTATGGTGGACCCTCCCATTAAGCATATCGAATTATATCTTAAGGGCTTAGTGCCAGAGATCCAAAGTCATGTGACTTCGGCTAACCTCGCCACCATCCAGCAAGTTGTACAGTTGGCTCATCGTCTCACTGATCAGGCGGTGGAGCAGAACAGGTTACCAAAGCGTATTAGTGCTACCGCTATTTCAGATGCTCCTAGTGACAACAAGCGGAAATGGGATGGAGCTTCAAGCAAAGGTTCGACTTCTGTTCAATCTCAGTCTCAGCAGAGAAGGACTGACGACTACAAGAGCCCTAGGCAGGAATCATCTGGTGGTCAAAGTCATGGTGGGTAAAAGGGAAATCACCCCAAATGCAATCGCTGCAACCTACACCACAGCGGGCCATGCACCAGGGGTAACTGTCATCGGTGCAACCAGCCAGGCCACGCCGCAAAGGATTGCAGAAGTTTATACCCCGCAAACCAGAATCGTCAGCAACAACAAGCCCCACAAAATCAACGCCAGCAGCAGCAGCAGCAAGGCATCAACAAAGGGTGCTTTCAGTGTGGAGCTGAAGGCCACTTCAAGAGAGATTGTCCCCAACTGAACCGGAACCAGAATAACAACAACAATAATAACAACCAGGGGAATGGAAACAATGGGGGTAACAATGGCAATGGTGCAAGGGGTCGTGTGTTCGTTATTGGCCAGGGTGAAGCGAGGAACGATCCCAATGTTGTGACGGGTAAGTTCCTTCTCGACGACTTCTATGTTACTGTTTTATTTGATTCGGGTGCCGATACTAGCTACGTGTCCTTAAAAGTTAGTCAAATGCTTAAGCGCACCCCAACACTTTTGAACACCAAGCACACTGTAGAACTAGCTAATGGTAAGAGTTTAGAGGCCACACACGTAGTTAAGGGTTGCAATCTCATTCTTGTTAATCAGACCTTCTCTATCGACCTCATTCCTATCATTTTGGGTAGTTTCGACATTGTCATTGGGATGGATTGGTTATCCCAACACCAAGCAGAGATTCTTTGCAACGAGAAGATTGTCCGTATTCCTCGTTCGGGGGATGAACCTCTCATGATTCGTGGCGACAAGAGTGGTGCTGTTGTGAGCATCATCTCTTTCCTTAAGGCCCAAAAGTGTTTGCGAAAGGGCCACACTGCTATTTTGGCTCTCATTACGGACACCTCGAAGAAAGAGAAGAAAATAGAAGATTTTCCTATTGTACGCGACTATCCTGAGGTATTTCCTGAGGAACTACCTGGTCTTCCACCTCATCGACAAGTCGAGTTTCAAATCGAGCTAGCTCCTGGAGCAGCGCCTATAGCACGAGCACCCTATCGTCTAGCCCCATCAGAATTGGAAGAACTGTCCATGCAACTACAAGTGCTTTTGAATAAGGGTTTTATTCGTCCTAGCTCTTCGCCCTGGGGAGCTCCAGTGCTATTTGTGAAGAACAAAGACGGTACCTTCAGAATGTGCATCGACTACCGCGAGCTCAACAAAGTGACCGTGAAGAATCGCTATCCTCTTCCACGCATGGACGACTTGTTCGACCAGCTGCAAGGGTCGAGCTACTATTCAAAGAATGATTTGAGATCAGGATATCACCAGCTGAGAGTCCGAGAAGAGGACGTCTCCAAAACAGCCTTTAGAACTCGCTATGGACACTACGAGTTTTTGGTCATGCCTTTTGGGCTGACAAACGCACCTGCAGTTTTTATGGACCTTATGAACAGAGTGTGCAAACCTTACTTAGACAAGTTCGTTATAGTATTCATCGACGACATCCTGATCTATTCTAAGAGTCAGGAGGAACACGAGCAACATCTACGCCTCATTTTGGAACTCCTTCGAACAGAACAACTTTACGCAAAGTTCTCGAAATGCGACTTCTGGCTTCGCGAGGTCCATTTCCTAGGCCACGTAGTGAACAAGGATGGGATTCATGTTGATCCATCTAAGGTAGACTCGATTAAGAACTGGCCTGCACCTCGCACACCAACGGAAATTCGCCAATTCTTGGGTTTGGCAGGTTACTACAGGAGGTTCATTAAGGATTTTTCCAAGATTGCACAACCTCTCACCTCACTAACGCAGAAGGGTGTTACTTATCGATGGGGCAATGCACAAGAATCAGCATTTCAGCACCTAAAGGATAGACTTTGCAGCGCACCTATTCTTTCATTGCCAGAGGGCACATACGACTTTGTGGTTTACTGCGACGCATCAATTCAGGGTCTTGGTTGTGTATTGATGCAACGAGATAAAGTTATTGCGTACGCCTCACGCCAACTTAAAGTTCATGAAAGAAACTACACTACGCACGATTTAGAGCTGGGAGCTGTTGTTTTTGCACTTAAGATATGGAGACATTACCTGTACGGTACCAAGTGCGCCATCTACACCGATCACAGAAGTCTCGAGCATATCTTCAAACAGAAGGAACTGAATATGCGACAACGACGATGGGTCGAGCTACTGAATGATTACAAATGCTCGATCAGATACCATCCGGGCAAAGCCAATGTTGTGGCCGATGCCCTCAGTCGAAAGGATACTACGCCTAAACGCGTACGAGCTTTACAACTCACTATCCAATCTAGTCTTCCTGCACAGATACAAGATGCTCAGGTAGAAGCATTAAAACCAGAAAACGTCAGGGCTGAAGCCCTACGCGGCTCAAGGCAACGGTTAGAACAAAAGGAAGATGGTGCATACTACGTAACAGGACGCATTTGGGTCCCACTATATGGCAACCTACGAGAGCTTGTGATGGATGAGGCACACAAGTCTCGCTACTCAGTACATCCTGGTTCAGATAAGATGTACCACGACTTGAAAACTACATACTGGTGGCCTAGCATGAAAGCTCACATAGCAACCTACGTTAGTAAATGTTTGACTTGTGCGAGAGTCAAAGTCGAATACCAGAAACCCTCAGGCCTACTTCAACAACCAGAGATACCACAATGGAAATGGGAACAAATTTCCATGGATTTCGTTACTGGCCTGCCTAGATCTCAACGCAGAAACGATACTATTTGGGTGATCGTGGATCGACTCACAAAGTCTGCACACTTCTTGGCTATCAAGGAAACGGATAAGTTCTCCACTCTAGCAGACGTATATCTTAAGGAAGTTGTCTCGAGGCACGGGGTGCCCACCTCTATTCTCTCGGATCGTGATGCACGTTTTACTTCTGAACTGTGGCAAGCAATGCACAAGTCCTTTGGCTCACGTTTAGATATGAGCACAGCTTATCACCCGCAAACGGATGGGCAGTCTGAACGCACCATCCAGACCCTTGAAGACATGCTTCGTGCATGTGTTATCGATTTTGGCAACGGCTGGGAAAAACATCTCCCATTAGTGGAGTTCTCGTATAATAACATTTACCACACCAGCATTCAGGCCGCTCCATTTGAGGCATTGTACGGGAGTAAATTCCGGCCACCTCTTTGTTGGGCAGAGGTGGGGGATAGTCAGATCACTGGCCCATAACTTGTGGTAGACACAACAGAAAGGATTGCCCAGATACGACAGCGCATGGCGGCAGCTCGCGACAGTCGGAAAGCATACGCTAATAAGCGCAGGAAACCACTTGAGTTCCAGGTTGGGGATCGAGTGCTACTCAAAGTTTCACCCTGGAAGGGTGTGGTTCGTTTTGGCAAACGAGGCAAACTTAACTTGCGATACGTCGGACCTTTCAAAATCATAGAGAAAATAGGAAAAGTGGCCTACAAACTGAACCTACCAGCGGAACTCAGTGCAGTTCACAACGTTTTCCACGTGTCGAATCTGAAGAAGTGTCTGTCAGATGAGACCCTCATAGTTCCTTTGAAGGAGCTCACTATCGACGAGCAGTTGCGATTCGTCGAGGAACCAGTAGAGATTACTGACCGAGATGTGAAGATTCTCAAGCACACTAGAATACCTCTCGTTCGAGTTCGTTGGAACTCCCGTCGTGGCCCAGAGTTCACCTGAGAACGCGAAGATCATATGAAACAAAAGTATCCACAACTGTTCGCAAACAGTACAACCACTACTGAGGCTGCAGCTACTGCAGAATTTCGGGACGAAATTCCAGATCAACAGGGGGAGGATGTGACACCCCAGGAAAACCATGCAACTTAACTAGCTTCCTCAGTGAGTACATACCAAATTTCAGGACGAAATTTCTTTCAACTTGGGGATAATGTGACAACTCGTATTTCAGAACCTATCTTTGTGCTAAGTGTAGCATGTTTTGAACTTATGTGATTATGTGAACTTGAATGATTAATGAAATGTTATGCTTGATATGTGTTTATGTGTAACAAATGTGTGTTTATAAACGAACCGATCGCACAAGCCCATTCGGGCCACATGTTTGTACTCGAACCATAAGGGCAGCCCATGAAAGGGTTCGGCCCACTCCATCAACTCGCACAACACTAGGGTGTTAGTATAAGTCTCACACTTTACCAAATCACCCAAAGTTTACAAACCCTAGCTCTCTTTCTCTCCTCTCAAACTCGACGGCAACACACTCTCTCTCAATCGAAGATCTGGTTGTTCGGATCATCCTCGTTATACTTTCTTAACCGGTTAGTGTAATACATTTGATTTGCATGATTGAATGATATTCGGATTATGTTTTACATAATGATTTAGTGATATCTTGTGATTGAATATGATGAAAGTTGTTGAGTTTTAGTTTGTGTAAATCGACTCACATGTATAACATCTTAGATCAATATGGAATTGTTAATCATGTAATGATGTTCTAGCTAATCGGATGTGTATGATGATGTTAATCGGCTATCATGACTTGTTGTTTACATAATGATTTAGGATTGAATGTATGTAATCGGTTGTATGTTCATGTAATCGGACCAAATACTATGAGTTGATAAGTTATTGTTTATGCTTTGAATGTATTAGGGTTTATATGAATTTGAGATAAAAACCTTGTGTTGATCGATATAGGGTTGGTTAGAAACTGTTAGTGTTGTTAATTGATAAAATTCATAATTTGGAAACCATTGAATGATTGTAACAGAATCGAATTTTGGAAACAATGTAACTGATTAGCATTATATTCGGATAATAAAACCAATCGCACAAGTTCCCTCTCAGTCGCACAAGATCAGGTCACACAAGACCTGATCTGATCGCACAAGTGCAGTCGCACAAGGTAGGAATAATCACTTAGAGCACAGTGTACAATCAGCATCTGCATGATCGCACAAGACCTTGTGGATCGCACAAGACGGTGCCGATCGCACAAGGCTTGAGCCTCACACAAACAACTTGAATAAGTATTTCTGTTGGGCCTCAAAGCCCAAATCCGAGTTGCACAAGATGTTCCTAGTCGCACAAGTTGTTTATTCGCTTATTAATTGGGCCGTATAGTTTTGGGTTGCATGTTTGGGCCGGGTTATTCTGTTGGGCTTCATTTAGGGAATCGCACAAGACTAATGGGCTAATGAACTTGTGCGAGCCCAACCTTCCGAGTCGCATAAGTTGGGTATTATGTGGACTTGACTGTTTAAGTGATTTACGTGTTTGCCATGATCAAAACGTGTTTGTAACCTGTTAGCTTATGTGTAAACATACGTGCACTTCTTGAACCTAGACCTGACTTGTATGGTAACCATGTTAGGACGTGGTTGACCTCTAGCTGTTATGTGCATAAACATAGTGTATGAATAAATGAAAAAAAATAACATTTAATATTTTGATTTACCATTTTAATAATATAATAAGGATCTTAAAAGGTAAAACCTAGCTGTTATGTTGTCATAAATCTAGCCAATATGGTAGAACCTGTTTAAAAGATTCAATTCTCTGTTAACATCTGTAAACATATTAACATTCTTGGCTAGTGTGATCCGTAAAATCACACATGTCACCCTTTTAATCAATTATCCAAGATTATATTTTTATATATATATTTGGTTGTGAAATAATGCCTACGGGTGTAATTAATGTCATATAAAACAAAAAGGCAGCTGTAGTTTATAAACTCCCTGTCAAGAAAAGGATTTATTTGTTTTTTTTATACAAGCTTTAATCCTATAAGATCTAAATTTATAAATTTAGAAATTTGTCTACGTGACTAGGCTTATTATGCCAAAATTATATTTCATTCTAAAAAGATTACTAGTAAAAAAAAAAAAATCCTGAATGAAATTATTAAATTAACTAATATGGTTTTAATTTACCATGGTTAATAAATCGTCAAGAACGATAATACTGTTTAGACTTCTAAATAGACATTGTCCTTATTTTTATGTAGCAATTTAAGACTACATGGCTAAGTCGGAAGAGATAAACAGTCATCCAGTGGAAAACCCTGATAATACTAAAATATTAGTAACGGGTGCGGAGTTGAAAGCATTAGTGAATGATGCTGTTATCGAAGCGCTAAATAGACAGTATAGTGAATCGAGCGGGACCCGGAGTAGGACCCGATCTGCATCACGTTCCAAACCGAAAGTCCACTCGGAAGCTCATAGCAAACCGCCCTCTCAGAAGGAGGTACCTAAGAAAGATAAGCCAAAGAAGGATGATGAGGATCATCACTCCTCTAACCAAAACAGTGTCCCGATAAAGAAGATCAAGCAGAAACAGGAACCGCATAGTAAGTCCTGTACGTATAAATACTTCGTCTCATGTAAACCCAGAGACTTTACTGGGGAGAAAGGAGCGGTCGACTGCATGACCTGGTTGGATGAAATGGATACAGTAGTAGATATCAGCGGGTGTGCTGAAAGAGATGTAGTGAAATACGTGTCCCAATCATTCAAAGGAGACGCGCTGGCATGGTGGAAGTCTCTCTTACAAACTACCGGAAAGATTCCACTCTACAGTATGACATGGGATCAGTTCGTTGCTCTTATCAAGGAAAATTTTTGCTCGCAGCATGAAGTTGAAAGGATCGAGTCTGATTTCTTATCCTTGGTAATGAAAAATTTAGACTGCCAGGCATACCTCACCACATTCAATACTCTATCTCGGTTGGTTCCATACTTGGTAACCCCAGAGCCGAAAAGGATTGCCCGTTTCATCGGGGGTTTAGCCCCTGAAATTAAAGCAAGTGTTAAGGCATCGAGGCCTACAACTTTCAGATCAGTAGCTGATCTATCTCTCTCTCTCACCCAGGACGTAGTCAGGTTGAGAGCACTTAGGAACTCGGAAGAGAATAAGAGGAAGCGTGAGGACGATACCTCACGAAGATCAGAAAAGAGACACCGAGGAAATAACGACCACAGGAAAGGGTCGGGATCCAAGAGAGATGGGCAACAGTCGGGGGATAAGCCCAAATGTAAAACCTGCAAGAAGAATCATTTTGGGAAGTGTCGATTTGAGTCGAAGTCCCAGTCTCAAACGAGACCCTGTGGAATTTGCAAATCCACGGATCATACGACTCTGAAGTGTAAGGGTCTGAAGGATGCAACATGTTATGGTTGCAACGAAAAAGGGCACATTAAGTCTAATTTCCCAAGGTACGCCAAGAAAGCCGAAGATGGAAAGAAGACCAATGCGAGGGTCTTCAAGATGGACGCTAAGGAAGCTGTTCAAGATGACAACGTTATTACAGGTACTTTTCTTGTAAATAATGTTTTTGCTAGAGTATTGTTTGATTCTGGAGCAGGTAAGTCTTTTGTGGATAATAAGTTTTGTGACTTGTTGAAATTACCTGTAAAACCCTTAAGTGTGAAATATGAGGTGGAATTAGCTGATGGAACCATTAGGAATCATTCTTTTCCTTTGTCCTTACTTCCCTTTAAACTAGCCGGCTTTGATGTAGTTATAGGTATGGATTGGTTATCGCATAACCAAGCCCAGATTGTGTGCAATAGAAAGCAAGTGATAGTCAAAACCCCGTCTGGGGAGTCACTTACGATTCAAGGGGATACTCAGCATGGATTGCCTGAGCAAGTGTCCATGCTCAAGGCATCCAGATGTCTGCAGAAGGGTTGTGTCATTTATATGGCACAAGTTATGATTGATGAGCCAAAGCCCAAGATTGAAGACATCCCTATCATTTCGGAATATCCTGAAGTTTTTCCCGAAGAACTACCTGGTTTACCACCAGATAGGCAAGTGGAATTCTGAATTGACATCATCCCGGGTGCGGCACCAGTAGCGAGAGCACCTTATAGGTTAGCACCAACGGAGATGAAGGAGTTAAGGACGCAGTTAGATGATTTGTTAGCTAAAGGTTTTATTAGACCTAGTTCGTCCCCTTGGGGAGCGCCGATCTTGTTTGTCAAGAAGAAGGATGGATCGATGCGTTTGTGCATCGACTACCGTGAGCTTAATAAAGTCACTATCAAGAATAGGTATCCTTTGCCCAGGATCGACGATCTGTTCGATCAGTTACAAGGAGCAAGCTACTTTTCTAAGATCGACTTGAGGTCAGGCTATCATCAGTTGAAGGTTAAAGATGAAGATGTACACAAGACAGCGTTTAGGACTCGTTACGGACATTACGAGTTCCTAGTGATGCCTTTCGGGCTCACTAATGCGCCAGCCGCATTCATGGATCTCATGAATCGCGTCTGCAAGCCTTATCTGGATAAATTTGTCATCGTCTTTATTGATGACATTCTCATCTATTCGAAGAACCAAGCTGACCATGAGAAACACCTTCGTTGTATTCTCAAACTTCTACATCAGGAGAAACTCTACGCCAAATTTTCAAAGTGCGAATTTTGGCTTCGAGAAGTCCAATTCCTTGGACATGTGGTAAGTGAGCGTGGTATCCAAGTGGATCCCGCTAAGGTAGAAGCAGTTATGAATTGGCAAGAGCCAAAGACACCTACTGAGATTCGTAGCTTCCTGGGTTTAGCAGGATATTATAAGCGTTTTATCGAAAACTTTTCAAGGATTGCTGCGCCCCTAACTTCATTGACACGTAAGAAGGTTAAGTTTGATTGGGGCCCTAAGCAGCAGGAATCCTTTGACATTCTGAAGAAAAAGTTAAGCAATGCACCAGTGTTAACATTGCCCGATGGTATAGAAGAATTTGTGGTGTATTGTGATGCATCCCACACTGGTATGGGCTGTGTACTCATGCAGAAAGGCAAGGTTATTGCCTACGCTTCGCGACAGCTAAAGGTGCACGAAAAGAACTACACCACCCACGACTTGGAGCTGGGTGCCGTTGTATTTGCATTAAAACTTTGGAGACATTACTTATATGGTACCAAGTGTGTGATCTATTCAGATCACAAGAGCCTTCAACATTTGTTCAATCAGAAGGACTTGAACATGCGACAAAGACGATGGATGGAAACTCTAAATGATTCTGATTGTGAGATAAAGTACCATCCAGGCAAGGCAAATGTAGTTGCTGATGCCTTAAGTAGGAAGGAAAAAGTTAAGCCAATAAGAATCAATGCTAAGCGCATCGAAATCAGGAATAGTTTGAACGAAAGGGTGTTAGCTGCACAGAAGGAAGCTGTGTTGGAAGCTAACTATCCTGAAGAAAAACTAGGAGTAACTGAGGAGCAGTTATCCCAAGACAAAGACGGAATGCTAAGATTGAATGGACGAATATGGGTTCCAGTTTATGGAGGACTTCGGGATGTTATCCTCCAGGAAGCCCACAGTTCCAAATATTCCGTTCATCCTGGAGCCGATAAGATGTACCAGGATCTAAAGGCCAACTACTGGTGGATTGGTTTGAAAAAGTCTGTAGCTGCTTATGTAGCTAAGTGTTTGACTTGTGCGCAAGTCAAAGCGGAACACCAGAAACCGTCAGGTTTATTACAACAACCTGAAATTCCCACATGGAAGTGGGAGATGGTGACGATGGATTTCATCACCAAGTTGCCAAAGACGAGAAAGGGAAACGATACTATATGGGTCATAGTAGATAGACTGACGAAGTTAGCACATTTTCTACCCATCAAGGAGACTTATAGCTCCGATATGTTAGCACAATTATACATTGATAAGATTGTAGCTTTGCATGGTAAACCTGTGTCTATTATCTCTGATAGAGATACTAGATACACGTCACATTTTTGGAAAAGTTTCCAACAATCTTTGGGTACACGTTTGAATTTTAGTACGGCTTACCATCCTCAGACTGATGGTCAGAGTGAGCGTACTATTCAAACGTTGGAAGACATGCTACGTGCATGTGCGATCGATTTGGGTGGTAGCTGGGATAAGAACCTACCATTAATCGAATTCTCCTACAACAATAGCTACCACACTAGCATAAAAGCTGCGCCTTTTGAGGCCTTATATGGTAGAAAGTGTAGATCGCCTATTTGTTGGGCGGAAGTTGGAGATGTCCAACTATCAGGACCAGAGATAGTTTTTGAGACGACGGACAAGATTGTCCAGATTCGCGATCGTTTGAAAGCTGCCAGGGATAGGCAGAAAAGTTATGCGGATCCAAAGCGTAAGGCTTTTCACTTCGAAGTAGGTGACAAAGTATTGCTTAAAGTATCACCCTGGAAAGGGGTAATGCGATTTGGTAAGAAAGGCAAGCTAAGCCCGAGATACATAGGACCTTTCAAGGTTATCGAACGTGTCGGGTCAGTTGCTTATAAGTTAAACTTGCCTGAAGAGCTTAGTGTTATACATAATGTGTTCCACATCTGTAATTTGAAGAAGTGTTTCGCTGATGAATCACTGGTTATACCGCATACGGATGTACATATAGATGAAAGCTTGAAATTTGTGGAGAAACCATTGTCGATTGAGGATCGACAGGTGAAGAAGCTTCGAAGGAAGCATGTGCCTATTGTTAAGGTCAAATGGGATGCCCGTAGAAGTCCCGAATACACATGGGAGGTAGAATCCACGATGAAAGAAAAATACCCTCATTTGTTTCAGTAAATCTCGAGGTCGAGATTTCTTTTAAGGGGGTGAGGATGTAACACCTCTAAAATTCACGTCCAATAATGTCTTGACACGTGTCATAAGCTTTGAATATGTGAAAACGTACTTTAGAGGGACTAAAGTTGACAAACAGTGAAACTATGTGAATATAAGGGTCCAAAGTGTCAACAATTGATAAATAGGCCTTACAATAACCCTACATGGTGTTTATAACCTTAAACGGATAAATCATGGATCATACGAGGCGAAAAATGAAAGAAAGAGAGGAATTACAAACTACAGGGGCTAAACGTGTCAACATGTTGAAATTATACCTCTGAGTGATCTTTTGGCAAACCCGAAGCTTTGTAATGATAAAATATACTCACAAGAATATGTGATAAAAATTTCATGAAGTTTCGTGAACGTATGAGAAAGTTATGATCAAAACCGTACACGAAAGGTTAAATACGTTAACGTTGATTTCGTGACTTTTCGGGTAAGCGCAAGGTTAACCAAGGACCTACCCATATTTATAAAAGTCCCAAGGCCCTTAAAAGTCAGGTTTTAGGGTCTAATGTGCAAGATAATCAGCCAAAAACACGTTACAAAGATCAGGGACTGAATTGTAAATTGATTGAAACTTGGAAACCTGCTGAACACTCGTCCGCGGCCCGCCTGGGGTCTGTCGCGACCCGCCTGCGACTCGCCAGCAACAAAACAGCGCCCAGGTGCCAGTTCTTGGCTGTTTGCGAGTTGTTTGCAGCTGTAATCGACTCAGGGACTTCACCAATCAACTTTCATGCAATTGAGGACACTTGTACAGGTCTTACAACACCTGTAGACCTCTGTGGCAGCCTCACAACACATCAAAATCTGAATATAAGGCACTTGTAGTAGTAAACATATGAACACTTGAACTTCAAAAATTCACAAGACTTCTCCTGGAGCTTTCTGGACGACAAGGCTGCTTCATAGTGATCTCTAAGCTTGTTTAGGACCATTGTAAGTGTTCATATCATTCTCTAATTCGTTCTAGCTTAGTGTATTAACCGAAAGTCAAACTATCGTAAATTAAACTTGACTTTGAGTTTAAACGAGATTGGCTCTGTCATTTCTCAAATTGAAAGTACCCACATGTTGGTATTTATGAGTGTAACAAACCCCTAAAAGGGTATTTTCAGATTCACACTCTAAGCATGTTAATTGTCGAGTCAAAGCTTTTCTTAAAAAGTCAACAGAATGTGTTTTTGCAAATTTAAGCATGATTAACAATGTAGGCTACATGCAACCTGTTTGATCATCAAAATAACTTAATAATTAATGTAAGAGCATGTTTTAACATAATCAATTCGACAATTTCCAGTTTAAACTCGAATCGGAACCGAAAGTCACATAAATTGACTTTTTCTTTGACTATCAGTTCTGATCCGTACATGCATGTTTGAGATCTGAATTAGAGCTTATTTTGGACCAACTTTCATATAAGTTTAACTCTCTGAGATTTTACAACTTGGTTCAACACTTATCCGCTTCATATGCATGTTACCGGTTTATGCTTAAATATGACTATTTTGCCCTTTTGACTATAAAACGTGATTTTTGAAAAAGTGAAAGAGTAGAAACATTTGTTACTGATTTATAAACTTGCACCAAAAATTTTATATCAGTTTGAGGTCCAGAATAAGAGTTATGCTCATAATCGTAATTTGCAAGCTTTATGTTACATAAACGGCGTAATTAACATATAACCCATTTAAACCCACTTTTTGATATCAAACTTTTTACCCACTGATGTTATATAATATTTTGGGATTTTTAAATATTTTTATTTAATTTTTGGCTGATCATATCATAGGTCTCTAAGTTTAATTCGGTAAGTACCGATTTTGCCCTTTTAAGCCATAAAATGAGTTTTATAAATCCTTTTGACCCCAAACCTTTTTCTACTGATTTTATTTGTTAAATAAATTATTTTGAGCATTCTGGAAATATAAAAATATCAGCTTTCTTTTAAAAACCCGGAAACGGCTCTAAATCGTTTTTTTAAGCGTTTTTAACGCATAGTATGTACTATAACCATATTAAACATATAAGGTTAATACCTACTGATGTTTTTAGCATATTTTTATACAATAACAGTAAGTACAAGTTTATAAACTCAGGTTTCCAATTTTGACATTTTTAGCCCTTGTGAAATTACCAAAATACCCCTAAGGTGCATAGTTTGGTTTTAAATGATGATTTTCACTTATGGGTCATACCCTACTGTTATAATATGTTAAATTAAGTATATTTACTGTATGAACCAGACCTGTAACTCAGATTTACAAATAAACTCTTTTATAATCTTTTAAATGACCAAAATGCCCTTATGGGGCATAAATTGTGTTTAAATCCGTTTTGGGCAAAATAGAAAATAACTTACTGATATTATATCATATTTATAGCATATTATCTCGGGGAACTTGCATATGACTCTTACGGTTACCCGTAACGCTCTTTTCGCGTTCGGTTCGGTTTATGTAACTAGTTTGCATAAATTGACCGAGACGGGTCAAACATTATCATTTTTGTCTCAAAATCCATAATGTATTTAGTATACCCATATTATACAAGTAATCAAACTTGTCGGGTCTAAATCACATTCTATCCGGTCTTCGCTTAATCGTGCGTTTGAACCGTTTCGTCCTTAAAGCTAACCGGTCTAAGCTTTAGCTTAAATAAAGGCCCGTTAGAAATCTAATAGGTTATTTATAAACCTTCGTTCCAGATTAGGAGCACCGGTAAAAGCTACCTTCACTTGCTTGTTGTGATATATACTTACCAAGGTAAATACTTTTAACTTATTTTCCCTATACGGGCTTGGGGTACGGTATATAAAATACCGCTTGGTCCGGCATTAAATTCTTTAATCGAATAGAGGTTAAATTTATTGAGATGCCTTGTTTTGAATGTGTTTTATTGCTTAAAGCCTTTGGGGGGTTAATGACCATGTCCCGGATATCCTTGGCATCATTCATGAAATGGCCACGACCTAAGCACGGGGTGTAGGCGTACACCTGACAGCTGCATATGTAAAAACTGGTATCCCACTTAAAGGAATCAACCTTGTGGGCATTATACCTGTGGTGTGTCTATTGATCTTTAACCCGGCACGAACCGGGCTACTGAACGCATAAGTAACATGTAAATCCTTTACAAGATTATATTACATAATTATCACAAGTTATAAAATGTTTTGTGCCATGTGCATTCAAATCAATTTTCAACCATTTTCAAAATGAGTCAGTTAAATTGTATTTACCAGTGTAAACTGACGTATTTTCCCAAAAGGTTAAGTGCAGGTACTACACGTAATAGGCAGGCTGTCTTCTAGAGCGTCCACAATAAGTCACGCAAGCTTGGACGACAATAAACTGTTGAACAATATCTATTTTTATTTTTGATCCGCCTGTGGATCCGTTTCGACTATCAGTGATATTTAATATTACACTTTATTAAAGTTGAAATGAATCTATCTTTGCTTCCGCTGTGCATTTATATATTGTGTTGTTTGTCTATGATGATACCAACTACGTCACGATACTCCCCACCGGGCCCACCGGTGACACGTGGAAAATAGGGGTGTGACAGGTTGGTATCAGAGCCAGCTCTGAGTGAATTAAACACTAGTCTTTTGTGTTTAATCTCAGTTACACAATTGCACAATCCTCGATTCTCGAGTCTAGACAAAGAACTTAGGAAACTTCCAAATTTTTGTTTAAAACTTCTAACCTTGTCTTAATTATATTTTTGTTGTATCACTTGTTGTTTTTGACAGGATCACCAGAATGCCACCAAGAATGAGAGGTAGAGGCCGAGGACAAGGAGCATATGTAGCTCCAAATAACCACGAGGCCGGACCGTCACACCGGCAAACACCATCGGACCCTCACAACACGGATGCTCAGGATCTTTGGAGATCCTTTACTGAACAAGCTAGGCGCTCAGTTTCACTGAGTACCTCACCTTCAATCCCGCATTCCTTTGGGCCTCATTCTGAGAATGAGCCCCATAACTCTCACCAGTCCTATATTCCTCTAGGACACCAGTCACCTTTTAACCAACCATCACCTGTTTACCAGGGTTTGTTCAACCCTGATGATTACCTGGATGTGCATATGGGTGTTAACCCACTTGGGCCCGAAGACCACTTTTCCGGTGGCAACCCAATGGACATTGATGAGGATACTGATCCTTCTATGCCACCATCCGGAACACCAAATCATCCCATTGAGATTTCTGATGGGTCACCGCTTATGGGATCACCTTACAACGGTCCCGATAGCTTTGAGGAGAACTTCAGGCAACACGACTGGGTGTTTACCCCCAGTTATCATAACTCTCCTTTGCACCAGCCCCATCACTCTCCTCTTCACCAGTCTTACCATAACTCCCCTCTGCACCAGTCATACCATAACTCTCCTTGCACCTGCCTCACCACTCTCCCCTACACCAGCCACAGCAGCAGCCACAGCAGCAGCAGCAGCAGAATCCTTCCGAGGATTCCCGACTTGTAGCGGTCACTCCGCCAGCAGCACCACCTCCGCTTCAGCCTCCCTCGCCTCCGAGGCGAAGGAGAACTACAGTGCGAATGTCCGCACAAGGGGGAGTGCGTATCAGCACCCCTCCACTTTCGAGTGGCAGCCGGTACTCACCGGTCCATGAAGAAACAGAGATGGGTGAATCTTCAAACCCCGTCTCTGAAGTAGCAACTGCGCCAGTCGCGCCACAGCCACCATTGGGTTTTGGAGACCCAATCCCCGCTTACACCGGTGCTGCAGCATTTAACCCCTTCGAGCAGCAGATCCACACGGGTTACAACTTCATGGAGGATCCATACTGGGTAGCAGCAAACTCCAACACTTTCCACCAAGAAGCTCCCTACGGAGGTCCCTGGGCTACGGGACCCTCGACCTATGGGTACCCATCATATGGGTATCAGCAGTCGCAGCCTCCTCAACCTCCTTATTATCAACCGCAGCCTCCTCAACCCCCGCTTTATCAACAACCACCTCAGGCACCGGCGATGTCACTGCCCCAAATGCAAGAAATCATTCATGAGATACAAGAGGTGCGTCAGGAGATGCGACAGGGGTTGCAGCATGAACGGAGGCGTAATCATGGGATGTTTAAGAAGATAGCGGATCTGATTAAGGGGAAGAAAAAGAAGGATCGTTGAATCCTTTGTTTGTTAGTTATTTTAGTGTGGTACTCATGTCCCTGCGTGGACATTTATTTATTTCAGTACTCTACCCCTGCGTGGGTATTTCTTTCTGTTCAACCCCTGCATGGGTTTGTTTATTTGTTTGTTTTGTTATTGGCCCCTGCGTGGGCATATGGTTTATGTAAAAGACCCGTTTAGGGCAACTCGTACTGATGTAATTTTTTATTTATTTGAATGGTTAATTTAAGATTTTCATTTTTAAGTTATGTGCATAAACATAGTGTATGAATAAATGAAAAAAAAATAACATTTAATATTTTGATTTACCATTTTAATAATATAATAAGGATCTTAAAAGGTAAAACCTAGCTGTTATGTTGTCATAAATCTAGCCAATATGGTAGAACCTGTTTAAAAGATTCAATTCTCTGTTAACATCTGTAAACATGTTAACATTCTTGGCTAGTGTGATCCGTAAAATCACACATGTCACCCTTTTAATCAATTATCCAAGATTATATTTTTATATATATATATTTGGTTGTGACATAATGCCTACGGGTGTAATTAATGTCATATAAAACAAAAAGGCAGCTGTAGTTTATAAACTCCCTGTCAAGAAAAGGATTTATTTGTTTTTTTTATACAAGCTTTAATCCTATAAGATCTAAATTTATAAATTTAGATATTTGTCTACGTGACTAGGCTTATTATGCCAAAATTATATTTCATTCTAAAAAGATTACTAGTAAAAAAAAAATCCTGAATGAAATTATCAAATTAACTAATATGGCTTTAATTTACCATGGTTAATAAATCGTCAAGAACGATAATACTGTTTAGACTTCTAAATAGACATTGTCCTTATTTTTATGTAGCAATTTAAGACTACATGGCTAAGTCGGAAGAGATAAACAGTCATCCAGTGGAAAACCCTGATAATACTAAAATATTAGTAACGGGTGCGGAGTTGAAAGCATTAGTGAATGATGCTGTTATCGAAGCGCTAAATAGACAGTATAGTGAATCGAGCGGGACCCGGAGTAGGACCCGATCTGCATCACGTTCCAAACCGAAAGTCCACTCGGAAGCTCATAGCAAACCGCCCTCTCAGAAGGAGGTACCTAAGAAAGATAAGCCAAAGAAGGATGATGAGGATCATCACTCCTCTAACCAAAACAGTGTCCCGATAAAGAAGATCAAGCAGAAACAGGAACCGCATAGTAAGTCCTGTACGTATAAATACTTCGTCTCATGTAAACCCAGAGACTTTACTGGGGAGAAAGGAGCGGTCGACTGCATGACCTGGTTGGATGAAATGGATACAGTAGTAGATATCAGCGGGTGTGCTGAAAGAGATGTAGTGAAATACGTGTCCCAATCATTCAAAGGAGACGCGCTGGCATGGTGGAAGTCTCTCTTACAAACTGCCGAAAAGATTCCACTCTACAGTATGACATGGGATCAGTTCGTTGCTCTTATCAAGGAAAATTTTTGCCCGCAGCATGAAGTTGAAAGGATCGAGTCTGATTTCTTATCCTTGGTAATGAAAAATTTAGACTGCCAGGCATACCTCACCACATTCAATACTCTATCTCGGTTGGTTCCATACTTGGTAACCCCAGAGCCGAAAAGGATTGCCCGTTTCATCGGGGGTTTAGCCCCTGAAATTAAAGCAAGTGTTAAGGCATCGAGGCCTACAACTTTCAGATCAGTAGCTGATCTATCTCTCTCTCTCACCCAGGACGTAGTCAGGTTGAGAGCACTTAGGAACTCGGAAGAGAATAAGAGGAAGCGTGAGGACGATACCTCACGAAGATCAGAAAAGAGACACCGAGGAAATAACGACCACAGGAAAGGGTCGGGATCCAAGAGAGATGGGCAACAGTCGGGGGATAAGCCCAAATGTAAAACCTGCAAGAAGAATCATTTTGGGAAGTGTCGATTTGAGTCGAAGTCCCAGTCTCAAACGAGACCCTGTGGAATTTGCAAATCCACGGATCATACGACTCTGAAGTGTAAGGGTCTGAAGGATGCAACATGTTATGGTTGCAACGAAAAAGGGCACATTAAGTCTAATTTCCCAAGGTACGCCAAGAAAGCCGAAGATGGAAAGAAGACCAATGCGAGGGTCTTCAAGATGGACGCTAAGGAAGCTGTTCAAGATGACAACGTTATTACAGGTACTTTTCTTGTAAATAATGTTTTTGCTAGAGTATTGTTTGATTCTGGAGCAGGTAAGTCTTTTGTGGATAATAAGTTTTGTGACTTGTTGAAATTACCTGTAAAACCCTTAAGTGTGAAATATGAGGTGGAATTAGCTGATGGAACCATTAGGAATCATTCTTTTCCTTTGTCCTTACTTCCCTTTAAACTAGCCGGCTTTGATGTAGTTATAGGTATGGATTGGTTATCGCATAACCAAGCCCAGATTGTGTGCAATAGAAAGCAAGTGATAGTCAAAACCCCGTCTGGGGAGTCACTTACGATTCAAGGGGATACTCAGCATGGATTGCCTGAGCAAGTGTCCATGCTCAAGGCATCCAGATGTCTGCAGAAGGGTTGTGTCATTTATATGGCACAAGTTATGATTGATGAGCCAAAGCCCAAGATTGAAGACATCCCTATCATTTCGGAATATCCTGAAGTTTTTCCCGAAGAACTACCTGGTTTACCACCAGATAGGCAAGTGGAATTCCGAATTGACATCATCCCGGGTGCGGCACCAGTAGCGAGAGCACCTTATAGGTTAGCACCAACGGAGATGAAGGAGTTAAGGACGCAGTTAGATGATTTGTTAGCTAAAGGTTTTATTAGACCTAGTTCGTCCCCTTGGGGAGCGCCGATCTTGTTTGTCAAGAAGAAGGATGGATCGATGCGTTTGTGCATCGACTACCGTGAGCTTAATAAAGTCACTATCAAGAATAGGTATCCTTTGCCCAGGATCGACGATCTGTTCGATCAGTTACAAGGAGCAAGCTACTTTTCTAAGATCGACTTGAGGTCAGGCTATCATCAGTTGAAGGTTAAAGATGAAGATGTACACAAGACAGCGTTTAGGACTCGTTACGGACATTACGAGTTCCTAGTGATGCCTTTCGGGCTCACTAATGCGCCAGCCGCATTCATGGATCTCATGAATCGCGTCTGCAAGCCTTATCTGGATAAATTTGTCATCGTCTTTATTGATGACATTCTCATCTATTCGAAGAACCAAGCTGACCATGAGAAACACCTTCGTTGTATTCTCAAACTTCTACATCAGGAGAAACTCTACGCCAAATTTTCAAAGTGCGAATTTTGGCTTCGAGAAGTCCAATTCCTTGGACATGTGGTAAGTGAGCGTGGTATCCAAGTGGATCCCGCTAAGGTAGAAGCAGTTATGAATTGGCAAGAGCCAAAGACACCTACTGAGATTCGTAGCTTCCTGGGTTTAGCAGGATATTATAAGCGTTTTATCGAAAACTTTTCAAGGATTGCTGCGCCCCTAACTTCATTGACACGTAAGAAGGTTAAGTTTGATTGGGGCCCTAAGCAGCAGGAATCCTTTGACATTCTGAAGAAAAAGTTAAGCAATGCACCAGTGTTAACATTGCCCGATGGTATAGAAGAATTTGTGGTGTATTGTGATGCATCCCACACTGGTATGGGCTGTGTACTCATGCAGAAAGGCAAGGTTATTGCCTACGCTTCGCGACAGCTAAAGGTGCACGAAAAGAACTACACCACCCACGACTTGGAGCTGGGTGCCGTTGTATTTGCATTAAAACTTTGGAGACATTACTTATATGGTACCAAGTGTGTGATCTATTCAGATCACAAGAGCCTTCAACATTTGTTCAATCAGAAGGACTTGAACATGCGACAAAGACGATGAATGGAAACTCTAAATGATTATGATTGTGAGATAAAGTACCATCCAGGCAAGGCAAATGTAGTTGCTGATGCCTTAAGTAGGAAGGAAAGAGTTAAGCCAATAAGAATCAATGCTAAGCGCATCGAAATCAGGAATAGTTTGAACGAAAGGGTGTTAGCTGCACAGAAGGAAGCTGTGTTGGAAGCTAACTATCCTGAAGAAAAACTAGGAGTAAGTGAGGAGCAGTTATCCCAAGACAAAGACAGAATGCTAAGATTGAATGGACGAATATGGGTTCCAGTTTATGGAGGACTTCGGGATGTTATCCTCCAGGAAGCCCACAGTTCCAAATATTTCGTTCATCCTGGAGCCGATAAGATGTACCAGGATCTAAAGGCCAACTACTGGTGGATTGGTTTGAAAAAGTCTGTAGCTGCTTATGTAGCTAAGTGTTTGACTTGTGCGCAAGTCAAAGCGGAACACCAGAAACCGTCAGGTTTATTACAACAACCTGAAATTCCCACATGGAAGTGGGAGATGGTGACGATGGATTTCATCACCAAGTTGCCAAAGACGAGAAAGGGAAACGATACTATATGGGTCATAGTAGATAGACTGACGAAGTCAGCACATTTTCTACCCATCAAGGAGACTTATAGCTCCGATATGTTAGCACAATTATACGTTGATAAGATTGTAGCTTTGCATGGTATACCTATGTCAATTATCTCTGATAGAGATACTAGATACACGTCACATTTTTGGAAAAGTTTCCAACAATCTTTGGGTACACGTTTGAATTTTAGTACGGCTTACCATCCTCAGACTGATGGTCAGAGTGAGCGTACTATTCAAACGTTGGAAGACATGCTACGTGCATGTGCGATCGATTTGGGTGGTAGCTGGGATAAGAACCTACCATTAATCGAATTCTCCTACAACAATAGCTACCACACCAGCATAAAAGCTGCGCCTTTTGAGGCCTTATATGGTAGAAAGTGTAGATCGCCTATTTGTTGGGCGGAAGTTGGAGATGTCCAACTATCAGGACCAGAGATAGTTTTTGAGACGACGGACAAGATTGTCCAGATTCGCGATCGTTTGAAAGCTGCCAGGGATAGGCAGAAAAGTTATGCGGATCCAAAGCGTAAGGCTTTTCACTTCGAAGTAGGTGACAAAGTATTGCTTAAAGTATCACCCTGGAAAGGGGTAATGCGATTTGGTAAGAAAGGCAAGCTAAGCCCGAGATACATAGGACCTTTCGAGGTTATCGAACGTGTCGGGTCAGTTGCTTATAAGTTAAACTTGCCTGAAGAGCTTAGTGTTATACATAATGTGTTCCACATCTGTAATTTGAAGAAGTGTTTCGCTGATGAATCACTGGTTATACCGCATACGGATGTACATATAGATGAAAGCTTGAAATTTGTGGAGAAACCATTGTCGATTGAGGATCGACAGGTGAAGAAGCTTCGAAGGAAGCATGTGCCTATTGTTAAGGTCAAATGGGATGCCCGTAGAGGTCCCGAATACACATGGGAGGTAGAATCCACGATGAAAGAAAAATACCCTCATTTGTTTCAGTAAATCTCGAGGTCGAGATTTCTTTTAAGGGGGTGAGGATGTAACACCTCTAAAATTCACATCCAATAATGTCTTGACACGTGTCATAAGCTTTGAATATGTGAAAACGTACTTTAGAGGGACTAAAGTTGACAAACAGTGAAACTATGTGAATATAAGGGTCCAAAGTGTCAACAATTGATAAATAGGCCTTACAATAACCCTACATGGTGTTTATAACCTTAAACGGATAAATCATGGATCATACGAGGCGAAAAATGAAAGAAAGAGAGGAATTACAAACTACAGGGGCTAAACGTGTCAACATGTTGAAATTATACCTCTGAGTGATCTTTTGGCAAACCCGAAGCTTTGTAATGATAAAATATACTCACAAGAATATGTGATAAAAATTTCATGAAGTTTCGTGAACGTATGAGAAAGTTATGATCAAAACCGTACACGAAAGGTTAAATACGTTAACGTTGATTTCGTGACTTTTCGGGTAAGCGCAAGGTTAACCAAGGACCTACCCATATTTATAAAAGTCCCAAGGCCCTTAAAAGTCAGGTTTTAGGGTCTAATGTGCAAGATAATCAGCCAAAAACACGTTACAAAGATCAGGGACTGAATTGTAAATTGATTGAAACTTGGAAACCTGCTGAACACTCGTCCGCGGCCCGCCTGGGGTCTGTCGCGACCCGCCTGCGACTCGCCAGCAACAAAACAGCGCCCAGGTGCCAGTTCTTGGCTGTTTGCGAGTTGTTTGCAGCTGTAATCGACTCAGGGACTTCACCAATCAACTTTCATGCAATTGAGGACACTTGTACAGGTCTTACAACACCTGTAGACCTCTGTGGCAGCCTCACAACACATCAAAATCTGAATATAAGGCACTTGTAGTAGTAAACATATGAACACTTGAACTTCAAAAATTCACAAGACTTCTCCTGGAGCTTTCTGGACGACAAGGCTGCTTCATAGTGATCTCTAAGCTTGTTTAGGACCATTGTAAGTGTTCATATCATTCTCTAATTCGTTCTAGCTTAGTGTATTAACCGAAAGTCAAACTATCGTAAATTAAACTTGACTTTGAGTTTAAACGAGATTGGCTCTGTCATTTCTCAAATTTAAAGTACCCACATGTTGGTATTTATGAGTGTAACAAACCCCTAAAAGGGTATTTTCAGATTCACACTCTAAGCATGTTAATTGTCGAGTCAAAGCTTTTCTTAAAAAGTCAACAGAATGTGTTTTTGCAAATTTAAGCATGATTAACAATGTAGGCTACATGCAACCTGTTTGATCATCAAAATAACTTAATAATTAATGTAAGAGCATGTTTTAACATAATCAATTCGACAATTTTCAGTTTAAACTCGAATCGGAACCGAAAGTCACATAAATTGACTTTTTCTTTGACTATCAGTTCTGATCCGTACATGCATGTTTGAGATCTGAATTAGAGCTTATTTTGGACCAACTTTCATATAAGTTTAACTCTCTGAGATTTTACAACTTGGTTCAACACTTATCCGCTTCATATGCATGTTACCGGTTTATGCTTAAATATGACTATTTTGCCCTTTTGACTATAAAACGTGATTTTTGAAAAAGTGAAAGAGTAGAAACATTTGTTACTGATTTATAAACTTGCACCAAAAATTTTATATCAGTTTGAGGTCCAGAATAAGAGTTATGCTCATTATCGTAATTTGCAAGCTTTATGTTACATAAACGGCGTAATTAACATATAACCCATTTAAACCCACTTTTTGATATCAAACTTTTTACCCACTGATGTTATATAATATTTTGGGATTTTTAAAGATTTTTATTTAATTTTTGGCTGATCATATCATAGGTCTCTAAGTTTAATTCGGTAAGTACCGATTTTGCCCTTTTAAGCCATAAAATGAGTTTTATAAATCCTTTTGACCCCAAACCTTTTTCTACTGATTTTATTAGTTAAATAAATTATTTTGAGCATTCTGGAAATATAAAAATATCAGCTTTCTTTTAAAAACCCGGAAACGGCTCTAAATCGTCTTTTTAAGCGTTTTTAACGCATAGTATGTACTATAACCATATTAAACATATAAGGTTAATACCTACTGATGTTTTTAGCATATTTTTATAAAATAACAGTAAGTACAAGTTTATAAACTCAGGTTTCCAATTTTGACATTTTTAGCCCTTGTGAAATTACCAAAATACCCCTAAGGTGCATAGTTTGGTTTTAAATGATGATTTTCACTTATGGGTCATACCCTACTGTTATAATATGTTAAATTAAGTATATTTACTGTATGAACCAGACCTGTAACTCAGATTTACAAATAAACTCTTTTATAATCTTTTAAATGACCAAAATGCCCTTATGGGGCATAAATTGTGTTTAAATCCGTTTTGGGCAAAATAGAAAATAACTTACTGATATTATATCATATTTATAGCATATTATCTTGGGGAACTTGCATATGACTCTTACGGTTACCCGTAACACTCTTTTCGCGTTCGGTTCGGTTTATGTAACTAGTTTGCATAAATTGACCGAGACGGGTCAAACATTATCATTTTTGTCTCAAAATCCATAATGTATTTAGTATACCCATATTATACAAGTAATCAAACTTGTCGGGTCTAAATCACATTCTATCCGGTCTTCGCTTAATCGTGCGTTTGAACCGTTTCGTCCTTAAAGCTAACCGGTCTAAGCTTTAGCTTAAATAAAGGCCCGTTAGAAATCTAATAGGTTATTTATAAACTTTCGTTCCAGATTAGGAGCACCGGTAAAAGCTACCTTCACTTGCTTGTTGTGATATATACTTACCAAGGTAAATACTTTTAACTTATTTTCCCTATACGGGCTTGGGGTACGGTATATAAAATACCGCTTGGTCCGGCATTAAATTCTTTAATCGAATAGAGGTTAAATTTATTGAGATGCCTTGTTTTGAATGTGTTTTATTGCTTAAAGCCTTTGGGGGGTTAATGACCATGTCCCGGATATCCTTGGCATCATTCATGAAATGGCCACGACCTAAGCACGGGGTGTAGGCGTACACCTGACAGCTGCATATGTAAAAACTGGTATCCCACTTAAAGGAATCAACCTTGTGGGCATTATACCTGTGGTGTGTCTATTGATATTTAACCCGGCACGAACCGGGCTACTGAACGCATAAGTAACATGTAAATCCTTTACAAGATTATATTACATAATTATCCCAAGTTATAAAATGTTTTGTGCCATGTGCATTCAAATCAATTTTCAACCATTTTCAAAATGAGTCAGTTAAATTGTATTTACCAGTATAAACTGACGTATTTTCCCAAAAGGTTAAGTGCAGGTACTACACGTAATAAGCAGGCTGTCTTCTAGAGCGTCCACAATAAGTCACGCAAGCTTGGACGACAATAAACTGTTGAACAATATCTATTTTTATTTTTGATCCGCCTGTGGATCCGTTTCGACTATCAGTGATATTTAATATTACACTTTATTAAAGTTGAAATGAATCTATCTTTGCTTCCGCTGTGCATTTATATATTGTGTTGTTTGTCTATGATGATACCAACTACGTCACGATACTCCCCACCGGGCCCACCGGTGACACGTGGAAAATAGGGGTGTGACAGATTCCCAAGGGTTGGGAATGGGATTGAATAACTACTCGTACTACCATTACTATTAAACTACTTTTACTGTCCTCGGATTGAAGGGCACGTACGTAAAACCTACGTACAGTTATACTTACTACTGTCCTCGGATTGAAGGGCACGTACGTAAAACCTACGTACACTTACATAAGACCATCAACTCTATCAATTGAAGTCCCTCATTTATCGACTTAATCGCCGAGGCCTATGGCGAGCGGGTCATTAGTTAATAGCGCTATTAGGTTTAACAAACCTCACACCGTGCCAGTCGGACGGGCATGTACTAATGGACTATGGGCAATGGGTTAATGCTGATAGACATTAACTTAGGGCACCTCTTACATTTTCGTAGCAGTCGATACGCGTGGTCTAATAACACATGGGAAACCCCCACTAATCTTCGTAAACATGTCAGGGTGACCGCGATACGAATTAATACGATACATGGTTTACAAAACGAACATACGATTTACGAAACGAATGCTATCACTAAACAACCAACTGTGAACTCGCTCAACTTTGTTGTTGATTCGTTGCTACCTGCCTTGCAGGTCGTTAGGTACTCATGGAGCTTGCACAGGGAGGCGAGGTCGTTGTGGGACATGGCAGTGTGTGCCATGCTATAAACATTACTTTATTTCGTACTTAATACTTACAATGGGTTTTACAATTATGCTTCCGCTAAACACTTAACTATGCTTTGGTTTTGAACACCTTTCATATTGTTTGGTTGTATTATGTTTACTTATATGCTTGTTCAATATGATTGGTGGCTTGATCCTGGTCAGTCACGCCTCCAAGCGGTGATACTCCGCAGGTGGATTTTAGGGGTGTGACAACACCGTCGGAGAGCGTCATCCAAGCTTGAGTCTATGACCTTCATGTAGTTGACCGGGTCTTCGACTTCTACTCTCTTTCCAACTCCAAACTTCACTTCCTCGTCCACAAACTTCAATGTTAGTGTTCCGTCGTTCATATCCACCACCGCTTGGGCGGTGGCTATAAATGGCCTCCCGAGGATGAGAGGGACATCGGCGTCTTCTTCCATATCTAGTATGACAAAGTCGGCCGAGAAGACGAAACTGTCGACTTTGACCAATAGATTTTCAGCGACACCTTGTGGAAATTTGATGGATCTGTCGGCTAGTTGTATGCTCATCTTTGTTGGGCTCGTTTTTCCTAGGCCGAGGCGTTTGAACATTGATGCGGGCATGAGGTTAATGCTAGCCCCAAGATCGGCTAGTGCATTACGAATGGGGGATTCCCCAATCGAGCAAGGAATCGTGAAGCTTCCAGGATCAATTTTCTTTTGTGGGAGTTTGTTGAGTACTAAGGCGGAGCATTCTTCGCCTAAGTTAACTAATTGCAATGATTCAATTTTCCTTTTATGAGTGAGGAAGTCCCTCATAAATTTTGCATATTTAGGCATTTGGTTTAGGACCTCGATAAAAGGAATATTAACATGCAATTGTTTTAGTAAATTTTCGAACTTTGTGAATTGCTCATCGGTCTTTTGACGAATTAACCGTCCGGGATATGGAACCGGAGGAGTCTTGGTGGGCTCTTGATTTGGTGGAGAAGCCTTTTCTAGTTGGGGCGCGGGTGGAGTCATGGTTTGGTTGGATTGGCTTCTTTCAGTTGGCGGTAATGGAGCCTCCTCGGGACCCACGGTTCGGTTTCTCAATGTGATGAGATGTACTTGTGCCTTTGGGTTGGTTTCGGTATTGCTTGGTAACGCGCCTTGTGGTCTCTCGGAGAAATTTTGAGCTACTTGATTTAATTGTTTTTCAATGTTTTGAATGCTAGCTTGTTGATTTCTAAAATTCGATTCCAATTGCTGAAATCGATCCGAGTTTTTCTTTTCGGTGTCGGAGAAGAGGCGAGATACAGTATCTTCAAGCCTTTCTCGTCCACCTTGTTGTTGAGAAAAGTTTTGTGGTTGTTGAAAGTTAGTTCGTTGGTTTTGTTGGTTACTACTATTGCCGGGATCTCTCCAACCAAGGTTAGGGTGGTTACGCCATCCTTGGTTGTAGGTACCCGTTGGTGGACCCGACGGCCTAGGTCTATTATCAATGTAGTTTACCGTTTCTGTTTGATTATCTACTTCTTTCATACAACTCCAATTTTCATGTGGTCCACCACACCCCTCACAAGCCATAACCGAGGCCGTTTTTGCCATTTCTAATTTTTTGATTTTTGAAGAAAGGGCCTCGATTTGAGCTTGTAAAGAAGTGCTTTCATCAACCTTATGGGCGCCCGGGGCAATAGACTTATTGCCTCGGGGAGTGTGCCACTGAAAATTGGTTTGAGCAATTTCCTCAATTTGATTATATATTTCATTTGGGCGACGATTACCTAGAAGTCCCCTGGAGCTAGAATCAAGTGTTTGTCTTGTGTGTGGTAACAACCCATTGTAGAAAGTGGATACTTGTTGCCATACCGCAAGACCGTGATGAGGACACTTTCTTAGTAGCTCCTTGAACCTTTCCCAAGTTTCATATAAGGATTCCCCATCTTCTTGTGAATATGTATTAATTTCAGTCATTAATTTAGCCGTTTTAGTAGGAGGGAAATACTTATATAGAAACTTTTGGGCTAGTTCATCCCAGGTGTTTACCGAGCCAACTGGGAGGGTATTAAGCCAAGCCTTAGCTCGGTCTTTTAGTGAAAATAGAAACATCCGAAGGCGGATGGCGTCGTTTGATGCTCCATTGATCCGAAAGGTATCACATATTTCTAAGAAATTAGTAATATGTAGATAGGGATCCTCGTCCGCAAGCCCATGAAAGGTTGTGGATTTTTGAAGCATTTGTATCAAATGCGGTCGAAGTTCGAAGTTATTGGCTTCGACATTCGGTGCATTGATAGCGGCGCCGAGATTACCTACAGTGGGCCGTAGGTAATCCATGAGGGTACGTTGGTTCGCCATTGGAGGTGGGTCCCCCGAAACTTTCTCTTGGTTTTTAGCTTTAAGTCTTTTTCTGAGAAAGCGTTCGGGTTCTTCTAAAGGTTCTTTTATGTCTCTACTAGAACTGGAGCTCATGCACTACGTAGGAAGTTCAAATGTGGCGTCTGGGTTCCAAGTCCTACAATAAAAACAGAAAAGAACGTTGGTCAGAAGGTTCGCCACGGCCCCGTGTTCAGTGAACACGGCCCGTGGTCGGAGATACAGTTATTGTTTTCCGGATCCCTGTTACTGGGGAGTTGGACACGGCCCCGTGTTGCACCGACACGGCCCCGTGCTTAGCTCTCTGTAACTCGGAAAATAAAAACTGCCAGTAACAATGCTGGGCACGGCCCGTGTCCGACCAGGCACGGCCCGTGCTGAGCTCTGCAGAAGCTGAAAAATTAAGAAAAAATCCTAAAAAAAACAAAAAACAAAAAAAATAAGAAAAACGATTAGGCCGTTGATTCCTAACTTTCTTAAAATCCTTGTGTCCCCGGCAACGGCGCCAAAAACTTGATGCGTGTGTTGTGGTATATAGATTTTATATATATTTTAAGCCCTTTTTACACGTTAGTCAAGTTTTAAATTTATAAAACACGATATTTTACTAACACCAAACACACATATGGGCAAGTGCACCCATCATGAGCGTAGTATAGTGTTGGTAAGATACCGAGGTCGTCCAAGGACACAAGAGCTTTTAGTACCGGTTTATCCTCAACATCTAATCAAATCAAAAGTTTAGAAAAAGGTTTTAAACTAAGAAATATAAAAGCTAACTAAAATGCTGAAAATAAAATAAAAATAAAAACAGATAGAAAAGATGAATCACTTGGCTCCGACTCGTGTTTAGTGTAACCTTTGATTATTTCCGCACTTTTGCACTTTTTAAGAGATTATCTTAGTTATTGTAGTAGGCCCCTCTTTTGAAGGTGACGTTACCCTCAACCCAGTAGTTTGAGTCAGCAAGGATACAATCCTAAAGGGTCAGATTATTGAAATATAATTAATTAAGTTATTAATACATATTATGGTAGGCCCCTCTTTTGAAGGTGACGTTACCCTCGGCTAAGTAGTCTAAGTCAGCAGGGATACAGTCCTAAGTAGCCGGGTTAAAGTATTAATAGTAGCTTACATATGAGGGGATCAAAGAGTTTGGACCCCCGCCATCCAATACCGTTAAGTATTGAAGGAGGTCCTACTAAATTTGACCCAGGTCCTTGCAGGATCTATACACTGAACAAGGCAAGACTTTTACCAAACCGTTCCCTTAACCCCCGACCAGGTAGCCAACATACCTCCATATAGACCGTGGAGATATGAATGGTGAAAATCTTTTATTTTATATAGACAGTAAAATAATGCCAAGACACCACGGACAAACGATAAGGAAAAATCACCTTCAACATAAGAAACTAGTTATTAAAGTCATTAATACATAACCAAGTAAAAAGTGCGAAAAGATTAAAAATAAAAATTATTACACTAGACACTTTGTCTTCACCAAGTGATGTAAGAGACTTAGGCAAACATGGCCTTGAATGTCAAGAACTCTTACGATCAATCTTGGATCCCGAGACGACTCACACACTCTATGATGGACAATGGATGATGGTGGTGGATGATGGTGTTATGGTGGTGGTGGGTGGTGGGTGAAGTGTGAGAGAGGTGGTGTGCCAAGGGATGGTTTGAGCTTGAGCCAAGAACTCCTATTTATAGGCTGAACAGAAGCTCAGGCACGGCCTCGTGTCCAGTGGGCACAGCCCCGTGTCCATATCCTTCTCTGTCTTCATTAATTGCTTTTGTCTGTATTAGTTGACCACGGCCCCGTGTCCGCTGGGCACGACCCCGTGTGTAGAAGCATATCTGTACTATCAAGATTTGCCTGGATTCTGCGAATCTTATAGTTGACCACGGCCCCGTGTCCGCTGAGCACGGCCCCGTGGTGGGCGATGAAAGCTTCTACAACTTTGTCTTTTATGCTGACACTTGGGCACGCCCCCGTGCTCATTGAGCACGACGCGTGTTCAGCCTTCTGTTCTCTTGTTTTGCTTGGGAAGATGCTGTCATGGGGTCGGGCATGTCACGTTTTGTTCCATTTCTTGTATTTATGTTAGATTTAGCTGCCTTTTTGCTTCTTTTGTTAATTTGAGCTCATTTAATCCTGAAAATACAAAAGGAAGACAAAAGCACACTTTTTCCAACATTAGTACTAAAAAAATGTTAGTTTTATGCCACAATTGATGTAATTTATATGTTGCATTTTGCACACATCACAATACATTTAGGATTTTAACCATGACATCAGATAACTTCGCAGAAAACAACCCGCTGAAAAAAAAATACACGAATATGTAAAACTCCAATTCTGCAAATGCATGAATATATAACTACAACTATAAGTCTAAAACTGTCATTTATTAATTAAGAAATAGTTTGCATACAGTTCTAAGTATGGAGAGTGCCATTACCAAAGTAACAAATCAGAAGGCTAAATGACCTAAAAACCAATGGTACATTATAATTTATAACAATATTAAGACTCTTGTGCGACGTTTTTGTATAATCAAACCAAGAACTAAAGCATAAACAATGCATTCAATTATAACATCAAATAACTTAACAAAAAACAACCCGCTGAAAACAGAAATACACAAATACGCAAAACTGCAAATAACATTTTGCAGCAAATCTCAGTCAGTATATTCGATTCAAAATGAAGAGAGACGAAACTTACTATTGCTAGAACCAAACATGATTCCTTCCTGTTACTTCACTACACGCTCAACGCCAAGCTCTTGCTCAAACTCTACAGAAACACTACACACATACAATTATACAAATTACAATGGATATTAAACACATAAAACAAATAACTCAAAACGAACGAAATCGATCGATCCGAGAACAAAAACTTACAGATTACTCAGCAAAACACACACCTACACCGGCAAATTCATATCCACCACGTACACCGGAATCATAATTTCTTCAATTTAAACCGCTATTCGTGTCCGTTCGATTGTTCAAATCCAAACTGTTTGTTCAACAAACTGAAACGAAAACCGTCAACAGAATGATGCAATTAAATATCACTGAATTGATGATTTTCATACCGTGATCCATTTGCAAAACAGAATCAACCACGAACCCTAGAAACCAAAAATTGAAGTCGCAGTGTTTACTAACCTCAAATTAAATGCATAAAATAGCATTAATGGCGAAAGAGAGTACCTACATATGCGAATTTAACATATGATGATCTCGTTTTATTGCTATAGAAAACGATCTCGTTCCATCTAGAAAGCCATTAGATACTGTTTTATCATCACATGAAACATACGACAAATGTCGTTCCAGATCTGGGTCGACGAATAACAGAGGGGAAGCAAATTAGGGTTTTGAAAGGAAGATGTTTCGGTTCAGAGTCGTCTCGTCTCTTCTCCCTCTCTTTCTCTGGGTTTTGAAGTTTTGGAGTCTCTTCTCCCACTCTTTAGCCATACAACCTCTCTCCTTCGATTTCTTTAAGCAACATGCAAATATGAATCATATAATCTTAACATTCAAATAATCATAAAAGTGAAATGAAAACTGATTGAGGCCCTTAAACAACACCCACTTTACCACAAACAGACCCACAGTTTTAGTACATATTTGCATCAAGTTTAGTACAGAATGTATCAAGTTATAATGGAATTAACATAAAAAATTCTTATAAAAATTCTTATAAAAATTCTTATAAATTCTTATAAAAAATTCAACCCACAACCCACAGTTTTAGTATAGAATGTATCAACATACTCTCTTCCCCACCAACAATTTCTTTTCTTCTCTTATGATTCACCACAACCATCACAAGACCACCAATGGAGAACCACAATGATCATTGACAAAAGTTTCATCAAAACACATCAAATCCATACACAAAACGTAGATCAAAGAACGATCTACACGAATATGTAAACGAAATCGTCAAAAACAACGAAGAAAAGCGAAGATCTGAAGAAAACGCGTTGGGAAAAGGGTTTTTGAAAAGATGAAACAGGGGTCGTCTCCTCTTCGAGCATAATAGATCGACTGCCATTAACGTTACCGATCTAAAGAAAAATAGAAACATGAAACCGAAAAGGCTTACCTAAGTACTCACCGGAACCCTAGGCTTGACTGGAATCTGATATGTCGCTGCAGAACGGGTTTAACCCCACCAAATCAGACACCGATCAGTGCTGGAATTCCATCTCTACCGAAAACACCTACCATTGATGCAGATCTGACTGTTGATGAGACATACAAACCTGTTCTTGAAGAACATCCAACCAGAGATCACTAATGGAAACCCTATCCGTCTCTGATTTAATTTCACTCTAAAATGAAGATGAAAAGTCATAGCATTTGTGTGTTCATATGTTCATGGTAAATAAGAGAGAGAGAGAGTTTAACTTTTAAATTTTGAATTTTGAATTTTGAATTCTGGGATGAGGTGAAGTAGTTTTGCAGAGAAGAAGAAGAAGACGGCGATAAAAGGGAAAGAATTGGGGATTAGGAATTTGGCTGGTTGCTTTGACCTGCAGAAGAGAGAAGAGGGAGAACGTATTCTCTGCCCTCATTAAATGCTCTTGACATTTAGCAATTCTTCAAAAAAAATAACAGGAAAAAGGAGAAGTTGACACGTGGACTAAATGAATGTGGGAGTGACAAGTAGGAAAGAGAGAAGGCAGGAGTGTTGTGGTGTTGACATGTGACGCCTGGGTCACTTCAACCATTAAACAAATACCAAACAAATGAAATATTGTATTTCATACTTGGGATTTGTATAAATATGTGTATCATTTACACATATCAATTCTTGTTCGATTTCGGGCTTTAAATCGCTTTCTGGAAGGTTATACGCGCACTGATGCGTAAATATAACCAGTTTAATGCAACAAACACTCCGGAATAGTGACATAGGCTTAACATACCTTAAATAACCTTTACATAACTTAGAAATAAGTTTTGGAAGGTTTGGTGTGCTGAAATCAAGTTAATTCGCTTACAGGGACTAAATTCGACAAACTGCTAAAGTATGCCGATTTGAACTGTAACAGACATTCCAGAACATGACCATGAGTTAAACATACCATAAATATCCTTTACATAGCTTATAAATAGGCTTTGAGGGGTTCGGTGTGCTAAAATAAACTTTTGGGTCATTCAGGGACTAAAAGCGTCAAAAAGTGCATAAGTTTGCACTTTCGCGCATAACTTACGTTCTGAATACATCCGGACATCCAAAAATTTACGTAAGCACTAAAATATTTTATTTTAGTGTTTGTCATAAGAAAAATCCATTCGTCACGCAATTTGGATCGTTTTTCGCGCTTATGCGCATGTCGTCGTAATTAAGCGAACATCGCGATCGTACGACCAAACGAACCGACATCCGGGATATTTTTGAGCATGTTTCATGTCCACAATGTTTAGGCATCATTTTAGGGCCTTAAAGTTGACTTAACGAGCCTTAAACATGTCGGAAATGGCCTTAATACACAACGGGGACTGAAATGGAAACTTTGGAAACTGGTTGCTGATCAGAAGGACCTAGGCGTGACACCTAGCCCCCTAGGCGTCACGCGAGGCCCTTTTAGATCAGCAAAAGTTGTTTAATCATTTGTAACAGCTGCTAAACACTCCAAAGGCAAATGCCACATGTCAATCTCTGGTGATGGGGGCAAATTGAGTTACCATAACATTCCAACACATGTACGGATGAGATTCGAGCACGGTATTCGATAAACGATCCTAACGGTTGTCCAAATACTATAAATACCCAACCCCATTCAACTCAAAACCCACAAAATCTGATCTAAAAGCTCTAAGTTGAAGCCATTGCTTCATACCTGAGCTACTTGGATCAAGATTAGCTTTTGGGGACCCTTTGTAAGTGTTCCTTCGTTCTTTTATCGCTTTTCGAGTCCGAGAGTCAAACTTTGTTTGACTTTCTGCATTGACCAGTTTATGTTCAATGCGAAGTTCGTTTGAACTTCATAACGTGAGCATAATCACGATGGTCATAGTCCCTAGTGACTATACCTACTGATTACCACGTTATCTAGGCTCAGTGACGAGTCGTAGTTTCGGCCAAAATGCGCATTCGTGCGTATTTTTTAACCAAACTACTCTTGGGTATCAAAACCATTTGTTTTGATACCAAACCTGTTTTCTAAACTTAGTTAAGCATGTTTTAACATGCTTAGCTCGTCACTTTTAGTTTAGTGATTATATAGGGTCGTAAGGTAAGCGATCTAAACAATCGCTTATACTTTCGAACCCGACCCGTTTGGTCGATCTTTAGGATCCGACCAAACACATTAGGTGACCATAGTATATAGGGAATAACCTTCCTAGGTTATACCTTATGGTCGCTTCGTTTAAGTAGTTGTATGATAGGTAGTTTATATGCCTTAGGTAAATTACCAAAATGCCCTTTTTACGCCAAAATTCATTTTAAGCATATGTAACATAACTTTTGGTATCTAAACTGATTTGGTAACAATATTATACATGTTAAGGCATATTTTACTTATCATAGGACTAGATAGGCGTTCCGAACGCGTTTTACGCGAACGACGCGTTAAAGTAGCATAAGCTACCTAAACGGGTCGTAATGGGTCGTAAGCACTTAGGTTAGGTTTCATTTAGTATGTAGGCTTTGTTAAACCATATTACATGAGTTCTCATACTCATTTGGTTTACGAGCCCTCATTCTATCCGATCTTCCGATTTAGGTCCGGTTTATTAATGTAGTTACCTATATTAGGTACCGTTTGATTCCGTGATCTTCTAGCATTGCTTGGTGGTTATCCTAGGACTATTGAGCAATCTCAAGTGAGTACATAGACCCCTCTTTTACTGTTTTCAAACTGTTTTGGGGTGAAACACATGTGCCTACTTGTTACTTTCATGCTTTCCATGTTTTCATATCATATGCTTGCTATGTTCATTAGTACACTATTAGTACATTGTTTTACATTACATTTCATGCTATGTATGTCCATTGTGTGCATACTTAGTACATCGTTTTACATTACATTTTATGCTATGTATGTCCATTGTGTGCATACTTAGTACATTGTTTTACATTACATTCTATGCTATGTATGTCCATTGTGTGCATACTTAGTACATTATTTTATATTACATTCTATGCTATGTATGTCCATTGTGTGCATACTTAGTACATTTATTATTCATCACATGCTTACATTTTGGTATGACATTTGGTTTGTTTAAATGGGACAATGTACATTCATTAACACCGATCATGCCGCTCGTTAGTAGGTAATGGTACCATAGGACTTGACAACTCCCATTCTTGAAATCCCGGGTTTGTTTGGATTGGAAGGAATGACCGAATCCGACTACATTTCTAGGTGGACCTTAGACTTTGTGCTAGGGTTTATTCTACAGTCACAAGGCTTGGATGTATGAATTTTTACAATACCGCATAGATGTTTGTATCAGTATAGCATGCATTTGTTCCACAAAACATAACTTTGATTTAAACCATGTTTTACTTCAATACCTTGTTTTTGTGCATTTTACATATGGTTTAGTTGATATATTTCACTTACCCTACATGATATTTTGGATACACATTACATGATATGCATTAGACATAAACATTTTGACATTGATATACAAAATTCATGATTTACATTAGACATAAACCTTTTGACATTGATATACGCAATTCATGATTTACATTAGACATAGACATTTGACATGGTTTTCACACAAACATTTTGACATTTGATTATACATAAACATTCTACTTTGATGGTTTGGTTTGAGTAAGTGATTTAAGTAACGAGGCGGGTGTAATATGATACAAGCATGGTGGATACGCCGCTGGTACTTCCTATATATAAGTGCTTGTATGATATTACATATCGTAGCGTTATTTGAATCATTTCAATTTAAGACATATAACATTTTATACAAATAACATACTTTTCACAAGACATTGTTTTACAAACAACTTATCTTATACAAACTCATTTTTTTTCATGGTTATTCATTTAACCTTACATTTATTTATACATATCATCTGATTTTATCACTTTTCAAATGATTTACAAGATAAAGAAAATTACAAGGTTCATGACTAAACATTTTCTTAAACATAAGTCATGAATTCTATTTTCACAAAACCTATGTATCTCACAGGCATTTTTATGCTGACGTACCTATTTTCACATGTGTTTCAGGATATGATGCATAGGATTTATCAAGATACACTTAGGCGGACTTGGGCCTTAGCGACAATAAAAGATGCAAGACTAGTTATTTATGTTATGTTTCTTTAATTGTCAAGACATTGTAACTCTTTTAATCAATAAAACAATATTTCAATTTCCATGTGTTATGAAACAATGATTCTGTTACAACACTCCCCGACGTTTCCGCCACGTTTTGTTGTTTTACGTGGTCGGGGTGTGACAGAAAAGTTGGTATCAGGACACATGGTTATAGGGAATTAGGTTATTAGTAATGCTTTGACCTAGTCTATAACCTTCCTAGGACCCTAACGCGAGTTTACTTGCGTTTAGACATAAAACAATACCGTCACCTATCCTTAAGTGACAACCGCAACAAGAACATAAATTTCAAAACCGCTTTGAAAACTAATCATCTGTTCTAGGATGATTGATTACTAGGTTTTGAACCCTCTGTTATATGGTTTTGAACCCCTTTGAATTTTCAAAACCTCGTCAAAGTTTGGGTCTTATAGTGTGAACACGTGCAATCTGGAAGAGTGGATGCATGTACTTTGAGTTTTCTGTCTAAGGCTAGAGTATTCGTACAAATCCACATAATCGGACCAGTCACTCTTACCTGGGAACTCTTGGGGTGAGTGTCCACTTATAGGCTAAAGCATGTCTTCGCGATACATTAATATGACCCACTTACTTTGATTAGTCACCGTCTCATTTGTTTGCCTTAGGTAACAAACAAATGATCGCAATTTCTATGCGTTGTCATTTTGTTTACCGATAACACTTCATTTGTTTCCTCCTATATCTTTCTTTTCCTCCAGAATGTCTCTTCATCACAACGATGCGCAGATATCCGAGCAGACTGCCAGATTTGCCCAGCGAATAGGCGAAGTAATCCTGAAGACTGTTGAATTAGGCATTGCCATGTGTCGTCTCAACAATGAAGCCACTCAAGAGCCACCAAAGGAAGCAGAAGTCAAGCCAGCACCACCAGCCATGAAACCAATCAAGGAATCAAAGACCATGGATGAACAGACTGGATCCCCTAGGAAGTCAAAGAAGCGAAAGGCTTCTCAGAACTTCACCGTGGTCGCTCACAATGGTCAAGCCATCCCCAACCAACCAGCTCACCCCCCTGCTAGGAAGCCATACAACAGAACTGCACCCTTGTGCAACCAATGTAGCCTTCATCATCACGCTAGTGTGAAGTGCCGCAAATGCCAAATTTGTGGACTTAAAGGTCATACAGCAAAGGTTTGCTCAACTGCGGCTGTACCAAATCAAGCAGGACCCATCCGGGTGGCAACACCACCTGCTAAGAAGCAATACAAGGGAACGGCACCAATATGCGACAAATGTAATGGGCATCACCAAGCTCACTTACTGTGTCATCTGTGTGTATCATGTGGGCGAGTTGGTCACCTGGCAAGTGCTTGTCGATGTAACCCGAACCAAGGTGGTCCAAATCAACCACAAGCCAATCCTGCTCAAGCTCGCTTCCCGCCTGGATCGTGCTACAACTGTGGCAAGATGGGTCATTTCGTGAGTAAATGCCCGAAGCTTGCTAAGGCAAATCCAACCCACGGATGAGTAGTTGACTGATTTGAAGATGTTGTTGTCTTATGCTTTTGTTTCTTCTATTTTCTTGTAATGTGAAACAATCTGTTTTGTTTATAAATAAATCGTTGATCACAAATTCTGATATACAAGTGTAGTTACATGTGTGTATGGCATCTCCCTATAATACCTACATTGAGGAACTACATTCTTACAAACTACTCTTGTGAATTTCCCATTCTTGTGTTTGCTCATGATTCCCTTGGAAAATTCTAAGTACTCGTTTCACTCTAAGAAACAAAGTACAGAAAATAAAGTGACATTATGAGTAATCATGCTTCTGCACATCTGTGCCTTTGAATCCTTGGTTAGATAACTAAGGGTATTTTCAAATCTCATACCCATTACGTTTTGATTTTTCAACATACATAGTATGAGTGTTTCAAAAACAACCTTCATGATTTCAAAATGTTATTAATATAGTATAATTACTTATATCAAGTGCATGATTTCAAAAGCATCAATCATGTTTTCAAAAACCTTATACATAATTTCAAAATTCATCTCGCATGATTTTAAAACATTTTTACCTAATACACCTACTTTATGATTTCAAAAGTATTATATATATAAGGTTTCAAAAAAACATTAAACACATTTTTAAAAGAAACCCCATGCATAGTTTCCAAAATATTTTTTTTCTCATACATCGACTTAACCATCAAATTCTGCTTTATATGTCGCCTTGACACATCTAGCATCTCAACTTCATAAGCATTTTTACTTCATGTTTTGACTTAAGCACATCCAGTGCAAGGGTTCAAAACATCTTCGACTTCTAAAATCCATATGGGATCTTTTTATCTTCACATTAGACCCTTGTGGATGATTATCTTTCAAATCAGAGTCCTTAATTGGATTCCTTGTGTACCTTAATTCGAACATTTCGGTTCTTTATAATCGAAATCAAATTTTCTCTTTAAAAGATCCTTCTATCTTTATAGTTAGATTCTTAGAAATATTTAAAGCACCAATCAAAATCCACTGATTTGATACCTGGTGTGCTTTGAATACATGTGCACCGTTAGCAGAACAAATTAACAAAATGATAACAAATCAAGTTAAACAATTTTGTGGTTATGTGACTATGTGTTTATGCATCTTGTGTTTTCTTTTATGCATTTTGTGTTTTTGTATACTCTCGATATTCGTTATCCCAATCCTCGTAGAATCTTTCATATCTTCATATGAGGGATTCGTAGAGGATATTCAAAAAGGTACTACCTTAAATCCTTATTGTGCTTCTACATGATAGTTAAGACCCTTGGATTGTATAGTACCACTCCATGATTCATAAGAGACCCTTTTAGTGGTCTAGTAAAAAAGATTGATTCAAAAATCTGGTTAAGAATGACATGTGATGGTATAAGCTGAAAAGACTCCTTGGTTGTCTATTAAAATCATTTATTGATTTAATAAAAGGGACCCTATGGTGGTCTAGTCACAATCATCACAGACTCGTTCGTTGTTTTCTTCCCCTACACATTTTAAGATGCACTACGTGACTATGCAAGGAATTACGTAATTATGGATGCATACATAATTACAAAGTTCAGTGCACGGAAACCACAGTAAGATTTATTATGTGTAAGAACCGATAGTGACAACAATAACGAAATGTGAACAATGTACAGACAGTATGGTGGACGCACCAATAACGCTTTATATACTTGTATATAAGTGTCCCTCTCACATTGCAAGCATGACGTTATTTAAAGTTACTAGAAGTTCAGGACTCTAACCAGTGTTGTTTGATCTTTTCAACTTCATGTTACAAGCTCTCACAAGTTTCCTCTAAATAAATTTCGGGACAAAATTTCCTGAAGTAGGGGAGACTGTGACACCTGGGTCACTTCAACCATTAAACAAATACCAAACTAATGAAATATTGTATTTCATACTTGGGATTTGTATAAATATGTGTATCATTTACACATATCAATTCTTGTTCGATTTCGGGCTTTAAATCGCTTTCTGGAAGGTTATACGCGCACTGATGCGTAAATATAACCAGTTTAATGCAACAAACACTCGGGAATAGTGACATAGGCTTAACATACCTTAAATAACCTTTACATAACTTAGAAATAAGTTTTGGAAGGTTTGGTGTGCTGAAATCAAGTTAATTCGCTTACAGGGACTAAATTCGACAAACTGCGAAAGTATGCTGATTTGAACTGTAACAGACATTCCAGAACATGACCATGAGTTAAACATACCATAAATATCCTTTACATAGCTTAGAAATAGGCTTTGAGGGGTTCGGTGTGCTAAAACAAACTTTTGGGTCATTCAGGGACTAAAAGCGTCAAAAAGTGCATAAGTTTGCACTTTCGCGCATAACTTACGTTCTGAATACATCCGGACATCCAAAATATTATGTAAGCACTAAAATATTTTATTTTAGTGTTTGGCATAAGAAAAATCCATTCGTCACGCAATTTGGATCGTTTTTCGCGCTTATGCGCATGTCGTCGTAATTAAGCGAACATCGCGATCGTACGACCAAACGAACAGACATCCGGGATATTTTTGAGCATGTTTCATGTCCACAATGTTTAGGCATCATTTTAGGGCCTTAAAGTTGACTTAACGAGCCTTAAACATGTCAGAAATGGCCTTAATACACAACGGGGACTGAAATGGAAACTTTGGAAACTGGTTGCTGATCAGAAGGACCTAGGCGTGACACCTAGCCCCCTAGGCGTCACGCGAGGCCCTTTTAGATCAGCAAAAGTTGTTTAATCAGTTGTAACAGCTGCTAAACACTCCAAAGGCCAGTGCCACATGTCAATCTCTGGTGGTGGGGGCAAATTGAGTTACCATAACATTCCAACACATGTACGGATGAGATTCGAGCACGGTATTCGATAAACGATCCTAACGGTTGTCCAAATACTATAAATACCCAACCCCATTCAACTCAAAACCCACAAAATCTGATCTAAAAGCTCTAAGTTGAAGCCATTGCTTCATACCTGAGCTACTTGGATCAAGATTAGCTTTCGAGGACCCATTGTAAGTGTTCCTTCGTTCTTTTATCGCTTTTCGAGTCCGAGAGTCAAACATTGTTTGACTTTCTGCATTGACCAGTTTATGGTCAATGCGAAGTTCGTTTGAACTTCATAACGTGAGCGTAATCATGATGGTCATAGTCCCTAGTGACTATACCTACTGATTACCACGTTATTTAGGCTCATTGACGAGTCGTAGTTTCGGCCAAAATGCGCATTCGTGCGTATTTTGTAACCAAACTACTCTTGGGTATCAAAACCGTTTGTTTTGATACCAAACCTGTTTTCTAAACTTAGTTAAGCATGTTTTAACATGCTTAGCTCGTCACTTTTAGTTTAGTGCTTATATAGGGTCGTAAGGTAAGCGATCTAAACAATCGCTTATACTTTCGAACCCGACCCGTTTGGTCGATCATTAGGATCCGACCAAACACATTAGGTGACCATAGTATATAGGGAATAACCTTCTGAGGTTATACCTTATGGTCGCTTCGTTTAAGTAGTTGTATGATAGGTAGTTTATATGCCTTAGGTAAATTACCAAAATGCCCTTTTTACGCCAAAATTCATTTTAAGCATATGTAACATAACTTTTGGTATCTAAACTGATTTGGTAACAATATTAGACATGTTAAGATATTTTTTTTAATTATCATAGGACTAGATAGGCGTTCCGAACGCGTTTTACGCGAACGACGCGTTAAAGTAGCATAAACTACCTAAACGGGTCGTAATGGGTCGTAAGCACTTAGGTTAGGTTTCATTTAGTATGTAGGCTTTGTTAAACCATATTACATGAGTTCTCATACTCATTTGGTTTACGAGCCCTCATTCTATCCGATCTTCCGATTTAGGTCCGGTTTATTAATGTAGTTACCTATATTAGGTACCGTTTGATTCCGTGATCTTCTAGCATTGCTTGGTGGTTATCCTAGGACTATTGAGCAATCTCAAGTGAGTACATAGACCCCGCTTTTACTGTTTTCAAACTGTTTTGGGGTGAAACACATGTGCCTACTTGTTACTTTCATGCTTTCCATGTTTTCATATCATATGCTTGCTATGTTCATTAGTACACTATTAGTACATTGTTTTACATTACATTTCATGCTATGTATGTCCATTGTGTGCATACTTAGTACATCGTTTTACATTACATTTTATGCTATGTATGTCCATTGTGTGCATACTTAGTACAATGTTTTACATTACATTCTATGCTATGTATGTCCATTGTGTGCATACTCAGTACATTATTTTACATTACATTCTATGCTATGTATGTCCATTGTGTGCATACTTAGTACATTTATTATTCATCACATGCTTACATTTTGGTATGACATTTGGTTTGTTTAAATGGGACAATGTACATTCATTAACACCGATCATGCCGCTCGTTAGTAGGTAATGGTACCATAGGACTTGACAGCTCCCATTCCTGAAATCCCGGGTTTGTTTGGATTGGAAGGAATGACCGAATCCGACTACATTTCTAGGTGGACCTTAGACTTTGTGCTAGGGTTTATTCTACAGTCACAAGGCTTGGATGTATGAATTTTTACAATACCGCATAGATGTTTGTATCAGTATAGCATGCATTTGTTCCACAAAACATAACTTTGATTTAAACCATGTTTTACTTCAATACCTTGTTTTTGTGCATTTTACATATGGTTTAGTTGATATATTTCACTTACCGTACATGATATTTTGGATACACATTACATGATATGCATTAGACATAAACATTTTGACATTGATATACAAAATTCATGATTTACATTAGACATAAACCTTTTGACATTGATATACGCAATTCATGATTTACATTAGACATAGACATTTGACATGGTTTTCACACAAACATTTTGACATTTGATTATACATAAACATTCTACTTTGATGGTTTGGTTTGAGTAAGTGATTTAAGTAACGAGGCGGGTGTAATATGATACGAGCATGGTGGATACGCCGCTGGTACTTCCCATATATAAGTGCTTGTTTGATATTACATATCGTAGCGTTATTTGAATCATTTCAATTTAAGACATATAACATTTTATACAAATAACATACTTTTCACAAGACATTGTTTTACAAACAACTTATCTTATACAAACTCATTTTTTTTCATGGTTATTCATTTAACCTTACATTTATTTATACATATCATCTAATTTTATCACTTTTCAAATAATTTACAAGACAAAGCAAATTACAAGGTTCATGACTAAACATTTTCTTAAACATAAGTCATGAATTCTATTTTCACAAAACCTATGTATCTCACAGGCATTTTTATGCTGACGTACCTATTTTCACATGTGTTTCAGGATATGATGCATAGGATTTATCAAGATACACTTAGGCGGACTTGGGCCTTAGCGACAATAAAAGATGCAAGACTAGTTATTTATGTTATGTTTCTTTAATTGTCAAGACATTGTAACTCTTTTAATCAATAAAACAATATTTCAATTTCCATATGTTATGAAACAATGATTCTGTTACAACACTCCCCGATGTTTCCGCCACGTTTTGTTGTTTTACGTGGTCGGGGTGTGACATGACACATGGGATTTTCAACACTTGATTTATTATAATAGAGAGATGCTCAATAAAGGCTCAAAACTCACTTTTTGTGGGAATGGATTTTTATATGGTCAAGTATATATAATCAAATTTTAATTAAGCTTGTCATGCCGTTTCATAATTTTCTTATGTTGGTTCTTTTTATCACGACGCTATCGGTTGTAAATTTGTAAAAATATAACCTTTTTAGAACTTGAAATTCCCAAGTTAATCCTAGACAAGTAAAAAAAATTGAAAAATTTGTGAAAAAAAAATTGGGGTGATTAGCGGTTCCAATAGAGTTTTGTGTAAGGCTTGTATTTAGGACTTGCAAGATTCAAGGTTTTAACATCCCCCCCCCCCCCACACTTAAATTACACATTGTCCTCAATATGTCCCAAAAATAAGTTTTTAGGTTGATTGGATTTGTAAAAAGGTGTGAAAAAGCAAAATTTTATGTTACTGGGCGTCTGGACACGTCCCCGTGGTGTCCGGGCACGACCTCGTGTTCAGATCGCCAGTAACAAAAATTTTCAAAAAGAAACAGAAGCCTCGGCACGGGGGCGTGTTCAATGAGCATGCCCCGTGTCCAGTTACCTGAACTTGGCATTTCCTGTAGATTGTGCAACACGGGGCCGTGTTGGGCGGGCACGGCCCGTGCTGAACTTGCTGTAACGAAGAAAAATTTGTCGGGTGGCCCTGTTTTTGTGCATGGGGTGCTGGTTCATGTTCCCTTGGTATCCTTCACCATCCCGAGTGTGTATTATTCCTGAAAATTAAAACTAAACTAGAAAACATAAAAATTAATCTAGACTAAACCAAGGATAGTTCCGCGGAATGCCTCCGTGGTGCGCCACGTTTATAAGGGTCCTTGGCTAGACCCAAAGCCTGGTCATATGTTACCCAAGTGGGATGTTTTGCATCCCATGCTATACCGTCGGAGAGCATCATCCAAGCTTGAGTCAATGACGTTCATGTAGTTGACCGGATCTTCGTCTTCTACTCTTTTTCCAACTCCAAACTTTACTTCCTCGTCCCCAACCCTCAATGTTAGTGTTCCATCATTCATATCTACCATTGCTTGGGCCGTAGCTAAGAATGGCCTCCCTAGGATGAGTGGTACTTCGGTATCTTCCTCCATATCTAGTATGACAAAGTCGGCCGGAAAGACAAATTCACCGACTTTGACCAATAGATTTTCAGCGACACCTTGTGGATATTTGACGGATCTATCGGCGAGTTGTATATTTATTTTTGTAGGGCTTGTTTTCCCTAAGCCGAGTCGGTTGAACATTGATGAGGGCATGAGGTTGATGCTTGCCCCGAGATCGGCTAGTGCATTACGAATGGGGGATTCCCCAATCGAGCAAGGAATTGTGAAGCTTCCGGTGTCAAGCTTCTTTTGCGGGAGTTTATTGAGTAGTAAGGCGGAGCATTCTTCGCCTAAGTTAACTAATTGCAATGATTCAATTTTCCGTTTATGAGTGAGGAAGTCCCTCATAAATTTTGAATATTTAGGCATTTGAGTTAGGACTTCGATAAATGGAATATTAACATGCAATTGTTTTAATAAATTTTCGAACTTTGCAAATTGCTCATCGGTCTTTTGACGAATTAACCGACCGGGGTATGGAACCAGAGGAGTCTTAGTAGGCTCTTGAACTGGAGGAGAAGCCTTCTCTTGTTGAGGCGTGGGTGGAGTTGTGGTTTGGCTAGATTGGCTTCTTCAGTTGGTGGTAGTGGAGCCTCTTCGGGACCCACGGTACGGTTTCTCAATGTTATGAGATGTACTTGCGCCTTTGGATTGGTTTCGGTATTACTTGGTAATGCGCCTTGTGGTCTCTCAGAGAAATTTTGAGCTATTCGATTTAATTATTTTTCAATGTTTTGAATGCTAGCTTGTTGATTTCTAAAATTCGATTCCAACTGTTGAAATCGATCCGAGTTTTTCTTTTCGGTGTCGGAGATGAGGCGAGATACAGTATCTTCAAGCCTTTCTCGTCCACCTTGTTGTTGAGAGAAATTTTGTGGTTGTTGAAAGTTTGTTCGTTGGTTTAGATTTTGTTGGTTACTACTATTGCCGGGTTCTCTCCAACCAAGGTTAGGGTGGTTATGCCATCCTTGGTTGTAGGTACCCGTTGGAGGACCCGACGGCCTAGGTCTATTATCAATGTAGTTTACCGTTTCCATTTGATCATCTAATTCTTTCATACTACTCCAATTTTCATGTGGCCCACCACACCCCTTACAAGCCATAACCGAGGCCGTTTTTGCCATTTCTAACTTTTTGATTTTTGAAGAAAGGGCCTCGATTTGAGCTTGTAAGGAAGTGCTTTCATCAACCTTATGGGCGCCCGGGGCAATAGATTTATTGCCTCGGGGAGTGTGCACCTGAAAATTGGTTTGATCAATTTTCTCAATTTGATTATATATTTGATTTGGGCGACGATTACCTAGAAGTCCCCCGGAGCTAGAATCAAGTGTTTGTCTTGTGTGTGGTAACAACCCATTGTAGAAGGTGGATACTTGTTGCCATACCGCAAGACCGTGATGAGGACACTTTCTTAGTAGCTCCATGAACCTTTCCCAAGTTTCATATAAGGATTCCCCATCTTCTTGTGAATATGTATTAATTTCAGTCATTAATTTAGCCGTTTTAGCAGGAGGGAAATACTTATATAGAAACTTTTGGGCTAGTTCATCCCAGGTGTTTACCGAGCCAACTGGGAGGGTATTAAGCCAAGCCTTAGCTCGGTCTTTTAGTGAAAATGGAAACATCCGAAGGCGGATGGCGTCGTTTGATGCTCCATTGATCCGAAAGGTATCACATATTTCTAAGAAATTAGTAATATGTAGATAGGGATCCTCGCCCGCAAGCCCATGAAAGGTTGCGGAGTTTTGAAGCATTTGTATCAAATGCGGTCGAAGTTCGAAGTTGTTGGCTTCGACATTCGGTGCATTGATAGCGGCGCCGAGATTACCTACGGTGGGTCGTAGGTAATCCATGAGGGTACGTTGGTCAACCATTGGAAGTGGGTCCCCCGAAACTTTCTCTTGGTTTTTTGCTTTAAGTCTTTTTCTGAGAAAGCGTTCGGGTTCTTCAAGAGGTTCTTTTATGTCTCTACTAGAACTGGAGCTCATACACTACGTAGAAAGTTCAGATGTGGCGCCTGGGTTCCAAGTCCTGCAATAAAAACAGAAAAGAACGTTGGTCAGAAGCTTCACCACGGCCCGGTGCTCAGATGAACACGGCCCGTGGTCGGAGATACAGTGATTGTTTTCCGGATCCCTGTTACTGGGGAGTTCGACACAGCCCCGTGTTGCACCGACACGGCCCCGTGCTCAACTCCCTGTAACTCGGAAAATAAAAACTGCCAGTAACAATGCTGGACACGGCCCGTGTCCGACCAGGCACGGCCCGTGCTGAGCTCTGCAGAAACTGAAAAAAAAATCCTAAAAAAAACAGAAAAATTAGAAAAAAAAACGATTAGGCCGTTGATTCCTAACTTTCTTAAAATCCTTGTGTCCCCGGCAACGGTGCCAAAAACTTGATGCGTGTTGTGTGTTATAGGTTTTTATGTATATTTTAAGCCCTTTTTACACGTTAGTCAAGTTTTAAATTTATAAAACACGATATTTTACTAACACCAAACAAACATATGGGCAAGTGCACCCATCGTGAGCGTAGTATAGTGTTGGCAAGATACCGAGGTCGTCCAAGGACACAAGAGCTTTTAGTACCGGTTTATCCTCAACGTCTAATCAAATCAAAAGTTAGAAAAATGTTTTAAACTAGAAAAATAAAAACTAACTAAAATGCTGAAAAAGAAAAATAAAAATAAAAACAGATAGACAAGATGAATCACTTGGTTCCGACTCGTGTTTAGTGTAACCTTTGATTATTTCCGCACTTTTGCACTTTTTAAGAGATTATCTTAGTTATTGTAGTAGGCCCCTCTTTTGAAGGTGACGTTACCCTCAACCCAGTAGTTTGAGTCAGCAAGGATACAATCCTAAAGGGTCGGATTATTGAAAGATAATTAATTAAGTTATTAATGCATATTATGGTAGGCCCCTCTTTTGAAGGTGACGTTACCCTCAGCTAAGTAGTCTGAGTCAGCAGGGATACAGTCCTAAATAGCCGGATTAAAGTATTAATAGTAGCTTACATATGAGGGGATCAAAGAGTTTGGACCCCCGCCATCCAATACCGGTGGGTATTGAAGGAGGTCCTACTAAATTTGACACAGGTCCTTGCAGGATCTATACACTGAACAAGGCAAGACTCTTACCAAACCGTTCCCTTAACCCCCGACCAGGTAGCCAACATATCTCCATATAGACCGTGGAGATATGAATGGTGAAAATCTTTTATTTTATGTAGACAGTAAAATAATGCCAAGACACCACGGACAAACGATAAGGAAGAATCACCTTCAACATAAGAAACTAGTTATTAAAGTCATTAATACATAACCAAGTGAAAATTGCGAAAAGATTAAAAATAAAAAGTATTACACTAGACACTTGTCTTCACCAAGTGATGTAAGAGACTTAGGCAAACATGGCCTTTGATTGTCAAGAACTCTTACGATCAATCTTGGATCCCGAGACGACTCACACACTCTACGATGGATAATGGATGATGCTGGTGGATGATGGTGTTGTGATGGTGGTGGGTGGTGGGTGAAGTGTCAGAGAGGTGGTGTGCCAAGGGATGGTTTGCAAATGAGCCAAGCACCCATATTTATAGCCTGAACAGCAGCCCGGGCACGGCCCCGTGTCCATTGGGCACGGCCCCGTGTCCACCTTCTTCTCTGTCTTCATTAATTGCAGTTTGTCTGCATTAGTTGACCACGCCCCCGTGTCCGCTGGGCACGCCCCCGTGTGCAGAAGAGTATCTGTACTATCAAGATTTCCCAAGATTCTGCGAATCTTAGAGTTGACCACGGCCCCGTGTCCGCTGAGCATGACCCCGTGGTGGCTGATAGAAGCTTCTACAGCTTTGTCTTTTCTGCTGACACTTGGGCACGCCCCCATGCTCATTGAGCACGGGGCGTGTTCAGCCTTCTGTTCTCTTGTTTTGCTTGGGAAGATGCTGTCGGGGAGGTCGGGCATGCCACCTTTGTTCCTTTTCTTGTATTTATGTTATATTTAGCTGCCTTTTTGCTTCTTTTGTTCATTTGAGCTCATTTAATCCTGAAAATATAAAAGGAAGACAAAAACATACTTTTTCCAACATTAGTACTAAAAAAGGGTTAGTTTTATGCCACAATTGATGTAATTTATATGTTGCATTTTGTGCACATCAGTCATCCGGGGATATCATGGCTGTCCTTTTGTTGCATCCAGACTATATGCAGACCTAGGCACAGTCAGGATATCTTAAAAGAGCCAAAAAAATGCCAAAAACCTTAAAGGAAGAAAACCTCAAATGAGGGAATTCCATGTGATATGACATCATTAATCGTACCAAAAAGGTATTTGCCTAACCCTCGTCGGACACAAATATTGGTCACTTTGTTGTGGGAAAGTACTGACCTGTCCACCAATAATCTGACGTTGTAAAACGAAAGGATGAACTCAGTATAATCACCCGCTACTATGAAACATTGTGCTTACCTTGATCGTGGGGGTATGTCATGGGATGCACGGGTGTTATAGTATATTATTACCTTAAATGTATCACGAGGTTGAAAATTGAAAGTTGAGTGTTAGGTTTAAGAGGACAAACATATTGACAATCACATGGACCAGTCTGATTAAGCATTTGCTGAAAAGTGTTCCTTAGTCAATCTGAGAAAGATTAGATCCCGTAGCAATTTCATTTAATTTTTATTTTTTATTTTGTGTGAATTTACGTGTGTTTATGTGTTTTCATAAGGTTGCTCGGTTGGTAGGATCGTGGAATTTGAAAAGGATGGTTTTCTGTCAGTTCAACTAGTTTTTGAATGAAGCCCAAAATTTTTTTCTGATAAAAAATTGGGCCTCTACATGCCTGACCCAACTGTTTTCGAATCAACACTTTTTATTCGAATTAGGCCTTAGCTTGTCAAGCCCAAAGGGTTTTCGGATAGACACTGTTCTGAATTGGGCCTGAATTGGACTAGGCCCATTAGTCCAAGTCCCATTTTGAAACAGTATATAAGGATAAGTCACTGCTTCGGAAACTCATTCGAACAACAAACTTTTCTAATTTTCCAAATTCTCTATCATCAAATTATGGACTAATTCGAATCTTCAAGTTATTGCAGGTTTCGGATGCATTTCGGATAAAGCTTCATGCATTTCGGATGGATTTTGGACAGAACTTCAATCATTTCGGATCATTTCGGATAAAGAAAACTTCATATTTCAAATGAATTTCGGATAATCCATGCATTTCGGATAATCAATATTCAAACTTTGATTTATCTGAAAACCTGACCCAACTGTTATTCTATCCATCCGGGATTCATGTGGAGTCAAGACGCTTCTACTTGACGAAGCTCATAAATCCCGTTATTCTATCCATCCGGGAGCAACCAAGATGTATAATGATCTAAAGCAAAACTATTGGTGGCCCGGAATTAAGAGGGATGTTGTAAAGTATGTAAAGAAGTGCTTGACTTGTTTACAAGTCAAGGCGGAACACCAAAAGCCATATGGAAAACTACAACCATTGGAAATTCCAGTTTGGAAATCGGAACATATCACCATGGACCTGTTGACCAAACTGCCTAGGACGAACCGAGGATTCGATGCTATATGGGTGGTTGTAGATAGACTGATGAAGAGTGCTCACTTTATTCCTATACGTGAGAAATATACTTCGGAAAAGATGTCTGAGGTATATACAAACGAGATAGTGGCACGTCATGGGGTACCGGTATCTATTGTGTCGGACAGGGATACCCGGTTTACTTCACACTTCTGGCGAGATTTCCAAGAACAGATGGGAACGAAACTTTTTATCAGCACTGCATACCATCCTCAGACGGATGGACAGAGTGAGAGAACAATACAAACACTAGAAGACATGCTGAGGGCGTGTATTATTGATTTCGGGGGCAGTTGGGATGTGTATTTGCTGTTAGCAGAATTCTCTTATAACAACAGTTATCATACCAGCATCGGCATGGCCCCGTATGAGATGCTATATGGTAAGAAATGTAGAACCCCGGTGTGTTGGGGTGAAGTGGGTCCGCGTGAATTGGCCCATAAAGACATAATTCAAGCCACTAACGAGAAAATTGATGTGGTTCGAGCTCACTTGAAAGCAGCCCAAGACAGACAAAACTCCTATGCCGACAAAACACGAAAGTCGATTGAATTTCAGATGGGTGATATGGTTATGTTAAAGGTTTCCCCATGGAAGGGCGTCATCCGAGTCAGAAAAAGAGGGAAACTAAGCCCGAGGTTTATCGGGCCATTTAAAATCATTGAACGGGTTGGCAAGGTAGCGTATCGCCTTGAATTACCAGACGAATTGAGTGGAATCCATGGCACGTTTCATGTGTCACAATTACGAAAATGTCTAGCGGAGGAAACTGCTTATATCCACTACGATGATATCGAGGTGGACAATAGCCTTAACTATGAGGTAAGGCCAATTGAGATTCTTGATCGGAAGGTTAAGAAATTGCGGAATAAGAGAATTGATCAAGTGAAGATCAAGTGGGAGCACAGAAAAGGGTCGGATACTACATGGGAATCCGAAGAGGAGATACGACGTCTCTACCCAACATTATTCGGTATGTATTCTGGTTTCGAGGACGAAACCCTTTTAAGGGGGATGGACTTGCAACACCCCGAAAATATAAATTTGTTATTATAAATACGATGTTGGTAAATAAACAAAATGAATTAACTAGGAATAAAATAACCTAGTTAGAGGAAAAGCCTTGTAGTGACATGCTAGTGGGTTAAAACACCTAAGATAAAAACCTGATAATAGATGAGGGACTAAAGTTGTTAAGTTTGAAACTTAACTTATTAAAAACAAAATAAAAACACCAAACACTCACTTTGAGTGTGTGTCTGGATCGAATAGAACACAGGGGGCGACCAAGAACCTCCATCAAACCCTAGATCACACAAATCTCACAAATTGAAGGCACAAATCAGTTCCAAAACGAAATCCGAGCTTAGGTTGGTAATCTCCACTGTAAGGGGGTCATAAGGTATGTGAATTTTATAGGAAATCTCTATTTGAATTTCTGGATGAACTTAGAGAATTCGAAATTTGTTGTTACATGAATGTTATATGGATGTAATAGGAATAATATCGTGTCTAGGAGTGAACCCTAGACAATTATATGTTGAAATCATGCTTAATTCCTGTGAATTCCATGAACACCAATGAAGGTGATTAGAGGGTTTTGTGGGAACTTGATAAACACTAGGATTTTAGTTGTTGTTCTAGTGTAATTTGATTTTTATGAAGTAATTTCTGATTTATTGATTTTAAAATTTATATGAAATTGTCCGATTAATGTTAATTTTGGCTATATAACAAGTTATGAACTTGATAATGAATTGTGTAAAATTATGCCCCTAAAGTGTTTGTAAAAATGCCTAAGAGAAGGCTAAATGTTGAAATTTGAACAAAAACGCATACTTGTACTAGTTGGTGAACTATGCGTTATATGATAGTAAAAGAGTTCTAAACGGTTTGCGGTTGAACTCTATAGGAAAGGAAACCGGAACGTCAAGCGGACAAGCCGGTGGTGACGCGCGTTTGAAGGGTGCGCTTTGAAGGTATGTAACTTGTTTCGTTACAATATGCAAATTAGATATTTCAATCGTTCATAGTTGGGTTTTAGTATAAAGGTTGGAATTAATTGGAGTGACACTGTTCACTACTTGATTGAATGAGTTAAAAATCGATTAGAAAGCGTTTGGTAGTCATTAGAAATGGAGGATTTCGTAAATGAGCCAAACGGGTCGAATAATTGTTTACTGGTAGCAAAATTGTGTTTTGAATAGCATTTGGCGAAGACAGATCACAAGAGCATGAAGCCATAGATTTAGTAATGAAACGCCGGTGATCGTAAGCCCCGGATGTTAGGGTAAATACGCCTTGCGGTTATAAAATTTGTTAGTGGTTAAATTAGCGCAAAATTCATACGGGTCAAATAAATTCATTATGCATTTATAGACTTCTAGCCCTTACATTTTATTTTTGATACAATAATTATGATAGACGTGTCGGTAATTATATTACGGACTTATAGGAAAAAGAATCACCTAAAACGGACTTTCGGATCAAAAGTTATGAATGTTTGAAGTTAGAATTGTGCCAAACTTAAGAGTTGGAAATATGCAGCTCAAAATAAGCAGTAGTCTGTGAAAAACAGGGTGTCACGTCACGCGACACCAAACCAGGTTCATTGTCGCGTAACGCGACGTCAGTCGCGGGCCCCGAAGGCTAACAAGGGGTCCGTCGCGGGGCGCGACAGACCTAAATGTGCAGAATTTTGTTTCGTTTTCATTGTTTGATTTCAGAACTTGTTTATAGCCATTCTAACGTTATCAAAACTAACATTTGATGTGGTTTTGGCCTTAGGTGATGTTGATCATGCTCCGGATGAAAATCAAGCAATAATTCAAGAACCGAACACTATCTTTTGAAGCTTCCGCGCTTGTTTAATCTTGTTGAATCAATGTTTCAAGTTGTAATAAATTAAACAATGATTTTGGGATGTTAAACTAGTTAGTAGTTAACTAGAAAGTTGACACTATGAAACTTCATTTTCGTATCTTTTAATGAATTGAAGTATTTTGGTTTTATCAAAATGTGTATTTTATATTAAATTCATATAATGACGAGAAGGGTGTTACACTGAAGAGCATGTTGTGCAGTTTGTGGGATTTGCAGTTAAACCTGAGATTGAAATAGAGAATTTAGTGACTGATGACGAAGGAACTGATAGTGACATGGAATTGATAGAGTCTGAGCAAGCTGAGGTACCTGTTAGAGAATTACCACTGATGAATTCTGAAAATCTTGCAGCTTTGATCGAATCGTTGAAGGATAGTCTTGGGAACCCTCCTCCTATGATTACTCCTACACAAGAAGAACAAGCTGAAGATGATAGAACTGACGATGCTGGGCTAGTGTCGCGCAAGAAACAAAGAGTTTATCCTGAACCTAGTATTGTTGAACAAGTGAGTCCTACTGCTGAAACCGAGCCCATTATTCAAACTGAACATGAAGTTATGCTACAGCCCAAGATAATGTGATACCTAATTTCTTTGAAATTTCATTTCCTGAAACAACTACCAGGTTTGAACCAGAAAGTTCTAGTGGTGTTCGTTTTGATCTTGGTGGTTGCTCGAGTGGTGGTATATCTGAACAAGAAGAACATTTACTTCGACCTGCTGAGAAGATTAAGGTATTTGAAGATTCAGATAGTGATGATGACGTGGATGTGGTAAAGCTACAAGATAGAGTAGTTGTATTAGAATAAGACCCAATTCTGAAAGACGCCCAGATCGCATCGTTGCAAGTTCAAGTGTCCAATAAAGATCAAGTTATTGATGAGCTATAGAGTGATGTGAACATGTTAATGTCAATGGTATTTGATTTGAAAGCAAAGTTGGAAAAGAAGTTTGGGAGTGAATTTGCTGATAAAGAAGATGATCCAATGAACGTTGCACAAAGAGAAAGAACAACTAAAGAAAAAGCTGCTGAGGATGTTGAACAAGAAGTTGTTTTGAATAGATATCTTGAAACAACACAGACAAAGAAGAGGAAGCTGCCACAAAAGAAGCAAAGCAACAAACAAATGCTTATAATGAAGAATCAAGATGTGAATCCTCTCGATGAAAATTTTCAGCCAAAGGATCCAATGAAGACTTCTGATCGTTACGTGATGGAACTTGGTTCGAATCACTATGATAAAGTTGGAAATAAGTCTGGAATTACAAGTTGGAGGTACGATCACGACAAGAATATGTGGTTGGTGATTAGGAAGAGTGGACACAGAGAATATTACTACAAGGAATCCCAGTTTGAAACATGGATAAAAGTTGATTTAAAGAATTTGCTACGAGCTCCTTATCATGATTCAGATCCAAACCAGCGTGGAAGAGGATGGGCATTCTTATCAAAGCTAGAAAGGGAAATTACGAATGATTTTCCTAATATGAAGTATGATGAACCATCTGTTAAGAAGAATCGTGGGGTTCGTGATCCTTATACTAGCAGAACAATCAAAACTGTGATCTGGCCACCAACTGATAAAGAAATGATTATTCCCACTGCTCCAAAGTTTTCAAAGGGTGTATTGAAGAATTTTAAATTTTGGGCGTATGATCCAAAGATGGGAGAGCCAGTGATAGTTACTGAAGAATCGGCTTATCGGTTGGATGACATGTTGGATTTGATAAGTTTTCATGAGGAAGATATCAAGGTCTTGAACAAGAACCAGATACGCACAAATGAACAGTATGAAGTATGTGCGAAATCATGGACAAGTGATGTGGCTAATGTAATTGGTTCAAGATTGTATATGGATGCCACTCCTCTGTTTGGCGGAAGTGAAGCTGGTGGAACTTCGAGCTGATAAGCACTAATGTTATAAACCTAGGGGGAGATTGTTGGGCCCTTAAAGGTTTATACAATAGTTATTAATTAGTGTTTTGGGCTAGATGTTTAGTAATTGTTTTAGGCTTATGGAATGGGCTTGGTGGGGCGATATTGGGCTTAGGTTTAGGGGGAGTTGTGGGCTAAACCTCCCCTATAAATACTTGTTTAGTTATTCAGGTTAAGGTTGTTGACTCTGTTATCTCTGCTGTAACTTGTATCTGACAATTACTATTGTATGCAAGTTAAGCTTTTGGTCAATTACTCTGTTTCATCTTATTTCTTGTGATTATTACGGAATCAGTTTGATTATTTGATTCTGCCACAAATCAAACTAGGTGTGATATCATTGTTAGATCTGGTTTTCAGGACTTACAATGTTTGAAACTTTCAGTTTCAGAATGAGTTGCTAAAGAGTAAATCCAACGTGTGAGACCACCAAGTTTGGGGTGGAAATTCGACGACACACTAAACAGTACTAACAAAACTTTAGTACCCCAATATCTTAGTAGTGCTCATGGTCTTCAGTACCATGCTGGACTTCAACAGCACGAATGATCTTTAGTCTTGATTATCAAGGCTGTCTCCGAGAGTCCTCATAAATTTTTGAGCCTGCCACAAGATAAAATACTAAGCCCCCTCAAGATCGTTGTTTATTTTGAATTTGATTTTTATTTCATTGTTAGGTTTAATTTAAATCTTCCTGGGCCTTTTTTATTTGGGTTTAAAATTATAAATGGATTTAATTTAGGGTGTTAATAATAACAATGGTGAAATCTTATTTTAACATGGTGTATACGGGCCGTATAAGATTATACGGTAAACTGACAAAGCATGTGGTCGCAGCGTTTGTCAGTTTATCTTATTCTATACGGGTCGTATAACCTTATATGGCCCGTATACATCATGTTAAAACAAACATTGGTCGTATACAACATACACGATAGTTTTATACAGGCCGTATAATGGTAGACGACCCGTATAGATAGGATATCCGTTTTTTGAGTTAATATTCACACATTAGGGTTTCGATCTGGCAGTCTATATAGTGTTCAGAACCATCAAATTGACCTGCTTCTACTATCAAGGAAAACTAGTTTCAGTTTTCTTTTTTACTTTGAAACAAATCCCATTTCATCAAAGAGAAAGAAAACTCAAACGAATGACTAGTTGATAAACATAAAGCAAGCATGGAAGACTTTTAACTATCAAGGAAAATGGGTTTCAGTTTTCTTTTTTACTTTGAAACAAATCCCATTTCATTAAAGAGAAAGAAAACTCAGACAAACGACTAGTTGATAAACATAAAGCAAGCATGGAAGACATTTAACTATCAAGGAAAACGGGTTTCAGTTTTCTTTTTTACTTTGAAACAAATCCCATTTCACTAAAGAGAAAGAAAACTCAGACAAATGACCAGTTGTTAAACATAAAGCAAGCATGGAAGACTTTTAACTACCAAGGAAAATGGGTTTCAGTTTTCTTTTTTACTGTGAAACAAATCTCATTTCATCAATAGCAACAGTTGAATCATTATTATTGTACAGTTTCAACCTTCCTTTTCCTTCAATTTCCAGAACATTTTCCCCAAACGAACATTTTCGATATCAGAACATCGTTTAAGCAAGAATCTAGACTCAAGGAGACCATACGCGACAAGGTGCTGGTTTTGGAGGGAAGAGATTCACAGTTACAAGATTTTAGTTGGGTTACAAATGGGCTGTATCGATTATTCAGATCTCTATTCGGTCATCTTTCCAAACTGCAACACACGAATATATGGTTCCCAATTTGTAACATATCATCACAAAGCCCCTGTGTTTACATGCATTGTACAGTGTTCTAATATCACCATATTGTTGCTATCAAGCTTAAGGATGCATTCCACGGTAAACGATGGGTCTGATATTAGGGGAATTATAACTATACCCTAATGAAATCTTGGGGATAATGGATAGATATAGTTCTCAAAGAATCTCGTTTCGTATTCTCTCCTTTTGCTAGTTCTCGAAGAATCTCATTCCATATATAGATCTCTATTCGGTCATACTTAATTTCCTGAAATACATGTAGTTTGAAAACATCAACAAAATTTGATCGAGTTCATGTGTGTGTTTGTGAATAAACCTTTGAAACATTTGTAACTATGTTTGTGTGTAATTGAAAAACCCGGTATGAAAGCAACAAGGAAACAGATCAATTAATGTGTAGCTAATACATTAATATACGTGACGTGATGCAGGAAAGCTCAAACCTAGCAGACTTTGCACCAGGCCTCTGGCTGTAAGACATAGTCACCACATGATCTACACGACGGACTCATGGGTGGGGCTCGCTACACCCAAATAGATCTATCACTCATGTCCCTTGGTCCTACGAGAGGATTGATGGCCTTAAGCGTCATACCCACCACTCACATGATCTAGAAGTACCCTTCCTTAGCTAACCATACCAAATATTAACGTTTGTAAACAGTTGTAACATGTACTTCACCCCCGGAGTTATAAAACAAAAACAATTAAAGAAAAGGGGGACATGAACTCACGGTTTTGTTTTCCTTGTATCCGATGTAACTCAAAGCTTCCTCTAGAACGCACGACTACCTACATGCGTACTATGGTCCATTAGACGAGCGGGTCGTGCCTTGACTTAGTATTGATTAGTGTCTTTGAGTTACGTTTCAAAGTGTCTTCATTGTTATTCCAAGTATATAATTATTTGTTAAAATAATTAATACTTTAACTTAAATTATATTTATTAAATTTTGGAATAATTGTTACAACAATTTTAATTTAATACTTCCCAAGTATTTATATTTGTATATCCTTCCTAAGGATGGAGGTATCTTATACATGTATATTTTTGCCATGTTTTGGGGTCGTATTCCGGTGTGAATTTATACGTACGAGAATACGTATTTTTATTGTATTCATTAACTATCCTTATACTCAATTTCGTATTAATTTTTCCGGAATATCATCTTTAATAAAAGTCCACCAATATATATTTCCAAAATATATATTGTAGTAAATATTATTTAGAAAAATTACTTATACTTTTTCCTTTGGCAAAAATATTTATATTCTCTTATAAGTTTCAAAAATTATATATTTTCATGTCCAACATAGAAAATATATATAAACTCATTTTTCTTCCAAAAATGATATGTTTCATATTTATTTGAGAAAATATATTCTTCTTCCAAAAATATTGTATCTCATGTTTGTGTAAGAAAATATATATTTCTTAAAAATAATATATCTTCTAAAGATTTCCAGAAAATATATATTTCATACTTGTCAAAAACAATATATTTTTCCTTGTCAAAAATATGATATATTCTTGTAATAATTGTAAAAATCATATTTTCATTTCCTTGGTGTCCAAAATATACTTTGTGAGTAAATTCCGGAATGTTTTTGTAAGTCTTATTCCATAGTTCGGTTCTCCAATATTTTTGTATAAATGTGTATATTTATTCTTTGGAATTTTGGTATTATTTTGGATTGTAATTCTTGGTATTTGATGTGTTATATTATTTCATGCCCTAAAATAATATAACTAATACACAAAATATACAAATAATCACACACATGGTGTCTTCTAAATATATATTTCCTAAATATATATTTCCTAAATACATATTTAGTCACTTTTATTTATGAAAATCAACCTCCAATATTTGTACTTTTGTAATCCAAAAATTATGGCAAAGTTTTTGTAACAACTTATGGTTTAAAATACACTTGTAAGTGTAGGTTAATAAACATTTTTCTAAGTGTTTAGATTTTTGGAAAATTTTGTCATAGTTTCCCCTAAAAATGGAGGTTTCCATGCTTTCAAGCATATCATTTTCTTTTGTAAAAATCAACATAATCAACCAATAATCAATAATAACAAATTTTCACTTACCAATATTGCCAAATCAAGCTTAACCTAACACTTCATGAACTTGAATATTTGTAAAAATTTGTAGTAACTTACGAGTGTTCTTAGTAAGTCTTGTTACCCTTTAAAATGTGATTAGTTCTTTAAAAACTTCATTTTTAAAGAAGTTAGATGTTTACAACTTCAAATCATATTTTCTAAAAATGTTTCTTTATGAAATTTTCCTGTTTCACAAGTGTTTCTACCCTTGTTCAACCACTAAAAATAAGATTTGTTTATGTAAGAACCAAGATTAAATGAAACTCATGTTTTTAACTTAGTTCCTTTGAAAAATCATTCATAAATATTTAGATCTATATGATTAACAACTTACTTTAATCATTATTTTTCAAGAAATCAAAGTATTCTTTCAAGTTCATGAATCATGTGCGGATGATCTTTCATCCGACAATATTTCTACTTTCTCATCTTGCTAGATTATGTTTTTAATCATGATCTAGCAAGATCTTATGATGATCAACATCATTTCTACAAACAGTCAATGATCAACAAGCATAACAACTCATATTCATCAAGATTACTTCATTAATCATGCTTATGTTCATGTTTACTTCTTATGATCTTTAGTGTTCTTCAAGTTTTTTATTATGATTCTTCTTTAACCACTTAAATTAGAAGTAATATAGCAAGATCAAGACTCTTACCACTAGCACAAGGCTAGGGATGATTCCAGAGAAGTTATGAGATGGATAAAAGCAAACAAGAGAGGTCCTTCCATTTCCACAAGCTTCAAGCTTCCTAATGATGCTAGAGACACCTTATGGACACCTTAGAATGGAAGAGGTTGAAGTGAAAATGGGTGGTTGTGTGTGGTGGTTCTTGGCCATAAGTATGGAAAGAGGGAGAGAAGAGAATGGTGTTGGTGTGGTGAATGAGAAATGAATGGTTAAGGAGCTTATGGTTTACTTATAAATCCATCATAAGGCTTTATCTCATGTGTAATATGTCTAATAAAGTATAAACAAGATCAATTAAAATATTTAAGCAAATCTTTGGGTGGGCCATGTGTTGGCCGATTTCATAGGTGGGGGGGGGGGGTCTAGGTATAGGTTTAACTAGTTTAGTTACTTACAAGTTGAAATCCAAGTATTAGTTAGGCTTTCTAGTTAGTAGATATTTTTAGGAGGTGTTATGGCGTTCGGGGACCATAACTAGCTTGGTAATGTTAAAACAGTGCTTCTAGTGTAAATTTGATGTTTCGGGTAGTGTCCGGTTGTTCGGTTGGTTACTGGTTCGTTAAAGTGCTAAACTTTGCAGTTTAGTGTGCTTTATGTATCTTTTGTGACACTTTTGATTCCCGACACTTAGGAAAGTATTCAGGACCATTTTACCATTTTTCTGCATAATATTAGTGTGTTAATTTGCTAATTTTTGCTGAATTTTGCTGAATTCAGCACCTTGGGTGAGTTTTAGGCACTTTCCGGCACTTAAACTATCACTAGGAAGGCAGTTTTGTGATCCTTACTTTCCTACACACTACACTAGTGTAATACTTAGTTTCTGGCTCATTCTGTGTCTCAATGCACTGTCTATCTATGTGCTGAGTTCTGTCAGCATTTTCCTGATTTATCAGATAACTATGCTAACTGTACTTAATGCATCATTTAAGGCAATACAACTTTCATGCAATATTGGTATGACATTAAACAATGTATGATGCACATGTATGTATAAGACAGTAATCAGAAAACAGTTAATTGCAATTCAGCACAGTCATTAAACACTAATCATGATTAATTAATTGTACGGGTACCTGGATTTTTGACAGTTGTCACAGTCATTACTTCTTAATGAACTCGAATTCAGGAAATGATGAGTAATGTAAGGAGAAGCGTTGGGATTCAAGGGTTTAGACGCCATGTCGCAGGAAGATGGGTACAGAAACCACCAAGAGGATAATGGATATTATATAAATACAAAAACACAACGTTTCAAAATAAAACCTACCAAACCATAACGAAGTCCTTTTCCTTCTATTTCCAGAACATTCTCCCCAAACGAACCTTCATCATCACCCAAATTCTTAACAGACCCAGAAAAACCTTCATCATCATTATCCAAATTCTTAACAGACCCAAATTCTTCACACACTCTCTCTCTCTCCAAACCTCTCCTCTCTCTAAATGGATTTGAGGTGCTCTCTGTTATTGGGTGTTATTGTCCTAAAAAATCTAGTGAGATTTTAGTTTTCACTAAGAAAAGTATATCTTTGGGTTTTGGGACTAATATTGGGTGTTCCTTTTTTTTTTTACTAGTTAGCATATAATTGTCCTTAAATCTAGTGAGATTTTAGTTTTCACTAAGAAAAGTATATCTTTGGGTTTTGGGACTAATATTGGGTGTTTCTTTTTGTTTTACTAGTTAGCATATAAATTTGAGTATAAATATTGGAATCCTCCTCTTTGTTTTAAAACCACAGGCATTGATATGGCAAATCCGAAAATAGACATAACTCCCTCACCCCTTCATGGCACTTTTCAATACTGTGGATGTGTTTCTGTGAATGCTATACCAAGAATGAAAGTTGAGAGGAGTTATGGAAAAATATATCAAGCAACGATTGTTCCCTCAAAATCAATCCCTCATGGACGCCATAGCATGATTCATATCTGTTTTCATCGGTAAGTAAGACACCTCTAGTTGGTGTCTTTTATTGCACCAAAGTTTCATGATTCTAAATTCACAAAGGAAGTCGTTTGCAGGAATGATTCATTGGGGTTATGCAGTGCGACAAAGACGATTGGATGTCTATTCAAAAGGGTTCCTGGAGTTCCTTTATGCCACCTCATGAGAAAAGAATTGTTGATGTGAAGTATGCTGCTGGAATTTCCCACTTTGTAACTGTCACTCTTGATGAAGGTCAAGTTATTACTCTTATTGTTTTTTTACTTTGTATTCCCACAGTTTCTGAATATGCATAACTTAATTACAAGAAAGATAGTTTGAAATGATGAGGCTAAATATGATTGTTCCAGACGTCATAATCCCGCCCCTCTCTATTTTCTGCATTTTATTTAGATTATGTTATTTTCACTATGTTATTTAATATGTTGATCATTATGTTATTTAATATGCTGATCATCATGACTGAGTGGTGGTGTGACGGAGATGGGGTGGTGGTGGTGTGGTGGTGATTATGTGTGTGCATTAACAGCTTGTACCAAGCTTTAATGTGTTGTACGTTAGCTAAAAGACAAAAGTGCTTCTCATCTTAATAGAAAAAACAAACCCAGTTAGAGATTTGGATGAAAATGCCAAAAAATGCCAAACGTGAAGGACAATATCGCACAAAAAAACTTGTTTTGGATGAAACTGGTAAATAGACCCAAACCTCAGGGACGATTTTGGCAATTTACTCTTATTTATATTTGTGATGTTTATTTACAATGTTACGTGTAATGTATAATACGATATGACAAGTCACGATACCATATAATACAAAATATGAAACACGTAAAAACAAAAATAACCAGCAATAAACACCAACAACCACACCCAAAGCACTAACTTTAAACTAAAAGAAACCCAGTACTTATACGACTTGTATAGCCCAATACGGGTCATATAAGATCAACTGTCAGACAAAGATTGACCCTATCAGTATGGAGCTATACAAGTCGTATTGGAAAGATAATGTGTGTCGATAGATTTTAGTGTGTGCCAATAGATAATAAAAAACAGGTACAACAACCACTAGACCATGCTTATTTTGAGTTATGATATTTATATTTTATAGTTGAGATACGTATGGAAATAAATGGTGACACTCAACTTTTGAATACTTTATAACTTTTTCTTATGGACCCTCCATTTGAATGAATTTGACTAGGCCAACAAGGCAAAAAAAGGGTCCATAATTAGAGCTCTTTAACGCCCGCTATTACATTCACAAGAGTCTCTTCGACGCCCCTTTAACACCTCCTTTTGACGTTCAAGGGACGTTGTTCAGAGCGTTATTGGTTAATGTGCAGATGGCGCCACTAAACACCACCCAACCTTAGTATTGGTTGATATATTCACATAGTTTATATTTGTTTAATTAGTAATATTCAGTGTAAACTTCATTTAAACTTAAACTTAGTATATAACTTTTGATAAATTATTAATAACTAGGGTGATAGTTACCCACGTATTGCGCAGGGATACAATTGGAATTCAGAACATATTGCACACCATGATAACCGTTGAATAAATTCATAAAATGAAATAAAATGATATCTAAATGTGTTATGGTATTTGCGTTGTAATTTGGCCCAGAACATTAAAATAATAAAAAAGTAAAACAATATAGTAAATAACAAAGGTAAAAAAGGTAAACGAAAAAGAAAACAATACAAACTTGGTCGGTTTCGTTGCACTTGTTATAGCAAAGAAAAAGAAAAGATAAAAGATATGTTCAAAAGAGTATTGACACCCTCGTTAAAAAAACTACACTAAAAAAATATTCGGCACACTTGTTATAGCAAAGAAAAAAAAAGTTAAAAAAAAAACTAAACTAAAAGGAAAAAATCTGCAAAAAGCAAAAGAAAAGAAAGAATAGAAGCAAGTTAACAAAAACGCAAAAACCTGTGGCTCACATTAGCATGAGGCCACTATCCATCTTCTCTTTTTATATACATTAGCATGACCATGCAAGTTCACTTAGTGGTTAAAAAAGTTGCAATTTGTTTTTTGAGTTGTTCTTTAAGGGTAGTCGGTGTGATTCACCGAATGCATGCGGGAAGAGTGATTCACCGAGCGGTGAATTGATGCCGCCCCATTTTCGGTGATCGGGTAGTGGGTAAATCGGTGTATAGTCACCGATGCGGGAAGAGGAGGGAAGGAAGAGAGAAGAGGGTTTATTGGTGGGTCCCAACCCCTTTCAACCAATCAAAAATTTTTTTTTTAATTTTTTACCACTCTCTAGGTGTTTGAATCATTGCCGGTGATTGAGTGCAAAATGAGGAGTGAAATAGAGACTTGACATGGCATGATATCATTGGGTAGAGAATGACTCAAACACCCTAAAGTGTTTGAATCATACCCTCCACCCTAACTTTTAAAGTTTAGCTTTTCATCATCTATTTTACAAACGATATAAACAAGTAATGTAGTTTTATAAATTTGTCCAAATGTACAAGTACTACCATGCACCATGCACGATTCCTTAAAATAAGCGTGCGACTGTGTGTGTTAGTATAATATTATATATTTTGTAGAGGGAAAGGAATAGAGCACGAAGAGGGAAGTGTGAAGACTTTGTCGTTGCTAAGCCAAGTTGTATTAACCAATTAATAAGCATCACTGGCTCAGCATCGCACCATCTCCACTTTGCCCCTCCTTTTTCTGTCCCACTTTCTCTAATTTTGTCTCTATGACTAAGACAACAAGGGCAGATCCGTAAGTAACAACTCTCTTATACTTACTTTTCTGTCATAAATTATAATCCCCAATGTACTTTTCATTTGAATTAGTGCATTAGATCAAATACAAACCAAATTTCGTATACAAATCGTAAGAATCATTTAAAGTGTGTCATGTGGCATCTAAACAATTATAGAGAAATGATAAAATGATAACCTAAATAATATCATTTATCTTGAATTCCTTATAATTATGGTAACAAGCAATTAATTCTTTATTTAGATCTTCTTTTTGTTTTCGATGTGCTGATAAAAAAAAAGTGTTGATATCATTTCACATATGTGCTAAAATCAATTATCTTAATCAATTTTCATGAGCTAATATAATTCAAAAATGCTACCTTTATGTATGTATTGTTTTAGTATGTGCTAATTTAACTTTTCTTAAGTGTTATGACCTGTTCTTACGGTTTGTAGGATAAATATGGTTTGTACCGGAACCAACCCCTGTAGCGATAATCCAATAAGTTGTTTTATAAAAAAAAAAAGGTATTTGTCTTAGCTTATTCATGTAAAAGGGTTAGGTTAGGGTATTTTTTTAATTATTTCTTCAAAAGTTAAAAGTAGTTTTAAAAAGTCAGGATTTTCTAACTTTTCAAAATGATTTTTCCCTCTTATGCAAAAAGTTATTTTTCAAAGTCTTTTTCACTTATTTAAACATTATTTCTGCTTAATGACTTTTTGAAAAAACCAATAAATCAATAAGTTATTTCAAAAAGCAATCCTAAACAAGTGTTGATATGAACACTATACAAATGTAAAAGTGGGTTGAAATTAACACATGAAAAAAAACTTTACTCGCTGATCACTCATTGACCACCCCACCTCCACCCACCACCACCCACAATCGACCATCGTCTCCACCCGCCGCCAACATCCTCCGCCGCCGCCACCCAAAATCGACCACCGTCTCCACCCGCCGCCACCCAATCAACCACCTTCACGCGACGTAAATTTTACCTCGAAATGGTTCTCCAAACGACGAAAACGGTGATTTAGTTCGGTGTTTAAACTTCCAATCAACAAAAATTAAGTCGTTTGGAGCACCATTTCGATGTAAGTTTTATGTCAATCGACTCGCATCGTCGTTTTGATCAAAAGCCCTAAAACATCTGTTTTTAATTCAGAAAAAAACTTAACTCTGTTAAGTTTTTTTAACGGGAAACCGATGGAGGAAAAATAAGTGAAAGGTGGGACTGGCAGGGGGATATTCAAAGGTGGGACTGCCAATGGCCAATAACGTCTAGTAGGGATTATTACATGCCCATTTCCCAATCTTTAACTATGTGCTTTATTATATGTTTCTTATTTCTAATTTTATGTAAAAAAAAATATTATCTTAATGCATGTTTTTAAATTTTATCTAGGCTTTTTTATATTATCCAATATATTTGTTATTTTGTTATAAATATGTTTTGGATTTGTTTTATTTAATTCCAATATAACTAATAATCTATTATTCCCAAATAGTGTGTGTATATATATATATATATATATAGGATTAGGATCAAGAGTGAACAACTTCTTGAGAGTGAACTAATCTTAGCCCTTGATCATTTTTTAGATTAAAAGGGTAAGATTGACATTTCCCAAGTATATTTATTTAAAATCTCTTAATTTTCCCATATCTTAACTCTCTCTCTCTCTCTCTCTCTCTCTCTCTCATATTTAATTATTTCTCCATTATTTCTTTATCCATAGATTTTATTTTAATTTTAACTTAAATATTGTTTTTCTTTTATTATCCGTATATATAGATAACAAAATACATTGTTTTTAACTTTTTATAATTTTCAATAAACATTAAAAAATTTCTCTGAGATTGAAATTGTAATTATTTTTCTGCATTAATTTTTTTTTTTTTTTTGAATATGTGATGAAGTTATTTATTATTGGGATATTGGATTTTAATAATCCAAAGTTTCACCCGTTGGCCACTAATAATCTCAACTTCAAAAATTCCCTGTAACAATCCCAACTTGTATGATTTTGGCCCCCAATGATCCTTTGCTAACTGGGTTATAACCCAGTTAGTTTTTTGCTGACTGGGCTGCTGACGTGGCACCATCACCACCTCCACCTCCTCCTCCTCCACTGCCACCACCATCATCTCTGACCACCACCATCACCTCCGACCACCTCCACTCCACCTCCACCCACAGTCTTCCAGCACCGGAAAAACACTATCACCTCCGATTCACCATATCCACCGAACACCCCACCCTTCCAACCTCCGGCCACCACCATTAAACTGCCATCCACAACTCCAACCGCCTCACCGGAAAAACGTGATACCTAGATATGGTGGAAATTTTGAAGTTTTGAGCGGCGGAGAAGGTCACTAGAGGTTGGAGATGACAAGTGGTGGTCTCCTTTGGTGGTTTCAGGGGTAAAGAAGGTCGTCGGAATAAGTTTCAGGTCACCGGAGTTGCGTAGATGGTGGAAATTTTAAACTTTTGAAAGCGGAGAAGATTACAGGAGGTCGGAGATGATTGGTGGTGGTCTCGTTTGGTGGTTTCAGGGGTAAAACGGGTCGCCGGAATAAGTTGCAGGTCACCGGAGTTGGGTATTTTGAACTTTTGAGCAGCGGAGAAGATTACAGGAGGTCGGAGATGATTGGTGGTGGTCTCGTTTGGTGGTTTCAGGGGTAAAACGGGTTTAGAAACCATTATTTTTTCAAGCTTGTTATGTCAATGGAGGTCTAAGCTTGTTATGTCGTTTGGTGATTACAGGAGGTCGGAGATGATGGTGGTGACCGGAGGAGATGGTGGTGGCAGTGGAGGAGGAGGAGGTGGAGGTGGTGATGGTGCCACGTCAGCAACCCAACATTTAAGTTTTTAAACACGTCAGCTGCCACGTCACATTTAACTAACCCAGTTAGACAAGGATCATTGGTGGCCAAAATCTTACAAGTTGGGACTGTTGTAGGCAATTTTTGAAGTTGGGATTATTACCGGCCAATTAGTAAAACTTGGGATTATTAAAATCCAATACCCCTTTATTATTGCATACATGTGATATGTTTTATTTTCATTAATTTCATAATTTTTATATGAATCTACTCGTGTGCATGCCTAATATAATATATGTTGTTAATATACACATATGTAACCATTTATGAATATAATACACAGATGTATAAAAGACTCTACACATGTGTATAAACTAACAGATGTGTATCTTGTATAAATTGATAGTTAGCGAGACTGTACACATGTGTATAAACTAACAGCTGTGTATATTGTATAAACTGATACTAGCGAGACTGTACACATGTGTATACTAACAACTATGTATCTTGTATATACGGAAACTAGTGATTTTAGTGATTTTGATTATATTGTTTAATAAATGCAATTTACAAAAGATACAAATACTCTTCTGTCATTTATTTTAAAGGGGAGTTACAACATTATAATTACAATCTTGCCATTGTTTAAAAATCTCTAGATGATGTAATCCAATGGCCCAGATTAGTTCACACAGTTCATTCTCAACCTAGTGTTCACTCTAGAACCCTACCATATATATATATATATATAGGTTAGGGTAAACTGAAAACTCATACGAGTTGTGTGAACTTAGAGAATTTAGCCTTACAAAAGGTTTTAAAAAAACATTATCAAAAATACTAAAAAAATAACTTTTCCATAAAAGACGTAGTTTTTTATTTACAACAGCCGTAACTGTAAAAAGTTAATGTCCTGCTGATGTTATCAGAGTTTTACAGTAGTTGTAAGGCGCTGAAAACACTATTTCGAAATTTTTTTATGGCCATATTTGTAACATTTTAATTTAGGGGTGTGAAAAAAATGGAAGCAAAACTCGTACCGAAAGGCCAAGTTTTTAAGTTCTCACAACTCGTAGGAGTTTTCCCTTGATACGCATCTTAAATATATATATAGGATAAGGATCATGTGAGAAATAGTAGGCTATTTGAGAAACTTGAGAAGCATTCTGGACCACACATTTTCCCTAAGCAAAAAAATGCAAAAAAAAAAAGGTAAAAAAATGCAAATTTTTTTTTTTTGGAAAAATCGTAGCTTTTTCTTTAAGGATTTAATTTTTTATTTTTTATTTAAAAAACAAATTTTTTTTTGGATTTATACACATGTGTATATTGTTAATCTTTTAACTATACATATATGTATATTGTCAATTATACATATATGTATATACATGTTTAAAATTAAAAAATAAGTGTTATTTAGGGTTTAGCATTAGTATTTATGGTTTAGCATTAGGGTTTAGGGTTTAGCTTTATGGTTTAGGGTTTAGCTTTAGGGTTTAGCATTAAGGTTTAGCATTAGGGTTTAGCAATAGTATTTAGGGTTTAGCATTAGGGTTTAGCTTTTGGGTTTAGCATTAGGGTTTAGCTTTAACTTTAACTTTTGGGTTTAGCTTTATCTTTAAGGTTTGCATTAGGGTTTAGCATTAAGGGTTTAGCTTTAGGGTTTAGTTTTAGCATTAGGGTTTAGCATTAGGGTTTACCTTTAGGGTTTAGAATTAGGGTTTAGCTTTAGGGTTTAGGGTTTAGCATTAAGGTTTAGCTTTAGTGTTTATGGTATAAGGTTTAGGATTTATAACACATATTTTTTCAATTTAAAACATGTATATACATATATGTATAATTGACAATATACATATATGTATAGTTAAAAGATTAACAATATACACATGTGTATAAATAAAAAAAAATTAAAAAAAAAAATAAAATAAAAAATTTAATCCTTAAAGGAAAAGCTGCGATTTTACCAAAAAAAAAATTTTTGCATTTTTTTCACATTTTTTTGCATTTTTTTGCTTAGGGAAAATGTGTGGTCCAGATTGCTTCTCAAGTTTATCAAATAGGGTGGACTTCTCTTAGGATCCCTACCCTATATATATAGGGGATGGTTCAAATGAAAACCACTTTTATTGTGAAAACTCGAAAACTATCTAAAAAAAGCCTAAAAAACACAAAAAAAAAAAATTTTCAATTTTTTTTATAAAAATCGCTGGTTTTTATATATGAAAAAAAAACTTTTTTTCAAAAAAAAAAAAAAAAAAAAATTTTGTAGTACAGTACACATGTGTAATAATACACATGTGTAGTACACATACACATGTGTAGTATACACATGTGTATTATTACACATGTGTATTATTACACATGTGCACTACACAAAAAAATTTTTTTGTAGTACACATGTGTAATAATACACATGTGTAGTACACATACACATGTGTAGTATTACACATGTGCATTACACAAAATTTTTTTTTTTTTCTGAAATTTTTTTTATATATAAAAACCTGCGAAAATTATTATGCAAAAAAAATAATAAAATAAAATTTTTTGGTATGTTTTTTTGGCTTTTTTAATTAGTTTTCGAGTTTTCACAATAACTAGTGGTTTTCATTTGAACCTTCCCATATATATATATATATATATATATATATATATATATATATATATATATATATATATATATATATATATATATACTTACATATATTGTTAGGGTAAAATGAAACTTATACAAGTTGTGAGAACTTAGAGAACTCGACTTTACGAAAGGTTTTTTCAATTTCTTTTTACCAAAAATCCTAAAAAATAAGCTTTTCCAAAAAAACTAGTTTTTTTTTCATTTACGTCAGTCGTAAATGCTGCAAAAAATGATGTCATGTTTATGTAATCACCTTTTTACAGCTGCTGTAAGGGCCCGAAAAACATCATTTCGAATTTTTTTTTATCTTTTACGGTAGTCTTTCTAAACATTTTAATCTACGGGTGTGAAAAAATGGGGGCAAAACTCGCACGGGAAGGCCGAGTTCTCGAAGTTCTCACAACTCGAAGTGATTTTCCCTTGATCTTTATCCTATATATATATATATATATATATATATATATATACATATTTATTTATAGGGTTAGGATCGTGTGAGAAGTATTAGGCTAATTGAGAAACTTGAGAAGCTTTCTGTACCACACATTTTCCCTAAGCAAAAATGGATTTTTTTTTTTTGAAAAATCGGAGCTTTTTCTTTATGATTTTTTAAGGATTTATACACATATGTATATTGTCAATCTTTTAACTATACATATGTTTTTGTAAATTGTCAATATTTTAACTAGAAATATGTGTATATTGTCAATCTTTTAGTTATACATATATGTATATACATGTTTAAAATTGAAAAATAAGTGTTGTAAATCTATGATTTGGGTGAATGAATTAGGTTTATCTTTAGGGTTTAGCATTGGGGTTAGTTTTAGTGTTTAGTATTAGTATTTACGGTTTAACTTTAGGGTTTAGTTTTAGTGTTTAGCATTAGTTTTAGTATTGGTATTTAGGGTTTAGCTTTAGGGTTCAGCTTTAGGGTTTAGTTTCTAGGTTTTGCATAGGGTTCAGGGTTTAGCTTTAGGTTTAGGGTTTAGAGATTTTTGGTTATATATATAATATAGCGAAAGTGTAAATTACAATATCCCTTAACGTGCGAGTTTACAATATGAAATTACGCACATTATAAAACTCAAAACCCTAATCACGCATGTTGAAAACTCATAACCATACGTAATTATATTTTTTCAACATGCGTGATTAGGGTTTGAGTTTTATAACATGCATAATTTCATAACGTTCCATCGCACGTTAAGTAATATTGTACATTAACCTTCCCGTACACACACACACACACACACACACAGATGGTAAACTATTTTGAGTTGTGAGAACCATGAGAAATAAGCCTTTCAAATTTAAAAAAAAAAATCTCAAAAATCTTAAAAAAAATCACTCTTTCCAATAAAAAATAAAAAAAATGTCGCATGCAAAAATTTACATCAAATGTCAAAAAAATTACATCGCCGTAATCAAAATTTACATTAGGCGTAAATAAAATTTATATCGGGCATAACTACCGACTCGATAATTTTTTTTGTTTTTATAAATTTATTTATAACATTTTCATCTACGTTTATGCAAAAAATGGTGGCCCAACTCGCATAGGAAGTAAGAGTTCTCATGGTTCTCACAACTCGTGGTAGTTCTTAATTGAACTAAATCCTATATATATATATACACACACAGTAGGATTCATGCGAGAACTAGCATTTAGGTAGAGAACTAGTGTGAACACAGCCCTCCCCCCACAAGAAAAAAACTTAAACCCCTCACCCCCCTCCACCCCCCCCCCCCCTCCCCCACAAAAAAAAAAAAAAAAAAACCTAACCCCCACCCAAAAAAACCCCTCACCCAAACTCATCCCTCCCCAAAGTTAAATGCTAAAACTAAACCTTGAAGCTAAATCTCAAAACTAAATGGCTAAAAAAAATATTATTATTATTATTATTATTATTATTATTTTTAAATCTGTTAAAATCGAGACTTATTATTATTATTTATTATTATTATTTTGAACTGGGGGTAAAATTGTAACATACCCGGGCCAATAGGGGAATACCATGCAACAGTCTCACACTATTCCCACACATGCCTTTAAAAAAAAACTAAAACGATAGCAATACTTTAATTTTTAACTGGGGGCAAGATTTTAATTTTAGGTTGGGCTAAAAACGTAATTTGTCAAAAGCTAAAGCGATGAAAATACTGTAATTTCTAACCAGGGGTAAAATCGTAACTTTGGATAGAAGACAAATTCGTAATTTTAAACTGGATGTAAAATCGTAATATATGCGGACTAATAGGGAAGTGCCAGACAGACTTATACTATTCCTCCACATTGGTTTTGTAATGTATATAATATAAATATAAATATAAATATATGATACAATTATATTAGTTATGGTCAAAGAAAACGTTTTTGTTAGTTATGGTCAAAGAAAACGTTTTAAAGAGAAAATAATTATATTATACATATCAAAACAAAGTTTTGATAAACAGTAAAAAAAATTATGCATTTAATTATTAATAGCGATTTAAAATTCCGTCTTTTAGTAATTTTAAATCCGTATCTTTATTTATTTATTTTTTAACATTTTAAGTTGTTTGTTGGTAGTTACCGCAGATATTATTTATTATTATTATTTAACTTGTACTTTTAGTAATTTTAAAACAAATATTAAATCCGCAACTATGTTTATCTATCTTTTTACCATTTCAAGTTATTTGCTCGCGCGTTGTAACGGTACGTTATCGCGGGCATTTGATCGATATTGATTCGGTTCGTTGATATATGCATTCGTTATAGAAATTATTATGTGTTTTAAATCGACCGAAAATTATGAAAACGGACATCGTATCGGCACCAACGTTGTTTGAACGCAGGTTCAGATTATCATGCTACTGGTACCGATATTCATTTATCGTCGCATATATAGTTGTATAAATGAAAATTTTTGAAATAAGAAACCATTAAAATGAATCTAGGTACCGGTAACGATGTTTCATATGGTAGCGATACAACGTCATCTTATCGAAAGAGAAAACAATAAAATAAATATCGGTACCAAAATCGTTGTTGTACGTCTGGCTCACTACGGTAGCGGCATGGTATTCATTATCAAACAGGAAACCATAACAATGAATACATACCAGTATTGATGTTGTCCAGTTCAGTTTGATACAATATGGTAGTGACACGGTGTCAGGTTATACAAAGCAAAAACAACAAAAATAAATAGCGGTATCGATGCAAATGTTGTTCAAGCGGTTTGGTACGATAGCAGCATGGTGTTCGTTTTCAGTAAAATTTATATCGAAATGTTGAAAAAAAAAATAAGCAAGAACGCAAACGAATCAAACCAATATAAACTGAACAACATTAGTATCGGTGTCAATCTTTGTTTTTATTGTTTTCGATCAATTTAAGATTTTCTCTTTGGGTTACAATGAGTGTCGGTAATATAACGAACCGAACTGATACCAACCGATTTTCTGCCGCAAAGCACGGGGGAATATAACTAGTTAAAGAATAAAAATATAAAAAAGTTAGTGTTCTAGGCACTATTCATTTTCTATCAAAAGTTATATAATATATAAGATATAATATAATACTATTAATTTATGTTTAATGAAAGAGGGTTTTAAAAAGAAAATAATCACTATCATTATCATTATTATACTTGGTAAAAATTAATTTGTTGGGCACTATTCAAAAAACAAAAATTAATTTGCTGGGCACTATTCATTAATATCAATTTATGATTAATGAAAGACTGTTTCAAAAAGAAAATATACTAAAGTAACAAAAATATAAAGAAAAAGTTGGGTCGTATATTCATTTCTCATCAAATCAAAATTGTATAATTTATACTATATAATGCATATCTGAATAGCAGAAATGGTCATTTGTCACTTTTTTAACATTTACAATCTCTTAAAGCATATTGTACAATCACTGAATGCACAATACATCATTTGATAAAAAAAACACGCGTTCTACATTTTCATTTAGGGTTTTATCTTTATTATCTGCCCCCATCTTCTCTCTCCCAGCCAAGGTGATCCAGCTTTCTCCTCCAACAAGCCGATCCATCTCCTCCAACTTTCTCTCAGGCGATCAAACTTTGTACGGTACTTGTTCAGTTTCTTACCCCTTTCTCTCTTTTCGTTTTTATTGAACTCTTTTCGTTTTTGTAGAAGTCATATCACGAGATTCGGTTTGAGTGACACTCTTTTCGTTTTTGTAGAACTCATATCACCAGATCTAGTATCATGTATGTTTGTAGAACTCATATCACCATTGTATGTATCTTGTATTTTTGTAGATATAGGGTTTCTTCATATTTTTCAGCTCTTTAAAGTTATGATTTGTGATGTTACAGGATGACCAGATCCGGTTTGAGTGACACTCTTTTTGTTTGCATATTTAGCAGATGTTTATGCAGATTATCCGCTCACAATTATTCCTACCTTTGATTCAAGTTTGCAGTTATGCATATTATCCGCTCACAACTATTGCGGATGTTCTTCCTACCTTTGATTCAAGTTTGAAGTAGTTTTGGAGGTTTTTTACATCTAGGTACTGTTTTTTAAAGATTAATCTGGTGTTTTTTTTCATATTCTTTACCGATGAAAACAAACTCATAAAGTCTTGTTCATCATTTGGTGTTTACTCTACATTAAAATAATTGCTTTATGTTGAAATTTGTTTGAATAAGTGAGATTTTTCTTGGATTCTTTATTATTTTTTAAGAATTTAAACTTGTGTTGAAACATGAACTAAAAATTTGGGATTTTTGTTATTATCTCTCTTTCCGTACATTTATTTCTATCAAAGCTGCAAGATTTAGGTTTCTCTTTTTTATAAATCAACAAGATTTATTGGAAAAAAATGTGTAGTTATGAACTATCAACAATATGAAGTTTTTTATATACGTAGCACTGATCTTGTTCTTGTAATTAATGATTTGGTTATGCATAGTGATCTTGAATTGAAAGATCTAAAGGAATACGACTACAATTGGGAATAGTGGGCTTGTAAGTTACTTTTGATTCAAATTTCATTCCCTTTGTATGATTTTTTGTCGTTCTTTATTTTTGTGAGTATGAGTTTTTCGATTTCATGTATTGTATTTTTGGTTGTATGTTTCTATCTTTCTGGATGATGTTCTCTGGATTGGTATCCCTTCTGTATGTTCCTGCAGGTTTGTTGTTTTCTGTCTGAAACATGTATTCTTTATCTGGGTTTGGTTGTTTACTGTATTTGGTTATTGTAGATTGATTTAAAGTGTGTTATTTTTTCAGGCTAGAAGCTCTTTGATAGATAATTTGGTTCGGTTTATAGCTAATCCTGTTTTAAATAACTCTATAACCATGAACCAAACCGAACATAGCCGCTTCTAGCTTACTTTTATGATTCTGTGATGCCATCCTTAAAGCATATTGTACAATCACCGAATGCACAATACATCATTTGATAAAAAAACACGCATTCTTCATTTTCATTTAGGGTTACTTCAATTAGGGTTTGTCTTCATTATCTGCCCCCATCTTCTCTCTCCCAGCCAAGGCGATCCAAATTTCTCCTTCAACAAGCCGATCCGACTTTCTCCTCCAACAAGGCGATTCAGATCTACGATACTTGTTTAGTTTCTTACCCCTTTCTCTCTTTTCGTTTTTGTTTGTTGAACTCTTTTCGTTTTTGTAGAACTCGTATCACAAGATCCGATATCATGTATGTTTGTAGAACTCATATTACTCCTGTATGTATCTTGTATTTTTTTAGATCTAGGGTTTCTTCATATCTTTCAGGTCTGTAAAGTTATGATATTTTGAGATCTGGTAACTTCATATGATGTCTTAAGAAAGTAAGGAGAAAGTTGTGGTTGTCAAAGGCGAACCTGACGATGATGGTGGCTTGCTACCTGGTATGGCAACTCTGGTTGCAACCGTAGCGCTACTGAGCGGGTTCAACGACGATGATGATCTTTTCTGGATCCGAGTCAATTTATGTTGGTAATTTTGTTTTGCTTTCTGAGATAGATTAAACGATTGTGTTAGTGGTGTTGGCCATGTTGTTTCTCGCTATTGTTTCGGCTGTGATGCTGGTGGTTGTGCTGTTGACAGTAGTAATGAAAAGACATGCTTTTTTTATGTTTTCGTGGTGAAAAGTACAGACTGTTTGTTTGTCGATTTATTTGGGATTTGAAGCGTTATCCGGCGATGATGGTGGCTCGCTACTTGGCGTGGCAACTCTGTTTGCAGTCGTATCGGCACTTAGCCGTGACTCCTGATGAAGGATATCACAACACTTGAATTACTGGTATGGCAACTCCGGTTGCAACCGTAGCGATACTGAACAGGTTCAACGACGATGATGATATTTTCTGGATCTGAGTCGATTTATGTTGGTAATTTTGTTTTGCTTTCTGAGATTGATTAAACGATTGTGTTGGTTGTGTTGGCCATGTTGCTTCTCGCTGTTGTTTCGGCCATGATGCTGGAGGTTGTGGTGTTGACAGTAGTAATGAAAAGACAGGCTTTTTTGTGTTCATGGTGAAACGTACAGACTGTGTGTTTGTCGATTTATTTGGGATTTGAAGCGTTATCCGGCGATGATGGTGGCTTGCTACTTGGCATGGCAACTTTGTTTGCAGCCGTAGCGGCATTTCTAATCACGTTCGGCTATTGATAATGTATCATATCTCATGGTAGGTATTCTTTGTTTTAAAAAATTGGGTATTTTTTGTCACATGTTGACTAATAGTCAAATTCATTTGTTTTTATTGTACTTCATTTGTTGGTCAAGCTATTAAATAAACTTGCATCAGCTAGATCTCTAGGTTAATCCAAAAAATACATACATACAAGTTATATATATATATATATATATATATATACTATGGTCATTTTATGTATATATTTTTATGCATTTTGGTATTGAATTAGTTATTTTTTTGCAGCAAATGTTTTTCACAGAGATTTGAAGCCGAAAAATATATTGGCAGATGACGACTGCAAACTCAAGATCTATGACTTTGGTTCTTGCAAGAGTCGCATTCAACAATACACACACTTCAATATTCTGGACAGTATCTCACTAACTTCTCTAAAATACAGTTTATTGTTGAAGCTAGGACCCGTTTTATTAGCTTTATTTTTGGGATTATTGCTTGTGATTTGAGGTGCACAAACCAACGTAAACAAAATTTTGACAATTTGTAAAGACAATTGGTTAATAACCGGTTATTTGAGGTTACTTAACTGGTTATTTTCAAATTTTTCAGTGTTTTTCTTGGTTAACCAGTACATCGGTTAAAAATCGGGTAAAAATAACCGCTTATATCTAAAAAAAACCCTAACTTGTTACTAACTTGTGGTTTCAAAAATGACCACTCATCGGAACCTCGTCGATAAGTTATTAACCAGTTACAATTATTTAACTGGTTATTTTGTGCGCGTCTAACCGTGATATTTGTAATCTAACCATTCATTTTGCTTTTACAATTGTCAATTACTAAACTTGTCAAATACTAGCCCTTTTACTGGTGTCCTTTACCTTTTACGATTTGTCCTTTTCACTATAGAGTTGTTTAACAGCTGTAAAACATGGCGAACCTGACGATGATGGTGGCTTACTACCTGGTATGGAAACTTCGGTTGCAACCGTAGCGCTACCGAGCGGGTTCAACAACGATGATGATCTTTTCTGGATCTGAGTCGATTTATGTTGGTAATTTTGTTTTGCTTTCTGAGATTGATTAAACGATTGTGATGGTGGTGTTGGCCATGTTGTTTCTCGCTGTTGTTTCGGCTGTGATGCTGATGGTTGTGCTGTTGACAGTAGTAATGAAAAGACAAGATTTTTATGTTCGTGGTGAAAAGTACAGACTATATGTTTGTTGATTTATTTTGGATTTGAAGCGTTATCAGCAATGATGGTGGCTTGCTACTTGGCGTGTCAATTCTGTTTGCAACTGTAGCAGTACTGAGTCGTGACGCTTGATGAAGGATATTATAACACTTGAATTACTGGTATGTTTCTGGTAACTTCATATGATTTTTTGAGCTCTAGGATTTCATCTTTACGGATATGTGTATCAGAATTTTACAAAACCATTAAATCCGCCACTGGTAGGCCCACCCTACATAACCTTTAAAACCCCAAAATTGACAGCCCAGATCACAAGTCCAGCACTTTATACAAAATGAACTAAAACAACCATCTATTGATTTGTTTGCTGTTCAAACATACATTTGGGAGTGATTCTGTTAAAAAATTACACTTTTTTGGTATAACATTACGAAAACCTTACATTCTGGACTTATGAAAAGTACAGACTGTATGTTTGTCGATTTATGAAGGGATTTGAAGCGTTATCAGGCGATGATGGTGGCTTGCTAATTGACGTGGAAACTCTGTTTGCAGCCTTAGCGGCACTAAGCCGTGACTGATTGGAAGCGCTAAATGAAGGAAAAAGTTGGATCGCCTTGGCTGGGAGAGAAGGTTGGGAGGAGATGGGGGCGGATAATGAAGACAAACCCTAAATGAAATAACCCTAAATGAAAATGAAGAACGCGTATTTTTTTTTATCAAATGATGTATTGTGCATTCAGTGATTGTACAGTATGCTTTATGTAACACCTCGTAAAATCACGACCAATATAATGAAGACACGTGTCATGGACTTTAAACCAGGCATGAGCAAATGGTATAAAATACCGATCCCATCCCGATCCCGATACCGATAATCCTGATCCCGACATGTTTCGGTATTGGAAACGGTATCCACATTTTGGTTTTTTTGGTATCGGTACGGTACGGTATCGGTAAAATACCGACTTTTACCCTCAAAATACCGATACCGTACCGAACCGACATGTTTCGGTATCGGTATCGGTATCAAGTATTCATGAAATTTCGGGATCGGGATTATCGGTATCGGACGGGATCGGGACGGGATCGGTATTTGCTCATCCATACTTTAAACGTGTAATGAAATGATCTGGAGGGACTAAAATTGTCAAACAATGTAAATATGTTAATAAAATGGATCCAAAGTGTCAACATGCCATTCTTGTGCCTCTGATTGACCTCACACGACGTTCGTATTCTTTAACGAATAATTTATCGAACTTAGAAAGTCGTTTGTACACAAAATAAGGATCTTATGAAACATAGGGGTTAAAAGTGTCAACATGTTAAAAGTAACCTCCGAGTGACCTTTTAACAATCCCAAGAACGTTGTAATAATTGTATATTTTGATCTCAAGAATGTTGGATATTAAATTTGTGGAGTTTCGAAGAAAACAAGACTTTTCGGGTGATCGTACAACTAACCGGGAGCTTAACGGAGTTAGTTTATGACCTAAGGTCCTTAAAAGTTAACTATGGGGGTCCAAAATGCAATAAATTGAACTTAAATAAAGTTTAGAAGGGCCAGGGACCAAAACTACAATTGCTAAAACTTGTTTTCCGGTAGCATAGGAGTGACGTGGCCCGCGTAAGACTCTTAAGGAGTCTACGCGGCCCGCGTAGAAGTGCCAGTAACAGACAGATGTGGACAACTGCAAGTTCAGCCTGTTCCACCGCCTTAGAAAGCTTGTTTTCGATTTCAGGGACTGAGCCAACAGTATTACATGCATAGGGGACACCTGGAATCATCAGAAATCAGTTGTAGACTCATGTGGAGTGATCTTGTGAAATATATTTGGCTATATAAGCACTTGTTGTTGCACTTGTTCATTTGCATTCTCATAAATCTTTCACAACTCATTCTCTGGAGCTTCCTGGAGCTCAAGCAAGTTTTCTTAAGTTCCAAATTCTTGCTAAGGACCATTGTAAGTGTTCTTAGCTCCTTAAGTTCAAGTTTTATTAGTCTAATGACCAAAAGTCAAAGCCATCGTAATTAAGCTTTGACTTAGTGATTAATCACTAATGGTCAGCCATTATTCGAATTGAAAGTGGCTATGAGTTGGTAATTATGTAGGTAATAAACCCTTAAAAGGGCACCTACTGATTCTCACTCTAACTTGGTCAATTGTCGGGTCAAACTTAATATAAAAAAGTCAACAGAAGCTATTTTTACAAATAAATCCATATCTGATAATGTAGAAGTTATGGAACATGTTTTAACATTAAAATAACTTGGTAAATGATGTAAGAACATGTCTAAGCATGTTCAGCCCGACAATTCTGAGTTTAGGCTCGGTTCGGAACCGAAAGTCGCAAAAGTAGACGTTTGCTTTGACTTTCAGTTCTGACCCGATTTAGCTTAGTTTAGATATTCCTTAGGGTTCCTTTAGGACCATATTACATGTTAGTATAATCCTCTGAGGTTATACAACTTGGTTCCTTAGAAATCCTAGTTCATTGCATGTTTCCGTTAATTGCTTAAAAGTTGTCCATTATGCCCTTTTGATATTAAAACGAGATTTTTGGAAATGTGAGAGGAAAAAAAACCTTTATTACTAATTTATAAACATGTCCTAAAAATTTGACATCAGTTTGAGGTCTAAATTAGGAGTTATGCTCAATATCGTAAATTGAAGCTTTTTTATTAATTAAACGGCATTTTGGCATAAAACCTATTTAAACCCAAATTTTGACACCAAAATTTCTACCCACTGATATAATATAATATTTTGGAATTTTTGGAGATTTTTATTAATTTTTAAACTGATCATAACATGGGGTTCTTGCTTTGATAAAGAAATTGACGGTTATACCCTTTTTACTAATAAAATGAGTTTTAAGCCTTCTGGACTGATAAAAATCTCAGCTTTCCTTATATAACCTGAAAATCGCCTAAAACCAACTTTTTACGCGTTTTAAGCACATAGTATGGGTTAAAACTATGTTTAACATTTAAGACCCATTACCTACTAATATTATAAGTAAGTTTTTATACTTTAACAGTAAGTAAAAGTTTTGAACTCATATTTCCAAATTAGACCTTTAAAGCTTATGTGAAATGACCAAAATGCCCCTACGGTGCATAGTTTGGCCATAAATGGTATATTTCACATATATACAATATCTTACTGATATAACCTACTAAAATAAATATTTTTACTGATCAGTTTAGACCAGAACCTCAGATTATTATTTAACCTCTTTTATAATCTTAAAAATGACCAAAATACCCCTACGGGGCTTAAATTGGTTTTAAATCCGTTTTGGCCATAATGGAAGGTATCCTACTGATATCATAACATATTTAAGGCATATTAACTTGTGAAACCTGTACATGACTCATTTGGTTACCCGTTATGCATTTTCGCGTTTGGTACGGTTTATGTGACTAGTTTGCATAAATTGACCGAAACGGGTCAAACCTCATTTGCTTCAAAATCCAGAATGTGTTTAGTTTACCCATATTATTCAAGTATCCATACTTGTCAGGTCTAAATCACATTCTAATCCGGCCTTCGCTTAATCTTGCGTTTTGAACCGTAAACCTTTCATTAAAACTAACCGGTCTAAGTTTAAACTTATGTAAGACCCGTTAGGAATCTAATAGGTTATAAAAACCTTCGTTCCAGATTTAGGAGCCCAGTAAAAGATATTTGCACTTGCTGATTGTTATACGGCTGAGATAAATTTGTATATTTTGCTCAGGTAAATACTTTTAACTTATTTTCCGTAATACGGGCTTGGGATACGATATTATAATAATACCGCTTTGTCGGGTGTGTAGTTATTTAAATCGTATTGTGATTAATATATTTACATATCCCGTTTTAATCTGTTCTGTTTGGTGCAATGCCTTTGGGGGGTTAATGACCATGTCCTGGATATCCTCGGCTCATTCATTGAAATGGCCACGACTTAAGCACGGGGTGTAGGCATACACCTGACAGTTGCGTATGTAAAAATGGTATCCCACAATAAGGAGTTTTCCTTGTGGGCATTATACCTGTGGTGTGTCTGTTAATCTTGTCCGGCTCTTCTAACCGGCCCTAACGGACGACAAACATATAAAACTGTATACAAGATTATTTTTATAATTGTCCCAAGTTATAAAATATTATTTGTGCCTTGTGCATTTAAATCAATTTTCTTAAATATTTTCAAAAGAGTCGGTTAATTGTATTTACCAGTGTAAACTGACGTATTTTCCAAAAGGTTAAAGTGCCGGTACTATGCGAAATAGGCTGGCTACTCCTGAGTGAATAAATAAAGAATCTTGCAAGCTTTATCACTTTAAAATCTGTTGAACGATATTTCCTTCGTTTTGATCTGCCTGTGGATCCTTTTACATTCTGTTTGTAATACTTATGTTACTTTCATTCAGTTTGTAATATTATTACTTTTAGACTTCCGCTGTGCATTGAACTGTGATAAATTGACTATGATGATATCAACTACGTCACGATACTCCCCACCGGGCCCACCGGTAATACGTGGAAATATCGGGGTGTGACAGGTTGGTATCAGAGCCAACATTGAGTGAATTAAACACTAGCCTTTTGTGTTTAATCTCAATGACACAGTTGCACATTCCTCGACTTCCGAGTCTAGGCAAAGGACTTAGGACTAATCCTATTCTTTTATTTTGTCCTTTATTGTTTTCCTTTGTTGTTTCCTTTGTTTGTTTTGACAGGGACAAGAAAATGCCGCCGCGTATCCGAGGACGGGGTAGAGGCGGAAAAGCCCCAGTTTTTGCAAGTCATGACCACGAGGCCGGACCATCACACCGGCGAACTCCTTCAGTAACCATGAGCACTAGTCCTCAAGAAGACTGGAGGACCTACTTAGAGCCTGCGAGGCGTTCTGTCTCGCTTAGCTCCTCACCTTCGTACCACGATTCCTTCGGGCTCCATCAAGGCAACGAGTCCGATCATTCCCGCCACTCCTACTTACCACTGCAGCGGTCGGGGTCGCACCACGCATATCAAGACCCGACCCCGTATTTTCAGAGCCGGTTCAATCCGGTGAATCAGGTGCAAGAACCAGTGGGGTTTAACCCATTAGGAGCAGAAGATCATTTTTCCGGTGATCAAGACATGGATATGGACGAAGATCTGGATCCTGCCGAGCCACCATCTGGGACGCCCACGCATCCCATAGAGATTTCCGATGGATCGCCTTTTCACGGTTCGCCGTACCGGGGCCCAGACAACTATGAAGCAAGGTTTGCCTCATACCCTTGGGAGTTCACTCCTCCTTTTAACCCACCTCATCAGCAGCAGCAGCAGGATCCCTCTGAGGATTCACGATTCCAGGCGGTTACACCACCGCCGCCGCCAGAGCAGCAACCGCCTCCGGAGCCACCGAGGCGGAGAAGATCAGGAGCACGGATGTTCGTGCGAGGGGGATTCCACTTCAGCACCCCCCCAACACTCAGATGGGAGGTGTCACAACCCCCGATCCCTATTACCTCGGGAACGGGCGGCCGCGAGCCAGTTTCGGTGGTATCGCATGTTTAGTCAATTTTGGCAGCGAAATTTACATCAGGACCGTAGTTAGGAAATATTTTATCAGAGTAAAATACCACACTTTCATAATATTAAACACATGGGATAAAATCCAAGTTTTAAATACACACATTTTCATAGGAATAAATCCTATTTTTATTTAATAAAAACTCTATTTTTTTAGGTAACTTTATTGCCACTTTTTCAAGTCTTCAGTGCTGTCCAGCTGACTTCTATTTGGCTTTCACATTTTGTTACCTGAAACGTGTTTAAAAACATTTTATTAGTGGGAAATACTGGTGAGTGAATCCCACTTTAACTAAGTTTAAATAAAATCCATTGTACAGTATTGAGGGCGATCTCGCAATTACATTTGTTTCCAAGTTATACCAATTAACATCCATGGTACTGTCAGACCCGACTTGTGGAAATGTTACCTCACGCAAGGCAGTAACATAACTTTGTATACAAAATCCCAACATACTCATGATAATTGTATTCTTACAAATACTCAATAACTGTTTAATATATAATTAATCATGTGAGGTTTTGTAAAAACAATTTACAAAAAGGAGATTACTCACAAAAAGGTTTATATAAAAAGAGGATTACTCACAAAATAAAGTTTACACAAAAAGAGGATTACTCACATTGCTGTCTTAGATTATCCTTTAGGGTTTCCTGGTGACAATCTATAAATTACACATATGCACGCGTGTTAGTATAATAACCCATTTTAACATTAGTAATACCCTCCCCGAGACGGCATTCCAACGACTACGTCGGGCAGAACCACGACAGCCGTTACGGAACCCTAGATCAATCGAGCAGAGTATCTAATACGTATCCAGGGGTTATGATACTTACAACGGAGCAGAACTTCTCTATTTAGGGGGTATTATACCCCGAGTATAGCTTCTACTATGTGGAAATTCGTAAGAAAGGAAAGAAATTGAGCGACTGAAACTGATATCCCGAGCTCCCATTATATAGGGGCTGATCTTGACTTTTACGCGGCCCGCGTAAAGTGTAGCCAAGGGGCTACGCGGCCCGCGTCAACGCTGGTCAACGGCGTAGGTGATCCGGGTCACCTAGTAGGTTCAACACGAGTCAGACACGTGTCTGCACAAGGTTTTGCCGCGTTTTTGATCTCTAGTGGTTCGCGTAAGACGTAGCCATGGGCTACGCGGCCCGCGACAAGGTGAATTTCTTTGTTTTTATTTTATTTTTAATAATATTCAAGGTATTCGGGGTCCGTTTCGTGTATGGGGTGTATTTTAAGACATATTGGGATATTTTTAAAAATATATTAGGGTGTCAAAAATAATTCAAGGGTGTCGGTTTTCTTTTTAGGGTTGCAGTGAGCGAAGCATTTTCCCAAATGCTTCTTCTTGCAAGTCTTACAGTAAGGTGTACAGGTAGAACCAATATTCCTACGGTTGGAATTCCCAGAACGGAATTCTTGGGTAAGCCTCTATGCTAGGTTTTTCCTCTGGTCTTCTTCTCGTGTACGGACTAATTCATCAGTCAAGGTGTTTGCTAGTTCTACAACTTCTTCTATGGTTTGAGGTCTAGCTGCCTTGACTACATGTCTAATCTCTCCAATTAATCCCCAGATATAACGGGAGATTAATACTGGTTCAGGTGATGCAAGGGTTGGTACTATTCTATCATATTCAAAGAATGTAGTAGTATAACCCTTACTATCTACCTCGGTCATCCTTAGGTTCAGAAACTTATTCGCTATTTGTTCCTTTTCATTGGGAGGGCAGAATTTCCTTTCTACCATATTCTTAAATTCCTCCCATTCTATGTTGTATACCCTATCACTTCCTCTTGACTGGAGGATAGTATTCCACCATTCTAAGGCTGAGTTTTTAAATAAATTAGAAGCAAACATTATCTTGTCTTCTTCAGCACACTTGCTTATTTTTAAAACAGCCTCAGTCTTTTCTATCCAGCGTAGAGCTGCAATGGGTCCTTCATTGCCCGAGAATTCAATTGGTTTGCAGGACCAAAATTCCTTATAAGAACAACCATAAGGCATGGTTCTTCTTCTTTTAGGAATGGGCACTTTAAGTATAGGTCCATTGTTTACACTGTGTGCTGGTTCAGTTGGTTGCTTACTGCTATGTTTACTTTTATTATCAGCATCCTTAACAGTTTGAAGAATAAATGACATTGCATCTATAATTCCCTGTGCCACTATGTGTTGGATAGCACTATTATCCACTTGGTTTTCATTGTTATTGATGCTCAGATTCTCATTAACCAAGTTAATGTTACTCTGGTTATCGTTATTCAGATTTTCTTGATTTCCTTCGTCGGCCATCTGAATTTTAAACAGTTACCACGTATTAATATCACAAAATAATATTTAATATAGCCAATCATATGACACGCATTCTGGTCAAAAGCGTCGATCATTGCGACTTTACTCTATTCGTATAATATGCATCTATTACACACCAGTACTGAAATTAAAATTACAATACCGACTGAAATTTAAAGTTAGGGTACTAATAATAGGCATCCGTAGTTTTTTTCATACACATACACACATATCATATTATTTTATTATTAATATTATTATTACTACCGTTTTCACCATCACATTCATGGATATGGATTCATCCAGAAATCCATATTGCGCTCGTCGTACTTCCAGACGAGTCGCTCTCCCACCTGTCGCATTCTTTAACTACTCTCTAAAATTTCCTCACCAAATGTCCTAAGTTCTTGTACATTGTCTGCACTCATTGGGGGTGCAGGTTCTAGGACTGGGTTTGGAATCTGGGGTGCGGGATTCTGGTACGGAGGTATAGGGGCCTGGTATGGGTAAGGATTTTCTAGAATCTCTCTAATGAATACATCATTGTCGTAATAGGGATCTAGAGGATCTAACCCTGGGTAGGCTCCTAGGTTCGGCATAGATATGTCTTCGTGTATCGGGTAGCGTTGCACACAGTCCCTATTGTCATCCCACCAAGGGATTTGGTGCTGGTACCCTAGGTATTTCCTCCGGGTTGAAATCATGCATTTCTACTTGATTTTCAGGGTTTTCTATCTCCATCGGTTGGTCAGGGATTGGTGGTTGTGGTTGGGGTGCTATCATTTGTTCCAGGTTAGGGTCAGCTGCAGTGGTTGCTAGGATGTGGATGTTGGCTATACCCCTATTAATCATATCCTGGGCATAGGCATCGGTTTCTCTTTTGGCTGCTGCTAGTGCTCTCTTGTCTTGTAACTTTTTTATACGCTTCCTACGCTCATGTGCCCCTCGACTGAACCATCCTCTCTTTTTCTGAGGTAATGGCTCCTCGGACTGAGCTTTAAACACGAATATTCCTTCTTCCGTATCAGCAGAATACCCTGAGAGGGCAGGCTGAGAAGAGGCACCTTCGCTTCTAGGCGAACCAGACAATTGACGGTACGCGTAAGATGGTCCTTGGTCGCTCATACTGTAAACTAACAAATAGTCAAATAACACATAACAAGAAATACAATTATGCACGTATTCCCGTATTTATTTCCTAACAATTTAAATTTGGATGTTAGTAGAACGCTTCTGTGACTGAATCAGTGGTTTAGCTCTGATACCACCTTCTGTCATAACCCCCGATCCCTATTACCTCGGGAACGGGCGGCCGTGAGCCAGTTTCGGTGGTATTGCGTGTTTAGTCAATTTTGAAAGCGGAATTTACATCAGGACCGTAGTTAGGAAATATTTTATCAGAGTAAAATACCACACTTTCATAATATTAAACACATGGGATAAAATCCAAGTTTTAAGTACACACATTTTCATAGGAATAAATCCTATTTTTATTTAATAAAAACATCTATTTCTTTTTAGGTAACTTTATTGCCACTTTTCCAAGCCTTCAGTGTTGTCCAGCTGGCTTCTATTTGGTTTCACATTTTGTTACCTGAAACGCGTTTAAAACATTTTGTCAGTGGGAAATACTGGTGAGTGAATCCCAGTTTAACTAAGTTTAAATAAAATCCATTGTACAGTATTGAGGGCGATCTCGCAATTACATTTGTTTCCAAGTTATACCAATTAACATCCATGGTACTGTCAGACCCGACTTGTGGAAATGTTACCTCTCGCAAGGCAGTAACATAACTTTGTATACAAAATCCCAACATACTCATGATAATTGTATTCTTACAAATACTAAATAACTGTTTAATATATAATTAATCATGTGAGGTTTTGTAAAAACAATTTACAAAAAGGAGATTACTCACAAAAAGGTTTATATAAAAAGAGGATTACTCACAAAAAAAAGTTTACACAAAAAGAGGATTACTCACATTGCTGTCTTAGATTATCCTTTAGGGTTTCCTGGTGACAATCTATAAATTACACAAATGCACGTGTGTTAGTATAATAACCCATTTTAACATTAGTAATACCCTCCCCGAGACGGCATTCCAACGACTACGTCGGGCAGAACCACGACAGCCGTTACGGAACCCTAGATCAATTGGGCAGAGTATCTAATACGTATCCAGGGGTTATGATACTTACAACGGAGCAGAACTTCGCTATTTAGGGGGTATTATACCCGAGTATAGCTTCTACTATGTGGAAATTCGTAAGAAAGGAAAGAAATTGAGCGACTGAAACTGATATCCCGAGCTCCCATTATATAGGGGTTGATCTTGACTTTTACGCGGCCCGCGTAAAGTGTAGCCAAGGGGCTACGCGGCCCGCGTCAACGCTGGTCAACGGCGTAGGTGATCCGGGTCACCTAGTAGGTTCAACACGAGTCGGACACGTGTCTGCACAAGGTTTTGCCGGGTTTTTTTATCTCTAGCGGCCCGCGTAAGACGTAGCCATGGGCTACGCGGCCCGCGACAAGGTGAATTTCTTTGTTTTTATTTTATTTTTAATAATATTCAAGGTATTCGGGGTCCGTTTTCGTGTATGGGGTGTATTTTAAGACATATTGGGATATTTTTAAAAATATATTAGGGTGTCGAAAATAATTTAAGGGTGTTGGTTTTCTTTTTAGGGTTGTTATAGGAGGGCCTTCAAACCCAGTTTCTGAGGTGGACTCTGCGCCAGTCGCGCCACCACCACCACATGTGGGTTTTGATAACCCAATACCTTCTTACGCCGGTGCAGCGGCGTATAACCCTTTTAAGCAGCCAGCCCAAACTGGCTACAATTACTACAATGCCCCTGATGTTGACCCGTATCTTGTAGCGGCAAACTACAATGCTCTTCATCCTGAAGGGCCCTATGGAGCCTCCTACCAGACTGGGTACCTGACCTATGGGTATCAGTACCCACCACCTCCTCAACCTATGCAGCCGCAGCAGCCACAGCCGCCACCGATCCCACCACCGCAGCAGCAGGAGATTCTTCAGAGGTTGAACCAGGTGGAACGTGATGTTCAGGTGGAGTGTAGAAGCCGTCGGGGTCTACTTAAGGGTTTGGCTAATTTAATCAAGGGGAAGAACAGAAGGGATTATTGAAGTTCTTTGTATTTGTTTTGTAATTTTCAATTTTCAATTAATTCCCTGTGTGGACATCTATTTATGTATTCAGTCCCTTCGAGGACTTGTATTTTCATTTTAGCCCCTGCGTGGGCAAGTTATTTAAGTAAAAGTCCCGTTTAGGGCACCTATGTACTCCTTCTTAATTTAGTGGAATGTTTTAGTTCAAATTTCATTTTTGTCATTATATGTATACATATATTATATGAAATAAATTAACATAAAACATTTCATTTTATATTGATCTGCCAATATATATTAAATAAAATCTTAAAGGTAAAACCTAGCCTATGTGTCATATTAAGACAGGGCCATGATGGTAGTTCCTTTTTAAGATTCAATTCCTTGTTAACATCTGAAAACATGTTAACACTCCTGGCAAATGTGATTCGATAAAATCACATAAGTCATCCTTATATTGGATTCTTCCAATTTCTTTCATAATTATTTAAAACATCCATTAGTGTTGTAGTGCCTACGGGCCATATTTATTGTCCTTTGAGACAAAAGACAGTTGTAGTCTACGACTCCTTGTCAAGAAAAGGTAATGGACTATGTTCAAGCCTTAATGCCCCTATCCTATAAGATCATGGCATATAATTTAAAATTTATCTTTGTGACTAGGCCTTTGGTATGCCACCCTATAATCCTAAATAGTTTATAACAGGGATAAAATATAAAAAAAAATTAATAAATTAAATTAACCCATATGGTTTATAATTACCATGGTAAATGAATTGCCATAAAAGACAATTCCTTTAAAGACTTCTGAATGAAACATTGTCATCATTTTTATGTAGCAATCAAGCTACATGGCTGGATCCGACGAGGCAAATAGTCACCCGAGAGAGAATAATGATACTACCAGAGTTAATGTAGCTGGTGCGGAACTACATGCATTAATAGATAATGTCGTTACTCGAGCTCTTGACAGACAGTTTAAGGAATCAAGTGGTACCCGCATCAGAACTCAGTCTGTACCACATTCAAAACCACCCTCTAAGACTCATACAGCTCGCAAGAGCGAATCTCATCACTCATCGAATCAGAGGAGTGTTCCATCTAAGAAGGTAGTGCTCAATCAAGAGCCACGTGCTAAAACCTGTTCATATAAGTATTTCATCTCCTGCAAGCCCAGAGACTTCACAGGGGAGAAAGGAGCCATTGATTGCATGACGTGGCTAGATGAGATGGACACAGTGGTTGATATTAGTGGTTGTGCCGAACAGGACATTGTGAAGTTTGTGTCACAATCGTTTAAGGGAGAAGCTCTAGCTTGGTGGAGGTTATTGATCCAAGCTACTGGGAAGATCCCGTTATATAATCTGACTTGGGAGCAGTTTGTTGCTCTAATCAAAGAAAATTTTTGCCCTCAACATGAAGTTAAGAAGATTGAGACTGACTTCCTGACATTGGTTATGAAGAACTTGGACTGTCAGGCGTATCTCACGAGCTTCAACACTATGTCACGACTGGTTCCATACTTGGTCAAACCGGAACCGAAACGTATAGCTTAATTTATTGGAGGTTTAGCTCCAGAGATTAAAGCAAGTGTGAAAGCATCAAGACCTACTACTTTTAGGTCAGTGGCTGATTTTTCGTTATCCCTTACTCTCGATGCGGTTTGGCAGAGATCGCTTAAGAGTTCCGATGAAGGAAAAAGGAAACGTGAGGATGAGAACTCACGTCGTTTTGATAAGAAACATAGGGGGAACTCAGACCACATGAAGAATTCTGGGTCTAACAAGGGTAACCAGCAAACAGATAAGAAGCCTAAATGCAAAACCTGCCAGAAGCGTCATTTTGGAAATTGCAGGTTTGAATCAAAGTCGCAGTCGCAATCAAAACCTATTGGATGTGGGATCTGCAAGTCCAAAGAACATAAGACTTTGGAGTGCAAGAAGTTGAAGGATGCGACCTGTTATGGTTGCAACGAGAAGGGGCATATTAGGACTAACTGCCCAAAATATGCAAAGAAACCTGAAGAACGTAAGAAGACCAATGCTCAGGTCTTTCAAATGAATGCACAAGAAGCGATTCAGAATGACAACATGATAATAAGTACCTTTCTTATCAATGATGTTTATGCAAGGGTATTATTTGATTCGGGTGCAGATAAGTCGTTTGTGGATAATAAATTTTGTAAGTTATTAAATTTGCCTGTTAAAACCCTAAGCATAAAATATGAAGTAGAATTGGCCGATGGTACCATAGAAACTGCTTCAACCGTGTTAGATGGATGTTTTATATCCATTAGGAACCACTCTTTTCCATTATCTTTGCTTCCTTTGAAACTAGCTGGTTTCGACATAGTGATAGGCATGGATTGGTTATCTCATAACCAAGCCCAGATTGTTTGTGACAAGAAACAAGTGGTTATCAAGACTCCGTATGGTGACCCACTCACAATACAAGGAGATACTCAGTATGGGTTGCCTAAGCAAGTGTCTATGGTTAAGGCGTCAAGGTGTTTGAAGAAGGCTTGTGTCATTTACATGGCATAAGTAACTATTGATGAACCAAAGCCCAAGGTTGAAGAAATCCCTGTTATTTCCGAATATCCAGAAGTATTCCCTGAAGAACTACCTGGTTTACCTCCAGATAGGCAAGTGGAGTTCAGAATTGACATTATTCCTGGAGCAGCACCAGTTGCAAGAGCACCTTACCGGTTGGCACCGACTGAGATGAAAGAGTTAAGGACTCAGTTGGATGATTTGTTGGTAAAAGGTTTTATTCGTCCTAGCTCGTCTCCTTGGGGAGCACCGATTCTGTTTGTGAAGAAAAAGGACGGATCAATGTGTTTATGCATTGATTATCAAGAGCTGAACAAGGTCACGATCAAGAACATATATCCATTGCCCAGGATCGACGATCTGTTCGATCAATTGCAAGGGGCAAGTTACTTCTCCAAGATTGATTTCAGGCCAGGTTACCACCAGCTGAAGGTCAAAGATGAAGATGTGCATAAGACTGCATTCAGAACTCGTTATGGTCACTACGAGTTCTTGGCGATGCCTTTCGGGCTCACTAATGCACCAGCAGCGTTCATGGATCTCATGAATCGCGTTTGCAAACCCTACTTGGACAAGTTTGTCATCGTCTTCATTGATGACATTCTTATTTATTCGAAGAACCAGGCTGATCATGAAAAGCACCTTCGATGTATTCTTAAACTTCTTCAGCAAGAGAAGCTCTACGCCAAGTTTTCAAAATGTGAGTTTTGGCTTTGTGAAGTCCAATTTCTTGGACATGTGGTGAATAAGCGTGGTATCCAGGTGGATCTCGCTAAGATAGAAGCCATCATGAATTGGCAAGAACCAAAGACGCCCACAGAGATTCGCAGCTTCTTGGGTCTGGCAGGATATTACAGGCGTTTTATTGAAAAATTTTCAAGAATTGTTGCACCCCTAACTTCATTAACTCGCAAGAATATCAAGTTTGATTGGGGTCCTAAGCAACAAGAATCCTTTGAGATTCTTAAGCAAAAGTTGAGCAATGCTCTGGTTTTAACATTGCCTGAAGGAATTGAAGAGTTCGTGGTATACTGCGACGCATCACATACTGGATTGGGTTGTGTACTCATGCAAAGAGGCAAGGTCATTGCTTATGCCTCGTGACAATTAAAGGTGCATGAAAAGAATTACACCACCCACGATTTGGAATTGGGTGCCATTGTGTTTGCACTAAAACTTTGGAGGCATTATTTATATGGTACCAAGTGTGTGATCTATTCTGATCATAAAAGCCTTCAGCATCTGTTTAACCAGAAGGATCTGAACATGAGACAGCGTCGATGGATGGAGACGCTAAACGACTATGATTATGAAATCCGATATCATCTAGGCAAGGCAAATGTGGTTGCCGATGCCTTGATTCGAAAAGAAAGAGTTAAGCCCATTAGAATCAATGCCAAGAGCATTGAATTAAAGCTAGAACAAGCTAAATGAAAGATTGTTAGCCGCTCAGAAGGAAGCTGTATTAGAAGCTAACTATCCGAATGAAAAATTGGGCGTAACCGCTGAACAATTATCGTATGGCAATGATGGAATCCTAAGATTGAATGGACGAATATGGGTTCCAATTTATGGAGGACTTAGGGATGTGATTCTTCAAGAAGCCCATAGCTCCAAATATTCTGTTCATCCTGGCTGTGATAAGATGTACCAGGATTTAAAGGCAAATTACTGGTGGATAGGTTTGAAGAAATCTATAGCCGCTTATGTGGCCAAATTTCTGATGTGTGCTCAAGTTAAAGCAGAACATCAGAAGCCGTCAGGTTTGCTACAACAGCCTGAACTTCCCACCTGGAAGTGGGAAATGGTAACTATGGATTTTATGACTAAGTTACCGAAAACAAAGCGAGGAAATGATACTATTTGGGTTATAGTAGATAGACTGACCAAGTCAGCCCACTTCTTACCTATTAAGGAAACACACAGCTCAGATAAGTTAGCTTAGCTGTACGTGGACGAGATTGTATCTCTTCACGGAGTGCCGGTATCTATCATCTCTGATAGGGATACGAGATATACATCGCATTTTTGGAAAAGCTTTCAGCAATCCCTAGGCACTCGATTAAACTTCAGCACTGCATATCATCCTCAGACAGATGGTCAAAGCGAGCGTACAATTCAAACGCTGGAGGATATGTTAAGGGCTTGTGTTATTGATTTAGGTGGAAGTTGGGATGATCATCTTCCGCTGATCGAATTTTTGTACAATAATAGCTATCATTCTAGTATTCAAGCTGCACCTTTTGAAGCTTTGTATGGAAGAAAGTGTAGGACGCCAGTTTGTTGGGCAGAAGTTGGAGATGTCCAACTAACAGGACCTGATATAGTCCTGGAGATGACAGATAAGATTGTGCAGATACGTGATCGTCTCAAAGCTTCCAGGAATAGGCAGAAAAGCTACGCAGATAAAAGGCGTAAACCTCTGAAATTCGAGGTAGGTGACAAAGTGCTACTTAAGGTATCACCCTGGAAAGGAGTGATGCGTTTTGGCAAGAAAGGCAAGCTAAGCCCAAGATACATAGGACCATTCGAGATCATCGAATGTGTCGGAACAGTGGCTTATAAGCTAAACCTGCCCGAAGAGCTCAGTGGAATCCATAATGTATTTCACATTTGCAACTTAAAGAAATGTCTAGCTAATGAATCGCTAGCCATGTCACATAAGGATGTGCATATTGATGAAAGCTTAAAGTTTGTTGAAAAACCATTGTCGATCGAGGACCGACAGATTAAGAAGCTTCGAAGAAAGCACGTACCGATTGTGAAGGTTAAATGGGATGCCCATAGAGGTCCCGAGTACACGTGGGAGGTTGAATCCACAATGAAACAGAAGTACCCTCATTTATTTCAGTAAATCTCGAGGTCGAGATTTCTTTTAAGGGGGTGAGGATGTAACACCTTGTAAAATCACGACCAATATAATGAAGACACGGGTCATGGACTTTAAACGTGTAATGAAATGATCTGGAGGGACTAAAATTGTCAAACAATGTAAATATGTTAATAAAAGGGATCCAAAGTGTCAACATGCCATTCTTGTGCCTCTGATTGACCTCACACGACGTTTGTATTCTTTAACGAATAATTTATCGAACTTAGAAAGTCGTTTGTACACAAAATAAGGATCTTATGAAACATAGGGGCTAAAAGTGTCAACATGTTAAAAGTAACCTCTGAGTGACCTTTTAACAATCCCAAGAACATTGTAATAATTGTATATTTTGATCTCAAGAATGTTGGATATTAAATTTGTGGAAGAAAACAAGACTTTTCGGGTGATCGTACAACTAACCGGGAGCTTAATGGAGTTAGTTTATGACCTAAGGTCCTAAAAAGTTAACTATGGGGGTCCAAAATGCAATAAATGGAACTTAAATAAAGTTTAGAAGGACTAGGGACCAAAACTGCAATTGCTGAAACTTGTTTTCCGGTAGCATAGGATTGACGCGGCCCGCGTAAGACTCTTAAGGAGTCTACGCGGCCCGCGTATAAGTGCCAGTAACAGACAGATGTGGACAGCTGCAAGTTCAGTCTGTTCCACCTCCTTAGAAAGCTTGTTTTCTATTTCAGGGACTGAGCCAACAGTATTACATGCATAGGGGACACCTGGAATCATCAGAAATCAGTTGTAGACTCATGTGGAGTGATCTTGTGAAGTATATTTGGCTATATAAGCACTTGTTGTTGCACTTGTTCATTTGCATTCTCATAAATCTTTCACAACTCATTCTCTGGAGCTTCCTGGAGCTCAAGCAAGTGTTCTTAGTCTAATGACCAAAAGTCAAAGCCATCGTAAGTGTTCTTAGCTCCTTAAGTTCGTGCTAAGGACCATTGTAAGTGTTCTTAGCTCCTTAAGTTCAAGTTTTATTAGTCTAATGACCAAAAGTCAAAGCCATCGTAATTAAGCTTTGACTTAGTGATTAATCACTAATGGTCCAGCCATTATTCAATTTGAAAGTGGCTATGAGTTGGTAATTATGTAGGTAATAAACCCTTAAAAGGGAACCTACTGATTCTCACTCTAACTTGGTCAATTGTCGGGTCAAACTTAATATTAAAAAGTCAACAGAAGCTATTTTTACAAATAAATCCATATCTGATAATGTAGAAGTTATGGAACATGTTTTAACATTAAAATAACTTGGTAAATGATGTAAGAACATGTCTAAGCATGTTCAACCCGACAATTTTGAGTTTAGTCTCGGTTCGGAACCGAAAGTCGCAAAAGTAGACTTTTGCTTTGACTTTCAGTTCTGACCCGATTTAGCTTAGTTTAGATATGCCTTAGGGTTCCTTTTGGACCATATTACATGTTAGTATAATCCTATGAGGTTATACAACTTGGTTCCTTAGAAATCCTATAATCCTCTGAGGTTATACAACTTGGTTCCTTAGAAATCCAAGTTCATTGCATGTTTCCGTTAATTGCTTAAAAGTTGACCATTATGCCCTTTTGATATTAAAACTAGATTTTTGGAAATGTGAGAGGACAAAAACCTTTATTACTGATTTATAAACATGTCCTAAAAATTTGACATCAGTTTGAGGTCTAAATTAGGAGTTATGCTCAATATCGTAAATTGAAGCCTTTTTATTAATTAAACGGCATTTTGGCATAAAACCTATTTAAACCCAAATTTTGACACCAAACTTTCTACCCACTGAGATAATATAATATTTTGGAATTTTTGGAGATTTTCATTAATTTTTAAACAGATCATAACATGGGGTTCTTGCTTTGATTCGGTAATTGATGGTTATACCCTTTTTACTAATAAAATGAGTTTTACATAACATTTTGATACCAAATCTTTTTCTACTGATTTCATATGTTAAATAAAATATTTTAAGCCTTCTGGACTGATGAAAATCTCTGCTTTCCTTATATAACCTGAAAATCGCCTAAAACCGACTTTTTACGCGTTTTAAGCACATAGTATGGGTTAAAACTATGTTTAACATTTAAGACCCATTACCTACTGATATTATAAGTAAGTTTTTATACTTTAACAGTAAGTAAAAGTTTTGAACTCAGATTTCCAAATTTGACCTTTAAAGCTTATGTGAAATGACCAAAATGCCCCTACGGTGCATAGTTTGGCCATAAATGGTATATTTCACATATATATAATATCTTACTGATATAACCTACTAAAATAAATATTTTTACAGATCAGTTTAGATCAGAACCTCAGATTATTATTTAACCTCTTTTATAATCTTAAAAATGACCAAAATACCCCTACGGGGCTTAAATTGGTTTTAAATCCGTTTTGGGCATAATGGAAGGTATCCTACTGATATCACAACATATTTAAGGCATATTAACTTGTGAAACCTGTACATGACTCATTTGGTTAACCGTTATGAATTTTCGCGTTCGGTACGGTTTATGTGACTAGTTTGCATAAATTGACTGAAACGGGTCAAACCTCATCCTTTTTGCTTCAAAATGCAGAATGTGTTTAGTTTACCCATATTATACAAGTCTCCATACTTGTCGGGTCTAAATCACATTCTAATCCGACCTTCGCTTAATCTTGCGTTTTGAACCGTAAACCTTTCATTAAAACTAACCGGTCTAAGTTTAAACTTATGTAAGACCCGTTAGGAATCTAATAGGTTATAAAAACCTTCGTTTCAGATTTAGGAGCCCAGTAAAAGATATTTGCACTTGCTGATTGTTATACGGCTGAGATAAATTTGTATATTTTGCTCAGGTAAATACTTTTAACTTATTTTCCGTTATACGGGCTTGGGATACGGTATTATAATAATACCGCTTGGTCGGGTGTGTAGTTATTTAAATCGGATTGTGATTAATATATTTACATAACCCGTTTTAATCTGTTTTTTTTTTCGTGCAATGCCTTTGGGGGTTAATGACCATGTCCTGGATATCCTCGGCTCATTCATTGAAATGGCCACGACTTAAGCACGGGGTGTAGGCATACACCTGACAGTTGCGTATGTAAAAATGGTATCCCACAATAAGGAGTTTTCCTTATGGGCATTATACCTGTGGTGTGTCAGTTATTCTTGTCCAGCTCTTCTAACCGGCCCTGACGGACGAAAAACATATAAAACTATATACAAGATTATTTTTATAATTGTCCCAAGTTATAAAAGATTATTTGTGCCTTGTGCATTTAAATCAATTTTCTTAAATATTTTCAAAAGAGTCGGTTAATTGTATTTACCAGTGTAAACAGACGTATTTTCTAAAAGGTTAAAGTGCAGGTACTATGCGAAATAGGCTGGTGGTGACGCGCGAAGTGCACATAATTTATACATTTATTTACAGTGAACTTCGCACTCACGTGGGTTTTAATGTTTGTAAAAATGGTTTATACCTTAACATTAAAACACACACAACAAAGGACAAGTGTATCCCGTCATATATGCAGCAAAGTATTGGTAAGAGCTAGATATCGATCCATGGAACACGGGCGTTATAATGTACTAAATCTTTGTCATTGTTTTACCATATATAAGGAAAGGTGAATGGTTGTTTAACTAAGTTATCTAAATTACATCTAAAACATAAATATACTATTACCTTGTTTCACAAACAACCTAAACATGTTATCTATCAGATATGTCACAAAAGCACTTAATCAATTTTCCAATTTCGAGACAGCTAGTTACCGGGTCTGGATTTCTAGCATTATGATTCTTCGGAAAGTTAACTCGATGATCACACGTTAACCACCTAAAATCATTCATTAGCGAGCTATTGATATGTATTCATGCGAATCTTTAAAGATAGGTTATTTACCAGGTCTGGATTCCTAACCTCACTTATCAAAGAAAGCAATACCGATGGTCACAATACAGCCACGAGGATAAGCAATTATGTAGATCATATAACAAACAGTTTCACCTTTACAAGTATTGAACACAAATCTACCATGTCAGCACTTTTAGACCAAAACTACTAAACAAGGATCATAAACTGCATTCAAGAACAGGTAATCAACACCATATAATTCATTAGAACCCTTACGTGCAACAAAGTATTCCTAATCACAATAAGATATATCTTGTATAAAACCAATACCCTGGTCTGGTTTCATGGTGTAGACAAAGTTTACAAATAAGTGATTAATCAAGAAATAGTTACCATCCCACTAACCACAGATTCATTATCCAAGACAATCAAACATAATCAGGAACTCAACATCAATGAAACATTCATTATATAATCATGAAGATTCAAGCAAGAAAAAGTACTAAAGCTTCATACAAATAAGATTACAATGTAATGATTATTCAAGAAACAAGTTTATAACTACTATTACATAAACTACATTAAACATAAACTATCATCAGCTCATAACTTGCAAAATGATCAGAATACATGTTGAAGAACAAGGAATCGAACCATAAACAAGCAAGGAATTGATGGGTTGGATCGGTTATGCTTCCATTCGGTCTTGAAGCTTCAAAGTGGTCTGATCAGGACTGCTTCGGAACCCAGAAATCGCCAAGAAACATGGAGAAAAACCCAACATTTTGATCAGTAGCGAATGCTGTTATTTATAGGCAATTTTCAGTTTGGCACGGTCGTGCCATCGGGTCGCACGGCCGTGCGGTCAGGTCTTGTCGGGTGACGTCATTTCTCTGATCCCGCGTCAGCCAAGTGGACTAGTGGACAAGTTGCATGGGTCATCAGATCGGCATGGTCATGCCGTTGGTGGCACGGTAGTGCTGTGTTATCAGAATGTTGATCAGAAACCCTGGTCTGGCCATTGCACGGTCATGCGGCGGGTGGCACGGTCATGCGGCCCGGGAACAGATCAGCACTGGCTGTTGCACTGGCAGTGCTTCCGAGATCGAACAATCGGCACGGTAGTGCCATCAGATGGTACGGTCGTGCCACACCTGACAGTCATCAGAATTTTGCCCGTTTCATCAGAAATGCATCAGAATTTGTCCGTTTTCATCAGATTTTTCTTTTGTGCTCCGTTTAAGACCTGAAAATAAAAAGTACCGGATTTGGCACCTAAACGTTGCGGTTTCGGTCAAAAACGCTTAAAACGGAAGTGTTTTGGGGTATAAAAACATGTATAATTTAACGTATATCAGCTGGCTACTCCTGAGTGAATAAATAAAGAGTCTTGCAAGCTTTATCACTTTAAAATCTGTTGAACAATATTTCCTTCGTTTTGATCCGCCTGTGGATCCTTTTACATTCCGTTTGTAATACTTATGTTACTTTCATTCGGTTTGTAATATTATTACTTTTAGACTTCCGCTGTGCATTGAACTGTGATAAATTGACTATGATGATATCAACTACGTCATGATACTCCCCACCGGGCCCACCGGTAATACGTGGAAATATCGAGGTGTGACACTTTAAGAGCTTGTAATTGTTGAAAAAGTGGCAAATGACCATTTTAGCGATGGTGGCCGGGGTTCTTGCGAGGTTTCAGCCTTTCCCTACCTGACGATGATAGTGGCTTGCTACCTGGTATGGCAACTCCGGTTGCAACCGTAGCGCTACTGAGCGGGTTCAACGACGATAATGATCTTTTCTGGATCTGAGTAGATTTATGTTGGTAATTTTGTTTGTTTTTTTGTTTTGCTTTCTGAGATTGATTAAACAATTTATGTTGGTAATTTTGTTTTTTTTGTTTTGCTTTCTGAGATTGATTAAACGATTTATGTTGGTAATTTTGTTTTTTTTGTTTTGCTTTCTTGGTATATGTTAAATGTATATTTTATATTAAAATTATTCACATATTGTTTTTATTTCATTTATTTCTTTATTTCATTATTGTTATTGGTTTCTTCATTTGAATTTCTTAATCAGTTCTCTGAGTCTAACATCTACCACAGATCTTGTGTTATAGCACAAAATGGTGACGTTTTGGTGACTTTAATCATGGTATAAAGCTGAGTTTTGATCATGCATGGTTAAAGTAAAAATAACACATTATCTATAAGATAATTGCCATCTGTGTTGTGTATCACACTGATAGCCGGCGAACAACTGCGATTGTGGTAGCCGACGAACACGATGGTAGTGTTTTCAGGCGATTAAGCAGCAACAACAATAGTGGTTAGCGGCCAAAACCACATTCCGGTGTTATAACATAATTCATTATTGCCCATTTATTTTAATGGATTGAAATTGCTAAATTCTGTTGACTGGACATTATCTTTAACAATGCATGTTGATGCTATCATGCCAGATGTGATAGCACCATCCCAATGGAAAATATTCAGTTGTCACAATGGTACGAACTAGAACTGCTATCTCAAGTGATAGGGTAAGTTTCCCTACTATTTACAAATGTTAAAAATAATTTCTATTATTGTTTTTCACCAGCAGGCTGGTCAACCAGCTACAATGGTGGTTGGTACGGTTAAGGGAACTTCAGAGCCCGTATTTAACAATTCTAATTGTCCAGGCTACAAAAGGTATGTGATTATTAAAGTTGAGGGACTAAACATGTCATTATTTGATATATGGTTGGCTTTAATGAAAAAAACTAAGACTTAGGTTGTTTGGTGGCCTATAGGCTACTACATGTAGGATGGATGGAAGAGAAATGTAGTTCAGCAGCCATATGTTTTGTCGCCTTCCTCCATGACATTTTGGAGTCCAAGGCAGAGGGACGGAACAAGTATCTAGAAACACTACTATCGATCGCAGAAAAGTTCAAAAGGAGTCCATATAGGTAAAATAGAAAATTTTCGTTTCTTTTAAGTTATTAAATTTGGTTGTTATTATTATGGATAATAAATTTACTGGTTTGGTAAATTTGGGGGAGCTATGTATGGGCTGCTGCAGGTACACAAACTGAACTTGAGAAACAGGTTGGAGTTGGTGGTTATGGATATCTGGCTTTGGTAGCTTTGAACATAAAGAAAGGTGCATACACCCCACTTCGGAGTGCACTTGAACGAGACAGGATCATGTATGTTTTTTACTCTCATGATTATGCTTTTTGATATGTTTTCTTTGCTTTGTAGGGGGAAGATAGGTGCTTCTCTCCTAGGGCATACAAGACACAAGTTATTGGCGGCAGCCCGCCATATTTAACATATAAAAAAACTTTATATGTTAAATATGGCGGGCTCCCGCCAATAACCTGTGTCTTGTATGCCCTATGGAGAGAAGCACTCATCTTCCCATTACAAAGCAAATAAAAGAGTAAACTTCTGTTTTGCTCCCTGTGGTTTGGTCACTTTAACGGTTTTGCCCCAAACCTTTCAAAATAGCCATTTTACTCCCTGATCTTTGAAGGCCTTCATGATTTTGCTCCCCGCCCCTTAACGTCATCCATTTAAGCAGTTAAAGCATGTCACGTGCAAAACACCTGAGGGGCAATTATGTCTTTTCCCAACCCTGATTAACGAGTCACATTTAAAACCCTAACAACCCATTATCTGCTTCCTCATTTCATCTTCTTCCCCATCACATTCAAAAAGCTAACTTCCATTAGCTACTTTTTTTAGCAAGATCAAGTTTCCAACTGAATCGATTTCTTCGGATCAAGATTTGATAACTTGGAACAGATTTACATTGATTTCGATTTGGTTGAACAAGATCAAGTTAGTTGAAAACAAAGTTTTTTATTCATAAACATCATATACATTCAAAACTGTTAAAAAATTACAACTAAATAACATCAGAAACAGAAAAATTGGAATAAAAAATGCATCAACAGTTCTTATTATACGCACTATCAATCACTCATACGCATCATTGTTCGTATTCTTCATACATTCAGAGTTGTAGATTTGTATCAAAGATTGCTTGTTTTGAGTGATTGTGATAGTTTCTAATTTGTTGTTTCAGATCTTTAGAAATTGATTCAAAATTGTTATTGAACACATTCTGATCTGGTTGTGAACTTCGAAAAATGTAGAAGAGAACTAAGCTGGATAATATCTGCGATTTTTAATTTCATGTTGCAGTGTTAATTTCAAGGAAGTTAGGGTTTTGAATGTGATGGGGAAGAATATGAAATGGGGAAGCAGATAATGGGTTGTTAGGGTTTTAAATGTAACTCATTAATTAGGGTTGGGAAAAGACATAATTGCCCCTCAGGTGTTTTGCACGTGACATGCTTTAACTACTTAAATGGATGACGTTAAGAGGCGGGGAACAAAATCATGAAGGCTTTCAAAGATCAGGGAGTAAAATGGCTATTTTGAAAGGTTTGGGGCAAAACCGTTAAAGTGAACTGTAACACCCCAAAACCCTAATATTTATATTCGTTAAATGTTATGATATGGTACATCAAGAAATAAATGACTAGGTTATTTAACCTAGTTATGAGTATGGCAGAAACAACTAAAGGATGAGAGTTGTGGCAATTATAATGAGTGGCAAACTTGAGGGACTAAAATGGGATAAATGGAAGTTGAATTTATAAAAAAAAATACACACATACACACACACGATGGTGTGTTCGAGAAGAGCCAGGAGCTCCATGGAAGCTCACAAACCCTAACCATGAAGATCACCAAATTGAAGGGTTAATTGTAGCTCAAATTCAAGAAGAAACATAGATTAATGATCACCTTAACAAGGGGATCGCAAGGTATGTCTTAAAAGTTAGATTGGTGATTATGCACGAAGTGGGTTATGTTGTAAATCACGAATTTGTAAGAAATTGAGTATGAGTTTGTGTTAAAATCATCATTTGGAACATGGGTCATGCATGGTTTGGGTTAATTTGATGTTTATAGGTGAAACCCGTTGGTTATGGTGATGATGACGACTTGAATGATCACCCATGTCTAATTTTGCTTAATGTTGATGTATTTTGATATATATGATAGGTTCTTGTTAGAAGAATTGAAAGAAATATGATACTAGTATGTTTGATGTTTATGCATGAATGATTCATGTTGATTAGAAGGAGGAATTCGATGAATTATGTATGAGATTAGAAGGATGTGCATGAACTAGTTGTACCCTATGCTTAGGAGGTAGTACACACATAAAAGTATGATGAAATTATGAAGAACTTAAGATTAGATTACTTGTAAGTGATTAACAAAGTAGCTATGAAGTGGGTTTTTGATGATATGATGGAAGTAATAATATGCTTATGTTAATAATGTTGAAAATCATATATGTGTAAGTATGTTTAAAGAAATTGGATAAGAAATGATGGATTTTCGTGTTTTAAAGTCAAATGATAAACTTAATACAAGATCCGTGTGATGAAAAGGTTGTGATGAATGATGAATAAGCTAACTATCTTGAGAATGATATATGATAGTTGATGCTTGATAAGCGACATGGAAGTTTGGGATAACAGTGGGTCAAACGGGACTAATGCGTACGGGAAGCATGTTCGAATGCTAGGTAAGTAAAACTTACACCCCTTTTTGTAGAATATCTATTCAATGTTTAGATTACAAACATGGTAAGTAAATATGTGAATTATGATGTTCCGACAAGTCTTGGTATGGGTCAGAACATGTGGTTATGTTAAGAAACTAAGTTGATGGTTAAATAGGGTAAAAGGGGCATTATGGTAATTTTGGTTGCAAGTTAACGAAGTAATAAGTTACATGGATGGGATAATGAATAGCTAATATCCCACAAGGATAAAATGGACATTTGGACTAAACGGGTTAAATGGTGAAGATGTCACCCTTTGGCGTTATCGACTAATGAATTGCTTTGTTAAGTATTATGAATTCACAGAATATATAGGAAAAGGATTTGCGTTGCTATTATCTAGCAATTTAGCGGATGAAGTATTAAAACGGGTCATAGCTTTGATCCGAGCCAGGTATGTGCATTTACAATTGTAGATAAGTCGTATGATTGGTTAATTATGCAATGAAGTCTTTTGTAGTAAAGGATGGGTCAAAGTTCACAAAATCGCCCTTGATGGGTAAAACGGGCAAATGGTCTTAAAAGTTGATTAGAAACAAGCTATTTGATTAAGTGAATGTTTTGAAAAAGTAGGAAAGCGAGAAATATGATTTCCGTAAGCCAAGGACCTTAAAATGAGGAATATACATTTAACGGGTCAAAATAAGCTTTTAAGCGAAAATGGGTTAAGAGGATGCAAGACATCCAAGAATTTAGTCTTTTATGATAGACGTCATTGATATTATTAGTTTCATAAGAAGTTATGGTCAAACAAACGAGTTATGTTGATAAATGCATGAACGGGTCAAAATTTTGGTAAAAGGGTAATAAGCCGAAGGCTTGAAGGTCCTAAATTTCGATAGCCCGAATATTGGATTTTCACTCTATGTGATGGAGAATTAAATTACGACCGCGTAGGAAAAAGAATCATGTAAATCGGATCAATAACGAATGAGTTATGTCCGTTTTCGTGAAACTTGGGTTGGCTGGGAATTTTGCAGCAGCAATAAAGGAACTTGCTGTCAAAAAGGGGGGCTAGGTGGGGCGTCTAGCCCCTAGGTGGGGCGTCTAGCCCCCCTGAATCCCAAAATTGTTTAATTTTGTTTGTTTGACCCATATAACTTGTTTAAACTTGTTATTTAACTATCAAAGCTAACTTTTAAGTTGGTTTTGATCATAGGTGATAGCCAAGAGTGCCCGGATATGTATGTATGTTTGTATGTCTCTATACACGTAATTAGAAATGTATGTAAGTATGTATGCACCTACGTATGTATGTTTATAAATATGTGAGCAAGTATACGCGGATATATGAAGGTATGTATGTGAGTAGGCATGTATGAGTTAGGTATGTTGCAAGTAGGGATGTATGTATATATGTATAATGTTATGAGTGTACGTAATGATGTAGGTATGTGTGTATGTAGATACGTATGTAATGATGTAGATGTGTTTACATGTGGGTATGTACGTATGTATGTAATTAGTTATGTGTGAACGTATGAATATGTATAAGTATGTATGAAAGTAGGTACGCACGTATCCAATGAAATTGAGTACTAACGATAATATTAGCGTGCCTGGTGAATGAAGTGTAACGCAGGAATAGTAAAGAAGTCTCACCACGGATTGTATGATTAGATGGAAAGCTGGGATGTAAAGAGTTAACGGAACGAAAAGTAAACGTGAATAAATCTTGTATGTTTATAATGCGTACTAATGTTATGAATTTTATGTGGTGAGCGCAGGTAGTACGAGTCATGAGGATCATCAAGGAATAGAGATCGAGGATCGAGTCACAAGACAGATTGTACGGGAACGTTGGTGTATGAAATTTAGAAAACCCATGTTATGTTTTTAATTGTAAATGATTCGATTGATGACTTCATGTGAAAAAGTTGTGTTAAAATGAATATTTAAGTAAGTCAAGGTATTTATAAGGAAAGAAATTTTATGGCATGAACTTCCGCTGCGACTTTTTGTCAAATACGAACTAGGGGCTTACAAGTTGGTATCAGAGCCCTGGTTTGAGCGAATCAAGTACGAGAAGATAAATACTTGAACTCAAACCTGTGTGCTCTTGTGATAAGGAACCCGTACAATCCATGACTCGATCAAGATCTAAAGGTAAGCATAAGTGTTTGAAGAGGATGGTCCGTGGATGCAGAATAGGATGAATACTAAGGCTGGCAAAGATGTAAATAAGCTAATGAACCCCATGTACACACTATTAATATGTATGGGTACCAATGTTAAAAGAAAAAGGAAGAAATCTCCTTGGGGGGGTAATTATTAAACAAAAGGCAATTATATGGTCTTGGGGAAATTTTAGAGATGTGCACGAAACTGAAACCCATTTCTCGGACATAAGGCGATGATTACACGAAGGCACGAAACTAGTATGTGGATTGCGCACCTGGCCAGTACGCAAGAAGCATATGACGTTCGTGAGACCGTGGTAATTATTGCAGGTGTGTCCGATAGAACTGGGTAGCAGATGGGCGTGCGGTGAAATGGGTAGTAAGACTCTCGGGAAATTGAGAGTACTACGTAAGAGTGAAAGGTATGAGTGATAAGAATGAAGAATGTTGAATCCGTAAGAAAGTACGGATCAATAATATATGGATGAACTGTTTGAATCTGCGAGACGGATTCAAAGAATGAAAGATGTGAATGCAATGTTTGAATCCACAAGACGGATTCAAGGAATGAAAGGCATGAATGGAATGTTTGAATCCACAAGAGAGATTCAAGGAATGAGAGGCATGAATGGAATGTTTGAATCCACAAGACGGATTCAAGGAATGAAATGCAGAAATGATAAGTCCGAATCCACGAGACGGATTCAGTACATGTAAGGAATGAAAGATGTGAATGATATGTTTGAATCCGTGAGATGGATTCAAATCATAGAAGGAAGAAAAGGGTAAGAGTGGTATGTTTGGAACCGCTAGGCGGATTCAAAACATTGAAGTAATGAAAGGTATGGATGTTACATTTGAATCCGCGGGACAGATTTAATATTTATAAAAAGGATGAAATTAGTCCACGTTGGAATGTGTCGATGGTTTGACCATGGTTGTGTCAAACGAGTCATATGAGTGAATGTAAAGTAAATGAACAAAAGAATGATCATAATGGGCACGCAAACCTAAGTTTTAAAAAAAACGAAAGAATGAAGTTTTGAACCAGTTATGTGTTAGATGTGTTAGTAATCAACTCTTAGGAGTCATAATGAATGACGGGCTATGACCCAGATAATGGTTTAAGTATGAACGGGAAGGGTAAGTTTTAACAAAAATACCGAAATGATGTAATGAATGTCTTTGCAAGCAAGCATGAAAAGTAAAAGAAGTACGAATGTGTACCTCAATACATTTACGATAAGTAAGAAATGTCGGTTTGACCTTGAAAAGTCAAAATGCAAAGGTCGACAAAATAAGTAACTAGAATAAAAGAATTGCATGTAGGGAATGAAATGTGGAATGTGCTACAGCATGTACGTAGGAAATTGTAAAAGAATTATAGGTGAGTAATCACCTAGCATAATGAATGTTTAAATGAAAAGTGCTAATCGCTGGTTTTGAAGATGTTAATGGTAGAACTCTCAATGTGATGAAACCAATCGAATTGGTGAACGAATATGCACGAGTGAAAGCTCAGTACAAGGTTGAATGAAAGATGGCCTGATACGGTCAGTACGCACGAAGGAGCGGATCGATCTGGTTTACGGATCGCAGAAGCACAAAATGAAATCAAAGTAAGTATAATGTTTTAACTCATACCAGATAGATATGGATTTGTAAATTGAAAGGGACCTACGAGATGAATGATGGAATAGGTATGGTAGGGTGTGGAAATATTTGACTTTTAATAGTTGACGTGTCACACCCCGACTTTCCACGTTTCATCGGTGGGCCCGGTGGGGAGTATCGTGACGTGGTTGGCAACATAATAGTCAAACAACACAATATATAAATGCACAGCGGAAGCAAAGATAAATATATTACAATCCGAATATAAGTAATATCCAAGTATTACAACGGAAAGTAAAGGATCTACAGGCGGATCTTAAAACATAAATATTGTTCAACAGACTTTAGACGCCTAGAACTTGCAAGATTCCTTATTAACGTCCTGAGCAGCTTCCAGCCTATTACGTACTTGAACCTGTCACTTAGACTTTTGAAAATACGTCAGTTTTCACTGGTAAATACACTCAACCGACTCATTTGAAAATGTTTATGAAAATTTGTTTAGGTGCACAAGGCACGTAAATATTTCGACACTTGGATTAAAATGCACAAGGCAAAATTAATCTTTTATACTTGGGAAAATTATTTGTATATAATCTTGTATACAGTTTTACTTATTTGTCGTCCATTAGGGCCGGTTAGAAGAGCCGGACAGATTATCTGACACGCCACAGGTATAATGCCCACAGGCTATCATCCTCTAAGTGGATTACCAGTTCCGGTATAATGCCCACAAGGATGATACCTCGGAGTGGATTACCAGTTTTTACATAATGCATCTGTGAGGTGTATGCCTACACCCCGTGCTTAGGTCGTGGCCATTTCGTAAAATGATGCCAAGGATATCCGGGACATGGTCATTTAACCCCCAAAAGCCATACACCAAATAATACATATTAAACGGGTTATGCAAATACATTAATCATAATCCGATTTAAATGACTACATACACCCGACCAAGCGGTACTTTTATAGTACCGTATCCCAAGCCCGTATAGGGAAAATATGTTAAGAGTATTTACCTGAGCTAGCTCCTGTCTTAAATAGCAAGAATTTTAATAACTCAGCCGTATTCACTTAAGTAAGCGTAGGTACAATTTACCGAAAGGCTCTAGTCTGGAATGATGGTATAAATAATCAATTAGAATGCTAACGGGTCTTTAATTTAGCCTAAGCTTAGACCGGTTAGTCTTAAGGGAATATACGGTTCAAACGCATGATTAAGCGAAGACCGGAATAGAATGTGTTTTAGACCCGACAAGTTTGAAGACTTGTATAATATGGGTATTTCATACACACTCTGAATTTTGAGATAAAACCGATAAGGTTTGACCCGTTTCGGCTAATTTATGTAAACTTGCTACATAAACCGAACCGTACGCGTAATAAGCGTGACAGGTATTCATGAGAGCCATATACAGGTTTCCTAAGTTAATTATGCCTTAAATATGTTGTGACATCAGTAAGATGTCTTTCATTATGCCCGAAACGTATTTAAACACAAACTAGGCCCCGTAGGGGTAGTTTGGTCATTTAAAAGGTTATAAAAGTGTTTAAGTATTTACCTGAGTTACAGGTCTGATATAATCAGCAAAAATACTTATTTTGGTAAGTTATAACAGTAGGATAAAGTATATATGTGAATTTACCAATTATAACCAAACTATGCACCGTAGGGGCATTTTGGTAATTTCACATAAGCCGAAAAGCTCAAAACTGAAGTCTGAGTTAAAGAACTTTTGCTTACTGTTAAAATATCATAATTTACCTAAATTATCAGTAGGTATCACCCTTGTATGTTTAAAAATAGTCTTAGTACATACTATGCGCTAAAAACGCTTAATAAGGCGATTAGAAGCCATTTACGGGTTTGATACATAAAGCTGATATTTTTATTATTTCAGAAGGCTTAAAATAATTTATTTATCATATGTAATCAGTAGCAAAAGGTTTGGAGTCGTTTAGATATGTAAAACTCATTTTATAGCCCGTAAGGGCAAAACCGACAATTACCGGATTAAGCCTACGACTATGAGTTATGCTCAGCCTAAAATTTATTACAAATCTTCAAAAATCCCAAAATAATATTTTACATCAGTGGGTAAAGATCTTGATATCAAAAAGTAGGCTTAACTAGGCTATACGCTAATTACGCCGTTTTATTAACATAAAGCTTCTTAATTACGTTAATGAGCATAACTCTCAATCTACACCTCAAACTGATGTCAAACTTTGCATACAAGTTTATATATCAGTAACTAAGGTTTCTACACTTTTACATTTTCATAAATCACGTTTTAAGGTGTAAAGGGCATAATGGTCAACATATGAGCAATTAACGGAATCATGCATATTAATTGGTTAACTAATGAACCATGGTGTATAATCACAGATGGTTATACTAGCATGTTACCTGGTCCAAATAAAGCTCTAAGGCATTTCTAAAACATGCTTAAACGGGTCAGAACTGAAAGTGAAAGTGAAAGTCAAACTATGCGACTTTCGGTTCCGAACCGGGTCTTTACAGAGAATTGTCAGGTTGAACATGTTTAGACATGTTCTTACACTAATTACTAAGTTATAACAATGATCCAACAGGTTGTATATGTTCTACATTGCTAATTATGCATAAATTGTAAACTAAGTATCATGTTGACTTTTTAAATACAAGTTTGACCCGACATTAGACCTAGTTAGAGTGGGAATCAGGGGGAACCCTTTTAAGGGTTTATTACCCACATAATTACCTACTTAAAGGTACTTTTAATTCGAGATTTGACTGAGCTATTATTAATTAATCTCGAAGTCAAACCGTAATTACGACGGTTTGACTTTTAGCTAAATAACTAAGCTAAACTTAATTAAAGAAGGTTAAGCAAACTTACAAGTGTCTAAAGACTGATGAGGAAGGCTTGGAAGGTGCTCTGGTGCTCCACAATTGATCAGAAGTTGCTTGAGGATTGAATGATCAATGTATTTGCACTTAGAGGCCTTATATAGTAACCAAGACTCCACAAAGTGTTGACAACTAAGTCTACTACTGACCATAAGTTATTTACAAGTGTCCCTAGATGTTTAGGGATTGTTTAGGGGCCAAGGGAGATGAGGAAAATCGTTTAAAGGTCATTTAATCCGTTTAAACAGCAACCAGGCAACTTTCTGTCGCTGGGCACTGCTTGCGCACCGTACGGGTTGACCCTTGCGGTACGCAAGCCTTTGGCAGAAACAAAGGCTTGGCCTTTCAAGCATTCGAAAGGGCAACCAACTTATTTCTTGCAATTTGACCCCTTCTTATTTACCTACAAGGGCTTTAGGAGTTATACCCACTTTGCCAAGTCCCTGGACATTTCCGGTTAACCCGAAAAGTCATAACTTTCAACGTTAACGCTCTAACCCCTCGCATACGAATTTGATCATAACTTTCTCATACGATAACGAAACTTTATGAAATTTATATCGTGCATTCTAGTGAGCATAATTAACAGTTACAAAGCTTCGGGTTTGTCAAAAGGTCACTCAGAGGTATAACTTAAACATGTTGACACATTTAACCCCTGTAGTTTGTAATTTCTCACTTTTAGCTTCGCATGATCCATGATTTATTCGTTTGATGCTATAAACATCATGTAGGGTTAATGTACAATATATTTATTCACCGTTGACATTTTGAACCCTTATATTCATATACTTTCCATGTTTGTCAACTTTAGTCCTTCTAGAGTATTATTTCACACGTTCAACTCATGACACGTGTCAATACATTATAGGACGCGAATTTTCGAGGTGTTACATCCTCACCCCCTTAAAAGAAATCTCGACCTCGAGATTTGTTAAAGTAAAGGAAGTATTTTCTGCCTCATATTGGGCTTAATCTTCCTCAGTACCTTTGAGCCTCTAAGGCACTCCAATTGACCTTTATAATAGGTACATGTATCTTTTTGGAGCCTCTAATCCTGTCGACCCTTAATCGACACAGGTTGCTCATCATATTATAAATCTGCATATCATATTATGATAATGCTTCTTGACTTATTGGCGAAACACATCCTTCAATCACTGATGTGCAATGTATTGCGAGCTCCGCCAAGCTCTTTAAATAGGTTTTAGCTTAAAGGCTGCCTGATCTTGATACATTCGATTTCCTTCGAATGATTCTATATATTCAGAGCTTAACTAGCCTGATAATTTTAACAATTTGGCACTCCCTTCCTTAACAAGAATTCAGGAGGTTTGCTACTTTCATTAATCCTTGATTTTTCTGCCGAATACTGGCATCTTACAGATGATTATGAATTTCCGTGATCTTATTTGTTGTTTCTAATGCAACCTTCAGATCCTGATAATTGGACTTACCAATCTATTGTCCAAACAATAGATGTTTAACATTCCATCTATACAAGGTCTTCAAGGGAGCAGCCTTGATACTTATGTATCGTCTATTATAGAAAGCTTATCTTAAGGTGAGATGGTTATTTCAACCATTGCTCAAAACAATTCTTAAGGAGTAGCTAATCCTTACAGTTGGTCGATCAAATCGATGATCCTGGGCAGCTGATGGCAAATTCTTAATCGTTGCCAAATTAGGGTTGCGGTAATTAATATATCAACAATATGAATCGTCTTTCTTATTTAATAACATAACATCCTCAGAATATTGAGTCAGGCTATATGAGCCTATGTCTTAAAACTTACTTAATCAGGGTTTCGATTATTCCAAAATCAATATGGAATTTTCACAACACTCTAACCCAAAGCGGGATGTTAATCTTAACTCTACTTGCCTCTCGGGAGGTAAACAGGGTAATCTTAGGAGAAGGTAATCAAGATACAAGGAGGTTACAGAGATTTCCATATCTCAGGCTCCAGTTCACCCATCATTGCTTGTGTCAAATAAGTGACACCTTTATGTTACTAGTCCACGAATTCCTTAATCGGAAACATTTACTTGGACAATTCTATTTTGGATATCTCCTTTGAATACCATTAGTTGACTTTAGTACCATATGACCTCTCGGAATATCTTTGTGGTCCCATGCATTAAACCTCCATACTGATCAGGCATGGAAGCAATCTATGGAACTTATTAAGATACACCAATCCTCATATGGCGCTTTTATCATACCATCTGGAATTCGGAATCGTTAGAGATTAAAGAGATATTAATTATATATGCTGGCGCACTTCCTCTTAGAGAGGGGACATTTCGAGAACTCTACGACTGAAGGTTTCTGATAGGAACAAAAGAAATGATTCTTCCGATTTCGTCTGTAACTTTTACCTTACCTTTAATATCTGGGGTTTTTATGGGAAAATTTCTAAAAGTTTGCTAAGCTTAAGATCTTATGAGAGACTTAGCAGCATCTTAACCCAAACGTATCTCCTTGAGTGGTCAAAGGCTCACCATAAGGAGTTTTGATAACTACTTGCTTCTTATCATCCATAATATGGGCTTGGCTACCAGACGACCAACCCATTCTTATCACTATATCGAGTCCTTTATTTTATAAATGGAAACGAGGACAGCAGAAAAGAATGATTCCTAATGGATATAAAACATCCATCTAATATTGCTGAAGCAGTCTCTGAGGTACCATCGATCAATTTTACTTTACATTTAACGCTTAGAGTTTTAGCAGGCAGATTTAATGATTTACAAAATCTATTGTCTACGGAAGACTTATCTGAACCTGAATCAATTAATACTCTAGCATGAGCGTTATTGATAAAGAAAATACCTGTCGTGACATTGTCATCCTGAATAGCCTCTTGAATATCCATTTGGGAGTTTCCAGTTTTGGTCTCCTTAGCCTCGCCAGACTTCTTGGTTTTATTAGGGCAATTAGTTTTGATGTGCCCTATTTCATTGTAACCATAGCAGGTTGCGTCTCCCAATCTCTTGCAATCCAAGGTCTTATGTTCCTTGGCCTTGCAGATTCCACAGGGTAGAGGTTGAGATTCCAATCTGCATTTCCCGAGGTGGTATTTCCTACAGGTTTTGCATTTGGACTTTTCACCTGACCGCTGGTTGTTTTTCAGGTCCTTGCATTCGTGGGTCTTGTGATCCATCTCCTTACAGATGACGCATCCCCTGGTCTGATCATAGAAACATTTTCCAAAGTGCTTCTTCCCGCAGGTTCCACATTCGGGTTTTGCCTTCTTTGGCTTGGACTGGTTATAGCTCGAACTGGTCCTACCCTTTTTGTAACCTTTATTCAGGGTATTATCGTACTTTCGCTTATGATCCCTTAACGCTCGGTTCACGGCCTTGTTTACAGCTGTATCTAACATAGCCTGTAACTCGGCGCCCGTTAAATTCAGTCTTGTATCATCATTCTGATTAACTGGATGATTGTGAGCTTCAGAGGAGTCAACCATGGTGAAGCTTTGAAGGCTACAAACCAATTAGTAATAATTGATTTAATTATAGGGTGAATTGTCGAATTTGTTGATTAAATAGCTATGGTGTAAATAAACCATATAGGCCAAAAGATAGTATTTAATTTATTTGATTATGTTCTGCCTAGGTTTTTAAATAAACCATCCTTGGCATGTAAACAGGATATAATCCTTCATATTTATTAGACAGGGGACATAAATCACGACTGTCAATGTCGCACTGACATCTTATATAGCACAAGAGCTTGTTCCCAAGGACTTTTGATGGCACAGGGCCTTGTCACTAGGGAAAAATCTAAAACATAATCGATGATTCATTTGGATCGGAAAATTTCATAGTTCATTGTCTTGACAAGAATTTATGAAATAAAAACTATCTTTTCATGTATACACCTTTTCCCGTAGGTATACATCCCAATTGGATGTTTTGATGCGTACATCATGTTCGACGTTTACTAGCTATGATTCCTATCGATCATTTACGCTAAATAAGGGATTTGGAAAAATTCCTAATATACGGGTGACAAGTGTGATTTTATCGCATCGCAGTTGTCGGGAGTGTTAACACATTTTCAGATGTTAACAAGGGTCTGAATCTCTTTTTAAACAGGTTTTACCATCTTAGCTAGGTCTTTCAATGACATTCAAGCTAGGTCAAACCTTTTAAGATTCTCTTTTAATATTTATACTGGCAGGAAAGGAATGATATTTATTTTATTCAGGATTTTTATCATAAATCCTAATTTATAAGTTAATAATAGCACAAATGGCCTAGTCGCGTAGACAAGTTTAATTTATAAGCCATGATTTCAGAGAATCGAGGCATTTAAGGTTTTAATAATAGCACAAATGGCCTAGTCGCGTAGACAAGTTTAATTTATAAGCCATGATTTCAGAGAATCGAGGCATTAAGGTTTTAATAATAGCACAAATGGCCTAGTCGCGTAGACAAGTTTAATTTATAAGCCATGATTTCAGAGAATCGAGGCATTAAGGTTTTAATAATAGCACAAATGGCCTAGTCACGTGGACAAGTTTAATTTATAAGCCATGATCGTTTGGGATCGAGGCATTTAGGTGTGAATCAAAGTTCATTACTTTTTCTTGACAGGGAGTTGTAGGCTACCACTGTCTTTAGTCTCAGAGGACATAAACTATAGCCCGTAGGCATTTCCCTTCTGAGGGATGTTTATAATATGATCACCTTATAGGATGATATAAGCCATGATTTCTAAATCAATAGACTAGATAAGAAAATTGGAAGAATCCAATATAAGAATGACTGTTGTGATCCTCTCGAATCACATTTGTCAAGAGTGCTAACACGTTCTTAGGTGTTAACAAGGATTTGAATCTTTTAAATAGGTCCTACCATCTTGGCCTTGTCATATAGGCTAGGTTTACCTTTAAGATTCCCTTTTTTTTTAATAATAAACGCAGAACAATCCTAGCTCGGGATGTTAATAAGGATCTGAACCTAAATTGAGGAACTGCCATCTTGGCCGCGTCTTAATAATGACACCAGGCTAGGTCTTGTCCCATTTTAGAATTTGCCATTTTATCATAATGGTAGATCTTATAATATAGGAATGATGTTTTAAACATAATCGTTCCTTTAAAATTTAAGCAAGTATATGGTTGCCCTAAACGGGATTTCTACAAAAATGACTTGCCCATGCAAGAGCTAATCAGAAAATAACAAAGGAACCAAATAAGGACAAACAAAACGAATTTGAATTTGTCCTATGTTCTTGTCTAGACTCAAGAATGTGCAACTGTGTAACTGAGATTAAACACAAAAGCTAGTGTTTAATTCACTCAGTGTTGGCTCTGATACCAACCTGTCACACCCCGACTTTCCACGTTTCACCGGTGGGCCCGGTGGGGAGTATCGTGACGTGGTCGGCAACATAATAGTCAAACAACACAATATATTTATCTTTGCTTCCGCTGTGCATTTATATATTGTGTTGTTTGACTATTATGTTGCCAACCACGTCACGATACTCCCCACCGGGCCCACCGGTGAAACGTGGAAAGTCGGGGTGTGACATGACGTAAGAAGAGAACTATGTCATTAAGGACTAGATCTTAAAAGTTTTGAGCAAAAATGTCGGGTCTTGGTTGAACTCTCGTATGAAGAACCTGCATGATACGCTTGCTTAGGCAACTTAAGTAATGCATGAATTGAGAAGAATAGTAATGTAGAATGAATGAGGTGAGATGAAGGTAACGTAAGGGTACGTATAGTACAAATGACTATAGGAAACGTAGAATGATGTTAACTTTAGAGTTAAGCATGTATATGTAACTATGAAATAGTAGTTTTGTTGTGATAACAAAACGAGAACTAAATATTATATGACATATGTATAAAATATAATCTAAGAGATGGGATGAAGGTATTAGATCTGTTATAACGGATCATACGAATGTAAGTACGATAATAAGTTTGAATAAATATGTATATTGACCTGTTACTAACGGGTCGAGGAAATGAGGATGTTATATGGAAGTATGCCATGGAAAGTATAGACTTGTTAAGAAGAAGTCAAGTGTATGAATAATTATGAAACGAGATAGGATGATTACTTATAATTATGATGTGACTATTAAGCCAATCATAGATGTGTGTGTGTGTAAGAGGAAATGAGAAAGGGTTCGGGGACGAAACCTTATTTAAGGGGGGTAGACTTGTAACACCCCAAAACCCGAATATTTATATTCGTTAAATGTTATGATATGGTACATCAAGAAAGAAATGACTAGGTTATTTAACCTAGTTATGAGTATGGTAGAAACAACTAAAGGATGAGAGTTGTGGCAATTATAATGAGTGGCAAACTTGAGGGACTAAAATGGGATAAATGGAAGTTGAATTTATAAAAAAAAAATACACACATACACACACACGATGGTGTGTTCGAGAAGAGCCAGGAGCTCCATGGAAGCTCACAAACCCTAACCATGAAGATCACCAAATTGAAGGGTTAATTGTAGCTCAAATTCAAGAAGAAACATAGATTAATGATCACCTTAACAAGGGGATCGCAAGGTATGTCTTAAAAGTTAGATTGGTGATTATGCACGAAGTGGGTTATGTTGTAAATCACGAATTTGTATGAAATTGAGTATGAGTTTGTGTTAAAATCATCATTTGGAACATGGGTCATGCATGGGTTGGGTTAATTTGATGTTTATAGGTGAAACCCGTTGGTTATGGTGATGATGACGACTTGAATGATCACCCATGTCTAATTTTGCTTAATGTTGATGTATTTTGATATATATGATAGATTCTTGTTAGAAGAATTGAAAGAAATATGATACTAGTATGTTTGATGTTTATGCATGAATGATTCATGTTGATTAGAAGGAGGAATTCGATGAATTATGTATGAGATTAGAAGGATGTGCATGAACTAGTTATACCCTATGCTTAGGAGGTAGTACACACATAAAAGTATGATGAAATTATGAAGAACTTAAGATTAGATTACTTGTAAGTGATTAACAAAGTAGCTATGAAGTGGGTTTTTGATGATATGATGGAAGTAATAATATGCTTATGTTAATAATGTTGAAAATCATATATGTGTAAGTATGTTTAAAGAAATTGGATAAGAAATGATGGATTTTCGTGTTTTAAAGTCAAATGATAAACTTAATACAAGATCCGTGTGATGAAAAGGTTGTGATGAATGATGAATAAGCTAACTATCTTGAGAATGATATATGATAGTTGATGCTTGATAAGCGACATGGAAGTTTGGGATAAGAGCGGGTCAAACGGGACTAATGCGCACGGGAAGCATGTTCGGATGCTAAGTAAGTAAAACTTACACCCTTTTTTGTAGAATATCTATTCAATGTTTAGATTACAAACATGGTAAGTAAATATGTGAATTATGATGTTCCGACAAGTCTTGGTATGGGTCGGAACATGTGGTTATGTTAAGAAACTAAGTTGATGGTTAAATAGGGTAAAAGAGGCATTATGGTAATTTTGGTTGCAAGTTAACGAAGTAATAAGTTACATGGATGGGATAATGAATAGCTAATATCCCACAAGGATAAAATGGACATTTAGACTTAACGGGTCAAATGGTGAAGATGTCACCCTTTGGCGTTATCGACTAATGAATTGCTTTGTTAAGTATTATGAATTCACAGAATATATAGGAAAAGGATTTGCGTTGCTATTATCTAGCAATTTAGCGGATGAAGTAATAAAACGGGTCATAGCTTTGATCCGAGCCAGGTATGTGCATTTACAATTGTAGATAAGTCGCATGATTGGTTAATTATGCAATGAAGTCTTTTGTAGTAAAGGATGGGTCAAAGTTGACAAAATCGCCCTTGATGGGTAAAATGGGCAAATGGTCTTAAAAGTTGATTAGAAACAAGCTATTTGATTAAGTGAATGTTTTGAAAAAGTAGGAAAGCGAGAAATATGATTTTCGTAAGCCAAGGACCTTAAAATGCGGAATATACCTTTAACGGGTCAAAATAAGCTTTTGAGCGAAAATGGGTTAAGAGGATGCAAGACATCCAAGAATTTAGTCTTTTATGATAGACGTCATTGATATTATTAGGTTCATAAGAAGTTATGGTCAAACAAACAAGTTATGTTGATAAATGCATGAACGGGTCAAAATTTTGGTAAAAGGGTAATAAGCCGAAGGCTTGAAGGTCCTAAATTTCGGTAGCCCGAATATTGGATTTTTACTCTATGTGATGGAGAATTAAATTACGACCGCATAGGAAAAAGAATCATGTAAATCGGATCAATAACGAATGAGTTATGTCCGTTTTCGTGAAACTTGGGTTGGCTGGGAATTTTGCAGCAGCAATAAAGGAACTTGCTATCAAAAAAGGGGCTAGGTGGGGCGTCTAGCCCCCCTGAATCCCAAAATTGTTTAATTTTGTTTGTTTGACCCATATAACTTGTTTAAACTTGTTATTTAACTATCAAAGCTAACTTTTAAGTTGGTTTTGATCATAGGTGATAGCCAAGAGTGCCCGGATATGTATGTATGTATGTTTGTATGTCTCTATACACGTAATTAGAAATGTATGTAAGTATGTATGCACCTACGTATGTATGTTTATAAATATGTGAGCAAGTATACGCGGATATATGAAGGTATGTATGTGAGTAGGCATGTATGAGTTAGGTATGTTGCAAGTAGGGATGTATGTATGTATATATGTATAATGTTATGAGTGTACGTAATGATGTAGGTATGTGTGTATGTAGATACGTATGTAATGATGTAGATGTGTTTACATGTGGGTATGTACGTATGTATGTAATTAGTTGTGTGTGAACGTATGAATATGTATAAGTATGTATGAAAGTAGGTACGCACGTATCCAATGAAATTGAGTACTAACGATAATATTATCGTGTCTGGTGAATGAAGTGTAACGCAGGAATAGTAAAGAAGTCTCACCACGGATTGTATGATTAGATGGAAAGCTGGGATGTAAAGAGTTAACGGGACGAAAAGTAAACGTGAATAAATCTTGTATGTTTATAACGCGTACTAATGTTATGAATTTTATGTGGTGAGCGCAGGTAGTACGAGTCATGAGGATCATCAAGGAATAGAGATCGAGGATCGAGTCACAAGACAGATTGTACGGGAACGTTGGTGTATGAAATTTAGAAAACCCATGTTATGTTTTTAATTGTAAATGATTCGATTGATGACTTCATGTGAAAAAGTTGTGTTAAAATGAAGATTTAAGTAAGTCAAGGTATTTATAAGGAAAGAAATTTTATGGCATGAACTTCCGCTGCGACTTTTTGTCAAATACGAACTAGGGGCTTACATGAACAAACCATAGGGAACAAAACGGAAGTTTACTCTAAATTAAAAATTATAAAAAAGCATTTTCATGAGATTAACAAAGAAACAAATCGTTGTATTTATTGTTAGCAAATTTTAATGTTTATTTTTTATCGATTAATGTTTATCGTTGTAATTTTGTTAGCAAATTTATAATGTTCATCGTATTGCATTTCGTATTTGTATCGATTAATGAATTATGCTTAAAGCATTATGTACTTATGATTGATTTGATGGAAAGATTGATAAATTAATAGCTAAAAACATTAACAAAAGTATATCACCAAAGAATCGATAAACTAACAGAAAAACAAGTGCCAACATATTTCGAATAAAAAAAACTAACTTAAATACTATATAATATATCATGAGACGACTGATAAACTAACGGTAAATGAGTATTTTATTGTTGTAAATCGCCACCTCCGTCGCATCGCGCGGGTAAATAACTAGTATATATATATGGTATATATTATAAAGTATAGTTTGTTCCGCTTATTCTCATGAAATTCTAGAGTTTAAAATGGCATCGTCCGTGTGTACACGCATATTTATATACGAAGTACCTTTGATACTAATAAAAAATTTGATCTGAATTAATAATTATTTTTGTTCATCGGCACCAATCCACTAGTTGTAATTGTTGCTTCTTGAGAACCCTCCAAATTTTTGAACATCACCCTTTCCTTTTTAACTCTCTTTATGATTTACTCTCCTTATATATATCGCACCAAGTTCATTTCACTTGATAACCTCTCTTGCATCTCACGTCTGTCTTCACCTGCATGGAGAGTGCCCACAAATCTTCATCTTATTTTAACATGAAAGCTCTTATTCTAAATTTCATCATGCGAATAAAGAAGCTCGGAAAAGACGATCCAAGAAGAATTGTGCACTCGTTCAAGGTGGCACTAGCCATCACATTGGTCTCCATGGTTTACTATCTTAGACCATTATATAAAGGCATAGGTGACAATGGTGTATGGGCTATCTTGACCGTGGTAGTCGTGTTTGAGTTCTCAGCCGGTGAGTTCTTGAAATCATTAATCTTCTAATAATAGAACTTGATATTTATTTCATTTGTATAATCTTACAATAGAACTTGATATTTATATCATTTGTATAATCTTACAATAATTCTGAATGTTTTGGTTCACTTTGGTGTTAGGTGCAACCTTATGCAAGGGTATGAATAGAGGTTTTGCCACTTTACTAGCTGGTGCACTAGGCGTTGGGGCCAATTACTTGGCTAGCCTATTTGGCACAAAAGTTGAGCCCATTGTTCTTGGATGTCTTGTCTTTCTTCTAGGTGAGACTTTGAATTTACAAAAATATAATTCTTGTCCTATGTAAGTTAATGTTATGTATAACTTTTAAACATTAATATTACAGTTGCGTCTGCCACATTTTCAAGATTTATACCTCACATAAAAAAGAGATATGACTATGGGGTGTTGATATTTATCCTCACATTCAGTCTGGTCGTTGTTTCGGGTTATCGTGTTGATAAAATCTTAGAGCTGGCACACCAACGACTATCGACAATCCTCATAGGTGGTGCAACTTGTATTGTCATCTCCATATGTGTTTGCCCTGTATGGGCTGGGGAAGATCTTCATAACCTTATTGTTTCCAATTTGGAAAAGCTTGCTAGCTTCCTAGAAGGTATATTTATTTATTAAAGTAGCATAAACTATATACAAATTATAATTTTACGCCTTAACAAATAATCATTAAACTAGCTAGTCTACTATATATGTTTCATCCTAAAATACAATCAAACCCGCAGGATTTGGAGGAGAAATTTTCGAACTTCCATTAGAGGAAGATAATGTTGTTAGCTCTAATGAAGCTGACAAATCATTTCTTACGGCTTACAAAAGTGTTCTTAATTCTAAAGCAACCGAGGAATCACTGGTCCGTTTTCAAATCATTACCATACACACACATATATGCATGTTTGTGTTTATATATAGAGATTAAAGGTAAAGTGTTGGTAATTATTAATGTGTGGAAGCAGGCAAATTTTGCGTGGCGGGAACCAGGACATGGAAAATTTCGGTTTAGTCATCCGTGGAAACAATACTTGAAGATTGGGGTTCTTATGCGGCAATGTGGATACCACATTGAAGCTCTTAATGCATATCTTGATGAAAAGTTCCAAGTATGAGTTGATCAAACATTTTCTTTCATTTTTTTTAATTTTGTTTTTCATATGAAACTTAAGTCTAAAGCCAAAAAAGCTACATATATAAGAGGTAAAAAAAATAAAGGGTAAGAGAAAAAATAGTAAATAATAGTTATTCTTTTTTATAAATAGACAATAATTTTAGGGAAAAATAGAACTATCTATATCACTAATTAGAGATTATTTTTTCTTCAGCTTTTTATTTTCTTTTGTAATTAAAGACACGTGATAATTGTTTATGCATACATTTTTCAGGGGTGATGTTCACTAAACTAATTAACTACAAAATTAGTACATATTAAATGGTTCTTTATACATGCATGCTCATTTTTAGATTCCAACTACCTGCAAATATCACCTTATGTGAATTTAATACAGCTGATTACATGAAAACATCAATATAAATTTCATTATATATGATTAACTTTTAAATCTGCATTTTGATATAATATGCAAGTTTTATTATTTGATGTAACTTACATGTTACTGGCTATACTGCATGCAAAAGTATGATATTGATTTTTCGAATTAAATAAATCTTAAACTAACTTAATTTAGAAAACACCTAACATATACACACTAACACACACCCTCTATACCTACTCTTGTTGCCATTATCACATGTCGCATACTCCCACTTTGTTCTTCCCTTCCATCCCCTACCCTTGCTATACACATTTTCTAGATTTTAATTTGGTTACGGATTTGGGTAGGGTTTTGAAGGGGAAGAGAGGCGGTAGCACTACAAGAAAGTCGACCAATAGCGGCGACAAAAGTCGCCGCTAATAGTCCATATTGTCGCCGCTAAAGCTAATAGCGGCGACCCGCTATTGAGTCGCCGCTAAATCTTGGACGCTAAAGGTCTATATGTCGCCGCTAATAGCGGCGACCCGCTATTGAGTCGCCGCTAATGATTAGGACTTTTAGCGGCGACATATGTCTTCGCATGACTAGTGATGGTAACAATGGTTATTGCAGTGGTGATGGTAGTGCATCTTCGAAGGGGACTTCGTCTGTTTTAGATATTAAAAATACTAACTCAAAAATAAATAAACGAATAACTAGAACAATTAATTATTAACTACTACTAAATATAAAAATGTGGTGTAGGCCAAATCATAATTAGGTACATCAAATCTTTTACAAACATTATAATGCTTAGAGTTATTTAAACATAGGTCATCCAAAGTTTTTATTTATTAGCTCGTTCCATTAATTCTTTAAGTGAAAAGATAATTACAGCTTCATACAAGTTTTATTTTTTTATATAAATAGGTAAAAAAAGTGAATTTTATATAATTGGAAAAGGAAAAGAAATCTTTTTGACATACTATAAATAACCAAGTTCAATAAATACGTTTTCTCTATAACTCTAATATATGCTCTTTAATAACTATAAACCTACTCTATAACTCTAATATATGCTCTTTAATAACTATAAACCTACTTTATAACTCTAATATATTCTATTTAATAACTATAAATTATCTCTAATACTTTACATGTAACAGGCATCTTCGGAGTTTAGTAAAAGAGTTCAAGAACCCTGCACAAAAATGAGCTACGAGGCCGGAAGAGCTTTGAAAGAATTAGCACAATCAGTGAAATCATTCACAAGTCCTCCAAATTGCTCTATGCATCTACAAACATGTAAAAAGGCGGTAGATGACGTGAATACGACGTTGAAAGCTTCAATGGTCGGAGAATTAGACGTTCTTGAAATAATACCGATTATCACAGTCGCTTCGATACTAATTGAGATAGTTAAATGTGTGGAGACAATCTTTGTGGCCATTGAAGAACTATCTGAACAAGCCCATTTCAAAAACTTATTGAATGATGGTGAAAAATCACAGGTTCATCATGGTGGAGCTGTAGCATCTGTGGATGATGATGAAGAAGAAGAAGAAGATAAAGGTTTTGTTAAAGTAATTATACACAAGATTACTTCAGATTCACGAAAAAATTGAGGACAATCGGGGTTGAGAAAACTAGATGGTGAGAAGTTACATTGTGTACAGTAAAAATTAGTGTAGAATAAACTTATTTGTTAGCATAACTCTTTTGCATAATACGAGATCAATAAATTTGGTTTTGTTAATTTTTATGCATATTTGTGTTAATGAGATCCGTATGATGGAATAAAGAGGCTCCTTCTATACACACCCCTATAATCTTATTTTCACATCCCTAGTGTATACGGGCCGTATAACATTATTCGGCCTGTATAGAATGTCTTTTCACATAAATAAATGCAGTGGAATCTTTTTTTTGTTTTACATGTATAAAGGTCGTATAACTTTATACGAGCCGTATACAATTGTATACGAGCAATATAATATTATACGACTGATGTGCTAAAAGCGGTCTATAAAAAGTAACTAATTTTAGCCCTAAGCTAGACACTCTAACTTTTAAATTTATAAACTAAGACTCTCTAAAACCTAGACCACACAACCGACAAGTATACCGATAATTAAGTGCAGTATAGCTAAAGTAAGGCCGAATATCGAACCCACGAGACTCTACTGACTACGAATACTAGATCGACTTAATTGTTTTTATGTTTTGAGGGGGGGGGGGGGGGTTTCTAATAACCTAATGGAATTAATTAAAATTAACTAAATTAACTAAAGCGGACGGAGACACGAACTAAGACTGAGGACGAATTCAAATGATGGAAAATACTACCTAGACTGAGGATTGTACTAGTAATGATTTATTAGGATGTTAATTATAACCATGACTGTTTAATGCTAAGCCTATGGAGACACCGAATAAGACTCGACCCTTCTCGGGAAGACACTTATGGAGCTCTAAAGGCTGTTATGGACACCGGTTGGTCTAGACTCCCTCACGGGTCATCTAAGTAATTTATAAAAGTACCCTAATTAATTCGATCTACTCCCTCACGGGTTATAAACCTAGGAGAAACTTGGGTTCTTGATTTAACTTGTTAGACAACAGTCAATAGGGAAACTAGTTCAGACTCCTCACGAAGACCCTACCTAGCAATTTACTGACTTAGACCTAACAATAACCTCGCAGCTTATAGCTATTGAGATTAGTAGAACACCTAAACCTACTCAGTTATCAACTACCGCTTCTAAGGTATATTGGCCAATTAACCAAAAAGATCACAATATAAAATTATAATATAGCATAAACCTATTATGTGAAAGACATCCACCAAGACTCATACGAAGCAATAAACGACAATCAAACAAAACTAAGCATGCATACACATCGAACCGATAATCAACCTGACTACCTTCATAAACAATACATAGCTAATCAAATACCCATAATAAATATTAAAACTTTAACAATCCATTCATCCAATCTAGGTAGTTTATAAAGTTTAGCTACACATCATAATCAAACACAAAACAAAAGTATTATCAAGAAAACAAAACATGGTTTATAAACAAAAGTGAAGAACAAGTAAACCTGGATGATAGAATCACTAGCCGAACAATCCTAGCACTTCCAATCTTCAACCGATACTTCTTCTCCTCGAAAAACGCTCTAAAAGACTCATATTTTTCACCCAATATACTCCCAATTCATCTAGGGTTGTCTAGGAGTGATTAGGGTTAAGTATGGGACTTAAGTGGGGCTTAAATACGAAGTTTTACGCACTGATTAGCCAACACGCCGCGGCCCGCGAGACAAATAGTCCCTATCCTCGCGGGTGGCGAGAGGATCTCGTACTGAAAATACGGTTTCGGCCATAACTTCTCCGTTTCAACTCTGTTTTCTTCATCATTTTCGCCTACGGGTTCGTAATTCAATTCTTTATCTTCTCATCCTATCAAATATCCATTTTAATTCCATGAGAATCCTTCACTAAGCCCAAACCTCCTACCGTGTGCTTGTTTCTTCAACGTTTCAGCTCGTTTTCACTCCCCGGACCCTGCAAAGCACACAAGACACCATAATGTACAAAAGTAATGATAAAATGACACAAAAAAACTAAAATTATTATACAAAATATACACGGAAACAGATGTAATTTGCATTACATCAATGTCCAAATGTGTATTTTTGTGAGGTTTGATCAGATTTTTGGGTTTTTAAGATCTGTATACGAGCCGTATAATGCTATACGACCCGTATATAAGATTTTTTGTGTAAAATCGAACAACCGTTTAATAGATTTTAGTAATTCTTTAGATAGCATTTTCAGTATCCGTAGTTTGTTGGGTGGCGACGACGGTGGGTGTGTGAGAGTACTAAGAGTATGATTGCTGAATGTTATCAGTATCCGGAGTTTGTTGGGTTGTTTGTAGCTAGGTATCAGAATGCTTGAATATGGTGATTTTACCGTGGAATGCATCCTTAAACTAAAATCTCGTAACTGTGAATCTCTTCCCTCCAGAACCACTACCTTGTCACGTATGGTCTCCTTGAGCCTAGATTCTTGCTTAAACAATGTACTGATATTGAGTTATACGTTCCTTGTGAAAGTTTTATGGGTCTGTTAAGAATTTGGGTGATGATGAAGGTTCGTTTGGGGATAAATTGAAGGAAAAGGACTTTGTTATGGTTTGGTAGGTTTTATTTTGAAATGTTATGTTTAAGGTTTCTTGTTATGGAAAGTCCTTGTTTGGAACTCCAATGCTTCTCCTTATATTACTCATCATTTCCTGAATTCGAGTTCATTAAGAAGTAATGACTGCTGACTAATTGCAAGACTGTTTGTCGGGCTTCCAACGCTCACGCAGGGTGATAAACAACGCTGATCTGGAATTGGTGAACCGTTGTGGGTGGTAGTTACCCGGTCCTCTGCCGCCTTGGTAGTTGTTACCATATCCATTATCCCCTTGGTAGTTGTTACCATATCCATTATCCCCTTGGTAGTTGTTACCATATCCATTATTTCATTACGCTTGATCTTATTTCATGCTCTGACAATTTGTAATGATGTTTGGTTGAAACTGTACAATAATAATGATTCAACTGCTGCTATTGAGTCTTCCATGATTGTTGGTTGTTGGTTGAAACTATACAATAATAATGATTCAACTGCTGCTATTGAGTCTTCCATGCTTGTTGATTGATGAACGCTTGAAACAGTACAATAATAATGATTCAACTGCTGCTATTGAGTCTTCCATGCTTGTTGATTGTTGAACGGTTGAAACTGTATAATAATAATGATTCAACTGCTGCTATTGAGTCTTCCATGCTTGGTGATTGTTTTACGGGCTGAAACTGTACAATAATAATAATTCAACTGCTGCTATTGAGTCTTCCATGATTGCTTTATGTTTATCAACTGTTCGTTTGTCTGAGTTTTCTTTCTCTTTGATGAAATGGGATTTGTTTCAAAGTAAAAAGAAAACTGAAAGCAGTTTTCCTTGAAAGTTAAAAGTCACCTTTCGTCGGTCGTCGCAAGGGAAATTGGTGGAACCCGGGTGTTGCAGTCCACCATCTTGATTGTTGGTCAAATAAGATTTAGTGTTGAACATAGACTATTTGGTTCTTGTTGGTGAAAGATGAGAATGGCTAGTTCTCTCTAATGTGTGATCTTGCAGTCTATATAGTGTTCAGAACCATTACCCTACCTCATCGGAAATCCAATGAGATAGGGTAATGTGATCGGACGGAAGAAGCCATTCGAATTGATGGTTCTGAACAGTATATAGGCTGCCAAATCGAAACCTTAATGCGTGAATATTAACTCAAAAAAAATCCGTATAACATTATACAGCCCATATAAAACTATCGTATACGTTGTATACAACCAACGTTTATTTTAACATTGTGTATACGGGCAATATAATGTTATACGGCCCGTATAGAATAAGATAAACTGACAAAGGCTGCGCCCACAGGCTTTGTCAGCTTATCTTATTCTATACGGCCCGTATAACCTTATACGACCCGTATACACCATGTTAAAATAAGATTTTACCATGTGTTATTATTAACACCCAATAAAAACAAGAAAATGTAGACTTTTATTCCTCTTTAATAATTGGTATAAAGGAGATGTATAATTGGATGTTACCAATCCCTTCTAACCACATTCCCATTAGAATCTCTAAAACCATATTTTCTATCAATTATAAAAAAAATATATAGTTTTGTGTATTTTATATTCTACAGTGTACCCTTTAAAATGAAGAAAACATTTAAATAGTTGATGATAGTATATCTCTTAATATAGAGATTACTATTAGTCTCACAGTTGATGACAGTACTATTAATCTTTCAATATAATATTGTCATTGTATAACATCGAGTAAAACAATAAAATGCAAGTAAAACAGAGATAGAGAATCGAATGTGAGATGTTTCTAAAAAATAAACAAAAATTACGGAAAATATGTTATATAAAGAAGTAAAGATTTTGATGTGAATGTTGTAAGCCCAAAACAGTCTTCATGAATGGCCAAATGTGAATGTTGTAAGCCTACTAGAAAAAACACATTTCTTGACGCGCATTGCACGTCATTAAAGGGTGTTTATGACACGCAAATGCGAGTCGTTGATTGAGAAGTCATAAAATAAACTTGACATGCATTTGTGTGTCATCTTTTTATGACACACTTTAATGACACGCGTTCATGACACACATTGATGACACTTGTTTTTGACATGGGTTTACGACACACATTTATGACACTTATTTATGACGTTCATTTACGCGTGTCATGTTTTTAATTGTTTTAAAAAAAATATATATAATTACTAATTTACCCTAGATACATATATAATAACAAAAACAATAAATCAGTAACAAAAACAATAAATCAATTTCATAACAAAATAAATAGATATATCAAAACAACCCATTGCATAATCATTTATAAGTATACTACAAATATTTTAACGTTAACAAAAATAATGTTTGAAGAAATTGTTTGTCACCTAAAAATAAAAATTGTCTCAAAACTCAACCCTAGTTCGCGTATTCCATCAACATCTGCATTCGTGTAATCATCTTTTTCTCCCCAACCTGAAAAAAAATTAAATAAAGAAAATCTTAAATCAACATTCAAATACTTTGTTATTTATCAAAAATATCTTATAGCAAATCTAATCTATTGATATGTTTTTATGGCGAATATGATTTTACTATTGTACAATATTTGCTCAGTAGCAGAATTACTCTACTCATGTAGATCTAAATTTTGATTGTCAAATTTACTCTTTTGACTCAAAAGAAAAGTTCACTAAAGAAAGTGTAATTAAATTAGTAGACAACTAAAAGTGACGAAATAGGATGGTAAAGTTACAAGGCAGATTGGATGAACTTATCAGCACTTGTAGTAGTACTTTTTAAATAATTATACGTAATTCATACATTACTAAAACCGTATCTAAATAAAAGAATAATTACTGTTATATTTTAAACTAAACACATTAGAGCACTGTAAGCATTTAAACACATTAATTGACTTTACACAATTTCAACACAAAAATACAACCCGATAAGACCCGTTTCCATGCTAATAGATTGACAATTGAAACCTATATAGAAAACTACCATACCTGTTGTGCATCATGAAAAGTTCCAACTCTTTGGCATTGTGCACCACAATTCCACAAACTTCTTAGTACCGGTTGGAAGAAAATGGCGGGTCTTTTTGTCTGACCCGTAACCAATATTAGGCATAAGAGAGACACCTTTAAATTTCTCCTAACACCAGAATCAATACCCTTTGGCTTATACCATTTTTCCTACCACACAACACAATATGTTAGCCTTGTGGTCAATCCTTAAATAACACTACAAATGCATAAATGTCGTAATCATATAAATAAGAACAGAAAAATGTACCTTGATGCATATTTTCCACTTTGGGGCCTCTTGAATATTTTGACCTGCTTCTTAATTATCTCTTTATCAAGATTAGGGACCGCTATTGATTACTATAAAATAAACCAAAAATATTTATTTACAATCCACTACAACTACTAAAGGTTGATAAAAGGAATATAGGTAGGCTTAATAGAAGCGAACAGGGGCCATAACTATATCCCACTTCGTGACAATATGCGGATGACTTAAACAGTTTAACCAATTTGATTGATACTTCAATATAACATCTTAGATTTTGAAATAAAATGTAGAATTGTACTCAAACCATAGCACTTCAACATGACTAGGTGACGCTTGCGCCTCAAATATACACAAGACAAGAAGCTTTCAAAAGCGCTACTGTGCAGCTTTGTGCCTTGAGTGCCCCTTGCAACTTTGATTACCTATATTCAAAATTTCAAACACAAGAATAACACATTCCAAAAATGAGCTACAAAAATGAACATTGAACTGCTTACTCTCAACCAAATTTCTAACTAAAGATTCTACAGCAACAAATGATAAAAACCTGATAGTACCCAAAAAACCTGGAAAGTGGGTACCAATACTGGTACCGAACATACCCGGTACGGTTCGGTACCGGTACCCGGTAACAAATGCTCATCGGGTACACCACATTGGTAGTTAAATCAAATCGGTCTATAGAACAATGGAGTTTGAAAGAAAAACATGATACTTACAAATGGGTCTTTAATCATATAAATTCCATCCTTTGTGCTTTAATTTTGGACGGTCAGAATCCCCATCCTCTTGTACCAAGGTTGAGCCGATCCACGTGTCGGAAGTGGCATCAACGACCGAAAACTTGGCCGTAATCTACCGACTCTCCATCTCTCTTTCTCTGTTCCTCTCTTTCACTCTCTTTTAAACAGTGTGTGAATATGGGAAAACAGTTGGTTTAGGAATATTAATATATACAAAAAGTTACCCGCAACACTTACTGTCTGCTATACCCGCAGCACTTACTATCTACACACATAACCCCAGGATTAGAGGTCGCAAAATGGTTGAGTTGGGTAACGCGTCCAATCAGGTTGACCAATATTGTTTAGATAAAACGAACCCGAGCGTTGCGGCGGGGTTGACAAAATTTGACCTACGATTTTACATCATATATTTGTTAAAAAAAATTTATATATTAGTATGTTTAGAAGAACATAAAATTTAAAAATAAAAAATAAACCAGCTCAGCTCGAGTTGTAAACGAGCCCAGCCTAGCTCTGCGGCCTGCCTGGTTTGTAGACAAGCCAAATGAGTCGGCTACCAATTGTTTGAACAGGTGGTTTTAATTAATAAGAAGGAATGATATACTTGTTTTGGGACCGGAGGAAAGTACCTGCACGAAACAAACCATATGAGACAGATTAACCTTATAAGTACCTACACCAAGGTCAACCTATGTTTTGGTAAACGGTGAATTCGTCCAGCTTGAGACATGTTGCTAAAATGAGTGTGTCAGCCAAATATGAGTAATGGGTCAAAAAAGGGCGAAATTTGATACAAATGCAAACCAATTATGTTGCAGGTAGTTTGTCAAATGGAAATATAAGTCTCCAATTAGGTTAGAAAGTTTTACTTTCCCTTCAGTTGTAGTGGGTATAACCAATCGTCCAATTGTTTGACCCCTAATTCCTAAATAATTGGGATCAGGAGATAATGAGAAGCATTATTTATTAATCTGATCACTAAGAACATTTTTTTTCTGACTTCAAGTAGTAAGACTCAGTCCCAAAATGCAAATCCAAACACTCTTAACTCAAGTAACTTTCCTACTTCATTGGGACGGCATTCTATGACAAGACCGGATTATTAGTCTCCACATATTAGAGTATTTAATATTTTCATTATTATCTTTTTATATTTAATGGTATCTTGGCAAATAAGTTGACTTAGGGAAAAGTTGTTTAGTGTTTTAAGGTACCTTTTGGTTCCTTTCTTTATTTATTCAAAATGGACCTTATCAGGATGACAGTAACAGAAATTTATAAAGTTGTGTACTGTTATTATTTAGATATAAATTTGTAATTATTGTATTAATTGGTAAAAACAATAGAAAACTATGTTTTTGTTGTAACTAGAATGCTAATTAGCTTATTTATTTGATACAAATGTAAAGATTAATATACAAACTTGTTACACTAATTTTCATAAGAGTAAAAGGTACCTTCATCATTGTCTCATATATTGCAGGTTCATCAAGATATGGCCAGCACCAGCACAATCAACATCAAATGACACCATCCCTTTATTTTTCCTTAGCTTCAAAACCTAAATAATAAACAAAGACTAAGAAATAAAATACCAAACAGGAATATTGATCTTATAACAAACTTTGAAAACTAATGGGCTTTAACAGATTTAAATACTTTGCTGTAACATGTAGATTGCAGAATAAACATGAGTAATATGGTTCATATACATACCTTAAGATTTACTCCTGTTGAGAACAATAAATCAAACACAAATGCAATAAAATCAAAGAATGAGCACAATATAACAACTTTACCAAAATAACGTTGTCCAAAAGATCCATTATCAATCTTTCGACCAAGCTTAAACTTCCAACCAATCACATGAAATCTTAAATTCCCAATCAAAATAAGCCCTAAGCAGATAATCACTTTCAAAAAATTTTGCCGCATAAAGCTAAGATCCCCAGTATGCATTCACATCCATCAATTACAGAATCAGATGTAGATAAAAGAGAGCCGTTATTTTACCTAATTGAGATGGAGGAGAAGAAATAAGAGCAACTGAGTCTTAATAATATAATCGTTGAAGATTAAATGTACTTGTTGCGATCGATTAAGAACAAAGAGACTATTGGTTTTAGGGTTTTCACATAGAGGATTGATGAGAAAGGGATTAAGGGGGTGAAACGGCAAGAATAGGAGCAACAAGATAATAAGATAAAATTTAATAGAAGGTTAATGGAAATACATTGGGCGGGAAAACCACATACGAGAAGCTCTTAACATGAGACACGTGTCCATAAAGTGTTTTTTTTTTTTTTCTTTTTTCTTGAACGGCGAACGGTTAGGATATCGCTAACTAGGTTAGTAGTTAGTGTTTTAATATCACCAAGTTAGTATAAACCCCCCCCCCCCCCACTTCCCTCAGCTTCTTGCTGGCTCTTTATATATATATATATAGCGTTTTGCCGTTCAAAAAAGTATAAAACCCCCCTTGCCTGGACTTGAATCCAGGACCTCCAAGAGAAGTAAAGCTTCTCACCTCCCCTTTAACCACTAGGCCAATAGATCATTGTTATAAAGTGTTTTCTTTTATTATAGAGATTAGACCGCGGGGAGTGGTGGCGTTGGTTAGGCGGGGGAAGCCAGCCAACACTGGCTAAGCCACTCCGGCCCAGTGTTGGTGTCGGTGTTGCCCTTTTGGCGTCGCTATGGAGCCTGGCGTGGGGCGGGGTGGGGGGGGGGGGGTGGTGTGGCTAGCCATGATTGGACCTTATTTTTTACCGTTTTACATAGCCGTTGGCCATAGCCGTTTGGCTTGGCGGTTTAATGGTAAAAATTAATTTTTTTAAAAAACATTATAAAATTTTACCTATAAATACCCCCCTACCTTCATTTTTTTACAAAATTCTTCAACCCACTCTCACACAAAACTTTCATTTTTTTCGACCAAACAACAAAACCGAAAATGGTTAACTGGACGGAGAAGGAGGAGATCACGCTCGTCACTTCGATCGTCGACGCACAGCGTACGTTGCAACGCGGTCAAACCGCGTACTGGGGACAAGCCTTCCAACAATACCAACAACACGTTGGTACCAATCGCCACAATCTAAACGCGTGCTAACACAAGTGGCGCGAACTAAGACCGAAGCTGAATCGGCTTAAAATTTGTTTCGATCGTGTCCCTACGAAGGACCTAAGCCGCGACGATCGAATGGAGATCGCAAAGATCGAGTGGAGGCACGACGGGAATCTAGAATTTAAGTGGGTTCCCCACTTTAATATTTATAGAACTTTGTAATTTTTTTAGGAATTATTAACTACTTTTTTATTTTTTTAGGATTTAATAAATAGTCTTTTTTTATTTTTAGGATTTATTAAGTACTGTTTTTTTTATTTTTTAGGATGTTATGTAATTTTTTTAAATAATATAAGTTTGATTTTATTTTATAAATCTCAACTATTTAAAATAAATAAATAAATAAAGTCAGCTAACATGGCTGCCCAACGCCGCTAACCCACGCCGCTTCCACACCCCAGTTTTTTTGTGGTGGTCCGGTGGACCCCACTATCACCACGTGTCGAGTAAAGCCGCCAACCCAAGCCCCCGCACTTCCTGCAGTCTTACAGATTATAGATTATATATATATATATGAATTTTAATGGTTATTTATTTATTTATTTAATTATTTATGACACTTGAATGATTAAATTAATTTAGATCACGTTTATCTATTAAATTAATTTGAGGAATTTAATTAAGAAAACATAAAATGACATTGCTAAAAAGATGACACTAAAAGAGTGTCATAATGTTTTTTGTGTAGGATAAAAAGATGACACACAAAAAAGAGTCATAAATTTATTGAAATTTGTAAAACCATAACATTTTTTTCTTAACACACGTTTTCGAATGTCATAAAATGAACGTGTGTCATTGTTTGCGTGTCAAGATAAATCTTGTTTTTTTTATGACGCTAAAAAGATGACACACAAAAAAAAGTGTCACAAATATATTGAAATTTGTAAACCATGACATTTTTTCCTTGACACAGACTTTCGAATGTCATAAATGAGTGTGTGTCATTGTTCGCGTGTCAAGATATATGTATTTTCTAGTAGTAAGCTGGGTTATAGCCCAATTTCATGTCAATGCTTTAGTGACTTTAGTCACCCATATTTTGAAGCCGAAAACATCATTTTTAGTGGTTGTATTGTATTTAATAGAAATTTCAATTTGTCTATTGGTGGGAGGGTGGTTTTAATTAAGTCCGTATTGGAGAGTCTTCCATCTTATTATTTTTCTTTGTTTAAAGCCCCGGTCGCGATTATAAACAAGCTTGAATCATTGAGTAAGAAGTTTTTGTGGGGTGGTAATTCGGAGGTTAAAAAAATTCATTGGGTTGGGTGGGATTTGGTTACTCGTCCGAAAAATAATGGGGGTTTGGGATTAAGTACTGCGCTTATTCTCAAATGGTTATGGAGATATCGTACTGAGAATGATGCGATGTGGAGGAAAGTTATCGACGCCATCCATGGGTCTCAAAGAAGATGGGAATCGGTCCCTTGTAACAGTAAAGTGTCGGGGGTGTGGTCGAAAATTGTTGGCTGTGGTAATCGGCTTAAAGTAAACGGATCGTCTTTCAGCAGCCTTATCACAGGAAAAGTGGGGAATGGTTTAACGATTAAGTTTTGGTTAGATGCGTGGTTAAATGGTACTCCTTTGAAGGTTTCGTTTCCAGCGCTCTTTCGGCTTGAACGGAACAAGTGGTGCGTTGTTGCGGACAGAGTTGGCAGAAATGAGTTCGATGGAGTTATGATTTGGGAGTGGAAAAATTACCCGAGTACTCCGCATGAGACGGCTGAATTAATCGAATGTTCCAGGTTATTGGCTAACATCAGGTTGGATTCGAATGCAGACGCTTGGGACTGGAATAAAAGTAGGCTGCAGATTGTTAATGTGCAGGAGGCTAAAAAATGGATCAGAAGTGTTGGTATGGAAGACATTGGTCATTCGTTTCGTTGGTGTAAATGGGTGCCGTTAAAGTGTAACATATTCTAGTGGCGAGCGGCTTTGGATAGGATCCCCACGAAGACTGCTCTTCGTAGAAGGAATGTTTGCGCAGGCGATTGTTTGTGTAGTCTGTGTGATGACGACGAGGAGACTGCAATGCATCTGTTTACGGCTTGCCGATTTACCGATGGGGTGTGGTGTGGTATTGCTAGTTGGCTGCATATACCACCAATCTTTCTATTCGATGTTTATGATATGCAGCTTTATATCGATCAGTTGGAATGCTCGAGGGAGAAAAAGGAGTTAATGTACGGCATTTTTATGATAACATGTTGGCGAATTTGGAAAGCGCGTAATGAGAAGGTTTTCAAGAGTACGAGTAGGAAGAGTTTTGAGATTGTTTCCGATATAAAATCGTTGGGTTATTTATGGTATAGGAGTCGGAGTAAACGTGGGTTAGTAGATTGGAAGGGATGGCAAGCGTTTCATTTTGATGTAATGTAATGTAACTTTTGTGGTCACGTTCATCTCCAGCTTGGAGATAACGCGGTTTTTCTTGGTGTTTTATGAAGTTCGCCTTTCAAAAAAAAAAATAATAAAGAAATTTCAATTTGTTTATGGTAAGAGATCTATTATTCTTTTCATCCAACTTTTTATACATAATATCATCTAATTTTTTAGATACAAGAATTTGAACTTACATTACTTTTGAGAAAAAAAAAAAAGAATTGTTTAAGTTGTATGTTATACATCATACGGATGAAATAATAACATTGTTACATAATAAAAACATGTTAGTTAAACAAGTTAAGAAGTCCTTTGAAATGTATTTATATGTTTGCAACAACTTAATAAAAGATGTACATACAACTTTATACCCAACGTATTCACTTTCAACACGTAAAGAAGCAATTTGATTTTGTTCAACTTCCCACTGGGAGCAATTTATTGCAAATTTATCTTAGTAAATTTCAGCTCTTATACATTTCAATTAAAATATGGATTAAACCCTTAAATAAAACAAAACGTCTTTAATAATTTCTAGCAAATAAAAAGTTGTAACAAGATATAGTATTTGTTCATGCGATAACAACATATCTAGCTAGAAGTGGGAAGGCGGAGTCGTAACCGGAAAGTGAACATACTTCTACATTTTACTAAAACAAAAGAGGAATAGCTTATTAACAAAAATTTTGACATCATGGTTAACGCAAATAAAACATTTCTATAAATCATTATGAACAATTATAGTTATAAAAAAAAAACAACAGCATTCATAATGTCATCCCATCAATCTAATTATCCAAATATTTGTCGAAACATTGACAACCCACACTAACAGTATCATTACATTAATCTTAGTACTAAGGCTAGAGGGTATGGTGATAGACCTCCCTTGGAGGATGATCCGTCAGGTAGGCGCCACATCATAGTCCTCCCAAGGATGGTCCATCCCACAAAACTAGAGAGTATGGGAGGATGATCCTACCCCACCACTTTTTTTATTTTTTTTTAATTTCTATGCCCTATGTACAAGTATTGAAGCCTAATGTACAAATCAGAAACAAAGGGGGCCCACCATGTTGGATCGTCCTGGACATCCAATTCTTGCCGTTGAAGACGGGGACGGGGGGGGGGGGGGGGATGGGTTGACGCCGGCGCCGGACCGAGACGGGGTGGGGGGACGGGACCATACCGTGCAGCCTAAAGTACTCATCTTATTAAACAAACTATAAAATTTAGGAAACCTATAACAACTCTAGCCATCTTAGAGTAACACATTGGTATCTCCAACGGGATGTGCTCCACATGTATTATATAACATGACACAGAAGTCTTTATAGAACAAAATCATAATATTATATATTTTTATGAAAGGCAAACTTTTATTAGAAAAAGAGGGACGGTATAAAACAGAATGTTATATAAGATCTAGAAACTTTAGAAGTCAAAAAATAGCCAATGAGACCAATTTATATTGTCTATCTTCTACCTATTTTTCACCCATAAAAATCTAGACATCTTAATTTCGGTCACCAGGTTAGTGATGCTAATTTTCTTTGAGGAGAATATCACTTCATTTTGCAGCTTCCAAATATCCATCAAGATATTAGGATTAAAGCATGAAGTGCTTGTTTCTTGATGACCAATCCAGGTACCAATTCATGTGCTTTGAGGAGATCTGAAAAGTAGATACCCAAAATAGGAGGGATATCACACCAACTTGTGATATGTTGCCAAGCAATTGTGGCAACATTGCATCCAGAGAATAGGTGACTCGTGGTTTCTTCTTTTGAGTGACATAGCGGACAAACATTGACTGCAACCGAAATACCTCTTTTGCTTAAAGCGACCATGTGGGTATTCTATCTAGAGCCACCCTCCAACCAATTTTGGTACCCATGAGACCAAAATTGGTACCCTGTTGACCTTTTTTTGGTACCCATTTATTCCGGTTAAATTTGTAACCTTGAGAGGTAGATACATTAGAAGATAGGAGATTCTGCAATGACTGCACCGAGAATACCACATCCCGATTTCTAGCTACCTCCAAGAGTCTATGCTATCCGATTTCCCAATTTGTCCAATAAGTACAATCAAGGCATCTAATTCATTTAGCTTCTCTGCCGATGATGGTGCGTGATACAAATCCCATACTCAAGATGCTTCTTGCCCGATCCAATGCAATCTTTCTTTGACCATACAACTTTTTTCTTTCTCCATCCTGAAAAGAACTGAAATTTAGATTTTAAGTTGCATTCTCCAATCCAGTTATCAAGCCAGAACCGTATGTCCACCTCATCCCCTAAGTTACCTTTAATAAAGGCATTTACTTGGATATGTTGGTTTCTAAGTGATAATTCTGATTTTATAATGTTTGACCAAACCCCGGCTCGCCATGATTTAGAGGCAAAAATTCAAATCTTCATGGGTTGTGGTGAAGAGCCTTTCCCACACGATGCCAAAGTCTGTTTTTCTCCTCCTGTAATCTCCAAACCCATTTAACCAAATGGCTTTTCCTGAATTCACTCATATTTCCCAACCCAAGTCCCCCAGCCTTAACCAGTGCTGTCTCATTCGCCCATCTAACCCTAACCCTGGCCATTTTATTTTTCCCCATCGAGCCTCTCTAAAAGGAATTTTTCGTATTCTTTCCATTGATTCAAGCACGACACTTGACGCTTTAAACAAGCAGAAGTAATATGTTAGGAGGCTATCCAACACAGATTTGATTAATGTAACCCACCCGCCAATTGAAAGGTTGGTTGCCTTCCAAAGTGACAAGCCGTTTTGAATAACTTTAATAACCACGACCCAGTAAGACATACGATTCATATTGGCCCCAACTTTATTACCTAGATAGATTAAAGGCAGGACTCCCTTTTGGCATTTGAGGATGGAAGTATGGTTTTCTATTTCTGCATCTGCCCCTCCAACTCCATATAAGCATGACTTCTTATGGTTGATTTTCAATCCATATACAAGGGAGAAACATCTCATAAGTCATGAGATATTCCTAGCGTTGTGAACCGAATATTCTCCCACTATAAGCATGTCATCTTCAAAAACAAGGTGAGATCAACACGGCCTTTATGGCAGTGAGATGCCATGGATAACACTGACTTGCCAGACTTATACAATACTCGAAACAAAAGATGAGAATGCTTACATGGCTAATATAAACAGAAACGGTCACAATGGGTTTCCGTGCCTAATTCCCCGCTCGTAATGGAATTCCAAAGTTGGAGACCCATTAAAAAGGGCAGAGGATTTAGATAAGGCAAAAATACATTTTATCCATTTCCTCCAAAGTGTCGGAGATTTCATTTAGCCGGTGCGCGAAAAGATGCTTTATACCATTTATTCCAAAACCTGGAGCATACTAAGATTCTATCAATGCGGCTAAATTTTGTCCTGTCATTTGATCTGCATGTAAATAGACGCCAATCCATATTGTACTCATATTGGTTGGCGTTATGTATAAAAAATCATTGAAGATTCTAGTTACGACGACATCAAAATTGGAGTTCCTTCTTTCATCCTGATATCGAACTGTGTTGAAGTCTCCTAGAAAAAACTTGTATGAACCCGCAGATTGTCTATTATTAAGTAGATTATTCTACAAAGTCTATTATTCTGACGTAGTTTGCGGAGCATAAACATTAACTATATGCACGGCTCTGAGACACCTCAAACTTGACCTATGATTATAAAAAAGTTCATTGTTTCGTGACTAAATAGCGAGTAAAAACACTAGTATCCCACAACATTTCTATACTGCCAGAGTGTCTCATGGCAATAACCTAGTTATACTCCATGATACCTCCCCCTAAAAAACCCGTCACTCGGATTCTTGAGCCATCTGTAAACATAGGTTCATGCAAATAAACAATGTTAATTTCATGGTCCCGCTTCAATCTACTGTTTCAAGTTGCTTTGGGGAATCACCCACCCCTTGATATATATGCTTAACAAATTCATTGGTCTACTAGTTATGCACCTTCCCCTAGAATTTTAGATTTGACTATGTCATCTTGTTTGTTCAGTTCAATACCTACAAGAGATCCCAAACAAATGGCGTTATCAATTTCCTCTTTCAGGTTAGGTTATCTGGGGCATCATCCTCCAGATCTGCAAACCCCGCTGGGACATAAACAACCATAGGAGTGGACGGTCTAGGGTCTAGTTACCTGTCCTCAAATGATGTAACAGGTGGGTTGAAAATGTTTTCATTGATGGGTTCATTATTTAAATCCAAGGGCTCTGGCAAAGGAAAATTAAAGGCAGCCACTTCCTCATTGCCGTCTCTACTCCGAACCCGCTTCTTACATATACCTTCACCCGAGCCCAAAGCACCCAAACTTGGTTTGTAAACAGTTTAGGCCTAGACTTCTTACTGGGTTTTCTCTTACATTTGTTTTGACTCACATGTTTTGCCCTACTCCACCATTAACTCCTTTTATACCTGCATAAAGAAAAATATTGCCATTATTAACCCCATTTATTACTTGAAAAGATGTTACCTTTGTAGCATTAGACAAAGTGTCCTCTACTATGTATGGAATTGAACCAATAAAATCTTCATGAGCTTTTTTTATCCAGCAATCCTTTATTATCATTTTCTTTAGATTGTTCGACATTTGTGCTATCATTTTCTTTAAAGTGGTTTGGGTTTAAATCTTTATATGCGAAAGACATGTGGAAATTAGATGGTAAAAGCGTAAGACATGTGGAATTTAGATGTAAAAAATTGTTTGCGAGGAAAAAAAACATTTTGCTCGACCCATTCGGTTTCATTTTATAACAACATTTAAAGCCATTTATTGTTCCTAGTTTCTTTATTGCATTTACGGCCCAAATTAGCTTCTCACCCTTTTTATTTATGGGCTATATATGGGCTACAGGTTGTAGCCTTTGGAGTCGACAATTAAAACAAGATATATGCATTTTATTCAATGACCGTACAATGATCAATTCTAAGCCTACGTACGAAGTTAAATTTATGCATTTTATTAACTTTATATCTTACTTAAACTGAATTTAATGTAGCGGTCTAGTATAATAAGAAGCTTGAAAATTATAAAAGTCACGTTGGAGTTCATAACAATTCAATTCAAGTTTTTTTGTTAACCTTTTTGGAAGAATGTAAACCATATATATAGGCCCTAACTATCTGCACACCCAGTTTGCCTATCTGCACACTTAGGGTTTACCTACGCAGCGTATTGGTCAATACGCAGCGTATAGGGTTAACCCTATACGCTGCGTATTGACCTATACTCAGCGTATATAAACCATGGATCTCAGTGCCTAATAACCAATCATTGCACAGAAAACAAGGTTTATATACGCTGCGTATAGCTCTCTACGCAGCGTATATAAACCATTAGACTTTTTTGGGTCATTTTGGTAGGTTTGAGGGATCATTTTTTCACAAAGTTTATATACGCTGCGTATTGACCTATACTCAGTGTATATAAAGGTCTGAAAATGTCATTTATACCCTTTTATTGAGGCTATACGAAGCCAAATACAAGGGTAGTTGTGTCATTTTTGTCTTATACACTGCGTAGTGACCTCTAAGGAGCGTATATAAAGCTCCATTTTTTTTTTTTTTTGGGGTAAAGGGTTACCCCGGTGAATTTTATAAATCACAAAAAGCACAAAAGTGCAACTGAAATGTTACACCCTCTCTAGACTTGACATGCGAAGACTAGAAAATAATTAACAACCAAAAAACAAAACCAAAACAACCAAAAACACGACTAAACAGACAAAGCCCGGCCCCGCCTAAACAACCCAAAACAGAGACGCCAAACTAACTAGCCAGGATCAAGATCCAAATTACTTCTAGGAATGTTCCACTTCTGAAGGAGAGTCGTGTTCACAAATCCCTTTTTGAATTTGAAGGTCAAAAGCCGCAACCGAACATTTTTAATGATCTCCTTAGATAAGACAATCGGCGTACGTTGGTTACAAGTAAAAAGCCTCGAGTTCCTTTCTTGCCAGACGAAGTATGATGCGGCTGCAACCACCAATCTGCTCACAACATTGACTGGTTGTCGAGTGGAGTGTTGATCCATCCAACTCATGATATCAACCCATCGGCTATCAACATCATCCATATTCGCGAATTCCCTAATGCCAAACCAAACCTCCGTAGCATACGAACATTCAAAAAATAAATGGTCCCTCGAGTCCCGGTCACGATGACATAAAGGGCAACACATGAGGTTCAAGTTTGTAGCACTACCCGCCTCCCAAACGGACATTCTATCTTGAGTTTTCAACTTGTTTATAAAGCTCCATTTTTGTATTTTTTTTTTTTGTGTATTCCTTTGTTTATTTATAAAAAAAAAAGTAAATTAATTGTGTGTATTTTGGGGTATTTCCATGTTATTTATAAAAAAACAATATTATTAAAAATAATACAAATATTATGAATTATAAGAATTAAAAATAATAAAAATATTAGGTCCCGTATTGACCTCGTATAAGCCTATAAGTGTGATATCGTGTCGTATAGCGTCGTATAGGTCACGTATTGACCTCGTATAAGCCTATAAGTGTGATACCGAATCATATAGCGTCGTATAGGTCATGTATTGAACTCGTATAAGCCTATAAGTGTGATATCGTATCGTATAACGTAGTATAGTTCACGTATTGACTTCGTATAAGCCTATAAGTGTGATATCGTATCGTATAGCGTCGTATAGGTCACGTATTGACCTCGTATAAGCCTATAAGTGTGATATCGTATCGTATAGCGTCGTATAGGTCACGTATTGACCTCGTATAAGCCTATAAGTGTGATATCGTGTCGTATAGCGTCGTATAGGTCATGTATTGACCTCGTATAAGCCTATAAGTGTGATATCGTATCGTATAGGTGTGGTTTAGGTCCCGTCTAATCCTATATGCATATACAAGACCTATAGGAAACCTATACGAGACTTATACTACACTATACGATACGATACGATACGATACGATACTATACAATAACACCCGTATAGGCCTCTATACGAGACTTATATACTATACACTATACGATACGATATGATGCAATATGATACGATACGATGCAATACGATAAGATAATTTAATTTAAACGATAACAATATAATATATTTGTATTATTTACGAATAATATTGTTTTTTTATAAATAATTTTCTTTTTTTTTTATGAATAAACAAAGGAATACGATAATTTAATTTAAACGCTAACAAAACAATATATTTGTATTATTTAACAACAATATTGTTTTTTTATAAATAATTTTCTTTTTTAATTTTTATAATTCATAATATTTATATCATTTTTTATTTTTATAATTTATATTTGTATTATTTACCAATAATATTGTTTTTTTATAAATAATTTTCTTTTTTTTATAAATAAGCAAAGGAATACACAATAAAAAAATACAAAAATGGAGCTTTATATACGCTCCTTAGAGGTCCCTACGCAGCGTATGAGACAAAAATGACACAACTACCCTTGTATTTGGCTTCGTATAGCCTCAACACAAGGGTATAAAAGACATTTTCAGACCTTTATATACGCTGCGTATAGGTCAATACGCAGCGTATATAAAGGGTAGTTTTTATTTTTAACCCCAAACATGTGGTTAAATTATCTTTTTAACCCTTATTGTATATATACGCTGCGTATTGACCTATACTCAGCGTATATAAAGGTCTGAAAATGTCATTTATACCCTTTTATTGAGGCTATACGAAGCCAAATACAAGGGTAGTTGTATCATTTTTGTCTTATACGCTGCGTAGTGACCTCTAAGGAGCGTATATAAAGCTCCATTTTTGTATTTTTTTTGTGTATTCCTTTGTTTATTTATAAAAAAAAAGTAAATTAATTGTGTGTATTTTGGGGTATTTCCATGTTTATTTATAAAAAAACAATATTATTAAAAATAATACAAATATTATGAATTATAAGAATTAAAAATAATAAAAATATTAGGTCCCGTATTGACCTCGTATAAGCCTATAAGTGTGATATCGTGTCGTATAGCGTCGTATAGGTCACATATTGACCTCGTATAAGCCTATAAGTGTGATACCGAATCATATAGCGTCGTATAGGTCATGTATTGAACTCGTATAAGCCTATAAGTGTGATATCGTATCGTATAACGTAGTATAGGTCACGTATTGACCTCGTATAAGCCTATAAGTGTGATATCGTATCGTATAGCGTCGTATAGGTCACGTATTGACCTCGTATAAGCCTATAAGTGTGATATCGTATCGTATAGCGTCGTATAGGTCACGTATTGACCTCGTATAAGCCTATAAGTGTGATATCGTGTCGTATAGCGTCGTATAGGTCATGTATTGACCTCGTATAAGCCTATAAGTGTGATATCGTATCGTATAGGTGTGGTTTAGGTCCCGTCTAATCCTATATGCATATACAAGACCTATAGGAAACCTATACGAGACTTATACTACACTATACGATACGATACGATACGATACGATACAATAACACCCGTATAGGCCTCTATACGAGACTTATATACTATACACTATACGATACGATATGATGCAATACGATACGATACGATGCAATACGATAAGATAATTTAATTTAAACGATAACAATATAATATATTTGTATTATTTACGAATAATATTGTTTTTTTATAAATAATTTTCTTTTTTTTATGAATAAACAAAGGAATACGATAATTTAATTTAAACGATAACAAAACAATATATTTGTATTATTTACCAATAATATTGTTTTTTTATAAATAATTTTCTTTTTTAATTTTTATAATTCATAATATTTATATAATTTTTTTATTTTTATAATTTATATTTGTATTATTTACCAATAATATTGTTTTTTTATAAATAATTTTCTTTTTTTTATAAATAAGAAAAGGAATACACAATAAAAAAATACAAAAATGGAGCTTTATATACGCTCCTTAGAGGTCCCTACGCAGCGTATGAGACAAAAATGACACAACTACCCTTGTATTTGGCTTCGTATAGCCTCAACACAAGGGTATAAACCTTTGAGTTGTGCTGAACTTATCTTTACACATACAAAAATATATAAAAATACAAAAAAAAAAAAAAAAGTTAACTTCGCCAACAATAAACCTTTTAGTTTATTTTGCCGGCCCTAAGCTCGGGTAAAAGAGGGTTTTTTCTCAAGTAGTGTTTTTTTTTTTTGGAAAAAGGTCTCGAGTTTTTGAATTGCTTTAGGCCACCAAAATGGTTGAGCCGACCCTGGTTCAATTGGTAAAAGAATTGTTTTTGAATACTTGATATAAGACTAAGAGTAAGTTACTCTACTTTTTATTATAAAAAAATGTAAAAGAATTGTTTCTTACAAAAAAAAAATTGATTAGATTCAAAAACTCAAAACCCAAAGTTTTTAGTTGTGAGGTTATTATATATTTTCAAATTTTCAAACTATAAATAACTAACATTGTAGTGCTTCATGTTGTTATACTTCATGCATTGGGAGCTTTTCAAAAAAATATTGATTTTTTCATTGTTAACCCAAAAGTTTTATCTTTTCATTTTAACCCATTTGATTTTATTTTACATTTAACATAAAGTTTTCATCTTTTTAGTTTAACCACACTACTTTTTTTAATTTTAACTTTTGTCCTCCATACTTTTTATCTTTCACAAATTTTTTGTTTTACGTTTCGTTCAAAATTTTGGAAGTTAACACGCCGCAACGTGCGTGTGGGGTTCAACGTTTTTTCATCTATTTTTTCTGGTTTGATAGGCCCGTCGTAACACGTAAACTTTTTCTAGAAACGAGTCAGGTCAAATATAATAGGTTTTCGTTTAAAAATAAAACATTTTTACATGCATATTTTTATGTACGTTTGGTATAAATTCGAGTTGGTCTATTTTTCGATGTAAACTTCTTTTGGAAACGAGTCATGGCAAATATAATATATTTTCTTGCTTATTTTATATATGTTTTCTAAATTTTGTATTGAACCGAGTGGAGTCAAATTGCGCTTTCTTTTTCCTCATTTTTTCTCAAAATCTCTAATTCATCCCTTTTGATTACATGTGTCAGTTTTTCCTTTATACCCGTTACGTTTTCTATGTATAAGTCGGGTCATATATAATACGTTATGATTTGTACGGTACAAACTCAACTTACTTTACGTTTTGATCCAATCGCAATACTTATATAGGTTACATTGAGTTCAATCGGATACGCCGTAACACACGTTTTCATATGGTTAATGCATCACATAATGTTTGGACTAGCCATTAGGTGTTTGCGATGTACCCGCGCCACAACGTGCGCGGGTGTTATTACTAGTTATACTTATAATTTGCAACATTTCTAGGCTTATGGGTGTTGTAAGTTGTGCTTTGTTGGTGTTTCACGCAGCCATGGGTTGTACCTTATGTTTAATAATTTGTACATTTTCTAGGTATAAAACAACAACCAAAACCATTTGCCTCCAATCTTTCTCTCTCTAGAAACTTTCACCACACCTTCTCTTTTCTCTCTCTACCGCCTGATGGTTGAAATCCTGTTATTTTTCCGGCGAACGTTAGATCTGACGGAGTTGAAGGAGGTGGTTGATGGTTGTTCTCTAGATCTACTATCTACTACCGTGTTACGCTTCTAATCCGGTTCTGTTTCTAGGTATGCTTCTTGACAACGTCATGAGGTTAACTTTTATTTTATGGTTGGATCGTTAGATCGATCTGGCAAAGCTGAACCGGGTGGTTGGTGGTTTTGTCGCCGGAAATTTATATATTGTAGACTAGGAACATATGTAAGCTTATGGGTGTTGTAAGTTGTGCTTTGTTAGTTTTTGTTGCAACAAGCTATTGTGCCTTTTGTTTGATGAGTTGTGGGTTAGTCGGTGATTTTGTCGTTACCATCACTGATATTATTTTTGTACTGACGTTGTTGCCAGTTTGTTCTTTCTTTTTTGAAGGTTTCTTATTTCCGGTGATGATGTCCCGCTTCTTGGCGTGGCAACTCCGGTTGCAGCCGAGGCGGCACTGAGCCGTGAAGACGATGACGATCTTTTAGATCCGAGTTGCTGGTATTGTTGTTTAACCGCCGGCGATGATTGGAGCCTGCCTATTGGCGTGGCAACTCTGGTCGCAGCCTGGGCGACACTGAGCCGTCAAGACTATGACGATCTCCTAGATCCGAGTCTGTTGGTTTAGTTAAATCTGTTTTTTTATCGATGTTGGTGGTTGTTCTTTGTGGTAGGATAAAGGCGGTGATGATTATTTCTTTGTTGTCTGAGTAAATCAGTCAAAGTTAAGATTTTTCGCATCTTGGTGTGGCATTTTCCGTTGGAAATTGAATGGATTTTTTGGTTTTTGCCGAGAAGGATGCAACCATGACAGTTTAGTTCCTCTTAATTTGTTCTGATACATTTAGTGATCTGAGCCTAATTTTTTAAAAAGTTTTTTAAGATGTTTATTTATAGATCTATTGGCTTACACGTGGTTATGTAGGGTTTTCATCCAACCCACAAACAGACGTATGTATAAAAAAACAAAGTTTTATTTTGATACATCCAACCCACAAACAGTTGATGATCAAACAACCGATTTTCAGTGGGTTCCAATTGATCTGCATACAGCGATGGCAGGCGATTGATTTTCTGTGTATCTCCTGCGTCCGGGTACTTATGAGCTGATTATGTTCGAATTTTTGTGTGCTATATTTGATTCTTAAGTGCATTTGCATTGGATTTTTTTCGTAGCTGTTTCGTTTCACTTATTTCATTCGGATTGTGAAGAATCGGAGGGATCTGGCTTGAAGTTGCACTTTCCTAAATTTGGTTAGTGGCTTTGTTCAGAATATTTGTAAGTATCAGGTATTCGTTATTCTGTCCTGAATAGGGTTAAAATGCAACCCGTAAACTTACGGTTAAAAGTTGCATTATAGGCGATGTTTGCTACAAAGCAAGAATAATGAAACATAATGAACTTATATATCAGGTGAATATAAGTAAGTGTGTATGCTGCATTATGTACGAATCTGAATAAATGTGCTTAGGGTCTTTAAGAGTTTTAAGCTTTATATAAAACTGTATAAAAGCCCAAAATTACTGAAACCATAGTACATGGCTAAAGAAAACAGAGAAATTGACATAACTAACATTTAAATAAGAAAAACCCATTTACAGAGATGGTCTTTTATAAGGATAAATATATTCTAATGAATTATTTATTAATAGGGTTTAGAAGTGACCATGTAACAAATTAATACCTTGCATCATAGAAAATGTTTGCTGCATAGCGAGTGAGATCCTAGAGGTCTTCAAGTTCAGTGCCAGTCGTCCTGCAATTCAAATATGTGATTAGAATTAGAGGTGTGAACTGGTTAAAGCTCGAAACGAGCCAACCTTAAAAGACCTTGATCCCAAGTCTCAAGCTCGAGTGTTATATAAAGCTCATGTCATTAATGAGCCCTGGCTCAAGCTTTGTGCAATGTGCACTGAGACCGTTTAGGCTCGCGATGTGTCGATGGAGTATCATAGCAGTCAATGGGGTCATTGCATCATATAAAAGCATGTACGTTCAATAATTTTGCATTTATATTGTGTAGATATGCCTGCGGACTGAAGGACTTGGAACACTATTACAAGGTAATGTCTTGCTTTAATATACCTGCAACTGTAGTATATTTTTTTTCATTCAATATAATCAATAAATAATATATGGTGTGAAATAGAGCGACAGTTGAATACTGCAGAATTGATAGCAATAGTTTGTAGGTTACAACAGCTAAACCCACAATGTGTACTATACATCATGGGTGTCCAAAGCGCTCGCTTGAACTTTGCATACGCGTATACCTTGCAAAACGGGCGGGTGAAAAAGGGTTCGGGTCAAAAAGGGCCGATTCGAAAAACGGGTTGTTTTGGTTTGGGGCAGAGTGGGTTCGGGTCGAAACGGGTCCGAGTCGTAACGGGTTTCGGATTGGGTTGGGTTTGTTTAAAGAATGATTGTAACAGTTATATTTTCATGATAGCCGACAAAATGGACGGGTTGGGTTGGGTTAGGTGATGGGTTCGTGTTAGGACGAGTCGTTTTAAAACTAGATTATTTTGGTTCCCGTAAGAACAAATTCGAGTAAAAAAAACAGGTTCTTCAAAAAATATATCCGATGTAAATAAAGAAATCTCATAGTCATGCCATACGCTTCTTTACAAATATATAACATTGATCAAAATTAAGTACAGTATCATAAATTTTAATTCCACATGAATTTAGGACTCTTTAACAGTTGACTTTACAACTGGATAGGATCCTTGGCCTACATGTAAAATGAAAAATGCATTTAATGCAACAAAAATATCACCACTCATTTCTACGTCGATATCTCACCTTGATTTTGATGATTAATCAATATAACTACTAACAATTTATTTGCACTAATATGTGATAACATAATTTAGCGACAAGGATAGAAGGTACCATTGGAATCCTCCTTTTATGCAAAACATCAAGTGAAAACATTCAACAATCTTGGAGTTTCACTAAATTAATACTCAAATATCTTATCACACAAATCCCACTAACCAAGCTCTTTACTATCCCAGGTACTAGCAATACTTCAAATAAGGGACACGGGGCAGGGACGTCGAACACCTTCTATACAGCTGCAAAGTAGGAAAAAATCGCAATACAGGCCATAGTTCAGCAAGCCACATTGTCAAGGAAAATGTCTTTTGTGCAACTTATGTCACTAACATGTAAGTTGCGACCATAACACATATACAAACCTAGCCACAAACTCTTGGTTGTAGCTGATGTATCTAACCTAATGCATGCAACTCAATAACAACTAGCTAAATATAAATATAAATCTAGCCCCCACCGCATCGCGGTGGGTTACTTTTCTAGTATATTTCAAATGACATTGAGATGATTTGCAAAATCTTGAAGAAATTGTAGCAAGAAGAAAGGAAGAAAATGAAATTACTTGCTACATAGTCATCGAATAACATAATTATTAACATAACTATGATAAGTTATGTGATATTTTAAATAATTTATTTAAATTAAAATAAAAGTCGCAAGTCAACTTGTGATAAAGTCAAATAAGAGACATCAACACTTTATAAAATAAGTTGAAATTATCTCAAAAATACAACCAAGCTTTGTCAAGGTTTTAAAATTTTAATGAAATATTAAGTGAGAAGTTGAGTGTCCAAAAAATAACTTAATGAAAAAACTTGTTTGAGATTTTCAAGATATATGTATAAATGAACCAACAAAACCAATCACCAAACCATTGATGTAGCAAAAGAGTACGGTTGATACATAGTCTGATCATGTGGTGGTTCAACTTCAAGTGCCAAAATACAAACTGTTGCTACCTAATCAAATGTCATATGTGTCTAGAATTTAAAAAATGTCTAGCTTTTTTTAAGATCACATAAATCTTAAATATAAAAAAAAAAAACCCTTCTGGAAAACACACTTCTAAGAGAACAAAATTTGCAATTTATTATCCTTATCACAGAAAAATTCAAAGAAGAATTATTTCTAAACACTATCAAAGTAATAAGATCTCATTACAAATTACAGTCATTTAGTTGATTAGAAAAAAAATGGAAGATTCTAGCAATGTGGATTTGGCTTGAAGTAGGAATGAACGAAGCTTATAATTTATAACCTACGAAACATATGGTACCAGAAAGGTTTTTATTTTTAACAGAAAAGGTGCCTTTTATTCCAAGAAACAACAGCCAACCTCTAGCCAGTAGTTAGAGGAGGCAAAATACAGATACAATAATACAGAATTCACCCCTCACAATCAAATTAACTACCAAAAATTTCTTGTTAAGTACTTGACGTAGATACAAGTTTGATGATCAACAAAGAAGTAAAGTTGACATACATTCATCATTAAACAGGACATTTGAAAAAGAACCTAAAAAAAGCGTAAAATAAAATTATTGAGAAAAATCGATGTCAAGCTCAGTTTACATTGCCTTGTCATATTTTTAAGATTCTTGTAATTTAGAGTAAACTGTAATTTTGGTCCCATAGGTTTGTTTACTTTTGCCACTTTAGTCCAAAACTCAAATTTTTTGCATCTGTGTCCCTATGGTTTCAGTTTTATTGTCATTTTGGTCCAAAAGCAAAGTCAGCTCAGATTTCGAAAAAAAAACATGTTTTTTTGTCCTTTTCCTCGGTTTAATGAAGGGCATTTTGGTCATTTTACCCACCCACCCACCCCCACCCCTCTCTCCTTTTCTTCTCTCTTTCCCCTTCTGATCTACACGACCAAACCACCATCATCACCTTCACACCTCCACTCCATCACTTGTTCCGGCGCTGCCGCCACCACCGCCGTCGTCCCTGCCATTACAACCAAACCACCATCCCCTGTTCATCACCGGGAAAGGAAACAATCGATCTCTCAACAAAACCCTAAAATTCAACCTATAAGCACAATAGATCACTCAATTTCAGTTCAAACACCTTTAAACCTACAACAAATTCAGCACCGTGTTCACTATCGAGCACTGCCTCAGAACCGCCATCAGATGTCACACCCCAACCGATGGCGGAATCATCGGGGCGCGGCACTAGGCGAATCAGATTGCTCAAGAGAATCCATAACAACTAATAGCGACAATATTTATTACATTTTTTATCCCATACTAACAAACAATACAATCACATAAGTTATCATAGATTTTCTGTTCTCTCGAACAATACAAATCCGAAAACCTAGATTTTTAGGTGAGTTTCTAGACTTCCTAGCTTGATTTGATGTAGACTGCGATCTAAACCTGCAACATACGTTAAAACAACGTCAATACAAAAGTATTGGCGAGCATACAAGTTTTGATAGTAGCGAAAATAGATAAAATGTGCTGCATCAAATCAGATAATACCACATACATAAACGAGATACACCAAACATACATACGAGACAGATAATACCAGCTAAGTCACTCGAGCTACGATTGTGATTGCTATTCATCCTAACTAGACCCCGTCGGGTGCTATAGTATTATACTAGTTAAGGCGGGACCTCGCGAGTAAAAGTTCTAGCACATATGTAACTAGCATCACGTGTAAATATGTAATTCAGTCATTCGCAAGTGATAAATAGTTTAAGCATTTGATTAGATTGATTTGATAAGACGTATGTTACCTCCAAAATGCGATAAAAAAGGTTCGAGTATACTCACAGCGATGGAGGTTAATGGATCGAAGGGAGCGCGTCCGAGATTAGCCTGATTACAGAACGATGGCATACGCGTTGAACAGTGCGTTAAACGGTGGCGAGTGAACCGAGTGTCGAATGGTAATCCGATCGGATGGTCATTCGATCGGATGTCAATCCGTTCGGTTGGTCATCCGATCGGATGGCCATTTGGTCGGATTGATATTCGTTTGGGAAGGTTGTGTTTGTGTATGATGGCTTTGAAGTTTTCGTTGTAGCATTTTGAGAATAGAGAAGTACCTCTAGCCTTCAGGTCGTCGATCGAACGGTCGTTCGATCGGACAATGATCTGATTGGCAAGACACTTAGTAAGAACAAGTTCACAGCAGGATGGTCACTAGATCGGATAGCAATCCGATCGGATGGTAATCCGTTAGAAGCTAATGTTCTTTGGAAATTATGAAAAATGATTAAGTGCTGAAGTACAAATGTCAACTCATCGGATGGTCGTTCGATCGGATAGCAATCCGATCGGACTCCAATCCGTTCGACGTTCAGGTCCTTGAATAGCTTGGAAATGTTTAAGTGTTGGAGCCAAGTGCAATCCGATCAGATAGCAGTTCGATCGGATGGCAATCGGATCAGATGGCTATCCGATCGGACGGCAATCCGTCCCAACGAACCAGATCGTCTTGAACTTGATTACTTTTGAAAGTTTTCGCGGTTTTATCGAGATGGTATGACAACGTACTAAACAATGGAACTCCACCGAGGCCAAGTCTTCAGGTCGGATGGGAATTACCCCGTCCGATTAGTTAACTATCCTTGACGATTGTTCGTGCTCAACCCGTTAACCGGTCATCTCGTCGATGGAAATCAGTTCTCAAACCGACACTTCACTAGAGAATGAGTAGAAGGCCCGAACGAGCTCTGATCCTATCGGGTTTTAAGCAAAAAGTTAAGAAATTAAGAAAGTTTGACGAAAGCTTGTAATACTTAGATTCGGCTTAGATCTAGGTGAGCTTAGTGCTTACACGCCGTGAAATCCATTAAATTTAAACTGCGCTTGATGAGATGAGGTCACACTTCCTTGCTCCTAAGAACTCCATGATGACATCACCTTAGAACGCCCCAAATCAGAGGATTTTACGATGAAAGAGTGAGATGTGATGGTGGAAAGGGTGAAGGAGTGCGTGTAGATCGTAGAAGTACGAGATTTGAGGTAGAAACTTACAAGAATCGCGAGGAATCGAGAGAAATAGAGCCAAAAGTGTGCTGGTCGAACGAGAACTGTCACATCACTGTTCAAGTGATGTGACAAGTGTTATTTATAGGTGAAGAGGAGGGGAGGTGATGGAGTGCCATGGATCGGATGGCAACCGATCGGATGGCCATCCGAACGGTTGGTCACTCGATCGGATGGTCATCCGATCGGATGACCATTCGATCGAATGGTCGTTCGATCGGTGGTCTCTGGCGAGTTGCGTTTCGATGTTTCGTTTCGTTTCGTTCGTTCAGCGTTTCGATGGTTTGGTTACACATATTCATATATTTATTATTATTAGTCACAAAGGGTCGTATGAGTATTCATATTTTCAAATTTGCGTTGCGATAATCGAGTTCTGTTCCGAATATGCGTTGCGTTGCGACGCATCACGGCTATCGAGGAGGGTAGAATAGGTCCTCACTCAACGTCATCGTGAGCGTTAGTGTGTGTGATGCGATGTGTTATAGCGATAAAATATGTGAGATATGCGAAAATACTGCGATATAACGATAAGCGATATAGTTACATTATGATCTGAATCTCTGGTGCTAGGCGTAACGAGTATGGCGAGTAGTAACAACGCACGAACGTGCGGGTTGTTACAGTCTCCCCTGCTTTAGGAAATTTCGTCCCGAAATTAATCCACAAGAAGGGTTGCGAGGATTGATGCGAGTGAGAGTAGCGATAAAGCGACGAGATAGCGAGCGATCGATCGAGAGTTGACAAGCGAGAGCGCATTGCGAAGACTAAGAGAGAGCGAAAAGTAAGGCGGTTCGTATAACCAAAGACAATAACACACAAGAAGGCGATTCCAAAATGTTATGAATTCTCAAAAAGTTGATTAATTTGGAAGGTTTAGAGAAAATTTGTTTATGAAAAATCTTCCCACAGTGCGGTGTTAAACTGTGTCGATGTTCACACCAGTGCCATGAGAGAAGTTTTATTAGGTTACTAAAAGATTTTGAAATTTCCGCTTCACACGGCGTTAACTTGAGTCGATTGTTACGCCAGCGTTATAAGAAAATCTCGTTGTGTACAAAGGTTTAGATTAAATTTAGAAAAAGTTTTTTTTTGTAAGAAAAGGCTTTGTTTACACAAGGGTTTTATTAATGTCAAAGAGTTTAAATTTTAAAGTCGGTCTCGCATGGCACTTTCCCATGAAAGTTCGACAATATGGCTAAAACACTTATATATAGGAAGTACCAGCGGTGTATCCACCATGTTTTAGCCATATGGCTTCCGTCCCGTGAGGCAGTGTCATGTGTGTCGACATAGTACCGATAGATTTCGATAACTCGATCCAAGCGAGAAATGGTTGGACCAAGTTTAAGAGAAAGATTGAGCAAACTGAGCGATGAAGTCGTTTTCGAACTCAGTTTAGCGACATGAGCGAGTGCGATAAGCGGTATGCGTTAACTGATAACACAACACAAACATAGTGAGCAAAGACGGCGGCGATAAGCGAAAAGCGACAAGCAATAAGCGACGAGCCATAGCGACCACCGTCGAGCGATAAGCGACGATCGATGCGTTGTAAGCGATGAGAACATGTGATTTGATTAGATCAAACAACACCACAATTTTAACTAACATTAAGCCCCACGTGGCCTTTTTCCACGAAAGTCAGCTGATATGGCTAAAACACTTATATATAGGAAATACCAGCGGCGTATCCACCATGTTTTAACCCTATCAGTTTCGTCTCGTGAAGCGAGGTCATGTGTGCTAACATAACACAGATAACGCGAATAACGGTAAGCGATAGCGGTAGCGATAGACGTTAAGCGATACATGATGAGCGATAGAGCAATACACAAAGCGATAGGGCGATACACACGATAAGCGATAGCGCGGTACACATAATAAGCAATTGAGATTGTAAAACACACAATAAGCGATTGAGATTGCGAGATAGATTCCAACGATAATGCGATTGCGAGCGTGTTGACTTACGAGAAGTCTAGCGATGACACGCTTTGAGTTGCGATTGAGATTGTTACGCCTTGCGATGTAGTGTAGTGTGTTGAAAATAGATTCAATAGTATACTTGGTCTAATAACGTTCAACGTGCATGGAACTTTCTTCACAGAACATTGGTTGGCATGGCTAAGCACTTATATATAGAAAGTACCAGCGGCGTATCCACCATGCTTCAACCACACGCCTCTGTCCCGTGAGTAGATGTCACACTGTGTCGACATGGTCAAGACTCCTTATATATAGGAAGTACCAGCGGCGTATCCACCACGCTTGACCATGCTTTTAACGTTACGGCATCATTGAAACTCATTACGATCCCCGTGGACTGATCACAGTATCCCCGTGTGCACCTGTGATTAATTTGATCTTTGCACGTTTATGGTACCTTATTCCAAGAACGCATAGTAGGGGAAAACATATGGTATAGTACATAGTGCTAGCATACCATTCATGCACGAGTACGAGAGAATGAGAGATAAATAGAATCCACGTTGCGTCGAGAAATAGAACAAGTTCAACACATAAAAGAAATTAACGGTGAAAATCGTATCATTACAACTACATTGAAATCATAATTAATGTTGTTGTGGAGGACTTCTGCAGAGACTGTGATTGTTGCTGAAATCCCTCAAGGTTGCGGCCCCGTGCGGCAGTGCTGGGTAAGATGACCATACCAGTTGCAATTTGCGCAATAGCGACAGTAAGCTTCTGGTGGATGATGATACGTACACGTGAGACACAGGGGATGAGTTCCGTTGTAGGCGCGCTTCTAGTGATCTGTAACTGCTTGAAGAGGTTCTGGCTGCGATAGTCCAGTTCTTGAAGAGTTCGGGCTCGAGGTCTTTCGTTTGCGGCTGGGCTGGGCTTCTTGAGGCGGTGCGCTGTCATCGGAGGATTCGTCTGAGGACTCACTTGAAGAATCGTCAGAAGGATTTTCAGAAGAATCGTCGGAGGAATTGATGACGATTGCTTGATGAGCTTATTTGACAGGCTTCTTGGAGAAGAATCCGTCCAAGACTCATTTGTCGTTGATCTATGCGGCCAAGCGGTAGGTTTCTTCGATGGTAGCAGGCCTTGCAGCTTCGACAAAATCGCCTACACACTCAGGAAAGCCGTGAATATACTTCGCAATGGCTTTTTCTGAAGTGTCAACTTGACTTGGGCAAATAATGCTCAGCTGTTTGAACCTTGTAGTGTAGCCAGCATTGTCACCTTTGTTTTGCTCGATTTTCCAAAATTCGTCTTCTATCTTCTGGACTTCGTGGGGAGGGCAGTACTCTTTCTTCATGAGCTCTTTCAGCTCATCCCAAGAGAGAACATAAGTTGCAGAGATCCCATGCTTGTTACGTTCGGCTGTCCACCAGTCGCGTGCTTGAGATTTAAATACTCCGGTAGCGCAAGTAGTACGGAAACTATCGGGACACCCACTCTAACGAAGGCTGTCTTTGATAGAATCAAACCACTGAAGCAGCTGGGAGACACCTCCTTCACCTGTGAACTCCATCGGGTCACAGGCTCTGAAGTGTTTGTAGAGGAAAGCAGATTGCGACGCTTCTGTCTTGGAGTCTTTCGAGGTTCGAGGGTTTCTGAGAGAGTGCACTTGAGCGACAATTTGAGGAATGACCTTGGCCACTTCCCTGGCCACTAGCGAGGCAATCCTCTTGTCGTCACATCGTTTGGCTCTTCTCCTAGCTGTTCGTCTCGAGGTAGAGTCGTTTGAAGACATCTAGACAGAGATAGATTGGGAGTGAGATTTGATCATAATGATTTTTGAGTTTTGCAATGCGATTGAGCGAGATCAAAACTTGATGCGGTAATATAGTAGTATTCACATAGGAGACACGAGATTCCTAAGTTCTCACACAATGATTTGGTTGTATTTATATAGACAGTGGTAGTTTATACTTATACACATGCATGACGATGTAGAATACGCGAGGGCGCGTCGAGGTGAGGGAGCGAGAGCGAGAAATTAGGCGTTAGTTTCGTTGCGATCGTTCGGTTTTCGTTTTAGATTGCGACGGCTGTGCGAGTTGTGCGTTTGTAAAACAGGGAGCGAAAATTGATAAATCGATAAAGCATAAAGTTTTAAATTGTAATCACATAAGCGTAAATAAGTTCGGTAACGCGTAAAATCGGCGAATCGTAAGCTAGAAAAATAGATAGAGTGCCTCGGGTGTTTAGGCGTCGACGACCCAAGGTAATCCGACTATACCCAACAAGTTGTTGCACGCGCGTTGCCCTAGAAGACTTATGCTTCCACTGGGATGCAGCTCATGGCATTCGTCCTCCTAGTCATCGTGTGGCTCGAGTCATCGTTACAGTCGGGTCCTTGGTGAGAGCTTTTGAAAACCATTTTATAGAGTGGAACGGTTTATTAAGATACGGGTTTCACCCCTGACTTAATAACTTCGTTCCTTATTGTGCTCTTCGAATAAATTCGGGAGTTCCACTAGATTTCGAAATGGAGATTTTTTTCGAGATATGGATGTCACTCCTAACTAAACGAAAGGTTCTCGTGCTAGAAAAATAATGCGCTGAGTGAGCAATCTTATCGAGGGTCCTTGGTTTTCACACCTGATCTCGACTGGATCACTCGGTTGTGTTATGCGAGTATTTTCAAAAACGTGTGTATTGTGCCAGCCTTAGGAAAGGCTAAATAATATTCCAGCCTTAGGAAAGGCTCTTCGTGCGAAGCTGTAGTATGCGGTGTTCACACGAAGTTGTAATTTTAGCGGATTCAAATGAGAGCAACAAAAGTAGACTTGTACTAGCCCCTACTGGGGTTGCACGAAGTCTGGTATGTTGGTACTTAGACTATAGACTAGGTCAATTCTAAGACGCCGACCCGGACTAGGTCGAGTCACAAAATTTTACCTAATTCTCTATAGTTATGGCTCTGATACCAATCTGTCACACCCCAACCGATGGCGGAATCATCGGGGCGCGGCACTAGGCGAATCAGATTGCTCAAGAGAATCCATAACAACTAATAGCGACAATATTTATTACATTTTTTATCCCATACTAACAAACAATACAAACACACAAGTTATCACAGATTTTCTGTTCTCTCGAACAATACAAATCCGACAACCTAGATTTTTAGGTGAGTTTCTAGACTTCCTAGCTAGATTTGATGTAGACTGCGATCTAAACCTGCAACATACGTTAAAACAACGTCAATACAAAAGTATTGGCGAGCATACAAGTTTTGATAGTAGCGAAAATAGATAAAATGTGCTGCGAATTACCACATACATAAACGAGATACACCAAACATACATACGAGACAGATAATACCAGCTAAGTCACTCGAGCTACGATTGTGATTGCTATTCATCCTAAATATGTAATTCAGTCATTCGCAAGTGATAAATAGTTTAAGCATTTGATTAGATTGATTTGATATGTAACACCCCGTGTTTCGAAAGTCAAAGTCAAAGTCAACGTTGACTGTTTTGACTTCTTTGACCGTCGAGAATCTAACTATTTTATTGCTTTAGCTGTATTATGTGGAGTAATTATTAATAATCGAGTTTTAATCGTTATTTATCGTATGTTTATCGCTGACAATCGCCTTACGACTTTGAACTATAGGAAGTAACAATGCGATAAAGTTAATCTAACACTAAACGAATCGAAATCAATCGTAACTCGAATCGCAGGTTTGGGATACTGTTTATGTGTGTGTGTGCCCTCTATGTGTTACTTGTGCATGTTTAATTATGTTTATGTGGTGATCAATCGAAATGCAATCGAAACTCAATCGCAATCGAATCGCAAACGCTAAACGAAGGAAAAAGTAGGATGCTTGTATGTTGATATAGTAGTTGGGATTAAAAGTAATTTGACTAGGAAACTTTATTACATCGAAACGCTCACAATCTCAATCGAAACGGCAAAACTCGTCGCACCGAACACTCAAACAAGGTGACTCATCGACCAGGCGACCAGCCGATCGACCAGCCGTTCGATCGGACTGCCGTCCGACCGGACAAGCTGTTCAATCGAGCTGCCTAACCGATCGACCAGCCCCTCTCCACTCCTTTCCACTTTGGGTAACCCTATAAATACCCCATGTCACTCTCAGACTTTCCACTTATGGCAACTGACGTCCGACCAACGCTCTAACCTTGCTTTTTCTCCGATTTCTCGCAATTCCGGTAAGATCTCGTCCTAAATCTTGTACTTCCTTAATCTACACGCACTCCTACACCATTCTATCTTTTGAATCTTAACTTTTAACCGTGAAATCATCAAGATTCAAGGTGTTCTAGGATGACGTCATCATGTGTTCTTGAAGAACTTCATGTTTTGGCCTCAATCCATCAAGAACAACTTAGATCTAATCGATTTCCACATAAACAAACAAAGATCTTTCATAGATCTAGACATATTCACAATGAAAAAGATTGAAAGATGGTTTTCCCACTTTCTTTCAACTCTTTTACACTCAATGCATTCAAAACCGATGGAATCGGAGCTTGTGCTGACTTACTGTCACGGCCCCCGGCCCGGTTTGACTCGGTCAGGAGCCGCGGGACAGGAATCCCGTGGTATTTATTTAATTAAGGTGACAGCAGAAGACTTTATCAGGATCTTTTTAAAACTGAAATTTCCCGATTATTTTATTTCATACTTCGGGATAAAACCCCTGTAATTTACAATCATAGGATTTCACGGAGAAATCTTTATTTTACAAAACATGTTTCTTTATTTTATTGAGCCACTTCCTTAAGCTTGTAGTGCTTCGCGGCACTTTTCCTGGATCACAACAGATCACCTAAAACATGTTTGAAAAAGGTTTGGTCAGCGGGAAATATTGGTGAATCATTCTTTTAACTAAAACGACTCATTTGTTATAATTTACAGTATTAAGAGCGATTACAATGTTTCTATATATCAACCAACTACCCACAGTATTTGTCACCCGAACATCCATTGGTAACCTCTGAGTCCAATGGTGTCTGTGACTATGGTCATATCACCCCTTGGCTAACTCGTTGTCCAATGGTGAAGTTTATCAAGTAATGTATACAAAACCCCACATACCGGCTGTAATTTGGTGACTACAAAGACTTAATCCCTGTAATTATAACCTTGCAAATAAACATGATTTTGAAAGTAATTTGATAAAAAGAGAATGACTCGCATTGCAGATTTTATATGAGCAGAGCTTAGCCTACTGATTAGCCTTTTAACCTAAATTTAATAACATGCACACGAACTTGGTTAGTAACTAATACAACATTTACGATAACTCACGAGATTAAACCTTCACAACGAATGACAAAGTGCGATACTTAAACATCCATCGATTTAACGACGAATGACAAAGCATAAACCCTAATGTGGGCAGCACTTAAACATCCATTGGATAGTTTAATCGATCGGACATTGAATCATAGCAGCGATCGAGTTAATACCTGGTATCGTAGCAGCGCCTCGCTAATATTGAAATTTTGACTTCAAAGTAGTGAGAATTTGTTTTTACGAAAAGATTTCGACACCAGTGGACTGTGCATGCAACAAGCTATTTATAGCTGAAATTGAGGCCTCACGCGGCCCGCGTAAGCCTTCGGCCTACCTTTACGTGGCCCGCGTGGCCGCCTAGTCTACGAGTAGGGTTGATTGGTCACGAGTAGGCTAGACAGTTGGACACCACGTGGATCCGGAACACTTATCCGGTCAAACATGTCTTGACGCGGCCCGCGTAAGACAAGGCTTACTCTTACGCGGCCCGCCTGAGAACCATATTTCTTGTTTTCTTAGTTTTTTATGCACAGTATGGTTTCAGGGGTTCGGGATGATACTTATGGGTATTTTTAGGAAAATTTTGAGAGTCCTTACACTTACTACTCATCCTTGTGGTTATGTTGGCTCAAGATCTGGATTCTATCCACGAGACTACCAATTTCAGGTTAAACATAGAACACCGTCTCGAACCGTTCACTGACCGGGTTTGGGTGATACCTGTCCGATCAGGGGTACCAAGTATTGACGAGGTTTCTGTTGCTTAACATGTTATCAAAACGTCTCGATAAAACGAAAAACTATCAAAACAACCAAGTGTAAGACGAACAGGTCGACCAGGACGGGGTGCCGTCCGATCGGACTGATGTCCGAACGAACAGCCAATCCGAACGACTGGCCAATCTGAACGACTTACACCTTGGTCCCACACTTAACCTTTATTTTCAAACCTCGAAGGATGAACACTGAACTAAGTGCTGACCGATCGGATTGCCATCCGAACGGGCTGCAACTTGACCATGTAATGATCAGACTTCAACACTTAAACAATTTTCAACATGTTCAACGCACAAGGGCTGCCACCCGATCGAACCACCGTCCGATCGAGTGACAACCTGCTGTGAACTTGTTCTCACTAAAGTGTCCAACCAATCGGGTTGTCGTCCGATCGAACGACCGTCCGATCGAACGACCGTCCGATCGACCGACCTGAGAGGTAGAGATACTTCGATGTTTTCAAAATGCTACAACGAAAACTTCAAAAGTCAATCCATCATACACAAACACATCCTTCTCAAAGGAAGAAACAATCCACTCGAAAGGTCACCCGACCGGATGACCATCCGAACGGACAACCAACCGAACGACCGGCCGTCCGATCAGACTACCATCCGATCGAACTACTGATCGGCCCAACTATCACTTTTTCCATTTTTACGCTACACTTATCGTTATGTTATCAATCTGTTCAGGCTAACCCTACTCTCTAGCGCTCCCTTCAATCCATCAACCGCTGTGAGTATAATCGATCCCTTTTTGCTTTACGCACTTTTGGGTGTTACATATGTTACTTATACAAAATTACATCGGACACACTACGCAATACTTTAAACGCTAACCGTTATCGCATGTATACGTGACTAAATGAATGCTTGTTTGTTATGTTTACACATGGAATGTTGTCTACCTGCCTTAGCAACGGTAGTACTATTAGTTTGGACTCAGCACCCGTTCACTCGGGGGTTGTTAAGGACAATTACCTACATGGCTCACAGTGGTGAGTATGTATCGCGAACTGCCTTGGGCAGTCAACCCGCAGTCATTGGTATCGATAGGTTCATGTCGATAACAAACATGCCTCTTTTCACTCTGTGTACGTGCTGGTTATGCGTAACGCTTTCGAACTCTATATGCTATTATCAAACTTGTATGCTCACCTTTACACTATGTGTATTGACTTTTACTTTAACGTATGTGACAGGTGCCTAGGATGCTTATTTGCTTTCTTTGCAGTGATGAAATCGAGGCTAGGACAAGTCTAGAAACCAATAAACAATTTCCTGTAATAAATCTGAGTTGTCAGAACAGAACAATTTGACTAGATCTTGTCTGTAATAATTATGTTATCTTTTAAGACGTGGTATGGGACATGTTGTTTAATTAATTGGTAATGATAGTTGTTATGGAAACTTCTGGACAATCTGTTTCGCTCAGTGCCACGCCCCGATGTTTCCGCCATCGGTTGGGGTGTGACAGATTGGTATCAGAGCCATAACTATAGGGAATTAGGCAAGACTCGACCTAGTCCGGGTCGATGTCTTAGAGACCTAGTCTATAGTTAGGAACCAACAGACCGACTCGTGCATGTCCCGTAGGGATTATGTGTGAGCGTACTGCCATTTCTTGCTAGTCTCGCCTATACTGCACTATCACTGCACTCGAATTTTCAAATTATGAATGAGCTATTAAGTCGAGATTAGGTGTGAAAACCGCAAACTCTCGACTAAGTTGCTTGTTCAACCCACATTTTTATCTATAAACACGAGAAATTGCGTTGAAATAGGAGTGAAATCCATACTTTGAAGCATAATTCTCTCTTATTTTATCAAAACAGGAACGAAGCTGTTAAGCCAGGGGTGGAACCCTAACCTTGACGACTTGTTCCGACCTTTACTTGGTTTACAAAAACTCTCACCAAAGTCTAACGACCTGAAGTCACGGTATGACTAAAGGGATGCGTGCCGAACGCCCAAGAATCGAGGCAAAAGCACAGTCCTGAAGGTCAAAATGTGTACAACAAGTCCTTGAGAATAGTCGAATCACTTTGGATAGTCAATGTCTAATAGCCACAGACGATCTATTTCTCGATTTCTATGTGTTTCGATTCTGAGCCCGCAACTGCTGACTCTGATGATTCATCGATTTTATGTGTGTATGTGTGTTTACCTGTTTATATGTTTAAATTTTGGAGACTTATCCGATTTTTGCTTTCTCTTCGATCGACACGCACGACCCACATTGCTTATCTATCTCAAAACATTAACAAATCGCTACTACCATAAGAAACCACTGTACGTTATGTCGATCGCTATATTATACGTTTATACTATACTACTCGATATGTTAATCGCGACCGCTATTCTCGAACACTCGTGAGCCTTGAATGATAGATTTCTGTATTCTGACTGCATCTTTGTAACACCTCGTAAAATCACGTCCAATAATGTATTGACACGTGTAATAAACCCTAATAAAGTCAAACGTTGAATTTGAGGGACTAATTTTGCGAAAAATCAAAAAATTTGATTATAGAAGGACTGGAAATGTTAACATGCTTATTATAAGCCTCTGAATAACGTTACACGGTAATCATGTTCAGAAATGAGCCACTTGTTGATCAAGAGTAGCCGTTTGCGTAATTAATAGAAAGTTTGCGCGATGAAGGGTTAAAAGCGTCAACATGTTAATTCTTACCTCTGAGTGTCCTTTTAACAAACCGAGAGCTTCATGATAACTGATTATACTCTCGGGAATGCCTAATATTGGCCATTAAGGGCTTTTATGCCTATAAGTAAAGTTACGCGCAACTTTGCAAGTTAGAGGGACTAAAAGTGTCAATATGTTTAATTATACCTCTGAATGACCTTTTTACAAACCCGAAGCATCGCGATGTTTAATAATACTCTCAAGAGTGCCTAACATGGATTAGATAAGGCTTCGATGCTATTAAACGATGATATACGTAAGTTTGCGCATTAGAGGGACCCAAAAGCGTCAACTTTTGAATCTACGCATTTTGGTGACCATTTAAGCAAACAAGAGCGTAGTAATATTTAAAAACATGCTTGGTAATACCCATTATGGGCCATGGAAGGCTTGGATATCATCAAATGACATTTCGCGCTACTTTGTGCGATTTAAGGGACTATTTACGTCAAACTGCAAAAGTATACCGATTCGTATGGTATCGAACCTTCCGGAATATGATCATAAGTTAAACATGCCCTAAATATCCTTTACATAGCTTATAAATAGGCTTAGAGGTGTTTGGTGCGCAAAAATAAACTTATTTGATCAACAGGGACTAAAAGCGTCAAAAAGTGCATAAGTTTGCATTTTCGCGCATATCTTACGTTCTGAATATATATCCGGACATCCAAAAATTTATATAATCATTAAAATATTTTATTTTAGTGATTGGCATGATAAAATTCCATTCGTCGCTTAATTTGGATCGTTTTTGCGTTCGTTACGACTTCCGTCGTAATTAACCGAACAACGCAACCGTACGACCAAACGAGCCGACATCCGAGATGTTTTTGAGCATATTTTAAGTTCCCTATACTTTAACTTTATTTTAGAGCCTTGAAATGGGGTTAACGGGGCTTAAAAGTGCCAAAAATCAAGTTTTACAAGTGCAGGGACCATTTTTGAAATTTCTGGCAGATACATTGAACTTGGTACATTTTTGAGGTTTTGAGGTTTTGATGGTTTTAACCCATGGTTTTGCATCCTATGGGCTGGTATTTGATGGTTTTACATGTTCCCATGGTATTCTAAAACCTTGGGCCCAAGTGTAAGGTCATGATTCAAGCACGGTTTACGAGGAACGATCCTAACGGTTTACCGAAATCTATATAAACCCAACACCTTCATTCTCATTCCTCACAATCTGATTCAAATAGCTATAAGTTGGGGTTTAACACTTCATACCTGAGCAATTTGAATCAAGATCTTCCTAGCTTGGACCCTGTGTAAGCTTCTTTCGTTCTTTTATGCGTTTTTAAGCGGGAAAGTCAAACAGTGTTTGACTTTCTGCTTTGACCAGTCAATGGTCAACACGAAGTTCGTTTGAACTTCATAACGTGAGCGTAATCATGATGGTTATGGTCTCTTGTGACTATACCTACTGATTACCACGTTATTTAGGCTTAGTGACGAGTCATAGTTTCGGTCAAAATGCTCGTTTATGCGTATTTTGCAACCAAACTATTTTTGGGTATCAAGACCCTTTGTCATGATATAAAACTTGTTTTCTAACTTCGTTAAACATGTTTTAACATGTTTAACTCGTCACTTTAGGTTTAGTGCTTATGTAGGGTCGTAAGATAAGCGGTCTAAACAACCGCTTAGACTTTCAAACTAGACCCGTTTGGTCGATCATTAGGATCCGACCAAACACAATAGGTGACCATAGTTGTATAGGGAATAACCTTCCGAGGTTTTACCTTATGGTCACTTTGTTTAGTTAGTTGTATGATATGTAGTTTATATGCCTTAGGTAAATGACCAAAATACCCCTGCGGGGCTTAATTTGAGTTTAAATTCGTTTTGGGCATATTGGAAGGTATCCTACTGATATCACAACATATTTAAGGCATATTAACTTAGGAAACCTGTTCATGACTCATTTGGTTACCCGTTAGGCATTTATCGCATTCGGTACGGGTTATGTAACTTGTTTGCATAAATTAACCGAAACGGGTCAAACCTTATCATTTTTACTTCAAAATCCAGAATGTGTTTAGTTTACCCATATTATACAAGTCTTTAAACTTGTCGGGTCTAAACCACACTCTAATCCGGTCTTCGCTTAATCTTGCGTTTGAACCGTATACATTTCTTTAAAACTAATCGGTCTAAGTTTAACTTAAGTAAGACCCGTTAGGAGTCTAATAGGTTAATTAAAACCTTCGTTCCAGATTTAGGAGACCAGTAAAAGATACTTGCACTTGCTGATTTGTACGACTGGGATAAATTTATATAATTTGCTCAGGTAAATACTTTTAACTTATTTTCCCTTATACGGGCTTGGGGTACGGTATATAAAATACCGCTTGGTCGGGCATTGAATTGTTAATCATATGAAGGTTAATTTATTGAGATGACCCGTTTAATCTGTTTTTTTGTTTAAAGCCTTTGGGGGGTTAATGACCATGTCCCGGATATCCTTGACATCATTCATTGAAATGGCCACGACCTAAGCACGGCGTGTAGGCATACACCTGCCGGTGCGTATATAAAAAGATATAACCGCCTGTTCAAGAATAACTCGCCGCGGGATTATATTATGTGGTGTGTCAATTAATCTTTAACCCGGTTTTCAGCCCGGGCTACTGAACGTATAATAAACACGTAATTCTTTAACAAGTTTATTTTTAAATAATTATCCCAAGTTATAAAAGATATTTTGTGCCTTGTGCATTTAAATCAATTTTTTTAAACATTTTCAAAATGAGTCGGTTAATTGTATTTATCAGTGAAAACTGACGTATTTTCCAAAAAGGTTAAGTGCAGGTACTAATCGGAATAGGCTGGCTACTCCTAGCATCAATAAAGAGTCTTGCAAGCTTAGATGTTTATAAATCTGCTGAATAGTGCTTCTTTTAACTTTGATCCGCCTGTGGATCCTTTACAACCGTTTTTGTAATAAATGATATTACTTCCATTCGGTTTGTAATGTTTATATCTTTCGACTTCCGCTGTGTATATAATCTGTGATAAATTGTCTATGATGATATCAACTACGTCACGTTACTCCCCACCGGGCCCACCGGTAATACTTGGAAATATCGGGGTGTGACAGGTTGGTATCAGAGCCAACGTTTGAGTGAATTAAACACTAGCCCTTAGTGTTTAATCTCAAATGACACAGTAGCACATTCCTTAGATCTTCTGAGTCTAGACTAAACATAGGAATGCTCTCATCCCTATTAAGTAAACATTGCTTTCGATTTTATGTATTTTGAATATATCGCCAGGCAAGGAAGTTGTCGATGGAAATTCTCCACATCCGATGCCTAGAAAGGCCAAGCTTCGTACCACGGCTAGGATAAGCGTACAACCAGTTGTAGGAAAGACCTTTATGAATCTATTCCCAAAAACCAAACTTGTTTAAACCCTTATCCATACTACGTAGTCCATACCAGAAGGTCCCTGAGGCTCCCATATTGAAGATGATACATGTGGGTGTCATTAAACCCTATTTCTTACCTCCGAGTTTTCAAATTTCAAACTTAGACTATACTAGACAAAACCTAATCTGTAATCCATGTCATTCCTTTAATCATTGAATCCTTGGATTCTACTTCTGCAATGAGTCCTGATTTGAAATATTATTTATTCACTAAAATCTTCAGTGTCGCTACTGCGTACGACAAATAAAGATGAAGAAGCAATCAGAATAAGGGAAAGAAGACATCAGAAGACCCTCCTTCCATCATACTTCTTTTCATTTAAGTCCTTGTTTGGGCATTTAATTATTGTAGTCCTTCATGGACATATTAATTCATCAAAATCCTTATAGACTTACCTCTTTTGATAAGACCCCATAAATATATACGTCTACCTATTGAAAATCCCTTTGAGGATATTATCTTTTAATAATAGTCCATTCGAGGACATTATACTTCAAATAGTCTTTTCATGGATATTATACCCTATTATATTCCATACGTGGACACGAGATTTCATTATAGTCCCTTAGTGGACATGATATTTCATCACAACCTTTGTAGACCTGATATTTTATTATAGTCCTTTCATGGATAAACTATTTTAATATAGTCCCTATACAGACATATGATATTTTTATAGTCCCTATCCGGACTTATAATTTCCTTTTAAGTCCTCTATGGACAAGAATGATATTAAAAGTCCTGTTTGAGGCACTATGGTAAAATTTTCTAATGATTTATTGGGAGTTTTGAAAAAAAATTATATAGGTACTCATATCGTCCTTTATCAATCATTAGTATGAATTTTATTCGAACTTTATCGATCAGCTAAAAAATTTCAAATGATCTTCTTAATGGTTTACCCCTGCCAAGTGGCAAGTCCACATTAATTGGCCAAAACTTTCGGTAGTTAAGGATAATTATTCCTTCTACTATGATAGTTAAAGGAGTTACCCCTCCTATCCAAAGGTGGCGAACTATGTTCAAGCCTCCAAGCCTATATGATCAATGCGATCATAGTAATGTTGTGTGATCATTAAGACAATTTAATCCTTGTTGACATCTAAGAACATGTTAACATTCCTGGCAGTGTGACTTGAGAAACCACGCCAGCCGTCAAGGTATTTTGGACTATGTCCAAGCCTTAAAGCCTATAGGATCGAATTTGATCTTGGCAAGTATCATCAATGTGATGATCAAAATGTAAACATCCGTTAGTGATGAAGTGCCTATGGGCTAAATTAGCTGTCTGATAAAGACAACGACAGTAGAGGTCTATGACTCCTGTCTAAGAATATTGGACTACGTCCAAGCATAATAGTCTATATGATCATTACGATCATGACTAATATCGTATAAATACGATGATCACATTATTTGACATCCTTTAGAGATGTTTTCGCCTACGGGCCATATTATATTGTCCATTGTGACAAGGACAGTGGTGATCTCCTATGATTCCCTATCCAAGGTAGTGAGCTATGCTCAAACCACATAGTCTATATGATCAATGCGATCAAGACTAATATTATCAAAAATATGATCATGTGTAAATGTCCTTGATAATATTTCGCCTACGGACTATGTATAATATATTGTCCATTAGTGACATTGACATTGTGATCCTTCTGATCCCATGTCCAAGGTAGTGAGTTATGCTCAAGCCTAATAATCGATGTATGATCAATGCGATCATGACTAATATCAACTGATACGGTGATCGTATTATTTTATAGGATATTTGAAGTTCAGGCTTAGGCCTTCCTATCTTCATAGTAAGATTTTAAGAAATACTTACGACCCGATGGTTATAATTTATGCATAAATTTTCGGTGCTTAGATAACAAAACTAGAGTAATACAATAAGCACATGGTGGATACGCCGCTGGTACTTCCTATATATAAGTGTGTTCATTGTATTACCCTTGGTGGCGTTATCCTGAGTCACCATTAGAGATTATGCCGCCTACGGGCTATATACTATGTTGTCCATTAGAGACACTGACATGTGTGACCGTTATGGTCCATCGTCAAAGGTGATGGGCAATGCCCAAGCCTTATAGTCTATAAGATCGATGAGATCATGACTAATATACTAAATTACGATAATTGTATATATACACATATGTGTATATATATAAACATCCATTAGTAATGTCCCATGACTTGCCTATGTGCCAAAATGAATCGTCGTTCAAGGACGATGACAGTTGTAGTCTATGACTCCCTGTCTAAAGGTGAAGAACTACGTTCGAACCTTAAAGTCCCTAATCTAATAAGATCGCGACTTATAAATTAATGTCCTCCGTGACAGGCTTTTGTTGCCATATCTTATAATGCCCTTTGCGACATGGCCTTCGTGCCATATGATTGTTATATCATTCAAGACGAACTCATGTTTCATATTGTAAAAGCCATTGTGGCAAGCCTTCGAGCTATCTAAAATCATCAATATGACAAAGACAGTTGTGACATTGTGATCTCCTGTCAAAAGGGTAATGGATGTTAGTGCATGCGTCTGCTGACTTCGTCTTGTATCGAGTCTTGTATGTATGTAGATAAATCAGGGCACGTGTTACGAGAAAATGTCAGAAATAGGTATAGAGTTAATTCCGCACGAAATTACATTTGGGTAATTCCGCACGGAATTAGGCAGTAATTCCGCATGAAGCTTAATTTCGTGTGAGATCTAATTACGTGTGAAGTGATTCCGCACGGAATCACTTGTCTATAAATAGGGTTGCCTTGATTTCGTTTGTAAGAATTCCGGTCAGAGCAACGAAGTGCTGCCGAAGTGTCGTCTCGCTGTAAATCATTGTGAAATCAATATAGCGACAGTTTAAAGTGATATTCTTGCTGAATTGATCTTGATACGTGTGTTTCCGCCACTCGTATTGAGAAAAACTCTTCTGATCGACTCATTCGGGTTTGAAAACGATCCTACAAGATACGTGTGTTTCCGCCACTCGTATTGAGAAAAACTCTTCTGATCGACTCATTCGGGTTTGAAAACGATCCTACAATGGACTTGGTCCAAACCTTAATTTCCGTTGATGGATCTTTTGCGACCAAGGCTAAGTAAATTGATATACATTCAAATGACATTCATTAGGAATGCTCATACCCTATTAGCCGGTAAGGTTTAAGGATACCATGGCTAATGTATGTTGGTCATCAGGACGATGACTAGCTATAGAAATGCAATTAAGCAATTGTTTAATTTTGGTGTTTAGTGCCAAGCTTCAAGTATGGCAAACTAGAATGAGACACATAACAATCGCAATACCGATGGTGAGACAAATGCTAATGATGCAACAAAGGTGAATCTTAAGGTTAATGGAGTTAATCTCCAAGCTGTGATTGATGCAGCTGTTAGAAAGGCTATGAGAAAGGATCTGAAAAGGTTCAAAAAACCGAATGCTACTTGCTCTAAATCATATTTCCCTGCTCATGAGAAGAGTTCTGCTCACACTTCGAATGCAAAGGACAAACCAAATAAGATGACATATAGCAAGGAGCCCCGTTCCTCTAAAGGATGTACTTAAAAGTACTTTGTCTCTTGCAAGTCAAGAGACTTAAATGGCGAGAAAGGGAGCCATTGATTTCGTAAAGTTGTTGAATGAAATGGAAACCATTATGGACATCAGCGATTGTGCTGAGAAAGACATGGTGAGATATGTATCACAGTCATTCAAGGGCGATGCCCTTAATTGGTGAGGACGTTAATAAAGTCCACAGGAAAGATACCCTCATACAATATAGGATGGTCCAAGTTTATGGACTCATTAGAAAAACCGGTTGTCTGCGACACGGAATAGAAATGATGGAATAAGAATTTTTTACTTTCACCATGAAGGACCTAGACTGTCGACAGTATAATACAGACTATAATTTATTGTCTGGAATACTGTCCTATTCGGTTCATCCAAAATCCAAGCATAATGCACTATATATTGGTGGTTTAGCATCGGAAATAAGAAGGCATATTAAAAGCTTGCTTCTTATAAATCCATTATGGATCTACCTCAGCCACTTACATTTTATGGGTTAAGAAATAAACCGGTCAAAACTGATTTTGCCCTAAAACTGTCAAAGAGAGTATAGCCAAGTATAGAGAGACTAAGAATAGAGGCGCTATTAAGACAGTTCATATCAAAAATGACACCAGGTACATCCCTTATTATGATGGTATTACTAAGAATCATGTTTGGATTCAGGTGCTATTGAGTCTTTCATAGACCATAAGCTTAGCAAACTTTTAGAATTATCCCATAAGAACTCCAGATATTAAGCATAAAGTAAGACTTGCCAAAGAAAATCATAGAGACTTTTCCTTCTATTTTCATCAAATAATCTTCATTCATAAAAATCTAAAGTACTCTTTCTCCAGATCGAGTACGACAATTTATGTTACTTTATTTTGTTATCTCATTGATTTCTATCAACTGCGAATGCTAGACTATGCTTGATAAAAGAGCCATATGAGGATTGGCGTATCCTTGTGTGCTCCATAGATTGCTTCCATGCCTGATCAGTATGGAGGTTTAATGCATGGAACCACTGAGATATCCCGATGGTCATATAGTACTAGAATCGGCTAATGGTATTCAAAGAAGATATCTAATCTAGAAATGTCCAAGTAAGTGTCGCAAATTAAGGCATCCTTGCATTCGTAAAGTAAATGTGTCATTTATCTGACACGGGTATAGATAGATGAACCGGAGCTTGAGATTTGGAAAATCTCTGTAATCTCCTTGTGTCTTGATTATCTTCTCCAAAGACTACCCTGTTTACCTCCTGAGACAAGTAGAGTTAAGATTAACATCCCGCTTAAGGCTATAGTATCGTGAAATCTCCATGACGATTAGTACCTCCAACTCGGGAATAATAGAAACCCTAGTTAGATGAATTTTAAGATAAAGGTTCTTAAAGCCTAATTCGTAATTCTAAGAGTTTCAATATTATTAGTTAGGAAAGACGGTTCTCTTGCTTATGCATTGGTTACCGCAACCCTATTTGGGCAACAATTAAGAAACGCCATCAGCTGCCCAGGATCGTCGATTTGTTCGACTAACCGTAAGGATTTGCTATTCCTTAAGATTGGTTTTAGGCAGTAGTTGGAATAACCATCTCACCTTAAGTGAGTTTCTCTATAATAGTTGTGATAAGTATCAAGGCTGCTCCTTTGGAGACCTTGTATAGATGGGATGTTAGACATCTGTTATTGGACAGAAGTTTGGTAAGTCCAATTATCAGGATCTGAAAGTTGCCTTGGAAACAACGAATAAAATCATACAAATTCATAATCATCTGAAAGTTTCCAGTAATCGGCGGAAAAATCAAGGATTGATGAAAGTCGCAACCCTCTTGAATCCTTAATAAGGAATAAGGTTCAATTGAAGGTATCACCCTAAGAAGGGTGTGCTGAATTTTCAATTTATAGGGCTAGTTAAGTTCTGATATATAGAATCATTCGAGGAAATCGAATATATCAAGATTGGTAAGCTATAAGCTAAAACTTACCTGAGGAGCTTGATGGAAATATATATGTTCCACAACTGTGATCTAAAGATATGTATAGACAATAAGTCAAGAAGCATTGTCACATAAGGATATGCAGACTAATGAAAATTTATGGTTTGATGAGAAACCTGTGTAGATTAAGAATCGACAGGTTAAGAAGCTCCGAAAGAGAGTACGTACCTATTGTATAGGTCAACTGATATGCCCGTAGAGGCCCAAATATGCTATGGAGGATAAGTCCATGATACGTCGGAAAGTACTTCCACTACTTTAGCAAATCTCGAGGTCGAGATTTCTTTTAAGGGGGTGAGGATGTAACACCTCGTAAAATCACGTCCAATAATGTATTGACACGTGTAATAAACCCTAATAAAGTCAAACGTTGAATTTGAGGGAATAATTTTGTGAAAAATCAAAAACTTTGATTATAGAAGGACTGGAAATGTTAACATGTTTATTATAAGCCTCTGAATAACGTTACACGGTAATCATGTTCACAAATGAGCCACTTGTTGATCAAGAGTAGCCGTTTGCGTAATTAATTGAAAGTTTGCGCGATGAAGGGTTAAAAACGTCAACATGTTAATTCTTACCTCTGAGTGACCTTTTTTACAAACCGAGAGGTTCATGATAACTGATTATACTCTCGGGAATGCCTAATATTGGCTATTAAGGGCTTTTATGCCTATAAGTAAAGTTACGCGCAAATTTGCAAGTTAGAGGGACTAAAAGTGTCAATATGTTTAATTATACCTCTGAATGACCTTTTTACAAACCCGAAGCATCACTATGTTTAATAATACTCTCAAGAGTGCCTAACATGGATTAGATAAGGCTTCGATGCTATTAAACGATGATATACGCAAGTTTGCGCATTAGAGGGACCCAAAAGCGTCAACTTTTGAATCTACGCCTTTTGGTGACCATTTAAGCAAACGAGAGCGTAGTAATATTTAAACACATGCTTGGGAATACCCATTATGGGCCATGGAAGGCTTGGATATCATCAAATGACATTTCGCGCTACTTTGTGCGATTTAAGGGACTATTTACGTCAAACTGCAAAAGTATACCGATTCGTATGGTATTGAACCTTCTAGAATATGATCATAAGTTAAACATGCCCTAAATATCCTTTACATAGTTTATAAATAGGCTTAGAGGTGTTTGGTGCGCAAAAATAAACTTATTTGATCAACAGGGACTAAAAGCGTTAAAAAGTGCATAAGTTTGCATTTTCGCGCATATCTTACGTTCTGAATATATATCCGGACATCCAAAAATTTATATAATCATTAAAATATTTTATTTTAGTGATTGGCATGATAAAATTCCATTCGTCACTTAATTTGGATCGTTTTTGCGTTCGTTACGACTTCCGTCGTAATTAACCGAACAACGCAACCGTACGACCAAACGAGCCGACATCCGAGATGTTTTTGAGCATATTTTAAGTTCCCTATACTTTAACTTTATTTTAGAGCCTTGAAATGGGGTTAACGGGGCTTAAAAGTGCCAAAAATCAAGTTTTACAAGTGCAGGGACCATTTTTGAAATTTCTGGCAGATACATTGAACTTGGTCCATTTTTGAGGTTTTGATGGTTTTAACCCATGGTTTTGCACCTTATGGGCTGGTATTTTATGGTTTTACATGTTCCCATGGTATTCTAAAACATTGGGCCCAAGTGTAAGGTCATGATTCAAGCACGGTTTACGAGGAACGATCCTAACGGTTTACCGAAATCTATATAAACCCAACACCTTCATTCTCATTCCTCACAATCTGATTCAAATATCTATAACTTGGGGTTTAACACTTCATACCTGAGCAATTTGAATCAAGATCTTCCTAGCTTGGACCCTTTGTAAGCTTCTTTCGTTCTTTTATGCGTTTTTAAGCGGGAAAGTCAAACAGTGTTTGACTTTCTGCTTTGACCAGTCAATGGTCAACACAAAGTTCGTTTGAACTTCATAACATGAGCGTAATCACGATGGTTATAATCTCTTGTGACTATACCTACTGATTACCACGTTATTTAGGCTTAGTGATGAGTCATAGTTTCGGTCAAAATGTGCGTTTATGCGTATTTTGCAACCAAACTATTTTTGGGTATCAAGACCCTTTGTCTTGATATCAAACTTGTTTTCTAACTTCGTTAAACATGTTTTAACATGTTTAACTCATCACTTTAGGTTTAGTGCTTATGTAGGGTCGTAAGATAAGCGGTCTAAACAACCGCTTAGACTTTCGAACTATACCCGTTTGGTCGATCATTAGGATCCGACCAAACACAATAGGTGACCATAGTTGTATAGGGAATAACCTTCTAAGGTTATACCTTATGGTCACTTCGTTTAGTTAGTTGTATGATAGGTAGTTTATATGCCTTAGGTAAATGACCAAAATACCCCTGCGGGGCTTAATTTGAGTTTAAATTCGTTTTGGGCATATTGGAAGGTATCCTACTGATATCACAACATATTTAAGGCATATTAACTTAGGAAACCTGTTCACGACTCATTTGGTTACCCGTTATGCATTTATCGCATTCGGTACGGGTTATGTAACTAGTTTGCATAAATTAACCGAAACGGGTCAAACCTTATCATTTTTACTTCAAAATCCAAAATGTGTTTAGTTTACCCATATTATACAAGTCTTCAAACTTGTCGGGTCTAAACCACACTCTAATCCGGTCTTCGCTTAATCTTGTGTTTGAACCGTATACCTTTCTTTAAAACTAACCGGTCTAAGTTTAACTTAAGTAAGACCCGTTAGGAATCTAATAGGTTAATTAAAACCTTCATTCCAGATTTAGGAGACCAGTAAAAGATACTTGCACTTGCTGATTTGTACGACTGGGATAAATTTATATAATTTGCTCAGGTAAATACTTTTAACTTATTTTCCCTTATACGGGCTTGGGGTACGGTATATAAAATACCGCTTGGTCGGGCATTGAATTGTTAATCATATGAAGGTTAATTTATTGAGATGACCCGTTTAATCTATTTTGTTTGTTTAAAGCCTTTGGGGGGTTAATGACCATGTCCCGGATATCCTTGGCATCATTCATTGACATGGCCACGACCTAAGCACGGGGTGTAGGCATACACCTGCCGGTGCGTATATAAAAAGATATAACCGCCTGTTCGAGAATAACTCGCCGCGGGATTATATTATGTGGTGTGTCAGTTAATCTTTAACTCGGTTTTCAGCCCGGACTACTGAACGTATAATAAACACGTAATTCTTTAACAAGTTTATTTTTAAATAATTATCCCAAGTTATAAAAGATATTTTGTGCCTTGTGCATTCAAGTCAATTTTTTAAACATTTTCAAAATGAGTCGGTTAATTGTATTTACCAGTGAAAACTGACGTATTTTCCAAAAAGGTTAAGTGCAGGTACTAATCGGAATAGGCTGGCTACTCCTAGCATCAATAAAGAGTCTTGCAAGCTTAGATGTTTATAAATCTGCTGAACAGTGTTTCTTTTAACTTTGATCCGCCTGTGGATCCTTTACAACCATTTTTGTAATAAATGATATTACTTCCATTCGGTTTGTAATGTTTATATCTTTCGACTTCCGCTGTGTATATAATCTGTGATAAATTGTCTATGATGATATCAACTACGTCACGATACTCCCCACCGGGCCCACCGGTAAAACGTGGAAATATCGGGGTGTGACAATCTTGTGATTACATGCGTATGTGCTACTGTGCTTCTGTGCCCTACGTGCTTATGTGTTTATGTGCCTCTATGTGAATCTGTGATTTTGTGCCTATGTGTTTACGTGATTGTACGTATTCCTGAGCTTTAGTAATATTAGGATTGTGAGGTGAGATTCGATTACGTTGTGTTGAGTCCCATGACGATGTCTGTTGCAGACAATGTCGTCATCTGGATCTCGCGCTACCCGTGATGCTCGCCGAAAGCAAGCAGACAAACGCCTCGCTGCCATGATCACTAAGCAAATGACAAAGGTTGTACCCTAAGTCGTCAGCGAACTGTACGAGAACATGAACAAATCGTCTGAGGAATCCAGGACCGAGACTCCCAAAGCTGCTTTCAGCTTCAAACAGTTCAAGGCATGTGGACCGAAAGAGTTCACTGGAGAAGAAGGCCCTACGGCTTTGTTTCAATGGTTTGACTCGATCGAAGTCACTCTGCGACAGAGCGGATGTCCTGATAATCTCCGCACACTAAACGCGACCGGCGTCTTCCAGTCCCGCGCTCTAGACTGGTGGACGGCTGAAAGGAACAAGCGCGGAAATGATGCAGCTTACGGTCTGTCATGGGACGAGTTGAAGAACGTTATGCTCGAAGAGTTCTGCCCTCCCCATGAGCGCCAGAAGCTGGAGGACGAGTTCTGGCACATTAAGCAGAAAGAAGGTGACAACGCTGCCCTGACTGCTCGCTTCAAGTAGCTCAGCATCATCTGCCCCGATCAAGTGAAGACACCCGACATGGCAATCAATAAGTATATCCGAGCTCTACCCGACTGTGTTGCGGATTTTGTGCATGCCGCAAAGACAGCAACGATCGAAGAAACCTACTTACTTGCCGCCGAAATCAACGACAAGCGAGTAAAAGCTGGTTTTTGGGATAAAACTTCGAAGAACCTGCACCAAGTCACCACCGCACCAACCGCCGAACCCGCCGCTGCTCAATCGTCAAAGCCCTCACGCCGCAAGAAGAAGAAGAACAACAGCAGTTCCAGCAACAAGAACTGTGCTGCCACTACCACTGCTGCTCCACTTCAAGCCGTACCGGCTCAGCAACAATCTCACCACCGACTAGCACCAACTACTTATGCACCGCCTGCAAAGCGTGCATACACCGACCCTCACCCTGCCTGCCCGACATGCTCTTACCATCACCCGGTGGGTTTAGCTTGCCGTTTTTGCGCCCACTGCAATATGTACGGCCACTTCACTGCTAACTGCCGTACTGGTCCTCGTCAAGCACCAGCTCAAGCCACTACTCATCAAGCTCTGCTCCCAGCCCCGCAAGGCCAACAAGCAGCTCAGGCACCCGCGGTCAACGCCTGAGTCTGCTTCGCATGTGGTGATCCCAACCACTTTGCGAATATGTGCCCGAACAGGGTTGTGAAACAAGAGCCCCAGCAGCAGCAACAAAACCAGTAGCAACAGCCTCAGCAGCAGCAATAAGCCGCACGCGCCAGAACTTTCAACATCAATGTGCGCCAAGCCCAGGCTGACAATAACATGGTCAATGGTACGTTCCTTGTGAATGGTATTTATGCTTCGTGTTTGTTTGATACTGGAGCCGATAACTGCTTTGTGTCGTTTGAATTTGAGAAACTCCTTAGTCGTAAGCGCTCCTATCTCTCCTCGACGTTCGATGTTGAAGTCGCCACCGGAAGAACTATCGCCGTTAATTCTGTTCTTCGTGATTGTACTCTTGAGCTCAGCAATCACATCTTCCCAATCGACCTTATTCCGATGCAACTCGGAAGTTTTGACATCATAGTAGGCATGGACTTTCTTCGCGAAAACCATGCTGAAGTTGTGTGCTTCGATAAGATGATTCGATTCTCACTCGCGAATCGTGATTTATTGTGTGTCTATGGTGAAACTGCTTCGAAAGGTCTCAAACTCATGTCATGTGTACAAGCTAGCAAGTATCTCTGCAAGGAATACAGAGCTTTCTTGGCTAACATTGTAGTAGCGGAGAAGGAAAAGAAAGGTAGTCCGGGAGTAAGCGAAGTCCCCGTTGTGTGTGAATTTCCCAATGTGTTTCCTGATTATCTACCAGGTTTACCGCCAAGTCGTGATATCGACTTTCGTATCGACGTCATTCCTGGAGCCAACCCTGTTGCCAAAGCTCCTTACCGACTCGAACCATCCGAAATGCGTGAACTCTCGAGTCAGCTTCAGGAATTACTTGAGAAAGGCTTCATTCGCCCGAGCACCTCTCCTTTGGGCGCGCCTGTCCTTTTCATCAAAAAAAAGGATGGGTCGTTTAGGATGTGCCGACTACCGGGAATTGAATAAGCTAACTATCAAGAACCGCTATCCCCTGCCTCGCATTGATGATTTGTTTGATCAGCTACAAGGTGCTATGTGTTTCTCGAAGATCGATCTACGCTCAGGCTATCACCAGCTACGCATTCAAGAGGAGGATATACCCAAAACCGCGTTTCGCACCCGTTATGGCCATTATGAATTCGTTGTTATGCCTTTTGGTTTAACCAACGCACCCGCGGTTTTCATGGATCTGATGAATCGCGTGTGTAAACCATATCTCGATCGTTTCGTCATCGTGTTCATCGACGATGTCTTGATCTATTCCAAGTCGAAAGCCGAACACGCGCAACATCTACGTTTGGTCCTCGAGTTACTCCAGGGGAATCGACTCTATGCCAAGTTCTCCAAGTGTGAATTTTGGTTGGAGGAGGTTCAGTTTCTGGGTCACATTGTCAATAGTCGAGATATTCACGTCGATCCCGCGAAAATAGAAGCAGTCAAGAATTGGATTACACCCAAGAGCCCTTCGGAAGTCCGTTCTTTCCTCGGATTGGCGGGCTATTATCGACGTTTCATCGAAGGATTCTCAAAGATCGTTGTGCCGCTTACCGCTCTTACACATAAAGACAAGCCTTTTGTTTGGGGAATTGAACAAGAGTCTGCCTTCCAAACCCTCAAGCGCATGCTTTGCAATGCTCTTGTTCTCACTCTACCCGACGGAAACGACGACTTCATTGTCTATTGTGATGCTTCCAGCCTTGGGCTTGGTTGTGTTCTCATGCAACGGGACAAGGTTATAGCTTACGCATCTCGTCAGCTCAAAATCCCTGAGAAGAACTATACAACCCATGATCTCGAGCTAGGGGCGGTTGTTTTTGTGTTAAAGATTTGGCGACACTACCTGTATGGTACCAAGTGTACGATCTTCACCGATCATAGGAGCCTACAACATATCTTTGATCAAAAAGAACTTAATATGCGTCAACGCCGATGGGTAGAACTTCTCAACGATTACGACTGTGAGATTCGTTATCACCCGGGCAAGGCAAATGTCGTTGCCGACGCACTCAGCAGACAGAGCTATCTGCTCAACATTCGTGATGTCCAAGCCCAATACGACCTTGAAACCCTCATCTGCGAAGCCCAGCATGCCTGTTTTAATGAACGCACTCTGAAGAAGGAACAAATCTATCACGATGGAGCCCAGCTTGTGAATAAGCCGAGTGGGATATTCCATTATCTGGACCGGATTTGGATCCCTAAACTGACCGATTTGCGACAGATATTGATGGACGAAGCCCACAAGTCTCGGTATTCTATTCATCCAGGTGCCGATAAAATGTACCAGGATCTTCGCTACAAGTACTGGTGGCCGGGCATGAAAAGGGATATTGCTCTCTACGTTGGAAAGTGCCTGACTTGTGCAAAGGTTAAGGCCGAACACCAAAGACCCTCTGGCCTACTCGAACAACCGCCAATCCCTATGTGGAAGTAGGAGAGTATAGCTATGGACTTCATAACAAAGCTTCTGCACACGTCATCAGGTCACGACAGCATATGGGTTGTTGTTGACCGTTTGATCAAATCAGCTCACTTTTTGCCTATACGGGAAGACTACAAAGTAGAACGATTAGCCCGAATCTACACCAATGAGATCATTTGTCGACATGGCACGCCTCGTGACATCATCTCTGACCGTGATGCTCGGTTTACCTCGCGACTGTGGGAAACATTTCAAGCAGCTCTCGGTACTACGCTTAACCTGAGTACCGCATTCCACCCTCAAACCGACGGTCAGATTGAAAGAACGATCTGTACTCTTGAAGACATGCTCCGTTCGTGTGTCATAGATTTCGGTGGTAATTGAGATGCATACCTACCGTTAGTCGAATTCTCGTACAACAACAACTATCATACCAGCATTCAAATGGCACCATTCGAGGCTTTATACGGAAGAAAATGTCGATCTCCTATTGTATGGCACGATATCGGTCACTCGCAACTAACCGGTCCTGAGCTATTGCAAGAAAAGACTGACAAAGTCCTCCAGATTCGAGACAACTTGCTGAAAGCTCGAAGTCGACAGAAAAGTTACGCCGATAGACGATGCAAGCCCCTTGAATTTGACGTTGGCGACTACGTACTCCTAAAGGTATCACCTTGGAAGGGTGTGGTCAGATTCGGCAAGAAAGGGAAACTAGCGCCTCGATATGTTGGACCTTTTAAGATTCTGGAAAGAATCGGAAAAGTCGCCTACAGACTCGAACTACCGGAGGAACTTAGTAACGTCCACCCGACTTTCCATGTGTCAAACCTCCGAAAGTGCCTGGCTGAGCATGACTTATTTGTACCTCTCGATGACCTCCAAGTAAACGAAACACTACACTTCGTGGAGAAGCCTGTCGAAATCATAGATCGCCAAACCAAGCAGCTCAGACGCTCGCGCATTCCTATTGTGAAAGTCCGATGGGAAGGCAAACGAGGCGCAGAGTTCACTTGGGAACTCGAAAGTGACATGAAGGCGAAGTACCCGCAGTTTTTTGTTACGAATTCGGCCTAATTTCGGGACGAAATTCCCTCAACTAGGGGAGGCTGTAACACCCCGCGTTTCGAAAATCAAAGTCAAAGTCAACGTTGACTGTTTTGACTTCTTTGACCGTAGAGAATCTAACTATTTTATTGCTTTAGCTGTATTATGTGGAGTAATTATTAATAATCGAGTTTTAATCGCTATTTATCGTATGTTTATCGCTGACAATCACCTTACGACTTTGAACTATAGGAAGTAACAATGCGATAAAGTTAATCTAACACTAAACGAATCGACATCAATCGTAACTCGAATCGCAGGTTTGGGATACTGTTTATGTGTGTGTGTGCCCTATATGTATTACTTGTGCATGTTTAATTATGTTTATGTGGTGATCAATCGAAACGCAATCGAAACTCAATAGCAATCGAATCGCAAACGCTAAACAAAGGAAAAAGTAGGATGCTTGTATGTTGATATAGTAGTTGGGATTAAAAGTAATTTGACTAGGAAACTTTATTACATCGAAACGCTCGCAATCGTAATTGAAACGGCAAAACTCGTCGCACCGAACACTCAAACAAGGTGACTGATAGACCAGGCGACCGGCCGTTCAATCGGACTGCCATCCGATCGGACAAGTTGTTCGATCGAGCTGCCTAACCGATCGACCAGCCCCTCTCCACTCCTTTCCACTTTGGGTAACCCTATAAATACCCCATGTCACTCTCAAACTTTCCACTTTTGGCAACTGACGTCCGACCAGCGCTCTAACCTTGCTTTTTCTCCGATTTCTCGCAATTCCGGTAAGATCTCGTCCTAAATCTTGTACTTCCTTAATCTACACGCACTCCTACACCATTCTATCTTTTGAATCTTAACTTTTAACCGTGAAATCATCAAGATTCAAGGTGTTCTAGGATGACGTCATCATGTGTTCTTGAAGAACTTCATGTTTTGGCCTCAATCCATCAAGAACAACTTAGATCTAATCGATTACCACATAAACAAACAAAGATCTTTCATAGATCTAGACATATTCACAATGAAAAAGATTGAAAGATGGTTTTCCCACTTTCTTTCAACTCTTTTACACTCAATGCATTCAAAACCGATGGAATCGGAGCTTGTGCCGACTTACTACTCATCCTTGTGGTTATGTTGGCTCAAGATCTAGATTCTATCCACGAGACTACCGATTTCGGGTTAAACATAGAACACCGTCTCGAACCGTTCACTGACCGGGTTTGGGTGATTCCTGTCAGATCAGTGGTACCAAGTATTGACGAGGTTTCTGTTGCTTAACATGTTATCAAAACGTCTCGATAAAACGACAAACTATCAAAACAACCAAGTGTAAGACGAACAGGTCGACCAGGACGGGGTGCCGTCCGATCGGACTGCTGTCCGAATGAACAGCCAATCCGAACGACTGGCCAATCCGAACGACTTACACCTTGGTCCCACACTTAACCTTTATTTTGAAACCTCGAAGGATGAACATTGAACTAAGGGCTGACCGATAGGATTGCCATCCAAACGAGCTGCAACTTGACCATGTAATGATCAGACTTCAACACTTAAACAATTTTCAACATGTTCAACGCACAAGGGATGCCACCTGATCGAACCACCGTCCGATCGAGTGACAACCTGCTGTGAACTTGTTCTCACTAAAGTGTCCAACCAATTGGGTTGTCGTCCGATCGAACGACCGTCCGATCGACCGACCTGAGAGGTAGAGATACTTCTATGTTTTCAAAATGCTACAACGAAACCTTCAAAAGTCAAGCCATCATACACAAACACATCCTTCTCAAAGGAAGAAACAATCCACTCGAAAGGTCACCCGACCGGATGACCATCCGAGCGGACTGCCAACCGAACGACCGGCCATCCGATCGAACTACTGATCGACCCAACTATCAATTGTTCCGTTTTGACGCGACGCTTATCGTTATGCTATCAATCTGTTCAGGCTAACCCTACTCTCTAGCGCTCCCTTCAATCCATCAACCGCTGTGAGTATACTCGATCCCTTTTTACTTTACGCACTTTTGGGTGTTACATACGTTACTTATACAAAATTACATCGAACACACTACGCAATACTTTAAACGCAAACCGTTATCGCATGTATACGTGACTAAATGAATGCTTCTTTGTTATGTTTACACATGGAATGCTGTCTACCTGCCTTAGCAACGGTAGTACTATTAGTTTGGACTCAGCACCCGTTCACTCGGGGGTTGTTAAGGACAATTACCTACATGGCTCACAGTGGAGAGTATGTATCGCGAATTGCCTTGGGCAGTCAACCCGCAGTCATTGGTATCGATAGGTTCATGTCGATAACTAACATGCCTCTTTTCACTCTGTGTACGTGCTGGTTATGCGTAATGCTTTCGAACTCTATATGCTATTATCAAACTTGTATGCTTACCTTTACACTATGTGTATTGACTTTTACTTTAACGTATGTGACAGGTGCCTAGGATGCTTATTTGCGTTCTTTGTAGTGATGAAATCGAGGCTAGGACAAGTCTAGAAACCAATAAACAATCACCTGTAATAAATCTGAGTTGTCGGAACAAAACAATTTGACTAGATCTTGTCTGTAATAATTACGTTATCTTTTAAGACGTGGTATAGGACATGTTGTTTAATTAATTGGTAATGATAGTTGTTATGGAAACTTCTGGACAATCTGTTTCGCTCAGTGCCATGCCCCGATGTTTCCGCCATCGGTTGGGGTGTGACAGATTGGTATCAGAGCCATAACTATAGGGAATTAGGCAAGACTCGACCTAGTCTGGGTCGATGTCTTAGAGACCTAGTCTATAGTTAGGAACCAACAGACCGACTCGTGCATGTCCCGTAGGGATTATGTGTGAGCGTACTGCCATTTCTCGCTAGTCTCGCCTATACTGCACTATCACTGCACTCGAATTTTCAAATTATGAATGAGCTATTAAGTCGAGATTAGGTGTGAAAACCGCAAACTCTCGACTAAGTTGCTTGTTCAACCCACTTTTTTATCTATAAACACGAGAAATTGCGTTGAAATAGGAGTGAAATCCATACTTTGAAGCATAATTCTCTCTTATTTTATCAAAACAGGAACGAAGTTGTTAAGCCAGGGGTGGAACCCTAACCTTGATGACTTGTTCCGACCTTTACTTGGTTTACCAAAACTCTCACCAAAGTCTCGACGGACTCCAACGACCTGAAGTCACGGTATGACTAAAGGGATGCGTGCCGAACGCCCAAGAAGCGAGGCAAAAGCACAGTCCTGAAGGTCAAAATGTGTACAACAAGTCCTTGAGAATAGTCAAATCACTTTGGATAGTCAATGTCTAATAGCCGCAGACGATCTATTTCTCGATTTCTATGTGTTTCGATTCTGAGCCCGCAACTACTGACTCTGATGATTCGTCGATTTTATGTGTGTATATGTGTTTACCTGTTTATATGTTTAAATTTTGGAGACTTATCCAATTTTTGCTTTCTCTTCGATCGACACGCACGACCCGCATTGCTTATCTATCTCAAAATGTTAACAAATCGTTACTACCATAAGAAACCACCGTACGTTATGTCGACCGCTATATTATACGTTTATATTATACTACTCGATATGTTAATCGCGACCGCTATTCTCGAACACTCGTGAGCCTTGAATGATAGATTTCTGTATTCTGACTGCATCTTGTGATTACATGCGTATGTGTTACTGTGCTTCTGTGCTTCTCTGCCTCTACGTGCTTATGTGTATTTACATGATTGTACGTGTTCCTGAGCTTTAGTAATATTAGGATTGTGAGGTGAGATTCGATTACGTTGTGTTGAGTCCCGTGACGATGTCTGTTGCAGACAATGTCGTCATCTGGATCTCGCGCTACCCGTGATGCTCGCCGAAAGCAAGCAGACAAACGCCTCGCTGCCATGATCACTAAGAAAATGGCAAAGGTTATACCCCAAGTCGTCAGCGAACTGTACGAGAACATGAGCAAATCCGTTAGAAGCTAATGTTCTTTGGAAATTATGAAAAATGATTAAGTGTTGAAGTCCAAATGTCAACTGATCGGATGGTCATTCGATCGGATAGTAATCCGATCGGACGGCAATCCATTTCGTCGTTCAGATCCTTGAATAGCTTGGAAATGTTTAAGTGTTGGAGCCAAGTGCAATCTGATCGGATAGCAGTTCGATCGGATGGCTATCCGATCGGACGACAATCCATCCCAACGAACCAGATCATCTTGAACTTGATTACTTTTGAAAGTTTTCGCGGTTTGATCGAGATGGTATGACAATGTATTAAACAATGGAACTCCACCGAGGCCAAGTCTTCAGATCGGATGGGAATCACCCCGTCCGATTAGTTAACTGTCCTTGACGGTTGTTCGTGTTCAACCCGTTAACCGGTCATCTCGTCAATAGAAATCAGTTCTCAAACCGACACTTCACTAGAGAATGAGCAGAAGGCCCGAACGAGCTCTGATCCTATCGGGTTTTAAGTAAAAAGTTAAGAAATTAAGAAAGTTTGACGAAAGCTTGAAATACTTAGATTCGGCTTAGATCTAGGTGAGCTTAGTCCTTACACGCCGTGGAATCCATTAGATTTGAACTGTTCTTGATGAGATGAGGTCACACTTCCTTGCTCCTAAGAACTCCATGATGACATCACCGTAGAACGCCCCAAATCAGAGGATTTTACGGTGAAAGAGTGAGATTTGATGGTGGAAAAGGTGAAGGAGTGCGTGTAGATCATAGAAGTACGAGATTTGAGGTAGAAACTTACAAGAATCATGAGAAATCGAGAGAAATAGAGCCAAAAGTGCGCTGGTCGAATGAGAACTGTCACATCACTGTTCAAGTGATGTGACAAGTGCTATTTATAGGTAAAGAGGAGAGGAGGTGATGGAGTGCCATGGATCGGATGGCCATCCGATCAATTGGTCACTCGATCGGATGGTCATCCGATCGGATGACCATTCGATCGAATGGTCGTTCGATCGGTGGTCTCCGGCGAGTTACGTTTCGATATTTCATTTCGTTCGTTCAGCGTTGCGATGGTTTGGTTACACATTTTCATACACATATTCATATATTTATTATAATTAGTCACAAAGGGTCGTATAAATATTCATATTTCCAAATTTGCGTTGCGATAATCGAGTTCCATTCCGAATATGCGTTGCGTTGCGACGCATCACGGCTATCGAGGAGGGTAGAATAGGTCCACTCAACGTCATCGTGAGCGTTAGTGTGTGTGATGCGATGTGTTATAGCGATAAAATATGCGAGATATGCGAAAATACTGCGATATAGCGATAAGCGATATAGTTACATTATGATCTGGATCTCTGGTGCTAGGCGTAACGAGTATGGCTAGTAGTAACAACGCACGAACGTGCGTGTTGTTACATCAGACACGCTCAATAGTTCAGTAAAAATTAACAACATATCTGCAACAAAAACCTAAAATTCAGCACTGTCGTCGCCTTCAATCATTAAGAATCGTCGCCACCTTCAAAACTGCAACAAAACCCTAAAATTCGATCTACAAACTCCTTTAATCAAAGTCGCCATCAGAGCATCGTCGTCATCATCATAGCACTAAAATTCAAACACCTCCCCAACTAAAACTGAAAGTTTGATGGAAGGATTGGAGTTTGTCGATCAGATCTAATGTTATACGTTTCCGTGTTCTGACATCTTAGTTGAGGAAGGTGGTGATAGTGGTGGAGTTGCGGTGGGGATGGTGGTGTTGCAGTGGTGGTGCGGTGGGGATGGTGATGGTGCAGTGGTGGTACGGTGGTGTTAATGGAGGTGGTAGGGGTCTCTATATATAGAGAAAGAGATTGCAGGTGTATGTGATAGAGAGAGAGAGAGAGAGAGAGAGAGAGAGAAGAGAGACAGAGAGACAGAGGGGTGTTTAGAGAGAGAGAGAATGCAGAGTTTGAGGGGTGTTTACATCTTTATATATTATATAAATTTTCTATTAATGACCATTTTGCCCTTGAGGAAAAGAACAAAATAGCAGGATTTAATTTGAGAAATATGACCTGATTTCACTTTTAGACCAAAATTGCAAAAAAAAAAAAAATGAAACCACAGGGACCCAGATGCAAAAAGGTTTGAGTTTTGGACTAAAGTGGCAAAAGTGACCAAACCTCAGCGACCAAAATGGCAGTTTACTCTATAATTTATAAAGTTTACTCTACATTGGGAAGTGCCTGACTTGCTCGAAAGTCAAGGCTGAACATCAAAGACCCTCTGGCTTACTCGAACAACCCCCGATCCCTATGTGGAAGTGGGAAAGTATAGCTATGGACTTCATAACGAAACTTTCGTGCATGCCATCAAGTCACGACTGTATTTGGGTTGTTGTTGACCGTTTAACCAAATCTGCTCATTTTCTGCCAATACGAGAAGACTACAAGGTAGAAAGATTAGCCCGAATCTACACCGACGAGATCATTTGTGACCGTGACGCTCGGTTTACCTCGCGTCTATGGGAAACGTTTCAAACGGCTCTCGGTACTACGCTTAATCTAAGTACCGCGTTTCATCCCCAAACCGACGGTCAGACTGAAAGAACGATTCGTACCCTTGAAGACATGCTCCGGTCGTGTGTCATAGATTTTGGTGGTAATTGGGACGCATACTTGCCTCTAGTCGAATTCTCGTACAATAACAGTTATCATTCCAGCATTCAAATGGCACCATTTGAGGCTTTATACGGAAGAAAATGTCGATCGCCTATTGTATGGCACGAGATCGGGCACTCGCAATTAACCGGTCCTGAGCTATTGCAAGAAACGACTGACAAAGTCCTCCAAATTCGAGACAATCTGCTGAAAGCTCGGAGTCGTCAGAAAAGTTACGTCGATAGACGACGCAAGCCCCTTGAATTTGACGTTGGCGACTACGTACTCCTAAAGGTATCACCTTGGAAGGGTGTGGTCAGATTCGGAAAGAAAGGGAAACTATCGCCTCGATATGTTGGACCTTTTAAGATCCTGGAAAGGATCAGAAAAGTCACCTACAGACTCGAACTACCGGAAGAACTTAGTAATGTCCACCCGACTTTCCATGTGTCGAACCTCAGAAAGTGCCTGGTTGAGCATGATTTAATTGTGCCTCTAGAAGACCTCCAAGTAAACGAAACACTACATTTCGTGGAGAAGCCTGTCGAAATCATGGACCGCCAAACCAAGCAACTCAGACGCTCGCGCATTCCCATTGTGAAGGTTCGATGGGAAGGCAAACGAGGCGAAGAGTTCACTTGGGAACTCAAAAGCGACATGAAGGCGAAGTACCCACAGTTGTTGTTACGGCTTCAGCCTAATTTCGGGACGAAATTCCCTCAACTAGGGGAGGCTGTAACACCCCGTGTTTCAAAAGTCAAGGTCAAAGTCAAGATTGACTTCTTTGACTTGTATATAGTCTATTTTATGCTTTACGTTAGTTGTATTATGTACAATGGAGGTTTAATCGCTATTTATCGCATATTAATCGCATGTTTAATCGCCTATCGCTATCGCAATCGCAACTCGAATTACGCAATCTGGTTATTGTTCTTATGTGTGTGTGTGTGCCTTATGTGTTACTTGTGTATGTTTATTTATGTTTGTGTGATGGTGACTAAGCGAAACGCAATCGAAACTCAATCGCAATCGAATCGCAAACGCTAAACGCAAGTCAATTAAGGATGATTGTATGTTGATATAGTAGTTGGGATTAAAAGTAATTTGAATAGGAAACTCTATCGCATCGCCACGCTCAGCACGCGAATCGAAATCGCAAAACCCATCGCGCCATTCACTCCAATCGAGTAGCCAGCCGATCGAGCTGCCACCCGATCGAGTTGCCACTCGATCGAGGTGCCACTCGATCGAGCAGCCACCCGATCGGGTCACCACCCGATCGACCAGCCCTCTCCTTCCCCCTTTCCTTTTATGGAAACCCTATAAATACCCCTGTCAACATCACAAACTTACCTTTTTCTGCACCTCTCGTCCGACCAGCGCTTCCTGCCCACTTTTCTTTAGATTTCTCGCGATTCTTGTAAGTTTTCCATCTAAATCTTGTACCTTCTTGATCTACACGCACTCCTACACCTTTCTATCTTTTAAATCTTAACTTTTGACCGTGAAATCACTAGATTTGAGGTGTTCTAGGATGATGTCATCATGGAGTTCTTATGAACTTCATGTTTTGGCTTCAATCCACCAAGAACAACTTAAATCTGAATGATTTCCACACATATAAACAAAGATCTTTCATAGATCTGAACATATTCATGGTGAAAAGGATTGAAAGATGGTTCTCCAACTTTCTTTCAACTCTTTTACACTCAATGCACTCAGAACCGATAGAATCAGGGCTTGTTCTAACCTTCTACTCTTTCGTGTTGATGTGTTGGTTCAGGATCTTGATTCTATCCACAATATGTTGATTTCGGGTTTGCACATGAACAAACAACTCGAACCGGGAACTGTACGGACCAGGGTGATTCATGTCCGGCCAGCTCACTTGGGACGGGATAAGGGTTCCGTTGTACAAACCAGACATCAAAACGTCTCATTCAAAACTACGACACTCCAAACGGAAACCAGAGTTAGAACGATCAGACCGTCGGAACGGACTACTGTCCGATCGGGTTACCACCCGATCGGATTGTCATCCTATCGACCGGCCGTCCGATCGGGCTGCACTTGGTTCTATACTTAAACCATTTTCTCAAACTAATAAAGGATCTGAACGTTGAAACGGATTACCACCCGATCGGATTGCCATCCGATCGAGTAACCGTCCGATCGTGTGACGTTTAGGGACTTAATAATTTTCAACATGTTCACTCCGAACAGATTGCCACCCGATCGGATAGCCATCCGATCGAGTGACCCCCCTGCTGTGAATTTGTTCTCAACCTGAGAAGCCTCGCCAATCGGATTGCTGTCCGATCGGACTGCCGTCCGATCGACCGACCTGAAAGGTAGAGATACTTCTCCATTTTCAAAATGCTACAACGAAAACTTCAAAAGACAAGCCATCATACACAAACACATCCATCCCAAACAAGATGACAATCCAGTCGAGTGCCCACCCGATAGAGTAACCGCCCGAACGGATTGTCATCCGAGCGACCAGCCACCCGATCGGATTGTCACCCGACCGGATTGCTGTTCGACCCACTAACACCTTGCTTCATTTTATGCGCCGCTTATCGTTTATGCTATCATTCTGATCAGGCTAACCTTACTCCCTAGCGCTCCCTTCAATCCATCAATCGCTGTGAGTATACTCGATCCTTTTTTGCCTTACGCACTTTTGGGTGTTACATACGTTACTTATCTAAATCACATTGAACACACTACGCTATACTTTAACGCTAACTGTTACCGCATGTTATACGTGACTTAATGAATGCTTGTTTGTTATGTTTACACATGGAATACTGTCTACCTGCCTTAGCAACGATAGTACTATAGTTTGGACTCAGAACCTGTTCACCCAGGGGTTGTTAAGGACAATTAATTACATGGCTCACAGTGGTGAGTGTGTATTACGAACTGCCTTGGGCAGTCAACCCGCAGTCATTGGTATCGATAGGTTCATGTCGATAACTTACGTGCTTCATTTCACTCTGTGTACGTGCTGGTTATGCGTAAACAATTTCGAACTCTATATGCTATTATCAAACTTGTATGCTCACCTTTATACTATGTGTATTGACTTTTACTTTAACGTATGTGGCAGGTGCTTAAGATGTTAATTTGCTTGGATTGCTGTGAAATCGAGGCTAGGAAAGGGTCTAGAAACAAAGACAATTTATATTTATTTCTTTAGAATCTGAGTTGTTGGAACATACTTTTGTTTGAAGAATATATATGTCTGTAATAACTATTTTATCTTATGGGTCATGGTATGGGACATGATACTTAAACTATTCGGTAATGTAGTCGTTATGGAATTTCTTTGAACAATCTGTTTCGCTTAGTGCCGCGCCCCGATGATTCCGCCATCGGCTGGGGTGTGACAACAACTGTCCGAACTATCATCTGAAATCATTTCTCTCTCTTCGACGGAATCGAAATCCACCAGATTTGGGGCTAGGGTTTGATGAAATCCAACCAGATTTGCGGCTGTGATGTTATGAGTTTAGAGAGGGAGAGAGTGGCGGTGGTGTAGCTCCGATGATGATAATGATAATGATGATGATGGTGATGTATCAGGTGGTGGCTTATGTAGCGGTTGTAATATTTTAGAGAGAGAGTGTGTGTTTAATGAGGATGAAATACGGTGCAGTAATTATATATCTGTTGACCTTTTGGTTTTATTTAATAAAAAAATTAAATAAAAGCGTGAAATGACCATAAAACCCTCATGTGACTAGACTTAACTCTAATTTTTAACCTGGTTAGTACTAAAGGACGAAATGCGTAATGAATTATCAAAATAAAGGATTGTGGCTATAATTATTGAAGTTAAAGGTTATCCACTACAATCCCACACAATCATAAAAAACCCAAAAGTGTAATTTACCCTTTTTAAGATTCTTATAATTTATAATTTTAAGAATGTTACGTGCAAGCATTATCCTATATATTAAAAAACCAAGTTTATGAATAGTATTAGGGGCAGTTTTGTAATTTCATTGTACAGTTCTTGCATCATATTCATCCACGTACACCCCATCCTCACTTCTTCATCCTCTATCCTCTGCACCCAATTCTCATCTAAGAAACCCTAATCCTCACACCAACTCACCATTTTCTTCATTTCTCTCTTACAAGAAGACCCAAATACCCACACCACAAAACCACTCCCTCCCTCTCTCTCGAATCCGGAGACAGAGGACTTCTTCTCCGAACAACAGCCTGCGACCTCCGATTTCCTCCACCACGGCAACCATCTTCCACCCATCGGCCGACCACCAATCGACCACCGAGAATCACCACCTTCTTCACCCCCGACCTTTTAATATTAAACTTATAAATGTATTCATGCATACCTTATATTTGTTTTTATTACCCTTTGATAACTGCTGAAAGCTGAGTTTTTTTTTCTTTTCTGAACTTTACTGGTGGAGAAAATATTTATTAAAATAGTGTTTCTCGAAAACTATTTACTAAAATAGTAGTTTTTATTTATTTTGTGTTTGTATTTTGTTTTTATTACAAAACCAGATCAAAAACTTGTGCATTACACGCAGAGCGGTCTAGGTGTGTTCAGAATTCGTTTCGAATTCGAAAAATTCGAAATTCAATTTAATTCGTTTCAAGTAATAAGAACTCGAATTCTATTCAGTTCGTGTCCAGTAAATCGAATACAAATTTATAATTTTAAATTCGATTCGATTTGAAATTCGGATTACAATTATACATATTTATTTATTATTTTTTATATATAATGCATATATAACTTTTATTGGGTTATAGTATAAATTAATCTCTGAATTTATTCTAAATATTAAAATAACTCATTACGAAACCTGTTATAAAGCCCATAACTAAAACGAATTTATTACATATTTTAACTGAATTTGAATCAAAACGAATTTATTCGGATTCGAACTTTTAATCGAATTCGAATTGGGATTTCAATTCGAAATCGAATCGAATTGGTTGGTCTTAATCAAATTCGAATTGAATACAAATTTAAGCAAAAAAAAAAATTTATTCAAAAATTCGATATTCTATCGCTGAGCACCCCTAGAGCCGTCCCCGGGAATACTAAAATATCATTGAGCCTCTAGCGAGTAGTGAAATCGAGCCTTAAAGTGTGTGTGTGAGATAAAGCTTAAAGTGTATTAAAAACTTAAAATGTATAATGAAAAATAAAATACGTCTATAAAAAATTATTTTTTAAAATTTTGGGCCCTCCGAAGACTTGGGCCGCAAGCGGTCGTCCGACCTACCTAGCTCTCTAAGCCGGGACATATTACACGTTGGTTGGATCAATAAAATATTAAATATTTATTAATAAGCGGAAAAAAGAAAATTAATATTAAATAAATCAATTATTCATAAAATAAATAATAATAAAGAAAATAATAAACGGTTGAGAAACAATAAGTAAAATTATTTTGTTTAATTACTTATTTATTAGATATAACTTAATTATATATCATATTATAAATAGTTATATATCGCATCTTGTTTGTACAACTATAATTTGATGTTTGTCATATCTTTTACCAAAAAAAATTTTAACAACAAATTTCTTTTAATCTATGTCGTTTGTGAGAGTTAAACCCAATGCATCCTCTTCCTAAACCCAGAAGTTCATATACTTTGTTTTTGTCTATAAACCACAACCCCATTGGTATCTTTTATACTAATTCTTAATATTTAACTTTCTAAAGAAAATATTGGTTGTAAATTTTATAAATATGAACTTTAAATACTTGTAATAAAAAAAAAAGTTAAATGTCATTTTAGTCCCTGTAGTTTGGGTCATTTTGCCAGTTTAGTCAAAATGTTTCATTTTTTCGCAAGTGGGTCCAAAAAGTTTTCACCGTTTTCATTTTAGTCCACTGATTTAACTTCATCCGTTTTTTCTGTTAACGAGAAGGGCAATTCGGTCATTTATATGGTTGAATTGTCATTTTAGTTAACAGAATTACATATAAAATGACCGAATTGCCCTTCTCGTTAATAGAAAAAAATGAATAAAGTTAACCCAGTGGACTAAAATGGCAACAGTGAAAACCTTTTTGGACCCACATGTGAAAAATGAAACATTTGGACTAAACTGTCAAAATGACCGAAACCAAATAGACTAAAATGACATTTAACTCTAAAAAATTTACAAAATATCAGTTTGCTTTGAAGTTACAATCAGATGTGCTATGTACGTTAAAATAAGTGTAAAGCATTTAAGCATGCTAAACAGTGGGATTATCATTATATTAGTACGTTCTCAGCGTCTCGCTGGTTTAGTTAAATGAAAGTGTTTGATTTCCCTTTTCCAAAAAAAAAAAAAGTTGGATTATATTAAGCTCTCTTTGATAGCAACTAGAGTCATTGACTGTCTGAAGGAAAACCTAGTACCAGATATAAGTTCATGATATTTGTTTATCCAGTGGCGGATCTAAGAATTTTTTTTACTGGGTTCCTTTTCGTAGATTCTCACTATTTTTTTCCAAATCATACGAGGTTCTCACTAATTTTTCTTATTTTTTTTTAAACCGAATGGGTTCCTGGAAACCATAAAAGTGGCCTAGATCCGCCACTGTGTCCATCGGAATTAACAATCAAAATCTCTGTATATAGTACAACATGTTTTCAGCAACTACATTATCATCCCTACCAAAGAATTCATTGATGTAGAAATGTAGATGTGATAGAACAAAGGCGAAGTTCATTGTTATAATTAATAAAGTGCTATATGTAACAGTTAAAAGATGGATGATCGAAAAGCCGGGTTTGCCAAAAACATGTAGGATACCACATTTTTGTGCTTTCATCGAATGGAACATTGCCATGTTACATGTTTAAATCATTACACTAAAAACCCTTATGTCTCTATCAATGCTTCCAAAAGCCACAAGCAATTGGAACTTTAACATACTTTTATGTTAATATTTTTTTTTTTAAATTGCTATAAAATAAACTATAAGTTGTTTTATCATGATGTTTCATAGTTTACGTTTTTTACATCTAACAAAAGTTTTAAATCACATAATTGCAATGGCGGAATCAAAGGGGGCCAAGAGGAAATGTTGCCCATGGTCGCTAAAATTTGTTGCATTTTCATATATAGAACCTAAGTTTTTAAATAAAAAAACATGAGTTGGACTCTTAAATTGTAACCGGCAGAAAATAAAACCTTATGATGACTCCAGACTAAAAAGTTCCACTACACGACTGCATGATTGTTGTCGATCATATTTAGGGTCGTTTGAAAATGTCACAGTTGTACAAAATTTGACACTAGAATGCATAAAAAGCATCATATATTTTCTTTCCTTTTTTCTTGGTGAATATAATAAGTAATTAACTTTTTCTTGATAATAACACATGTTAACAGTTAAGTCATTATAATAAGGCAAAATCATTAATTTGACAAGTGCCAACTGGAGATGTTGAGTGCATTCACTATTTACCTCGTGAATTTGTATTAAAAAATGACTCTTTTATTACTTTAACAAAAAAGTAACACCCATTGAATCATCATGTCGCACCATTCCTTTGGTAACCCCACTCCTGTCTTCCAGGGCCGGTTCAACCCGGCAAACTACATTCAAGAACCAGTGGGTTTTAACCCATTGGGTCCTGAAGACCATTTCCTCGAAGCTCAGGGAATGGATATAGATGAAGGCACGGATCCTGTTGAACCACCTTCTGGGACACCTACTCATCCCATCGAGATTTCTGATGGGTTATCCTTCCATGGATCACCTTACCATGGCCCAGACAGCTACCAGGCTAGATTTAACCAGTATGAATGGTATTTTACACCCTCTCACCATTCATCGCCTCACGAGCAGCAGCAGCAGGATGCCTCCGAGGATTCGCGTTTCGTGGCAGTCACGCCACTGCCACCACCACCGCCAGTACAACTAACACCTCCAGAACCACCGAGGCGTAGAAGAACAGGCGCACGAATATCCTTGCGAGAAGGGGATTTTCACTTTAGCACCCCCGACACTCAAGTGGCAGTCACTATCCGCCACTGCATGAAGACCCACAAATGGGTGGGCCTTCAAATCCAGTTTCAGAGGTGAATTCTGCACCGCCACCACCGCCACCATTGGGTTTTGGTAACCCAATTCCTACAAACGCCGGTTCAACGGCGTATAATCCATTTGAGCAGCCGGCTTACACTAATTACAATTATGCTGAAGCCGACCCATACCTCGTAGCAGCCAACTACAACGCCCTTCATCCTGAAGGACCATATGGAACCCCCTGGGGAGTGGGATACCCAACTCGTGGGTATCAAACAACTGCTCAACCTCCGTTTCAGCACCAGTCACAGCCGCCACGGTTTTCCCCACCGGAACAGGAGGAAATCCTCCACAGGCTAAACAGGGTGGAACGAGAATTTCAAGAAGAGCGTAGGAACAACAGAGGATTCCTCAAGGGCTTAGCAAGCTTATTAAAAGGAAAGAAGAAGAGGGATCATTGAATCCCTATATGTATTGTCGTATTTCCTTATTTCAATCAAGTCCCTGCGTGGACATTTATCTATGTACTTAGTCCCTGCGTGGACTTGTCTTTCTTTAGTCCCTGCGTGGACTTGTCTTTTTAGTCCCTGCGTGGACACCTATCTTAGAAATCAGTCCCTGCGAGGACTTGTATTATCAGTTTAGCCCCTGCGTGGGTAAGTTATCTCTGTTAAAAGTCCCGTTTAGGGCAATGTGTACTCCTTTTAATATTTAATGGAATGTTAAATTTAAAAATTTCATTTTTGTCATTATATGCATAAAAATATTATACATGAAATAAATAAATTAAAAATCGTTCCTCTTTAAATAATCTGCCTATTTAAATATTAAATAAGAATCTTAAAGGTATAACCTAGCCTGCATGTCATTATAAGACTTGGCCAAGATGGTAAGACCTGTTTAAAAAGATTCAAATCCCTGTTAACATCTGGAAACATGTTGACACTCCTGGCAGACGTGATTCGTTAAAATCACACACGTCATTCTTATAATAGGATTCTTCAAAAGATTCCTATCTTAACCTGATGATCTATAAATCATGGGTTTAAATCATCAATTAAGATGATCCCATATTAAACATCCAGTGGTGATGTAGTGCCTACGGGCCATAATAAATGACAAATAAGACAAAAGACAGTGGTAGTCTACAACTCCCTGTCAGAAAAAGGTAAAGAACTATGTTCAAACCTTAATGCCTTGATTCTCTGAGATCATGGCTTATGATTTAGAATGTCCTTGTGACTAGGCCTTTTGTGCCATTAATAATACTGTTATTGTTTTTAATTAGGAAGTTATAATGAAAATCCTAAATAAATATGATTAACGAATTAGCCAAATATGGTCCATGTTTACCATGGTTAATGAATTGCCATAAAAGACAATTCCATATTAAACTCCCAAATAAATTATTGTCAATATCTTATGTAACCGTTCAAACTACATGGCTGACTCGGATGAGATCAACAGTCACCCAAGGGAGGATCATGATAATACCCGAATTAACATAGCGGGTGCAGAACTGCAAGCATTAATAGACAATGCTGTTACAAAAGCTATAGAGCGGCAGTATAATGAATATAGCGGGACTCGAAGTAGGACTCTATCCGCACCGCATTCCAAGCCTAAGACTCATTCAGAGGCTCACAGCAAACCGCCCTCTAAGGAAGATGAGCCAAAGAACGATGATGATCGACACTCCTCAAACCAAAACAGTGTTCCATCGAAGAGGATAGTATTTGATGATAAACCACGTACCAAGTCCTGTACTTATAAGTACTTTGTTTCCTGCAAACCCCGGGATTTCACTGGAGAGAAGGGGGCAATTGACTGTATGACTTGGTTAGATGAAATGGACACCATGGTCGATATCAGCGGTTGTGCTGAAAGGGATGTAGTGAAGTATGTATCCCAATCATTCAAGGGAGAGGTATTAGCATGGTGGAAGTCTCTCATTCAAGCAGCCGGAAAGATCCCACTCTACAATCTGACATGGGATCAGTTTGTTGCTCTTATTAGGGAGAATTACTGCCCTCAGCATGAGGTTGAAAGAATTGAGTCAGATTTCTTATCGTTGGTTATGAAAAACCTAGATTTCCAAACTTATCTTACAAGCTTCAACACGATGTCAAGATTGGTTCCTTACCTTGTAACACCGGAACCCAAGTGAATTGCTCGCTTCATTGGGGGTTTAGCCCCAGAGATTAAAGCCAGTGTTAAGGCTTCAAGACCTGCTACTTTTAGATCAGCAGCTGATCTATCTTTGTCTCTTACCTTAGATGCGGTCAGGTTGAGATCGCTAAAGAATTCTAAAGAAGGTAAGAGAAAGCGTGAGGATGATAACTCACGTCGTTCAGACAAGAAACACAAGGGGAACCATGAGAACAAGAAGAGTTCAGGGTTCAACAAAGATAACCAACAGTCGGGTGAGAAACCCAGATGTAAAGTTTGCAAGAAACATCACTTTGGGAAGTGTAGATTGGAATCGAACTCGCAGACACAATCAAGGACTTTTGCATGTGGGATATGCAAGTCCAAGGAACACAAGACCTTAGATTGCAAAAAGTTGAAGGATGCGACCTGCTACAACTGCAACGAGAAAGGGCACATTAAGTCGAACTGCCCAAAATATGCCAAGAAACCAGAAGAAGGTAAAAAGACCAACGCTAGGGTCTTCAGAATGGATGCTAAGGAGGCAGTGCAGGACGATAACGTGATAACAGGTACCTTTCTTATAAATGATGTTTATGCGAGGGTATTATTTGATTCAGGGGCAGATAAGTCATTTGTAGATAATAAGTTTTGTAAGTTGCTGAATTTACCTGTTAAAACCCTAAGTGTGAAATATGAGGTGGAATTAGCTGATGGTACCATAGAAACCGCCTCAACCGTGTTAGATGGATGTTTCATATCCATTAGGAACCACTCTTTTCCGTTATCCTTACTTCCTTTGAAGTTAGCTGGTTTCGATATAGTAATAGGCATGGATTGGTTGTCTCATAACCAAGCCCAGATCGTTTGTGCTAAGAAGCAAGTGGTTGTCAGAACTCCTCGTGGTGAGCCTCTGACAATCCAAGGAGATACTAAGTACGGAATGCCTGAGCAAGTGTCCATGCTCAAGGCATCAAGGTGTTTGACGAAAGGTTGTGTTATCTACATGGCGCAAGTAACTATTGATGAACCAAAGCCTAAGATCGAAGACATACCTATTATCTCTGAATATCCAGAAGTATTCCCTGAAGAACTACCTGGTTTACCCCCAGATAGGCAAGTGGAGTTCAGGATTGACATTATTCCTGGAGCAGCACCTGTTGCAAGAGCGCCTTACAGATTGGCACCAACAGAGATGAAGGAATTGAGGACACAACTAGATGATTTGCTAGCCAAAGGTTTTATTAGACCTAGTTCATCTCCTTGGGGAGCACCAATCCTGTTTGTGAAGAAAAAGGATGGGTCGATGCGTCTGTGCATCGATTATCGGGAACTTAACAAGGTTACTATTAAGAATCGGTATCCATTGCCCAGGATCGACGACTTGTTCGATCAGCTTCAAGGAGCAAGTTACTTTTCCAAGATCGACTTAAGGTCAGGATATCATCAACTGAAGGTCAAGGATGAAGATGTACATAAGACTGCATTTAGGACTCGTTATGGTCACTACGAGTTCTTAGTGATGCCTTTTGAACTCACTAATGCACCAGCCGCATTCATGGATCTCATGAACCGCGTCTGCAAGCCCTACATGGATAAATTTGTCATCGTCTTCATCGATGATATTCTTATTTACTCGAAGAGTCAAGCTGACCATGAGAAGCACCTCCGTTGCATTCTGAAACTGCTTCATCGAGAAAAGCTCTACGCCAAATTCTCTAAGTGTGATTTTTGGCTTCGTGAAGTCCAATTTCTTGGACATGTGGTTAGCAAACGCGGAATCCAGGTAGATCCCGCTAAGGTAGAAGCTGTCATGAATTGGCAAGAGCCGAAGACGCCCACAGAGATTCGCAGCTTCTTGGGATTGGCAGGATATTACAGGCGTTTTATTGAAAAATTTTCAAGAATTGCTGCACCCCTAACTTCATTGACTCGTAAGAATGTAAAATTCGACTGGGGTCCTAAGCAGCAAGAATCCTTTGACATTCTCAAAAAAAGTTGAGCAATGCTCCTGTTTTGACATTGCCTGAAGGTATCAAGGAATTCGTGGTTTACTGCGACGCATCGCACACTGCATGGGATGTGTGCTTATGCAGAAGGGAAAAGTTATTGCATATGCTTCCCGATAGTTAAAAGTGCACGAAAAGAACTACACCACCCACGATTTGGAGTTGGGTGCCGTTGTATTTGCACTAAAACTGTGGAGGCACTATTTATATGGTATCAAGTGTGTGATCTATTCTGATCACAAGAGCCTCCAACACCTGTTTAACCAAAAGGATTTAAACATGAGGCATCGTCGATGGATGGAGATGTTGAATGATTACGACTGTGAGATAAAAATACCATCCTGGCAAGGCAAACGTGGTCGCTGATGCCTTAAGTAGAAAGGAAAGAGTGAAGCCTATAAGAATCAATGCCAAGAGCGTTGAGATAAAGAATAGTTTGAATGAAAGGTTGTTAGCTGCACAGAAGGAAGCTGTATTAGAAGCTAACTATCCTGATGAAAAGTTAGGCGTAACTGAAGAACAGTTATCCTATGGCAAGGACGGAATCCTAAGGTTAAATGGACGAATATGGGTTCCAGTTTTATGGAGGACTTCGGATGTTATCCTCCAAGAAGCCCATAGTTCAAAATATTCCGGTCATCCTGGAGCTGATAAGATGTACCAGGATCTTAGGGCAAATTACTGGTGGATAGGTTTGAAGAAATCTGTAGCCACTTATGTAGCCAAATGTTTGACGTGCGCACAAGTCAAAGCTGAACACCAAAAACCGTCAGGTTTGCTACAACAGCCTGAACTTCCCACATGGAAGTGGAGATGGTGACAATGGATTTCATCACCAAGTTGCCAAAGACAAAGAAAGGAAATGATACTATATGGGCGATAGTAGATAGACTGACTAAGTCAGCACATTTCCTACCATTAAGGAGACCTATAGCTCCGACATGTTAGCCCAATTGTATGTAGATAAGATTGTATCTCTGCATGGCGTACCAATGTCTATTATCTTGACAGAGATACTAGATACACATCACATTTTTGGAAAAGTTTCCAACAATCTTTGGGCACGCGCTTAAATTTTAGTACGGCTTACCATCCTCAGACGGGACGGGCAGAGTGAGCGTACCATCCAAACTTTGGAAGACATGCTTCGTGCGTGTGTGATTGACTTAGGTGGTAGTTGGGATAACCACCTGCCATTGATCGAGTTCTCCTATAATAATAGCTACCATACAAGCATTAAGGCTGCGTCTTTCGAGGCATTATATGGTAGGAAATGCAGAACGCCCGTTTGTTGGGCGGAAGTTGGAGATGTCCAACTGACAGGACCTGAAATAGTCTTTGAAACGACGGACAAGATTGTCCAGATTCGTGACCGCCTGAAAGCTGCCAGAGATAGGCAGAAAAGCTACGCAGATTTAAAGCGTAAACCTCTGAAATTCGAGGTAGGTGACAAAGTGTTGCTTAAAGTATCACCCTGGAAGGGAGTGATGCGATTTGGTAAGAAAGGCAAGTTAAGCCTGAGGTACATAGGACCATTCGAGATCATCGAATGTGTCGGATCAGTTGCTTATAAGTTAAACTTACCTGAAGAGCTCAGTGGTATTGATAATGTATTCCACATCTGCAATCTGAAGAAATGTCTAGCTGATGAATCACTAGTCATACCACATACAGATGTGCACATAGAAGAGAGCTTGAAGTTCGTTGAAAAACCTGTGTCCATCGAGGATCGACAGGTTAAGAAGCTTCAAAGGAAGCATGTACCGATCGTAAAAGTAAAATGGGATGCCCGTAGAGGTCCCGAGTACACGTGGGGGGTAGAGTCCACAATGAAAGAAAAGTACCCTCATTTATTTCAGTAAATCTCGAGGTCGAGATTTCTTTTAAGGGGGTGAGGATGTAACACCTCGTAATTTCATGTCCAATAATTTAAGGCACGTGTCATGGTAAGTAAACGTGTTATAAACCCGGATCAAGTTGAAAGATGTATGCTAGGATTTAAAAGTGTCGACATGTTAATTTATACCTCTGAACGACCTATTTATAAATCCCAAACCTTAACCTGTGTTATAAACATCTGATATATATTCAAATCCGGTTAATACTAGTAACAATTGATTCAAATTGCAAAGATGGGATCCTAGGAGAATGTATACGACAAACCTTCATGCATGGCCCCTTTCAAAAGAATCCAAGACAATTTTAAAGCATGGAAAGGTTGTCATAACTGTTCAGACATGATCAAGTGGCCCCATACTTATAATAAAGGCCCAAATTCGTAATATCAAAGTTGCATGGTCAAACTCAAGAGATTCTCAAATTTTTGTCCTCTGGTCATCGGTTACGGACCGTATGGCCTTAGCCTTACGGTCCGTAAGGCAGTCCCAGCATCAGAAACATGACAGGTGCCTGTTATAACAAGTTAACCGACTTATATTGCTAGTTTGCAATACCATGTGCTGCACAAACTTGTTTTTAGGCTCTAGGGAGACTTGTAATCAATCAGGGATCCCCTCATAGGCTTGTTTGTCATGATCATGATGAATCAAAAGCACTATATAAAGACTTCAATGTTGCAACTTTTGATCATTCATTCAAACCCAACTTCTGATCATTTCTGGAGCACAAGAGCCTTCCCTAAGCATCACTAGTCGTGCATAGGACCTTGGTAAGCTTCCTTAACCTTCCTTAATCGTGTTTTACTTAGTTATTAGCTTAAAAGTCAAACCGTCGTAATTAAGGTTTGACTTAACGATTAATCACTAATGGTCCAGTGATTAGTCAAATTGAAAGTAGTTATAAGTTGGTAATTAGGTGGGCAATAAACCCTTGAAAGGGCACCCTCTGATTCCCACTCTAACAGGGTCAAATGTCGGGTCAAACTTAATCCGAAAAAGTCAACAGAACCTTAATTTTCAAATTAACGCGCAATTAGCAATGTAGAAGATGTGTAACCTGTTTTGCCACTCATATAACTTGTTAATCAATGCAAGAACATGTCTACGCATGTCCGACCCGACAATTTTCAGTTTAGGACCGGTTCGGAACCGAAAGTCGCATAATTTGACTTATGCTTTGACTTTCAGTTCTGACCCGTAGTAGCATGATTTAGAAGTACCTTAGAACTTCATTAGGACCAGGTTATATGATAGTATAACCCTCTGTGATTGGCTCGTTGATTGTCCGATTCATTTACACGTTTTCGTTAATCGCTTAATGTTGACCATAATGCCCATTTGACCTTAAAACGGGAATTTTTGAAATGTGAGAGGAAAATAATCTTTGCTACTGATTTATAAACATGTCCCTAAAATTTCACATCAGTTTGAGGTCTAGATTAGGAGTTATGCTCAATAGCGTAAATAGAAAGCTTTTTATTTAATTAAACGGCGCAATTAGCATAAAGCTTATCTAAACCCAATTTTCGACACCAAACCTTTTACCCACTGATGTAATATAATATTTTGGGATTTTTGAAGATTTTTAATTATTTTTTAACTAATCATAACATAGGGTTATTGCCTTGATTCGGTAATTACCGATTATACCCTTTTTGATTATAAAATGAGTTTTACAGAACATTTTGATACCAAGTATTTGGCTACTGATTTTATATGATAAATGAAGTAATTTGAACTTATAAACTGATCCAGAAATTCAGATTTCCTATTATAACCCGAAAGTCGCTTAAAACGACTTTTTACGCGTTTTAAACGCGCAGTATGGGTTAAAACCATTCTCATCATATAAGACTTATCTCCAACTAATATAACTTGTTAAAATAAGTAATTTTACTGATTAATTCAGACCTGAACATCAGAGTTATATTTAATCTCTTTTATAATCCTTAAAATGACCAAAATACCCCTACGGGGCTTAATTTGAGATTAAACTCGTTTTGGGCATAATGGAAGGTATCCTACTGATATCAAAACATATTTTAAGCATATTAACTTAGGAAACTTGTTCATGACTCATTTGGTTACCCGTTATGCGTTATTCGCGTCCGGTTCGGTTTATGTAACTAGTTTGCATAAATTGACCGAAACGGGTCAAACCTTATCATTTTCACCTCAAAATCCAGAATGTGTTTAGTTTACCCATATTATACAAGTCTTCAAACTTTTCGGGACTAAATCACATTCTAATCCGGTCCTCGCTTAATCTTGCGTTTTGAACCGTATATATTTCTTTAAAACTAACCGGTCTAAGTTTAAACTTAAGAAAGACCCGTTAGGAATCTAATATGTTAATTAAACCTTCGTTCCAGATTAGGAGCCCAGTAAAAGCTACGTGCACTTGCTGGTTGTGATTTATACTTTGCTCAGGTAAATACTTTTAACTTATTTTCCCTATACGGGCTTGGGGTACGGTATTATAATAATACCGCTTGGTCGGGTATGAAGTCGTACAATCAGATATTGATTAAAAAGATGCATAACCCGTTTTATTCTGTCTTGTTTGATGCAATGCCTTTGGGGGGGTTAATGACCGTGTCCTGGATATCCTCGGCTCATTCATTAGAAATGGCCACGACTTAAGCACGGGGTGTAGGCATACACCTGACAGTAGCGTATGTAAAAGGGTAGTCCACAAGAAGGGTATCTTCTTGTGGGTATTATACCATGTGGTGTGTCTATTAATCTTGTTAAACCGGCTCTTCTAACCGGGTCCTAAATGGACGACAAACATGTAAAACTGTATACAAGTTTATTTTTAAATAATTATCCCAAGTTATAAAAGATATTTTTGTGCCATGTGCATTCAAACTAATTTTCTTAAACTCTTTTCAAAATGAGTCAGTTAATTGTATTTACCAGTGTAAACTGACGTATTTTTCCAAAAAGGTTAAGTGCAGGTACTATACGAAATAGGCTGGCTACTCCAGGCATCAATAATCAAGTCTTGCAAGCTCTAGATGTTAAAGTCTGTTGAACAATGATTTTATTTATCTTTTGATCCGCCTGTGAACCCTTTACAGTCCGTTGTAATACTTTGATATTACTATTTATTCGGTTTGTAATGTGATTCATATCTTTTGCTTCTGCTGTGCATTTATATATTGTGTTGTTTGACAATGATGATATCAACTACGTCACGATACTCCCCACCGGGCCTACCGGTAATACGTGGAAATATCGGGGTGTGACACCCCCCCCCCCATCTGGGACGGTTGGAACATGGGCCCCACAAGCTTGATTTTATTTCAATATTTTATATGATATGTTTACTAATTATGAGACATATTAACCAAAGAATTAAAAATTGTTGGAAGCTTATAAGTAATAACCTAATGATTAAGTTCTTATCATTCTCACTTTCAAAAAAATCACCCATATCTCTTTAACTTACATTGAAACCTAAATAAGATTATAAGAAGCATGTTTATAAAATAATAACCTTAACAACAAGTAAAAAAATACAATTTAAAGCCAAGATAACATGAAATTGAAACAATCAAATCCTAATTTGTGCATACCTGGTGAGACCGGTGGCGAAGCAGCAGCACCAGTGGCCAGCGAAACAGCGGCATAATTTTCCGGCCAGGTGAACATTCTAAACCCCAGTAATACGCATCTCAAAGATCGATGATTTGTGCTTGATAATGGACAGTTCAAGTCACTGATATAAATGTGATACATATGAAGGGTTCTAGAATTCCATGGATGAAAGGGTTAAATGGGATTCAACCCACGTCTTCAATTGCATTCAATGCAAAAATTGAATGGACATTCAATTAGGAAATCGATTACACACTCCATGATAAAAAAACCGAAGAAATCACTGAATCTTCTTTGAGGAGGGCAAATTTGGAAATGGGGGATGCAAATAAGGAGAAGTAAACATGACTTTTCGTATGACGTCTTAATATTTGAGGGGGAAATTACATTTCTGTACACAGGAGATGCTTTATATAGATGTATAGATAACCTAAGGATTAAGTTCTTATCATTCTCACTTTCAAAAAAATCACCATCTTCTTCTTTGGTCTCGGCTCACACCTAACCCACATACAACCACCATTTTCAAATCATTTCAAGGCAATCCAAGGTCACAATAAGGTGTATGGAGGCTATCTAGGAAGGCTTGAAGTGATAGAACTTGAAGGACCACTTGGAGGAGCCTTTAACCACTCACTTTCTTCCATCTTCATCATCTACCTTCTTGTGCCACTTACCTAGCCATTAGAGCTAGTTGTAAGCCTCTTGATCACTAATTTAGTTCATGTTTACGTTATGTACAAGTCTCACCATCTAAGTAACTAAACTTTTAAAGATGAAAATGAGAAGATCTAACATAATCATGAAGAAAACAAGTGATTTTAGTAATTTTTGGTGTATGTAATGATGTTGATGTTGTTGAATCATGTGTGTATGTTTAGATCTAGTCTATTAAGCTTGTTAAAAGCTTAGATCTAACAAGTTTAAGCATGGATCTTGAAGGATCCATGGTTAAACTTGAAGATGAACATGTGAAACACTTAAGTGAACTTGAAACATGAATTTTTAAGCATGAACTTGTAATCTTGAAGTAACAAAGTGTGTATAAAACTAACTTTTGAAACTAAAATCTATGAAAAACTTGTTAATGGTTTTTCAAGAAGCTTGTTTAAGCAAGATCTAAAGAAGTAAAGTTTGGATCTTGAAGGATCCATGATGAAACAAGGATTTAAACACAAAGATCTTTCTAATGAACATAAAAATGATTTTTAAACATGATTTTCAAGACTTTGAAACCACAAAACTCAAGGATGGTTTTGTTAGTAACTTAAAGTTTCATAAAAGTTTGTTTAAAATTTACAAGAGGACTTGTGTTTGGAAAGATCATTGTGTGTTAAGTGTAGATCTCAAAGACTACACATTTTTTTAACAAGAATCTAGTTCACCATGAAGTTTCACATAAAGTATCTAGGCTAGAGGGTATGGGGTTCGTCCCCACCCCCGTCGAGGACCGGCGACGCCGGCACACCGTCCCCCCCCCCGTCCCATCTTCATCGTCGAGTTGTTGATGTTGGCAACGATCCAACTTTGGTGGGCCCCCCATGCAAATGTTACCGTTACAATAAAAAAATTAATTTTCCATTTTAAACAAAAAAAGCAACGGTCAAAAAACAAAAATATATAAATTTCAAATCCATTTTCACCTCCATTCACCAATTTAACCCCATTTTCTCATCTCTCTCACTTTATTTTTATAAATCTTCTTCCACTTTTATAACATTATACTCTACCATGGATCCCTTCAACAACCCGAACAACCCGAACAATCCCAACAACCCGACCCAACCGAATGTTTTCTCGGTTCCGGGATATTATCTGACGCTCGAACCGAACCAATTCTCTCAATATTCGTCAGACGCCTTTGCGTCATTCCAACACTCACCGAACCAATTCGCTCATTTCTCTCAAAATCAAGCCCTTCAACAAATGATGATGCGGGGTGCTTTTAATTTCCAACCGAACCCGATGCCACCCGTTCAACCCCAACCGATCCCGACGCAACCCGTTCAACAATCCGAACCCGACAACGATGTGGAAGTTGTTCCCGAAACCCAACCGCAAAAAGAAAAAGGCAAACGAAGAAAAGGAAAGCAAGTGGTGGGTGAGCAACCGTCAAAACCAAAGGCGAAACCTTGGACGTCAATCGAAGAAGAAGCCTTAGCTAAGGCTTACATAGGCACGTCTACACACCCGACAAAAGGTTCGTAAAAGTAACTTTTTTTTAAAGTTTATATTTTTTTGAATTAGTTTTTTATTTTTTGTAACATATTTTTTTAACATATTTTATAGGTAATAATCAAACGGGTGACGGGTTTTGGACCAAGGTTTTGGCGAAGTTCCTTGAGCTAATGGACCAAGGCCCGTATCGAGATATCGACTCGGTGTCATCAAAGTGGCGAAAAATGAACGGGTTCATCAATAAGTTTTGCGATGAATATAATAAAATATATACAAGTGGGCGTCGTAGCGGCATGAGCGATGAGGATGTGTTTAAACAGGCGTTGGAGAAGTATAAGGCGAACAATGGTAATACCAACTTTGCACACGTTCGCGCGTGGGAAATTTTGAAAACGCACCCAAAATGGGCGCCGATTCCCAATGAGGTGGAGATGGCGAAGCGGCAAAGGACATCGGAAACGGGTAGTTTTAGCGCCGGTGGATCGGACGCGAGGTGTCACATAAACTTAAACGATGACACCGAGTTTGACGAAGAGGAATACGCCGTACATGAAGCGGAGCGTCCACCGGGCCGGGACAAATCAAAGAAGGAGCGGGCGAAGGGGAAAGAAAAGGAAAAGGTGGACCCGAAGATGGGCGAGTTTATGGAACACTTTAAAACGTACACGGACGTGTCGGCCCAAAAGGCGAAGGCGAAGGAGCGGGCCATCGAAGAAAAGACTCGTGTGGCGGAAGAAAAGTTACGCGAAAAGGTCCGATTGTCCAATGAGAAAATCCGAATTTCCGATGAAAAGATTCGGCTCAAGGAATGGGAAATAATAACGATGGATGTCGATGAGTATCGGGGGGGGGGGGGGGGGGTTGGAGTACGGACCTCCCGGCCGCTGGAGTGATCCCACTCCACAAGCTAGCTTAGCCCCATAGCTGCCTGGCGGTTAATACCCACCCGAGCCGAACCTTGGGGCGATTTACAGCTTGCCAAGATTCGAACCCGGGACCTCAGGGCTGAGGGCGGGTGAGGCTGGCCAACTGGGCTACCCCAGTTGGTTGATGTCGATGAGTATCCCGAGCCGAAACGTTCGATGTTGAAAAAACTACAAACCGACATCATGAAGAAGCATCAAATTATTTAAGTCTATGTTTTTTTTATTACGTTTATGTTTTTTTTTATTAAGTTTATGTTTTTTTTAAGTCTATCTTTTTTAATTTTTTAAGTTTATGTTTTTTTTAAGTTTATGTAATGTCTTTTAATATTAATGAAAATATTTTTTAGTTTATTTGTTAAATGTTAAAAAAAGTAGAAGATTAAAAAAAACATAAAAGTGGTGGGGTAGGATCATCTAGGACCATCCTCCATACCCTATATTTTTGTGGGATGGACCATCCTCCCTTAGAGGACCATCACCATACCCTCTAGCCTTAGTGTATGTTGTTGATGGAAATTGTTGGAAATTGGTTTTGGTGATTAAAAGAAAATAAACACATGTTTTGAAAACATGGGAAACCTCCATTTTTAGGGGAAATTATGTCAAAATTTTTATAAAATTTTGACACTTGGAAAAATATAAGTTTTGATGAAACTTATTCCCCAAAAATTCACCTAAAAATATTTACCAAGGTTTCCTAATTTTTGTGTAAAATTTCAAGATTAAAAGATGATGATTTCTTCAAGTTAAAAGTAATATTAAATATGTATATTTTAGGAAACATATATGTATTTAGTGATCACCAAATTTTGTACTAAGTGTATATAATGTGTATTATATGTAGTAGTGTATTAGGAACTTAAAAATACATAAAATACTCCCAAGGAGTATAAATACCAAAATACACATACAAATACATGAGAATACCTAAGTATTCAAGTATACAAAATACCTCTCAAGAAGAGTATTTGGACAATACAAGAAAATATATTTGTAAAAATATATTCCACAAATATTTGGACTTTGGACAATTATTGGACATAACTATATATATTTGGACAAATATATATAACCATTACCAAGTAATGGAAATTATACAAAAATCGGGTGAATGACAAAAATGAATATATATTTATAAAGCATGACAAAATATATAGACAATATATATATATATATATATATATATATATATTCCCTACAAGACTTAAAAATACATTATTTTTAAGAAATACAATTCCGAAAATAAATAAAAATCAAAGTATTGATTTTTGGCGAATAATACAAAATACACAAGTATTTACATAAAATACAAGTATACTTTCCTAAGTATACTTGTACAAAAATAATATTGAGAATATTATTTCACAAAATACTTATATTTATTTTTGAAAAAATAATATAAGTAACGGATATGGAAAAGGTAAAAATAAAGTTTATTTTTAACACTTATTACTTTGACAAATTCTACATAAATAAATATTTTTGAAAAATAAAATATATATTTACAAATAAATAAGACAAACTCAAAGTGCAATGCACAACAAACGGGCAAGACCCGACAAACAAGGGCACGACCCTCACAAAGGAATGAACATACAAAGAACAAATTCATAAACAAAAGATGGTGATTTGTACTTGTGTGATACAAGTCTAGTGACTAACGTGAATAGAACACATATAGGTCACGACGCTCACGAAGCAAACCCGGTGAAGTTTACGACGCAGGATACGCAAAATTGTGAGTTCATGTCCCCGCTTTTAAACATTTTCTTGTTTTCTAAACTTGGGGAAAATACATGTAGTGTGATATGTCAAAACAAAACTAAGGAATGACTTTATAGATCATGTCACGAATAGAGTGTCATAAGCACCATTAATCAACGTAAGTCATAGACCGCGGAACAAAATGTTAGATCTAATGGGTTTCCGGCAGCCACACTCTTGGCCACACTTTTACCGAGAGTGCTTTTGTGTCTCTAGTCGTGAATCGACAATTAAAATGCCTATGGTTTGGATGCTTCCTATGTCGTTACATATGTTAGTGGCCTCGCGAACCATTAGCGATCTTGTATTCCTTACGTTTACATTTACATTTACAGTATACTTTTCAAGTACAATCGCATACCATGATTTTTACAACAATACTTGAATGTTTACACAAAGACTGCATGAATTCACACCAACATTATGCTGACGATTTTCCAAAACTTACATGTATTTCAGTTAACTAAGTGGATGTACGTGCGGTCTCTCCTGCTCAAGGATGTCGTTTATGAATTTAGTTATGTCGTGTCAGGACTCCAATGCCTCTTTTGTGGGATTTGGTTGTTATATTCCACCTCGTGTGGTGATATAATGATCAAAACCTTGATGCTTGTTGTTGAAATAAAGTTGTAAACCTTTCAAACAATTATCTTTCATGTGATGTAAACACTTAACTTAACTTATGTTTTGGATATTTAATATCAATGGCATTTTGGAGTTTGTTTTATGATCATGTAGTATGTTTACCATTCGTATGCAATAAAAACCTTTCAGGATCACACCTCGTGCTTCCGCCTTAGAAAGGGGTGTGACAACAATGACTGCACCAAGAATACCACATCCTGAATTTCTAGCTACCTCCAAGAGTCTATGCTATCCGATTTCCCAATTTGTCCAATAAGTACAATCAGGTCATCTAATTCATTTAGCTTCTCTGCCGATGATGGTGCGTGATACAAATTCCATACTTAAGATGCTTCTTTCCCGATCCAATGCAATCTTTCTTTGACCATACAACTTTTTTCTTTCTCCATCCTGAAAAGAAGAACTGGAAATTTGGATTTTAAATTGCATTCTCCAATCTAGTTATCAAGCCAAAACCGTATGTCCACCTCGTCTCCTAAGTCACCTTTAATAAGGCATTTACTTGGATATGTTGGTTTCTAAGTGATAATTCTGATCTTATAATGTTTGACCAAACCCCGGTCCGCCATGATTTAGAGGCAAAAATTCAAATCTTCTTGGGTTGTGGTGGAGAGCCTCTACCACACGATGCCAAAGTCTGTTTTTCTCCGCCTGAGATCTCCAAACCCATTTAACCAAACGGCTTTTCTTGAATTCACTCATATTTCCCAACCCAAGTCCCCCAGCCTTAACCAATGTCGTCACATTCGCCCATCTAACCCTAACCCTAGCCATTTTGTTTTTCCCCATCGAGCCTCCCTAAAAGGAATGTTTCGTATTCTTTCCATTGATTCAAGCACTGCACTTGACGCTTTAAACAAGCAGAAGTAACATGTTAGGAGGCTATCCAACACAGATTTGATTAATGTAACCCACCCGCCAATTGAAAGGTCGGTTGCCTTCCAAAGTGACAAGCCGTTTTGAATAGCTTTAATAACCACAACCCAGTTAGATATACGATTCATATTGGCCCAAACTTTATTACCCAGATAGATAAAAGGCGGGACTCCCTTTTGGCATTTGAGGATGGAAACAAGGTTGTCTATTTTTGCATCTGCCCCTTCAACTCCATATAAGCATGACTTCTTATGGTTGATTTTCAATCCAGATACAAGGGAGAAACATCTCATAAGTCATGAGATATTCCTAGCGTTGTTAACCGAATATTCTCCCAATATAAGCACGTCATCTTCAAAAACAAGGTGAGATCAACACGACCCTTGTGGCAGTGAGATGCCTTGGATAACACTGACTTGTCCGACTTGTACAATACTCGAAACAAAAGGTGAGAATGCTTACATGGCTAGTATAAACAGAAAAGGTCACAATGGGTTTCCGTGCCTTATTCCCCGCTCGTAATGGAATTCCGAAGTTGGAGACCCATTATAACAAGGACAGAGGATTTAGATAAGGCTAAAATACATTTTATCCATTTCCTCCGAAATGTTGGAAATTTCATTTAGCCGGTGCGCGAAAAGATGCTTTATACCATTAATTCCAAAACCTGGGGCATACTAAGATTCTATCAATGCGACTAAATTTTGTCCCATCATTTGATCTGCATGTAAATAGACGCCAATCCATATTGTACTCATATTGGTTGGCGTTATGTATAAAAAAAATCATTGAAGATTCTAGTTATGACGACATCAAAATTGGAGTTCCTTCTTTCATCCGGATACCGAACTGTGTTGAAGTCTCCTAGAAAAATCTTGTATGAACCCGCAGATTGTCTATTATTAAGTAGATTATTCCAGAAAGTCTGTTATTCTGAGGTAGTTTGCGGAGCATAAACATTAACTATATGCACGGCTCTGAGACACCTCAAACTTCACCTATGATTAATAAAAAGTTTATTATTTCGTGACTAAATAGCGAGTAAAAACACTAGGATTCCACAACATTTCTATGCTGCCAGAGTGTCTCATTGCAATTAGCTAGTCATACTCCATGATACCTCTCCCCTAAAAAACCCGTCACTCGGATTCTTGAGCCATCTGTAAACATAGGTTCATGCAAATAAACAATGTTAATTTCATGGTCTCACTTCAATCTACTGATTCAAGTTGCTTTGTGGGAATCACCCACCCCTTGATGTTTTTATGCTTAACAAATTCATTGGTCTACTAGTTATGTGGGAATCACCTTCCCTTAGAATTTTATATTTGACTATGTCATCTTGTTTGTTCAGTTCAATACCTACAAGAGATCCCAAACAAATGGCGTTATCAATTTCCTCATTCAGGTTATCTGGGGCATCATCCTCCAGATCTGCAAACCCCGCTGGGACATAAACAACCATAGGAGTGGACGGTCTAGGGTCTAGTTACCTGTCCTTAAATGATGTAACAGGTGGGTTGAAAATGTTTTCATTGATGGGTTCATTATTTAAATCCAAGGGCTCTGGCAAAGGAAAATTAAAGGCAGCCACTTCCTCATTGCCGTCTCTACTCCGAACCCGCTTCTTACATATACCTTCACCCGAGCCCAAAGCACCCAAACTTGGTTTGTAAACAGTTTAGGCCTAGACTTCTTACTGGGTTTTCTCTTACATTTGTTTTGACTCACATGTTTTGCCCTACTCCACCATTAACTCCTTTTATCCCTGCATAAAGAAAAAATATTGCCATTATTAACCCCATTTATTACTTGAAAAGATGTTACCTTTGTAGCATTAGACAAAGTGTCCTCTACTGTGTATGGAATTGAACCAATAAAATCTTCATGAGCTTCTTTTATCCAGCAATCCTTTATTATCATTTTCTTTACATTGTTCGACATTTGTGCTATCATTTTCTTTAAAGTGGTTTGGGTTTAAATCTTTATATGCGAAAGACATGTGGAAATTAGATGTAAAAGCGTAAGACATGTGGAATTGTAAAAAATTGTTTGCGAGGAAAAAAAACATTTTGCTCGACCCATTCGGTTTCATTTTATAACAACATTTAAAGCCATTTATTGTTCCTAGTTTCTTTATTGCATTTACGGCCCAAATTAGCTTCTCACCCTTTCTATTTATGGGCTATATATGGGCTACAGGTTGTAGCCTTTTTTTTTTTTGAACGGCCGACAGAAAATTTTATTAATAGTAGCAAGATGCTACAAACCAAATTACAACATTTATCACCAAACAAAACAAAACAAAACAAGACCATTACATCAAATCATAGCATCTAGTTTGAACCGACACCAATCCTCCCAAGATAAAGCCCCCACTTTTGATCGATTCTTCACCCATAGGAACGCCAACGATTTGATTTCATCCATAGACTTCGAAACATTTGGTACCTCCTGTCGGAATACGGCATCATTCCTCGACTTCCATATGCTCCAAAAAGCCACAAGAATAACAGCATGAATGACTTTTCGCTTTCTCCTCGAGCCCGAACTTGAAGAATGCAGCGATAGCAAGTCATTTATACTGAACGCATAGATAGGGGGAATCCCGCACCAGTCCGCCAAAATCTGCCAAATCATCTGTGCAAAAGAGCACGAGACAAAAATATGATCACTAGATTCAGCATAGTCACCACAAACCACACACATTTGGCTTGAGACCGGGACGTTCCGAACAGCCAAAGCACATCTCGTTGGCAACTTCTCCATTTCTGCCCGCCAGGCAACAATGCTGACCTTTTTCGGGACCCAGTTGTTCCATTCGAAAACATTAGTAGGCCTTGTTCGGTTAACAGAACTAAGTATGCTTTTAATATTTGCAACGTTAAATACCCCACTGCCATCATACCTCCAATTCCAGCGATCCGCACCCACTGACCCAACCCGGATACTTAAAACCTGCTGCAACAATTGCAGTTGGGACGCAGCAACAGAGTCGAGAACCGGACGAGCCCAGGCCCAGTTAAAAACAGGCCCAGAGGTACCAGCGGCCCATCGGTCTTGAACCAAGCAGTCCTTGATGGATTCTTCATGGAATAACTCAGGGAACATTAGATAAAACGGAGTCGACTCGGCCCAGCTATCTAACCAAAAGCAAATATTTTTTCCGTCGCCAACAACTGCCGAGAAGGCAGATTTGAGGTCAATATTAGCAGTTAACAACGGCTGCCAAATACTATACATATTTTTCCAAGGACCCGCAACTGACACCTTGACTGGAATGTCCTTCCACGCCCTTGAATTGTGGTGAATTGCCCATACAACCCGCCGCCACAAACTTTTTTTCTCTGTTTTAAAACGCCACCACCATTTTGCCAACATCGCAAGGTTAACGTCTCTAAGCGAACCAAAACCCAAACCCCCGTATTCGATAGGAGCAATTGTTTTTTCCCACGCCACCCAGTTCATCTTGGCTTTCTCTTCTGAACCGCCCCAAAAGAAAACTCTTCTAATTTTATCCAAAGCATCTAGGACTTTAGCTGGGGCTTTAAACAGAGATAGGTAGTAAGTAGGTAACGCGTTTAACACTGATTTTATCAAGGTTATTCTCCCCCCATATGACAGCGTTTTAGCTTTCCATATTGATAGCCTATTTCTGAAAAGTTCGATCACCGGCTTCCAGTTCCGAGCTAAGTTCATGTTCGCGCCAACCATTAAACCAAGATGTTTGAACGGAAACGTACCTTGTTTACAATTCAGTAAATGGGCCATGTTTTGGACATCTTCCTCATTCACTCCCACACCAAAGATGCTACATTTGGCCAAATTTACTTTCAATCCAGAGACTAGGTAGAAGCATCTCAAAATACGCTTAAGATTATTAATATTCGAAACCGACCATTCCCCCACGAACATTACATCGTCCGCGTATAATAAGTGGGATAAAAGAGGCCCGTCATTGGTGACTTTTACCCCATTAAATAGACCAAGTGAAACCGCTGTTTCCATAATTTTAGATAGGGCCTCCATAACGATTACAAACAAGAAAGGGGAGAGTGGATCCCCTTGCCGAAGCCCTCGGGAACATAGAAACTCCCTCGTCGGCGAGCCATTCACTAGAACCGAGGCCCTAGCGGAGTATAACGTAGCCATCACCCATGCTCGCCACCTACTCGGAAAATTCATTTGAGACATGATCGAGTCAAGAAACTTCCAATTCACTGAGTCGTACGCCTTACTAATGTCCACTTTAAAGAACATCCCACGCCGTCTAGACTTCTTTAACCAACTGAAAACTTCATTGAGGACCATAGGACCGTCCATAATATTCCTACCGGCCAGGAATGCGGACTGCTCTTCTGAAATCAAACCCCCCACCACTTTTTTCAGCCGATTGACAAGGACCTTAGAAATGACTTTATTTATAACCCCAATTAAACTAATAGGCCGAAAATCGGATGGCCCCACCGGATCTTTAATTTTTGGAATCAAGGTGATAAAGGATGAGGAACAACACTGATTAAGGGAACCATCTTCATAGAATTTATTGAACAACTTCAATAAATCCTCACGAAAGCCTGACCAACACCTTTTGATGAACTTAAAGTTGAAGCCGTCTGGACCCGGAGCCCGATCCCCATCACATTCCCAAACAGCCGCTTTAATTTCCTCCAGAGTAAATGGGCATTCCAAACTCGAAGACTCCTCATCTGAAATGGACGCTAAGTTCGGACAAGCCAAAACTGGCCGGACCGGCATCGGTTCCGTAAACTGGATGGAAAAAAACTCATATAACGAATCCTTCATCAGTAAAGGATTCGTAACCCAAACCCCATCAATCATGAGCCCGTTTAATCTATTGGAACTAATGTTGGAGTTTATAATATGATGGAAATAGGCAGAATTTTCATCCCCATCAATAGCCCACTTCGATCTAGATTTCTGCCTAAGATCCAACTGGGTGATTCTATCAAATTCGGCCATAAAATTCCTGCAATCCGCTCTTTCAGCCAATTCCCCGTCCAATAATAACCTTTCTTCCGCCAAGCGATCAATGCTAGCCAGTCTACTTTTTTTATTACTATAAATACCCTCATTCTTAGCTTTTTCCATTTTCAGCCACGCTTTGATTTTATTTTTTAACCACCGCAGCTTAATCGCTAGAGCAAGATCTCCTGGCCCCGAAAAAGAGAACACTCCACACTGCTGTAGCACGAAATCCAGAAAGCCATCATATTCGAACCAAGAGTTGAAAAACCGAAAAGGGGTATGACCAAAATCCGACTGGACAGTAGATAGGACAATTGGCCGATGATCAGACGCTCCTCTTTCTAATGCAAGCACCGTTGCATTAGGCCATTGCTCCCTAAACCCCAAACATACAAGAAACCGATCCAGTTTGCTAAGCTTTTTACCATTATCCGACATATACGTAAAGTTGCCCCCGCCCATATTGTATTCCACCAAACCAGCCGATAGTATAAACTGATTAAACGCGGCGGCATTAGAATCTATAAATTCGGAATTCATTCGCTCATTCTCATCCCGAACCTCATTAAAATCGCCCATCATTACCCATAAACCTTGAACCGAGTTTCTAACATCCAACATCTCCAACCAAAGTGCACGTCTACTAATCGCATCATTAGGGGCATAAACGTTCATAAAATTAATCTTACAACCGGAATGTACTAGGAACCCCGAAACAATAATAAACGATCTGTTATAAATAACATCCACGCACCTGAATACAGACGGGCACCATAAACAAGCTAACCCCCCTGATCTACCTTGTGAATTCACCACTGCTAATTTGAACTCCGCCCTTCCCCAGAATTGATTGAACCTGAATGACTCGGAGTCTTGAAGTTTCGTTTCCTGAATAGCGAGAAAATGAATGCCATAACCTGTTTTAAGACCACGGATCCAATCCGATTTCCGACTGTTCCGGATCCCCCTCAAATTGATAGACAGACAGTTCATTGGGAAACGATTGTGACACCATCTTCAGCAACAAGCTTCTCAGTCTCGTTTGCGAAACCATTTAGATCAACCCCAATAAGAGCCCCAATCTGGATTGTAGCCTGAGTCTCTTCTGCAATCATACGTTGCAGATCTGACCTATTTTGCACATCTCCTGCACCATCACCACTAATCTCCTCTTGAATCACCGAGTTCAATTGTGGATTAAACAGCCCCTCCACACCTGCAAATGGCACTTCCGACGACCCAGGGTTAATCGTAGGATCACCATTCTCGAGTACATTATTGCAAGGCTCACGAACAGGGGTATTAAGGTCAATTGGATCGATGGTGGCACCGTTAGTTTGATGAAATAATCTATGGGTGGGACCCTGGGTAGAACCAATAGATGGTGGGCTACGGACAGCTCTATTCCTCTTCCCCAAATTAGCATTTGTTACTGGACCATTCTTTGTCGGCCCAGCACCAGGCCCAGAGTTATTAAGATCCATGCCATCCATATTAGGCCCACCATTCCCAAATTTATTAGTCTGATCCACGTCATCAACTAAAATCTCATTATTCTCGCCACCTAATTCTTTCTCAAACAATTCCCCATGCATGGGAGCAGCTTTCCCACCAGCATTAACTTTAGGAGTCTCTTGAACTTCCTGCGACTCATGGTTATCCAGCGGCCGATCATTTCCCATCTGATCTGAATCCGGTCGGAGAGACTTCCGGTCATCTTCCTGACGTTGATCATCATTGTCTCTGATTTCCCCCTCCTCAAGAACACCCACCTCTTCAGATCCCATATCTGACTCCGAACCTTGCATTGAGTCATCGTCCCAGTCTTCTGATTCAGAATCAAGAGAACCATGCATTGAGATTTCTTCCAACTCCTGAATCCGTTGCCCACCCACTTCCGACACCCAACAAACAATCGATTTATTGTTCCACTTAATAACCACAGCCTCCTCAATCCGAGAAGGTTGAGAGGTAATAATCATAACCGAGCCCAAGGAATTATCCTCCTCCTGCCAAGAAAAAGACGACTTTTGTACCACCTCCCCGAACATACCACCAATTTTATCAAACAAAGAGTTGTCACGAATAATGAATGGAACCCCAGAGACATTCAAAGTCACCAATCTACTATAGGGAATATCCTCTCCGTTCCAAACTTGGAACTTAGAGAAAATTCTGTTGAAAAACTCATGATGTAACTCCATTCCAGAATTGGCAGTCACCTGACAGGTTGTAGCCTTTGGAGTCGACAATTAAAACAAGATATATGCATTTTATTCAATGACCGTACAATGATCAATTCTAAGCCTACGTACGAAGTTAAATTTATGCATTTTATTAACTTTATATCTTACTTAAACTGAATTTAATGTAGCGCTCTAGTATAATAAGAAGCTTGAAAATTATAAAAGTCACGTTGGAGTTCATAACAATTCAATTCAAGTTTTTTTTAACCTTTTTGGAAGAATGTAAACCATATATATGCATGTAACTAAGACATTCCACTACAATAAATATAGATGTGTATGATGATATACAAATATAAAATCTATTGAAAATTTAGTGAAGTTGAAGGTTTGGTAGTTGGTGGAGTAGAAGGTTAAATTCAGCCCAAGCCCAAGTATTTTGAGACTTGGGCTTTAGGCCTCCAAATCAATAGGACATCCAACTTAAAAAAAATATATATATGATATTTGGGTTGTGCTGAACTTATATTTACACATACAAAAATATATAAAAATACAAAAAAAAAGTTAACTTCGCCAACAATAAACCTTTTAGTTTATTTTGCCGGCCCCAAGCTCGGGTAAAAGAGGGTTTTTTCTCAAGTAGTGTTTTTTTTTTTGGAAAAAGATCTCGAGTTTTTGAATTGCTTTAGGCCACCAAAATGGTTGAGCCGACCCTGGTTCAATTGATTTAATTAGGAGGTCGTTGTTCTAATTTGTGCATAATACTTGATATAAGACTAAGAGTAAGTTACTCTACTTTTTATTATAAAAAAATGTAAAAGAATTGTTTCTTACAAAAAAAAAAATTGATTAGATTCAAAAACTCAAAACCCAAAGTTTTTAGTTGTGAGGTTATATATTTCAAATGACATTGAGATGATTTGCAAAATCTTGAAGAAATTGTAGCAAGAAGAAAGGAAGAAAATGAAATTACTTGCTACATGGTCATCGAATAACATAATTCTATATCTAACAATTTCAAAGGGCTTCTACAGTAGTTTTAGTTTTAGTTTTTTTTTTTTTTTTGCTTTTTGCTTTTTGACTTTTTCTTTTTTGTCTTTATTATTTCTCTTTCAACTTTTACCCCTTTAACTTTCAATGTTAACGATTTCAACCTCTTAACTTTCTAAAAATTTTGTAATCAAGCTTACGTATTTATTTTTGTGTACATGTTTCTATAAATTTAAATTGATTTACGTTTAGACGTATATTTTTCCCGTTAATAAGTTGGGTCAAATATAATATATTCCTTATGCTTATTATTATGTACATTTTCTGTTTGTTTATGTGTTGATGTAATTTTTTTCTATAAATGAGCCGGTTAAAATATAATATGTTTTCATGCTTATTTTTATGTACGTGTTCAAATGGTCTACGTTTTGACGTAAATTTTGTTCGGAAACACGTCGAGTAAAATATAATACGTTTTCATTAAATGCTATAAATTCGAGTCACTCTACGTTTCGACACGCCACAACACGCCGTAACTATTTTCTTACGTGTTTATTTTTATTCACGCGTCGGTATAAATTTAAGTTGGTTTATGATTCGACGTAAATTTTCTTCAGAAATATGTGTCAAATATAATTCGTTTTCATGCTTATTTTTATGTATGTTTTCAGTTGGTCTACACTTTAACGCAAATTCCAATTAGCAAATTATGTGGATAGTGCTTTTATCCTATTAACTTTTTTGTTTCTTTCTTGATTTTTTTCTGGACTTTATTATTTTTTAGTTTTCTTATGTTTAGTGTTTTAGTTTTAGGTTTGTTTTCATTAAAGCTATATTTAAGATAACATTTACGTTTCCATTTACAATTAATTTAAAATCAATTCGTCCTGCTGTCCAATTTAAATTTATTTTTATGGTTTTTGGTCGATGTAAAACATGTGTCGATATTCTTTTGAGCATATTTCTTTCGATTGGTATACTGAACCAAAATAGATATCCTCCGAAACCCCGCAGCGTAGCGCGGGTATTCCTTCTAGTTATTAACATAACTATGATAAGTTATGTGATATTTTAAATAATTTATTTATTTGAATTAAAATAAAAGTCGCAAGTCAACTTGTGATAAAGTCAAATAAGAGACATCAACACTTTATAAAATAAGTTGAAATTATCTCAAAAATACAACCAAGCTTTGTCAAGGTTTTAAAAATTTAATGAAATATTAAGTGAGAAGTTGAGTGTCCAAAAAATAACTTAATGAAAAAACTTGTTTGAGATTTTCAAGATATATGTATAAATGAACCAACAAAACCAATCACCAAACCATTGATGTAGCAAAAGAGTACGGTTGATACATAGTCTGATCATGTGGTGGTTCAACTTCAAGTGCCAAAATACAAACTGTTGCTACCTAATCAAATGTCATATGTGTCTAGAATTTAAAAAATGTCTAGCTATTTTTAAGATCACATAAATCTTAAATATAAAAAAAAACCCTTCTGGAAAACACACTTCTAAGAGAACAAAATTTGCAATTTATTATCCTTATCACAGAAAAATTCAAAGAAGAATTATTTCTAAACACTATCAAAGTAATAAGATCTCATTACAAATTAACAGTCATTTAGTTGATTAGAAAAAAAATGGAAGATTCTAGCAATGTGGATTTGGCTTGAAGTAGGAATGAACGAAGCTTATAATTTATAACCTACGAAACATATGGTACCAGAAAGGTTTTTTTTTTTAACAGAAAAGGTGCCTTTTATTCCAAGAAACAACAGCCAACCTCTAGCCAGTAGTTAGAGGAGGCAAAATACAGATACAATAATACAGAATTCACCCCTCACAATCAAATTAACTACCAAAAATTTCTTGTTAAGTACTTGACGTAGATACAAGTTTGATGATCAACAAAGAAGTAAAGTTGACATTCATTCATCATTAAACAGGACATTTGAAAAAGAACGTAAAAAAAGCGTAAAATAAAATTATTGAGAAAAATCCATGTCAAGCTCAGTTTACATTGCCTTATCATATTTTTAAGATTCTTATAATTTAGAGTAAACTGTAATTTTGGTCTCATAGGTTTGGTCACTTTTGCCACTTTAGTCCAAAACTCAATTTTTTTGCATCTGTGTCCCTATGGTTTCAGTTTTATTGTCATTTTGGTCCAAAAGCAAAATCAGCTCAGATTTCGAAAAAAAAAACATGTTTTTTTGTCCTTTTCCTCGGTTTAATGAAGGGCATTTTGGTCATTTTGCACACCCACCCACCCCCACCCCTCTCTCCTTTTCTTCTCTCTTTCCCCTTCTGATCTACACGACCAAACCACCATCATCACCTTCACACCTCCACTCCGTCACTTGTTCCGGCGCTGCCGCCACCACCGCCGTCGTCCCTGCCATTACGACCAAACCACCATCCCCTGTTCATCACCGGGAAAGGAAACAATCGATCTCTCAACAAAACCCTAAAATTCGACCTATAAGCACCATAGATCACTCAATTTCAGTTCAAACACCTTTAAACCTACAACAAATTCAGCACCGTGTTCACCATCGAGCACTGCCTCAGAACCGCCATCAGATGTCACACCCCAACCGATGGCGGAATCATCGGGGCGCGGCACTAGGCGAATCAGATTGCTCAAGAGAATCCGTAACAACTAATAGCGACAATATTTATTACATTTTTTATCCCATACTAACAAACAATACAATCACATAAGTTATCATAGATTTTCTGTTCTCTTGAACAATACAAATCCGACAACCTAGATTTTTAGGTGAGTTTCTAGACTTCCTAGCTTGATTTGATGTAGACTGCGATCTAAACCTGCAACATACGTTAAAACAACGTCAATACAAAAGTATTGGCGAGTATACAAGTTTTGATAGTAGCGAAAATAGATAAAATGTGCTGCGAATTACCAAATACATAAACGAGATACACCAAACATACATACGAGACAGATACTACCAGCTAAGTCACTCGAGCTGCGATTGCGATTGCTATTCATCCTAACTAGACCCCGTCGGGTGCTATAGTGTAGGATCGGTTTTGACGCCGTACGATTGCGTAACGAACGTTCGACGTGCGGAATCCGTGAACGTACGTGATCGAACACACAAGAACGTACAAATAACGTGATTCTATTGATATGATGTCATGTACAAAGCCGTGAATCACGTAGAGAGACTTTCTCTCTCTAGATTTTCTCTCTCTAGAATTAGATCTCTAAATCTCCAAATGAGCAAAAAGCCTTAAACCTAACACTATAACTCCCTATTTATAGGCACAAGGTTATAATGAGAAATCTCATTATTTACAAAATTGCCACCTTGCCTTTACTAACTAAATATTACAATAAAAGCTTGATTTCTTCGGTTTCTCGCTACTGCTCGGATTGACGAAGGCGATAGACAGATAATGCACTAACAGACTCCCCTTGGATATTGCCGTAGTCAATCTCGTAGCGTCTTGTCTTTCTCTTTTTCGAACAGAATCCCCGTGGATCTGTCTACGAGCTTCTGTTGCTCCCCCTCTCTCTTCAGGCTCCCCCTTTCGTCAAGCTTCTGTGCTTTTGGGATCGACACCTGGATTTCCGTATACAAGCTCCTCCAAAATATTTATCTGGCTTTTTGAATCCACGCTTCCTCTTGCGTTGAGCTTGTCTTCAGACTCCCCCTTAGACTCAGCTGTCGGGATCGTAGTCTGGCTTTCATCAGTTCACAAGTTCAGGATCAATTCCTGGCTCTATTCTGTATCTGCTCAGGATTTGAACCCTGGTTAACCTGCACAAACTCTACTTCAACATAAGTTTCACAAATTTATAACAGTTAGATTTAAGAAACTTACTAGTAGAAATCAATTATTCAACAAAAATACTAGTTACATCAAGTTCAAATGAATGACCTTGATTAACTAAGCACACAATCTTTCAAAACATTTGTATATGACATTCAAAGTTTTCAACATATTCTCCCAACCCTGTTCATCATGTTTAGCACTTGGCATTTTGAAAATCAACTCTCCAACATCAGTTGTCGAAAATCTTTTTGTATTTTCAAAATTTTATGCTAAAACACTCCGAAAATCTTTTTGGATTTTGAGCTTTGAATGAAATGCAATAAAGAAATATATACAGACAATATTTTTGTGAGTTTGTGTAAGAGGGTCATATCAGTTCATGAGACAAATCACTAGCACCGTTAAGCTTTAATCATTTTAAGTTCTAAACGATTCACTTAGATTGTCAGTATACTGGTCCACTTAAATTTTCACACAAAATTCAACTGCTTCGAGATACAAGTTTAATGTCTTAGATACTTAAACTTAATCATGTGTCCCATCTCAGAATATACTCCCGTATCCAGATCCCAATATTCAGTCTTACAGGTAATTATAACACAAATGATATCTGTAAGGGGTTAATAATTTATGAAGAATCATGAGAGCTCAGGTCAGAACCATCGTTCAGCAGAGAGATCATGACTCAACTTTAGGGTATGTCCCCTTTAGAGGATCTTTTTTACAACAGCATTGCTAAGCAATTTTATTGTCTTATCATATATGCTGAGGGTGATGCTATGTTTCAAGCATTGCGGAAAGTATTATTCGAGGACTAGGTCAGAACTTCCATTCAGCAGAAGTCCCGGAATAATACCCCAGATATCACTGAGTATAAAAACCTAGTATATCAGAAAAAGGAATCCTTCAAACAAGATTTCGAGGGTTACCCATATATCCGAGAGATGTTACCCACGATATAAGCAAGTTTGAATTTAGGTTTATATCTCGTCACAATCTACTGAATGTGCAAAAACCTACTGACACATCATCCGTGAGACCGTTTATCACATTTGACAATTCATATCTTTAGCATGCTGTGATAGTTCACTGATTTACTATCATTTCCTCTTCTTTAACACAAAACTCATTTTTGCTTTTTCAATGTTTTTGGCATTTTCAAATTTTCTATTTTTTTAAAATTTTTCTCCCCCTAAAATCAAAATATGTTTCAATTTTGATTTTCAAGGAAAATTTGAAAACAAACTTTGACAACCGATATCAAATTGTTTCAATTCGCCATTCACTCGGCATAAACAATCAGAACTCCCCCTGACAACAAACTATTTTCCCATTTAGATTTCAAAACACTTAAGTTTGTTTTAATCAAAATGGTTTTTCCGGAAAAATTAGTTTTGTTGAATTAACAAACCACTTGTTGGTTAGGGGATTACTTCATCACATTTTTCTCCTTTAACCATTTTGAAAGATTTAACAATTCAAGATTCTATCAACACAAATACTTGTAGAAAATCAAGTACAACTTAATGTCCCTGATTAACCACATGTAAGACGAAAAATCACCAGAGTGAAATTTCTCAAGAAATGTGCCGATTCATGTTCCACGCTTACCAACCTGGGAACTCCGGCAAGTCAGATTTTTCTATTTGAAAAGTTTCACCCAAGCCTGACTGTCTTTGGGTGATTTAGAATTCTTGTTCAACAATGGTGGAAAATTTGCATCATCCATTGTTAAACCTGAATTCTCAGATTTTACCTCAACACTAGGCTCCTCTGGCTTTGATGAACCAGAATCATGGCCTGAATGTAGCTTGTCTGACTTTGATGAGCCAGATTCATCGCCGACAACCTTCTTTTTCTCCTTTTTCTCTTTTGTCCTCAGATTTGCATCTGAAGAATTCAATTTACTTGGCTTTGCAGTCGAGTGAGTTGATTCATCAGAACTTTTATTCAATCTGTCCGGTGAACCCGAAGACAAAATTTTCTCAAGATACTCTCTCGCCTTCTTCCTTTTCTTTCGCAGTCTGTCTTTCTGCCCCTGTGAAAGTTTAACTTTCTTTTCTTGAATTATCTGATCCTGAACTTTAGGTTTTAGAACCTTCTGTTCATGGGGCTTGACGTTGACTGGTTTCTTTGCCATTCTTTGAGATTCAACCCTCGATCTTCCCATCGATCTCTTCGAGCAATCTCTGGCAATATGTCCTCTGATATGACAATTATAGCATCTTCTTGTTTCATAATTCCAATTCTGGCAGTTAACAGCAATGTGTCCTCTCACACCACAGGTGTAGCACACTCTATTATCGTACCATTCACCACTTTCACACCATATGCTTAGATCATAACATTGTCTGGCTTTGTGGTAATCATCACTCTTCTTGAAAACTGGTTTTGGCTTTGAAGCACTGTGGTCAAACCTGCACCACTTATTACCAACATTTTGTAAGTTTTCATTTTTTAGATTTTTGTGATTTTTGATAATGATTGGATGACTTATCTGATGAGCTTTTATTTTCATTTTTAAAATTTTTCAAATTTTTAACTTTTTGTTTCTGTTCTACACTCTTCTTAACAGGTTTTTGTTTAGAACATTCACCTGTTTCAGTAGATTGCAAAACAGTATTTTTAAATTTTTCTTGTAAATCTAAAAATATTTTTCTTTTCTTTTCTTTTTCATCATCAGATATTTCATCACAATTTTCAATTTTGACTTTGTCAAAATTTGTGACATTGTCACTTATTGGAACAACGTTGATTGGTTTTGGACACACATATGGTGCAGAAGTCACAAAACTTTTCAACTTGTTTTCAAGCTCGGTAATTTTATTTCGAGCAATTTCAGCTTCATTTTCAAGCCGAATGATTTTCTGAAGATGAGAATTTATTTCAATCTGTTTTTCAAGATTATTTTTAAAAATAACAGACTTTTCATCTTCTAAAACCTTCATTTGACTTTGAAAATCCTTTTCTTTTCCTTTTAACGCTTCATTTTCCAATTTTATCCAAGAAACGTTTTCATTTTCAATTTTAATTTTTCCAAAATCTTTTTCTTGTTCTTTCAAATTGTTAATTTCCAATATCAAACTGTCCAAACTACTCAACAGTTTGACATTATCTGACGTCAATTTCTCACAATTTTCTCTCATTTCAAGAATCTGTTTATTATCTAATTCTTTCTCATCCTTCAAGCTTTTGATTTCCAATGTTAAACTCTCTACATTCTTCAGAAATTTGACATTGTCTGTTTCTGATTTTTCGCATTTCGAGCATTTTCCATTCATCTTTCCATCATCAGCTTCTTTCTTTGTTTCCATCTTGTATGTTCCTGCACATAAAATTTTAACAAAATCAAGAGGATTCATATTTTCATCAATATAACAACCCCTCTTAATATCGTATTTCATAACATTTTTTGCAGCAAGACACACAGAGATTCTTTTTCTCATTTCGATAATCACATCCAAATTTATCTTTTCTAAATCCTTTTTTATTTCATCTATCAACTCCTTCTTTTTCTTTTCATTTTCATAATTGTGTGTTTTAATCTTTCCGATGAATTCTCTTAAACACAAATTTGAGAATCTAAAATCCTTTTTCAGGTTAGTCAAGAATTCATTCCATTCAGCCGGTAATATATCTGCAAATTTTGATATCTGTTCAGCATCTGATATTCTTATCTCATTCCTTTTTAAATTTTCAAGTAATTGATCATACCGTGTTACCAACTCATCCAATGGTTCATGTTTCTTGCACAAAAAATTTTCAAATCTATTAACCCAAAACTGCTTATCCCCTTTTTCTCTTGTGTTAAACCAAAACCTATCATACCAATCATTCAATCTTTCAAGGTTATCGTTTTCCTGTTCGTCAAACATTTTGATCACAATATCTTTGTTAAATGACTTGAACTCTATTAAATGTGTCAAACAACAATTTGATTGTTACTCAAGTAAATTTATTGATCCTCAAATTTGAACAATTTTCTTACTCAACTTAAACCGACACTCTCACATGCAAATAGACAAAAATGTTGCACTAAAATGTGATTGGGCTGCTGTAATTACTCACATGTATTTAACCTTTTACTCAGTTAACCTGATTAGGCCAAGCACTTAATACACTGTTATATCACATGACAACAATTAAAAGTTTGTGACAATGTATCAAATTCACAAGCCGACAATGTATCAAATGCACTTCAATGATTGGGCCGTTCTGTTATAGTGGACTGACAATTAGCAATTTACAACACAAACTATTGGACCTCAACCTTCTGAACACATGCAATACAAACACATGAAACCTTAAACGACAAAATACATGTAACCTGATAGGATTTCTAAACAAAGTCACATGGACCAAAGACTATGATTGGACCTCTAGATCATAATATCACATGCATACACTTTGATTTTAAATGTTCGGCACATGCAAACAAAACCCATTTGCCGACAAACTGAAATCACATGCACACTTGATTAAAATGACTGACAACTCTTCACATGGACAATTACCCGACTTTCAAACGGACATCGTGTTTCAAACAGTATCCTCAAACGGTCACACCAATTTCAAACGGTCACACCCTCAAACTGTCACACCCTCAAATGGTTACACCCTCAAACTGTCATACCCTCAAACGGTCACTCCCTCAAACGGTAGTGTCAGTTTCAAACGGTCAGTCAGATTCAAACGGACAGGGTCATTTTCAAACGGTCACGTCAGTTTCAAACGAAATCGGACCTAAAAACTCGAATTTCTCATAAACAGCTAGGAGTTTGAATCTGAAATTTGGTAGGATTGTAAATCAAGTGTTTTCGCACAACATATCAAAAAATCAGACGATTTGGACCGTAAAAACTCGTTCAATTTGACTAATTTCCGTGAAAACCGTGATAAGAATGAAAAAGATGAAGAAATCTATGACATTCAGGTCTGAAATCAATGAAATCTGGTACGAATCTATGTGTTTGATCAGCGCAATCGAGCTCCTGCTCTGATACCACTTGTAGGATCGGTTTTGACGCCGTACGATTGCGTAACGAACGTTCGACGTGCGGAATCCGTGAACGTACGTGATCGAACACACAAGAACGTACAAATAACGTGATTCTATTGATATGATGTCATGTACAAAGCCGTGAATCACGTAGAGAGACTTTCTCTCTCTAGAATTAGATCTCTAAATCTCCAAATGAGCAAAAAGCCTTAAACCTAACACTATAACTCCCTATTTATAGGCACAAGGTTATAATGAGAAATCTCATTATTTACAAAATTGCCACCTTGCCTTTACTAACTAAATATTACAATATAAGCTTGATTTCTTCGGTTTCTCGCTACTGCTCGGAATGACGAAGGCGATAGACAGATAATGCACTAACATATAGTACTATACTAGTTAAGGCGGGACCTCGCCAGTAAAAGTCCTAGCACATATGTAACTATCATCACGTGTAAATATGTAATTCAGTCATTCGCAAGTGATAAATAGTTTAAGCATTTGATTAGATTGATTTGATAAGACGTATGTTACACCCAAAATGCGATAAAAAGGGTTCGAGTATACTCACAGCGATGGAGGTTAATGGATCGAAGGGAGCGCGTCCGAGATTAGCCTGATTACAGAACGATGGCATAAGCGTTGAACAGTGTGTTAAACGGTGGCGACTGAACCGAGTGTCCAATGGTAATCCGATCGGATGGCCATTCGCTCGGATTGATATTCGTTTGGGAAGGTTGTGTTTGTGTATGATGGCTTTGAAGTTTTCGTTGTAGCATTTTGAGAATAGAGAAGTACCTCTAGCCTTCAGGTCGTCGATCGAACGGTCGTTCGATCGGATAGCGATCCGATTGGCAGGACACTTAGTGAGAACAAGTTCACAGCAGGATGGTCACTCGATCGGATAGCAATCCGATCAGATGGTAATCCATTAGAAGCTGATGTTCTTTGGAAATTATGAAAAATGATTAAGTGCTGAAGTCCAAATGTCAACTCATCGGATGGTCGTTCGATTGGATAGCAATCCGATCGGACGCCAATCCGTTCAACGTTCAGGTCCTTGAATAGCTTGGAAATGTTTAAGTGTTGGAGCCAAGTGCAATCCGATCAGATAGCAGTTCGATTGGATGGCAATCGGATCAGATGGCTATCCGATCGGACGGCAATCCGTCCCAACGAACCAGATCGTCTTGAACTTGATTACTTTTGAAAGTTTTCGCGGTTTTATGGAGATGGTATGACAACGTACTAAACAATGGAACTCCACCGAGGCCAAGTCTTCAGATCAGATGGGAATTGCCCCGTCCGATTAGTTAACTATCCTTGACGATTGTTCGTGTTCAACCCGTTAACCGGTCATCTCGTCGATGGAAATCAGTTCTCAAACCAACACTTCACTAGAGAATGAGTAGAAGGCCCGAACGAGCTCTGATCCTATCGGGTTTTAAGTAAAAAGTTAAGAAATTAAGAAAGTTTGACGAAAGCTTGAAATACTTAGATTCGGCTTAGATCTAGGTGAGCTTAGTGCTTACACGTCGTGGAATCCATTAGATTTGAACTGCGCTTGATGAGATGAGGTCACACTTCCTTGCTCCTAAGAATTCCATGATGACATCACCTTAGAACGCCCCAAATTAGAGGATTTTACGATGAAAGAGTGAGATGTGATGGTGGAAAAGGTGAAGGAGTGCATGTAGATCATAGAAGTACGAGATTTGAGGTAGAAACTTACAAGAATCGCGAGGAATTGAGAGAAATATAGACAAAAGTGCGCTGGTCGAACGAGAACTGTCACATCATTGTTCAAGTGATGTGACAAGTGCTATTTATAGGTGAAGAGGAGAGGAGGTGATGGAGTGCCATGGATCGGATGGCAACCGATCGGATGGCCATCCGAACGGTTGGTCACTCGATCGGGACCATTCGATTGAATGGTCGTTCGATCGGTGGTCTCTGGCGAGTTGCGTTTCGATGTTTCATTTCATTCGTTCAGCGTTTCGATGGTTTGGTTACACGTTTTCATACACATATTCATATATTTATTATAATTAGTCATAAAGGGTCGTATAAGTATTCATATTTCCAAATTTGCGTTGCGATAATCGAGTTCCGTTCCGAATATGCATTGCGTTGCGACGCATCACGGCTATCGAGGAGGGTAGAATAGGTCCTCACTCAACGTCATCGTGAGCGTTAGTGTGTGCGATGCGATGTGTTATAGCGATAAAATATGCGAGATATGCGAAAATACTGCGATATAGCGATAAGCGATATAGTTACATTATGATCTGAATCTCTGGTGCTAGGCGTAACGAGTATGGCGAGTAGTAACAACGCACGAACGTGCGGGTTGTTACAGTCTCCCCTGCTTTTGGAAATTTCGTCCCGAAATTAATCCACAAGAAGGGTTGCGAGGATTGATGCGAGTGAGAGTAGCGATAAAAGCGACGAGATAGCGAGCGATCGATCGAGAGTTGACAACCGAGAGTGCATTGCGAAGACTAAGCGAGAGCGACAAGCAAGGCGGTTCGTATAACCAAAGACAATAACACACAAGAAGGCGATTCCAAAATGTTCTGAATTCTCAAAAAGTTGATTAATTTGGAAGGTTTAGAGAAAATTTGTTTATAAAAAATCTTCCCACAGTGCGGTGTTAAACTGTGTCGATGTTCACACCAGCGCCATGAGAGAAGTTTTATTAGGTTACTAAAAGATTTTGAAATTTCCGCTTCACACGGTGTTAACTTGAGTCGATTGTTACGCCAGCGTTATAAGAAAATCTCGTTGTGTACAAAGGTTTACATTAAATTTAGAAAAAGTTTTTTTGTAAGAAAAGGATTTGTTTACACAAGGGTTTTATTAATGTCAAAGAGTTTAAATTTTAAAGTCGGTCTCGCATGGCACTTTCCCACGAAATTTCGACAATATGGCTAAAACACTTATATATAGGAAGTACCAGCGGTGTATCCACCATGTTTTAGCCATATGGCTTCCGTCCCGTGAGGCAGTGTCATGTGTGTCGACATAGTACCGATAGATTTCGATAACTCGATCCAAGCGAGAAATGGTTGGACCAAGTTTAAGAGAAAGATTGAGCAAACTGAGCGATGAAGTCGTTTTCGAACTCATTTTAGCGACACGAGCGAGTGCGATAAGCGATAAGCGGTACGCGATAACTAATAACACAACAGAAACATAGTGAGCGAAGATGGCGGCGATAAGCGAAAAGCGACAAGCAATAAGCGACGAGCGATAGCGACCACCGTCGAGCGATAAGCGACGATCGATGCGTTGCAAGCGATGAGAACATGCGATTTGATTAGATCAAACAACACCACAATTTTAACTAACATTAAGCCCCACGTGGCCTTTTTCCATGAAAGTCAGCTGATATGGCTAAAACACTTATATATAGGAAATACCAGTGGCGTATCCACCATGTTTTAACCCTATCAGTTTCGTCTCGTGAAGCGAGGTCATGTGTGCTAACATAACACAGATAACGCGGATAACGGTAAGCGATAGCGGTAGCGAAAGACGTTAAGCGATACACGATGAGCGATAGAGCAATACATAAAGCGATAGGGCGATACACATGATAAGCGATAGCGCGGTACACATAATAAGTGATTGAGATTGTGAAACACACAATGAGCGATTGAGATTGCGAGATAGATTCCAGCGATAATGCGATTGCAAGCGTGTTGACTTACGAAAAGTCTAGCGATGACACGCTTTGAGTTGTGATGTGTACAAAACGCAACATATAAATTTCATCAAATGAGGCATAAAACTAACCCTTTTTTTAGTACTAATGTTGGAAAAAGTGTGCTTTTGTCTTCCTTTTGTATTTTCAGGATTAAATGAGCTCAAATGAAAAAAAGAAGCAAAAAGGCAGCTAAATCTAACAATAATACAAGAAAAGGAATAAACGTGGCATGCCCGACCCCCCAACAGCATCTTCCCAAGCAAAACAAGAAAACAGAAGGCTGAACACGCCCTGTGCTCAGTGAGCACGGGGGCGTGCCCAAGTGTCTGCAGAAAAGACAAAGCTGTAGAAGCTTCTATCACCCACCACGGGGGCGTGCCCAGCGGACACGGGGCCGTGGTCAACTCTAAGATTCGCAGAATCTGAGGAAATCTTGATAGTACAGATACGCTTCTGCACACGAGGTCGTGCCTAGCGGACACGGTGGCGTGGTCAACTAATGCAGACAAACTGTAATTAATGAAGAAAGAGAAGGAAGATGGACACAGGGTCGTGCCCAATGGACATGGGGCCGTGCCCGAGCTGCTGTTCAGGCTATAAATAGGGGTGCTTGGCTCATTTGCAAACCATCCCTTGGCAAACCACCTCTCTCACACTACACCCACCCTCCACCACCATCACAACCCACATCCACCACCATCATCCATCATCCATCATAGAGTGTGTGTAGTAGTCTCGAGATCCAAGATTGATCGTAAGAGTTCTTGACAATCAAAGGCCATGTTTGCCTAAGTCTCTTACATCACTTGGTGAAGACAAGTGTCTAGTGTAATACTTTTTATTTTTAGTCTTTTCGCACTTTTTATTTGGTTATGTATTAATGACTTTAATAACTAGTTTCTTATGTTGAAGGTGATTCTTCCTTATCATTTGTCCGTGGTGTCTTGGCATTATTTTACTGTCTATATAAAATAAAAAATTTTCACCATTCATATCTCCACGGTCTATATGGAGATATGTTGGCTACCTGGTCGGGGGTTAAGGGAACGGTTTGGTAAGAGTCTTGCCTTGTTCAGTGTATAGATCCTGCAAGGACCTGGGTCAAATTTAGTCGGACCTCCTTCAATACCCACTGGTATTGGATGGCGGGGGTCCAAACTCTATGATCCCCTCATATGTAAGCTACTATTAATACTTTAACCCGGCTACTTAGGACTGTATCCCTGCTGACTCAGACTACTTAGCCGAGGGTAACGTCACCTTCAAAAGAGGGGCCTACCACATTATGCATTAATAACTTAATTAATTATCTTTCAATAATCCACCCTTTAGGATTGTATCATTGCTGACTCAAACTACTGGGTTGAGGGTAACGTCACCTTCAAAAGAGGGGCCTACTACAATAACTAAGATAATCTCTTAAAAAGTGCAAAAGTGCGGAAATAATCAAAGGTTACACTACACACGAGTCGGATCCAAGTGATTCATCTTGTCTATCTGTTTTTATTTTTCAGCATTTTAGTTAGTTTTATTTTTCTAGTTTAAAACATTTTTCTAAACTTTTGATTTGATTAGACGTTGAGGATAAACCGGTACTAAAAGCTCTTGTGTCCTTGGACGACCTCGGTATCTTACCAACACTATACTACGCTCACGATGGGTGCACTTGCCCATATGTGTGTTTAGTGTTAGTAAATATCGTGTTTTATAAATTTAAAACTTGGCTAAAAAGTGTAAAAAGGGCTTAAAATATATATTAAAAACCTATCACACTCGACACGCATCAAGTTGTTGGCGCCGTTGCCGGGGACAAAAGGATTTTAAGAAAGTTAGGAATCAACGGCCTAATCGTTTTTCTTATTTTTCTATTTTTTTAGGATTTTTCTTAGATTTTTCAGCTTCTGCAGAACTCAGCACGGGTCGTGCCCGCTGAACATGCCCCGTGCCCAATCTTTGGTACTGGCAATCCTGTTTTAAGTCAGACAGTAAGCTGAACACGGGGCCGTGCCCACTCAACACGCCCCCGTGCCCAAGTTTCAGTTACTGAAAACAGAACCGTAAGATCCCGACGGTTGGTAATTTCTGACACAAATATGAGTGATACTGATATTTTTTACTTTCGACACTCTTATGGTACGTGGCGTCAAATATGTGGTGGCCCTCATAAAGAATTAGAATGTTATTTTCTAAATTATAAGCCCCATTATATAGACCCATTGTTTTCCTGTAGCCTTAAGAGGGGCGAAAATAAAAATAATCTCTATCTCTCTCTCGAAAGCTCCCAATCGGATCTTCTAGGAGAAATGCTTCTTGACGAACTTTTTCAAGTAGAAGATTTAATTCTTAATTGGGTGAAAGAGCTTGAATTGGATTTCAGTAATTCACCTCAAGACGAAGCCCAAGAAGAATTATTGGGATCACATTCGAATAAAAACAACTTCGTTGTTCCCGAAATCACCTCTAACTCTAACGAGGGCTTGAGCGATAGTCGTCCCTGTGTCGATTGTGCCGTGAAGGACTCTCCATCGACTTCGTTCGGTGCATACATAGACATGAGCGATTCGGCATACACCTTCTTTAACGAGAGCCCGGGAAAGGGTTGGACTTGTCCACCTACATTTAGCATAGGAATCACCCTCACCGACAACCTCTTGCGTTCTCGTCTTAGTCTAGAGCAATTAAGGTATCTCAGGCACTTTGGGGTTGTTCCATCCAGTAAGGAACCACCTGATCCGGATAAGTTCCTTAGAAGTAGAAGAAACTCCATAAACAGCCTCTAGACACGGGGCCGTGTCCAGGTCAGCACGCCCCCGTGTCCACCCAAAGATTCCCATCTGATTTCGTGTCATAATACAGAAAAAATGTGTCAGGACTTCATCTGCACACGGGGCCGTGTGCAGCGTGCTGTCGTTTTCTATAAATGCAGCAAGATTCCTGCACATATGGACCACTCCAAAGACAAAGATCTGGTGAATCTTCACACATACCATCCTAGTTATATTCTAAAGAAGGTTCCCAACAACCATCTTGTCTTTTCCACTTTTGTCCATTACCTTCTTCTTCAATTTTTCTTGACACCTCCATTAGAGCTTGAAATCTCCATAATTCCAAGCCTTATTGAGATGTTTGTTAGATTTTTATTCAAGGAATCTTGTTAAAAATAAGTTCTATAACAATGTTTTAAGTTATTTCTGCTTAAAAACATTTTAAAAATCACGAAAACAAATTAAAACACCAAGATTCCTTGTTCCAAAAATCTGCAGATATCTGAACACGGGGCCGTGCTCATTGAGCACAGGGCCGTGTCCGAGGTACTGTTTACATAAAATTGAGCTCTTTTCGGTATGTTTTCTTAGAATGGCGAGCAGAACTAGCGGAACATCTTCATCGCACTCCAGGAACAACCGACAAAGGAGAAGGTCATCAACGGTTGAAGATTCTCTTGTAAACTATGTTTACACTTTAAGAGAAGCCATTGATGAGATGACGGGAGTGGAAGAAGCATTGGTCGACCGTATCAATCATTTGACGGTGGGACTAGAGGGATGTCTTCGAGAGGTCAACCTTTTGCACCAAAGGTTGAACATTCTCGCTTCTCCTCCTTTGGTTCCAATCATTACCCAAAGGGCATGGAATGTGGTTCCCGAAATCATCATACCGGCCGAATGGTACGCCATACATCCGGAGCCCCCTCGGGACGTACTACAAGCCCGTTGGTGTCACTCCCCCTCCACAGGATGTTAAAGAAAACGATCCCGCCTTCTTTCTCCCAAGGGAAATAGAAGAGTGGCTTTAATAACATCTATGGAATACCCCTCGGTCCAAAGTTCTACAAATCTTTTAAATACCGGAAAGTTATTTTCGGAAATTTTTATAAAAGTAGAACTCCTTAGGATGATTTTGTGTACCATTTGACCCATCTATCTTAGGACCTTTAGCTTTTTATTTTCATGCCTTGTCTTTAAATTTTCTAGGATCTTATGTAATGTGTTAGTTTTAATGAATGATGGTTTTAATTTGGTGTTTGGATGATGTTGTAATGGGTAAAACACACTCGGGATGGTGAAGGATACTAAGGGAAACTTGCACCAGCACCCCATGCACAAAAACAGGGCCATCCGACTAATTTTTCTTCATTACAGCAAGTTCAGCATGGGGCCGTGCTCACCCAACACGCCCCGTGCCCAACCATCTGCAGAAAATTGCCCAGTTCAGGTAACTGGACACGGGCCGTGCTCACCCAGCACGCCCCCGTGTCCAGGCTTCTGTTTCTTTTACTTAATTTCTGTTACTGGCGATCTGAACACGAGGCCGTGCCCGGACACCACGTGGCCGTGTCCAGACGCCCAGTAACATAAAATTTTGCTTTTCACACATTTTTACACATTCAATCAACCTAAAAACTTATTTTTGGGACACATTGACGACAATGTGTAATTTTTAGTGTGGGGGGGATGCTAAAACCTTGAATTTTGCAAGTCCTAATTACAAGCCTTACACAAAACTCTATTGGAACCGCTAAACACCCCAATTTTTTTCAAAAATCTTTCATTTTTCTTACTTGTCTAGGTTTAAATTGGGAATTTCAAATTTCTAAAAAGGTGATATTTTTACAAATTTACAACCGATAGCGTTGTGATAAAAAGAACCAACATAAGAAAATTATGAAACGGCATGACAAACCTAGTTAAAATTTGATTATATATACTTGATCACATAAAAACTCATTCCCACAAAAAGTGAGTTTTGAGCCTTTATTGAGCATACAAATACACATCTTTAAACTAAATGCTCATTTTTCGTTTCTTGTGTGAATAGCCGTTTGGTTCTTACGACTCTAGAACTTGCCACGACGATACATTCCCGGTCCTTACCAAATTAAACCCGAGTAAGTAAATGATGGAGGCATTAGGACTAACCCTTTTTATTTCTACACCATTATTTTTTTTCTTTTTTTTACCACCTACCCAAAATCCCCCTAGTTAACCCCTTTGAGCCTAAACCTTTTCATTTATTAACCCAAAACAAACACCCTTTTCACCCACCAAAACCCTTTTTCATTTTAATCCCTTTATTTTAGTAACAAAGCTCGGTTTTTGTGTGACTTTCTTATGTTAAAAAAAATGAAGTTTGCAATAAACAAACAAAGCTCACAAAAAGAAAGCTTGTTTGAGAAATACTTCATTGGAATAAAAAGTCACAAAAACAATATGTTTTGCAAAAACCGACGCTTTTTACGCCTTTTCGCCCATTTCTACTAACCACTAACCCAACCACCTACCTTTAACCCAAGCCTAACCTTTCACCCCCGAAATTCCTCTTGATATTTACAAAGGTATATAGTTAAAAAGGAGGAGGATTGATTGCTTGGCAAGCTTATGGTAGAAGTAACTTCCATGCCGCTCTCGAGTGTTTCACAAAAATACATCTTCGGCCGAGTGTTGAGTGATCCCCCGTGAGGTATGTGAACTTGTATATAAATGGAATTTTAAAAAGGAATGTTATGCCCTAACAAGTAATTTATCTTATGTAGTGTTTTAAATAAATCATGACGAATAGGATTGTAAATAAATAAAAATAAAACTTAATAAAGAATCTTGGAAATCCCGACACTCTATGACAAGCCCAAAACCTTCTCTTCTACCCATTCCATTTGGGAGTGTTAAGCCACATTATAAAGAGTTTTGCTTGAGGACAAGCAAAGATTCAAGTGTGGGGGTATTTGATGTGTGCAAAATGCAACATATAAATTTCAACAAATGAGGCATAAAACTAACCCTTTTTTAGTACTAATGTTGGAAAAAAATGTGCTTTTGTCTTCCTTTTGTATTTTCAGGATTAAATGAGCCCAAATGAACAAAAGAAGCAAAAAGGCAGCTAAATCAAACAATAATACAAGAAAAGGAATAAACGTGGCATGCCCGACCCCCCAACAGCATCTTCCCAAGCAAAACAAGAAAACAGAAGGCTGAACACGCCCCGTGCTCAGTGAGCACGGGGGCGTGCCCAAGTGTCTGCAGAAAAGACAAAGCTGTAGAAGCTTCTATCACCCACCACGGGGGCGTGCCTAGCGGACACGGGGCCATGGTCAACTCTAAGATTTGCAGAATCTGAGGAAATCTTGATAGTACAGATACGCTTCTGCACACGGGGTCGTGCCCAGCGGACACGGGGGCGTGGTCAACTAATGCAGACAAACAGCAATTAATGAAGAAAGAAAAGGAAGATGGACACGGGGCCGTGCCCGAGCTACTGTTCAGGCTATAAATAAGGGTGCTTGGCTCATTTGCAAACCATCCCTTGGCAAACCACCTCTCTCACACTACACCCACCCTCCACCACCATCACAACCCACATCCACCCCTATCATCCATCATCCATCATATAGTGTGTGTAGTAGTCTCGGGATCCAAGATTGATCATAAGAGTTCTTGACAATCAAAGGCCATGTTTGCCTAAGTCTCTTACATCACTTGGTGAAGACAAGTGTCTAGTGTAATAATTTTTATTTTTAATCTTTTCGCACTTTTTATTTGGTTATGTATTAATGACTTTAATAACTAGTTTCTTATGTTGAAGGTGATTCTTCCTTATCGTTTGTCTGTGGTGTCTTTGCATTATTATACTGTCTATATAAAATAAAATATTTTCACCATTCATATCTCCACGGTCTATATGGAGATATGTTGGCTCCCTGGTCGGGGGTTAAGGGAACGGTTTGGTAAGAGTCTTGCCTTGTTCAGTGTATAGATCCTGCAAGGACCTGGGTCAAATTTAGTAGGACCTCCTTCAATACCCACTGGTATTGGATGGCGGGGGTTCAAACTCTTTGATCCCCTCATATGTAAGCTACTATTAATACTTTAACCTGGCTACTTAGGACTGTATCCCTGCTGACTCAGACTACTTAGCCGAGGGTAACGTCACCTTCAAAAGAGGGGCCTACCACATTATGCATTAATAACTTAATTAATTATCTTTCAATAATCCGACCCTTTAGGATTGTATCCTTGCTGACTCAAACTACTGGGTTGAGGGTAACGTCACCTTCAAAAGAGGGGCCTACTACAATAACTAAGATAATCTCTTAAAATTGCAAAAGTGCGGAAATAATCAAAGGTTACACTACACACGAGTCGGATCCAAGTGATTCATCTTGTCTATCTGTTTTTATTTTTATTTTATTTTTCAGCATTTTAGTTAGTTTTATTTTTCTAGTTTAAAACCTTTTTCTAAACTTTTGATTTGATTAGTGTAACACCTCGAAAATTCACGTCCTATAAAGTATAGACACGTGTCAAATGTTTAAACGTGTGAAAGAATTATTATAGAAGGACTAAAGTTGACAATCATGGATAGTATGTGAATATACGTATTCTAAATGTCAACCGTGAATAAATATAATGTACATTAACCCTACATGGTGCTCATACCTTCAAACGAATAAATCATGGATCATACGAAGCTAAAAGTGAGAGATTACAAACTACAGGGACTAAATGTGTCAACATGTTTAAGTTATACCTCTGACTGACCTTTTGACAAACCCGAAGCTTTGTAACGGTAAATTATGCTCACTAGAATGCACGATTAAAATTTCATAAAGTTTCGTTATCGTATGAGAAAGTTATGATCAAATTCGTGTGCAAAGGGTTAAAGCGTAAACGTTGAAAGTTAGGACTTTTCGGGTGACAAAAAAGTTAACCGGGGACCTAACAAAGTGGGTATATGTTTTAAAGCCCTTATAGATCAATTGTGAGGGTCCATAATGCAATAAACAAGTGCCTAATCGAGTTTTGAAGAGCCAAGGATCAAATCGCAAAATCTAAAATTTTGATTGTGTGCAGAGGAGGGTCGCGCGACGCGACGCCAAAGGGGGGGTCCTCGCGCTACGCGAGGCCATGTCTGATCCGAGAAAAATGGGTTGTTGACTGCCCTGGCCTTTGTGCGTGATTCTAACTCGATTCTCCACATCTCTTGACCCCTAAAGCACCCCCTAAACACTAGAAACAAGTGTTGATCAGTTGTGGTGAGTGCTAGACCTTGTTGTCAACATTTTGTGGTGTTTAGTTCACTATAAAAGGAACTAAGTTACAACAATGTTTCACACATCTTCATCTGCATTTTCTGCTCATTTCTGAAGCTCAATCCTGCTCTCAAGTGATCATAATTCGTGCATAGGACTCTTGTAAGTTTGCTTGACCCTTCTTAATTAAGTTTTAGCTTAGTTTTAGCTTAAAAGTCAAACCGTCGTAATTAACGGTTGACTTTAAGATTAAACACTAATGGTCCAGTGATTAGTCGAATCAAAAGTACCTTTAAGTAGGTAATTATGTGGGTAATAAAACCTTAAAAGGGTTTCCCCTGATTCCCACTCTAACTAGGTCAAATGTCGGGTCAAACGTGTAATTAAAAAGTCAACAGAAAGTTTAAAATGCGATTTATGCATGATTAGCAATGTAGAGCACATACAACCTGTTTGATCATTAATATAACTTGGTAATTAGTGTAAGGACATGTCTAAACATGTTCAACCCGACAATTTCCTGTTTAGACCCGGTTCGGAACCGAAAGTCACATAGTTTGACTTTCACTTTGACTTTCAGTTCTGACCCGTTAAGACATGTTTTAGAAATTCCTCAGAGCTTTAATTGGACTAGGTTACATGTTAGTACAACCCTCTGTGATTATACACCTTGGTTCATTAGTTATCCAATTAATATGCATGTTTCCGTTAATTGCTCGTATGTTGACCATTATGCCCTTATTACTTTAAAACGTGATTTTTTTGGAAATGTAAAAGAGTAGAAACTTTAATTACTAATATATAAACTTGTATACAAAGTTTGACATCAGTTTGAATTGTAGATTTAGAGTTATGCTCAATATCGCAAAATTAAAGCTTTATGTTAATAAACGGCATAATTAGCGTATAGCCTAGTTAAGCCTACTTTTTGGTATCAAACTTAATACCCACTGATGTAATATATTATTTTGGGATTTTTAAAGATTTTTAATTAATTTTAGGCCGAGCATAACTAGTAGTCGTAGGCTTAATCCGGTAATTGTCGGTTTTGCCCTTACGGGCCATAAAATGAGTTTTACATATCTAAACGACTCCAAACCTTTTGCCACTAATCACATATGATAAATAAACTATTTTAAGCCTTCTGGAAATATAAAAATATCAGATTTAAGTATCGAACCCGGAAATGGCCTTTAATCGCCTTATTAAGCGTTTTTAACGCATAGTATGTATTAATATCATATTGGACATACCCGGGTTGATACCTACTGATATTTTAGGTAAATTATAATATTTTAACAGTAAGCAAAGGTTGATAAACTCAGACTTCAGTTTTGAGCTTTTCGGCTTATGTGAAATTACCAAAATACCCCTACGGGGCATAGTTTGGTTAAAAATGATAAATTTCACATATATGATTTATCCTACTGATATAACTTAGAAAATTATGTATTTTTGCTGATTACATCAGACCTGTAACTCAGATTGTTACTTAAACTCTTTTATAAACTTTTAAAGGACCAAACTACCCCTACGGGGCCTAGTTTGTGTTTAAACACGTTTCGGGCATAATGAAAGACATCTTACTGATGTCACAACATATTTGAGGCATAATTAACTTAGGAAACCTGTATATAGCTCTCATGAATACCCGTCACGCTTATTACGCGTACGATTCGGTTTATGTAACAAGTTTACATAAATTAGCCGAAACGGGTCAAACCTTAACAGTTTTATCTCAAAATCCAGAATGTGAATAATAAACCCATATTAAACAAGTCTTCAAACTTGTCGGGTCTAAATCACACTCTATCCGGTCTTCTCTTAATCGTGCGTACGAACCGTATCTTTGAAACTAGCCGGTCTAAGCTTAAGCTTAATTAAAGACCCGTTAGGATTCTAATAGGTTATTATAAAACCTTCGTTCCAGATTAGGAGGACCAGTAAAAGCTACGTGCATTTTGCTAATTGTGAATTATACTTTGCTCAGGTAAATACTTTTAACTTATTTTCCCTATACGGGCTTGGGTTACGGTATATAGCATACCGCTTGATCGGGCATCAAATCTCCACCGTTAGGTGGGTAGTTGAATAATTTGATCGGCTCGTTTAAACAGTCTTGTTACTTAAAGCCTTTGGGGGGTTAATGACCATGTCCCGGATATCCTTGGCATCATTTTACGAAATGGCCACGACTTAAGCGCGGGGTGTAGGCGTACACCCGTCAGTGCACAAAAGTATATTGTGGTGTGTCTATTGATCTTTAACCCGGACAAGATCCGGGCTACTGAACGCACAAGGAACATGTAATTCGTTCACAAGATTATATATTTAAATAATTCTCCCAAGTTATAAAAGGTTAATTTTGCCTCAGTGCATTTTAATCAAATTATAAAAGATATTTTGTGCCACGTGCATCCAAACCAATTTTCTTAAACCATTTTCAAAATGAGTCAGTTAATTGTATTTACCAGTGTAAACTGGCGTATTTTCCAAAAAGGCTAAATGCAGGTACTATACGAAATTGGCTGGATATTTCTCCTTAGCATCAATAGAAGTCTCGCATGCTTAAGATGCCTAAAAGTCTGTTGAACTATTGTTTCCATTGTATTTTTGATCTGCCTGTGGATCTTTTACTTTCCGTTGTAATACTGGATATTACTTATTATTCGGAATGTAATATATTTATCTTTTGCTTCCGCTGTGCATATTAAATATTGTGTTGTTTGACTATGATGATATCAACTACGTCACGATACTCCCCACCGGGCCCACCGGTGACACGTGTGGAAATCGGGGTGTGACAGGTTGGTATCAGAGCCAACACTGAGTGAATTAAACACTAGCCTTTTTTTGTGTTTAATCTCAGTTACACAATTGCACAATTCTAAACTTTTGAGTCTAGACTTAACATAGGGTTATTCTCAATCCTAATCTGGAAATTTTACTTCCAAAAAGAAAAAAAAATTTATTAAATACGTCGCCAAGCGAAGAAGCCGTAATAGGAGTCCTCCACACCCGGAGCCTAAAAATGCTGAACTTCGTACCACGGCTAGAATGAAACGAGCATCCAAGGGAGAAAGGATTCAGAAATAACTTGAAGAAGAAACTCCTCTTGCTAAAGATCGTTTCCTTAATAAGTCCTTATAAGGACACAATTATCTTTCAGTCCCTACGAGGACAACATTATCCCTTTCAAGTCCCGCTTAGGGCAACTTTACACTTTTATTTTTATATACTGAAATGATTAAGTTTAAAATGTCATTCTAAACAAGAAATATTAAATAAATGGAAAATAACATTTTTTTTTGCAAGATCTACCATTATAATAAAATGGCAAAATCTAAAAAGGACAAGACCTAGCTTCGGGTCATATTAAGACCGGCCAAGATGGCAGTTCCTCAATTTAGATTCAGATCCTTATTAATATTTCAATTTAGAAATTGTTCTGCGATAAATATTAACTAAGAATCTTAAGAGTGAAACCTAGCCTTCGGGTCAATTAAAAGACCGGGCCAAGATGGTAAGACCTGTTAAAAAGATTCAAATTATTAATTAAGAATCTTAAGAGTGAACCCTAGCCTTCGGGTCAATTATAAGACCGGGCCAAGATGGTAAGACCTGTTTAAAAGATTCAAATCCCTGTTAACATCTGAAAACATGTTAACACTCTTGGCAGATGTGATTTATTTAAAAATCACACACATTATTATTATATAAGGATCTTTTTAAAAGATTCCTAACCCAGTTTAATGATCTCTGAATCCTGGGTTTACATCATCAATTAAGATGATCATATTTTAACCATACGTGGTAATATAATGCCTACGGGCCTTGCTCATTTCTACATGAGCCAAAATACAGTGGTAGCTATAACTCCCTGTCAGAAAAAGGTAATGAACTAGGTTCAAACCTCAAATGCTTTGATTCTCTGAAATCATAGCATATAAATTTATATTGTCCTTGTGACTAAGCCTGTTGTGCTAATATATTTAAGGGCCTTGATTCTCTGAAATCATGGCTTATGGTTTAAAAATTGTCCTTGTGACTAGGCCTTTTGGTGCTATTAAATAAAACTGTTATTGTTGCTTTGATTCTCTGAAATCATAAGCTTATAATTTATAAATGTCCATGTGACCAGGCCATTGGGTGCCACTAATAAAACTGTTAATGTTTTATAATTAGGATAGATTATAATAGAAATCCTAAATATATATGATTAATAAATTAACCAAATATGGTCTCTGTTTACCATGGTTAATGAATTTCCCTAAGGGGCAGTTCCGTAATAAACATCCCTTAGAAGGGAAGTGCCTACGGGCTATAGTTAATGTCCTCTGAGACTAAAGACATTGGTATCCTACAACTCCCTGTCAAGAAAAGGTAATGAACTTTGATTCAAACCTTAATGCCTCGATTCTCCGAAATCATGGCTTATAAATTAAACTTGTCTACGCGACTAGGCCATTTGTGCTATTATTAACTTATAAATTAGGATTTATGATAAAAATCCTGAATAAAATAAATATCCTTCCTTCCCTGCCAGTATGCAGTTTAAAAAGGAATCTTAAAGGTGAAACCTAGCCTACGCGACCAAGATGGTGAAACCTACTCAAGGGATTCAGATCCTTGTTAACACATAAGAACGTGTTAGCACTCTTGACAAATGTGATTCGAGAAAATCACAACAGTCATCCTTATATTGGATTCTTTCAATTCCCTTATCTAACCTAGTGATTTAGGAATCATGGCTTATATCATCCTATAAAATGATCATATTATGAACATCCGTTAGTGATGAAGTGCCTACGGGCTAAACTTGTTGTCCGATAAGACAACGACAGTGATGGTCTTTGACCTCCTGCCTAAAATATTGGACTATATCCAAACATAATAGTCTATATGATCAATGCGATCATGACTAATATCATCTAATACGATGATAATATTATTTGACATCCTTTAGTGATGTTTTGCCTACGGGCTATAATATATTGTCCATTTGAGACATTGACATTGTTATCTTTATGATTCCTTGTCTGAGGTGGTGAGCTATGCTCAAGCCAAAATAGTCAATATGATTAATGCAATCATGACTTATATCTTCTAATAGGATGAACCTATTATAAACATCCATTAGTGATGTTTCGCCTATGGGCCATATTATATTGTCCATGTGTGACAAAGACATTGTGATCTTTACGATTCCCTGTCCCAGGTAGTGAGCTATGCTCAAGCCTAATAGTCTATATGATCAATGCAATCATGACAAAGATCGTCAATATGATGATTAAAGATTTTAACATCCTTAATGATGTTTTGCCTAAGGGCTATATTATCTTGTCCAATTGAGACAGGGCAATTGTAATCTTTTGTGATTCTTTGCCCAAGGGGGTGAGCTATACTCAAATCCCATAGTCTATACTATCATTGCGATCCTGACTAGTATCATCAGTATGATGATCATAATATTAACATCCCCCGTGATGAAATGCCTACGGGCTATACCTTATTTTAGTGTCGGTAAGACAAAGATAGTAGCGATCTTTATGATCCCCTGTTTTAAAATGGTGTGATTATACCCAAACCTAATAGTCAATATGATCGATGTGATCATGACTAGTATCATTAGATACAATGGTTATAAATATAAACACCCATAAGTGATGTTGATTGGCTTACTTTTCTGCCAAATGAATCGTCTTTCAAGACGATGACAGTTGTAGTCTATGACTCCCTGTCCAAAGGTGAAGAACCACGTTCAAACCTTGAAGCCCTAATCTAATAAAATTGCGGCTAATAAATTAAGGTCCTTGGTGATAGACCATCGAGTTATGATTTAAAGTCATTCATGACAAGCCTATGTGCTATAATTTGTCATTCGTGACAAGCTAACACATTAAATGTTAACATTCCTGGCGACATGCCTTTGTGCCAGATTTGATAAATGTCCTTATGACAAGGCCGTTTGTGCCAAATCTAGATGACCTTTGCGATAAGGCCTTCATGCCGTATAATCATTTATGTCCTTCATGACTGGGCTTTATGCCATATCTTTCTACGTCCATCGAGACAGGCTTCTATGCCATATAAGTATATATATAATAAAAGTCTTGTAAGACTAGCCTTTGAGCTATTTATAATCGTCCTTGTGACAAAGACAGTTGTGACATTATGGTCCCCTGTCAAGCAGGTATTGGACTCGCTCCAAACCTTAAATGCCATTGATAGTCCTTTTGTGACCTAAGCTAAATGTAATAGATATACATTCAAATAGCATTCATTAAGAATGTTCGGAACGGAATAGCCCATACGGTTTATGAATGCCGTGGCTAATCTAAGTCAGGTCATCAGGATGATGACTAATAATTGTTAAATCTTGGTGATTAGTACCAAGTTTCGAGTATGGAAACTCGGATGAGGTAGACGACAGTCGCAATACTATTAATGCGACGAAAGTTAATAAAACTACAAACGTAACCCTCAATATTAATGGGGTTAATCTCCAGGCTGTGGTTGACGCAGCAGTTGGAAGGACCATAGAAAAGGTCATGAAACAATCCAAAGAGCCGAATGCTTCTCGCTCTAATTTTCATTCAAAACCATGTTCAATTGCTCATGAGAAGAGTTTTGTTCACACTTCGGATATGAAGGATGAACCAAAGGAGGAGGATGACTCCCAGAAGTCTAAGAAAGAGAGCAAGTACAAGCTTAAAAAAAAAAAGCAACGAAAGTTCAGTAAGAAGCCTGTATGTAGGAAATTGCTATCAAAGACACTAGGGACAGTGTCGAATAGAACCAGGACCGAAGCAGTGTGACATCTGCTAAGGAACAGGTCATAATTTCCCCGGAATGTAGGGACATAAAGAATGCAGTCTATCACGGCTGTGGAAAGTAAGGCCGCCTCAGAACTAGATACGATAAAGCTGCCAAGGAAGGTGCAGCTAAGCCTGGAAAGGCTAAAGGAAGAAGTGCCTGAACTCACCTAATGAACGCCAAGAGGCAGTTCACGATGTCATCAAGTACATTCATTATCATTTACCAATGATAATTTTCTGCTAAGTGTCCTGATTTAATACAGGCAATAATAAATCTTCATAAACCATAAGCTTAGCAAACTTTTATATTATCCACAAGGTATAACTTACCAAGGAAACCATAGTAACCGATTCTTCTCGTATCGGCAAGAAATCCTTCCGAAAAATCTAAGAGTACTCTTTCTTCGCATAAAGTATGACAACATATGTTATTTTAATTATTTTTCTCATTGTTTTTCTATCACCTGCGAATGCCAAACTATGTTTGATAAAAGTGCCATATGAGGATTGGCGTATCCTAGTGTGTCCCATAGATTACTTCCATGCCTGATCAGTATGGAGGTTTAATACATGGAACCCCTAAGATATCCCAATGATCATATTGTACTAAAGTCGACTAGTAGTATTCAAAGAAGATATCCAGAATGGAATTTTTTTCCAAGTAAATGTTCCCGATTAAAGAATTCGTGAACTAGTAACATAAAGGTGTCACTTATTTGACACGAGCAATGATGGATGAACTGGAGCCTGAGATATGGAAAATCTCTGTAGCCTCCTTGTATCTTGATTATCTTCTCATAAGTTTTCCTTGCTTACCTCCTGGAAGGCAGGTAGAATTAAGATTTATATCCCATTTAAGGCTGCATTGTTATGAAATCTCCATGGCGGCTAGTACCATCATTGAAAGAATCGAAACCCTGATTAACTAAGCTTTTAAATAGAGGGTTCATATAGCCTAACTCGATATTCCGAGAGTTTTATATTGTTAAATAAGAAAGACGGTTCATATTGCTTATGTATTAATTGCCGCAACCCTAATTAGGCAACGATTAAGAATTTGCCATCAGCTACCCAGGATCTAAAGGCAAATTATAGGTGGATAGGCTTGAAGAAGTCTGTGGCCACCCATGTAGCTAAATGCTTGACATGTGCGCAAGTCAAAGCCGAGCATCAAAAGCCGTCAGGCTTGCTACAACAGCCTGAACTTCCTACGTGGAAGTGGGAAATGGTAACTATGGATTTTATTACCAAGTTACCCAAGACAAGGAAGGGAAATGATACAATATGGGTTATAGTTGACAGACTGACAAAGTCAGCTCATTTCTTACCCATCAAGGAGACTTATAGCTCCGATATGTTAGCCTAGTTGTACGTTGATAAGATTGTAGCCTTACATGGCATACCTATGGCTATTATCTCTGATCGAGATACTAGATACACGTCACATTTTTGGAAGAGTTTCCAACAATCTTTGGGCACACGTTTGAATTTTAGTACGGCTTATCATCCTCAGACTGACGGTCAGAGTGAGCGTACTATTCAAACGTTGGAAGACATGCTACGTGTATGTGCGATCGATTTGGGTGGTAGTTGGGATAAGAACCTACCATTAATCGAATTCTCCTACAACAATAGCTACCATACCAGCATTAAGGCTGCGCCTTTTGAGGCATTATACGGTAGAAAGTGTAGATCGCCCGTTTGTTGGGCGGAAGTTGGAGATGTCCAATTATCAGGACCAGAGATAGTGTTCGAAACGACGGACAAGATTGTCCAGATTCGTGACCGTCTCAAAGCTGCCCGAGATAGGCAGAAGAGTTACGCTGATCCTAAGCGTAAGGATTTTCACTTCGAAGTAGGTGACAAAGTCCTACTTAAAGTGTCACCCTGGAAGGGAGTGATGCGGATTGGTAAGAAAGGCAAGCTAAGCCCGAGATACATAGGACCTTTCGAGGTTATCGAATGTGTCGGGTCAGTTGCCTATAAGTTAAACTTACCTGAAGAGCTCAGTGGAATTCACAATGTGTTCCACATCTGCAATCTGAAGAAGTGTTTCGCTGACGAATCACTGGTAATACCGCATACAGATGTGCATATAGATGAGAGCTTAAAATTTTCGGAAAAACCTTTGTCGATTGAAGATCGACAGGTAAAGAAGCTTCGTAGGAAGCATGTACCTATTGTAAAGGTCAAATGGGATGCCCGTAGAGGTCCCGAATACACGTGGGAGGTTGAATCCACGATGAAAGAAAAGTACCCGTATTTATTTCAGTAAATCTCGGGTCGAGATTTATTTTAAGGGGGTGAGGATGTAACACCTCGAAAATTCACGTCCTATAAAGTATAGACACGTGTCAAATGTTTAAACGTGTGAAAGAATTATTATAGAAGGACTAATGTTGACAATCATGGAAAGTATGTGAATATACGTATTCTAAATGTCAACCGTGAATAAATATAATGTACATTAACCCTACATGGTGCTCATACCTTCAAACGAATAAATCATGGATCATACGAAGCTAAAAGTGAGAGATTACAAACTACAAGGACTAAATGTGTCAACATGTTTAAGTTATACCTCTGAGTGACCTTTTGACAAACCAGAAGCTTTGTAACGGTAAATTATGCTCACTAGAATGCACGATTAAAATTTCATAAAGTTTCGTTATCGTATGAGAAAGTTATGATCAAATTCGTGTGCGAAGGGTTAAAGCGTAAACGTTGAAAGTTAGGACTTTTCGGGTGACAACAAAGTTAACCGGGGACCTAACAAAGTGGGTATATGTTTTAAATCCCTTATAGATCAATTGTGAGGGTCCATAATGCAATAAACAAGTGCCTAATCGAGTTTTGAAGAGCCAAGGATCAAATCGCAAAATCTAAAATTTTGATTGTGTGCAGAGGAGGGTCGCGCGACGCGACGCCAAAGGGGGGGGGGGGTCCTCGCGCTACGCGAGGCCATGTCTGATCCGAGAAAAATGGGTTGTTGACTGCCCTGGCCTTTGTGCGCGATTCTAACTCGATTCTCCACATCTCTTGACCCCTAAAGCACCCCCTAAACACTAGAAACAAGTGTTGATCAGTTGTGGTGAGTGCTAGACCTTGTTGTCAACATTTTGTGGTGTTTAGTTCACTATAAAAGGAACTAAGTTACAACAATGTTTCACACATCTTCATCTGCATTTTCTGCTCATTTCTGAAGCTCAATCCTGCTCTCAAGTGATCATAATTCGTGCATAGGACTCTTGTAAGTTTGCTTGACCCTTCTTAATTAAGTTTTAGCTTAGTTTTAGCTTAAAAGTCAAACCGTCGTAATTAACGGTTGACTTTAAGATTAAACACTAATGGTCCAGTGATTAGTCGAATCAAAAGTACCTTTAAGTAGGTAATTATGTGGGTAATAAATGTTGGTGCATGCGTCTGTCGACTTCGTCTTGTATCGAGTCTAGGACTAAAAATGTTAGATATGTTATACGTTTTAGAATGTGTTTAAGGTAATTTAGCTTGAACGTGGTGATTTCCCTTGAAAGTGTCTCTTGATAGTTTCAAGCTAAATCAACATGTTGATTTCCCTTGAAAGTGGCATGTGTCATTTCAAGCTAAATCAACACAACTATAAATAGCCTTCAAGCTAAATCATTTGTAACAGTTAGAGAATTCCATACCGAGGTGCTGCCGGTGTGAAGACTGATTGTAATCGATAGTATATCAATATAATCAGTGTTAAAGTGATACGCAAGCTGTTTCGACATCTGTTTCTTAGTTTCCGCCTCTGAAACTGATAAAATCTCTTCCGAACGACTCGTTTGGGTCACAAAACGATCCTACAAGTGGTATCAGAGCTCAGGAGGAAGAGATTTCGCCAAAACAGCTCGTTTTTGTCACTTTTTCTGATTTTCTTCACCTTCTTTCAAAATCGAACAAATTTTTACGGTTAAAAATGGCTCAAATTCACATATCTTGTGTGTAATCATGTATTAATGAATCCTTGAAAGTTTCAAGTTTAAAATCGACCTAAATTCTGTATTTTTGTAAGATTTCGCTTCAATTGCTCGAACAATGTGATGACATCAGCAACTGTTTAAATCATAATTTCGCTTGAAATTACATCGAGATTTCGCTTGAATCTTCATCTTGATCTGATATTGCTTGAATATGACAATCATCATGATTTCGCTTGAGATTATTTGTTGATTTCACTTGAAAATACATGATAATCTGATCTAAATTGGATATCTCACTTGAACAACCTGCTGATTTTTTTTGATATATCTGACGTAACATTCTGATCGAGGTTGTCAGTTTGGTTGGGATAAGAAATCATGTGTCGTGTGTTAGTTTACACGAGTTGATCAGAACACAAGTCATGTGATATTGTCTTTTCGAGGTCTCGTAAATTGAAGTTCAGGTTGTCTAATTTGATAATAGTTGTCGGTTACTGTTTGCAACTTATGTGGTGATTATGTCGATTGCATGTGAATGTTTTTAGTGGTTCAAAGAGAATTGACTAAGTGAAGTGGTTGTTTCGAAACTATAAATCACGTGAACTCTGATTTCATTTTTGTGTATTAAAAACTTCAGTCCATGTGATTGAGAATATTGTTCGAAGTTGCGGCCAAATGAGATTTGAGAGGTGATCACAAATTGTCGGCCACATTGCACTAGATATTGTTTTGAAATATATTGAAAGATATTCACAATTTAAAAATCTATGTGATTAATAGTGGCCCAATCATACTTGTTTGAATATTAATATTGATCAGCTCATGTAACTTGGATTAGTGTCGTGGGATTCAAAGTTCTCAGCCTAATCAGGTCTAAGTGATTGGTATTTTTTAAAAGGTGATCTATCTTGGAGTTAATATTTCGCTTAACGGGATTGTCTTGATAAACGTGTTTCCGAATCATGGATATCAATTTCTTTAATATGACTCAAGAAACATTTGATAGAATAAAAGTATTAAATAAAGAATTTGATTCATTTCCAGGTTGTCCAGGAGAAAGTACAAAAAGTATCATTGAGAGGTATAGCCATCTTGTTCGCTCAATGTCTGAGACGGGTATTAAAAAAAGAATCAGAAGAATGGGTTGAAAAATTTGTCAGTGCTTTACCCCAAGAAGAATGGGAAAATTATATCTTAAACTTGAAGACTTCTGGAGAATTTTCCCAACTGACAATTAGTCCACTCATTAAAAAGATTGAAGAACAGATGGTGATCAATGCTGAGAAGAAGAAAAGTCAAAGTGGAAAATCAATATTAAAGAAGAGTAAGAGTAAAGGTGTTCAAGTGGGAGAGGAACAGACTGAAGAAATTTCAGTTTTGAAAGACGAGAAGAAAGCTGATGAGAAACAGATTTTTGATTTAACGGAAAATTGTGAGATGTTGAAATCAGAAAATGACAAACTGTTAAGAGATTTGAACAGTTTGACATTGAAAAACGAGATTTTGAAAGAAAAGGAAAAAGAATTTGAAAATGAAAAATTAAAATTTGAAAAAGATTTTCAAAGTCAAATGAAGATTTTAGAAGATGAGAAATCTGCCATTTTTAAAAATAATCTTGAAAAACAGATTGAAATAAACTCTCATCTTCAGAAAATCATTCGACTTGAAAATGAAACTGAAAAAGCTCGGATTAAAATCAAAGAGCTTGAAGAGAAATTGAAAGGTTTTGAGACTTCATCATCAACACCAGATTATCCATGTCCAAAACCGATCAATTCTGTTCCAATAAGTGACGATGTCACAAACTTTGACAAAGTCAAAGTTGAAGATTGTGATGAGAAAACTGATGATGATATTGAAAAAAGAAAAATATTTTTGAAGTTAAAAGAAAAGTTTCAAGAAACTGTTCCACAATCAACTGAAAAGGGAGAATGTTCTAAGCAAAAACCTTTGAAGAAGAAAGTGGAACAAAAACAAAAAGAGAAAATTTTGAAAAATGTACAAAAAGATAATAAAAGCTCATCAGATCGATCATCCAATCGCAATGAAAAATTACAAAAATCGAAAAATGAAAACTCAAAAAATGTTGGTAATAAGTGGTGCAGGTCGGACCACAGTACTCAAAAGTCAAATCCAGCTTACAAGAGGAGAGATGGATATCACCAAGCCAAACAGTGCTATGATCTGAATGTTTGGACTGACAATGGTGATTGGTATGATAACAGAGTGTGTTACCGATGTGGTTATCAAGGACACATTGCTGTTAACTGCCAGAGTTGGAGTTATGAGACGAGGAGATGCTATAACTGCCATATCAAAGGTCACATTGCCAGAGATTGCCCAAGGAAATCAAATGAAAGATTGAGGGTTAATTCTCAGAAATTGGCAAAGAAATCAGTCAATGTCAAGCCCAACGAACAGAAGGTTCAAGAACCTAAAGTTCAAGAAAAGAAAGTGAAGCTTTCTCAGGGGCAAAAAGACAGACTGAGGAAGAAGAGGAAGAAGGCGAGAGAGTATCTCGAGAAGATATTGTCCTCGGGTTCATCTGTTGGTAAAAATAAGAGTTCTGATGAATCGATTTCCTCGATTGCAAAGTCAAGCAAGACGAATTCATCAGATACAAATCTGAGGACGAAAGAAGAAAAGAAGAAGAAGAAAATGGTAGGCGATGAATCTGACATGTCGAAGTCAGACAAGCCACCTTCAGGCGATGAATCTGGCTCATCAAAGTCAGACAAGCCACATTCAGGCAATGAATCTGGTATGGTAAAACCAGAAGAGCCTTTGGTTGAGGTAAAAGTTGAGAATTCTGGTCTAACAATGGATGATGCAAATTTTCCACCATTGTTGAACAAGAATTCAAAATCACCCAAGGACCGTCAGGCTTGGGTGAATCTATTCAAATGAAAAACCTGACTTGCCGGAGATCCCAAGTTGGTAATCGTGGATCATGAATCGGCATCATTCTTTATCATGTTTGTATAATGTGTTTTTGAAAAGCAGGACTTGCCGGAACTCCCAGGTTTGTAAGCGAGGAGTAGGAATCGGCACCTTGAGAATTCAACCAACAGATGGTAAATTGGTTGAAAAACAGGTTGAGTTGTACGTTTGTGATGTTTACAAGTGGTTCGGAATTTGAATCAGATTGATCTTACAAGTGGTAAATCAGGGACATTAAGTTGTATCTGATTTCCTACAACTGGTTAAAAAGCATTGTGATGAACCAAACCCCTAACCTACAAGTGGTTGTGAAAATCAACAAAACTAATTTTCCGGAAAAACCATTATGATTAAAACAAACTTAAGTGTTTTGAAATCACTATGGGAAAATAGTTTGTTGTGAGGGGGAGTTCTGATTGTTTATGCCAAGTGGATGGCGAATTGAAGCGATTCGATATCAGTTGTCATGTTTCTTGTACAGTTTGTTTTAAAATTTCCTAAAATGTGTTTGCATTTTAGGGGGAGTAAGAATTTTAGAAAATCCAAAAACATTTGAAAATTTGAAAAAGCCAAAAACATGATAAAATGAAAAATGAGTTTTGTTGTGAAAAAGAGGAAATGATAGTAGATCAGTTAGACTGTCACAGCATGCTAAAGAAATGGAAAGATAAAATGTGATAAACGATCTCACTAAAGATGTGACGATAGGCTCAGCTAGACTAGTAGATTTGCGATAACGATACAAACCTAAATGAAAAAGCCTAGTTCTAGTGGGAAACATGGTCAAAAGCATAGTACTTAGTTTTGTCCTTCTTGACTGTGTGCCTGCTCAGTAATCGCTGATTGTCGAAAGACATAAAACTGGTTAAGTTTGTGAACTTTCACAACTTTGCTAAAAAGTCACTGTGATTGTGCATTTTATTTTGCAAAGATTTAAACTTGTTTTATTTCTTTATTTTGTTTAAGCATCGGACATCCTCTGCGTATACGTGAGTATCGACCTGGATGTTGTTGCCTAAACGTTCTGATTTATTTTCTTTGGTGTTTCGTTTAAGCTTTGGACCTCCTCTGCGTATACGGAAGTATCGACCTGGTGGTTAAAGCCTAAACAACTTCAACTTTGTTTTATTTTTCTTATTTTGTTTAAACATTGGACTTTCTCTGCGTATACGGAAGTATCGACCTGATTGTTAATGTTTAAACATTCTGCTTTGTTTTCGCACAAATCACAGTTGATAAAAGTTTAAAGGCATTACTTGAGTTAGTGTATTGCATGATGAGGGGATATGCTGAGATCGTGGGGTCCATAAGATTTTAGTGCAAAATTAATATACCTTAACGTATCGGTAAGCATCTCGAAAGTTTTTAGATTGAGTTTAAGTGGATAACAATATCGTCAATCCATGTGAATCGTTTAGAACTGAAAATGTTCAAAGCTTAACGGTGCTAGTGATTGGTCACATAAACTGATATGATCCTTTTACGCAAACTCACAAAAATATTGTCTGTAAATATTTCTTTACTGCATTTCTGTTATTTCAAAAATCCAAAAAGATTTTTAGTGTGTTTTAGCATAAATTTTGAAAAATACAAAAAGATTTTCGACAACTGATGTTGGAAAACTGATTTTCAAAATTCCGAGTGCTGAATAGTATGAACAGGTTTGGGAGTGTGAGTTAAACAGAAGAAATTTTGATTTTGAGAAAGAAAGTTTGATTAGTTAATCAAGATCATTAATTTGAACTTGATGTAACTATTTCTAGTAAGTTTTTCTTATTGTTTTAAGTGAAAACTTATGTTTTGGTGAGAAGTGTGCAGGAGTTGAGCTGAACAGAGATAAAGCCAGGGATTGATCTCAAGGTGATAGCTAATTCCAGACAGCGATTCCATCATGATGAGAGGGGGAGTCTGACGAAGTTAGAGCCAAAGAGAAGATCCTGGTATATTCTAAGAAAGAAAAATACTGATAAAGACTGAAGATGCGAAGACTCGACACTGAAGACTCGTCAACATTCGAGGGGGAGTCTGTTGGTGCATGCGTCTGTCGACTTCGTCTTGTATCGAGTCTAGGACTAAAAATGTTAGATATGTTATACGTTTTAGAATGTGTTTAAGGTAATTTAGCTTGAACGTGGTGATTTCCCTTGAAAGTGTCTCTTGACAGTTTCAAGCTAAATCAACATGTTGATTTCCCTTGAAAGTGGCATGTGTCATTTCAAGCTAAATCAACACAACTATAAATAGCCTTCAAGCTAAATCATTTGTAACAGTTAGAGAATTCCATACCGAGGTGCTGCCGGTGTGAAGACTGATTGTAATCGATAGTATATCAATATAATCAGTGTTAAAGTGATACGCAAGCTGTTTCGACATCTGTTTCTTAGTTTCCGCCTCTGAAACTGATAAAATCTCTTCTGAACGACTCGTTTGGGTCACAAAACGATCCTACAATAAAACCTTAAAAGGGTTTCCCCTGATTCCCACTCTAACTAGGTCAAATGTCGGGTCAAACGTGTAATTAAAAAGTCAACAGAAAGTTTAAAATGCGATTTATGCATGATTAGCAATGTAGAGCACATACAACCTGTTTGATCATTAATATAACTTGGTAATTAGTGTAAGGACATGTCTAAACATGTTCAACCCGACAATTTCCTGTTTAGACCCGGTTCAGAACCGAAAGTCACATAGTTTGACTTTCACTTTGACTTTCAGTTCTGACCCGTTAAGACATGTTTTAGAAATGCCTCAGAGCTTTAATTGGACTAGGTTACATGTTAGTACAACCCTCTGTGATTATACACCTTGGTTCATTAGTTATCCAATTAATATGCATGTTTCCGTTAATTGCTCGTATGTTGACCATTATGCCCTTATTACTTTAAAACGTGATTTTTTTGGAAATGTAAAAGAGTAGAAACTTTAATTACTAATATATAAACTTGTATGCAAAGTTTGACATCAGTTTGAATTGTAGATTTAGAGTTATGCTCAATATCGCAAAATTAAAGCTTTATGTTAATAAACGGCATAATTAGCGTATAGCCTAGTTAAGCCTACTTTTTGGTATCAAACTTAATACCCACTGATGTAATATATTATTTTGGGATTTTTAAAGATTTTTAATTAATTTTAGGCCGAGCATAACTAGTAGTCGTAGGCTTAATCCGGTAATTGTCGGTTTTGCCCTTACGGGCCATAAAATGAGTTTTACATATCTAAACGACTCCAAACCTTTTGCCACTAATCACATATGATAAATAAACTATTTTAAGCCTTCTGGAAATATAAAAATATCAGATTTAAGTATCGAACCCGGAAATGGCCTTTAATCGCCTTATTAAGCGTTTTTAACGCATAGTATGTATTAATATCATATTGGACATACCCGGGTTGATACCTACAAATATTTTAGGCAAATTATAATATTTTAACAGTAAGCAAAGGTTGATAAACTCAGACTTCAGTTTTGAGCTTTTCGGCTTATGTGAAATTACCAAAATACCCCTACGGGGCATAGTTTGGTTAAAAATGATAAATTTCACATATATGATTTATCCTACTGTTATAACTTAGCAAATTATGTATTTTTGCTGATTACATCAGACCTGTAACTCAGATTGTTACTTAAACTCTTTTATAAACTTTTAAATGACCAAACTACCCCTACGGGGCCTAGTTTGTGTTTAAACACGTTTCGGGCATAATGAAAGACATCTTACTGATGTCACAACATATTTGAGGCATAATTAACTTAGGAAACCTGTATATAGCTCTCATGAATACCCGTCACGCTTATTACGCGTACGGTTCGGTTTATGTAACAAGTTTACATAAATTAGCCGAAACGGGTCAAACCTTAACGGTTTTATCTCAAAATCCAGAATGTGAATAATAAACCCATATTAAACAAGTCTTCAAACTTGTCGGGTCTAAATCACACTCTATCCGGTCTTCGCTTAATCGTGCGTACGAACCGTATCTTTGAAACTAGCCGGTCTAAGCTTAAGCTTAATTAAAGACCCGTTAGGATTCTAATAGGTTATTATAAAACCTTCGTTCCAGATTAGGAGGACCAGTAAAAACTACGTGCATTTTTCTAATTGTGAATTATACTTTGCTCAGGTAAATACTTTTAACTTATTTTCCCTATACGGGCTTGGGTTACGGTATATAGCATACCGCTTGATCGGGCATCAAATCTCCACCGTTAGGTGGGTAGTTGAATAATTTGATCGGCTCATTTAAACAGTCTTGTTACTTAAAGCCTTTGGGGGGTTAATGACCATGTCCCGGATATCCTTGGCATCATTTTACGAAATGGCCACGACTTAAGCGCGGGGTGTAGGCGTACACCCGTCAGTGCACAAAAGTATATTGTGGTGTGTCTATTGATCTTTAACCCGGATAAGATCCGGGCTACTGAACGCACAAGAAACATGTAATTCGTTCACAAGATTATATATTTAAATAATTCTCCCAAGTTATAAAAGGTTAATTTTGCCTCTGTGCATTTTAATCAAATTATAAAAGATATTTTGTGCCACGTGCATCCAAACCAATTTTCTTAAACCATTTTCAAAATGAGTCAGTTAATTGTATTTACCAGTGTAAACTGACGTATTTTCCAAAAAGGCTAAATGCAGGTACTATACGAAATTGGCTGGATATTTCTCCTTAGCATCAATAGAAGTCTCGCAAGCTTAAGATGCCTAAAAGTCTGTTGAACTATTGTTTCCATTGTATTTTTGATCCGCCTGTGGATCTTTTACTTTCCGTTGTAATACTGGATATTACTTATTATTCGGAATGTAATATATTTATCTTTTGCTTCCGCTGTGCATATTAAATATTGTGTTGTTTGACTATGATGATATCAACTACGTCACGATACTCCCCACCGGGCCCACCGGTGACACGTGTGGAAATCGGGGTGTGACAATTAGACGTTGAGTATAAACCGGTACTAAAAGCTCTTGTGTCCTTGGATGACCTCGGTATCTTACCAACACTATACTACGCTCACGATGGGTGCACTTGCCCATATGTGTGTTTAGTGTTAGTAAATATCGTGTTTTATAAATTTAAAACTTGGCTAAAAAGTGTAAAAGGGGCTTAAAATATATATTAAAAACCTATCACACTCGACACGCATCAGTTGCGATTGAGATTGTTACGCCTTGCGATGTAGTGTAGTGTGTCGAAAATAGATTCAATAGTATACTTGGTCTAATAACGTTCAACGTGCATGGCACTTTCTTCACAGAACATTGATTGGCATGGCTAATCACTTATATATAGGAAGTACCAGCGGCGTATCCACCATGCTTCAACCACACGCCTCTGTCCCGTGAGTAGATGTCACACTGTGTCGACATGGTCAAGACGCTTATAGATAGGAAGTACCAGCGGCGTATCCACCACGCTTGACCATGCTTTTAACGTTACGGCATCATTGAAACTAATTACGATCCCCGTGGACTGATCACAGTAACCCCGTGTGCACCCGTGATTAATTTGATCTTTGCACGTTTATCGTACCTTATTCCAAGAACGCATAGTAGGGGCAAACATATGGTATAGTACATAGTGCTAGCATACCATTCATGCACGAGTGCGAGAGAATGAGAGATAAATAGAATCCACGTTGCGTCGAGAAATAGAACAAGTTCAACACATAAAAGAAATTAACGGTGAAAATCGTATCATTACAACTACATTGAAAGCATAATTAATGTTGTTGTGGAGGACTTCTGCAGAGACTGCGATTGTTGCTGAAATCCCTCAAGGTTGCGGCCCCGTGCGGCAGTGCTGGGTAAGATGACCATACCAGTTGCAATTTAAGCAATAGCGACAGTAAGCTTCTGGTGGATGATGGTACGTACACGTGAGACACAGGGGATGAGTTCCGTTGTAGGCGCGCTTCTAGTGAACTGTAACTGCTTGAAGAGGTTCTGGCTGCGATAGTCCAGTTCTTGAAGAGTTCGGGCTTGAGGTCTTTCGTTTGCGGCTGGGCTGGGCTTCTTGAGGCGGTGCACTGTCATCGGAGGATTCGTCTGAGGACTCACTTGAAGAATCGTCAGAAGGATTTTCAGAAGAATCGTCGGAGGAATCGATGACGATTGCTTGATGAGCTTGTTTGACAGGCTTCTTGGAGAAGAATCCGTCCAAGACTCGTTTGTCGTTGATCTATGCGGCCAAGCGGTAGGTTTCTTCGATGGTAGCAGGCCTTGCAGCTTCGACAAAATCGCCTACACACTCAGGAAAGCCGCGAATATACTTCGCAATGGCTTTTTCTGAAGTGTCAACTTGACTTGGGCAAATAATGCTCAGCTGTTTGAACCTTGTAGTGTAGCCAGCATTGTCACCTTTGTTTTGCTCGATTTTCCAAAATTCGTCTTCTAGCTTCTGGACTTCGTGGGGAGGGCAGTACTCTTTCTTCATGAGCTCTTTCAGCTCATCCCAAGAGAGAGCATAAGCTGCGGAGATCCCACGTTTGTTACGTTCGGCTGTCCACCAGTCGCGTGCTCGAGATTTAAATACTCCGGTAGCGCAAGTAGCACGGAAACTATCGGGACACCCACTCTGACGAAGGCTGAGTTCAATAGAATCAAACCACTGAAGCAGCTGGGAGACACCTCCTTCACCTGTGAACTCCATCGGGTCACAGGCTCTGAAGTGTTTGTAGAGGAAAGCAGATTGCGACGCTTCTGTCTTGGAGTCTTCCGAGGTTCGAGGGTTTCTGAGAGAGTGCACTTGAGCGACAATTTGAGGAATGACCTTGGCCACTTCCCTGGCCACTAGCGAGGCAATCCTCTTGTCGTCACTTCGTTTGGCTCTTCTCCTAGTTGTTCGTCTCGAGGTAGATTCGTTTGAAGACATCTAGACAGAGATAGATTGGGAGTGAGATTTGATCATAATGATTTTTGAGTTTTGCAATGCGATTGAGCGCGATCAAAACTTGATGCGGTAATATAGTAGTATTCACATAGGAGACACGAGATTCCTAAGTTCTCACACAATGATTTGGTTGTATTTATATAGACAGTGGTATTTTATACTTATACACATGCATGACGATGTAGAATACACGAGGGCGCGTCGAGGTGAGGGAGCGAGAGCGAGAAATTAGGCGTTAGTTTCGTTGCGATCGTTCGGTTTTCGTTTTAGATTGCGACGGCTGTGCGAGTTGTGCGTTTGTAAAACAGGGAGCGAAAATCGATAAATCGATAAAGCATCAAGTTTTAAATTCTAATCACATAAGCGTAAATAAGTTCGGTAACGCGTAAAATCGGCGAATCGTAAGCTAGAAAAATAGATAGAGTGCCTTGGGTGTTTAGGCGTCGACGACCCAAGGTAATCTGTAACAACCCTCGGTAAAACCAACACCCTCATAAATATTATGACACTCTAGTATATTGTAAAATGTCCCAATATGTTTTATATTACACCCCGTATGTGAAAACCGAGCCCGAAATAAGTTATAGTTTATAAAATAAATTAAAAACATAAAATATTGAGTTGAGGCGGGCCGCATAGGCCCACCCCAACCTTTCACGCGGGCGGTATCAGGGTCTAAACCTGATATCGTTGAATCCTTTAGTTCAAGCGGGCCGCGTAAGAGTTCTAGATAGTTAACGCGGGCCGCGAGAGATCATGAAACGCGGAGACATCCGGTGCTGACACGTGTCGACATCATGTCGGGTCTACTTGGTGACCGGGCTAAGCTATAGTGTTGACCAGGGTTGACGCGGGCCGCGTAACCCTGGCCTGTGTTTTACGCGGGCCGCGTGAGACTCGTATTTCAGCAATATAAATAGTAGGCATCAGTTTTCGTTTTCCGTCGCTCATTCTCAATTCTCAATCTCGAATTTCTGAAGTTATAAGCATAATAGTTGGGTATTATACCCCTAATTAGCAAGTTTCTGCTCTGTTGTAAGTATTATAACCCCAGTTTCGTAATAGTTACGCTGCCCGATTGATTTAGGGTTCCGTAACAACTGTCGTGGTTCTGCCCGTGTAGTTGTTGGAATACCGTCTCGGGGAGGGTATCATTAATATTTTCAAAGGGTTATGATACTAACCAATGTACATTTGTATAAATTATAGATTATATCCAGGAAACCCTTACAAGAAGCCTAAGATAGCAAAGTGAGTTTATCCTCTTTTTGTTAACCTTTTTGGAATGTTTTACAAAACCTTAATTATTTTACAATGCGATTAAGCAGTGATTGAGTCTTTGTAGTTCTTCAATTACTGCCGGTATTTGGGGTTTTGTATACAAAATTTATTACTTGCGAGTAGTAAGTCGGAATGACAGTACGTTACCATTGGACAACGAGTTAGCCAATGTGTAATATGACCCAGAAGTCAAGGATTGACAGTACTGAATGAGTAATTGTGTAGACATAAACAATGTGGTCGCTCTCAATACTGTGTTAATTGATAAAATGTTTCTTGATTAAACTGGGATTCACTCACCAGTATTTTCCCGCTGACAAAATATTTTTAAAACATGTTTCAGGTAACACAATGTGAAAGCCAACTGGGAAAAAGCCAGCTCGAGAGCACGGACGGCTTGGAAAATAAGTGGCTATAAAAGTTATCTAAAACACGATGTTTTAAATTAAATAAAATAGGATTTGTTCCTATAAATGTATTGTAATAAGAAACTTGGGTTTTGCCCATGATATTATTAATATCAAATATGGTGGTTTTACTCTGATAAACATTTCCTAACTACGGTCCTGATGTAAAATTCCGCTGCAAGATTAAATAACTGATACCACCACTACTGAGTTCGTGTCCGCCCGTTCCCGGGACAGATAAGGGATCGGGGGTTGCGACAGAAGGTGGTATCAGAGCCTAGCCACTGGTCTGAGCCAAAGAAGTGTTTTGCTGACACTTAAGTTCTAAATTTTATGTTAGGAAATAATGGAAATATATGCATAACTGTAATTATTTGTTATGTGTTATTTGACTATTTGTTAGTTTACAGTATGAGTGATCAAGAACCTTCAGACATGAATCGTCGGTTATCTGATTCACCTAGGAGTGAAGGTACATCATCACAGCCTGCCCTTTCGGGGTATTCTGCTGATCAGGAGGATGGAATATTTGCCTTTAGAGCTCAATCTGAAGAGCCATTTCCTAATAAGAAACGAGGATGGTTCAGTAAAGAAGCTTTTGCTCGTAGGAAAAGAATGCGAAAATTGCAACAGCAAAGAGCCTTAGCAGCTATTAAGCGAGAGACAGATGCCCATACTCAAGATATGCTTAATAGAAGCCTAGCTAATTTTCATATCTTAGCTACAACTGCTGCTGACCCAAGTCTGGAACAACTAGTAGCCCCACAACCACAAAACCCAGAACAACCCATGGAGATAGAAAATCCTAAAAACCAAGTGGAGATGCACGACTTTAACCCAGAAGAAATCCCTAGGGTACCTGCACCAAACCCTCTAGATCCGAATTACGACCCTTGGTGGGACGATAATAGGGACTTTGTGCAACGTTACTCTATCCCGGAAGACACACCTATAGGAGCCTATCCAGGTATGAACCCTTTAGATCCCTATTACCATGATGAATATATTAGGGAAATTTTAGAAAATCCTTACCGATTTCAGGCACCTTCACCCCCATATCAGGAACCCACACCCCAGATTCCAAACCCAGTCCTAGAACCTGCACCCCCAATGAGTGCAGAAAACGTTCAAGAACTTAGGACTTTTGGGGAGGAAATTTTAGAAAGCAGTGAGAGAATGCGTCAGGTGGGAGAGCGTCTCGTATGGAAATACGATGAGCGCAATATGGATTTTTGGATAAATCCATATCCGTGAATGTGAGAATGGAGGAAACTGTAGTAGTAATAATAAATAATAAAATAAAATAAAAATAAAATAAAATATGTGTGTACGGATGCATATTACTATTAGTGTGATTCTATTTCTGTTAGTATTGTAATTTTTATTTCAGTACTAGTGTGTAATAGACGCATAGTATATGAAAAGAGTATAGTCGCAATGATCGACGCTTTTGGCAAAAATGTGTGTCATGTGATTAACTATATTAAGATATTATGTTGTGATATTAATATGGGGTAAATGTTTAAAATCCAGATGGCCGACGAAGGAAATCAAGGAAATCTGAATAATGATAACCAGAGTAACATTAACGTGGTTAATGAGAATCCAAGCATCAATAACAATAACCATCAAGTGGATAATAGTGCTATCCAACACATAGTAGCACAAGGAATTATAGATGCAATGCCATTTATTCTTCAAACTGTTAAGGATGCTGATAATAAAAGTAAGCATAGCAGTAAGCGACCAAGTGAACCAGAGCATAGCGTGAACAATGGACCAATACTTCAATTGCCTATTCCCAAAAGAAGAAGAACCATGCCTTATGGTTGTTCTTATAAAGAATTCTGGTCTTGTAAACCAATGGTATTCTCAGGCAATGAAGGGGCCATTGCAACTCTACGCTGGATAGAGAAGACTGAGACAGTCTTAAGGATAAGCAAGTGTGCTGAAGAAGATAAAATACTGTTTGCTTCTAATCTGTTTAAGAATGCAGCGCTAGAATGGTGGAACACTATCCTCCAAACAAAAGGAAGTGATAGAACCTATAATATGGAATGGGAAGAATTTAAGGACAAGGTAGAAAGGAAATTTTGCCCTCCTAATGAAAAGGAACAAATAGCAAACAAATTCCTAAACCTTAGGATGACTGGTGTGGATAGTAAGGGATACACTAAAATATTTTTTGAATATGCTAGAATAGTGCCAACTCTTGCTTCACCAGAACCAGTGTTAATCTCCCGTTATATTTGGGGATTAATTGGAGAAATAAGACACGTAGTCAAGGCAGCTAGACCTCAAACCATAGAAGAAGCTGTAGAACTAGCAAATACCTTGACAGATGAATTAGTCTATACCCGAGAAGAGGATCAAAGAAGGAACCTAACCCAAAAGCTTACACAAGAATTTCGTTCGGGAAATTACAATCGTAGGAATATGGGTTCTACCTCTACACCTTACTGTAGGAATTGCAAAAGAAAGCATTCAGGAAGATGCTCTATATATTGTAACTTTTGCAAAGTATCTGGACACAAGGAAGAAGACTGCAGGAAGAAAAACAACAGGATATGCTACAACTGCGGAGAAAAAGGTCACATCAAGCCAAATTGCCCAAAATTAGTTCCAGCTCCAGATAACAAGAATACCAAAAATGCTAGAGCATTTGTTCTAACTGCCGAGGAAGCCAAGATAATCCCAGACGTTATAGCTGGTACGTTTTTAGTTAATGATATATTTGCTAAAGTATTATTTGACTCTGGTGCAAACCAAAGTTTATCAATACTTCGTTTTGCAAAATTCTAAATCAGTCATTAACTAAACTACCACAAGAATGTCTAGTAGAGACCGCAAATGGAGAAACTATTAGGATTTCTGAAATCTTGCAGGGAGCAAGAATAGAAATTTTTAATCAAAAATTTATAGCAAACCTATATCCTATGAATCTGGCAGGATTTGATGTTGTTTTAGGAATGGATTGGTTAATAGCCAATAAAGCCAGTATTTTATGTGATCAAAAGTCAATTCAAATAAATTCACCAAAAGGTAAAATGATCACAATTAAAGGAGATAAACCCTTTAGGTCCACAAAATTCATCTCTGTGATGAAAACTGCAAGTTCTATAAGAAAAGGTTCTATAGTGTATTTGATTTCTATAATCACTAACACTAAAGGAAAAGAACTAAAAGATATTTCAGTAGTATCTCAGTTTTCAGATGTCTTTCCAGAAGAATTACCAGGACTACCTCCAGACATAGAAGTTGAATTCAGGATTCATTTAATACCAAGAACATCACCGATTGCCAAAGCACCTTAGCGATTGGCACCTGCAGAAATGCAAGAATTAAAGAAACAATTAGATGAATTGTTGGAGAAAGGATTTATACAACCAAGTTCGTCGCCATGGGGAGCGCCGATATTGTTTGTTAAAAAAAAGGACGGATCAATGCGTATGTGCATTGACTACCGTGAATTAAACAAAGTCACGATTAAGAATCGGTACCCATTACCGAGAATCGATGATCTGTTTGATCAACTGCAAGGAGCTTGATTTTTCTCTAAAATCGATTTAAGGTCAGGATATCATCAATTAAAGGTACAGGAAGAGGACATTCCTAAGACCGCATTTAGAACCAGGTATGGTCATTATGAATTTACTGTCATGCCATTTGGTTTAACCAATGCCCCAGCTGCATTTATGGACATGATGAACCGAATATGTAAGCCATATTTGGATAAATTCATAATTGTCTTCATAGATGATATTCTAATTTACTCTAAGAATAAAGAGGATCATGCAAGGCATTTGCACGCACTTTTAAGTCTATTAAGAAAGGAAAAGCTTTATGCTAAATTCTTTAAGTGCGAATTTTGGTTAGAACAAGTACAATTTCTTGGACATTTAGTTAAGCATGAAGGAATTCATGTAGATCCAACAAAAATTGAGGCAATTACTAAATGGAAAATCCCTGAGTCACCAACCGAAGTTAGAAGTTTCTTAGGATTGGCCGGATATTATAGAAGATTTATTAAAGATTTTTCTAGAATAGCCATTCCTTTAACTAAGTTAACCTGTAAATCTGTTAAGTTTGAATGGGGACCAAAACAAGAAGAAGCATTTAGAATTCTTAAGCAAAGATTAACTCATACACCCATATTAGCATTACCAGAAGGAGCCGAAGACTTTGTAGTCTATTGCGATGGTTCTAAATTAGGTTATGGATGTGTGTTGATGCAACGCCAAAAGGTTATAGCTTACGCATCTAGACAACTTAAGAATCATGAAGAGAATTATTCAACCCATGATCTAGAGTTAGGAGCTATAATTTTTGCTCTTAAGATTTGGAGACATTACCTTTATGGTAGTAAGTTTACCATATTCACTGATCATAAGAGTTTAAGGTATATTTTCAAACAAAAGGAGTTGAATATGAGACAAAGACGTTGGATGGAAATGCTTAGTGATTATGATTGTGATATCCAGTATCATGAAGGAAAAGCAAATGTAGTGGCAGATGCTTTAAGCCGAAAGTATCATGAAAAGTCAAGAAGGGCACGTTCTCTTAAATTAAATCTGCAAGTAGATTTAAATGATCAGATAAGAGAAGCACAAGAATCAGTAATCAAGGATGATTCTGAAAAATTAAAAGGTATGCTAAAAGAATTGGAACAAGGAATAGATGGAATTTGGAGGTTCCATAAAAAGAGAATGTGGATACCTAAATTAGGAAATCTACGTTATCGTATATTAGAAGAAGCCCATAAGTCTAAGTATACGATGCATCCAGGAAATGATAAAATGTACCAGGATTTAAGGAAAATTTTCTGGTGGATAGGAATGAAGAAGGACATAGCAGCCTATGTTTCTAAATGTTTAACTTGTTCACAAGTTAAAGCTGAACACCAGAAACCCTCAGGTTTGTTACAGCAATTAGAAATGCCAGTGTGGAAATGGGAATTGATAACAATGGATTTTGTTACTAAATTACCCAAAACTAAGAAAGGAAATGATACAATCTGGGTGATTGTAGATAGGCTAACTAAGTCAGCTCATTTTCTACCAATGAAGGAAACAATTAGTATGGAACAATTATCTAAATTGTATGTAAATGAAATTGTTTCTTTACATGGCATTCCTTTATCAATTGTTTCTGATAGAGATAGTCGATTTACATCTCATTTTTGGTCAAGTTTCCAAAAGGCAATGGGAACCAAGTTAAAGTTAAGCACAGCTTATCATCCACAAACGGATGGACAAAGCGAAAGGACAATGAAAGACAATGAAAGACATGCTTAGAGCTTGTGTAATTGATTTTGGAGGTAATTGGGACGATCACTTACCTTTAATAGAATTTTCTTATAATAATAGTTATCACACAAGTATCAATGCTGCACCATTCGAAGCACTTTATGGAAGAAAGTGTCGAACCCAGTCTATTGGGCAGAAATTGGGGAAAAGCAACTATCTGGACCTGAGATAGTGCAAGAAACAACTGACAAGATTATTCAAGTCAAGGAACGACTGAAAGCAGCACGTGATCGACAAAAGAGTTATGCCAATAACCGACGCAAGCCATTGGAGTTTCAAGTAGGAGATAAAGTATTGTTGAAGGTCTCTCCTTGGAAAGGAATAGTAAGATTCATCAAACGGGAAAAGCTAAGTCCCAGGTATGTTGGACCTTTTGAGATTATTAGAAGAATAGGACCTGTAGCCTATCAGCTACAACTGCCAGAGGAAATGGCAGGAATACATGATGTGTTTCATGTATCTAATCTCAAAAAGTGTTTAGCTGATGAATCACTAATAGTACCTCTTAAGGATATAGAGGTAAATGAACAACTCAAGTTTGTAGAAAGGCCTCTACAGATTGAAGACAGGAAAATCAAGAATCTCAAGCATAAGAGACTAGTTCTAGTCAAAGTAAAGTGGGATTCCAAAAGAGGACCTGAGTATACATGGGAGCTTGAATCTGAAATGAAAAGAAAATATCCGCACTTGTTCCAGTAGATCTCGAGGACGAGTTCTAAAACAAGGTGGGGAGAATGTAACAACCCTCGGTAAAACCAACACGCTCATAAATATTATGACACTCTAGTATATTGTAAAATGTCCCAATATGTTTTATATTATACACCGTATGTGAAAACCGAGCCCGAAATAAGTTATAGTTTATAAAATAAATTAAAAACATAAAATATTGAGTTGAGGCGGGCCGCATAGACCCACCCCAACCTTTCACGCGGGCGGTATCAGGGTCTAAACCTGATATCGTTGAATCCTTTAGTTCAAGCGGGCCGCGTAAGAGTTCTAGATAGTTAACGCGGGCCGCGAGAGATCATGAAACGCGGAGACATCCGGTGCTGACACGTGTCGACATCGTGTCGGGTCTACTTGGTGACCGGGCTAAGCTATAGTGTTGACCAGGGTTGACGCGGGCCGCGTAACCCTGGCCTGTGTTTTACGCGGGCCGCGTGAGACTCGTATTTCAGCAATATAAATAGTAGGCATCAGTTTTCGTTTTCCGTCGCTCATTCTCAATTCTCAATCTCGAATTTCTGAAGTTATAAGCATAATAGTTGGGTATTATACCCCTAATTAGCGAGTTTCTGCTCCGTTGTAAGTATTATAACCCCAGTTTCGTAATAGTTACGCTGCCCGATTGATTTAGGGTTCCGTAACAACTGTCGTGGTTCTGCCCGACGTAGTTTTTGGAATACCGTCTCGGGGAGGGTATCATTAATATTTTCAAAGGGTTATGATACTAACCAATGTACATTTGTATAAATTATAGATTATATCCAGGAAACCCTTACAAGAAGCCTAAGATAGCAAAGTGAGTTTATCCTCTTTTTGTTAACCTTTTTGGAATGTTTTACAAAACCTTAATTATTTTACAATGCGATTAAGCAGTGATTGAGTCTTTGTAGTTCTTCAATTACTGCCGGTATTTGGGGTTTTGTATACAAAATTTATTACTTGCGAGTAGTAAGTCGGAATGACAGTACGTTACCATTGGACAACGAGTTAGCCAATGTGTAATATGACCCACAAGTCAAGGATTGACAGTACTGAATGAGTAATTGTGTAGACATAAACAATGTGATCGCTCTCAATACTGTGTTAATTGATAAAATGTTTCTTGATTAAACTGGGATTCACTCACCAGTATTTTCCCGCTGACAAAATATTTTTAAAACATGTTTCAGGTAACACAATGTGAAAGCCAACTGGGAAAAAGCCAGCTCGAGAGCACTGACGGCTTGGAAAATAAGTGGCTATAAAAGTTATCTAAAACACGATGTTTTAAATTAAATAAAATAGGATTTGTTCCTATAAATGTATTGTAATAAGAAACTTGGGTTTTGCCCATGATATTATTAATATCAAATATGGTGGTTTTACTCTGATAAACATTTCCTAACTACGGTCCTGATGTAAAATTCCGCTGTAAGATTAAATAACTGATACCACCACTACTGAGTTCGTGTCCGCCCGTTCCCGGGACAGATAAGGGATCGGGGGTTGCGACATAATCCGACTATACCCAACACGTTGTTGCACGCGCGTTGCCCTAGAAGACTTGTGCTTCCACTGGGATGCAGCTCATGGCATTCGTCCTCCTAGTCATCGTGTGGCTCGAGTCATCGTTACAATCGGGTCCTTGGTGAGAGCTTTTGAAAACCATTTTATAAAGTGGAACAGTTTATTAAGATACGGGTTTCACCCCTGACTTAACAACTTCGTTCCTTATTGTACTCTTCGAATAAATTCGGGAGTTCCACTAGATTTCGAAATGGGGATTTTCGTCGAGATATGGATGTCACTCCTAACTCAACGAAAGGTTCTCGTGCTAGAAAAATAATGCGCTGAGTGAGCAATCTTATCGAGGGTCCTTGGTTTTCACACCTGATCTCGACTGGATCACTCGGTTGTGTTATGCGAGTATTTTCGAAAACGTGTGTATTGTGCCAGCCTTAGGAAAGGCTAAATAATATTCCAGCCTTAGGAAAGGCTCTTCGTGCGAAGCTGTAGTATGCGGTGTTCACACGAAGTTGTAATTTTAGCGGATTCAAACGAGAGCAACAAAAGTAGACTTGTACTAGCCCCTACTGGGTTTGCATGAAGTCTGGTATGTTGGTACTTAGACTATAGACTAGGTCAATTCTAAGATGCCGACCCGGACTAGGTCGAGTCACAAAATTTTACCTAATTCCCTATAGTTATGGCTCTGATACCAATTTGTCACACCCCAACCGATGGCGGAATCATTGGGGCGCGACACTAGGCGAATCAGATTGTTCAAGAGAATCCATAACAACTAATAGCGACAATATTTATTACATTTTTTATCCCATACTAACAAACAATACAAACACATAAGTTATCACAGATTTTCTGTTCTCTCGAACAATACAAATTCGACAACCTAGATTTTTAGGTGAGTTTCTAGACTTCCTAGCTTGATTTGATGTAGACTGCGATCTAAACCTGCAACATACGTTAAAACAACGTCAATACAAAAGTATTGGCGAGTATACAAGTTTTGATAGTAGCGAAAATAGATAAAATGTGTTGCGAATTACCAAATACATAAACAAGATACACCAAACATACATACGAGACAGATACTACCAGCTAAGTCACTCGAGCTGCGATTGCGATTGCTATTAATCCTAACTAGACCCCGTCGGGTGCTATAGTACTATACTAGTTAAGGCGGGACCTCGCCAGTAAAAGTCCTAGCACATATGTAACTATCATCACGTGTAAATATGTAATTCAGTCATTCGCAAGTGATAAATAGTTTAAGCATTTGATTAGATTGATTTGATAAGACGTATGTTACACCCAAATGGTGATAAAAAGGGTTCGAGTATACTCACAGCGATGGAGGTTAATGGATAGAAGGGAGCGCGGCCGAGATTAGACTGATTACAGAACGATGGCATAAGCGTTGAATAGTGCGTTAAACGGTGGCGAGGGAACCAAGTGTCGAATGGTAATCCGATCGGATGGCAATCTGATCGGATGGTTATTCGATCGGATGTCAATCCGTTCGGATGGTCATCCGATCGGATGGCCATACGGTCGGATTGACATTCGTTTGGAAAGGTTGTGTTTGAGTATGATGGCTTTGAAGTTTTCGTTGTAGCATTTTGAGAACAGAGAAGTACCTTTACCCTTCAGGTCGTCGATGGAACGGTCGTTCGATCGGATAACGATCCGATTGGCAGGACACTTAGTGAGAACAAGTTCACAGTAGGATGGTCACTCGATCGGATGGAAATCCGTTAGAAGCTGATGTTCTTTGGAAATTATGAATAATGATTAAGTGCTGAAGTCCAAATGTCAATTGATCGGATGGTCGTTCGATCGGATAGCAATCCGATCGGACGGCAATCCATTTCTTCATAAGATCCTTGAATAGCTTGGAAATGTTTAAGTGTTGGAGCCAAGTGCAATCCGATCAGATAGCAGTTCGATCGGATGGCAATCCGATCGGATGGCTATTCGATCGGACGGCAATCTGTCCCAACGGACCAGATCATCTTGAACTTGATTACTTTTGAAAGTTTTCGCGGTTTGATCGAGAGGGTATGACAATGTATTAAACAATGGAACTCCACCGAGGCCAAGTCTTCAGATCGAATGGGAATCACCCCGTCCGATTAGTTAACTATCCTTGACGGTTGTTCGTGTTCAACCCGTTAACCGGTCATCTTGTCAATAGAAATCAGTTCTCAAACCGACACTTCACTAGAGAATGAGCAGAAGGCCCGAACGAGCTCTGATCCTATCGGGTTTTAAGTAAAAAGTTAAGAAATTAAGAAAGTTTGACGAAAGCTTGAAATACTTAGATTCGGCTTAGATCTAGGAGAGCTTAGTGCTTATACGCCGTGGAATCCATTAGATTTGAACTGTTCTTGATGAGATGAGGTCACACTTCCTTGCTCCTAAGAACTCCATGATGACATCACCTTAGAACGCCCCAAATCAGAGGATTTTACGGTGAAAGAGTGAGATTTGATGGTGGAAAAGGTGAAGGAGTGCGTGTAGATCATAGAAGTACGAGATTTGAGGTAGAAACTTACAAGAATCACGAGAAATCAAGAGAAATAGAGCCAAAAGTGCGCTGGTCGAACGAGAACTGTCACATCACTGTTCAAGTGATGTGACAAGTGCTATTTATAGGTAAAGAGGAGAGGAGGTGATGGAGTGCCATGGATCGGATGGCAATCCAATCGGATGGCCATCCGATCAGTTGGTCACTCGATCGGATGGTCATCCGATCGGATGACCATTCGATCGAATGGTCGTTCGATCGGTGGTCTCCGGCGAGTTGCGTTTCGATGTTTCGTTTCGTTCGTTCAGCGTTGCGATGGTTTGGTTACACATTTTCATACACATATTCATATATTTATTATAATTAGTCACAAAGGGTCGTATAAATATTCGTATTTCCAAATTTGAGTTGCGATAATCGAGTTCCATTCTGAATATGCGTTGCGTTGCGACGCATCACGGCTATCGGGAAGGGTAGAATAGGTCCACTCAACGTCATCGTGAGCGTTAGTGTGTGTGATGCGATGTGTTACAGCGATAAAATATGCGAGATATACGAAAATACTGTGATATAGCGATAAGCGATATAGTTACATTATGATCTGGATCTCTGGTGCTAGGCGTAACGAGTATGGCGAGTAGTAACAACGCATGAACGTGCGTGTTGTTACATCAGACACGTTCAATAGTTCAGTAAAAATTAACAACATATCTGCAACAAAAACCTAAAATTTAGCACTGTCGTCGCCTTCAATCATTAAGCATCGTCGCCACCTTCAAAACTGCAACAAAACCCTAAAATTCGATCTACAAACACCTTTAATCAAAGTCGCCATCAGAGCATCGTCCTCATCATCAGAGCACTAAAATTCAAACACCTCCCCAACTAAAACTGAAAGTTTGATGGAAGGATTGGAGTTTGTCGATCAGATCTAATGTTATACGTTTCCGTGTTCTGACATCTTAGGTGAGGAAGGTGGTGATAGTGGTGGAGTTGCGGTGGGGATGGTGGTGGTGCAGTGGTGGTGCGGTGGGGATGGTGATGGTGCATTGGTGGTGCGGTGGTGTTAATGGAGGTGGTAGGGGTCTCTATATATAGAGAAAGAGATTGCAGGTGTGTGTGATAGAGAGAGAGAGAAGAGAGACAGAGAGACAGGGGGGTGTTTAGAGAGAGAGAGAATGCAGAGTTTGAGGGGTGTTTACATCTTTATATATTATATAAATTTTCTATTAATGACCATTTTGCCCTTGAGGAAAAGAACAAAATAGCAGGATTTAATTTGAGAAATATGACCTGATTTCACTTTTAGACCAAAATTGCAAAAAAAAAAAAAAAAATGAAACCACAGGGACCCAGATGCAAAAAGGTTTGAGTTTTGGACTAAAGTGGCAAAAGTGACCAAACCTCAGCGACTAAAATCGCAGTTTACTCTATAATTTATAAAGTTTACTCTACATTGGGAAGTGCCTGACTTGCTCGAAAGTCAAGGCTGAACACCAAAGACCCTCTGGCTTACTCGAACAACCCCTGATCCCTATATGGAAGTGGGAAAGTATAGCTATGGACTTCATAACGAAACTTCCGCGCACGCCATCAAGTCACGACAGTATTTGGGTTGTTGTTGACCGTTTAACCAAATCTGCTCATTTTATGCCAATATGAGAAGACTACAAGGTAGAAAGATTAGCCCGAATCTACACCGACGAGATCATTTGTCGACATGGGACGCCTCGCGACATCATCTCTGACCGTGACGCTCGGTTTACCTTGCGTCTACGGGAAACGTTTCAAACGGCTCTCGGTACTACGCTTAATCTAAGTACCGCGTTTCATCCCCAAACCGACGGTCAGACTGAAAGAACGATTCGTACCCTTGAAGACATGCTCTGGTCGTGTGTCATAGATTTCGGTGGTAATTGGGACGCATACTTGCCTCTAGTCGAATTCTCGTACAATAACAGTTATCATTCCAGCATTCAAATGGCACCATTTAAGGCTTTATACGGAAGAAAATGTCGATCGCCTATTGTATGGCACGAGATCGGGCACTCCCAATTAACCGGTCCTGAGCTATTGCAAGAAACGACTGACAAAGTCCTCCAAATTCGAGACAATCTGCTGAAAGCTCGGAGTCATCAGAAAAGTTACGCCGATAGACGACGCAAGCCCCTTGAATTTGACGTTGGCGACTACGTACTCCTAAAGGTATCACCTTGGAAGGGTGTGGTCAGATTCGGAAAGAAAGGGAAACTAGCGCCTCGATATGTTGGACCTTTTAAGATCCTGGAAAGGATCGGAAAAGTCACCTACAGACTCGAACTACTGGAAGAACTTAGTAATGTCCACCCGACTTTCCATGTGTCGAACCTCAGAAAGTGCCTGGCTGAGCATGATTTAATTGTACCTCTAGAAGACCTCCAAGTAAACGAAACACTACACTTCGTGGAGAAGCCTGTCGAAATCATGGACCGCCAAACCAAACAACTCAGACGCTCGCGCATTCCCATTGTGAAGGTTCGATGGGAAGACAAACGAGGCGCAGAGTTCACTTGGGAACTCAAAAGCGACATGAAGGCGAAGTACCCACAGTTGTTGTTACGGCTTCGACCTAATTTCGGGAGGAAATTCCCTCAACTAGGGGAGGCTGTAACACCCCGTGTTTCGAAAGTCAAGGTCAAAGTCAAGATTGACTTCTTTGACTTGTATATAGTTTATTTTATGCTTTACGTTAGTTGTATTATGTACAATCGAGGTTTAATCGCTATTTATCGCATATTAATCGCATGTTTAATCGCCTATCGCTATCGCAACTCGAATTACGCAATCTGGTTATTGTTCTTATGTGTGTGTGTGCCTTATGTGTTACTTGTGCATGTTTATTTATGTTTGTGTGATGGTGACTACGCAAAACGCAATCGAAACTCAATCGCAATCGAATCGCAAACACTAAACGCAAGTCAATTAAGGATGATTGTATGTTGATATAGTAGTTGGGATTAAAAGTAATTTAAATAGGAAACTCTATCGCATCGCAACGCTCAGCACGCGAATCGAAATCGCAAAACCCATCGCGCCATTCACTCCAATCGAGTAGCCAGCCGATCGAGCTGCCACCCGATCGAGTTGCCACTCGATCGAGTAGCCACCCGATCGGGTCACCACCCGATCGACCAGCCCTCTCCTTCCCCCTTTCCTTTTATGGAAACCCTATAAATACCCCTGTCAACATCACAAACTTACCTTTTTCTGCACCTCTCGTCCGACCAGCGCTTCCTGCCCACTTTTCTTCAGATTTCTCGTGATTCTTGTAAGTTTTCCATCTAAATCTTGTACTTTCTTGATCTACACGCACTCCTACACCTTTCTATCTTTTAAATCTGAACTTTTGACCGTGAAATCACTAGATTTGAGGTGTTCTAAGATGATGTCATCATGGAGTTCTTATGAACTTCATGTTTTGGCTTCAATCCACCAAGAACAACTTAAATCTGAACGATTTCCACCCATATAAACAAAGATCTTTCATAGATCTGAACATATTCATGGTGAAAAGGATTGAAAGATGGTTCTCCAACTTTCTTTCAACTCTTTTACACTCAATGCACTCAGAACCGATAGAATCAGGGCTTGTTCTAACCTTCTACTCTTTTGTGTTGATGTGTTGGTTCAGGATCTTGATTCTATCCACGAGATGTTGATTTCGGGTTTGCACATTAACAAACAACTCGAACCGGGAACTGTATGGACCAGGGTGATTCCTGTCCGGCCAGCTCGCTTAGGACGGGATAAGGGTTCCGTTGTACAAACCAGACATCAAAACGTCTCATTCAAAACTACGACACTCCAAACGGAAACCAGTGTTAGAACGATCAGACCGTCGGAATGGACTACCGTCCGATCGGGTTACCACCCGATCGGATTGTCATCCGATCGACCGGCCGTCCGATCGGGCTGCACTTGGTTCTATACTTAAACCATTTTCTCAAACTAATTAAGGATCTGAACGTTGAAACGGATTACCACCCGATCGGATTGCCATCCGATCGAGTAACCGTCCGATCGTGTGACGTTTAGGGACTTAATAATTTTCAACATGTTCACTCCGAACGGATTGCCACCCGATCGGATAGCCATCCGATCGAGTGACCCCCTGCTGTGAATTTGTTCTCAACCTGAGAAGCCTCGCCAATCGGATTGCTGTCCGATCGGACTGCCGTCCGATCGACCGACCTGAAAGGTAGAGATACTTCTCCATTTTCAAAATGCTACAACAAAAACTTCAAAAGACAAGCCATCATACACAAACACATCCATCCCAAACAAGATGACAATCCAGTCGAGTGGCCACCCGATCGAGTGACCGCCCGAGCGGATTGTCATCCGAGCGACCAGCCACCCGATCGGATTGTCACCCGACCGGATTGCTGTTCGACCCACTAACACCTTGCTTCATTTTATGCGCCGCTTATCGTTTATGCTATCATTCTGATCAGGCTAACCTTACTCCCTAGCGCTCCCTTCAATCCATCAATCGCTGTGAGTATACTCGATCCTTTTTTGCCTTACGCACTTTTGGGTGTTACATACGTTACTTATCTAAATCACATTGAACACACTACGCTATACTTTAACGCTAACTGTTACCGCATGTTATACGTGACTTAATGAATGCTTGTTTGTTATGTTTACACATGGAATGTTGTCTACCTGCCTTTGCAACGATAGTACTATAGTTTGGACTCAGCACCTATTCACCTAGGGGTTGTTAAGGACAATTAATTACATGGCTCACAGTGGTGAGTGTGTATTACGAACTGCCTTGGGCAGTCAACCCGCAGTCATTGGTATCGATAGGTTCATGTCGATAACTTACGTGCTTCATTTCACTCTGTGTACGTGCTGGTTATGCGTAAACAATTTCGAACTCTATATGCTATTATCAAACTTGTATGCTCACCTTTACACTATGTGTATTGACTTTTACTTTAACGTATGTGGCAGGTGCTTAAGATGTTAATTTGCTTGGATTGCTGTGAAATCGAGGCTAGGAAAGAGTCTAGAAACAAAGACAATTTATATTTATTTATTTAGAATCTGAGTTGTCGGAACATACTTTTGTTAGAAGAATATCTATGTCTGTAATAACTATTTTATCTTATGGGTCATGGTATGGGACATGATACTTAAACTATTCGGTAATGTAGTCGTTATGGAATTTCTTTGAACAATCTGTTTCGCTCAGTGTCGCGCCCCGATGATTCCGCCATCGGTTGGGGTGTGACAACAACTGTCCGAACTATCATATGAAATCATTTCTCTCTCTTCGACGGAATCGAAATCCACCAGATTTGGGGCTAGGGTTTGATGAAATCCAACCAGATTTGCGGCTGTGATGTTATGAGTTTAGAGAGAGAGTGTGGCGGTGGTGTAGCTCCGATGATGATAATGGTGATGATGGTGATGTATCAGGTGGTGGCTTATGTAGCGGTTGTAATATTTTAGAGAGAGAGTGTGTGTTTAATGGGGATGAAATACGGTGCAGTAATTATATAGCTGTTGACCTTTTGGTTTTATTTAATAAAAAAATTAAATAAAAGCGTGAAATGACCATAAAACCCTCATGTGACTAGACTTAACTCTAATTTTTAACCTGGTTAGTACTAAAGGACGAAATGCGTAATGAATTATCAAAATAAAGAATTGTGGCTATAATTATTGAAGTTAAAGGTTATCCACTACAATCTCACACAATCATAAAAAAAAAACCAAAAGTATAATTTACCCTTTTAAGATTCTTATAATTTATAATTTTAAGAATGTTACGTGCAAGCATTTTTTTTAAATATTAAACTTATAAATGTATTCATGCATACCTTATATTTGTTTTTATTACCCTTTGATAACTGCTAAAAGCTGAGTTTTTTTTTCTTTTCTGAACTTGTACTGGTGGAGAAAATATTTATTAAAATAGTGTTTCTCGAAAACTATTTACTAAAATAGTAGCTTTTATTTATTTTGTGTTTGTATTTTGTTTTTATTACAAAACCAGATCAAAAACTTGTGCAGTACACGCAGAGCCGTCTAGGTGTGTTCAGAATTCGTTTCGAATTCGAAAAATTCGAAATTCAATTTAATTCGTTTCAAGTAATAAGAACTCGAATTCTATTCAATTCGTGTCCAGTAAATCGAATACAAATTTATAATTTTAAATTCGATTCGATTTGAAATTCAGATTAAAATTATACATATTTATTTATTATTTTTTATATATAATGCATATATAACTTTTATTGGGTTATAGTATAAATTAATCTCTGAATTTATTCTAAATATTAAAATAACTCATTACGAAACCCGTTATAAAGCCCATAACTAAAACGAATTTATTACATATTTTAACTGAATTTGAATCAAAACGAATTTATTCGGATTCGAACTTTTAATCGAATTCGAATTGGGATTTCAATTCGAATACGAAATCGAATCGAATTGGTTGGTCTTAATCAAATTCGAATTGAATACAAATTTAAGCAAAAAAAATAAATTATTCAAAAATTTGATATTCTATCGCTGAGCACACCTAGAGCCGTCCCCGGGAATACTAAACTATCATTGAGCCTCGAGCGAGTAGTGAAATCGAGCCTTAAAGTGTGTGTGTGAGATAAAGCTTAAAGTGTATTAAAAACTTAAAATATATATTGAAAAATAAAATACGTCTATAAAAAATTATTTTTTAAAATTTTGGGCCCTCCGAAGACTTGGGCCGCAAGCGGTCGTCCGACCTACCTAGCTCTCTAAGCCGGGACATATTACACGTTGGTTGGATCAATAAAATATTAAATATTTATTAATAAGCGGAAAAAAGAAAATTAATATTAAATAAATCAATTATTCATAAAATAAATAATAATAAAGAAAATAATAAACGGTTGAGAGTTAAACCCAATGCATCCTCTTCCTAAACCCAGAAGTTCATAGACTTTGTTTTTGGCTATAAACCACAACCCCATTGGTATCTTTTACACTAATTCTTAATATTTAACTTTCTAAAGAAAATATTGGTTGTAAATTTTATAAATATGAACTTTAAATACTTGTAATAAAAAAAAGTTAAATGCCATTTTAGTCCCTGTAGTTTGGGTCATTTTGCCAGTTTAGTCAAAATGTTTCATTTTTTCACATGTGGGTCCAAAAAGGTTTCACCGTTGTCATTTTAGTCCACTGATTTAACTTCATCCGTTTTTTCTGTTAACGAGAAGGGCAATTCGGTCATTTATATGGTTGAATTGCCCTTTTAGTTAACAGAATTACATATAAAATGACTGAATTGCCCTTCTCGTTAATAGAAAAAATGAATAAAGTTAACCCAGTGGACTAAAATGGCAACAGTGAAAACCTTTTTGGACCCACATGTGAAAAATGAAACATTTGGACTAAACTGTCAAAATGACCGAAACTAAATAGACTAAAATGACATTTAACTCTAAAAAATTTACAAAATATCAGTTTGCTTTAAAGTTACAATCAGATGTGCTATGTACGTTATAAAATAAGTGTAAAGCATTTAAGCATGCTAAACAGTGGGATTATCATTATATTAGTACGTTCTCAGCGTCTCGCTGGTTTAGTTAAATGAAAGTGTTTGATTTCCCTTTTCCAAAAAAAAAAAAAAAATTGGATTATATTAAGCTCTCTTTGATAGCAACTAGAGTCATTGACTGTCTGAAGGAAAACCTAGTACCAGATATAAGTTCATGATATTTGTTCATCCAGTGGCGGATCTAAGAATTTTTTTTACTGGGTTCCTTTTCGTAGATTCTCACTAATTCTCACTATTTTTTTCCAAATCATACGAGGTTCTCACTAATTTTTCTTATTTTTTTTTAAACCGAATGGGTTCCTGGAAACCATAAAAGTGGCCTAGATCCGCCACTGTGTCCATCGGAATTAACAATCAAAATCTCTGTATATAGTACAACATGTTTTCAACAACTACATTATCATCCCTACCAAAGAATTCATTGATGTAGAAATGTAGATGTGATAGAACAAAGGCGAAGTTCATTGTTATAATTAATAAAGTGCTATGTAACAGTTAAAAGATGGATGATCGAAAAGCCGGGTTTGCCAAAAACATGTAGGATACCACATTTTTGTGCTTTCATCGAATGGAACATTGCCATGTTACATGTTTAAATCATTACACTAAAAACCCTTATGTCTCTATCAATGCTTCCAAAAGCCACAAGCAATTGGAACTTTAACATACTTTTATGTTAATATTTTTTTTTTTAAATTGCTATAAAATAAACTATAAGTTGTTTTATCATGATGTTTCATAGTTTACGTTTTTTACATCTAACAAAAGTTTTAAATCACATAATTGCAATGGCGGAATCAAAGGGGGCCAAGAGGAAATGTTGCCCATGGTCGCTAAAATTCGTTGCATTTTCATATATAGAACCTAAGTTTTTAAATAAAAAAACATGAGTTGGACTCTTAAATTGTAACCGGCAGAAAATAAAACCTTATGATGACTCCAGACTAAAAAGTTCCACTACACGACTGCATGATTGTTGTCGATCATATTTAGGGTCGTTTGAAAATGTCACAGTTGTACAAAATTTGACACTAGAATGCATAAAAAGCATCATATATTTTCTTTCCTTTTTTCTTGGTGAATATAATAAGTTATTAAACTTTTTCTTGATAATAACACATGTTAACAGTTAAGTCATTATAATAAGGCAAAATCATTAATTTGACAAGTGCCAACTGGAGATGTTGAGTGCATTCACTATTGACCTCGTGAATTTGTATTAAAAATGACTCTTTTATTACTTTAACAAAAAAGTAACACCCATTGAATCATCATGATGGTGAAGGATATTATTAATCGAGTCTTTATTGAAAGAGATTAGTTAATTGGATATATTCATGAATCTGGAAACTGCCCATACTTTGTTAAGCATGAATCCCAAACTCAAACATGCAAACTGCAAAGTAATCCAATGCCTCAATAGACAATTGATGATGAAAGCAATCTTAGCAACTTAAATGGCTTGGGATCTATTCAAATTGCATTTAGATTATTTAAAGATAAAATCTTTATGAGTGCCTCATCCTACTTTATGAGCAGATATTTTTTTTTTCTTTTTAGCGTTTGCTTTTTGTTTTTGTTTGCCTAATCAACAGCGTTAGTGCTACACTACTACCTTATCGTTTCATTATTCATATAAAAATCTTTTGAGGTAATAGTGCATTTCCTTTTGAGATATTGATTGACTTAGATGATGGTAGTCACTTAGATTATGCTCATCAAACCCCAACACACTCACTCTAATATATCTATCTAAATCCATCAATATAAAAAAATAAAAAAAAGATTTGGCGTTTCCTCTTTTTGTACAAGTTTAATCTTGTCATAGAGTGCGTATAAACCGGTCACCAAAAGTATTTCCTTTCGGTAAAGTTGACTCTAGTAGACTTTGATTTTCCTAAGGTCCATCTCAAACCCTACTTTAAAATGGCCCAAACTATCTACACACCAAGTGTGTAGATAGCTACACCCAAAAAGGTGTTTTTTGTCTTATATGCACACCATGCAGTGTCGAGCTGTGGCTAAAGCGTGACGTTTTGGTCCGGACAACCGACAAAGACTGACGGGTGTCTGACGGGTCTGTTGACCGGACCAAAACGCCGAGCTTTGGCCGCGTTAACCAGACAAAAGACTGACACCCAGTCAATCTTTTGTCTGGTTGACAGGACCAAAACGCGGCCAAAGCTCGACGTTTTGGTCCGGTCAACAGACCGGTCAGACACCCGTCAGTCTTTGCCTGGTTAATCGGACTAAAACGTCGCGCTTTAGCCACAACTCGACACTGCAGGGTGTGCATATAGGACAAAAAGCACTTTTTTGGTGTGCCAATAGCTAAATGAGTGTGTGAATAGGTACACCCCTTTAAAATATCTTTACATCCAGTATAAAGAGTATGCTTCAGGTTTGGAATTTTATAATATTTTGTTTGTGTTGAATATATCGATGTGCTCGGGCGGAACTAGTGGAGGGTTTATGACGATATACACTGGTTCCACAATTGCCGATGTGCCTTTTGGAAAAGTATTTATTGACCACCTCCAATTGAGGGACTCAAAAACGAGTCCACATCTGAACCTCGCTCTCTAGTGTCCAAGCTACCCCCTCGCAAACTCAAAAGCATCCAAGAACGGCTCTCTCTCTCTCTCATACACCAGTTTGATCCATCCTTCCACAAAAAACAAGTAACTAGCCTCTCTCTCCTTCCACATCGCGCCCTCCCTCTTTAAAAGCACCAAGAACACTCTTATTGGGGGGCGATCTCTATAGACTTGTTAAGCACAAGTGTTAGGGAGTTACACAAATCATACATCATCCCCGCTCTCTCTCTCCTCACATCACATCCTCTCTACTCTAAAGCACCAAGAACGCCGTTATTGGGGCGCTCTCTAGACTTGTTAAGCACGGTGTTAGGGAATTACACAAATATTACATCATCGGGGTTTTTACATATTTCCCCCTCCTAAGAAGGCTCATTACATATTTCCTCAATCCAATTTAATTATATATTTCCACTTCCTAAAGATGTCTTATTACATATTTCCACTTTTTAAAGCTGTCTTATTACATATTTCCGCAATCCCTAAATTTAATTACATGTTTCACCTTCCTAAATCCGATATATTACATATTTATCCATTTCATTAAAAATACTTTTATAGAAATACTATTTTGCCCTTAATGAGTTTATTAAATGACTAATTACATATTTCTTATTCTTATAAAAAGAATTACATAAAAAATATATCATTAAAAATATGTTTTTATGCATTTTTATACAAACCCGTTATTAACATTTAGCTCAACAAATTTTGACATAACATTACTCATGTAATAATTTAGAATTTTAATTTATTGTACCAGCTCATAATTACAAGGCAAATTGGATTTAAATAATCCCAACTTGCTCAATTTGGCCGATAATAATCCGAACTCAGTTATTGGCTGATAATAATCCGAACTGGTCCACTTTTGGCCGATAATAGTCCGCCGTTAAAAATAGCTTAACGGAGTTAAGCTTTTTTTCCGAATTACAAACCGATGTTTTATGGATTTTGATCAGAACGAAGATACGAGTTGATTGATATAAAATTTACCTCGAAATACTGCCCCAAACAACGAAAACGGTGCTTCAATTCGGGTGTTTAAACTTCCAATTAACAAAAATCAAGTCGTTTGAAGCACCATTTCGAGGTAAGTTTTACATAAATCGAATTGTATCCTCGTTCTGATCAAAATCCATAAAACATCAGTTTGTAATTCGGAAAAAAGCTTAACTCCGTTAAGCTATTTTTAACGACGGACTATTATCGGCCAAAAGGGGACCAGTTCGGATTATTATCCGCCAATAACTGAGTTGGGATTATTATCGGCCAAATTGAACAAGTTGGGATTATTTAAATCCAATTTGCCTAATTACAGATAAGGGACTTTAGCTCAACCAATTTTGACATAACATTACTCATTTGTTAATTTAGAATTCTACTTTAATGTCATCATCTGATAAATGTTAATATTATATTAGCTCATAATTATGATAAGTTAAATATAAGAGATTTTATCTCAACAAAGTTAAACCATTTGGATAACACATATTTCACAAACTCCCTGTGTTTGATACCCACTTATCGCTAACTATTAGTAGTAATTGGATTAAATTTGGTTGAGACTTCGACCTTGACGTGAGGTCGTAGTCACACGCAAATTTAATCCAAATTACAACTAATAGATAACAGCAAATGGGTATCGAACACAGGGAGTTTGTGAAAAGTGTGTTGATTCTATAGCTTTGTGAATTAACTACAATTAAACTAATTTGCAGAAATTAAAATTCAAGAGTTTGGATTGTTTCGTTTTAAGAACTAAATTACTAACTAAATTGTAAATCAAAATTGGTTGTTAATCAGATTAAGAGAAAATGACCATCTTAGGTTCCGGTTTCCATTAACAATTGTGCATAAATCCAACTAGAAAGAGTTACATAGACATAACTCATGCATAAACGTTTGTTGTGATAAAAGGGAACGAAGTACTCGGATTATATAAACGCGAGGTTGTTACCCGATGACCAATTAACCAATATCCAACCCTAACCCTTCCCGTGATATCTCGATTGTCAACGACACCAAGAACTTACGATTTAGACTAGGATCAAAACATCAATTAACAAATTACAATCAAACATTCATGCACCATAATAAACATAGCAAACACACCAACTTTATTATTCTAGAAATAAAGGTAAACACACAATAGTCATAAGAAACCTTCACCTAAGATGATCACCGAAAGTTTAGCCGGACATGGCTTGGTGAATCATCATTCCAACAAAATCATAGTTCATACGAATCAAAATACAAACCGAAATGTTTAGAAATGTTCTCAATCACTTGCACAAGCTAAAATTCGCCCTAGAACTCCAGAGAAACGTCCCCAATGATGAGATAGGTGAAAGGACACTTGAAAACGGTATTAAAAAGGGCAGTTACACATTTTGCGTCAGAGCCTACCGTAAATTACGGTAGGTACCGTAATTTACGTTGGCCTACAAGTTGTTACGTTGGATTGCTACTGGTTTACGCTGGGTGATGGGAGGATTCAGGGGCTACCGTAAATTACGGTAGCCACTGTAATTTACGGTGGACCCCTGAGTCTTCTCCTTTGTTTCTTTTTTCCATCCTTGTGACTCTCGTTCCACTCCATTCCATCCATAGCAGCGTTTTCCCTCGTTTTAAACTCCAAACGCACCTGAAACATAAGCAACTGTAGTTAACTAATTCAAGACAATTACATGATTAAATGAGGGATTAATTCGTCTTTTAACACACTTAAGGGTTGTCCTATGGACCACCCGTCACATCCCCACACTTAACCGTTGCTTGCCCCAAGCAACCCATCAAAAACCATTTTCAAGTGCATAAGCGATCAACATAAATCAAGCATAAACATGTCATCCTTCTACTAACCCTTTCCTAACACCCAAGTAACACACCCCTCACTAAATCTCTCCTCTCGGCTACAAGTAAGCACTAGCAAAGATAAGCTAGACACACAAAAGGCAAACGGGTGATTGCACAACTATATGCTTGTACCTAAATCAGTCATCCACCTAACAAGTGCCAAACATGAATGCAAATCAAAGGGACTTAAAGGTTGTAACGTGGCTAGGCATATGGGTAGGAAATGGAAATATATATGTAGTAGTGAATGACTTAACCCGGTCTTTTATTACACAATGAAACAAACAAAACATAAACATAAACTTCTATATACAAGACAACTCAACATAACATAACATAACTAAACACAACTATAACAACTACTAATACTACAAGACCGGGTCAAATCGGGTAAATTTTTGGGGAACTAGGTAAGGGTTAACAAATGATTGACTTTAGGCACAAAATGGGCAACTAAATGTCCAAACCCCCGCCCCTCTCACTGCCAAGCTCATATATATAATTTAAGAGGTCCAACCCCCCCCCCCCCCAATACCACACTCGCACACACCAAGTCGAGGCTACCTAAATGCTCTTATCCTTTCTACATTCATGTTTAACTAACGCCTCGAACCGTATTCAAGCACAAGTTCTAATGAACCCTCACCATTACCACTCTCATCAAAGACAAGTATTATTTATTTACATATGTGGCTTCAACTCTCACCAAGAAAAAGGGTAATTAAGGGTTGCCAGTGTGTCACTCGGGTTTAGTACAAAGCGTTCAAATTCCAACAATGTTTCGCTTGATTTAAAAAAAATTTAGAAACATCAAAATTTTCCCCCCATCCCACACTTGGGATACATTGACCCCAATGTATGGTTTTTGGAAGGAATTGATCGCTAAAACCCATTCAACATCAACAAAAGCTTAAAATCTCAAACCCCAAATTTCTTTTTGGTCTTTTTCATTTATATATATATATATATATATATATATATATATATATATATTAAAAACACATTAACACCGCCAAACTAGCACAACCCAACACTTAACATCAAAAACTAACACACCACCCATCTTCCCAACCATGAACATAAACAAACAAATATTCACAAAAAAATATACAAGAAAGAGCACAACCTGGCTAGTAGTAACGCGGCTGAGGAGGCCCGAAGATGGAAGTCATCATCTCCGACCATTCTCCAAAAGCAAACGAGCCGCTACCACTCCTACTTCCTCCTTGTTGTGAGGCTCCATGTTGTTGATCTTGACGGGGTCCACCCATTGCGAATGATGTAGCTGCGGTGTCGGATACGAAACACTACCATCATAAGGTGGTAGAGACGCATAATCCACCAGAGGTGGATCCACAACCACCGGCTGCCCCGCATGCCAATCCGCGTGCATACGCTGGTTTTGATCATCGGTGTACATGTTGTTCATCTCTTGCTCAAAGGCATAAGCATGTGTGCGGTTCCATGACTCCTGTCGGTCAAAGTTATGCTTCAATGCCCGCACCATACTTGCCCCCATCCATGTTTGATGATCAAAAAACGTGCGCTCAGATCCCGACCAAGTATCAAATACCGATGATGGTGGACGTTGGTTTTCAATGATTTCTTGCATTGTTCCATCATATGCCCAATTTGGCTCATAAGAGCGCTCCGTGTAATCAAAGAAACCTCCACCATGCGCATGACCCCAACTTGGACCCCCTTGGTCCACATTCATGTGCTCACCATGCGGTTCATCGGCGTAGTCTTCATCCCCACTCGGGGGCTCATCCTCACTTTCGGGCTCATCCTCCTCGCCCGGTAATAACGCCCTCGTATCAACCTTTAAAGCACGCCACCTTTGACCTTCCGACTTTAACTTATGATAACGCTCCGACTCATCATAAGTCCATCCAACTCCCATTCTCCGAATGTCAAACGGCTTGTCCCTCTTCGCTGCCCCCTTATCTTCCGGTGTAATAGCCTTGTACAATTTAAGCAACCCCGTGAGTATCCGACAGTATGGAATAATATTTCTTCCCACTTTATTTCGGCATATCCACATGTAACATCCGTCAGAATGAATTCCCTAAATCCAACCCATTTTGAAAATCCGAATCCTAACCTTTGAAACCTCAGATTCTTTTTGCGAATTTAAAATAACTGATGCGAGATTTTTATTTTTTTATTTAGTTATTTATTCATTTTGTTAAATATCAATATCGTTATTTATTTAATTAATTTAAAAGTTATATATACAAACTAATTAGAGTTTTAATCAAAACAAGTTATAACTCCGTTAGTTCCGTTAGTTTTAATGAGTTTTAAGGATTTTGTAACTTAAACCAAGCTAATTTAACTATTTAATTAACTCCTTAAACTTAAGGGTCTAATTGTGTAATTACTGAAAGTATAAAAAGGTGCCTAAACCCTAATTTTTTTTAAAACACATCAGGCGCCCCCTTTCTCTCTCGCTACTCCGGCCGGTTCCGGTCAAACTCCGATACTCCTCCACCTCCTCTAGCGACACACACCATACCACACCCCCTCTCCCCCTCATCGAACCCCCTCCTTCCTTCGATTGATGAGCGACCACCACCACCACTGCCGTCCGGTGGTGGCATGAAGACGAACACGAGAGAGAGAGAGAGAGAGACGTGGAGAGAGAAGCGGAGGAGAGACGACGGCAGTGCCGTCATCTGTGGCGGCGGCGGTGGATCGTTCAACCTCGGGTCCGGTTAGTCGTGGTTCTCTGGTTGTGTTCTCGGTTCAGTTCCAGGTTCAATGTTTCCGGCGACCCGCGACGACAGTGGTGGCAGTTCACGGCAATGGTGTGGTTCCAGTTCGAGTCTAAGTTCCGGTAAGGGTTTTGAGCTTTATTCGTTAAATTTTAGTTTTAATTCAAAATCAGTTTTTGTTTTGATTTGGTTCATTCCGTTCGATTCCAGTGGGCTCGGTTTGCATTCGGGTTCGTTTCGGATCCTATCCCGGTTCGGGTTAACAGTCGGTTTCGGTCAACTGTCGGGTTAGACCCGGTCAACTCAGCCAGTTCGGGTCATCGAGTGAAACACGAGACTTGTAACGACGCTAACATTTCAATTCTTTTTTTTTATTTTGTTATCGTGACATCAAACTTTATATAGTTTATTTATAAAAAAAGGGGATCCATAGAAATATATATATATATATATAATGTGTTATTAGTTGATGCATTTTGAAAATATATATCAACAACATGTTATATGTAACATTGAATAATTGTTGAATTTTGGCAATATTGTCGACAACTGGAATTGTCGGGATCGTCCAAAAACAGAGGAAACTCTGCCCGTTTTTCGTAAAAATCCACGAAACAATACGTATATAATTTCAAAACGATTTCTTTTATTTTTGATTCGTTTTCTTTATAACCAAATCTCTAAATTAAAAGCATAAATGCATAAATTCTTTTATAACAATATTTCTTTTATATATATATCAAGACAATATAATATACGAATTCCAAATTTTGCAAAACATAAATATTAGGATTATTTATTTTTAACCTAATAAATAATAACGAGTTCGCGCTATTTTAAACATCTAGGATAAACACTCTCGTTCGTTCTCTTGGACTCCCGTTTACTCATGCACCATTGTTTGCCCATATAGGGTGACCTCGGTGTTCCATCCTCCAAATCTTTTACGCTCGTCAACACTTGGATAATCGGAAGACTTAGCGATTATGTGAGTACACTCGACCCATTTACATTTTAAACCACTTTTGGGTTGTAACATGTTACCATACAACAATTACACTTACACACACTTAACTTACTTTGCGAACTCAATCCGATATACATGCTACTTGTTATGCTAGATAATACATGCTTTATGCCATTACTATGTTATACCCTCGCTTAACAATTATAGCGCTATAGGAGTAGCACACCACCCGACGGGGGTTTGTTAAGTCAATATACTATACGGTCTCGTCACTTTTGTGGCGAGGGATGCTAAATACTAGGGGACACTTTGGGTTTAGACGTAATGTTATGCATGCTAGTTACCTTGTATACAAATTGCCATGTGGATTCGAGTAAAATGCTTTATACTTATGCTATACTATTTAAACCTTGTGTACTCGCCCTTGCTTTTGCATTGAACTTTATTTTAACATGTTACAGGTTGATGATGATGATGCTATGAAATGAAGTAGCATTGATGCCTAGATACACATATAGACGTTTAGGTTTAAATGTTGTATCAATTTTGGTTATGTTGTTATGTATTTCTTTCGAACTTGATGTTATTTGAATTCCTTGTATTGTTAACAATTTAGTCTATGAAATGAAATCGGTTTATTTAATTATTGACACAAATAGTGTTATGAAGTCTCTAGCAATCTTCACACTTTGTCTCATCCCGATGTTTCCGCCATTGGTTGGGGTGTGACACCACACATTGTTCATCACCAAATACCGAAACGGGAAACGGGGTGACCCATGAAGCAACGAGTAGAGAATGGGCACCTCTTGAAACCTCACTTCTTGCTTATCACCTCTCCTTGGAATTACATTTAAGATGCAAATCGTAAGCAATAATTTTGCCTCAATTTTCAGGTTCCTTCTATTTAACGTGCCGCTAAAGGTACCTGGTAGAAACAACGCTGCCAACATGTCGTTCCATCTTGGATGAGCCTCCGGCTTTAGAAGAAAATCGTCAAGACTCGGAATCGTATAATCACGTGCGGGCAAACTATCATACCTTGCTAACTTCCTTAATGTATCAAATGACATCTCCACATGTATCCCATTCACAGTGCCGGTTAACTTCATCTGAGACGGCTTGTCGTATTTGTTGCATGTTAGAGTGGCCATCCACTCCTGAATTTCATTCATGAACAAATTCTTGTTATCTTTTTCATAGCAGTTTAACGCCGCCTCCCAACCCAAGGCACGGAACCTAGCAAACACGTTGAACGGCCCAAACTCCACCTCCTTAACCTCTCTTTCACAAATAAACGCAGCTGCCTTGTCTTTTAAGCGATTCATACGATCATTGAACAATGTAGGCTGCCATTCTTCCGGTTGGTCATCTAATGGACCCGCTTCCCATATCAGGTTGTCCGCCGGGTCCAACTCTATCTCTTCCTCTTCCTCGCTATCATCATCTCTTCCTAAATACCTCTGCTTCTTTGGTTGTTTTTCAAGTTGTTTGCCTTTTGAAGAACTTGCTCCCGCTTTGTCTTTCGTTCTCACCATTTCCTACACACATCACAAACACAACACAACACAACACAACACAACACAACAACCAAACATACAAAAATTAGTCCCCTTTTTCAAAAATCCCCACACTTGCTTGTTACTATGGTTGTAGATGCTAGTAAACACAAAGTTTCATATGATATTTTCACAAAATTTGGGCATGGTGCCTCTACAATGTAAAGGTTCCCAAAAGTTCAAAAATTTAGCATCAACCTGCATCTACAACCATATCAATCCTTCAACTAACAATTTTTATGACAAAAACTAAGAACAAGCAAGTGTATATGTAACAAAGAACAACATTAACCTTCAACTTCACAATGCATCATCAAAAAGAAAGTAAAAACATCACATACCTTGAGTTGAAGATGTAAGAGCACAAAGAAAACAAAAGCTTCAAAAACCCCCAAAAATTCGGCACCTAGGGTTTCGAATTCGGTCAAGAAAACAAGGTTTTCTTCCAAATCACTCCCCAAAATCAGAAAGCTCGTGAAATTTTAGCCAAGATAGACCTAAAATTCACTCGATTTGGCCAAGAATTGAAAAAGTTATGCAGGATTGAAGGTTTGAAGGTTGTGGGGTTTTTGTGAGATCTTGTGGGGATATAAAAGTGATGGATGATATGTGGGGTAGGGGAAAATGTGCAGGAAATCGTGTGGATAGGGTTAAGTCTCTTGATTTATTTATTTTTTATATATAAACCTCTGACCGAAGCGACCCATAAACTTCCAGAGGCCACCGTAAATTACGGTGGCTACCGTAATTTACGGTAGGCCCTGGACAAAAACACCTACCGTAAACCAGTAGCAAACCAGTGTAAAGGATCAAACATCCCCAAGCTACCATAAATTATGGTAGCCATCATAATTTACGGTGGTACCTGGGGATTTCTGGTTCGCCCAAAAATGCAGTTTTCATATGTTTTTTTTACTTTTCTAATTTTTCTGTTTTTTATATTTTTCAAGAAAAACATGGAAATTTACCCTACCCCCTTGAAAATCCCGTGTTGTCCTCAACACTATGCTAGAACGATTCATACGAACATCCCCACACTTGTTTCAAACACGAGCTTCAAGCGGATACGGTAATTGTGCAAACTAAACAAAACAAAAAAAAAAATAAAATAAACTAACTATGTACACTACCAAACCTGGGCCTCTCATGGTTGTTCTTCATCTACCGGGCGTAGGATGTAGCCCACTTTGTCAAGATCCAAATTATTAATGTCGTTTCCTTCCAAGTATGGCTTTAACCGATGTCCGGTCACCGTTTGTTGCTTGTTGGTGTGGATGTCTGGATATCAACGTCACCAAATCTACCGACTCGCCGTATGACATATGGGCCATCCATTTGCTTTTCAATTTGCCCGCAAATAATTTCAATCTCGAATTATACAACCAAACTTTCTGGCCCACTTCAAAGGTTCGTTTCTTGATTTTCGCATCATGAACCTTTTTCAACTTATCCTTGTATGCCGATTCACACTCGTAAGCTTCGTCTCGAATTTCTTCTATCTCACTTAGTTGAAACTTCCGCATCTTTCCCGCTTCATCGTAATCCGCGTTCACCATTTTGATTGCCCAATGCACCCGATGAGCTAACTCCATTGGTAAGTGACATCCCTTACCATACACCATTCAATAGGGCGTTGTACCAATTGGAGTTTTGTAGGCCGTCCTATACGCCCACAATGCATCGTCTAGTTTGCTTGACCAATCCTTTCTATCCGTTCGAACCGTCTTAATGAGAATTTCTATAATTTGACGGTTGGACACTTTGACTTGTCCACTAGTTTGCGGATGGTACGGTGTAGCAATCCGGTGATTCACGTTGTACCGCTTCAATAGTTTTCCGAAATTGAAATTCTTGAAATGCGACCCACCATCACTAATGATCACCCTTGGAATACCAAAAGGGGAAAGATGTTGGATTGAACAAATTTACAAACAACCGAGTGATTGTTTGTTCTTGTAGGAATGACTTCAATCCACTTCGAGACATAATCCACCGCCACTAGAATGTACAAGAACCCATTTGAACTCGGAAAGGGACCCATAAAGTCAATGCCCCATACATCGAATATTTCAACAACCAAAATCGGCTGCAAAGGCATCTCGTCCCTCTTTGAAATACTTCCCATTCTTTGACAATTAACACAATTCCATGCAAACTCGCATGCATCCTTAAAAATTGTGGGCCAATAAAACCCACATGAAAGTACCCGGTAGCCCGTTTTATGGCCACTAAAATGACCTCCACAAGAGGATGAGTGAGCATGTGTCAAGATCTCCAACACTTCCGTCTCGGGCACACACCTCCTAATGACTTGATCGGGCCCAATCTTGAAAACGTCCGACTCATACCAAATGTATTGCTTCACTTGGACCATGAATTGTTGCCTTCTTTTCTTGGTCCAATGACTTGGGATTGCACCCGTGGCTAGGTAATTAACATAGTGAGCATACGACGGTGCAACGAAAGTAGACACGGCCAACAGTTGCTCATCGGGAAACCGTTCGTTTATCTAGCTCAAATCATCAACCCCTTCCACCGGAATTCGAGACAAGTGATCCGCCACTACGTTTTCACTTCCTTTTTTATCCAGAATTTCTAAATCGAATTCTTGTAACAATAACACCCAACGGATCAAGCGGGGCTTTGCATCCTTTTTCTCCATCAAATATCGGACCGCACTATGGTCCGAATACACGATCACCTTGCTTCCCCAAATGTAAGACCTGAATTTGTCCAAGGCATACACCACCGCTAATAACTCCTTTTCGGTTATGGTGTAATTCAGTTGCGCCTCGAACAATGTCTTGCTTGCATAGTAAATCAACACCGGCTTTTTATCAATTCTTTGACCCAAAACAACACCAATTGTTGTGTCGCTTGCGTCACACATGATTTCAAATGGCTTCGACCAATCCGGTGGTTGCAAGATGGGAGCTTTTACCAAATGTTCCTTTAAAATATTAAAAGCTTGCAAACACTCATTAGTAAAGTCAAAAGGAACATCTTTTAATAACAAATTGCACAAAGGTTTAGTAATGACACTAAAACCTTTAATGAAACGTCTATAAAAACCCGCGTGTCCCAAAAATGACTTTACCCCTTTCACATTTTTCGGTGGAGGCAAAGATGATATTACCCGTATTTTTGCATTATCCACCTCCATACCCCTCTCCGAAATCATGTGGCCTAACACAATACCCTCTTGCACCATAAAATGACTTTTCTCCCAACTAAGCACCAAATTTTTCTCAACACATCTTTTTAAAACTTTTTGTAACTCGTTGAGACAAGATTCAAAACTAGTGCCAAAAATTGAAAAGTCATCCATAAAAATTTCAAGCGACTCTCCAACCATGTCCGAGAAAATACTCATCATACATCGTTGGAAAGTTGTCGGTGCATTACACAAGCCAAATGGCATCCGCCTAAAAGCAAAAGTGTCATATGGACAAGTGAAGGTGGTCTTGTGTTGGTCATCCGGGTGTATTGCAATTTGATTGTAACCCGAGTACCCATCCAAAAAGCAGTAATATTTTTTACCCGATAATTTTTCAATGATTTGGTCAATAAAAGGTAGCGGGAAATGGTCCTTAGAAGTGGCGACATTCAATTTGCGGTAATCAATACAAACACGCCACCCGGTGACCGGTCGGGTGGCTATTTGTTCACCATTTTCATCTTTAATAATTTGAATGCTGGCCTTATTAGGCACAACTTGGGTAGGACTTACCCAAGCACTATCCGAAATAGGATAGATAATTCCCGCATCTAACCACATAATTACCTCCTTTTTTACCACTTCCCTTAGATTCGGATTCAATCTTCGTTGTGCCTCCCTTGTTGGTTTTGCATCTTCGGTGGTGATGATTTTGTGCATAACAATCGATGGACTAATTCCTTTTAAGTCGGCAATTGTCCACCCTATAGCTCCTTTGTTTGCCTTCAAAACTTCCAACAAACCTTGCTCTTGTGCCATCTCCAAATTAGAGGCAATAATGACCGGTAGAGTGTCATTATCCCCTAAAAATGCGTACTTTAAATGGCTTGGCAAGTCTTTCAACTCCAGTTTCGGTGGTTCCTCCAATGATGGTTTAGTACCCGAATTTATTTCCACCGGCAAGCTTTCAAATTGATGGGTACATGGCGGTCGACCCTCCTTCAATGCCATAGCATCATGTTTCTCCTCTTCAACCCTTAGTGCACAAGCATGTACATGTCCAGAAAAATCACAAACACACATATCCATACTATCCTCCTCATACTTATGCGGGTTGCATCCGTCGACTAAATCTGCCATAAAACACTCATCAACACCAATAGAGTTAGAATTGTTAGTAAAAACATTCAATCTCATTTTTCGATTTCCAAAAATCATGTCGACCGTACTAAATCGACAATCAATCACAGCATGCGCGGTGCTCAAAAATGGCCGACCCAAGATAACATTTTGTTGTTGTTTTGGGTCCGCGGATGAGTAGTCTAAGACTAAAAAGTCAACCGGGTAGTAGAACTCATCGATCTTCACTGTAACATCTTGAACCATCCCCCGAGGTAGCTTATGAGACAAATCGGTTAAAACAACCGTTGTCTCTACCCTTGCTAATGGACCAAAGTCATATTGGTCATATAAGCCCCCCGGTAAAATGCTCACTCCAGCTCCAAGATCTAGTAACGCCTTCGACATTTGAAAATTACCAACTTGAATATTTATTAATGGCGTGCCCGGATCTTGGAGCTTAGGAGGAAGCTCCCCATTCAATACCGCACTAACTTGCCCGGTTAAGTCGACCTGCTTAGGCATCTTTTTCTTTTGTTGCCTTTTTTGTGTGCATAATTCTTTTAAAAATTTAGCATAAGCGGGTACTTGCTTTATTGCATCAAGTAGCGGGAGATTGACTTTTACTTGTTTAAAAATGTCCCACAATTCTTCTTTTTGGGGACCCCTTGTTGAAATACATTTTTTTCTACCCGGGTCAAGTAGAGCCGACGGAAATGAGACTTGACTCGGCTCCCCTTCATCTTTTTTAATCTTTTTGAATTTCACCCAACCCCGGTTTTTCAACATTAACCTCTTTAGACACAATAGGTGGTGACACTTCATCCTCTTCACTTTCATTACCCGTTATATCTTCAACCACCCCATCAACCAAGCCCGGTTACAAATTTGCTTTAAATTCTTTGCCACTTCTTAAAACACTAACATGGTTAATGTTAACATTACGTGATGAACTATGGGAAGGATTTACCTTAGTGTCACTAGGAAATTGACCTTTGCTTTTCTTCAACTCTGCCACATCGGTTGCTAATTGACCCATTTGAGTTGTTAGTGCTTGAATGCTCTTGTCACGAACCTCATCCTTTTGCATCCGGACTTCATCAAGTTGATACCTTTTTTGCATGTCTTGTTGCATTGCCCGAAGCATGTCCATAACCTCATTCCCTCTTGATGAAGTTTGACCCGAATAACCACCTTGACCCGTTTGTTGAAATTTCCCTTGGTAACCAAAATTGCTTCCACCCCGGTAATTATCTTGATTGTATTGTTGATGAGGTGCAAAGTTTCCTTGAGCTCCTTGGAAATTTGGGTTAGCTTGGTTCATCGGATTCCCAAAACGGAAGTTAGGATGATTTCTTAACCCGGGGTGGTATGTGTTCGAATTCATTTTAAAGTTTCTGTAACACCCGTTCTTATAAATTAAGGTTTAACGTATCATTTACGAAAAACAATCATGTAATTAAGATTACATATGCATTGGAAATTACGGGTTTATTAAAACTTTTTACAATTTAAAAGTATACAACATATCATGTGTACGTTCGTCGTTTAACATAATAACGATACATAGTGCGGAAGCTTATTTCGTGATCGTGTTCGGTTCTTGCTCGTCGCTTGATCTTCATCCGTGCACTCTTGGCATTCACCTATGATCAAAACCAACTTAAAAGTTAGTTTTGATAGTCAAATATTAAGTTCAAACAAGTACAGGGGTTAAAATGACAAAATTTTAAAAATTTTCGGAGTTAGGGGGCTTCGCGTGACACCAAGGGCCTAGGCGTCACGCCTAGCCCTGTTTTTCACAGCCTGTTGCCTTCAGCTGATGCTGTACATACCCAGCACGACCTGATTTCACGGAAACGGCCATAACTTCTTCGTTATTGATCCGTTTTACCCGATTGTTTTTCCTACGCGTCCGTAATTTAATCCTCCATCTTATGGAGTTAAAATCCTACATCCAACATAAGAAATTTTGAGACTTCTAAGCCTTCGACTCGTTACCTTTTTACCGAATTTTAACCCGTTTATGCATTTTATCAAACAAACGTATTTATTTGATTCCTATATCTCATACACTTCTTCAAATTAATGTTACCTACTATATTAGGTTCTAATCATAGGTTTATTACACAATTTAAACCCGTTTTCGCTCGTATGCTTATTTTGACCCGTTAAGGGTATTTAAGCACTTTAAAGCTTGAAATCGCTTTCATTCATTTCTAGCATCTTATTCCTACATTTCTTATCAAGTAATCTTCAACTACAACTCTTTGTGTGTTGGATTTCAATGTGTATATCTATATGTTCCGAGTTTTACCCTTCGGATTGTTATTTTACGGCAAGACTCAAATAGAGCTATTTGACTAACGTATTATATCTTTCAACTTCTACACTTATTCTAAGTATTTATTTAATCATGAAACTCGTTTCCAAACAACCTTTAAGGGTTATTTGTTCAATTTAACCTATAAGGGCATTTTGGTCAATTTTGGTCCTTCTTTTACGACAAAGGACTTTCAGATACTTGTTTGACCCAAAAATTCGATCTTTTAGCTATAACCTTGTTTAGAAGCCATTATGTTTCTAAAACACTACAATTATAACTTGAATTATTCGGTTTATCTTTAAGATAACCAAATATCCAATTTGACCTTGTTTAACTCTTAGAAAACCTCAAGTTCTACATGATGAATTGAATCATTATACATACCTGGCTCGGATCAATATATTGACCCGTTTCAATACCTTGACTTAGTAGCCGCTAAGCAATAGCGATGTGCGTATCCATTTGATATTCATTCCTATAAACATGTAACTCGACAAACCATTAGTCGATATTGTCAAAGGGTGATAATTTCACCTTTTGACCCGTTTATTTACCTAGTGATCTTCGTCACTTCCACTAAATGCCAATTTCTTGTATTATGCTAATTTAAAGTCTACTAACGAAAATACGAAATCAAGCATAATGTAACGGAACCGTAGTTACGTACCTTTTAAGCACTCTTTTTAAACGCGTATTTCCACCGGCTTGTCCACTTGACGATCCGGATTCCTTGCCTAAAGAGTTCAATTCACAATCCGTTTAGAACCCTTTTTATAAGTCTTTACGCACAATTTCTTAACATATTCAAATCTGCGTTTTACTCAACCTTTAACACTTTAACCCTCATTTAGGCGTTTTATCAAACACCTAGCGGGTCAGATTTCTACATGGTCTAAACCAAGTTCATGACTTGAGTTTATCATCATAATTAACTTAAATTAGACTACATGTCCATATTTTAACATCAACAATTTAGAGATTTCCTCAAAATTTCAGTTTTCACTAGAACAAGAGTGTTAATCCTAGTGTTTATCGAGTTCCACTAACATATTAGTTACCCACTATGGTGATTTTGATCCTTACAATTAACATGCAAGAATTTATCAAGAAATCATCTAGGGTTTGTCCCTACACCTTATATCACTTCCAATTTCATGTTTACAACACATAATTAAGCTCTACACTTGATTTCAATCACATGCATGAACTTTGAATCGAATCAAAATGACCTAATTTGACATACCTTATGACCCCTTTGACGAGGTGATCATGATTCTATGTTCAGATTCCGATTTCAACTGGATTTTGGCCTTCAATTTGATAGTTTAGTACATGTTAGGGTTTTGGAAGTGAGGGTGTCGCCCCCTTCCTGTTCTTGATCGACCAGAGCCTCAATTGAGGTGTTTGGTTTTATTTTTTGATTAAAAACTAATAATAATAGTTTCAAGTTTAACAACATTGGTCCCTCCCCTTTTGTTTAACATTTAATTTTGGTTATTCTAACCTTATTTCAAGTTATTTCTAGACTTGTAGTTAACTAGGTTATAATTTTCCTAGTTATTCATCTTGTTCAAAAACCCGTTTTATTTTAAGTCCCGTTAAATCTCGGGCCTTTTTATATACTTTGCTTTCTCAAAGTATTTCCCATCCTTTTAATAAATATTAGACTTATTTATTTAAATCCTAATATTCACCGGGTTAATTTTACCACTAACGGTATTTTACCCGTTTTTACTATTAACGAGGTTTGATTACCAAACCCGTTTTCGGGGTGTTACAAGTCTACCCCCCTTAAAGAGGTTTCGTCCTCGAAACCTTTTCTTACATAATTTATCGAGTTTAACTCCATGCATTTGCTCTCGAAAATCAATTGAGCATTGCTTGGTTATAATGTGATTTTACTTCACATTACATTTCCTGACCGTGATCGTGTCACATCATGTTTAGTTTATATCAACCTTTCATTTTCGAAAAGTTCACTTTTCGAATATATCGTCTTGCGCCTATCAGCGTCAAGACTTGAATCTTTCATGCTTACTATTCAATTTCCTATCAGAATTTATATTTGTAAAAATGTTATTTCTTACTAAAACTGAATTTTAGTCTAACGTTTTTCTCTTTAACTATGTCAATTACTCATATCAAGGAAATTGACAACCCATAATTTATTGTTTTCCGTTCTCATTTTACGCGGGGAATCGTAACAAGTTCCCTCACCTTACACTATTTACCCGTAGGTTCCTTCACTTAACCTTGTAGGCTATTTCCTTAAGCTTTCATCTCTTTATGACGAGGCCCTTATGATCCCTTTGCTTCAATTTATGACCCGTGGGTCATTTTGGCCCCGTAGACCTTTACACTAATTAATATCCCGTAGGTTATGATGATCTCGTAGATCATCTTTTATTCTAGTCTTTATTCCATTGTCTATTTATACATATATAGCTTTAAAGCATCCTTTGTTATGTTCGGAATCATTTAATTTTGCTTTTGAAATTTAGTTGACCTTGACCGTAGTCTAAGGTTTCATTTGTTTACTTTCGGACTATCCTTTCCGACTTTACGACTTCTAGCGTCATTTACACGTCGGTTTGTCTTACGCTTACCATTACCCGGTTCATACTTATACTCCTTTACAACCCATTACCCGGGTCCTTCTATTTCTGTAACACCCTTATTATTATTTAACGGTTTTCGTATAGTTTATGAAGATAAACAGGTAATTATGATTTCAAATACATTGAAATTACGGGTACATTAAACCTTTTACAGAATTAAAACTATACAACATAACGTGTGTGAGTTCGTCATTTAACATAACAACGATACATAGTGCGGAAGCTTATTTCTTAATCGTGTTCGGTTCTTCATTGTGCTTGATCGTCCTCCGGTGCAAAAATAATATCTGAAACTCATAAAACATGAGTTGGATTAGTCATACGTAACTTAGAACGTATTTAAACGAGTTCGGGAAGCGAAACTGATTACAATAAAAATTTTTCGGCAAAACAGGGCTCCGTCGCTCCACGCGCCGGAGCCATGTGGCTCCCTCGCGCCACGCGAGGAAGACCGTTTTCCAACAGCTCAGGAGCTGGGTCCTGCATTTTTCAGCAATACCGGTTTTTACGGAAACGGCCATAACTTCTTCGTTATTGATCCGTTTTACGCGATTCTTTTTCCTACGCGTCCGTAATTTAATTCTCCATCATATGGAGTTAAAATCTAACATCCAACATAATAAATTTTAAGACTTCTACGCCTTCGACTCGTTACCTTTTTACCGAATTTTAACCCGTTTATGCGTTTTATCAAACAAACATATTTGTTTGATCCTTATATCACATGCACTTCTTCAATTTAATGTTATCTACCATGTTAGGTTCTAATCACAGGTTTCTTATACAATTTAAACCCGTTTTCGCTCGTATGCTTATTTTGACCCGTTAAGAGTATTTAGGTATATCTTAAACATGATTCGCTTTCATTTGTATCTAGCTTTATATTTCCACATTTCTTACCAAATAATCTTCCACCACAACTATATTTGTGGTGGATTTAATGTGGAGATCTATATATTCCGAGTTTTATCCCTCGGACTATCATTTTACGGCAAAGACCCATGTAGAGTCATTTGACTAACATAATACCTCTTTCAGCTTCTATACTTATTCTAAGTATTTATCTAATCAAAAAACTTGTTTCCAAATAACCTTTAAAGGTTGTTTATTCGAATTAGCCAACAAGGGCGTTTTGGTCCTTTTTAGTCTTTTGAGAGCATGTTTGACCCATAATTCTTCTTTTGAGTTATGATATTGTTCGAAAAGTCATTATGCTTTTCGGAACGCCACGACCCTCTTTTAAAACGTTCGGTTTACCCATTTAAGTAACCCATTGTCTATCTAAGACTTCATTTAATGCTCATTGAACCTTACGTTCTAAATGAATAATTACTCTATTACACATACCTGGCCCGGGTCAATGTATTGACCTATTTTAATGCCTTGCTATAATAATCGCTAAGTAATAGCGATGCAATTATCATCTCAACATTTATTCCTGAAATCATATAACTCGACAAGAATCATTAGTCGCTATTATCAAAAGGTGATAATTTCACCTTTTGACCCGTTTGGTCTAAATGACCAATTATATTAGCGAGATAACATTTATTACCACCTCGTATATATGACTCGCTCCGATTTACACCGTGCGGTCACTTTACTTATAATTTCATCTCTTAACACTTTTTGGCCTACTATGGCTTACGTCATAATTGTCTTTTTCGTAATTAACACGACAAAAAGATATTCTAAAATATATGACTAGTGTAAGATATACTTACCTTGCATCCGAATTATGCTTTTCCTCCATTCTTGATTAGTTTGACCCGCTTCCTTTCTCAAGCCTCCACCTAGCTCGTTAGGCGTCAAACTATTTTCAATCATTTACACGGCGGTTAAATTAGTCATAAAAATCACGACTATTCCACCTCACTTATTTTCTATGCCGAAGCTACTATTCGACTTCATGATTAGTTAACTTAGCTTATCTAAAGTTAACTACTTTTTGATCACATGGGTTACAACCTTAAGTCTAAATCAACATAATATTTAGAACCCTTATCACTTCATATTACGCGTAATTGCCATATCATTCAAATACACATTTTCACTCTAATTTCAACACTTTAATCCTTATTTAGGCATTTTAACAAACACCTAATGTGCATAAATTTTTACACATTTACAACTAGTTCATAACTAGTTATTTCTACTAAACATAAACATGATTTCAATTCCATTATGTTTAGCATGCATACTATTCTCAGATTCATCTCATGGAAATCAGTTAATCACCATTTTAATAGTCATAATTATAGGGTTCATCTTATTTCTACAAAACCCATTTAACACATAAATGGATAATCATGAAATTCACAATTATGAACCTCAATTCAACAAGTAAATGACTAGGGTTTACTCCTAGACATAAAAATCATTCCTAATTTCATCCTTGCATCATAATCCATCAATTTATTTGCAAGTAACCTACTTGTCTCAAATTTCAACTTCAACCAATCTAGGTTTTGTGACATACCTTGTGATCCCCATGACTTGGTGATCGTTTCTACGCGTTCATGCATTGATTTGGATCTTGATTCGAGCTTCAATTTGACCAATTTGTTGAACTAGGGTTTTGAGCTCCTTGCTCTTGCTCCTGGTCATACGCACACACACACACACTAAGTGTGTGTTGTGTTTTGATTTTTAGTTTTTATAAATCAAGTCCCCTTTTTTGCAACTTAAGTCCCTCTAGTTTGGTTAGTTATTAAGTAGGCCATAACCTACTTATTTCTAGTAACATTCCCTCTTATTAACTAGGTTAATTATTCCTAGTTAACTTAATGGGTTCGGGAAGTCATAACCCGTTTTATTTTAAGTCCCGTTAACTCGGGCCTTTTACATACTTTGTTTTTCTCAAAGTATTTATCCTCCTTTTAATTAATATCAAGTTTATTTATTTAAATCCTAATTTTTACCACTAACGGTCTTTTACCCGCTCTTTTGTATTAACGGGGTTTAATTACTAAACCCATTTTCGGGGTGTTACAAGTCTACCCTCCTTAAAGAGGTTTCGTCCCCGAAACCTTATTTACGTAGTTCTTTGGTTTAATCAAACGAACCTAGTTTCGTTTTCAAGGCTCCCGTTTCATTTGGTCAAAAGTTTTCATGTATACTGACGCGTACGTCTTTCATGTGTAAGGCCTCGCGGGCCGTACTTACAGCTTATAACCCTTTATCTTTATTGACTGAGTTGTCACTTGACCACTTAGTCTCGTTAGTCTTTTAACAGGTCTATCCCGCTCTTGTGTTATATTAACAAGCGCTTGTATTTGTTATGACGCTTTCTTAACTTTGAATAGTTTTACCGGCTAGACTAATTAGTCGCCGTCACTTCATACCCCGTAACTCACGTTACAACGTGATCATTTTCTATATTTCTTTTCTTGTCCGTGAGCGTGTCACGTCACGTTTAAGTTTAATTCGACGTTTCTTTATCATACTTCTTCTTTTCGAATGTATCGTCTCGCACCTATCGAAGTTAAGACCCATACTCTTTGATATTTGTTATTTCCGAATTCGTCTTATAGTATTCATATTTGTTAAAACGTTATTTCTTACTAAAACTGAATTTTTGTTTAACATTTTTCTCTTTAACTGTGTCAATTACTCATATCAAGGAAATTGACAACCCATAATTTATTGTTTTCCGTTCTCGTTTTACGCGGGGAATCGTAACAAGTTCCCTCACCTTACACTATTGACCCGTAGGTTCCTTCACTTAACCTCGTTGGCTATTTCCTTAAGCTTTTACCTCTTTAAGGCGAGGCCCTTATGATCCCTTTGCTTCAATTCATGACCCGTGGGTCATTTTGGCCCCGTAGACCTTTACACTAATTAAAATCCCGTAGGTTATGATGATCCCATAGATCATCTTTTATTCGAGTCTTTATTCAAATGTGTATACGTTTATATACGCATATGGCGTTAAGGCACCCCCTTTTATGTTTAGAATTATTCACCTTTACCTTTTGGATTTCGTTTGACCTTGACCGTAGTCTAAGGCTACATTGTTTTCTTTTGAATTATCTTTCCGACTTCTTGACTTCTAACGTCAATTACACGTCGGTTTGCCCTACACTTACCGTTACCCGGTTCTTACCTATACTTCTTTACGTCCCATTACCCGGGTTCTTTTATTTTAATGTTTTTAACGCCTATAACCCCTTTACATAGGTTTATTAATATTTCGCACTTTTATTTATTCGATTCGCGCTTACTTACTTTAGCAAGTGTCATCCTTTATTAAATTTGTTTGACTTGTTCGTGTGAAAATTCATCACTTATAATTGTCAAACTTCAGTCTTTGTTCGACCCGTTCAGCTTTGAAATAGTTGAACGTAATTTATCAAAATTTCTATTTGCAGTATCTTATTGTCCTTTAGTCATGACCCAAAACCCGAGTCTTTTTGACTTTCCATACGCGTTCCTGTTTCTCAGTCTACGCATGCGTTTAATTCCTTACCCATCAACCGGGTGTTTTACCGAAATCGTTATCATTGCACCCTTTCCGGTATGCATTAAGACTTCATTTCGATTTACTTGGTCATCTTAGCGAAATCCGTCGCTTTTATTCGACCATGTCTTTTATTCTTTACGTGACCACCATTGGCGGCCTTATTAATTATGAGTGACGATTATCATCGTTATCCTTGCTTTACTACGTCTAAAGTTAACAACCTTGATTATCTTTTTCGTATGGGCAACACCTTTGTTTTTATGACCCGGCGGATCATCTATACTTTGGTTTTACTTGCTCATTTCGTTCACCATGGCCCTTTCGTCCAAGATGACTTATTTTCGTGAATTTTCTTTTGATCATTCATTTATATCATCATTTACATTAATCCTTGTCCCTTCTCTCGGGCTCATTATCCTAATGTAATACGCTTCCGTCACCCGGCTGTGCGTTTACATTATTATCAACTATTTTGTTCATTTGTTTCATTTGGGTACTTTTTAATTTGTCCCATTCACCCCGTCCTTACTACATCTGATGTAAATGTGTCCGCTATAAGAAGTTCATGGTATCATATGCCACTACTTACTTGGCCAGAGTAAGCGATTAACACATGACACGCATGACCTTTTTATAGTTTTCACATCACGCCCTATGTAAGTAATGCCTCTATTTATTTCTCTTGGAAACAATATCCCGAATACATTTTCTATTCGGGTTTTTCCAAGTTTTTAATCTACATATGCAACTTTCAATTTCTACATATTCGTTGCATATTACTATTTGTGCAATTAAATTTAAAATGTGCACCTGGTAATGCTTGCCCTAACGGGCTTCTCTTGCCATTAGCCTTGTTCGCGACCGTTACGCGATTTAGGTCCTTGATGAGCATACTCTTTGGACCGTTCCCCTGTCAAATCTGCGATTTGTTAAACTCTCGCTATCTTCATATGCGAGTGTCGTTCAACTAAAACATATACAACAGTTAGTAATTTCGACTTTAAAGGATGCCCGTATTATAATACAAGGCTTTTCTACTATACGCATCAACGCGTGTAATTTCGTTGACCCTATCAATCATTTTAATTGGGGTAACGTGTATCACACGATAGCCTTATGTGTTGTTTACAACACTTTAGCATGCTAAACTATTAACATACTTGTACTTACCGGATTTGCGATCAAGCCTCGAACCGAACACTTTATTCTTTTAACCTTGAGCTCTGATTACCAACTTGTAACACCCTTATTATTATTTAACGGTTTTCGTATAGTTTATGAAGATAAACGGGTAATTATGATTTCAAATACATTGAAATTACGGGTTCATTAAACCTTTTACAGAATTAAAACTATACAACATAACGTGTGTGAGTTCGTCATTTAACATAACAACGATACATAGTGCGGAAGCTTATTTCTTAATCGTGTTCGGTTCTTCATTGTGCTTGATCGTCCTCCGGTGCAAAAATAATACCTGAAACTCATAAAACATGAGTTGGATTAGTCATACGTAACTTAGAACGTATTTAAACGAGTTCGGGAAGCGAAACTGATTAAAATAAAAAAATTTCGGCAAAACAGGGCTCCGTCGCGCCACGCGCCGGAGCCATATGGCTCCCTCGCGCCACGCGAGGAAGACCGTTTTCCAGCAGCTCAGGAGCTGGGTCCTGCATTTTTCAGCAATACCGGTTTTTACGGAAACGGGCATAACTTCTTCGTTATTGATCCGTTTTACGCGATTCTTTTTCCTACGCGTCCGTAATTTAATTCTCCATAATATGGAGTTAAAATCTAACATCCAACATAATAAATTTTAAGACTTCTACGCCTTCGACTCGTTACCTTTTTACCGAATTTTAACCCGTTTATGCGTTTTATCAAACAAACATATTTGTTTGATCCTTATATCACATGCACTTCTTCAATTTAATGTTCTCTACCATGTTAGGTTCTAATCACAGGTTTCTTATACAATTTAAACCCGTTTTCGCTCGTATGCTTATTTTGACCCGTTAAGAGTATTTAGGTATATCTTAAACATGATTCGCTTTCATTTGTATCTAGCTTTATATTTCCACATTTCTTACCAAATAATCTTCCACCACAACTATATTTGTGGTGGATTTAATGTGGAGATCTATATATTCCGAGTTTTATCCCTCGGACTATCATTTTACGGCAAAGACCCATGTAGAGTCATTTGACTAACATAATACCTCTTTCAGCTTCTATACTTATTCTAAGTATTTATCTAATCATAAAACTTGTTTCCAAATAACCTTTAAAGGTTGTTTATTCGAATTAGCCAACAAGGGCGTTTTGGTCCTTTTTAGTCTTTTGAGAGCATGTTCGACCCATAATTCTTCTTTTGAGTTATGATATTGTTCGAAAAGTCATTATGCTTTTCGGAACGCCACGACCCTCTTTTAAAACGTTCGGTTTACCCATTTAAGTAACCCATTGTCTATCTAAGACTTCATTTAATGCTCATTGAACCTTACGTTCTAAATGAATAATTACTCTATTACACATACCTGGCCCGGGTAAATGTATTGACCTATTTTAATGCCTTGCTATAATAATCGCTAAGTAATAGCGATGCAATTATCATCTCAACATTTATTCCTGAAATCATATAACTCGACAAGAATCATTAGTCGCTATTATCAAAAGGTGATAATTTCACCTTTTGACCCGTTTGGTCTAAATGACCAATTATATTAGCGAGATGACATTTATTACCACCTCGTATATATGACTCGCTCCGATTTACACCGTGCGGTCACTTTACTTATAATTTCATCTCTTAACACTTTTTGACCTACTGTGGCTTACGTCATAATTGTCTTTTTCGTAATTAACACGACAAAAAGATATTCTAAAATATATGACTAGTGTAAGATATACTTACCTTGCATCCGAATTATGCTTTTCCTCCATTCTTGATTAGTTTGACCCGCTTCCTTTCTCAAGCCTCCACCTAGCTCGTTAGGCGTCAAACTATTTTCAATCATTTACACGGCGGTTAAATTAGTCATAAAAATCACGACTATTCCACCTCACTTATTTTCTATGCCGAAGCTACTATTCGACTTCATGATTAGTTAACTTAGCTTATCTAAAGTTAACTACTTTTTGATCACATGGGTTACAACCTTAAGTCTAAATCAACATAATATTTAGAACCCTTATCACTTCATATTACGCGTAATTTCCATATCATTCAAATACACATTTTCACTCTAATTTCAACACTTTAATCCTTATTTAGGCATTTTAACAAACACCTAATGTGCATAAATTTTTACACATTTACAACTAGTTCATAACTAGTTATTTCTACTAAACATAAACATGATTTCAATTCCATTATGTTTAGCATGCATACTATTCTCAGATTCATCTCATGGAAATCAGTTAATCACCATTTTAATAGTCATAATTATAGGGTTCATCTTATTTCTACAAAACCCATTTAACACATAAATGGATAATCATGAAATTCACAATTATGAACCTCAATTCAACAAGTAAATGACTAGGGTTTACTCCTAGACATAAAAATCATTCCTAATTTCATCCTTGGATCATAATCCATCAATTTATTTGCAAGTAACCTACTTGTCTCAAATTTCAACTTCAACCAATCTAGGTTTTGTGACATACCTTGTGATCCCCATGACTTGGTGATCGTTTCTACGCGTTCATGCATTGATTTGGATCTTGATTCGAGCTTCAATTTGACCAATTTGTTGAACTAGGGTTTTGAGCTCCTTGCTCTTGCTCCTGGTCGTACGCACACACACACACACTAAGTGTGTGTTGTGTTTTGATTTTTAGTTTTTATAAATCAAGTCCCCTTTTTTGCAACTTAAGTCCCTCTAGTTTGGTTAGTTATTAAGTAGGCCATAACCTACTTATTTCTAGTAACATTCCCTCTTATTAACTAGGTTAATTATTCCTAGTTAACTTAATGGGTTCGGGAAGTCATAACCCGTTTTATTTTAAGTCCCGTTAACTCGGGACTTTTACATACTTTGTTTTTCTCAAAGTATTTATCCTCCTTTTAATTAATATCAAGTTTATTTATTTAAATCCTAATTTTTACCACTAACGGTCTTTTACCCGCTCTTTTGTATTAACGGGGTTTAATTACTAAACCCGTTTTCGGGGTGTTACAATTTCAATGTTTTTAACGCCTATAACTCCTTTACATAGGTTTATTAGTATTTCGCACTTTCATTTATCCGATTCGCACTTACTTAATTTAGCAAGTGTCATCCTTTATTAAATTTGTTTGACTTGTTCGTGTGAACATTCATCGCTTATGAATGCCAAACTTCAGTCTTTGTTTGACCTGTTCAGCTTTGAAATAGTTGAACATAATTTATTCAAAATTTCTATTTACATTATTTTGTCGTCTTTTAGTTATGACTCAAACCCCGAGTCTTTTAACTTTCCATCCGAGTTCCCGTTTCTCGGTTCACGCATGTGTTTAAATCCTTACCCACCAACTGGGTGTTTTACCGAAGTCGTTATTATTGCAACCCTTACGGTATGCATTATGACTTCTCTTCGCTTTTATATTCCTACTTTGTTCTCAATTTTGGTGTTTTACTAAATCGGCCCGTTAAGAGTCATATTTGCATTTTCCGGGTTCGTGTGTAAGCACACCCCTCCCAATTGCATACCTTAATCGTTTTACATTAATCTTTGTCCCTTCACTCGGGCTCATCATCCTAATGTAATACGCTTCTGTCACCCGGCTGTGGATTTACATTATTATCAAATATTTTTGCTCATTTGAATCATTTGGGTACTTTTTAAGCTAGTCCCATTCACCCCACCCTTACTACATCGGACATAAATGTGTCCAGTTCATGGTACCACGTGTTCACTACTTACTTGGCCAGAGTAAGCGATCAACACCTGGTATACATGACCTTTTTATAATTTTCACATTACACCCCATGTAAGTAATGCCTCTATTTGTTTTTCTTGGAAACAATATCCCGGATAGGTTTTCTATTCAGGTTTTTCCAAGTTTTCAATCTACATATGCAACTTCCAATCTCTACGTATTTGTTGCATATCACTTATTTATACGATAATTTAAAACGTGCACCTGATAATGCTTGCTCTATCAGGCTCTCCTTTTTCCGTTAACCTTGTTCGCGATCACTACGCGATTTAGATCCTTGATGAGTATGCTTTGCTTGTCATACATCGGACCGTTTCATCCTTATATCCGTAATTTGTTCAACTCACGCTATCCTCATATGCGAGTGTCCTTCAACTAAAACATATACAACAGTTAGTAATTTCAACATTAAAGGATGCCCGTATTATAATACAAGGCTTTTCTACTATACGCATCAACGCGTGTAATTTTGTTGACTATATCTATTCTATATCGTTTTTATTGGTGTAACGTGTATTACACGATAACCATATGCGTTGTTCTCAACACTTTAATCATACTAAACCTTTGATATACATGTACTTACCGGATTTGCGATCAAGCCTCGAACCGAACACCAATCTTTATTAAGAGCATAAGGTTTAAGTCCAAGCATAGTTTTCCCACCATACTTGAATCTCTTAAACTAAGGCTCTGATACCAACTTGTAACACCCGTTCTTATAAATTAAGGTTTAACGTATCATTTACGAAAAACAATCATGTAATTAAGATTACATATGCATTGGAAATTACGGGTTTATTAAAACTTTTTACAATTTAAAAGTATACAACATATCATGTGTACGTTCGTCGTTTAACATAATAACGATACATAGTGCGGAAGCTTATTTCGTGATCGTGTTCGGTTCTTGCTCGTCGCTTGATCTTCATCCGTGCACTCTTGGCATTCACCTATGATCAAAACCAACTTAAAAGTTAGTTTTGATAGTCAAATATTAAGTTCAAACAAGTACAGGGGTTAAAATGACAAAATTTTAAAAATTTTCGGAGTTAGGGGGCTTCGCGTGACGCCAAGGGCCTAGGCGTCACGCCTAGCCCTGTTTTTCACAGCCTGTTGCCTTCAGCTGATGCTGTACATACCCAGCACGACCTGATTTCACGGAAACGGCCATAACTTCTTCGTTACTGTTCCGTTTTACCCGATTCTTTTTCCTACGCGTCCGTAATTTAATCCTCCATCTTATGGAGTTAAAATCCTACATCCAACATAAGAAATTTTGAGACTTCTAAGCCTTCGACTCGTTACCTTTTTACCGAATTTTAACCCGTTTATGCATTTTATCAAACAAACGTATTTATTTGATTCCTATATCTCATACACTTCTTCAAATTAATGTTACCTACTATATTAGGTTCTAATCATAGGTTTATTACACAATTTAAACCCGTTTTCGCTCGTATGCTTATTTTGACCCGTTAAGGGTATTTAAGCACTTTAAAGCTTGAAATCGCTTTCATTCATTTCTAGCATCTTATTCCTACATTTCTTATCAAGTAATCTTCAACTACAACTCTTTGTGTGTTGGATTTCAATGTGTATATCTATATGTTCCGAGTTTTACCCTTCGGATTGTTATTTTACGGCAAGACTCAAATAGAGCTATTTGACTAACGTATTATATCTTTCAACTTCTACACTTATTCTAAGTATTTATTTAATCATGAAACTCGTTTCCAAACAACCTTTAAGGTTTGTTTGTTCAATTTAACCTATAAGGGCATTTTGGACAATTTTGGTCCTTCTTTTACGACAAAGGACTTTCAGATACTTGTTTGACCCAAAAATTCGATCTTTTAGCTATAACCTTGTTTAGAAGCCATTATGTTTCTAAAACACTACAATTATAACTTGAATTATTCGGTTTATCTTTAAGATAACCAAATATCCAATTTGACCTTGTTTAACTCTTAGAAAACCTCAAGTTCTACATGATGAATTGAATCATTATACATACCTGGCTCGGATCAATATATTGACCCGTTTCAATACCTTGACTTAGTAGCCGCTAAGCAATAGCGATGTGCGTATCCATTTGATATTCATTCCTATAAACATGTAACTCGACAAACCATTAGTCGATATTGTCAAAGGGTGATAATTTCACCTTTTGACCCGTTTATTTACCTAGTGATCTTCGTCACTTCCACTAAATGCCAATTTCTTGTATTATGCTAATTTAAAGTCTACTAACGAAAATACGAAATCAAGCATAATGTAACGGAACCGTAGTTACGTACCTTTTAAGCACTCTTTTTAAACGCGTATTTCCACCGGCTTGTCCACTTGACGATCCGGATTCCTTGCCTAAAGAGTTCAATTCACAATCCGTTTAGAACCCTTTTTATAAGTCTTTACGCACAATTTCTTAACATATTCAAATCTGCGTTTTACTCAACCTTTAACACTTTAACCCTCATTTAGGCGTTTTATCAAACACCTAGCGGGTTAGATTTCTACATGGTCTAAACCAAGTTCATGACTTGAGTTTATCATCATAATTAACTTAAATTAGACTACATGTCCATATTTTAACATCAACAATTTAGAGATTTCCTCAAAATTTCAGTTTTCACTAGAACAAGAGTGTTAATCCTAGTGTTTATCGAGTTCCACTAACATATTAGTTACCCACTATGGTGATTTTGATCCTTACAATTAACATGCAAGAATTTATCAAGAAATCATCTAGGGTTTGTCCCTACACCTTATATCACTTCCAATTTCATGTTTACAACACATAATTAAGCTCTACACTTGATTTCAATCACATGCATGAACTTTGAATCGAATCAAAATGACCTAATTTGACATACCTTATGACCCCTTTGACGAGGTGATCACGATTCTATGTTCAGATTCTGATTTCAACTGGATTTTCGCCTTCAATTTGATAGTTTAGTACATGTTAGGGTTTTGGAAGTGAGGGTGTCGCCCCCTTCCTGTTCTTGATCGACCAGAGCCTCAATTGAGGTGTTTGGTTTTATTTTTTTATTAAAAACTAATAATAATAGTTTCAAGTTTAACAACATTGGTCCCTCTCCTTTTGTTTAACATTTAATTTTGGTTATTCTAACCTTATTTCAAGTTATTTCTAGACTTGTAGTTAACTAGGTTATAATTTTCCTAGTTATTCATCTTGTTCAAAAACCCGTTTTATTTTAAGTCCCGTTAAATCTCGGGCCTTTTTATATACTTTGCTTTCTCAAAGTATTTCTCATCCTTTTAATAAATATTAGACTTATTTATTTAAATCCTAATATTCACCGGGTTAATTTTACCACTAAAGGTATTTTACCCGTTTTTACTATTAACGAGGTTTGATTACCAAACCCGTTTTCGGGGTGTTACAGTTTCGACCACCCCCTTGAATAGCATTCACCTCTTCCACTTGCTCTTCAACCACTCCTACTAAACACACCTCCACCGTGTGGCCTATCTCAGTGCAATTAGTGCACACGTTGTACACTTGGTTTGTGGTTTGAACGCCTCCATTCTCTTCCCCCATGCACTTGTGGCCTTGCTATCACATGCCTTACCTGTCTCGAAGATTGAACCTTCCTCTTTGAAGTCACAGCCATTTGCTCCAAAAATTGCAATCATCATGCTCAAAATTTGTACCAAACGTACCGTTAGTGATTGACATTAAATCACGAGCATCCTCCGAACTCAACCCTTCGTGAAACGCATTCAACAACTCCCGAAGTTGTATACCATGGTGAGGGAAATTTTTCAACATCATGTTGAACCTTTCGAAAGCCTCATGAAACATCTCCCCCGGTTGTTGTTGAAAGCTCCTCAAACTTCTCCTTGCATCATTTGTCTTTTGAGAAGTGTAGAACTCTTCCAAGAAAATTTGTTGCATGTCGGCCCATGTATAAATCGATGCGGAGGGCAAAGTATGAAACCAGCTTTTCGCTTTATCTTCCAAAGAAAATTCAAAGAGAACCAACTTGACATCGTCCGAAGAAAACCCTTGACCTCCAATAGTGTTGCAAATGGAGTCATATGTCTCCAAATGAAAGTAAGGTTCTTCCGTTGCTAAACCCTTAAACTATGGCAAACTTTGGAGTGCGGTTGTTCTAACTTCAAAAGTCCTTCCATCCGGGTGATGAGGAATCACTACCGGTGAAGGATTGTTGGTGATAACGGGTCGGAAATGAGCCTCGATTCCCCGTACTACCTCCCGGTGATGTCTTTGTGGAGCACCCAATGGTGCTCTTGGTTGACCCATTTGCCTTTGCATAGGCCCTTGAGGTGCAAATGGTGGCTGAAATTGATATTGTTGCATTGGTGGTTGTTGAATCGGCCTTTGAAATTGAGGTTGTGTATTTTGTGGACGAACTTGATGTAAAGGTGTAGGACATTGCAATTGTAGCCCTTGTGGCCGAATATGTTGTACCCCAACCGGTAGCCTACCCATGTCTTGAATTTGTTGTAACGGTTGACTTTGTTGACCCACTCCTCCTTGCGGTCCCAAATTACCTCCATCACCCCCATAGTAGTATCCTTCGTCTTCGTATCCTCTAAAGTCTTCTTCATACCCATCATCATAACCATCTCCTCCTATACCCGAAGATTGCACGAACGGAAGACATGAATAGTGGAAACCCGATTGGTTCGGTGGTCGGTATGTAGATGTAGTATGAATAACGGTTGAATTTGGTGGTATTGAATAGGTAGAGGATGATTGACCCAAAGCTGGAAAGAAATGTAGTATGAATAACGGTTGAATTTGGTGGAATTGTTGAAGCAGGGCTAAAGGTAAGGGTAGGTTCAACTTGGGTAGTAATAGGTGGTGTAGTGTTGGTTGGTGTAACATCATGTGGTGGAGTAAGTTCGGTAGTGGAATTAGGCATGGTGGTATTTGGTGAAGGTTGTGTTGATGTAGGAATGAAAGTTGATGTTGGTTGACCCATAGTGGGTGGTACTTGTGTGTCAGCCATGATGTTTCTAGGTGTAATGGGTGAAATGGGTGAACTAATGATTTTGTTTTCTCGCACTAAAACTCGGTTTTGCCGCAAAGTTCTTTCAATTTCCGGATCAAACGATAGTGATGATCACTTGTGAGAGCCCCTAGTATGCATACACCTGTAGTACCTGCACACTAAACACAACCAGCGTAAACCCGAAAATAACAAACAAAACTACTAAATTAACACACGTTGCGCACTACTCCCCGGCAACAGCGCCAAAATTTGACGTGAGGTCGGAGTCACACGCAAATTTAATCCAAATTACAACTAATAGATAGCACCAAATGGGTATCGAACACAGGGAGTTTGTGGAAAGTGTGTTGATTCTATAGCTTTGTGAATTAACTACAATTAAACTAATTTGCAGAAATTAAAATTCAAGAGTTTGGATTGTTTGGTTTTAAGAACTAAATTACTAACTAAATTGTAAATCAAAATTGGTTGTTAATCAGATTAAGAGAAAATGACCAACTTAGGTTCCGGTTTCGATTAACAATTGTGCATAAATCCAACTAGAAAGAGTTACATAGACATAACTCATGCATAAACGTTTGTTGTGATAAAAGGGAACGAAGTACTCAGATTATATAAACGCGAGGTTGTTACCCGATGACCAATTAACCAATATCCAACCCTAACCCTTCCCGTGATATCTCGATTGTCAACGACACCAAGAACGTATGATTTAGACTAGGATCAAAACATCAATTAACAAATTACAATCAAACATTCATGCACCATAATAAACATAGCAAACACACCAAGTTTATTATTCTAGAAATAAAGGTAAACACACAATAGTCATAAGAAACCTTCACCTAAGATGATCACTGAAAGTTTAGCCGGACATGGCTTGGTGAATCATCATTCCAACAAAATCAAAGTTCATACGAATCAAAATACAAACCGAAATGTTTAGAAATGTTCCCAATCACTTGCACAAGCTAAAATTCGCCCTAGAACTCCAGAGAAACGTCCCCAATGATGAGATAGGTGAAAGGACACTTGAAAACGGTATTAAAAAGGGCAGTTACACATTTTGCGTCAGAGCCTACCATAAATTACGGTAGGTACCGTAATTTACGGTGGCCTAAAAGTTGTTACGTTGGATTGCTACTGGTTTACGCTGGGAAATGGGAGGATTCAGGGGCTACCGTAATTTACGGTAGCCACTGTAATTTACGGTGGACCCCTGAGTCTTCTCCTTTGTTTCTTCTTTCCATCCTTGTGACTCTCGTTCCACTCCATTCCATCCACATCAGCGTTTTCCCTCGTTTTAAACTCCAAACGCACCTGAAACATATGCAACTGTAGTTATCTAATTCAAGACAATTACATGATTAAATGAGGGATTAATTCGTCTTTTAACACACTTAAGGGTTGTCCTATGGATCACGCATCAGACCTCACGTCACATATTTGTATATATTAGTATATTGCATAGTATGAAAAATACGTACAATCTATAATATTTACACAATATAAATTTACAACAAGTTGAGGCATTGGGGTGTTGTACCCCATGTTTTGGGGTTTTCAAAAAAAAAATTTGATGTTTCACTTTAAACCCAAAACTACTTGATTTTGTAGTTTTAACATAAAAAATTTTAGTTTTTCCAATTTAACCTCACAACCTTTTACTTTCAACTTTGATCTCCTATGTTTTCATATTATGTTTTTCATATACAATACATGGTTATAAAAGTTTGAGGACTATAATAGAAAATTAGAAACATAAAAAATATAGTTGATATATTAATTACATGTGATAAAATTTATCCTTTATTCAAATACAGCTAATTTGAGACATCTATTTTGTTAGTAAATAACTTAATTATGTTGATGTGAATTTTGTATTCTTTAATGTAAAATCTTCAATAATTTTTTAATTAATGTTTTGTTTATATCTCCACAAATTAATATATATAACACATTTTGTTTTGAGATTTTATTGTTTGTATCTCTACAAATTAATAAAGTATATAACACATTTTCTTTTGAGATTTTATTAATACAGAAAACTAATAAAGTAGTTAATACATTTAATTCTTTTGTGATAATACTAGTATTAAACTAGTTTTAGTGTAGATTTATTTTTTCCATCAAAACTATATGGGGGTATATATTTATATTATGTACATAAATATATTAAGAAAACTTATTATGACTTACTGTAAACTGCTTGATTGATTCTAAATAAAACTAAATATAATTTCTAATAACATCCACCAAATGTCCTTAAAATTATGACTAAAAAACTTATTAGTATATTTTTTCAACTGGTTAATATTTGATATGAAACTAGAACATTGACCCGCGCGCGTTGCGCTGCGGCCAACGAAATTGACACGCTGTTGATCAGATTCACATTTACAATGTGTTAAAGGTGTTTTTGTCGGTTAAGTCTGTATAACTATCTTATACAAATAAGTAATTCACCAAATAAGCTCAATACAATTAATGGTATCAAAATTACTACGTTACATGACTTGTATCCATATAAATAACCTATCGTGTTAAGCCCCTGCGTTGCGGCGGGGGCATAAGACCGTGACAAATAGCACCAACGCCACACTATAGCCAACGACCACCAACATTGAAGTTGTGGCTTTTTTACTTGGAGAAATTAGACCGACATATAAAACATAGAAAATAATAAGTAACTCGATTTAGGACTCGCGCGTTGTGACGAACTTATTAAATGGGAAAAAATAGACAGCGTAAATACACTGAACCACACACGTACGCTACGCCATGTTCACTCGAAAAATTTAGAACGAAACGTATAACAAAACGTAAAATCATTGACCCACACACAAATCGTTGATCAACAATTTTTTTTTAAAAACCCCAAAGCATAGAGTACAACACATAATGCCTCCATTTGTTGCTAATTTATATGATGTAAATTTATATGATGTAAATGTAAATGGTCAAATAGATACCAAAAAAATGTTTTAGTATATTGAATTGATTGATTTAGCTATTTTATTTAGTTTGACTTACAATATAAAAAATGATCTATTATAAAAGTTTGAGCCTATTAAAGAAAAAAAACTAAAATAATTGGGTATCAATCTATTTATTAATGGTTATTATTATATATATCAAATGATAAAGGGTTGTTGCGCCAGTTGATTTCATGAGATTTACGAGTTAGTCACTAAAGTTTTAGTTCTTTGAAAATCTACTGGAACATCCATGGGTAATATTTGAGTTTTATTAGTGGAAGGGGTGGTTGGGCAAAACGTGTCATCTGTGTGCACAACCATTTCAACATATTTTTTAATGATTTCTCTTACTTTCGTTTTTTTTACAATAGTAATTGTCAGAAATGTTAAGATAGAAGTTATGCATTTATCTCTATCCATCAATACTTTTTTTTAATTAAATAAAATAAACAATACCAATTAAAAAAATACATGTTAACATATCAGGAATTTTAGCTTTCAGTTTTTTTAAATTAAAACAAAACTAGATGGAAGCACCCCCGTGTTACGGCAGGTTACAACCTTACCAACAACATTAATAACATACCATCGCCACCACCAAACAACACTGAAAAAGAAGACGTAAAAACGTTAGACCACGCACGTTCGTAAGAACGTGTAGAAAATGATGCATTAATAAAAGTTGTTACACCATAATCATGCACGTACCTTAAGTATAAGAGAAGTTACAACCATTTTCAGAAAAGTAAGAAACATTTTGTAGTACATTTTGTTACTACATATATGATGATATACTAAGCCCCCACGTTGCAGTGGGGAACATAAAACCGTGCCAAGTTGCTCCAATGTTATACTACCGCCAACAACCATCAACGCAAAAAAAACTTGTAAAAGAAAATAAATAAAAATGAAAAAAGTAACATTGGGCAAAACATAGATGTAAAATCATTCAACCACACACATCGATTGCGGCGTGTTAATACGAAAAAATTAGACCGAAACGTAAAACATAGAAAAGAATAACTAAGTCGATATAGGACTTGCGAGTTGCGACGAACCTATCATATGAGAAAAATAGACGTAAAAACATTAAACAACATACGCACCTTACGTCGTGTATGGACACGAATAAAATTTAAATAAAATAAATTAATGTGTATTACAAAAATAAATACATGATTTAAATAAGTAAGAATACTAAAACAAAGAAATCATAAAATAAATAATAATAAAATATAATGTCCTATGGACCTACAACCAAACATTTTTTTAAAAACTCATAAAACATAAGATACAATACATATATGCAACCCTAAAACAATAGGTGCAACCAACCATTGCAAAAAAACACCCTATAAGCACAAAGTACAAACAATGATGCATAACATTGTTTTAAATTAATAGTATATAAATTCCATTTTGTAACTGATCTTTAGTCAACATATTTATGTATTGCTATTGCTATATCGAATTTGAACTTTAGTATTCGTTTTATGGATGTAAAACATATGTTGATATTCTTTTGGACATACTACAACTTTATTTTTGGGTCTTCTTTTTCGGTTGCTACTTGCTACACAAGCACCGTAACAAACCCAACCAATACCGACCGAATCCTTCTGCATAGTAAACCCACCGCAACACGCGAGCAACACTATCTAGTTCTAAATATATCATACTTTATTTTTCATTTACTTGCCACTCTAAAGGATTAATTAGTTAGAATATAACAAACCAATAAAAATTCACTCCAACTGTCATACCCCGATATTTCCACGTATTACCGGTGGGCCCGGTGGGGAGTATCGTGACGTAGTTGATATCATCATAGTCAAACAACACAAATTTAAATACACAGCGGAAGCAAAAGATAGATTTATTTCAACTGAATAAATTGTAATATTAAGTATCACAAAATAGTTGAAACAAATCCACAGGCGGATCGAAAGAAAAGGAAATTGTTCAACAGACTTTAACATCTAGAGCTTGCGAGACTTGATTATTGATGCCTAGAGTAGCCAGCCTATTACGTATAGTACCTGCACTTAGCCTTTTTGGAAAATACGTCAGTTTACACTGGTAAATACAACTTAACTGACTCATTTTGAAAATGTTTAAAAATTGATTTGAATGCACTTAGGCAAAACTATCTTTTATAACTTGGGACAATTATTTAAAAATAATCTTGTATACAGTTTTACTTATTTGTCGTCCATTAGGGCCGGTTTGTAGGGCCGGACAAGATTAACTGACACACCACAGGTATAATGCCCACAAGGTTGATTCCTTTAAGTGGATTACCAGTTTTTACATAATGCAACTGTCAGGTGTACGCCTACACCCCGTGCTTAGGTCGTGGCCATTTCTTTGAATGATGCCAAGGATATCCGGGACATGGTCATTTAACCCCCATAGGCCATACACCAAATAATACAGATTAAAACAGGTTATGTAAATACATCAATCACAATCCGATTTAAATGACTACATACCCGACCAAGCGGTATTATTATAATACCGTATCCCAAGCCCGTATAGGGAAAATAAGTTAAGAGTATTTACCTGAGCAAAGTATAAATCACATACAGCAAGTGCACGTAGCTTTTACTGGGCTCCTAATCTGGAACGAAGGTTTTTAACAACCTATGAGAATCCTAACGGGTCTTTAATTAAGCTTAGACTTAGACCGGTTAGTTTTCAAAAGGAAGACACGGTTCAAACGCATGATAAAGCGAAGACTGGTTTAGAATGTGGTTTTGACCCGAAAATCTTGGAAACTTGTTTAATATGGGTAAACTAAACACATTCTGGATTTTGAGATGAAAACGATATGGTTTGACCCGTTTCGGCTAATATATGCAAACTAGTTACATAAGCCGATCCGAACGCGAAAAGTGCGTAACGGGTAACCAAATGAGTCATATACAAGTTTCCTAAGTTAATATGTCTTAAATATGTTGTGACATCAGTAAGATATCTTCTATTATGCCCAAAACGGATTCAAACTCAAATTACGCCCCGTAGGGGTATTTTGGTCATTTTAAAGGTTATAAAAGTGTTTAAATATAAATCTGAGTTTCGGGTAAGATGTAATCAGTAAAAGTAATTAATTTACTAAGTTATATCAGTAGGGTATAACCTATGTGTGAAATTTATCATTTCTAACCATACTATGCACCGAAGGGGCATTTTGGTAATTTCACCTAAGGTTTAAAGGTCGAATCTGGAAATCTGAGTTTAAAACTTTTGCTTACTGCTAAAGTATAAAAATTTATTTAAAACATCAGTAGGTATCAAGTCTTATATATCTAAAATGGTTTTAATACATTATATGTGCTTAAAACGCGTAAAAAGGCGATTTTAAGCGATTTTCGGGTTTTATAAGAAAAACTGATATTTTTATTATCCCAGAAGGCTTAAAATATTCTATCTATCATATTGGATTAGTAGAAAAAGGTTTGGTATCAAAAGGATTGGTAAAACTCATTTTATAGCCTAAAAGGGCAAAACCGACAATTACCGGATCAAGCTTAGATCTCTATGTTATGCTTAGCCTAAAAATAAATAAAAATCTCCAAAAATCCCAAAATATTATTTTATATCAGTGGGTAAAAATTTTGGTATCAAAAATCGGGTTTAAATAGGCTATACGCTAATTACATCGTTTAATTACTAAAAAGCTTTTTAATTACGCTAATGAACATAACTCTTACTCTAGACCTCAAACTGATGTAAAATTTTAGGTACAAGTTTATAAATCAGTAACTAAGGTTTCTACTCTTTTACATTTTCAAAATTCATATTTTAAGGTCATATGGGCATAATAGTCAACATTTAGGCATTTAACGGAAATATGCATATGAATTGGATAACTAATGAACCAAGTTGTATAATCTCAGAGGGTTATACTTATAGGTAACTTGGTCCTAATAAAGCTCTAAGGCATTCCTAAACTATGCTCTAATGGGTCAGAACTGAAAGTCAAATCAAAAGTCTACTTTTGCGACTTTCGGCTCCGAACCGAGCTTAAATTGAAAATTGTCGGGTTGAACATGTTTAGACATGTTCTTACATTAATTACCAAGTTATATTAGTGATAAAACAGGTTTCATAGCTTCTTCATTGTTAATTATGCTTTAATTTGAAAATAAGCTTTCTGTTGACTTTTTATAATTAGCTTTGACCCGACAATTGACCTAGTTAGAGTGGGAATCAGAGGGTGCCCTTTTAAGGGTTTATTGCCCACATAATTACCAACTCATAGGTACTTTCAATTTAAAATTTGACTGGACAAATTAAGATTAATGACGAAGTCAAATCTTAATTACGACGGTTTGACTTTAAGCTAATAAACTAATTAAAACTGAATTAAGAAAGGTTAGGGACACTTACTGAAGTCCTATGCACGACTAAGGATGCTTGGGAAGTGGCCTTGAGCTCCAAGAATCTCCAGAAATTGAGTTTGAATGGTTTTCAAAGTGTATGCCAAAGTGTTGCAACAATGGGTTCTTATATAGTGAGTTTAATTCATCAAGATCATGCCACAATAGCCTATAGATGTTCCTTGATCACTTCCAGGTGTCCCTAGGCATGGAAATACCATCAAACAAGCCCCTTGAATCGAATACAAGGTTTCTAAGTCGGTTTAACTTGCTGAACTCGCACCTGTACAAGAATTCTGACCAGCTAAGGGCGTCGCGTAGCGCGACGGCAGAGGGGGTTGTTGGTGGCGCTACGCCAGCACCTCAGTCACCAGCCACACAAGTTTCAGCTATTTACATTTCAGCCCCTGGTCCTTTCAAACGTGGTTTTAAGTTTATTTCTTGCACTTTTGGTCCTCTAACTTGACTTTTAAGGGCTCCAAGACATAATTAAACATTGTTAAGTCCTTGGTTAACTTTATGATCACCCGTAAAGCCTTGAATTTCAACGTTGACGCTTTTAACCCTTCGTATACGAATATTATCATAACTTTCTCATACTTTATCGAAACCTTGTGAAATTTTTATCACATATTCTAGTGAGTATAATTTATTGTTACAAAGCTTCGGGTTCGCTAAAAGGTCACTCAGAGGTGTACTTTAAACATGTTGACACATTTAACCCCTGTAGTTTGTAATCTCTCACTTTCTTTCACAATTAGCTTCGTATGATCCATGATTCATTCGTTTAAGGGTATAAACATCGTGTAGGGTCGTTGAAAGATATATTTATCCATTGTTGACACTTTGAACCCTCTTATTCACATACTTTCCTTGTTTGTCAACTTTAGTCCCTCTAAGTAATTCTTTACACGTTTTAAAGTCCATGACACGTGTCGATACATTATTGGACATAAATTTTCGAGGTGTTACATCCTCACCCCCTTAAAAGAAATCTCGACCTCGAGATTTACTGAAATAAATGAGGGTACTTTTCTTTCATTATGGACTCTACCTCCCACGTATACTCGGGACCTCTAGGGGCATCCCATTTAACCTTTACAATTGGCACATGCTTCCTTCGAAGCTTCTTAACCTGTCGATCCTCGATCGACAAAGGTTTTTCCACAAATTTCAAGCTCTCATCTATATGCACATCTGTATGTGGTCTGACTAGCGATTCATCAGCTAGACATTTCTTCAGATTGCAGATGTGGAATACATTGTGAATACCACTGAGCTCTTCAGGTAAGTTTAACTTATAAGCCACTGTTCCTACGCATTCGATGATCTCGAATGGTCCTATATACCTCGGGCTTAGCTTACCTTTCTTACCAAATCGCATCACCCCCTTCCAGGGTGATACTTTAAGCAAGACTTTATCACCAACCTCAAACTTTAGAGGTTTTCGCCTTTTATCAGCATAACTTTTCTGCCTATCCCTGGCAGCTTTCTGGCGATCACGAATCTGGACAATCTTGTCCGTCGTTTCAAGGACTATATCAGGTCCTGATAACTGAGTTTCTCCTACTTCTGCCCAACAAATAGGCGTTCTGCATTTCCTACCATATAATGCCTCAAAAGGCGCGGCCTGAATGCTTGTATGGTAGCTATTGTTATAGGAGAACTCGATCAACGGCAGGTGGTTATCCCAACTACCACCTAAGTCAATCACACATGCATGAAGCATGTCTTCCAAAGTTTGGATCGTACGTTCACTCTGTCCGTCCGTCTGAGGATGGTAAGCCGTACTAAAATTTAAGCGTGTGCCCAAAGACTGTTGGAAACTTTTCCAAAAATGGGATGTGTATCTAGTATCTCTGTCCGAGATAATAGACACTGGTACGCCATGCAGGGATACAATCTTATCTACGTACAACTGGGCTAATATGTCGGAGCTATGAGTCTCCTTGATGGGTAGGAAATGTGCTGACTTAGTCAGTCTATCTACTATCACCCAAATAGTATCATTCCCTTTCTTTGTCTTTGGCAATTTGGTGATAAAATCCATTGTCACCATTTCCCACTTCCAGGTGGGAAGTTCAGGCTGTTGTAGCAAACCTGACGGCTTTTGATGTTCAGCTTTGACTTGAGCGCACGTCAAACATTTGGCTACATAGGTAGCTATAGACTTCTTCAAGCCTATCCACCAATAATTTTCCTTCAGATCCTGGTACATCTTATCAGCTCCAGGATGAACGGAGTACTTAGAACTGTGGGCTTCCTGGAGGATAACATCCCGAAGTCCTCCATAAATTGGAACCCATATTCGTCCATTTAATCTTAAGATTCCGTCCTTACCATAGGATAACTGCTCTTCAGTTACTCCTAGCTTTTCATTAGGATAGTTAGCTTCCAACACAGCTTCTTTCTGTGCAGCTAACAACCTTTCATTCAAACTATTCTTTAATTCAATGCTCTTGGCATTGATTCTTATAGGCTTCACTCTTTCCTTTCTACTTAAGGCATCGGCAACCACATTTGCCTTGCCTGGATGGTATCTTATCTCACAGTCATAATCATTCAAATTTTTCATCCATCGTCGCTGCCTCATGTTCAAATCCTTCTGATTGAACATATGTTGAAGGCTTTTGTGATCAGAGTAGATCACACACTTAGTTCCATACAAATAATGCCTCCACAGTTTTAGTGCAAATACCACGGCACCCAACTCCAAGTCATGGGTGGTGTAATTCTTCTCATGCACTTTTAATTGTCGAGAAGCGTAGGCAATGACCTTGCCTTTCTGCATAAGCACACAACCCATACCTGTGTGCGATGCATCTCAATATACTACAAATTCCTCTATTCCATCAGGCAATGTTAACACAGGTGCATTGCTCAACTTTTGCTTAAGGATGTCAAAGGATTCCTGCTGCTTAGGGCCCCAGTCAAACTTAATATTCTTACACGTCAACGAAGTTAGGGCGCTGCAATCCTTGAGAAGTTTTCAATAAATCTCCTATAATATCCTGCTAAACCTAGAAAGCTACGAATCTCTGTGGGCGTCTTTGGCTCTTGCCAATTCATAACAGCTTCAACCTTAGCGGGATCTACTTGGATACCATGCTCACTAACCACATGTCGAAGGAATTGGACTTCGCGAAGCCAAAATTAACACTTTGAAAACTTGGCGTAGAGCTTCTCCTGCTGAAGCAGTTCCAGAATGCATCGAAGATGCTTCTCATGGTCAGCTTGATTCTTTGAATAAATGAGAATGTCATCGATGAAGACGATGACGAATTTATCCAGGTAGGGCTTGCAGACGCGATTCATGAGGTCCATGAATGCTGCAGGTGCATTAGTGAGCCCAAAAGGCATCACTAAGAACTCGTAATGACCATAGCGAGTCCTAAATGCAGTTTTGTGTACATCTTCATCTTTAATCTTCAGTTGATGATAGCCTGACCTCAAATCGATCTTAGAAAAGTAGCTTGCCCTATGTAATTGATCGAATAGATCGTCGATCCTGGGCAAAGGATACCTATTATTGATAGTGACTTTGTTAAGCTCACGATAATCGATGCATAGACGCATCGATTCGTCCTTCTTTTTCACAAACAGGATTGGTGCTCCCCAAGGAGATGAACTAGGTCTAACAAAACCCTTAGCTAACAAGTCATCTAGTTGTGTCCTCAATTCCTTCATCTCTGTTGGTTCCAACCTATAAGGCACCCTTGCGACAGGTGCTGCTCCAGGGATGATGTCAATTCTGAATTCTACTTGCCTATCTGGTGGTAAACCAGGTAGTTCTTCCGGGAAAACTTCAGGGTACTCAGAGATGACGGGAATATCTTCAACCTTGGGCTTCTGCTCATCGATAGTCACCTGTGCCATATAAATGACACAACCCTTCTTCAAACATCTAGATGCCTTGAGCATAGACACTTGCTCAGGCAGTCCATACTGGGTATCTCCCTGAATGGTAAATGGTTCACCAGACGGAGTCTTGATCACCACTTGCTTCTTATTGCAAACGATCTGGGCTTGGTTATGGGATAACCAGTCCATGCCTATAACTATGTCAAAACCGGCTAACTTCAAAGGAAGTAGGGACAATGGAAAAGAGTGGTTCCTAATGGAGATGAAACATCCATCTAACACGGTTGACGCGGTTTCTAAGGTACCATCAGCTAATTCCACCTCATATTTCACACTTAGGGTTTTAACAGGCAATTTCAACAATTCACAAAACTTATTATCTACGAACGACTTATCAGCGCCTGAATCAAAAAGTACTCTTGCATAGACATAATTTATGAGGAAGGTACCTGTGATCACATTGTCGTTCTGAATCGCCTCCTGTGCGTTCATCTGGAAGACCCTAGCATTGGTCTTCTTGGCTTCCTCAGGCTTTTTAGCGTATTTAGGACAGTTGGTTTTGATGTGCCCTTTCTCATTGCAGTTTTAGCACGTGGCATCCTTAATTTTCTTGCATTCCACAGTCTTGTGCTCTTTAGACTTGCATAACCCACATGCAGCTGGTCCTGACTGAGACTTGGACTCAAGTCTGCATTTTCCAAAGTGGCGTTTTTGGAAAGTCGTGCACTTTGGCTTCTCATATGTTCGTTGACTACTCTTTCCAGACCCAAACTTCTTGGAATCAGTGTTTCCCTTAAACTTCTTCTCAGATTGTCGTGAGTTGTCGTCCTCACGTTTTCTCTTACTGTCTTCCGAGTTCTTAAGCGATTTTAGCCTAACCGCATCCAAAGTAAGAGATAGAGATAGATCAGCTGCCGACCTAAAAGTAGCAGGTCTAGATGCCTTAACACTGGACTTGATCTTTGGGGCTAAATCCCCGATGAAGCGAGCAATTCACTTGGGTTCCGGTGTTACCAGATACGGAACCAGCCTAGACAGGGTATTGAAACTGGTGAGGTAAGCTTGACAATCTAAAATTTTCATTTCTAAAGATAAGAAATCTGACTCAATCCTCTCAACCTCGTGTTGAGGGCAGTAATTCTCCTTAATGAGAGCAACAAACTGATCCCAGGTCAGATTGTATAGTGGGATCTTTCCAGCAGCCTGAATGAGAGACTTCCTGTCACGACCCCCGGCCCGGTTTGACCCGGTTCAGGAGCCGCGGGACAGGAAATCCCGTGGTATTTATTTAATTGATTTTGACAGCGGAAGATTTTAGCAGGATCTTTTAAAAACTGAAAATGCTTGATTATTTTATTTCATAATTTGGGATAAAACCCCGGTAATTTACAATCAGATGATTTCACTGGGAAATCTTTATTTTACAAAACATGTTTCTTTATTTATATTGAGCCACTTCCTTAAGCTTGTAGTGCTTCGCGGCACTTTTCCTGGATCACAACAGATCACCTGAAACATGTTTGAAAAAGGTTTTGTCAGCAGGGAAATACTGGTGAATCATTCTTTTTACTAAAACGACACGTTGTTATAATTTAAAGTATTAAGAGCGATTACAATGTTTATATATCAACCAATTACCCAACGGTATTTGTCACTCGACTCGTTTCTGTGACTATGGTCATATCACCCATTGGCTAACCCGTTGTCCAATGGTGACGATTATCAAGTAATGTATACAAAACCCCACATACCGGCTGTAATATGGAGACTACAAAGACTTAATCCCTGTAATTATAACTTTGAAAACATTTAAGAATTTATAAAGCATTTTGATAAAAAGAGAATGACTCACATTGCAGATTTAACACGGGCAGAGTCTAGTCTACTGATTAGCCTTGTAACCTAATTTAAATAACAATGCATACGAACTAGGTTAGTAACTAATACAGCATTTACGATAACTCACGAGATTAAACCCTCACAACGAATGACAAAGTGCGATACTTAAACATCCATCGAATTCACGACGAATGACGAAGCATAACCCTAATGTGGGCAGCACTTAAACATCCATTGGATAGTTTCAATCGATCGGACATTGAATCGTAGCAGCGATCGAGTTATTACCCTGTTATCGCGGTGGAACTTCGAGATTATATGTGTTTTGGGACTGTTTCTACAATATCTCGGTGTACGTTTTGATTTTGAACGTCGAACGAACGCGTAATTGCAAGTGCCAAACCCCTGAATATATACTGGAAAAAGGGCGCCCTCGCGTGGCGCGAGGGGCCTTCGCGTGGCGCGAGGGGTACCACCCTAGCATAGGGTAGCCCCGTGTCCCAGTAGCTCAGGTGAGTTGGTCGTTCGTTCGAATTCTTTTTACACGTAAAACTGTTTAGATAATACTAACGGGAATTTACCCCCCCCCCCCCCCTGAGTTTTAGGGGCCCTGATCCTGATTCCGATTGTTCTGAAAATTTTAGGGTTTATGTAGGATCACTTGGGGGTCTTAATTAGGGTTTCCTATTGGACAAAATAAGATAATAATTAAGACTTTTGATGAGAGTTGTTACATCCTCCCCACCTTAATAAAAATCCCGACCTCGAGATTTACTGGAACAAGTGAGGATACTTTCGCTTCATTTCTGATTCCAGTTCCCAAGTGTATTAGGATCCTCTCTTTGAATCCCACTTGACTTTGACCAGCACTAACCGCTTATGCTTGAGAAACTTGATTTTTCTATCTTCTATTAGTAATGGCTTCTCAACAAATTTTAACTTTTCATTTACCTTTATATCTTGAAGAGGTACTACCAGGGACTCGTCAGATAGACATTTCTTGAGATTGGATACATGAAATACGTCATGTACTCCAGCTAACTCTTCTGGTAGTTGTAAACGATAGGCAACTGGTCCTATTCGTTGGATGACTAGAAATGGTCCTACGTATCTCGGACTTAGCTTTCCTTTCTTACCGAACCGAACTATTCCTTTCCAAGGAGAAACTTTTAATAGTACTCTATCTCCAACTTGGAATTCTAACGGCTTGTGTCGATTATCTGCATAACTCTTTTGACGATCTCGAGCCGTCTTTAGTCTTTCCTTGATTTGAGTGATCTTGTCGGTAGTTTCTTGTACTATCTCAGGACCTGATAATTGACTTTCTCCTATTTCTGCCCAACATACTGGAGTTCTGCACTTACGTCCGTATAGTGCTTCGAATGGGGCGGATTCGATACTTGAATGATAACTATTATTATAGGAGAATTCTATTAAGGGTAGGTGGTCGTCCCAGTTACCACCAAAATCTATTACACAGGCCCTAAGCATGTCTTCCAAGGTTTGTATCGTCCTTTCACTTTGTCCGTCTGTTTGAGGATGATATGCAGTGCTTAAGTTCTGTTTAGTTCCCATGGCTTCTTGGAAACTTGTCCAGAAGTGGGAAGTGAAACGACTATCCCTATCTGATACAATGGAGAGTGGAACTCCATGTAGGGATACGACTTTGTCTACATACAACTTGGCTAACCTTTCCATGCTAAAGGTTTCTTTCATGGGTAGAAAATGTGCTGATTTGGTTAATCGATCCACAATTACCCAAATCGCATCATTACCTTTTCTGGTTTTGGGCAACTTAGTAACAAAATCCATTGTTATGAGTTCCCATTTCCATACAGGTATTTCTAGTTGTTGTAGTAGACCGGAAGGTTTCTGGTGTTCTGCCTTAACTTGTGAACAAGTTAGACATTTAGAAACATATCTAGCTATGTCCTTTTTCATTCCTATCCACCAGAAATTATTTCTTAAGTCTTGATACATTTTATTATTACCAGGATGCATGGTATACCTAGATTTATGAGCTTCTTCTAAAATCTTATTTCTTAATTCTCCTTGCTTAGGTATCCAAATCCTTTTCTTATGGAATCTCCAAATTCCATCAGCTCCTTGCTCTAATTCCTTTATTCGTCCCTTCATTCCTTCAGAAGCGTCCTCTATTGCTTTTTCTTGAACATTTTTCAGTTGTTCCATTAAATCTAATTGTAGATTTAATCTGAGAGCACGAACTCGTCTTTGTTTCTCATGATACTTACGACTTAAAGCATCTGCAACTACGTTTGCCTTTCCTTCGTGATATTGAATATTACAGTCGTAATCACTTAGGATTTCCATCCATCTCCTTTGTCTCATGTTCAATTCTTTTTGCCCAAATATATATCTTAAACTCTTATGATCTGTATAGATAGTAAACTTACTTCCATACTGGTAATGTCTCCAAATCTTAAGGGAAAAAATTATGGCTCCTAATTCTAAATCATGAGTCGTATAGTTCTCCTCGTGCTTTTTCAATTGCCTTGATGCATACGCAATTACTTTCCTACGTTGCATTAGCACACATCCTAATCCTAGTTTTGAAGCATCACAGTATACTTCAAAATCTTCAGTTCCTTCTGGTAAGGCTAAGATTGGGGCATTTGTTAACTTTTGCTTCAAAATCTTAAAAGCCTCTTCTTGCCTAGGTCCCCATTCAAACTTAACTGATTTACAGGTTAGCTTAGTTAATGGTACAGCTATTTTGGAAAAATCCTTAATAAACCGTCTATAGTATCCGGCTAACCCTAGAAAACTTCTAATATCCATAGCTGATTGTGGGGCCTTCCATTTGGTAATTGCTTCTATCTTAGCAGGATCTACGTGAATACCTTCATGGTTCACCATGTGGCCTAAAAATTGTACTTCCTGCAACCAAAATTCACACTTCGAGAATTTGGCGTAAAGCTTTTCTTTTCTTAACAAAGTTAAGAGTACATGCAGATGTTCACAATGCTCCTCCTGGCTTTTGGAATAAATAAGTATATCGTCGATGAAGACAATCACAAATTTATCCAAATACGGTTTACAGATCCGATTCATCATGTCCATGAATGCTGCAGGTGCATTCGTTAGTCCGAAGGGCATGACTGTAAACTCGTAATGACCATACCTAGTTCTGAAAGCAGTTTTAGGTATGTCTTCTTCTTGTACCTTCAATTGATGATATCCAGAGCGTAAATCTATCTTAGAAAAGTATCTACCTCCTTGAAGTTGATCAAAAAGATCATCAATCCTAGGTAATGGGTATCGATTCTTAATTGTAACCTTATTTAATTCCCTATAATCAATACACATTCTCATAGACCCATCTTTCTTCTTTACAAACAATATTGGTGCTCCCCAAGGGGATGAACTAGGTTGTATGAATCCTTTACTTAGTAATTCATCTAATTGCTTTTTCAATTCTAGCATTTCAGTGGGTGCTAACCGATAAGGTGCCTTAGCTATCGGTGTAGTTCCAAGAATTAGATGAATTCTAAATTCTACTTCCCTATCAGGTGGTAATCCAGGTAGTTCTTCTGGGAATACATCTGGGTATTCTGATACTACTGGAATTTCCTTAAGTTCCTTTCCCTTAGTGTTAATGATTACTGAAATCATATACACTATTCCTTGCTTTCGCTCATAACTAGCAATTTTCATTACTGATATGAACTTCATGGGTTTATGTGGCTTATCTCCTGTAATCATGATTACTTCTCCGGTGGGTGCACGAATCTCTATAGAGTACTTATCACAGAGGATATGAGCATGGTTGGCTACTAACCAATCCATTCCTAACACAACATCGAACCCAGCTAAATTCATTGGTAATAGGTTTGCATGAAATTTATGACCTGAAAGTTCTATATTTTCTCTTTGCAAAACCTTATCTATTTTAACAGAATTTCCATCTGCAGTTTCGACTGTAAAAATCTGCCTAATGTTGGTTAAGGGTAAGTTAAGAGCTTGGCAGAATGTAGTATTTATAAAACTTTGGTTTGCACCAGAGTTAAAAAATACTTTTGCGTAAACGTTGTGAACTAAGAACGTACCAGCTATCACATCAGGGATTAGCTCGGCTTCCTGAGTAGTCAACTGGAAGGCTCGAACATTCTTCTTGGTAGCTCCGTCGGCTGGCTTGGCTTTATTGTCTGATGGTTTAATCAATTTAGGGCATTCTGGTTTAAAATGTCCTACTTCTCCACAGTTATAGCAGATCCTTGTTTTCTTTCTGCAGTCTTCTTCGCGATATCCTACAACTTTGCAAAAATTGCAGGTTACATTACATCTTCCATAATGTTTCTTTTTGCAATTCCTGCAGAATGGCGGAGTTGAGGATTGCTCTGTTCCTCTTTTCTTGAAGTTGCTATTATTACCCACACGAAATCCTTGGCTAATTTTCTGAGCCAGTTCCTTTTTCCTGTTTTCATCTCTTGTGCGTATCAGCTCGTTAGTTAGGGTGTTAGCTAATTCTACCGCATCGTCAATAGTGCGAGGTCTCGCAGCTTTAACGATATTACGGATTTCGCTAATCAATCCCCAAATATAACGAGAAATGAGCACCGGCTCTGGCGAAGCCAGGGTTGGTACTACTCTCGCATATTCGAAGAATGTCAAAGTATACCCTCGACAGTCTACATTCACCATCCGGTGGTTCAGAAATTTATTCGCCATTTGTTCCTTTTCATATTCGGAACAAAATTTTCTTTCTATCAGACTTTTAAATTCTTCCCAATTCTTGGCATAAGCCACACTTCTTCCTTTGGCTTGCAGTACTGTATTCCACCATTCTAGCGCCCCTTCTTTGAAAAGATTCGACGCGTACATGACTTTGTCGTTTTCAGCACATTTACTTATTATAATCGCTGCCTCGGTTTTCTCTAACCAACGCAGTGCCGCAGTCGCTCCTTCATTGCCTGCAAATTCAACTGGTTTACAAGCAAGAAATTCTTTGTAAGTGCAACCAGGCGTTACAGCTTTCATTTTCTTAGGGAGCGGGGCCTGCCGTGGATCTTTATTGTTATTAGTATGATTACCGCCTCCGTTTACGCTATTACTGAAGTTATCTTCAGAAGTACGTTTGCTAGGAATGATTTGTTGAGGTTCAACAGGTTTCTAGGCAGCAGCAAGGATTGCTGGAATAGCATTGGCTATTCCTTGAGCAACGATATTTTCTATATCTTGCTTAGTCATAAAGTGATCCTCCTGATGTTGCTCAGATTGATTAACCTCGTTAACTGGTTCATTATTAGCGTTTTCCATCTGATAATTAATATATATAATTTATTAGTACAGAATAAATAACAATTCTACACAAAACAATCATACATATTTCACAACATAAATATATATATCCAAAATTATCGATTTCTCGATTCCTTTTTATATATCCTATTATGCATCCGTACACATCATTATGTTACAAAGTTTTATTTCTAAATTATTTTACAGACTTTATATTTTTTTATTTAGTATGATTATTATTATTATACAATCCACAGTTTCACCATCACCCTCGTCAGTTAGCACTTCAGTAACGACGTTCCCTTTCGTCGTACTTCCAGGAGATCTGTTCTCCCACTTCCCTGATCCTATTCCCTGCATCCACCAGCTCTTCGCCAAAATGACGGAGTTCAGCTAAGTTTTCATTGCTCATTGGTGGGTTTGGTATATGTTCTGGGTCGAACTGAGGGAGAAAGGTATAAGGATTATTAAGGAGGTTTTGAAACTGCCAATCGTTAGTCCACCACTCGTCCATTTCACCTAAAGGTTGAGTATGGATTAAAGGTTCTGGAATGGCTGGTTCCAAATTTATTGGAAGTTGAGTTTCAGCAGGATAAGGGTAAAGGTTGTTATTTATGGGCCTGAGAATATCACAGCTTGCAAGTACGCGATCCAATTCCTCCTGTAATGGCAATTCCTCGACTTGTTTAGAACTTTCCCCAATTTCCATTTCTACATGCCTAGAATCTTCCCCGATTGCAATTCCTTTTCCTTTATCTATGGGATTCTCTATTTTGGGAATTTTTCTAGTTGCTGGTTTCCTCCTGCGTACACGTCTCCAACCTACAAATCTTCTTCTTTTCTTAGGCTTTGGTTTTTCTGAAGGTGGAGCGTTGAATTCCATAGGTTCTTCTATATCGGGTATATAACCAGTAAAGTCTCTGGAAACTTCTATTTTCACCGGATAGAGATTGAGATTCTGAAGGGCTTCAGATAACTCATTCATGCTGTTTAGTATATATGAAAAAATTCTAAGTTAACATTTTATAACAAAATTTCACATTTAATCTTCAAGTATTATTGCATACCGTGTGACTAATTTAATACAAAGGATAACTGACAATTAAACATACTAGGGTTTATTGTAAAATTATTTATTTACTGGGTAAAGTTTCTGGATTGTAGGTGATAAGGGTGCTAATACTGGGTCAGGGTATTTTAAAGATTTGCATTTATTGCTACAGTGGCTAGCATATAGAGATCTGCCCATTTTTCATCTAACTGGTCTTCCCATGGTGGGTTACTGCCTAGTTTCTGGATTTCCTGATTAACAACTCTCATTTCTTTTGATTGGGATTTCTTTATTTTCTCCTGAATTTTCCTAATAATCAAACTTCTTTTATTAGGAGAAAGTGGTTCCTCATAATGGCCTTTACGAACAAATATTCCCTCCTCAGTATCTACTGAGTATCTCGAGGATTTTGATTGGGATGAACTTTCCTTCTCTTTTGGTGAGCTATCTAATTTAAGATAGATGTTCGAAAGCTTTTGCTTACCCATACTGTGATTAACAAGTAGTCAGTTAATAAAACACATAATCACAAAATGGTAATCAGGAAAATTAAGTACTTCTCAAATACTTAATTGGCTTAAATCAGTGGCTCTGATACCACCTTTTCCTGTCACGACCCCCGGCCCGGTTTGACCCGGTTCAGGAGCCGCGGGACAGGAAATCCCGTGGTATTTATTTAATTGATTTTGACAGCGGAAGATTTTAGCAGGATCTTTTAAAAACTGAAAATGCTTGATTATTTTATTTCATAATTTGGGATAAAACCTCGGTAATTTACAATCAGATGATTTCACTGGGAAATCTTTATTTTATAAAACATGTTTCTTTATTTATATTGAGCCACTTCCTTAAGCTTGTAGTGCTTCGCGGCACTTTTCCTGGATCACAACAGATCACCTGAAACATGTTTGAAAAAGGTTTTGTCAGCAGGGAAATACTGGTGAATCATTCTTTTTACTAAAACGACACGTTGTTATAATTTACAGTATTAAGAGCGATTACAATGTTTATATATCAACCAATTACCCAACGGTATTTGTCACTCAGCTCGTTTATGTGACTATGGTCATATCACCCATTGGCTAACCCGTTGTCCAATGGTGACGATTATCAAGTAATGTATACAAAACCCCACATACCGGCTGTAATATGGAGACTACAAAGACTTAATCCCTATAATTATAACTTTGAAAACATTTAAGAATTTATAAAGCATTTTGATAAAAAGAGAATGACTCACATTGCAGATTTAACACGGGCAGAGTCTAGTCTACTGATTAGCCTTGTAACCTAATTTAAATAACAATGCACACGAACTAGGTTAGTAACTAATACAACATTTACGATAACTCACGAGATTAAACCCTCACAACGAATGACAAAGTGCGATACTTAAACATCCATCGAATTCACGACGAATGACGAAGCATAACCCTAATGTGGGCAGCACTTAAACATCCATTGGATAGTTTCAATCGATCGAACATTGAATCGTAGCAGCGATCGAGTTATTACCCTGTTATCGCGGCGGAACTTCGAGATTATATGTGTTTTGGGACTGTTTCTACAATATCTCGGTGTACGTTTTGATTTTGAACGTCGAACGAATGCGTAATTGCAAGTGCCAAACCCCTGAATATATACTGGAAAAAGGGCCCTCTCGTGGCGCGAGGGGCCTTCGCGTGGCGCGAGGGGTACTACCCTAGCATAGGGTAGCCCCGTGACCCAGTAGCTCAGGTGAGTTGGTCGTTCGTTTGAATTCTTTTTACACGTAAAACTGTTTAGATAATACTAACGGGAATTTACCCCCCCTGAGTTTTAGGGGCCCTGATCCTGATTCCGATTGTTCTGAAAATTTTAGGGTTTATGTAGGATCACTTGGGGGGTCTTAATTAGGGTTTCCTATTGGACAAAATAAGATAATAATTAAGACTTTTGATGAGACTTGTTACACTTCCACCACGCTAATGCCTCTCCTTTGAATGATTGGGATACATACTTCACTACATCCCTTTCAGCAGAACCGCTGATATCGACCACGGTGTCCATTTCATCCAACCAGGTCATACAATCAATCGCTCCTTTCTCCCCAGTAAAATCCCTGGGTTTGCAGGAGACAAAGTATTTATAAGTGCAGGACTTGGCACGTGGTTCCCTGTCAAATACCATTCTCTTAGATGGAACACTGTGTTGATTTGAGGAGTGTTGAACATCCTCCTTCTTTGGTTCATCTTTCTTAGAGGGTGGCTTGCTATGAGCCTCTGAATGAGTCTTAGGCTTGGAATGCGGTGCGGATAGGGTCCTACTTCGAGTCCCGCTAGATTCATTATACTGCCGCTCTATAGCTTTTGTAACAGCATTATCTATTAATGCTTGCAGCTCCGCACCGGTCACTTGTATCTTAGCATTTTCATGGTTTTCCACTGGATGACTGTTTACCTCTTCTGACCTAGTCATGTAGCTTTGATTGCTACATAAAAGAAAATAAGGATAAGGTTTATTTGGAAGTCTATACATATTCAGGATCTTTATTACAATCCCTAGTTATAATTTAATAATAGCACTAAAGCCTAGTCACATGGACAGATTTAATTTATAAACCAGGATTTTATAGAATCGAGGTATTAAGGTTGAATCAAAGTTCATTACCTTTTCTTGACAGGGAGTTGTAGGCCACCACTGTCTTTAGTCCCAAAGGACGTTAATTATAGCCCGTAGGCACTTTATCCTTAAGGGATGATTATATAATTAAGGGGAATTAGAATAACCCAATTTAAGAATGACTTATGCGATTTTATCGAATCACATTTTGTCAAGAGTGTTAACCTGTTTTCAGATGTCAACAGGGATTGGAATCCTTTGAATAGGTTTTACCATCTTGGTCATGTCTGCAACGACATATAGACTAGGTTTTACCTTTAAGATTCTTTTTATTATTTAACGCAGAACAATCCTAAGTTGAGGTGTTAACAAGGATCTGAATCTAATTGAGGAACTACCATCTTGGCCCTGTCTTAAGATGACACACGAGCTAGGTCTTGTCCTTTTTTAGATTTTGCCATTTTATTACAGTGGTAGATCTTATAAAAGGAATGATATTTTAAATCTAACCGTTCCACTAAAATTTAAACAAGTACATGGTTGCCCTAAACGGGACTTCTAACTGAAATGACTTGCCCATGCAGGGGCTAATCAGAAAATAACAAAGGAAACAAATAAGGACAAAATAAAATGAATTAGGATTAGTCCTATGTTCTTTGTCTAGACTCGAGAATCAAAGAATGTGCAATTGTGTAATTGAGATTAAACACAAAAGGCTAGTGTTTAATTCACTCAGTGTTGGCTCTGATACCAACCTATCACACCCCGATATTTCCACGTATTACCGGTGGGGAGTATCGTGACGTAATTGATATCATCATGGTCAAACAACACAAATTTAAATGCACAGCGGAAGCAAAAGATAGATTTATTTCAACTGAATAAATTGTAATATTAAGTATCACAAAATAGTTGAAACAGATCCACAGGCGGATCGAAAGAAAAGGAAATTGTTCAATAGACTTTAACATCTAGAGCTTGCGAGACTTGATTATTGATGCCTGGAGTAGCCAGCCTATTACGTATAGTACCTGCACTTAGCCTTTTTGGAAAATACGTCAGTTTACACTGGTAAATACAACTTAACTGACTCATTTTGAAAATGTTTAAAAATTGATTTGAATGCACTTAGGCAAAAATATCTTTTATAACTTGGGACAATTATTTAAAAATAATCTTGTATACAGTTTTACTTATTTGTCGTCCATTAGGGCCGGTTTGTAGGGCCGGACAAGATTGACTGACACACCACAGGTATAATGCCCACAAGGTTGATTCCTTTAAGTGGATTACCAGTTTTTACATAATGCAACTGTCAGGTGTATGCCTACACCCCGTGCTTAGGTCGTGGCCATTTCTTTGAATGATGCCAAGGATATCCGGGACATGGTCATTTAACCCCCATAGGCCATACACCAAATAATACAGATTAAAACAGGTTATGTAAATACATCAATCACAATCCGATTTAAATGACTACATACCCGACCAAGCGGTATTATTATAATACCGTATCCCAAGCCCGTATAGGGAAAATAAGTTAAGAGTATTTACCTAAGCAAAGTATAAATCAAATACAGCAAGTGCACGTAGCTTTTACTGGGCTCCTAATCTGGAACAAAGGTTTTTAACAACCTATTAGAATCCTAACGGGTCTTTAATTAAGCTTAGACTTAGACCGGTTAGTTTTCAAAAGGAAGACACGGTTCAAACGCATGATAAAGCGAAGACCGGTTTAGAATGTGGTTTTGACCCGACAAGCTTGGACACTTGTTTAATATGGGTAAACTAAACACATTCTGGATTTTGAGATGAAAACGATATGGTTTGACCCGTTTTGGCTAATATATGCAAAAACTAGTTACATAAGCCGACCCGAACGCGAAAAGTGCGTAACGGGTAACCAAATGAGTCATATACAAGTTTCCTAAGTTAATATGCCATAAATATGTTGTGACATCAGTAAGATATCTTCTATTATGCCCAAAAAGGATTCAAACTCAAATTACGCCCCGTAGGGGTATTTTGGTCATTTTAAAGGTTATAAAAGAGTTTAAATATAAATCTGAGTTTCGGGTCTGATGTAATCAGTAAAAATACTTAATTTACTAACCATACTATGCACCGAAGGGGCATTTTGGTAAATTCACCTAAGGTTTAAAGGTCGAATCTGGAAATCTGAGTTTAAAAATTTTGCTTACTGCTAAAGTATAAAAATTTATTTAAAACATCAGTAGGTATCAAGTCTTATATATCTAAAATGGTTTTAATACATTCTATGTGCTTAAAACGCGTAAAAAGGCGATTTTAAGCGATTTTCGGGTTTTATAAGAAAAGCTGATATTTTTATTATTCCAAATGGCTTAAAATATTCTATCTATCATATTGGATTAGTAGAAAAAGGTTTGGTATCAAAAGGATTGGTAAAACTCATTTTATAGCCTAAAAGGGCAAAACCGACAATTACCGGATCAAGCTTAGATCTCTATGTTATGCTTAGCCTAAAAATAAATAAAAATCTCCAAAAATCCCAAAATATTATTTTATATCAGTGGGTAAAAATTTTGGTATAAAAAATCGGGTTTAGATAGGCTATACGCTAATTACACCGTTTAATTACTAAAAAGCTTTTTAATTACGCTAATGAGCATAACTCTTAATCTAGACCTCAAACTGATGTAAAATTTTAGGTACAGGTTTATAAATCAGTAACTAAGGTTTCTACTCTTTTACATTTTCAAAATTCATGTTTTAAGGTCATATGGGCATAATAGTCAACATTTAGCCATTTAACGGAAATATGCATATGAATCGGATAACTAATGAACCAAGTTGTATAATCTCATAGGGTTATACTTATAGGTAACTTGGTCCTAATAAAGCTCTAAGGCATTCCTAAACTATGCTCTAATGGGTCAGAACTGAAAGTTAAAGCAAAAGTGTACTTTTGCGACTTTCGGCTCCGAACCGAGCTTAAATTGAAAATTGTCGGGTTGAACATGTTTAGACATATTCTTACATTAATTACCAAGTTATATTAGTGATAAAACAGGTTGCATAGCTTCTTCATTGTTAATTATGCTTTAATTTGAAAATAAGCTTTATGTTGACTTTTTATAATTAGCTTTGACCCGACAATTGACCTAGTTAGAGTGGGAATCAGAGGGTGCCCTTTTAAGGGTTTATTGCCCACATAATTACCAACTCATATGTACTTTCAATTTGAAATTTGACTGGACAAATTAAGATTAATGGCGAAGTCAAATCTTAATTACAACGGTTTGACTTTAAGCTAATAAACTAATTAAAACTGAATTAAGAAAGGTTAGGGACACTTACTGAAGTCCTATGCACGACTAAGGATGCTTGGGAAGTGGCCTTGAGCTCCAGGAATCTCCAGAAATTGAGTTTGAATGGTTTTCAAAGTGTATGCCAAAGTGTTGCAACAATGGGTTCTTATATAGTGAGTTTAATTCATCAAGATCATGCCACAATAGCCTATAGATGTTCCTTGATCACTTCCAGGTGTCCCTAGGCATGGAAATACCATCAAACAAGCCCCTTGAATCGAATACAAGGTTTCTAAGTCGGTTTAACTTGCTGAACCCGCACCTGTACAAGAATTCTGACCAGCTAAGGCCGTCGCGTAGCGCGACGACAGAGGGGGTTGTTGGTGGCGCTACGCCAGCACCTCAGTCACCAGCCACACAAGTTTCAGCTATTTACATTTCAGCCCCTGGTCCTTTCAAACGTGGTTTTAAGTTTATTTCTTGCACTTTTGGTCCTCTAACTTGACTTTTAAGGGCTCCAAGACATAATTAAACATTGTTAAGTTCTTGGTTAACTTTATGATCACCCGTAAAGCCTTGAATTTCAACGTTGACGCTTTTAACCCTTCGTATACGAATATTATCATAACTTTCTCATACTTTATCGAAACCTTGTGAAATTTTTATCACATATTCTAGTGAGTATAATTTATTGTTACAAAGCTTCGGGTTCGCTAAAAGGTCACTCAGAGGTGTACTTTAAACATGTTGACACATTTAACCCCTGTAGTTTGTAATCTCTCACTTTCTTTCACAATTAGCTTCGTATGATCCATGATTCATTCGTTTAAGGGTATAAACATCGTGTAGGGTCGTTGAAAGATATATTTATCCATTGTTGACACTTTGAACCCTCTTATTCACATACTTTCCTTGTTTGTCAACTTTAGTCCCTCTAAGTAATTCTTTACACGTTTTAAAGTCCATGACACGTGTCGATACATTATTGGACATAAATTTTCGAGGTGTTGCATCAACTTATCATGTTTGACTAAAAATTAAGTGTCTATTAATTAGTTACACTCTTAGTTTAACTACTATAATAATATTAGGATTTTTCTAAATACACTCTAATTTCTTTTATAATTCAGCATCAATTTCATATATTTTTTTTATTAGTTTAGTACAAAACTAACTTATTAACTCAACAAAAAGTTTACCTAGCATTTTCAAAGTTATTTAACGTAACTTATTTCATTACTATTTTTCAATATTAGGATTATATGGGTGAACGGAGTGGGCGGTAAACACCAGCGGTAAAGGTGTTTACCGAGCGGTAACACCGCCGCCAATGGTGTTTACCGCTTGGGATGGTTGTGTAATCGGTGAACCTTTTACCGATGAGGGAAGATGAAGGCTTGGTGATAATTGGATGGTTTCATTTATTATGTTTTTTTTAAATAATAGTTTACCTAATCCAAGATAGGTAAACCACTGTCAACGTTTTTGAGCAATAGGTAAACAAAATAGGTAAAATGATGTGGCACTGTTTGATTGGGTGATTTGGGAGTTTACCTATTCCAAATGTTTAACCACTCCCTTCACCGTAACATTATTTTCTTAACACAGTATAATACAAACATACAAATTAAAGTTTATTTACATCTTGTTAGGCATCAAATTACTATTTTTTTTTAATTAGGACTATAACAAGTTGAATATATTATCAACCACAAGCAAAAAAAAAATGTTCAATAAAAACTAATTTTTATCCCTAAACTAATGAATTTAAAGATGCTTTTTAAGAAAAACACATGTTCAGCTTTCTCTCGTGCTAACAAAATGAATTGAAAAAATTATTGTAAACAATATTTATTTGACACAAAAAAGGCAACCGAAAATAATAGAAAAATAAAAGAAATATATTTATACATTAACTAAAAGAGTTTAGGTAATTAATGTTTAGTTAATTTTGAATTCTTTTATACAGATGAATAAATATTAAGTATAGTGTAGTAGAGTATGGTGTAAATAAGGATACCTTTTTATTAATTATTGATTTTTTTTTTAATTTTTTCTTACCTTAATATGCTTGAGCTCCACCTTTATTGTAATTAATAGCATTGATAAAACTTTTATTTCTCAAATTTCACTATTTTTTTCGGAACGACGACATTCTTGTGTATTAGCCACAACACTCCCAAATTAAAGAGCCATGTTGCCCCCATTTCGACTTAACAGTCGTTGTGCCACCACAAGAGCATAACTTTCAGGCGCAACACACTGTGGGACGAAAACCCGAGTGGGCTCACGATTTGAACATACACCCTCGCACAAGGCCTACCCAAGTTCTTCATTGCCTTAATCCACTAAAAGTGACCCAAATAAGGATACAACTTAGGTCTCCGCCGGAGAAAGTGATAAACCAAAACTCATACAAGTAGGCCACAAGTGCGGATATCAGATTACACTATTAGGCCACTGGGTGTGGCTTAGCGCCACCCCGCCATGTCACCCTTTTTAGCGCCCCGGGACGCCATCACCCCCCCCCCCCCCCAGTTAACCAGGGGGCGCTATGGAGAGGGTTTTATCACAGTAACGAGCGTTAGTAGCTTGTGCAGGTGGGGCCCATTCTTTTCAACCAATAATATTTCTTATTTTTTTCTTTATATATATATATATATGGGGAATTTCATTTGAGAAGAATCTTAAAAGAAGAAAAAATGAATTAATCTAGACCCTATATTTTTTTTTTATCAATGGTTGTGAATCAATATATCATTTTTGTCCACTTTTAGTTAATGCTTTAATTACTAAGGGTAGTATAGACATTTTGATATACAATATTAATAAATATTTTAAAGAGTTACACAAATCTTATTAATGTAACCACAAATTCCTCCTTCACCATCATTAATGTATTGGCTCCTACACAAATTTTATTAAAAGTGACAAAATTATTTAAAAATTATGTGTCCTACACATATTTTATTATGAGTCGCAAAATTATTTAAAAGTATTTGAGTCCTACACATTCTGTATCCTACACTAAAATATTGTTTTAATTGTGTAGGAAACGTTGAAAATGTAAGATCATGTGCATGATTGTTTTTATTGTGTAAGATGCACAACTATTTTATAAGATAAGCTTATTTAATGATTAGAGTTCATTAATTTGAATAACAAAAATAAATAATAGAATCATTTGTTCAAATTACCTTTGTATCTTTTATTCTTTTTATTCTTAATTTTTAATTCTTCTTATTTGAACTCTCCACTATATATATATATATATAGGGTAGGGATCCTAAGAGAAGTCCACCATATTTGAGAAATTTGAGAAGTATTCTGAGCCACATATTTCCCTAAGCTTTTTGTAATATACAGATATGTATAGTTTAAAATTGACTATATACATATATGTATATTGTTAAATCTTGAATTATACACATATGTATATAGTCAATTTTAAACTATACATATGTGTATATTACGTAAAGCTTAGGGAAAATGTGTGGTCCATAATATTTCTCAAGTTTCTCAGTTAGCCTAGTGTTTCTCACACGATCCTAACCCTATATATATATATATATATATAGGGTAGGGATCCTAAGAGAAGTCCACCCTATTTGAGAAACTTGAGAACCATTCTGGACCACACATTTCCCTAAGCTTTTCGTAATATACACATATGTATAGTTTAAAATCAACTATATACATATATGTATATTGTCAAATCTTGAATTATACACATGTGTATATAGTCAATTTTAAACTATACATATGTGTATATTACGAAAAGCTTAAGAAAAATGCGTGGTCCAGAATGCTTCTCAAGTTTCTCAATTAGCCTAGTGCTTCTCATACGATCCTAACCCATATATATATATATATTAAATGGGGGCTTTAAACCATTGCATGCAGTTAAAAGGAGACTTTAAAGCCTCCTATGTAACATGAATCCTACGTGACGCTGATGTGGCGTGATAAAACCCCTAGAGGCTTTATACCACATCCTCTACCCTTAAGACAACCATATATTACAAATAGTTGGTTCCCCAAATTTATTTATGTATTTTTGTTATTTCATTATAGTTAAGCATAAAAGGTTGACTACATTAAATTCATAACCGAATTTAATAATTTTAACATGTTAAAATAAACGAATACTAAATAATAAACCAGTAGTTTTTTTTTTTAACGGCAAAATCACTTTATATATAAATATAAAGAGCCAGCAAGCAGCTGAAAACAACACTACAACACAAGAAAACAAAAACGAAATCAAATCGAATCAAGTTATTTCTAACACCATAATTTCCATTCAACACAACTATTATATTATTCAATTATATTATGTATCAGTTACATTCGCTACGTGATTGATAAATAATTCTATTAGAGCCGAAGGCACAACTTTGTTTCAACTAGAAATTTACTCGCAAGATGTTTGACAAAGCCCAGCATTCACATTCCTTTTCAGACACAAAAGGTACATATCACAAACTTCTTATATCTTCATATATCTTGCTTTTATGTGTTACAATTTACCTACATGAAAGATGTACAAACCCATATGCTTAAAAATGCAGATAATCAACATAGTGAGTGAGATCAAATGAAATGTGTAAAACTCATCACAGTAGTTCGCGTCTTTAAACCAAAGGTGGATATATATATGCACATATACCTAGGGAAAGGTTAAAATGAGAACCACCTTGAGTTGCGAGAACCGCGAGAACTATTTGATCCGGCACGATTTGGGCCAAAAATTTTTTACACAAACGTAGATGAAAAAAATGTAAACACATGTGTAAAAAAAATTTTAAAAAAAAAATTGCCGGGTCGGTAGTTTTGACTCATGCAAGTTTTTTTTTACGACAGACGTAAATTTTGGAAGAAGATAAATATTTTTTTTACCTCTCATGTAAATGTGGGTGTGCGACGTTTTTTTTCAATTTTTCTTATTTTGCTGAAACAAGTGATTATTTTTACGACTTTTGTGAAAAAAAATTCAGAAAAACCTTTTGGATGGCCTATTTCTTGCGGTTTCACAACTCGTGGTGGTTCTCATTTGAACCAAAGCCCATATACCTATAAGGCTATAACACAAGCAAAATAAATACTTGAATTGCAGGTTTTGATTAGTTTGATTTTGGTAAATATGATTTCTGTATGTCTAACTTTTAACTGGTATTTGTTTGTTACAAACAAATTTGGATTTTTTTAACCGGAGTATTTTTTTTTCTTAGTGAGCCAATTTATATTATATATATATATAGGGGGCCGCTAGAATGAGAACCACCCCGAGTTATGAGAACCGCGAGAACCACACCGTACGGGGCGAGGTGGACCAATTTTTTTTTTCGAAAACGTAGATTAGTGTATCACAAACACATTCGTAAAAAAAAAAATTAAAAAAAAAACGCCGTGTGGGTAGTTTTTTACACCACAAAAACGTGGTTTACGAGTTCCGTAAATTTACGGAACTCGTAAACCACGTTTTTGTGGTGTAAAAAACTACCCACACGGCGTTTTTTTTTTTAAATTTTTTTTTACGAATGTGTTTCTAATACATGCACCTACGTTTTTGAAAAAAAAATTTGGTCCACCTCGCCCGGAATCAAGTGGTTCTCGCGGTTCTCATAACTAGAGGTGGTTCTCATTCTAGCGGTCCCCTATATATATATATATATTCATTGATTTCGAGGGACGATAAATAGTAATTTTATTTTTATAATAATATATAGTTTTTTATTATTTTATTATTTAATATATTATAATAGTTTATTATTATATTTACTTTTAATAATATATTTTTCTTTTTTTAAACATCTATTTCCTTTACCTTTTTTAAGAACTGCTTTTTTTAACATATATTAATTTATCGATTAATTTAATACTTCCTTAATAAGTTACGTTTTTAACTTTTTTCTAAAAACTTAAGTACGTAGTTGTGCTTGATTTCTTTCCCTGACATTCCGTTATAAGTTTTGTTAAAACGAGGTTATACTCAAAATAAAGTATTTATTTGGTATCATAAAACGGTACGGTGATAAAGTAAATTGTTCTAATGGTTTGACTTTCTAAACAACATTCTTTATTTTCAAATCACGTTTGTTTTAAATTATCATTATGTCGGTTTCGCCGCAACGCGCGATATAAAAAATCTAGTATATATATTGTTGATGAAGGGCGATGAATAGTAACTTTATTTTTATAACAATATATAGCTTTTTATTATTTTTTATTTAATATATTATAATATTTTGTTATTATATTTACTTTTAGTAACATATTTTTAATTTTTTTCCTTTTTAAAACCATATGTTTCCTTTATCTTTTTTTAATAATTCTTTTTTTAGAATATTTATTAATTTATTGATTAATTTGATTCTTCTTTAATAATTTATGTTTATAACTTTTTTCTAAAAGCTTAAGTACGTAGTTGTGCGTGATTTTGTTATTGTTAATAAGGATAATGAGTAGTAACATTATTTTTGTAATAATATATAGTTTTGATTTTTTTCCTATTTTAAAACCATATATTTCCTTTACCATTTTTTAATAATTCTTTTTTTTTCTTTTTTAGAATATATATTAATTTATCGATTAATTTGATACTTCTTTAATAATTTACGTTTATAACTTTTTTTTCTAAAAACTTAAGTAAGTAGTTGTGTTTGATTTTTTTTCCTGACATTCTGTTATAAGTTTTGTTAAAAACGAAGTTATACTTAAAATAAAGTATTTATTTGGTATCAGAAAACAGTACGATGATAAACTAAACCGTTCTAATGGTTTGGCTTTCTAAACAACATGCTTTATTTTAAAATCACGTTTGTTTTACATTATCATTTGCTCGGTTTCGCCGCAACGCGCGACGTCAAAAAAACTAGTTGTAATTATAGTTATGTGTCCCAGTCAAACTTTAATTACTGAAAATAAAAATGAATGTGTTCCGCAATCTAATATTTCGAAAACAACCTCGGTCTTGAAGGGCCGGTACTATAGGCTTGCCAATCTAGGCACGGGCCTAGGGTCACCATAAAATAAGGGGCCTTCAAGTTTTTTGAAAGTTTTATATATAGTATATGTATTAGGCCCAAATAAATAAGTTTATTTCAAAACTAAACTAGTTTTTCATTGAAGAAAACCCAAAGTAAATATTGCTTAGCAAAAAAAAGGCTCAGTTTCAAAACCAGTTTCACATTAATTTTCAGCTATTACAACATAACAACAACCATCGACCTAATCATTATTCAGTGGCCTACAGCCGCAATCATCGTTCCCACTGCTCATCACAACCTGCTTTCAATTTCTAGGCTATAGGCTATCACTAGATGAAAAACGTAACGGTAATCATCCATGGCGACGGGTCCATCGGGATTGGAGGAGAGTTTATGGGCGAAATTAGGGCCCTCACTTTGTAGTTCGCTTAGGGTCTATAAAAAGGTTGGAAAGGCCCTGCTTGAAGTTCCTGTCGTAGATTATTAATATTTTTATTTTTTAACGACAAAGGAATATAGCAGGGCCGAGGAGCTTAAACTAATGATACAATATAGTTACAGGTAAGGTGTGCCTACATCTCGTCTTCCCCAGACCCTATCAATTGCTTTGCTATTTGTGAGATTTATTGGTTACGATTGATTGATACAATATAGGTACAAGCATGTATCAAAGCTACATTAGTTATTCTACCCATTCGGGTTAAACTTGGCTCTAAATTTTATCCACTCACCCAAAGTTATCTTGATGTCTTCTACAATTTTATCCGTGCCCTTTTTCAAATTGTTGATATCGATCTATTTTCTATCAACAATCTTTGGATCTAGAAACTTGATCCTCTGGCCTTATTATTTTTGTCCAGTTCTGTTGTAGATTTTTATTTATTTATTTATTATTATTATTGTTATTTTTATTATTATTATATGCTTCCATGATTATGAATTGTTGACTTTTTTTTTAAACGGCGACTTTCTTATATTAGACTACCATATTTCCCAAATTTGAGAGCCTGTTGTCTCACTCCGGTCAGACTATGTTGTCTTAACCGACACGCTGGCTTCAGAGTCTGGCTTGAGTGTTCCCCAGGGAAACCATACCACCGGTTACCACTTGACAGTTGTTGTACAACCACAAGAGCAGAACTCTTTAGTGTAACACAAGGTAGGACGAAAACCCGGGTGGGCTCAGAATAGAGTTTGACACCTCTGTAAGGACCACAAGTGAGGATTGAACTTGAGTCTCTATTGAAGAAACTAAGTCTATCTACCACTAGACCACAACGCCTGAATCTATGATTGTACATTAAACAAATCATCTTAAGATCTGATTATATGTGGTCTTTCATGGCCTTTTTTTGCAAGAAAAACAAATCAAATACTCCATTTGTATTCTCATAAAACTAATGTTATTAGATCAAAGTAAACTAGATCTTGTATTTTCATGACGTTCAAAATGGACTTGTTGGCAATATTGGCGTGTTCATTTAATAACTTGGAAACCAACATTTTAACTAGTTTCATTTTTTAACGAACTAATAAACATTGAACTTTCTCTCATTTCATGTCTTCCTTTATACCTTTTCGAGATTAATTTTCATGATTTTAAAAAGAAGAGTTAGGAGAATCTGAAAATTAATTTTGTCACAATTTTTTTCATTACTTAAGACTAAATTGCAGTTTTCGTCCCTGATGTTTACCTTAGTAAGTATGTTCAGTCCAACCTTAACCCTTTGAGTTCCTGTCATTTGATCTTTTAATACTTTATGTCCCTGAACCTTAACTTTTTTATTAGTTTCTGTGAAATTGTTTATTGGTATGTTCAGTCCAACTTTAACACTTTGGGTACGATTCAATTTGAGAAATTGTAATGTGAAGAGAATTAGAGCTAGGTTTTTCTCATACCAGCTTTTAGTACCCTCCTGGACCGGCAAAGGTTACCGGCCATAAGAATGTCGATTGGCAGAGAAGTAGCGGACCGGATTCGGATCAGGTATGACCTGACTTTACTCATCGTGACCGGATGGCAGTGGTGGTATTTATCGCTGTTTGGGTAGTGGTAGATGGTTATTGGATGGTAGTGGCTAGTTGGAGAAGAAGATGGAGGGAGTGATTTTAAACACAAAACCAACAAAAAAACTTTAACTATGTAAAGTGTGAAAATATCAAATGATAGGGACTCAAGGTGATAAGGTTAAACTGAATCTGTTAACTCTGACAAGGTTTAGGGACGAAGATTGCAATTTACGCTTACTTGTTTGTATGCGCACACACGACATTAATATCATGAAAAAGTGCAATTAATCAATTGATTTATTAAATTTAGGAGATTTATTAAATTTAGGATTAAATTACTTTTTGAGTTCTTTTGTTTTAGTGGTTTTAACCATTTGAGTTCAAAATAAAAAAAGTTTAACGTCCTTAGTCCCTAACCATTCATTTTATAACATTTTGAGTCCAATTTTTAACACTTATATTATGAATCAGGACGTTAAACTTTTTGATTTTAGACTTAAACAGTTAAAACCACTGAAACACAGAAACTTAAAAAGTAATTTACTTTAAATTAAGTTATTATGGGGTTGTATTTTATATTTATGTACTGTTTTTTTTCTGAAAAGTAATTCTCGAAATTATTAATGTTTTTTTCTGAAAAGTTATTCTCGAAATTATTAATTAAATATTATTAAAAAATGCAATTAATCAATCGATTTATTAAATTCAGTTTTCTAGAGGGGATTATATTTTCAAATACTGTTTTTTTCGGAAAAAGTAAATCTTGAAATTATTAATTAAATTTTAATGTGGGAAATAGCAAATTAAGTATGTAATCAAGATAATCAGATTTTTTAAACTTGAGTGATAACTTTATCTACTTTTCCTATATTCAAATCAATGATATTCAATGGGTTACTGTTAATCGATATTTTAGTTTTGATTTCTAAAAGATGACTAAATCCAGCCCTCTAAAATTATACATACATTTCACTAAAAAACAACTCCTATATCAATATATTTCCACTAAAAACAAATATTTTTTCTCTCTCCTTTTCAATTAAATAATATTTTTATACCTTTATCATTACATTTTTCTCTCTCCTTCACTCACAACCACTTTCAATATATATTAAAAAATTATAGTGAGTGAACAGTGTCCCCCAAATATACAGATGAATAGTAACTTTTTCTCTCTCCTCCACTCACAATCATTTTTTATACTCTTTATATTTTAAAAACCTCACACTCACAATTTAGTTCTTTGGATGTTAATGCTCTAAGGTATAGAAATTAAACAAGTATCGATATTATTACGTACTACATCAATGCAAAGGATCTTTATCTTTAATTAAAGCAATTTTGCCTCCACTATTTATTCCTAACATCTGGCGAAACACTTTTTTTAATGGCAAATTTATTTTTATTTCTGTCGTCTGTGTGACTTAAACCTCAAACCTGCTCCTTCCAAAATGTTTAAAGGCTTTGTCTTTGCTAATGAACCACCACCCCATTGGTCTGGCGAAACACTTCTCAAGATACAACGAATCAACGTATGTAGAATCATTAATCAACGTTGTATTTAGTTGTGATAAGGGTGGAAGGGATGCTCCCCACATGGTGAGTGGCTAACTCTCCACCTAACCAATCATATCATATCATTTCAACTCCCTTCTCCACTCCCATGTTGCACTCAAACAATAGGGGGTTAGAGCATTCACATCCATTCCACCATATTTTTACCCTAAATTACAATAAAAAACACTACATTTTCTCTCTCCTTTTCAATTAAATAATATTTTTTATACCTTTATCATTACCTTTTCTCTCTCCTTCACTCACAAACACTTTCAAAATATATTAAAAAATTATAGGGGGTGAACAGTGTCCCCCCAAATATACAGATGAACAGTAACATTTTCTCTCTCCTCCACTCACAACCACTTTTTATACTTTTTTATATTTTAAAAAAATCACACACACAATTTGATTATTTGGATGTGAATGCTCTTACATCCAAACAATTTTTTCTTATAAAAAGCAAAGGTTAAATGTGTAATTAGTTGAAAGTGGGTGGGACCCACCATTAACCATCTCTCTCTCCTCTTCCCCACCTCGTTGACTACTCCCCGATAACAGCCATTCACCAACACGGATGGGGGCCGGCGGCGTTATGCCCGCACGGTGAACCCCATCCCTGTACCAATTCACCGATTGCACCCAGTTCCCCCTAAAAATTATAGTGGGTGAACAGTGTCCCACAAATATACAGATGAACAGTAACATTTTTTCTCTCCTCCACTCACAACCATTTTTTATATTCATTATATTTTAAAAATCCCACACACATATTTTGATTCCCAGGATGTGAATGCTCTTACAACTTTATAGGTTACTCATGACATCATAGCAATCAATTAAACACAACTACCATACACAACTGAAACATTGATTTTGGTACTAGTGACACGATTTGTGACCAAGTAAAGTGTTGATGATTCCATTTTAGTTCACTATATGACTGTTTTGTTATACCACAACAGACAGCAAACTGGTTGATGTATAAATAGAGCTATTAGTGATATTTTGTTATGTAATTTTGTAAGTTAGTTTAGAGTAATCAATGAACACTTGTTGTCACAAATAAGTCTAGAGTAATCAATGACTACTTGTTAGCCGCTATTTATAAGTACATTGTGACCCTTAAAGTGGACACAGACGATGGTTCATTATAACCACCATAACTAACCTAATCTTTAATAATCTTGGCCCTTTGTTTGAATCATCACAACTAGGTTTCTGATCGCAACCCTTGCATTGTATAGATCTAAACCATATGTTTTGATTTGATCTGTCATAATTCGTATTCATAATAACCGCCCAGTTTCTCACTTCGGTGTGAACCAAGCTTAATACCGGTTATGCCTAGTATGAACCAAATAGATATCGATGTCAAACCCATCTTCGACACAAACTATCAAAAGTAGAAAGGTGGACCCCACTAATTTTATCATTCTTCAACTTCAAAGTACATAATCAAAACACCACATTACATCTACGATATGATGTGGTAAAGGGTGCGAGCCACACTCCTTGCAATAGTCAATGGAAAAATACAAAGAAAACTTCAAATATATAAACTCATTTGAATTTCCATCTTGTTCCTATGTGGGACAAGGTTTTACAAAAAAACTCTATCTTCTCTTTCCTAAGACTCAAACCATGTATACATATATTTTGTATGTATATATTCAAAAAAATAATAATAATAAACTTGATCTAGTCACTGTTATTTAATATACCTTTGAAAGAAAGGTGGTACGTGATTAACAAACATTATTGCAATACCAGTCAATGAGGAAAAGATTTTAGAGGGCTTCAAGGATGAAAATGAGTTTTCCTTGGGTAAACGTCCAACGCCAGATGGGGTAAGAAATATATCACAAAATGCATATCAAAAGAACAAGAAATTGCATGATGCTAAATCTTATGGTGAAGATCACGAAATGAACTCGAGTTCGAAGTGTACATCAATGAAGGATCATTGTGTTGGAAAGAAGTCTAAAATCATCTGGACCAAAGCGTTGAGCAAGAAGTTCTTGGAAGCCGTTGGAATTCTTGGAATTGATAGTAAGATCTTAAAATGAAGAACTTGACTTTTTGGTGATTGTATGATAATTATCATGTATTTGATTACACCAAAGTTATTTTTTACAAGTTTCATGTGTTATCAATCGCAGAAGCTTCCCCAAAGAAAATCCAAGAATTGATGAATGTGAAAGGTTTAACAAGAGATCATGTGTCAAGTCATCTACAAAAACACCGAATCTTACTAAAGAAATTAAGTAGCACAAGTTGTGGTGTTCAAGCTGCTTCAAAACCATGCTTGTTAGAGAGCTCAGTGGTTGATGGCACCTCTCTGAAAAAATCTTCATTTGTCCTTAATCAGGAACACATGAATTGGTCATCTTATAGTGGGACACATACCGCTAATCCTCGAATTGTGGACACTGAACGCTCCTACATTCCTTTTATTCAAGCTGCAAATTTCAATTCAACATTTTCTTCTGCATTAACTCCTTCAGGTCCATTACCAAATAAAGGTATGTATATCGTACATTAGTAAATCAAGAGATATACTTACACCCATGGTATTTATTGTAAAATATATGCTTATATACATGAACTGATATATAACTTAATAGGTTATTCCATGAAAACCATGACAAATAATCTTGTTGAGGAAAGAAACTTAATTTATGATACCACCAGTATGGGTGTTGTGAACTCCTGTAATTTGGGTATTGTTCATTATGTTGATCGATTCATATATGATTATGATAATTGTTCAAATGAAGTACATTTGTATAACAATATTTAAATGAGCTTGTCAAGAGGCGTGCACTTGATCAAGGAGTTACCAATGAGTTGGAATCAAGAGAACACGATGAACATTGGAGACTTAGGCAATTTCACTTTTATGGAGAATTATAATACTTTCAAAATTAGTTATTCTACTCAAAGTGAGTTTATTAAAATGACTTCCTTTGGTTGTTCAGAGTGGAATGCTAATATGGAAAAAGGGGCAACAAGAGATGATATGGTGCTGACTGAAACTGATATAGATGCTATTTTATCATTTGCTGATGAAAATGGCGATTGCGGTCAAACTTCAAATAATGTCCCTGCTACTCTAAACCGCCAGAATAAGGTAACATGGTAATCTTGATCATGTGCAATAAAAATTGTACTTTCCAAAAATAGATCTTGATTACGTATGTTTGGAATTTTATTGTAGGATGCGAATGGTGAAAACTTTCCGAGTATTGTCTCATTTGATTCAAATCTTAAGGAGAAAACTGCATCCACCACCCAACATCAAACTTCAAATTGATATCTTCATGTTTTTTATCCAGCTTTCAACTTGGTAAATACTTCTTATATAATCTATATGATTTTATATGAAGCAACTAATCACTGAGCTTAGAATATTAATTTTTGATACAGCATATCTATGAGCATGCAAATCATGGAGCCCATTTGAAGTCTTAAACCCGTAGCATGTGATATGACCTTCAAGGCCTAGTTTGAATTCATATGTTAAGAGTATTTAATAATTCTTGAGTCTTGTTTGTAGCCTTATTTTCTTATAACTAGGTCGGATTGTATTTCTGATTATGAATTAGATTTTCGTGAAAACCCTCTTGTGTTTCGTACTCAAAACCTGGTTAGATGTCAGGTATTTGGTGGAAACCATCCTGTTTCTCATTGTGTTTATCTCTAATTTCTATATCAAACTCGGAGAGTAGGAGAATCCACCGTATGAGACGAGGTTTAGTGTCTTTCTTTTTGAAAAGAAAACGCAAAGCTAAATGGCCGGTGAACATGATTGTTTATAAAACCACGAGGTAAGAACGGAACTTATCGAATACGAAGACTACGACTAAGAGTTCCTTCTCGGTGGTGGTATAATTCTTAATATGCACCAAATGCAACATATAAATTATATCAAATAAGGTATATGATCAACCCTTTTTAGTACTAATGTTGGAAAAAGTGTGTTTCTTTGTATATTTTTAATTTTCAGGATTAAAAGAGCTTAAATGTATAAAAGGAACAAATTTACAGCAAAAACCAACATAAATACGAAAGAAGGGAAGTTGATACATCATACCGACCCTCTAAGCTTCAACCCAAGACCAAAAACAACGAATCAGAAGACAAGCACGGGGTCGTGCCTACTCAAGATTCCAGAAAGAAAAAGACAAAAAGAAGCGGACAAGAGACACGGGGTCGTGTCCCATGAACACGGATCATGATCAACTCCTGGATATGTGAATCTTGGATAGTACAGAAAGTACAATGGCCACGGGGCCGTGCAAGCATCCGGACTGACACAACTCATTAAATGAAGATAGAGAAGAAGGGGGCACGGGGTCATGTAAACTGTCTGTTTCCAACTATAAATAGGGTTGCTTGGTTCAATTGCAATCCATCCCATGGCAAACCACTACTCTTACACCTGCCACCATTCCACTACCACAATACCACCATTATCCACCACATTCATCCATCATCCATCTTTAGAGTGTGTAGTAGTCTCGGTATCCAAGATTGATCCTAAGAGTTTTTGTCAAACAAAGGCCATGTTTGGATAATCTCTTACATCACTTGGTAAAGACAAGTAATTTATATATTACTTTTGATTTCCAAACTTTGGAAAACTTTTAAGTCATAATCACAACACCTTTCCCCCATACATAACCACAACACCTTATATCCCATCATCATCACCAATCTCATCATCAGTACCCAAACCATCCTTCTAATCCCTTTCCAGGCAGTTAACGCGCTTTATATAGACCGTGAAGACACGAATGAGTGAATCAACAAAACATGAAGGGATGATAGAATAAAGTTCACTTTCAGTATAAAACAACTAGATATTAAAGTCACCAAAACACTTTCCCCCATACATAACCACAACACCTTCTATCCCAACATCATCACCAATCTCATCATCAGTACCATCTGTAAGCCTTGCTAGTCCAGCCAGTGTTGAAGAATATTTGGAATTAAAGAAAAGGCATGCCAAAATAATGGTCCTTGAAAGATATCAAGGGAAAGATGATAAGCAAATTACGCAGAACTTAACAGAAGAATATAAGAATGTAGAAGCTCTGAGAGGCTATGCCAACATGATCTGTAGAAAACTATCCCATGATCCCATTACAGATGCAGATCTTAAAAAGCTGATCAGAGAGGATTACCTTAATCACATCATTGCAACAAAGCCATATGATGCTGATAAGGAAGATTTTAATGGACGAGGCAAGAACGCAGATCTCCATAGATGGTAGCGGCGCAGCTTGTTGCCCGTTTACCATCTATCTCGATGTAAATTCATAACACGATAATTTGTCATGCATGAACCCCAAGTCCGGGGCCACCGGGAAATCAGGGTGTGACATAATGATACCGTGTACGGGCGTCCCGACTCATGAACTATTATGGCCATACATAATAACGTGCTGGGGTAGGCATACCGACTGTAAGACGCGTTATTAAACTTTGGTGTGTACCTTAATCATTATAGCACTGAAAATGATCGGCTCTGATCTCTGGTTCCCGATTGTATGACAAGTATTGCAAATCTGGTGACAAGATAAAATCCCAAGAAATATTAAATGATTACCTACGGGTTTTCTCTATGTATAAAACTCTTTTTGAAAAACTATTTTCAAAATGGGTCGGTTAATTGTATTTACCAGCGAAAACTGACGTATTTTCAAAAGATTGAACCGCAGGTACCGAACCTTGATATTAGGCTGGGAATCCGGGTCCGCTATGATAAAGGCTATGCAATTTGCAACTCCTCAGCTTACGGCCTATGATGTCTAAAGTTCTTTTTATTAGATGGGCTTCTATTTGAACGCTTGTATAAATTTATATATATATATATATATTCAAGCTTTTATTAAATGAATATTTTTACTCGCTGCATTATAGATTGTGATACTATTATCCAATTGTCAAGCTTAAACACTACCCTTCCGGGCCCACCGAAAATCAGGGTGTGACAATTTTGGTGGCTATGCGTACCAAATAATTTCATATATAATCACGAGTTTTCATGGGTGTCTAGGGAAAAGTATCTGTGTCGTCAAGTATTCCAAAGGGATGTGGATTCAAGTATTGCAGGTAATGGTTTGTGAGGTGTTTCCTTGAATGGTTAATAATTTTTCATACAAATGATTACTAGATTTTCATATAAATGTTTTGCATGAAAATGGTTTGTGAGGTGTTTCTTTAAATAGTTAATAGATATTCATACAATGTTTTGTATGAAAATGGTTAAGAGATATTCATACAATGTTTTGTATGAAAATCGTTTGTAAGGTGTTTCCTCAAATGGTTAATAGATTTTCATACAAATTGTTTTGCATGAAAATGATTTGTTAGGTGTTCCTCAATTGGTTTACAAGATTTTCATACAAATCTATTGGATGAAAATGAATTTCCAAGAAACGAAATAAATCTATGAACTCACCAACATTATGTTGACATTTTTAAGCATATTTTAAAGGTGATTAACCCAAGTGGGGAGACTTCATTTGAGTTTGCATGCATGCTAGGACACCGAGCTCTTGGGAAGAGTCTCACTTTAGCCTGTTAGGTTTGGCTTGTATCAGAATCCTAGTGTTTGGGATTCTATAACATTTTGTAAAATGTTCGGTATTAATATCATGTAAATGTTTGGTTAATCATTTGCTCTGAAAACCTTTTTGGTTACACTCACGTATTTCCACCTTGGCGGGGTGTAACACATGATCACCATCAAGAAAATAAGGTTGATGAATGTGGTTTCCCATAACTTTTTCAGTAAAAACATCTTTCACATCCTAATCCCAAAATTTAAATGATCAGGAAAATTAGACAAATAAATCAATTGCAAATCGCACAAATGTTTGGCAAATTTAGAAGACTCGACGCCACCTCTTAGAGGCCTACACCATTGCCACTTCCAACCATCCAAGCACCTACGATCCCGAATTTGATAATGCTTATGAACTTTCAAGTCATATAACCTAGAAAATATATAAGAAATAGTATATAATTCCATGTTCAATAATCGTGCAAAACGGAAGTATTTAACCATATCTCGCTTTCTTCCTCAAAGCAGTAAAGGAATCACATCAGTATCATTGAGCTTAGTAATAGATTTTGTAATAGCATTTCCAAACTATAAATTAGAAACATTTTTTTTTGCTTTATCTACTTGTAACATATGCATTTGGTGCTTTTAAAAAAAATTACATTTTTCACTTTCAACCCAATTGTTTTTATCTTTCACATTTTAACCCCTTTGGCTTTTTTTAGTTTTAACTCAAAGCTTTTCAACTTTTCAATTTAACCCCAATACATTTTTTTTCAACTTTGGTCTACCCATACTTTTCATCTTTCGCAAATTTTTCGTTTTACATTTCGTTCTAAATTTTAGGAGTCAACACGCAGCAACATGCGTGTGTGGTTCAATGGTTTTTTTTGCCTATTTTTCCTGTTTGATAGGCCAGGTGCAACGCATCTATTTTCCTTCGTTTGACAAGTTCGTCGTAACGCACGGATCCTAGATCAACTTAGTTATTCTTTTCTACATTTTACGTTTTTGTCTAATTGCTTCGCATTAACACGCCACAACGGGCGTGCGTGGTTCAACGATTTTACGTATGTTTTTTGTTCGGTGTTATGTTTTACTTTTAATTTATTTTATTTTTACAAGCTCTTCTGATGTTGGTGTTCTCTAGCAGTGGTTTGGTATTAGTGCTACTTGGCACAATTTTATGAACGTATTTAACCTATTAAGTTTTTTACTAATAATTTGTTTCAAGTTTACCGTTATATCTCCTTTACTTAAGAAAAACTATTTTTTCAAATGTATATTTTTATGTACGTACCGGTATAAATTCGATTGTTTACATGTCGACATAAACTTTTTCTAGAAATTAGTCAGGTGAAATATAGTACGTTTTCGTTTAAAAAAACATATTTTTACGTGTAAATTTTTATGTACGTTTCGGTATATATTTGAGTTGGTGTATGTTTCGATGTAAAAATTTTTAGGAAACGAGTCAGGTGATGTTTTGTAAATTTTTTCGAACCGAGTGGAGTCAAATTGTGGTTTCTTTTTTTCCATTTTATCAAAAGCTCTAATTCATATCTTTTAATTATACGTGTCAGCTTTTCCCTTGTACCCGTTACATTTTCTATTTATAACTCGGGTCACATATAATACGTTGTGATTGTACAGTATAAATTTGATTTACTTTATATTTGATCCAATTGCAATGCTTATATAGGTTACATTGACTTCAATCAGATACGTCGAAACGCGTGTTTTCATATGGTTAGTGCATCACATACGTTTGGACTAATCTATTCGATGTTTGCGATGTACCGCGCCGCAACGCGCGCGGGTGCTATTGCTAGTGTTATATGCAAATTTACATAATAACAAACATCTACCTCCACTTTTGTAATAGCCCATGCCAATTTACATATTATAAATTAGCAACAAGTTATTGCATAATAGTGTTGTACCCCATGTTTTGGGGGGTTTTTGTAACACCCCGTGTTTCGAAAGCCAAAGTCAAAGTCAAGATTGAAGTCAAAGGAAGAAAAGATTGCTAATTGCGATCTGTCTCTCCTTGCCCAATTACTGTTTTGACTTCTTTGACTTGTAATTAGTCTATTTTATTGTCGCTTTAGTTGTATTATGTGGAGTATCTATTAATAATCGCTTAGTAGTCGCTAGTTATCGCATGTTTAATCACCTTATCGCAATCGCAATCGCACTCGCAACTCGAATTACGCATTTTTGGATATGGTTATACGTGTGTGTGTGCCTTATGTGTTACTTGTGCATGTTTATTTATGTTTTGTGTGGTAATCAATCGAAACGCAATCGAACTCAATCGCAAACGAATCGCAAACGCTAAACGAATATGAAATAAGGATGCTTGTAGGTTGATATAGTAGTTGGGATTAAAAGTAATTTGACTAGGAAACTCTAAACGCATCAAAACGCTCGCAATCGCAATCGCAATCGAAACGGTAAAACTCGTCGCACCAAACACTCGAACCAAGCGACCGATCGATCAGGAGACCAGCCGATCGACCAGCCGTTCGATCGAGCTGCCGCTCGATCGACCAGCTGTTCGACCGGGCTGCCACCCGATCGACCTACCCCTTTCCTCTTTGGGAAACTCTATAAATACCCCTGTCACCATCATACTTTCCACTTTTGGCAACTTTCGTCCGACCAGCTCATCTTCCCCACTTTTCTTCAGATTTCTCGCGATTCCGATAAGATCTCGCCCTAAATCTTGTACTTCCTTAATCTACACGCACTCCTACACCTTTCTACCTTTTGAATCATAACTTTTAACCGTGAAATCATCAAGATTCAAGGTGTTCTAGGATGACGTCATCATGTGTTCTTGAGAACTTCATGTTTTGGCCTCAATCCACCAAGAACAACTTAGATCTAACCGATTTCCACATAAACAAACAAAGATCTTTCATAGATCTAAACATAATCACAATGAAAAAGGATTGAAAGATGGTTTTCCAACTTTCTTTCAACTCTTTTACACTCAATGCATTCAAAACCGTTAGAATCGGAGCTTGTGCCGACTTACTACTCATTCTTGTGGTTGTGTTGGTTCAAGATCTGGATTCTATCCATGAGACTACCGATTTCGGGTTAAACATGAAACACCGTCTCGAACAGTTAACCGGTTGGATTTGGGTGATTCCTGTCCGATCAGGGGTACCAAGTATTGACGAGGTTTCTGTTGCTTAATAAGTTATCAAAACATCTCGATAAAACGACAAACAATCAAAACAACCAAGTGTGAGACGAACAGGTCGACCAGGACGGAGTGTCGTCCGATCGGACTACTGCCCGACCGGACAGTCACCCGAACGATCGGTCATCCGATCGACTTGCACCTTGGCCCCACAATTTATTTTTCCAAATCAAACTTCAAGAAGTTTTGGAACACCGAACGGATTGCCGTCCGATCGAGTTACCACCCGATCGACCGACCATTCGACTATGTGATGTTTTGGAACTTCAATACTTAAACAATTTTCAACATGTCCAATGCACAAAGGTTGTCACCCGATCGGACTACCATCCGATCGAGTGACAAACTACTGTGAACTTGTTCTCACTAAAGTATCCCAACCGATCGGGTTATCGTCCGATCGAACGTCCGACCGACCGATCGACCTGAAAGGTAGAGCTACTCCAATGTTTTCAAATGCTACAATGAAAACTTCAAAAGTCAAACCATCATACACAAACACATCCTTCCCAAAGGAAGTAACAATCCACTCGAACGGTCATCGGACCGGACGACCGTCCGAACGGACTGTCACTCAAACGACCGGCTGTCCGATCGGACTGCCATCCGATCGAACTGCTGTCCTACCCACTTGCACTCGGTATCGTTTTACGCATCGCTCATCGTTATGCTATCAATCTATTCTGGCTAACCCTAATCTCTATCGCTCCCTTCAATCCATCAATCGCTGTGAGTATACTCGATCCCTTTTTGCTTTACGCGCTTTTGGGTGTGACATACGTTACTTATACAAAATCACATCGACACACTACGCAATACTTTAAACGCTAACCGTTATCGCATGTATACGTGGCTTAATGAATGCTTGTTTGTTATGTTTACACATGGAATGTTGTCTACCTGCCTTAGCAACGATAGTACTATTAGTTTGGACTCAGCACCTGTTCACTCAGGGGTTGTTAAGGACAATTAGTTACATGGCTCACAGTGGTGAGTATGTATCGCGCACTGCCTTGGGCAGTCAACCCGCAGTCATTGGTATCGATAGGTTCATGTCGATAGCTAACATGCCTCATTTCACTTTGTGTACGTGCTGGTTATGCGTAACGCTTTCGAACTCTATATGCTATTATCAAACTTGTATGCTCACCTTTACACTATGTGTATTGACTTTTACTTTAACGTATGTGACAGGTGCTTAGGATGCTTATTTGCTTTCTTTGCTGTGAAATCGAGGCTAGGAAAGACTTAGGTCAACAATAAACAATTGTCTGTAATAAGAATCTGAGTTGTCAGAACAGAACAATTTGACTAGATTTTTTCTGTAATAATTATATTATCATTTATGACATGGTATGGGACGTGTTGCTTTAAATATTTGGTAAATATAGTTGTTATGGAAACTTCTGGACAATCTGTTTCGCTCAGTGCCACGCCCCGATGTTTCCGCCATCGGTTGGGGTGTGACAGATTGCTATTAGAGCCATAACTATAGGGAATTAGGAAAGACTCGACCTAGTCCGGGTCGATGTCTTAGAGACCTAGTCTATAGTTAGGAACCAACAGACCGACTCGTACATGCCCCGTAAGGAGTATGTATGAGCGTACTTGCTATTCCTCGCTATTCTCGCCTACGCTGCACTATCACTGCACTCGAATTTTCAAATATAAATGGGCGATTAAGTCGAGATTAGGTGTGAAAACCGCAAACTCTCGACTAAATTGTCTATTCAACCCACATTTTTATCTATAAACACGAGAAATTGCGTTGGAATAGGAGTGAAATCCATACTTTGACGCATAATTCTCCTTTGTTTTATCAAAACAGGAACGACGTTGTTAAGCCAGGGGTGAAACCCTAACCTTGACGACTTGTTCCGACCTTTACTTGGTTTTACAAAAACTCTCACCAAAGTCTCGACGGACTCCAACAACTTGAAGTCATGGTATGACTAATGGGATACGTGCCGAACGCCCAAGAATCGAGGCAAAAGCACAGTCCTAAAGGTCAAAGTGTGAGCTAAAGTCCTTGGGAATAGTCGAATCACTTTGGTTAGTCAATGTCTATCTAGCCGCAGACAGTCTAATTCCCGATTATTATGTGTTCCGATTCTGAAATCGCTACAGCCGACTCTGATATTTGTCGATTTTATGCGGATTTTATGTGTTTACTTGGTTTTATGTTTATTTGTTAGCATTTTGAGGTACTACTGGGATTCGATTTAACGCCTTTTTGCTTCCGCTGATCACATGACACTCACTACACCACGCTGACAAATCGCTACTATTATGAGGAACGACCTTACGCCCTAATGTTTGCTAAGATATTGATTATGCTATACTACTGGCTATGTTACTTGCGATTGCTACTCTCGAACGCGCGCTTTGAATGATAGGTTTCTGTATTCTGACTGCTTCTAAGTGATTACGTGCTTATATACTTATGTGTCTCTGTGCCCTACGTGCTTATGTCCTTCTGTGCTTATGTGAATCTGTGGTTATGTGCATATATGATTACTTGACTGTGTTCCTGAGCTTTAGTAGTAATAGACGTGTGAGGTGAGATTCGATTATGACGTGTCTGAGACCTATGACGATGTCTGTTGCAGACAATGTCAACTGGACCATCATCTGGACCCCGTCACCCACGACTTTCTCGCCAAGAATAGAGGGACAAATGCCTTGCTGCCATCCTCGCTAAACAAGTGGCAAAGGTTGTGCCTCAGATCGTGAGTGAGATTTATGAAAATGTTAGCAAATCATCTGAGGAGTCCAGAACCGAAGCTCCTAAAGTTGCTCCCAAGACTGCTTTCAGTTTAAAGCAGTTCAAGGCTTGCGGTCCAAAGGAATTCACTGGAGAAGATGGCCCTATGGCTATGTTTCAATGGTTCGATTCCGTCGAAGTCACTCTGCACCAGAGTGGATGTCCGGAAAATCTCCGCACTCTAAACGCTACCGGTGTCTTCCAGTCCCGCGCATTAGACTGGTGGACGGCCGAGAGAAACAAACGCGAAAATGATGCAGCCTACGAGCTGACATGGGAAGAGTTGAATGCCATTATGATGGATGAATTCTGCCCTCCCCATGAACGCTAAAAGCTAGAGGACAAATTCTGGCACATCAAGCAGAAAGAAGGTGAAAACGCTGCCCTGACTGCTCGCTTTAAGCAGCTCAGCATCATCTGTCCCGGTCAAGTGAAGACGCCCGACATGACGATCAAGAAGTACATTCGAGCTCTACCCGACTACGTTACAGATTTTGTGCATGCCGTAAAGCCAGCAACGATCAAAGAAACATACTTGGTTACCGCCAAAATCAACGACAAGCGAGTGAAAGCTGGTTTTTTGGGATAAAACTTCGAAGAACCTGCATCAAGTCACCACCGCACCAACCGCCGAAACCGTCGCCGCTCAATCGTCAAAGTCCTTACGCTGCAAGAAGAAGAACAACAACAACAGCTCCAGCAACAAGAACTGTGCTGTCACCACCACTGCTGCTCCACTTCAAGCCGTACCGGCTCAGCAGCAGTCTCACCACCGCCCAGCACCAGTGACCTATGCACCGCCTGCAAAGCGTGCATACACAGGCCCTCACCCTGCCTGCCCGACATGCACTTATCATCACCCGGTGGGTCTCGCCTGCCGTTTCTGCTCTCACTGCAATATGTATGGCCACTTCACTGCTAACTGCCGTATTGGTCCCCGTCAAGCACCAGCTCAAACCACTGCTCATCAAGCTCTGCTCCCAGCCCCACAAGGCCAACAAGCGGCTCAAGCACCCGCGGTCAACGCCCGAGTCTGCTTCGCATGTGGTGATCCCAACCACTTTGCGAACATGTGCCCGAACAGGGTTGTGAAACAAGAGCCCCAGCAGCAGCAACCTCAACAGCAGCAACAGCCTCAGCAGCAACAGCAAGCCGCACGCACCAGAACTTTCAACATCAATGTGCGCCAAGCCCAGGCTGACAACAACGTAGTCAATGGTACGTTCCTTGTGAATGGTATTTATGCATCGTGTTTGTTTGATACTAGAGCCGATAACTGCTTTGTGTCATTTGAATTTGAGAAGCTTCTTAGTCGTAAACGCTCCCATCTCCCCTCGACATTCGAAGTTTAAGTCGCCACCGGAAGAACTGTCGCTGTTAATTCTGTTCTACGTGATTGTACTCTTGAGCTCAACAATCAAATCTTCCCAATCGACCTTATTCCGATGCAACTCGGAAGTTTTGACGTCATAGTAGGCATAGACTTTCTTCGTGAAAACCATGCTGAAGTTGTGTGCTTCGATAAGATGATTCGATTCTCGCTCGCGAATGGTGATTTATTGTGTGTCTACGGTGAAACTGCTTCGAAAGGTCTCAAGCTCATGTCGTGTGTCCAAGCTAGCAAGTATCTCCGCAAGGAATACAGAGCTTTCTTGGCTAACAATGTAGTAGCGGAGAAGGAAAAGAAAGAAAGACCTGGTGTAAACGACGTCACAGTGGTTCGAGAATTTCCGAATGTGTTTCCTGATGATCTCCCCGGGTTACCGCCAAGTCGTGATATCGACTTCCGTATCGACCTCATTCCTGGAGCCAATCCTGTTGCCAAAGCTCCTTACCGGCTCGCACCGTCCGAAATGCGTGAACACTCGAGTCAGCTTCAGGAATTATTTGAGAAAGGCTTTATTCGCCCGAGCACCTCTCCTTGGGGCGCGCCAGTCCTTTTCGTCAAAAAGAAGGATGGGTCGTTCCGGATGTGCATCGACTACCGGGAACTGAATAAGCTGACTATCAAGAATCGCTATCCCATCCCACGCATTGATGATTTGTTTGATCAGCTACAAGGTGCTACGTGTTTCTTGAAGATCGATCTACGTTCAGGCTATCACCAGCTACGCATTCAGGAGGAGGATATACCCAAAACCGCTTTTCGCACTCGTTACGGCCACTATGAGTTCGTTGTTATGCCTTTTGGTCTAACCAACGCACCCGCAGTTTTCATAGATCTGATGAATCGCGTGTGTAAGCCTTATCTCGACCGTTTCGTCATCGTGTTCATCGACGATGTCTTGATCTATTCTAAATCGGAAGCCGAACACGCGCAACATCTATGTTTGGTTCTCGAGCTACTCCAGGGGAATCGACTTTATGCCAAGTTCTCCAAGTGTGAATTTTGGCTGAAGGAGGTTCAGTTTCTGGGTCACATTATAAATAGTCAAGGTATTCACGTTGATCCCGCGAAGATTGAAGATGTTAAGAGCTGGATTACACCCAAGAGCCCCTCTGAAGTCCGTTCTTTTCTCGGATTGGCAGGCTATTATCGACGATTTATCGAAGGATTCTCAAAGATCGCTGTGCCGCTTACCGCTCTCACGCATAAAGACAAGCCTTTTGTTTAGGGAACTGAACAAGCGCCTACTTTCCAAACCCTCAAGCGCATGCTTTGCAATGCTCATGTTCTCACATTGCCCGACGGAAATGACGACTTTATTGTCTATTGTGATGCCTCGAACCTTGGTCTTGGCTGCGTTCTCATGCAATGGGACAGGATCATTGCCTACGCATCTCGTCAGCTCAAAATCCATGAAAAGAACTATACAACCCATGATCTCGAGCTAGGCGCAGTTATTTTTGCGTTAAAGATTTGGCGACACTACCTATATGGTACAAAGTGTACGATCTTCACCGATCATAGGAGCCTACAACATATCTTTGACCAGAAGGAACTTAATATGCGTCAACGCCGATGGGTAGAACTTCTCAACGATTATGACTGTGAGATTCGTTATCACCCTGGCAAAGCAAATGTCGTTGCCGACGCTCTCAGCAGACAGAGTTATTTGCTTAGTATCCGTGATACCCGAGCCCAATACGATCTCGAAACCCTCATCCGCAAAGCCCAGCATGCTTGTTTTAACAAGCGTACCTTGCATAAGGAAAGGATCTACCACGATGGAGCTCAACTTGTGAATAAGTTGAATGGGATATTCCACTTCCTGGACCGAATTTGGATCCCTAAACGGACCAATTTGCGACAGATATTGATGGACGAAGCCCACAAATCCAGATATTCCATTCATCTCGGTGCCGATAAAATGTACCAGGACCTCCGTTACAAGTACTGGTGGCCGGGTATGAAGAGAGATATCGCCCTCTACGTTGGAAGGTGCCTGACTTGCTCGAAGGTCAAGGCCGAACACCAAAGACCGTCTGGCTTACTCGAACAACCCCCGACCCCTATGTGGAAGTGGGAGAGTATAGCTATGGACTTCATAACAAAGCTCCCGCGCACGCCATCAGGTCACGACAGCATCTGGGTTGTTGTTGACCGTTTGACCAAATCAGCCCACTTCTTGCCAATACGGGAAGACTACAAGGTAGAACGACTAGCCCGAATCTACACCAATGAGATCATCTGTCGACATGGGACGCCTCGCGACATCATCTCTGACCGTGACGCTCGGTTTACCTCGTGGCTGTGGGAAACGTTTCAAGCTGCTCTCGGTACGACGCTTAATCTAAGTACCGCATTCCACCCTCAAACCGACGGTCAGACTGTGAGAACGATCCGTAATCTTGAAGACATGCTCCGTTCGTGTGTCATAGATTTCGGTGGTAGTTGGGATGCATACCTGCCATTAGTCGAATTCTCGTACAACAACAATTATCATTCCAACATTCAAATGGCACCATTCGAGGCTTTATACGGAAGAAAATGTCGATCGCCTATTGTATGGCACGAGATCGGTCACTCGCAATTAACCGGTCCTGAGCTATTGCAAGAAACGACCGACAAAATCCTCCAAATAAGAGACAACTTGCTGAAAGCTCGGAGTCGTCAGAAAAGTTAGAACGATAGACGACGCAAGCCCCTTGAATTTAACGTTGGCGACTACGTACTCCTAAAGGTATCACCTTGGAAGGGTGTGGTCAGATTCGGCAAGAAAGGGAAACTAGCGCCTCGATATGTTGGACCTTTTAAGATTCTGGAAAGGATCGAAAAAGTCGCCTACAGACTCGAACTACCGGAGGAACTTAGTAATGTCCACCCGACTTTCCATGTGTCAAACCTCCGAAAGTGCCTGGCTGAGCATGATTTAATTGTACCTCTCGAGGACCTCCAAGTAAACGAAACATTACACTTCGTGGAGAAGCCAGTCGAAATCATGGGCCGCCAAACCAAGCAGCTCCGATGCACGCGCATTCCTATTGTGAAAGTCCGATGGGAAGGCAAACGAGGCGCAGAGTTCACTTGGGAACTCGAAAGCGACATGAAGGCGAAGTACCCACAGTTGTTTGTTACGGCTTCGGCCTAATTTCGGGACGAAATTCCCTTAACTAGGGGAGGCTGTAACACCCCGTGTTTCGAAAGCCAAAGTCAAAGTCAAGATTGAAGTCAAAGGAAGAAAAGATTGTTAATTGCGATCTGTCTCTCCTTCCCCAATTACTGTTTTGAGTTCTTTGACTTGTAATTAGTCTATTTTATTGTCGCTTTAGTTGTATTATGTGGAGTATCTATTAATAATCGCTTAGTAGTCGCTAGTTATCGCATGTTTAATCACCTTATCGCTATCGCAATCGCACTCGCAACTCGAATTACGCATTTTTGGATATGGTTATACATGTGTGTGTGCCTTATGTGTTACTTGTGCATGTTTATTTATGTTATGTGTGGTAATCAATCGAAACACAATCGAACTCAATCACAAACGAATCGCAAACGCTAAACGAATATGAAATAAGGATGCTTGTAGGTTGATATAGTAGTTGGGATTAAAAGTAATTTGACTAGGAAACTCTAAACGCATCGAAACGCTCGCAATCGCAATCGAAACGGTAAAACTCGTCGCACCAAACACTCGAACCAAGCGACCGATCGATCAGGAGACCAGCCGATCGACCAGCCGTTCGATCGAGCTGCCGCTTGATCGACCAGCTGTTCGACCGTGCTGCCACCCGATCGACCTGCCCCTTTCCTCTTTGGGAAACTCTATAAATACCCCTGTCACCATCATACTTTCCACTTTTGGCAACTCTCGTCCGACCAGCTCATCTTCCCCACTTTTCTTCAGATTTCTCGCGATTCCGGTAAGATCTCGTCCTAAATCTTGTACTTCCTTAATCTACACACACTCCTACACCTTTCTACCTTTTGAATCATAACTTTTAACCGTGAAATCATCAAGATTCAAGGTGTTCTAGGATGACGTCATCATGTGTTCTTGAGAACTTCATGTTTTGGCCTCAATCCACCAAGAACAACTTAGATCTAACCGATTTCCACATAAACAAACAAAGATCTTTCATAGATCTAAACATAATCACAATGAAAAAGGATTGAAAGATGGTTTTCCAACTTTCTTTCAACTCTTTTACACTCAATGCATTCAAAACCGTTAGAATCGGAGCTTGTGCCGACTTACTACTCATTCTTGTGGTTGTGTTGGTTCAAGATCTGGATTCTATCCATGAGACTACCGATTTCGGGTTAAACATGAAACACCGTCTCGAACAGTTAACCGGTTGGATTTGGGTGATTCCTGTCCGATCAGGGGTACCAAGTATTGACGAGGTTTCTGTTTCTTAATAAGTTATCAAAACGTCTCGATAAAACGACAAACAATCAAAACAACCAAGTGTGAGACGAACAGGTCGACCAGGACAGAGTGTCGTCCGATCGGACTACTGCCCGACCGGACAGTCACCCGAACGATCGGTCATCCGATCGACTTGCACCTTGGCCCCACAATTTATTTTTCCAAATCAAACTTCAAGAAGTTTTGGAACACCGAACGGATTGCCGTCCGATCGAGTTACCACCCGATCGACCGACCATTCGACTATGTGATGTTTTGGAACTTCAATACTTAAACAATTTTCAACATGTCCAATGCACAAAGGTTGTCACCCGATCGGACTACCATCCGATCGAGTGACAAACTACTGTGAACTTGTTCTCACTAAAGTATCCTAACCGATCGGGTTATCGTCCGATCGAACGTCCGACCGATCGATCGACCTGAAAGGTAGAGATACTCCAATGTTTTCAAATGCTACAACGAAAACTTCAAAAGTCAAACCATCATACACAAACACATCCTTCCCAAAGGAAGTAACAATCCACTCGAACGGTCATCCGACCGGACGACCGTCCGAACGGACTATCACTCGAACGACCGGCTGTCCGATCGGACTACCATCCGATCGAACTGCTGTCCTACCCACTTGCACTCGGTATCGTTTTACGCGTCGCTCATCGTTATGCTATCAATCTGTTCAGGCTAACCCTACTCTCTAGCGCTCCCTTCAATCCATCAATCGCTGTGAGTATACTTGATCCCTTTTTGCTTTACGCACTTTTGGGTGTTACATACGTTACTTATACAAAATCACATCGACACACTACGCAATACTTTAAACGCTAACCGTTATCGCATGTATACGTGGCTTAATGAATGCTTGTTTGTTATGTTTACACATGGAATGCTGTCTATCTGCCTTAGCAACGATAGTACTATTAGGTTTGGACTCAGCACCTGTTCACTCAGGGGTTGTTAAGGACAATTAGTTACATGGCTCACAGTGGTGAGTATGTGTCGCGCACTACCTTGGGCAGTCAACCCGCAGTCATTGGTATTGATCGGTTTATGTCGATAACTAACATGCCTCATTTCACTTTGTGTACGTGTTGGTTATGCGTAACGCTTTCGAACCCTATATGCTATTATCAAACTTGTATGCTCACCTTTACACTATGTGTATTGACTTTTACTTTAACGTATGTGACAGGTGCTTAGGATGCTTATTTGCTTTCTTTGCTGTGAAATCGAGGCTAGGAAAGACCTAGGTCAATAATAAACAATTGTCTGTAATAAGAATCTGAGTTGTCGGAACAGAACAATTTGACTAGATCTTTTCTGTAATAATTATATTATCATTTATGACATGGTATGGGACGTGTTGCTTTAAATATTTGGTAAATATAGTTGTTATGAAAACTTCTGGACAATCTGTTTCGCTCAGTGCTACGCCCCGATGTTTCCGCCATCGGTTGGGGTGTGATAGTTTTCAAAAAAAAAATAAAAAAAATTAACATTACACTTTTAATCCATAACTTTTTGATTTTTTACTTTTAACCAAAAGTTTTCAGCTTTTTTAATTTAACTTCACAACTTTTTTACTTTTAATTTTGGTCCCCTATACTTTATATACTCCTCAAAACTTTTGTTTTACGTTTCTTTCTAAATTTTACGAGTTAACATGGCGCAACGTACATGTGTTGTTCAATGTTTTTACGTTTTGTTTTACACTACGCTATAAATTTTGCGAGTCAGCATGGTGCAACGGTGCGTGTCTGGCTCAATGTTTTTACATGATCTATTTTTCCTGTTTGAAAGGTTTTGTCGCAACGTGCGGGTCCTAAATCGACTTAGTTATTATTTTCTATGTTTTACGTTTCGGTCTAATTTCTCCGCATTAACACGCCGCAAATTCAATGTTGCTGGTCGCTGGTGGTGGTGTGACATTAATGCTATTTGTCATGATTTTACGCCCCTGCCGTAACGCGAGGGGACTTAATACTGGTTCACAAGAATTAGAATCACCTCCCAAAAAAACTTAGACCTGAAAGCTTCTTACAACCTCTTTACCTAATAGGCCTTGTAATGCTTAAATAGGAGAAGTAATCCCTAAAAGTTCATTAATTTCAAGAATTAGATATTTTATAGTTTTGACACTTGATTTAACATTTTAGACTGGTTTTTACAATATGTAAATTGAACTCATGTCAAAATTATGTAAAGGAATGGTATAATATTATGATATAATGACCCTTATACTTTGATTGTTCGGACCTAAATTTGATGACCATAAAAAATATGAGAAATTTTTCTTTATTTATACATATTATTATGAACATTGGAAGTAATTAGAACGAAACTTACACTTAATGGCATTGTTTTGAAGTTATTTTTATACAAAAGTGCATAGTCTATTTGCAATTGGAATACAATCGCATATGTTTATTAGTCTAAAATGCTAAAAAATTGCACTAATTTTAACGTTATTTTACTAATTTCATGAAAATAACATTAAAAACGGTGGACGGTTAATCATGCATCATGTGGTGGCGTTGATAGCCGAAAGACAAAATGGTACATGCACTAATCGTTTTCTTTATTTATACATATTATTATGAACAAGTAATTAGAACGAAACTTACACTTAATGGCATTGTTTTGAAGTTATTTTTATACAAAAGTGCATAGTCTATTTGCAATTGGAATACAATCGCATATGTTTATTAGTCTAAAATGCTAAAAAATTGCACTAATTTTAACGTTATTTTACTAATTTCATGAAAATAACATTAAAAACGGTGGACGGTTAATCATGCATCATGTGGTGGCGTTGATAGCCGAAAGACAAAATGGTACATGCACTAATCGGCCTTTGTCCCGATTGTTGAGTGTTATGTGCCTTATGTCCAAGGCTTGATGCAAAACTACTATCGAGCTGGGGTCTCACTGGAAGCAGCCTCTATATTCCTATGGAGTAGAGGTAAGACTGTCTACATCTTACCCTCCTCATACCCTACCTTAGCTTTGATATTGATGAGATTTACTGAGTATGATGATGATAATAATGTTTATTAGATTCTAGACACGGTATTCCCATTGAAGGGGACAATCAATGCACGACAAGACCTGGTTTTTAGGTTGCGTTTCAGTGATTTTTTTTGTTGCTTATGGTCATTAAACGTGAAGCATGAAGGAAAAGCTACAACAATTTGGTGGAAGCTTATCATGAAATCTGTATATGTTTGATACGTATATGAATAAGACATTTTGTAGCATGTTATTAGACAATTTCATACACCCCTATTATGTTTGTTGTATATGAATAAGACATTTTGAATCACGTTATTGGAAAATTTCACACCCCCCTGTTATGTTTGTTATATATGAATAAGACATGTTGAATCACATTATGGGACAACTTGATACACCCCATATTGGCAATATATTTATGAAACATATACTTTTATAAAAAGATTATTAAACTTACAATTCGGAAGTAATTAATATTGTTTCGTGGATTTGGTATTTTATAAATTTTATATATATCAGAACCCATATGCAATCAAATAAATGCCATATTTTCTTATGCTTGAAATCGAACACCAAACTTCGAAACCCAAATTAAAAAAAAAAACCCCTCTAAAATCTTTCACCTACACAGAAACTCTTAGATTTAAGAAAGATTATTACACAGTTGCAAAAACAGCAAAAAAAAAAAAAAAAAAAAAAAAAACCTAACCCACACAAAATTTCCTTTAAAATCCTAGATAATCAAAACATTTTATTAATGATGGTGGGTGTTAGCATTGATGATGGATGTCAACAATGGTAGGTAGGTGACCATGGTGACAGTGATGGCAGCAGAGACGGAGCGTGAACGAAAAATCAAATGAGGTGACTCTTAAAATCCAACACACACTACAAAGAAATATGTTTTCAGTAAAATTAACGCTACGTAGCAAAAAAACAGGAAGACCCTTAGCCCCTAAGAAGCTTCACCCCTGGATGTCAGACCAACAATCTAGGGAGCCTTGCTGAAGTGATGATGTGGGTACAAGTGGTGGTTGTAGCGTAAGGGAATGGTGGAACGTGACACAAAGAAAAGAGAAAAAGATGATTGGCTAATGAATGTCAAGGGTATACATAAAATTTACTATAATCTTCAAAAATTTTAAACCATTAAATGATACTCAAAATCAATTAAAATTCAACAAAAGTAATTCAAAGCAGTGAATTGTAATTTGATCATTTTATGATATGAGGTATCATTTATGTATCAAATTTAAAAAAATAATAGGAAAAATTACACTTTTCGTCCTTTATGTTTGTAGCTAGTTGCAATGGATGACATTTACCTTTAATAATTACAGCCACAGTCCTTTATTTTGAAAACTTGTTACATCTTTCGTCCTTTAACACTAACTTGGTTAAAATTTTCAGTTAAATTTATTTACTTAAGGGCAGTTTAGTCTTTTTACTTAATTATTTATAGTATAAATAAAAAAATAAAATCAAATATAAATACTTTTTTTCTCTTTCACTCTCTCTCTCTCTCATTCCCTCTCTCTCTCTTAATTGTCTGCAGCAAAAAAAAACAGGGGTGGGGTGATGACGGTGGCTGGTGGTGGTGGCAGGAGGTGACGGCGGCAAGAGGTGGTGGCAGGAGATGATGGCGGTGGCTCTCTCTCTCTCTCTCTCTCTCTAAGCCCCATGTCCCTCTCTTCCTCACCATCACACAGACCTCTGATTGCCACTCCCTTGATCTGAATCGCCCCTACCAACCATCCACTTTTGTTTCGAATCTGAATCACTCACCCCTCACACCGCATCACCGACTCCATTTGTTTTTTTTCCTATCTGCACCTTCGTTTGAATCTGAATCGACTACCCCTAAAACAGCATCACTGAATGGCTGAATAAAAAACCGAAATCAACATGGGGAGAGATCTGGTGGTGGTTTTGTGGTTTCAGAATATTGTTGTTGATGCAACAATCAAATCGGAACAAAACTTTATCAAATCAAAGCCAAAACTTATTGCAATCGACAGTGTGAAATTCGGAGTCAAGATTCCAACATCAACATCAGTGTTAATTGAGAATCATCAATGTGAATAAAAAATGAAAATTGTTTCAAACTTGTTCTCTGTAACCTTCAACACAAAACTCACCCTTTGCATTTATGAGCTGGAATCGCTCGTTTTCTGTCATTAAATCTGGGATTTGTGCCTGGTACTCATCCCTGACCCGCGTGGTCTTCTGTGGCTCTCCAAAAATGTTACCAGCAGCAGAATACCGGCGGCACCGACCCTAACCCACTAGTCGAACACCACCACCGCCATCCACCCCACACCCCTGCCGGATCTTCAGCCACCACCCCCGCCGTATAAAAGTCACACCGCTCATTCTGACCCCCACCACCAGTCAATCTACAACCACCCCAGCCACCGAATCTACAACAACCCCACCACCGCATCTTCTCCCAACCTCTGATCACCACCACACTCTCTCTCACAGGTCTGATTCAGATCTGATTTAAACGAAAGGGGTTCTTGTTGTCACACCCCAACCGATGGCGGAATCATCGGGGCGTGGCACTGAGCGAAACAGATTGTCCAGAAGTTTCCATAACAACTATCATTACCATTCAATTAAAGCAATACGTCCCATACCGTATCTTAAATAGTCAAACAAGTTATTACAGATAACATCAAAACAAATATTCTATTCCGACAACTCAGATTTAAATAAGTAGCAATTGTTTATCTGCTTCTAGAGACCCCTAATTCGTCATCTATAGACAACTATTTGTTGGGCTCTAAAGCTTTATTCTAGCTTCCATTTCCTACCACACATGCATCCTAAGCACCTGTCACATACGTTAAAATAAAGTCAATACATAAAATGTAAAGGTGAGCATACAAGTTTGATAATAGCATATAGAGTTCGAATTCGTTTATGCATAACCAGCACGTACACATAGTGAAATGAAGCACGTTAGTTATCGACATAGATCCGTCGATACCAATGACTGCGGGTTGACTGCCCGAGGCAGTTCGCAATACATGATTACCACCGTAATTCATGCAAGTAAAAGATCCTTAACAACCCCCGTGTGAACGGGTGCTGAGTCCAAACTATAGTACTATCGTTGCTAAGGCAGGTAGACAGCATTCCATGTGTAAACATAACAAACAAGCATTCATAAGCCACGTATAACATGCGTAAATGGTTTAGCGTTAAAATAGCTTGAGTAGTGTGATAGTTGTAGTTGAATATTCGTAACGTATGTAACACCCAAAAGTGCTAAAGCAAAAAGGGTTCGAGTATACTCACAGCGATTATGGATTGAAGGGAGCGCTTTTCAGCGAGTATAGTTAGCCTGAATAGATTCAATAATGCAACGATAAGTGGCACACAAAACAGTACAAGTGAGAGTGGTTAGGATGGCTGATCGTGCGGATCAACTATCCGTGAGAGGAAGTCATCCGTGCGGGTGAACTATCCGTGCGCACGGTGATCCGTGCGGATGGTGCCCCATCCGGAAAAGCTATTCGTGCGGGTGAGCTGTCCGTGCGGATGGTAATCCGTACGGATTAGTCGCTCGTGCGGATTGCTTATCCGTACGGACAAGTTGTGCGTGCGGATTGCTTATCCGTACGGACAAGTTGTTCGTGCGGATAAACGTTCAAGTGGATTGTTTCTTCCTAAGGATGTGTTTGTGTATGATGGCTTGTGCTTTGAAGTTTTCGTTGTAGCATTTAGAAAACGTTTAAGTGTTTCTATCATTCAAGCCGGTCGCGCGGACAACAATCCGTCCGGATGGTGGTCCGTGCGGACAATGGTGATTCGTGCGAACGGTCTGTGCGTGCGGGTCAGAGATAATCCGTGCGGATAGCCTGTCCGTGCGGATGACTTGGCCGTGCGGATGAACTCTGTTTGAATTTATTTTAAGGCCTTAGTATCTCATGATCCGAAGAGTAATCCATTCAGAGGTCGTCCGTCCGGATTGCTCATTCGTCGATACTCAAACCTTGTTTGGAAAGTGGGTCCCAAGGGTAGCTCGTCCGGGTGACAACCGTCCGGATAGCCTGTCCGTGCGCACAGCTTGTCCGTGCGGACAGCTTGTCCGTGCGGAGAGCCGGTGCGTGCGGACAGTCCTTGGTCTGATTGTTCCGTTCGTCTACTCTTGGTTTCTGTTGTCGTTTATCGAGACGTCCTGATTACGTGGAAACCACTTGGAATCGTATTCTTACTCGCGTGGCTAGACCGGTCAGGAACCACCCTAACTCGGCCTGTCGGCGACTTAGAACGGTCATTCCGGTTGACCCCGAAATCAGGTGTCTGGTGGGTAGAATCCAGATCTAGGACTAGTGCATCACTATTGATGAGTGGAATACCAGAACCGATCAGATTCGTACCGATATTAAGAGTAAAAGAAAGAGAGAACTTAGGTTTATTTCCTTCAACTCTTTTATCCTTAGAAAAGTTTAGATTTAGGTGAAGTTGTTGTGTAATCTTATGGAAATCGTTCAGATCTGAGCTATTCTTGGTGGAATGAAGTCGAGCTTGAAGTTCATAAGAACTTCGTGATGACGTCACCCGAGAATACCTCAAATCTGGATGATTTCATGGTTGAAAGTTGAGATTTGAAAGATGGAAAGGTGTAGAATTGTGTAGTGATCAAGGATGTACAAGAATTAGTGCAAGATCTTACCTGGATTGAGAGAAATCTGAGAAAAAGTGAAGAATGCGTGCGGTTCGGACGTCACTTGCCAAAAGTGGAAAAGTTGGAGAGTGACCCGTGTATTTACAGGATGCTAAAAGGGGAAAGGGTGAGCCGTGCGCATGGCACGTAACCCGGATAGGCTATCCGCGCGGATTGGTCATCCGTGCGGATTGGCAATCCGTGCGGATTGGCAATCCGTGCGGATGTCGCCTGATTTGATGCGTTCGGTGCGACGACGCTTCGGCTTCGGTTTGCGAGCGATTCGATAGGGTTTCCTAGTCAAATTACTTTCAGTCCCAACTACTTCTTATATGGTTCGACTCGGAATTTGGGTTCGGGTTCGTTTACATTCGAGTTAGACTTCGAGTTCGATTGAGTTCGCTTGATTATCACAACATAACATAAAATAAACATGCACAGGTAACACGTAAGGCACACACACACGTATAACCAACAAGTAAAATACACAGCTCGAGTCACGATTTGGTGTCGATTCGATTAGCATTGCTTTATCGCATTGTTATTTCCTATCATTCACAGTCGTAGGTCGATTGAAATACGATTAATATGATGCGATTATTGTAATGTACGACACTTACTCCACACAATATAAATAAAATAAAAACATTTCTACGAGTCAAGTCGCGCGAAATCGGTCGTTGACTTTGACCTTGACTTTGACTTTCACTCGTGAAAACACGGGGTGTTACACTTGTGGTTATCGGATCTAATTCAAATGTGATTGTACAGATCTGATTTAAACGAAGGGGTTCTTGTAGTTATCGGTGAGGTGGAGCTTGTTGGTCGCCGGATTTGAGGAAGCGACCGGAGATGGTGGTTAGGCGGTGGTGAAGATGGCAACACTGTGATGGTGGTGGTGGCTCATAGAAAAAAGAGAGTGCAGGAAGAAAGATAGTTGAGAATGAGATATGAATTATTAAGTTTTTAAAGTTGGTTTTTGTTTTATTTTTTTATTTATTAAATACTATACAAATAATAATTAAGTAAAAGGACTAAACTGCCCCTTTATGAAATAGACTTAAGTGGAAATTTTAACCAAGTTAGTGCTAAAGGACGAAAGATGTAACAAGTTTTCAAAATAAAGGACTGTGGCTGTAATTATTAAAGGTAAAGGTCATCCATTGCAACTAGCTACAAACATAAAGGACGAAAAGTGTAATTTTTCCAAAATAATAATAACCCGTGGTATAAAGTATAACGTACTTTTTTTTTGAACGGCTACTGACTCCAACAGTCGAGAGGTCTTCGCACCCACATGTATCCGAGTGATACATCCATGGGTCCTTAGTCACCCTCGGGCGTGGCATCCGAAAGTGACCAGGCGCTCCCCGAGAAAATTTCCAGCCGACAACCACATGACTGCCGTTGCGGCCTCCGCACTCTGCACCCAGACCGCATGCTGGCACCAGAGCCGGAGTAACCGCACTGTAATAGAAAACTCGGGAGTGGCTCAGGATTCGAACCGGAGACCATTCTGTCCCAAGCCCTAACCATCACTGCCATGACCACTGGGCTGAAAGCCAGGGTCTATAACGTACTTGATAATTGTTAAAACATATTGAAATAATAGCATCATAACTTTGTTGAAAGCATTTTAGATTTCTGATAACCAACATTACACTTCAAAACTTTTAACCTAATTATTTATGTTTTCAAGTACAACTTTTTTTTAATAGCCATCAACACCTTCAGATGCAAATATGGGCCAACTTACTATTATCCAACAATGCTAACTTTTTTATATATTAATTATATAGTATCCTACTCAATTTTTCATGTATTACATTTACATACATATCATACACTCGAGTAAACAAAGATTTAAATCGTATCACACACTAAACTATGGGTGTTCATCAAATCGAATAATAAATTTTAATTTTTTTTACCTGAATTCATATTCGATTCGATTAGTTTTTGAACTCGAATTTGAACCGAATTTGATTTAATTTAAATTCACCCTAAAAAATAATTTGTTTTCATTTTTTAAAACTATTATAAACTAATTATATTCAACATAATATATAATAATCAGCAAAATTACTTAACTATCAATATGTCAAAACACCCAAATTTAGAAGATAAGTTAGGTACTGGTAGCGATATAACTTTGGTAAAAATTTAGAATTAAATAGTATGAGCTATTTGTTAGTAGGTTTGATAATGTTATGAATAATAATAAATTTATCACTTAATGTAGTTTATACTTTTGCTAAGTTTAGAAGTTATATGTATGCATATGTATGTGTATGTATGTATATACATATATTACAAAATTATATGTAAATTGATCTAAAATTTCAAATCAAATTGAAAATCATAAATTCATATTCGATTCGAATTCGATTACTGGACTTAAATACAAATCAACTCGAATTTGAACCTTATTATTCGAATCGAGTCGAATTTCAATTTTTTCGAGTTCAAATCTAAAAGCCTATAAAGTTTCAGATCTTAATTCGAAGCCGTTTGTGAGAAATTTGAATTCATTAAAAAAAATGTTGAATGTTGCTGTTGTTGTTCACCGTACGGATAGCAATCCGTGCGGATAACATATCCGTATTGACTTTGTTGTTTAGCTTATTCGCGCGGATATTTGTTGGCTCGGAGACGTGCGGGATCCGTGAACGTGTGTGACTAATCATAATCGTAACGGAGTCAAAACCGATCCTACAAGTGGTATCTGAGCAGGTGATCGATTGTGATGATTAAACACACTCAGATTTGATCAATTTCTTCATCTTTCATATTCATCATGTTTTTCTCTGAAAATCGCCAAATTAAACAACTTTTTACGGATAAAATTGCAAAAACTCGGGTATGTTGTGCGAAAACACCTGATCTATAAGTCTACAAATTTCTTAATTAAACAACTGTGGATATTTTGCCTTCATGTCGCTTTCGAGTTCCCAAGTGAACTCCGCGCCTCGTTTGCCTTCCCATCTGACCTTCACGATAGGAATGTTTGAGCGCCTGAGTTGCTTGGTTTGGCGATCCATGATTTCGACAGGCTTTTCCACGAAGTGTAATGTTTTGTTCACTTGTAGATCATCTAGAGGAACATGTAAGTCGTGGTCGGCGATGCACTTTCGGCGGTTTGACACGTGGAAAGTCGGGTGGACGTTGCTAAGTTCCTCCGGTAATTCGAGTCTGTAGGCGACTTTTCCGATCCTTTCTAGAATCTTAAAAGGTCCAACATATCGAGGCGCGAGTTTCCCCTTCTTGCCGAATCGGACTACACCCTTCCAAGGTGATACCTTTAGGAGTACGTAGTCACCAACGCCATATTCACGGGGTTTGCGCTTTTTATCGGCGTAAACTTTCTGTCGATCCCGAGCTTTCGCGAGGTTGTCTCGAATTTGGAAAATTTTGTCGGTCGTTTCTTGTAGCAGCTCCGGACCGGTTAGTTGCGAATGACCGATCTCGTGCCACACAATAGGCGATCGACATCTTCTTCCGTATAAGGCCTCGAAAGGTGCCATCTGGATGCTAGCCTGGTAGCTGTTGTTATACGAGAATTCGACTAACGGAAGGTGTCTATCCCAATTACCACCGAAGTCTAGAACACACGAACGGAGCATGTCTTCAAGGGTACGAATCGTTCTTTCAGTCTGACCGTCGGTTTGTGGGTGGAACGCAGTACTTAGATTAAGCGTTGTACCGAGTGCCGCTTGGAATGTTTCCCACAATCGTGAAGTAAACCGAGCATCACGATCAGAGATGATGTCACGAGGCGTCCCATGTCGACAAATGATCTCGTCGGTGTAGATTCGGGCTAATCGTTCTACCTTGTAGTCTTCTCGTATTGGTAGAAAGTGAGCTGATTTAGTCAAACGGTCAACAACAACCCAAATGCTGTCGTGACCTGATGACGTGGTTGGAAGCTTGGTTACGAAATCCATAGCTATACTCTCCCACTTCCACATAGGAATTGGTGGTTGTTCGAGCAAGCCAGAGGGTCTTTGATGTTCAGCCTTGATTCTAGCACATGTTAGGCACTTTCCGACGTAGAGAGCGATATCCCGTTTCATACCCGGCCACCAGTACCTATAGCGAAGATCATGGTACATTTTGTCAGCACCGGGATGGATAGAGTATCGGGATTTGTGGGCTTCATCCATGATAATCTGTCGCAGGTTGGTTCGCTTGGGAATCCAAACTTGGTCTAAGAAGTGGAATATCCCATTCGATTTGCTCACAAGCTGGGCTCCATCGTGGTAGATTCTTTCTTTCTTCAAGGTGCGTTCGTTGAAACATGCGTGTTGGGCGTCGCGGATGAGAGCTTCGAGGTTGTGCTGGGCTTGAACATTACGAGTGCTAAGCAGATAGCTCCGTCTGCTAAGTGCGTCGGCAACAACATTTGCTTTGCCTGGGTGATAACGAATCTCACAGTCGTAATCATTGAGAAGTTCTACCCATCGGCGTTGACGCATATTTAGTTCCCTCTGATTAAAGATGTGTTGTAGGCTCTTATGATCGGTGAAGATCGTACACCTTGTACCATACAGGTAGTGTCGCCAAATCTTTAATGCAAAAACAACCGCGCCTAGCTCGAGATCGTGGGTTGTATAGTTCTTCTCGTGGACTTTGAGCTGACGAGATGCGTAAGCTATGACCTTGTCTCGTTGCATTAGGACACAACCGAGACCAAGGTTGGAAGCATCACAGTAGACAATGAAATTATCGTTTCCGTCGGGTAGTGTGAGAACAGGAGCATTGCAAAGCATGCGTTTGAGGGTTCGAAAGGCAGACTCTTGTTTGGTTCCCCAGACAAAAGGCTGGTCCTTATGCGTGAGAGAGGTAAGTGGTACAGCAATCTTCGAGAATCCTTCGATAAATCGTCGATAATAGCCCACTAGCCCGAGAAAGGAACGGACTTCAGACGGATTCTTAGGCGTAACCCAGCTCTTGACAGCTTCAATCTTCGCAGGATCGACGTGAATACCCTGACTATTTACAATGTGACCCAGAAACTGAACCTCCCCCAACCAAAATTCACACTTGGAGAACTTGGCGTAGAGTTGGTTCCCCTGGAGTAACTCGAGAACCAAACGTAGATGTTGCGCGTGTTCGGCTCTCGACTTGGAATAGATCAAGACATCGTCGATGAATACAATGACGAAACGGTCGAGATATGGTTTACACACGCGATTCATCAGATCCATGAAAACTGCTGGTGCGTTTGTTAGGCCAAACGGCATGACAACGAATTCGTAATGGCCGTAACGAGTACGAAACGCGGTTTTGGGTATATCCTCCTCCTGTATACGCAGCTGATCGTATCCCGAACGTAGATCGATCTTTGAGAAACACGTAGCGCCTTGTAGTTGGTCAAACAAATCGTCGATTCGAGGCAGAGGATAGCGGTTCTTGATAGTCAACTTATTCAACTCCCGGTAGTCGATGCACATCCGGAACGACCCATCCTTCTTTTTGACGAAAAGGACTGGTGCGCCCCAAGGAGAGGTGCTCGGGCGAATAAAGCCTTTTTCAAGCAATTCCTGGAGTTGGGTTGAGAGTTCGCGCATTTCGGACGGCGCGAGTCGATAAGGAGCTCTGGCGATAGGATTAGCTCCAGGAATGAGATCAATACGAAAGTCAATATCGCGCTTTGGAGGTAGTCCGGGAAGATCCTCTGGAAAAACATTAGGAAATTCTCGAACCACAGGAACGTCTTTCACTTCCTTCTTCTCTTTCTTTTCCTTCTCCGCTGCTACGACGTTAGCCAAGAAAGCCCTGTATTCCTTGCGGAGATACTTGCTAGCTTGGAGGCATGACATAAGTTTGAGACCCTTCGAAGTAGTATCACCATAAACGCATAATGAATCACCGTTTGCGAGCGAAAAACGAATCATTTTATCGAAGCACACAACTTCGGCATGGTTTTCGCGAAGAAAGTCCATGCCTACTATGACATCAAAGCTTCCTAGTTGCATTGGAATGAGATCGATCGAGAAGATGTGATTGTTGAGTTCTAGAGTACAATCACGGATAACGGAATTAACGGCGACGGTTCTTCCGGTAGCGACTTCAACTTCAAATGCCGAGGAGAGTTTGGAACGTCTACGACTAAGGAGTTTCTCAAATTCGAACGACACAAAGCAATTATCCGCTCCAGTATCAAACAAACATGAAGCATAAATACCATTCACGAGGAACGTACCATTGACCATGTTTTTGTCGGCCTGGGCTTGACGCACGTTAAGATTGAAAGTTCTGGCGCGTGCTGCCTGTTGTTGCTGTTGCTGCTGCTGCTGCTGTTGCGGTTCTTGTTTCACTACCCTGTTCGGGCACATGTTGGCGAAATGATTCGGGTCGCCACACGTGAAGCAGACTCTGGCCTTGACTGCGGGTGCCGGAGGAGCTTGTTGACCCTGTGGGGCAGCGAGTAGAGCTTGATTGGCAGGAGCTTGACGAATACGGCAGTTGGCAGTGAAGTGGCCGTACACGTTGCAGTGAGCACAAAAACGGCATTGAATAGCAGTCGGGTGATGATAGGTGCAAGTAGGGCAGAGTGGATGTGGCCCAGTGTATGCACGCTTGGCAGGCGGTGCATTGGCCACAGGCGCTGCCGCTTGACGTTGTTGAGCAGGTGCAGCTTGAACTGGTGCAGCAGTGATCGCACAGTTCTTGTTGGTGGAGTTGCTCTTTCTCTTGTTCTTTCTCTTGCTGCTTGATGAGGTAGGTTCAGCAGTTGGTGCAGTAGCGGTAGCTTGATGCAGATGCTTAGAGTTCTTATCCCACACACCAGCTTTAACCCTTTTGTCATTGATTTCAGCGGCCAACAGATAGGTTTCCTCAATCGTGGTAGTCTTAGCCGCTTGCACGAAATCAGCAACGCAGTCGGGCAAAGCTCGGATGTACTTCTTGATGGTGATCTCCGGGGTCTTGACTTGATCGGGACAGATAATGCTGAGCTGTTTGAAACGAGCAGTGAGACCAGCATTGTCTCCATCCTTCTGCTGTATGTGCCAAAATTCATCTTCCAGCTTTTGACGCTCGTGAGGAGGGCAGAATTCTTCCAGCATGACTTCTTTGAGTTCGTCCCACGACAGGCCGTAGGCTGCATCGTTCCCTCTCTTGTTCCTCTCGGCCGTCCACCAGTCTAGAGCACGGGACTGAAAGACGCCGGTAGCATTTAGAGTTCGGAGGTCATCAGGGCAACCGCTCTGTCGTAGAGTAACCTCGATAGAGTCAAACCAGTGAAATAATGCAGTCGGACCTCCTTCGCCAGTGAATTCTTTCGGCCCACATGACTTGAATTGTTTGAAACTGAAAGGTCTCGTGACAGCCTTAGGACCTTCAGTCCTCGATTCCTCGGATGATTTTCTGGCGTTCTCATAGACATCGCTCACAGCTTTTGCCACACTTTTCGCGATAATAGAGGCAAGACGTCTGTCCCTCTTTTCCTGACGAGAGAGCGTATGACGAGATCCAGACGACATTGTCTGCAATAGACATCGCCACGGAACTCAACACATGTATTCGAATCTCACCTCACACGTCTATCACTACTAAAGCTCAGTAACACGTACCATGTAAACGCATATAGTCACAAGATCACAGAATTGCACAAAATCACATAAACACATGGAGCACATAATCACATCTTCCTAAACATGTAAGCACAATAGCAAGAACACATATATCTTAGTCACTAGGGGTAGTCAGAAAACAGAAACCTAGAGTTCGCGAGTGTTCGTAAGTAGTGGAGTGTGAGTGCTTTGTTAATGATGTGTTGTGTGAGTAGCTAAGGCCAAAAGCATTAGATGGAAACCGGTAACACCTCAAAACGTCAATAAATAAGCACAAAACACGTATCTCACATAAAAGCGACGAAAATTGAAACACATAAAATCGCGAATGGATTGTCTGCGGCTATTTAGACTTTGACTAACCAAAGTGGTTCGACTATTCACAAGAATCCTGTGCGCACAATTACCTTCAGGACTATGCCTTTGCCTCGATTCTTGGGCGTTGGCGCAATTCCCTCGGGTTATATTGTGTCTTTAGATCGTTGGAGACCGTCGAAACTTTGGTGGGAGTTTTGTATAAAAGCAGGACGAGTCGTCAAGGTTAGGGTTTCACCCCTATCTTGCAACTTCTGTCCCTGTTTTTTTTTATAAAAATTGAGGAGATTATTCATCAAAATATGGATTTCACTACTTCTGAGGCTGAAGCTACTACTGCAGAATTTCGGGACGAAATTCCAAATCAACGGGGGGATGATGTGACACCCCAGGAAAACCAGTGAACGATACAACTTACCTAGCTTCCTCAGAAACTGCATGCTAAATTTCGGGACGAAATTTCTTTCAAGTTGGGGATAATGTGACACCTCGAGTTTCCGACTTTCACTTTCGCATTAATTGCACGTTGACTTTGACTGTGTAGTTGTTTGACTTGTTTAACTTGTAACTGTACACGTTATGTGACGTTATGTTATAATGAAACGCATTGTGTTTGCATGATTTTGTGTTTGGTTGTATAACATGAGACTGTTTAGAAAACTAAAACTGTTTAACACAATGAAAGGACCCGACGAAACAAAGTGTTTCGCCAAGACCAAACCCGATGAAACAGAATCCGTTTCGTCGGCAAATCCGTTTCGCCGGCCCAACTGTTACGCGAAGCCCAGTACGGGCCCAAACTCGAGTACGTGATTATATTAGATTAGGGTTATCTTTAAGCTGTATAGTTATCAAGTTCTTAAACCCTAGAGCTTTCTAACTGTGACGGCAACCTAGAGATCTCGAGACCCCTGTTATCGATTGATTGGTTGTGCTTTCTGCTGGAGGTTAGTTACCTTTTAGATTTAAATCCATCATGAATAATCTGCTTGTTACGTGAATCGATTATTATTTTGGAGTGATAGTGATGATATGATATTGTGATATTGATGGTACGTGATAGTGCAGTCAATCGGATAAGAATTCTGTAGGGTTGTCAGCTATTATTCTCATATTTACATATGTGATTTTTACTTTGATTTTTGGTCCAATAGTAATCGGATTAGAGAATGGATGTCGGCCATTATATGTAAAACTTATTTGACCATTTGAGATGTGATACATGTGTAGCCAATTAAATATAATCGCATGATCAGCCAATTAAATATAATCACATGATCGGCCTTGCATTCATTTTTACACATGAGTTTGTCAGAAAGCATATGGTTTATTTGTTTGCAACTTGATCCTTGTTTAACGTGATGATGATGATGACAATAGTTGCCAGCCATATCTAATATATATATATATATTGTATGTGCATGATAAGAATAATTAACTAGAACCCTTCAAGTAATGCAGTCCACTAAAGGGTGACCGGCCCAATCAAAAACATAGAAGTTTAATGGTGGTCGGCCATGATGGATGATAGGGTTGATGATGTTTGTTAGTGATTTGATAATTCTCATGATTACATATTTGGTCCAATCACAACATGTCCATATTTAACATTGTTGGCCATTGATGGGGGAAATTATAATAATAATGATGATGAGCATGTGATTTCGGTTTGTCTTGTATGATCATTGGGTGATGAAACGGCTGTTGTTGATGATAACTGGTCGACGTAACAAGGGCATTGACGAAACACTTTTGATGGCGAAACACAAAGTGTTTCGCCGAGACTGATCATGACAAAACAAACTTGACGAATCAAGAGTGTTTCGCCGAGGTTATCACGACGAAACGGAATGTGTTTCGCCGAATGTGTAATCAGTACAGTAACTTAGTCTATTTCTGTTAAGACTTAACTGAGGTAACTAACTTAGGTTAAGTGATACGTATGACTTGTATGATTCAGCGTACGTGCTATGTGCTACTTGGTAATTGTTTATGTGTTATTTTATACGATGGTATGTGCATGCATGAACTTCGGGAATATAAACTGATTACGTATACGTGCACTATAGGTCGTGATTGATTTCTTGTGAGCAATTAACTTAGCATACCGAGCAAACCAAGGTGAGTTCACACTAGCCAAGGCATGGGATTCCCAGGGGTTGGGAATGGGATTGGATAACTACTCGTACAACCATTACTATTAAACTACTTATTACTGTCCTCGGTTGAAGGGCACGTACGTAAAACCTACGTACAGATATACTTACTACTGTCCTCGGATTGAAGGGCACGTACGTAAAACCTACGTACACGATCTTAAGACCATCACCTCTATCAAAGGAAGTCCCTCAATTATCGACTTAATCGCCGAGGCCTAGGGCGAGCGGGTCATTAGTTAATAGCGCTATTAGGTTTAACAAACCTCACACCGTGCCAGTCGGACGAGCGTGTACTAATGGACTATGGGCAAAGGGTCAATGCTGATAGACATTGACTTAGGGCACCTCTTATATTTTCGTAGCAGTCGATACGCGTGGTCTAGTAACACATGGGAAGCCCCCACTAATCATCGCACGCATGCCTGGACTGGAAGCAAGGATTAACGCGATACATGGTTTACAAAACGAATATATATACGATTTATGAAACGAATACTTTAACCAAACAACTATCTGTGAACTCGCTCAACTTTGTTGTTGATTCGTTGCTACATGCCTTGCAGGTCATTAGGTACCCATGGAGCTTGCACAGGGAGGAACGGTCGTTGTGGAACATGGCGATGTGTGCCATGCTTTGGACTTTACCTTATTTCATATTTAATACTTGCTATGGGTTTTTTCAAATTATGCTTCCGCTAAACACTTAACTATGTTTTGGTTTTTGAACACCTTTCATATTGGTTTGTTGAATTATGGTTACTTACATGATTGTTCAATATGATTGGTGGCTTGATCCTGGTCAGTCACGCCTCCAAGCGGTGATACTCCGCGTGTGGATTTTGGGGGTGTGACAGATTGGTATCAGAGCCATTGGTTATAGAGAACTCGGTTTTAATAAGGGGGAAAACGTTTTTATTAAAACCAGACTATAACCAGAACAGTGCTCTCAACGATCCACAACGACACTTCGCTCCACGTGCAAGACTCAACATCCTAGGTAATATGGTACATGTTTTATTGCCTACTTGCTAGAATTGCATAGAACTTTGCTCAGGGTATGCTTAGATTAACGTAACACTATTGCATGAGAACACTTGTGTGCTTACTCTCTTCTGTCATCGCACTACTCGCGAACCTTTCTCACTTATGTCATATTTGCTATGAAGATCATGGCTGGACGCATTAACATGACACAAGCCCAATTGACGGCTCTCATCAACGAACAAGTTGCTGCGGCAGTTGCAGCCGCTCAAGCAGGAGGTATACCCTGCAGTTGTAACTCACACTAGGATCTTAGATCCTACACTCCTAAACTAACTCTTGTGTTTAACTTTGTCCTGATTCTTATACACAACAGGTCAACCACCTGTTTGCACCTTCAAGACTTTCATGGACTGTCGTCCTAGCACTTTCAGCGGCACTGAAGGAGCCGTAGGTCTCCTCCACTGGTTTGAAAAGCTTGAGTCAGTATTTGAAATGTGTGAATGCCCTGAGGCACGCAGGGTGAAGTATGCTACCGGTACTCTTGAGGGTTTAGCCCTCACATGGTGGAACGCCCAGGTCCAAATGCTGGGGTTGGTTGCTGCTAACGCCACCCCATGGAACAATTTCAAAGAGATGATCAAGGAAGAATACTGCAGTCGCGATGACATTCATAAGCTGGAAGTTGAGTTCTTCAACCTCAAGATGACGGGGTCAGAAATTGAGGCGTTTACAAAAAGATCAAATGAGCTTGCATTACTGTGTCCTACTATGGTGGACCCTCCAATTAAGCGTATCGAACTATATCTTAAGGGTCTAAAGCCAGAGATCCAAAGTCATGTGACTTCAACAAATCTTGCCACCTATCAGCAGGTTGTTCAGTTGGCTCACCGTCTCACTGATCAGGCGGTGGAGCAAAACAGGTTACCAAAACGTATTAGTGCTACAGCTACCTCTGAAACTCCTAGTGACAACAAACGTAAATGGGATGGAGCTTCAAGCAGAGGCTCGACTTCTGTTCAGTCCCAGTCGCAGCAGAGAAGAACTGAAGATTTTAAGAGCCCTGGTCAGCAATCCTCTGGTAGCCAAGGGCAGAGTGGTTATCGAGGGAACCTTCCAAAGTGCAACAGATGCAACAAACATCATAGCGGTCAGTGCAACAAGGTCCGTTGTCAGAGGTGTCTTAAGTTGGGTCACGAAGCTAGGGATTGTAGGAGCTTGCGACCTGCAAATCAGAACCAGCGACAACAGCCACCAGCTCCACAAGACCAGCAGCAGCAACAACGAGACAACAAGGGATGCTTTCAGTGTGGAGCTGAAGGCCATTTTAAGAGAGATTGCCCCCAATTGAACCGGAACCAGAACAACAACAACAATAACAACAACAACCAGGGGAATGGGAACAACGGGGGTAACAACGGCAATGGTGCAAGGGGCCGTGCGTTCGTTATTGGCAATGGAGAAGCTAGGAATGATCCCAATGTTGTGACGGGTAAGTTCCTTCTCGACGACTTTTACGTTACTGTTTTATTTGATTCGGGTGCTGATACTAGTTATGTGTCCCAAAAAGTTAGTCAACTGCTTAAGCGTACCCCAACACCTTTAAACCCCAAGCACGATGTAGAGTTAGCTAATGGTAAAAGTATAGAGGTCGCACACGTAGTCAAAGGTTGTAACCTAGTACTTGCTGATCACACTTTCTCGATCGACCTCCTTCCTATCACGCTGGGTAGTTTCGACGTTGTCATTGGGATGGACTGGTTATCCCAACACCAAGCAGAGATTCTTTGCAACGAGAAGATTGTTCGTATTCCTCGCCCAGGTGATGAACCTCTCATGATTCGTGGTGACAAGAGTGGTGCTGTAGTGAGCATCATTTCTTCCCTTAAGGCCCAAAAGTGTTTGCGTAAGGGCCACACTGCTTTTCTGGCTCTCGTTACCGACACCTCGAAGAAAGAGAAAAAGATAGAAGACTTTCCGATTGTACGTGATTATCCTGAGGTATTTCCTGAGGAACTACCTGGCCTCCCGCCTCATCGCCAGGTCGAGTTCCAAATCGAGCTAGCTCCAGGAGCAGCACCCATAGCTCGAGCACCTTATCGCTTAGCTCCAACCGAACTGGAAGAACTGTCCAAGCAACTGCAAGAACTCTTGGAAAAGGGTTTCATTCGCCCTAGCTCTTCGCCCTGGGGAGCTCCAGTACTATTTGTAAAGAAGAAGGACGGTACCTTCCTCATGTGTATAGACTACCGCGAACTGAACAAGGTGACTGTGAAGAATCGCTATCCACTTCCACGCATCGACGACTTATTCGACCAGTTGCAAGGGTCGAGCTATTACTCGAAGATTGATCTGAGGTCAGGTTATCACCAACTGAGAGTCCGGGATGAGGACGTCTCCAAAACAGCATTCAGAACACGCTACGGCCATTATGAGTTCCTGGTCATGCCATTCGGATTAACGAACGCGCCTGCGGTTTTCATGGATCTTATGAACAGGGTGTGCAAACCCTATCTTGACAAGTTTGTCATTGTCTTCATCGACGACATCCTGATTTATTCGAAGAGTCAGGAGGAACACGAGCATCATTTACGACTTATTTTGGAACTTCTTCGAACGGAACAGCTGTACGCCAAGTTTTCAAAATGCGACTTCTGGCTTCGTGAAGTCCACTTCCTAGGCCACGTGGTAAACAAGGATGGGATTCATGTTGATCCATCCAAGGTAGATTCAATCAAGAACTGGCCTGCACCTCGCACACCACCAGAAATACGCCAATTCTTGGGTTTGGCGGGATATTACAGACGGTTCATCAAAGACTTCTCAAAGATTGCACAGCCGCTCACATTACTGACACAGAAAGGTGTTGTTTATCGTTGGGGTAATACACAGGAAACAACATTTCAGCACTTAAAGGATAGACTTTGTAGCGCACCTATCCTTTCATTGCCTGAAGGCACGGACGATTTTGTAGTCTACTGCGACGCGTCTATCCAGGGTCTTGGATGTGTGTTGATGCAGCGGGATAAAGTCATTGCTTATGCTTCGCGCCAACTTAAGATTCACGAACGGAATTACACCACACACGATTTAGAGCTGGGAGCTGTTGTTTTTGCGCTCAAGATATGGCGACATTACCTGTATGGCACTAAATGCACCATCTACACCGATCACAGGAGTCTCGAGCACATATTCAAGCAGAAAGAATTGAACATGCGACAACGTAGATGGGTCGAGCTACTGAACGATTACGAATGTGCTATAAAGTACCATCCGGGCAAGGCCAATGTGGTGGCCGACGCCCTCAGTTGAAAGGATACTACACCTAGGCGTGTACGAGCGTTGCAACTCACTATTCAGTCTAGCCTTCCTTCACAGATACGAGATGCTCAGGTAGAAGCATTGAAACCAGAAAACGTCAGGGCTGAAGCCCTACGCGGCTCAAGGCAACGGTTAGAACAAAAGGCAGACGTCACCTACTATGTAACAGGACGCATCTGGGTCCCACTCTATGGCAACTTACGCGAGCTTGTAATGGAAGAAGCTCATAAGTCTCGCTACTCAGTACATCCTGGTTCAGATAAGATGTACCACGACCTCAGAACTACATATTGGTGGCCTAGCATGAAAGCTCACATAGCCACTTACGTTAGCAAGTGCTTGACTTGTGCGAGAGTTAAAGCGGAATATCAGAAACCATCAGGCCCACTCCAACAACCTGAGATACCACAATGGAAATGGGAGCAAATTTCCATGGATTTTGTTACTGGCCTACCTAGATCTCAGCGCGGAAATGATACTATTTGGGTGATCGTGGATCGACTCACAAAGTCTGCTCACTTCTTAGCTATCAAGGAAACGGACAAGTTCTCCACACTAGCAGACGTATACTTGAAGGAAGTGGTCTCAAGGCATGGGGTGCCCACCTCTATTATCTCTGATCGTGACGCACGTTTTACTTCAGAGCTGTGGCAAGCAATGCACAAATCTTTTGGCTCTCGTTTAGACATGAGCACAGCTTATCATCCTCAGACAGATGGGCAGTCTGAGCGCACTATTCAAACTCTAGAAGACATGCTTCGGGCGTGCGTAATTGACTTTGGCAATGGCTGGGAAAAACATCTGCCACTTGTGGAATTCTCGTACAATAACAGCTACCACACCAGCATTAAAGCTGCTCCATTTGAGGCATTGTACGGGCGTAAATGCCGATCACCTCTTTGTTGGGCAGAGGTGGGTGACAGTCAGATCACAGGTCCAGAAATGGTAGTTGATACTACTGAAAAGATTGCTCAAATACGACAGCGCATGGCGGCAGCTCGTGACCGTCAAAAAGCATACGCCGATAAAGACAGAAAACTACTCGAGTTCCAGGTTGGGGATCGAGTGCTACTCAAGGTTTCACCCTGGAAGGGTGTTGTTCGTTTTGGCAAACGCGGCAAACTCAATCCACGATACGTTGGACCATTCGAAGTCATAGAGAAAATAGGCAAAGTGGCCTACAGACTGAACTTACCAGCTGAACTCAGTGCAGTTCACGACGTCTTTCACGTGTCGAATCTGAAGAAGTGCCTGTCGGATGAGACCTTTATAGTTCCCTTGAAAGAACTCACTATCGACGAGCGGTTACAGTTCGTCGAGGAACCAGTTGAGATCACGGACCAGGATGTTAAGGTCCTCAAGAACACGAGAATCCCTCTTGTACGAGTTCGTTGGAACTCCCGTCGCGGCCCAGAGTTCACCTGGGAGCGTGAAGATCAAATGAAACTCAAGTATCCCTAGTTATTCGGAACCAATGCAACTACTTCTGAGGCTGAAGCTACTACTGCAGAATTTCGGGACGAAATTCCAAATCAACGGGGGGATGATGTGACACCCCAGGAAAACCAGTGAATGATACAACTTACCTAGCTTCCTCAGAAACCGCATGCTAAATTTCGGGACGAAATTTCTTTCAAGTTGGGGATAATGTGACACCTCGAGTTTCCGACTTTCACTTTCGCATTAATTGCACGTTGACTTTGACTGTGTAGTTGTTTGACTTGTTTAACTTGTAACTGTACACGTTATGTGACGTTATGTTATAATGAAACGCATTGTGTTTGCATGATTTTGTGTTTGGTTGTATAACATGAGACTGTTTAGAAAACTAAAACTGTTTAACACAATGAAAGGACCCGACGAAACAAAGTGTTTCGCCAAGACCAAACCCGATGAAACAGAAGCCATTTCGTCGGCAAATCCGTTTCGCCGGCCCAACTGTTACGCGAAGCCCAGTACGGGCCCAAACTCGAGTACGTGATTATATTAGATTAGGGTTATCTTTAAGCTGTATAGTTATCAAGTTCTTAAACCCTAGAGCTTTCTAACTGTGACGGCAACCTAGAGATCTCGAGACCCCTGTTATCGATTGATTGGTTGTGCTTTCTGCTGGAGGTTAGTTACCTTTTAGATTTAAATCCATCATGAATAATCTGCTTGTTACGTGAATCGATTATTATTTTGGAGTGATAGTGATGATATGATATTGTGATATTGATGGTACGTGATAGTGCAGTCAATCGGATAAGAATTCTGTAGGGTTGTCACCTATTATTCTCATATTTACATATGTGATTTTTACTTTGATTTTTGGTCCAATAGTAATCGGATTAGAGAATGGATGTCGGCCATTATATGTAAAACTTATTTGACCATTTGAGATGTGATACATGTGTAGCCAATTAAATATAATCGCATGATCAGCCAATTAAATATAATCACATGATCGGCCTTGCATTCATTTTTACACATGAGTTTGTCAGAAAGCATATGGTTTATTTGTTTGCAACTTGATCCTTGTTTAACGTGATGATGATGATGACAATAGTTGCCAGCCATATCTAATATATATATATATTGTATGTGCATGATAAGAATAATTAACTAGAACCCTTCAAGTAATGCAGTCCACTAAAGGGTGACCGGCCCAATAAAAAACATAGAAGTTTAATGGTGGTCGGCCATGATGGATGATAGGGTTGATGATGTTTGTTAGTGATTTGATAATTCTCATGATTACATATTTGGTCCAATCACAACATGTCCATATTTAACATTGTTGGCCATTGATGAGGGAAATTATAATAATAATGATGATGAGCATGTGATTTCGGTTTGTCTTGTATGATCATTGGGTGATGAAACGGCTGTTGTTGATGATAACTGGTCGACGTAACAAGGGCATTGACGAAACACTTTTGATGGCGAAACACAAAGTGTTTCGCCGAGACTGATCATGACAAAACAAACTTGACGAATCAAGAGTGTTTCGCCGAGGTTATCACGACGAAACGGAATGTGTTTCGCCGAATGTGTAATCAGTACAGTAACTTAGTCTATTTCTGTTAAGACTTAACTGAGGTAACTAACTTAGGTTAAGTGATACGTATGACTTGTATGATTCAGCGTACGTGCTATGTGCTACTTGGTAATTGTTTATGTGTTATTTTATACGATGGTATGTGCATGCGTGAACTTCGGGAATATAAACTGATTACGTATACGTGCACTATAGGTCGTGATTGATTTCTTGTGAGCAATTAACTTAGCATACCGAGCAAACCAAGGTGAGTTCACACTAGCCAAGGCATGGGATTCCCAGGGGTTGGGAATGGGATTGGATAACTACTCGTACAACCATTACTATTAAACTACTTATTATTGTCCTCGGTTGAAGGGCACGTACGTAAAACCTACGTACAGATATACTTACTACTGTCCTCGGATTGAAGGGCACGTACGTAAAACCTACGTACACGATCTTAAGACCATCACCTCTATCAAAGGAAGTCCCTCAATTATCGACTTAATCGCCGAGGCCTAGGGCGAGCGGGTCATTAGTTAATAGCGCTATTAGGTTTAACAAACCTCACACCGTGCCAGTCGGACGGGCGTGTACTAATGGACTATGGGCAAAGGGTCAATGCTGATAGACATTGACTTAGGGCACCTCTTATATTTTCGTAGCAGTCGATACGCGTGGTCTAGTAACACATGGGAAGCCCCCACTAATCATCGCACGCATGCCTGGACTGGCAGCAAGGATTAACGCGATACATGGTTTACAAAACGAATATATATACGATTTATGAAACGAATACTTTAACCAAACAACTATCTGTGAACTCGCTCAACTTTGTTGTTGATTCGTTGCTACATGCCTTGCAGGTCATTAGGTACCCATGGAGCTTGCACAGGGAGGAACGGTCGTTGTGGAACATGGCGATGTGTGCCATGCTTTGGACTTTACCTTATTTCATATTTAATACTTGCTATGGGTTTTTACAAATTATGCTTCCGCTAAACACTTAACTATGTTTTGGTTTTTGAACACCTTTCATATTGGTTTGTTGAATTATGGTTACTTACATGATTGTTCAATATGATTGGTGGCTTGATCCTGGTCAGTCACGCCTCCAAGCGGTGATACTCCGCGTGTGGATTTTGGGGGTGTGACATAACACGCAAGGCCACACACACGTATAACCAACAAGTAAAATACACAGCTCGAGTCACGATTTGGTGTCGATTCGATTAGCATTGCTTTATCGCATTGTTACTTCCTATTATTCACAGTCGTAGGTCGATTGAAATACGATTAATATGATGCGATTATTGTAATGTACGACACTTACTCCACACAATATAAATAAAATAAAAACATTTCTACGAGTCAAGTCGCGCGAAATCGGTCGTTGACTTTGACCTTGACTTTGACTTTCACTCGTGAAAACACGGGGTGTTACACTTGTGGTTATCGGATCTAATTCAAATGTGATTGTACAGATCTGATTTAAACGAAGGGGTTCTTGTAGTTATCGGTGAGGTGGAGCTTGGTGGTCGCCGGATTTGAGGAAGCGACCGGAGATGGTGGTTAGGCGGTGGTGAAGATGGCAACACTGTGATGGTGGTGGTGGCTCATAGAAAAAAGAGAGTGCAGGAAGAAAGATAGTTGAGAATGAGATATGAATTATTAAGTTTTTAAAGTTGGTTTTTGTTTTATTTTTTTATTTATTAAATACTATACAAATAATAATTAAGTAAAAGGACTAAACTGCCCCTTTATGAAATAGACTTAAGTGGAAATTTTAACCAAGTTAGTGCTAAAGGACGAAAGATGTAACAAGTTTTCAAAATAAAGGACTGTGGCTGTAATTATTAAAGGTAAAGGTCATCCATTGCAACTAGCTACAAACATAAAGGACGAAAAGTGTAATTTTTCCAAAATAATAATAACCCGTGGTATAAAGTATAACGTACTTTTTTTTTGAACGGCTACTGACTCCAACAGTCGAGAGGTCTTCGCACCCACATGTATCCGAGTGATACATCCATGGGTCCTTAGTCACCCTCGGGCGTGGCATCCGAAAGTGACCAGGCGCTCCCCGAGAAAATTTCCAGCCGACAACCACATGACTGCCGTTGCGGCCTCCGCACTCTGCACCCAGACCGCATCCTACTCAATTTTTCATGTATTACATTTACATACATATCATACACTCGAGTAAACAAAGATTTAAATCGTATCACACACTAAACTATGGGTGTTCATCAAATCGAATAATAAATTTTAATTTTTTTTACCTGAATTCATATTCGATTCGATTAGTATTTGAACTCGAATTTGAACCGAATTTGATTTAATTTAAATTCACCCTAAAAAATAATTTGCTTTCATTTTTTAAAACTATTATAAACTAATTATATTCAACATAATATATAACAATCAGCAAAATTACTTAACTATCAATATGTCAAAACACCCAAATTTAGAAGATAAGTTAGGTACTGGTAGCGATATAACTTTGGTAAAAATTTAGAATTAAATAGTATGAGCTATTTGTTAGTAGGTTTGATAATGTTATGAATAATAATAAATTTATCACTTAATGTAGTTTATACTTTTGCTAAGTTTAGAAGTTATATGTATGCATATGTATGTGTATGTATGTATATACATATATTACAAAATTATATGTAAATTGATCTAAAATTTCAAATCAAATTGAAAATCATAAATTCATATTCGATTCGAATTCGATTACTGGACTTAAATACAAATCAACTCGAATTTGAACCTTATTATTCGAATCGAGTCGAATTTCAATTTTTTCGAGTTCAAATCGAATTTTGAATACCCCAACAGTAGGGGTGAGCGAATTAACCACCATAACCGATAACCGAACCATAACCGACATAACCGAACCACTAATAATCGATAACCAATATAACCAATGGTTATGGTTATGAAACTTTGTATAACCGCTCAATCGGTTATGATTATGGTTATGAAGCTTTGGTTAACCGAATATAACCGAAACCGAACCGAAGTTGTGATGTTAACTTTATATAATAGATTTTTGCTTTACAAAACCATATAGAGGGTTTTTACTAAGATAAAAGTATGTTAGTAACAAAATGATATTGATGTAGATGTCATTTATTTTGATAAAGAACTAAGGTGTTATGGCCATAATTGTTTTTGTTTGAGAATTACCTTATTAAAAAGAACTCTAAATCGGTAGTTTAACCAAAAAGTTTAGTCTTCATTATCTTATAAAATAGGCTCAAGCTAAGTTCAAATCGTGCACAACCCTATTTATTTCAAACCTTGATTGGTTACTTAACCGAAATTAACCAAAACCGAACCATAACCGACTTCATAACCGATTAACCATAACCGAAGTTTGGTTATGGTTATGGTTACCAAAACTCTATAACCGAATTAGCGGTTATGGTTAATAGTAAAAACCGACCCAAACCGACCCATGCACACCCCTACCCAACACTAAACTTCCATCACACAAAGGATAATTCTGATGGTGTATACATCATATAATAAAAGGTACTATATTTGAGAACCAATTTATTATTTATCACACTTTGAGGTTCATACTTGCCGCCTTATATTCGTTACCAGTTAAGGTTTATAGTAAAATGCCTAAATAGTCCTCGAGTTTAGGTTATTTCTGTCACTTTAGTCCAAAAATAAAATATTTCGTATTTAGGTCCCTTAGGTTTCATTTTTGTTGCCATTTTCATCCAATTAGTAAACTGAGTTAGAATTTTCTGTTAACGTCTCTTTTTTTTCGTTTTCCCCATTTAATTAAAATATATTATGGTATAAAATGACGATTATACCCTTCATTTAGATGAGGAAAAGGACAAAAAGTTGAAAAGTTAACAGAAAATTCTAACCTACTATGCCAATTGAATGAAAATGGCAACAAAAATGAAACCTAAGGGACCTAAATACAAAACATTTTATTTTTGGACTAAAGTGACAAAAATAACCTAAACTCAGGGACTATTTAGGCATTTTACTCTAAACCTTAACTGGTAACGAATATAATGCGGTAAGTATGAACCTCTATGTGTGATAAATAATAAATCGGTTCTCAAATATAGTAGCTTTTATTATATGATGTATACACCATCAGAATTATCCTTTGTGTGATGGAAGTTTAGTGTTGGGGTGTTCAAAATTCGATTTGAATTCGAAAAAATTGAAATCCGACTCGATTCGAATAATAAGGTTCAAATTCGAGTTGATTCGTATTCAAGTCTATTAATCGAATTCAAATCGAATATGAATTTTTGATTTTCAATTTGATTTGAAATTTTAGATCAATTTACATATAATTTTGTAATATATGTATGTACATACACATACATATGTACATATATTACTTCTAAACTTGGCAAAAGTATGAACTACATTAAGTGATAAGTTTATTATTCATAACATTGTCAAACCTACTAACAAATAGCTCATAGTATTTAATTCTAAATTTTTACCAAAGTTAAATCGCTACCAGTAACCAACCTATCTTCTAAATTTGGGTGTTTTGACATATTGATAGTTAAGTAATTTTGCTGATTATTATATATTATGTTGAATATACTTAGTTTGTAATAGTTTTAAAAAATGAAAACAATTTATTTTTTAGGGTGAATTTGAATTAAATCAAATTCGAGTTTCAAATACTAATCGAATCGAATACGAATTCAGGTAAAAAAAAAATTCAAAAAATTCAAAAATCCGTTATTTAATTTGATGAACACCCATAGTTTAGTGTGTGATACGAATTAAATCTTTGTTTACTCGAGTGTATGATATGTATGTAAATGTAATACATGAAAAATTGAGTACGATAATTACCATATTAAAAAGTTTGTATTGTTGGATGACAATAATTTGGCCCATATTTGCATCTGAAGGTGTATATGGCTATTAAAAAAAGTTGTACTTGAAAACATAAATAATTAGGTTCAAAGTTTTGAAGTGTAATGTTGGTTATCAGAAATCTAAAATGCTTTCAACAAAGTTATGATGCTATTATGTTTTAACAATTATGAAGTACCTTATACTTTATACCACGGGTTATTATTATTTTCTTAAATTTGTTACATAAATGATACCTCATATCATAAAATGATCAAATTACAATTCACTACTTTGATTTTCTTTTGTTGAATTTTAATTGATTTTGAGTATCATTTAATGGTTTAATTTTTTTGAAGATTTAGTAAATTTTATGTATACCCCTGACATTCATTAGCCAATCATCTTTTTCGCTTTTTGTGTCACATTCCACCATTCCCATACGCTACAACCGCGAGTTGTACCCACGTCATCACTTCAACAAGGCTCCCTAGATTGTTGGTCTGACATCCAGCCATCCAGGGGTGAAGCTTCATAGGGGCAAAGAGTCTTCCTGTTTTTTCGCTATGTACTGTTAATTTTACTGAAAACATATTTCTTTGTAGTGTATGTAAGGAAAAAGACAAAAAATTGAAAAGCTAACAGAAAATTCTAACCTACGTCAACTGAATGAAAATGACAAAAAAATGAAACTTAAAGATCCAGATACAAAAAGTTTTATTTTTGGATTAAAATGGAAAAAGTAACCTAAACTCATAGACAATTTTATCATTTTACTCTAGGGTTTATATTTAATATTTTAAATCTATATGGCTGTTTTTATGTGTCAATATCAATAAAACTAATAACATGTTTTCAACTTTCAAGTTATAAACTTTTACTATTGAATAACTTTTATTCTATTTTCTTTCGTTGCAGACGAAAGGCCCCAGGGGAAGCGGTAGGCGCATAGCCGACACGTGTTCTAGAAAACGACGTCGTGGATAAAACTTACAAGTAGATGGATGACATACGGCTTATCTCTGATTGGTTGTTTCCTTGACTCTTTTGGACGCCACGTGGGACCGGGGGACCCACCTTGTCGTGGATTAAAATCCTACACGGCTTTTTCTATAAAAGTCAAAAAGTTATTATTTATTAGAGATTAGAGAAAAAGGCAGGCCGATTGATTGATCGAGTGGGTGTGTATGTGGGTCCTACTTTGGCAGGAGAATCTTGCGAAAAAGGCGTTAGTGGGTCCCTTGCTTTTATATACCTGGAGCCTACAATTCTAAATTGCTTCTATCATCATACAAAATTGTGACATCATTGTTAGTATTTTTTTTAACAGCAATAAACGACGTGTCAACCATCGTGACAACGGACGCTGTGGCCAAGGTTGACTACTCAATCATCGCTAGCCTCTTGGCTTTGCCAGATGCGCAGAAAAATTTGTATTATACATTATTGTTGTATAATATTGAAATGTTAGATGATATGTGTAAAAATTTAAACCCGGCGTTAAAGATGGCTTGCCAAGACGTTAACGGCCGCCAGTCCTTGGAAACGGTGGTGGCCACTCAAACATACACACACATGTGTATTGCTTTTTTTTATTTAAATACTAGTTAAACCACAATATGATAATTAAAGAATAAGTTAGGAGCTGTTTGGCTAAGCTTTTCAAAACTACTTATTTGCTTATTTGCTTTCTGAAAAGTAAATAAGCAAATAAGTAGTTTTGAAAAGCTCCATTTTAAAGCTTTTCAAAACTACTTATTTGCTTTTCAGAAAAGCAAATAAGCAAATAAGTAGTTTTGAAAAGCTTAGCCAAACAAGCACTTAGTTAAAGCTCTGAAATCTATGTGACAATGACGTGGTGTTTTAACTATCCCTTCCATGTTAAACTACAACACCTAGTGTTATTACCTTTAAACGATTCGGTTAGTAAAACTATATCTACACCTGGATTTCCAAAATATTTTGTTGACCCGACTCAATCCAAAAAGAAAAATATGGTGACCTAATCCAATAAAATATATTTTGATAGACATACGAAGACCGAAATATTTGTCCCTGAAAAAAAAAATCATAAGCGTCACTCATATAGTCATCCGTGTGCAAAAAGTAGTATAAGAGAATGATAGTACTACCTCCATGAATCTTTTTTTTTTTTTTTTTTTGAACGGCACCTCCATGTTGAAGCTTGAGTTGGTTTTCTTAGATAGCTTGTAGAGGAAAAAGTTAAAGGTAATTGAAAAGGAGGTATTGAAAAAGTCCCTCAATATTATTATGTAAATATATAATAAAAATGCTTTAAAAACCTTCACTCCATATTTTAGACCAACAAAACCATAATTAATATTGCTTAGCAGCACAAAAAAAAAAAAACAAAAAAACCTTATGTTACATTTATAAAAGAATAACGTAGATAAAACCAGTTGCTTGGTAAAAAAGTAGATTCTATTTTATTTTTTTAAAACTAACTGTTTTAATTGTGATAGAGGTTTTTTACGATAAACTTTTTTTCTATTTTGGTGATATTGAGACTCCATAATTTTTTAACCAAGTTATATTAAAAGGATGTATCCACAATTCTATAGTATGCTACACGAACACAAACAAGTTATTAGGGGACTGGGGGTGGTTGTTAATTTTATGCGTGATGAAAAGTTCCACGCGTGGAACTTGGTGACATTCCCACCGCCACCAAAAAAATCGACGAGTGATGTAAGGTTGGCGTGATAAAATCAACGAGTGATTGGCTGTGAGTGATAAATAGATGTGAGGGGGTATGAGGGTTTATTGTTGGGTGTTGTGAGTGATACCATTACCACTAAAAAAAGTTGTGAGTGATGGAATAATGGTTGATGACATGACGGAACTTGATTGGATGTTGTGAGTGATGGAATTTTTGCAAGTAATGACCACCCCCTCCCCCTTATAGCTAAGGTAAATAATGAAGAATTGAGCTTATGTTGTGAAAACGAAGGGAAAGGACACACCAACAAGGATAACGAAATCATGAAGCTTAAGTAAACTTTCTTGAATGCGACATTTATCTTTACAATTAAAATTAATGCTTTTAGGTTGTATCGACTAACCAAATAATTATGCGAATATTTTTAGTTTGAGTATACTTCCGTTTTGCTCCCTGTGGTTTGGTCATTTTAACGGTTTTGCTCCAATAGTTTAAAAATAGCCATTTTCCTCCCTGATCTTTCGAGTTTGTCGCTAGTTTGCTCCCTAATCTTTCGAGTTTGTCGCCAGTTTCCTCCCTGATGGAGTTAGAGGCTGGGAGCAAAATGAAGATAAGTTAGAAAAATCAGGGAGGAAAATGGCTATTTTTAAACTATTGGAGCAAAACCGTTAAAATGACCAAACCACAGGAAGCAAAACGGAAGTTTACTCTTTTAGTTTTTTCTATTACATATACAAACATAATTAAAATCAATATATTAAAAGGTGACGGCTAGATCTCATATTAGCTTTTATGTATAACTAGTATGTTGCCCGCCGCGCGTTGCGGCGGCGCACGGCGGGTTGAATCGTGCAGTCACACACGAAGTGTAAAACACAATGCGTAAGACGCATTGCACTACACATAATTCGTAAAACACAATGCGTGAGACACAATACACTACACATAATTCGTAAAACACAATGACTAAAAGACAATTACTTAAAGGTGTATAATACACAACTTTTAATCATGTGCATAAAACGTTAAAACACACAAATATGCGGCATTGCGTGAAAGCTTAAGGGTTAGACTTTGTAGGTGGCTAAAGAGCATGGTGCACTTAAACAAACGTATATAGAAAACATTATCATTCCTGAATGACGCAGTATACGAATCTGAGAAAAGCAATTTAGTTGAAGAAATTATAAGGAAAGGAAAAAAGAAGAAAATAAGCAAAAAGAAAAATAGTTGGAAGGAATAGGGATCGAGCCCATGACTGATATGTTATCGAAAATCATATTTACCAGCACCACCATGCAGCTTTTGGTGTGAATTATTATAATTAAATTTACTTAACAACTCACAATGTCGGTGGGGAAACCTACCGACATTTGTGCTTAAGATATATTAGATTTTTAAGAGTCCAACACTTACCGAGTTTCGTTCAAGCCCCGCCACTAAAATTAGCAGTTTATTACCTTAAGTTAATGGGTTTTTATAGTTTAAAAACCAACACATGGAGTAGACTTGTACGTACAAGTTAGACAAAGCGTGAAACGGACGGAGGGCAGGATCTAGTCAACGCCGTTTGACAACATTTTTGCGTTTTAGTCTTCCCATTTTTTATTTGTTTGTCTTAAGGACTGTAAAATAACTTATAATAAAATAGTTAATAAAGTAAATAAATAAAATACTTGGGTGTCATGTGATTTTCCATTTTAGTATTCTTTCCTTAAAATCGAAAAAGCTTCCATTACAAAGCAGATAAGGAAAAAAACATTGTAGAAACAGGTGTAGTTAAATCGCCTTTTTACTACATGCATATAAGACAAAAAAAAAAAAGAAAATGTCGGTGGCAAAAGCCACCGACTTTGGGTTTTAAGGGTATACGGGGCACTCTCGGTGACCCCATGCGGTGACCCAAGTCCCCGCTAGGGAACACCGCCGCCATCCCCGCGGTGAGGCAAATCGGGGAGCATAATCGGTGTATGTTCACCGCTATAGAAATGCACAAGGATCGAGGGTGAAAGTTGGGCAACATGTACCTTGGGCTTACATACTTGTACACACCATTAATTAAAAAAATAAAAAAAAACAAGTCCCCTAAGAGGGGAGTGCCGCCATCAAAATATTCAAAAGTAAAAATAGAAAACTACCTGTACAATATAACCTCATGCTCGGTCAGTCTCTCCGAGTCTAATTCCTTTTTGTAAGGCTTCAAAACCAGAAAGCCTCGTAGTTGAATCATTGCATCAAAACATACTTCTTAAACTGATAAATGTCATAACAAGCAGAGGACACATCGAGTATCAAGCATATCTGATGTGCGCAAAATGCAACATTTAAATTACATCAAATGTGGCATTAAACTAACTCTTTTTTAGTACTAATGTTGGAAAAAATGTGTTTTTGTCTTCCTTTTGTATTTTCAGGATTAAATGAGCTCAAATGAACAAAAGAAGCAAAAATGCAGCTAAATCTAACATAAATACAAGAAAAGGAATAAACGTGGCATGCCCAACCCCTCGACAACATCTTCCCAAGCAAAACAAGAGAACAGAAGGCTGAACACGCCCCGTGCTCAATGAGCACGGGGGCGTGCCCAAGTGTTTGCAGAAAAGACAAAGCTGTAGAAGCTTCTATCATCCACCACGGGGGCGTGCCCAGCGGACACGGGGCCGTGGTCAACTCTAAGATTCGCAGAATCTAGGGAAATCTTGATAGTACAGATACGCTTCTGCACACGGGGTCGTGCCCAGCGGACACGGGAGCGTGGTCAACTAATGCAGACAAACTGCATTTAATGAAGAAAGAGAAGATAGGTGGACACGGGGCCGTCTCCGGGCTTCTGTGCAGGCTATAAATAGGGGTGCTTGGCTCATTTGCAAACCATCCCTTGGCAAACCACCTCTCTCACACTTCACCCATCCACCACCATCACAACCCACATCCACCACCATCATCCATCATAGAGTGTGTGAGTAGTCTCGGGATCCAAGATTGATCGTAAGAGTTCTTGACAATCAAAGGCCATGTTTGCCTAAGTCTCTTACATCACTTGGTGAAGACAAGTGTCTAGTGTAATACTTTTTATTTTTAATCTTTTCGCACTTTTTATTTGGTCATGTATTAATGACTTTAATAACTAGTTTCTTATGTTGAAGGTGAGTCTTCCTTATCGTTTGTCTGTGGTGTCTTGGCATTATTTTACTGTCTATATAAAATAAAAGATTTTCACCATTCATATCTCCACGGTCTATATGGAGGTATGTTGGCTACCTGGTCGGGGGTTAAGGGAACGGTTTGGTAAGAGTCTTACCTTGTTTAGTGTATAGATCCTGCAAGGACCTGGGTCAACTTTAGTAGGACCTTCTTCAATACCCACTGGTATTGGATAACGGGGGTCCGAACTCCTTGACCCCCTAATATGTAAACTACTATTAAAACTTTAACCCGGCTACTTAGGACTGTATCCCTGCTGACTCAGACTACTTAGCCGATGGTAACGTCACCTCCAGAAGAGGGGCCTACCATAATATGCATTAATAACTTAATTAATTATGTTTCAATAATCCAACCCTTTAGGATTGTATCCTTGCTGACTCAAACTACTGGGTTGAGGGTAACGTCACCTTCAGAAGAGAGGCCTACTACAATAACTAAAATAATCTCTTAAAAAGTGCAAAAGTGCGTAAATAATCAAAGGTTACACTAAACACGAGTCGGATCCAAGTGATTCATCTTGTCTATCTGTTTTTATTTTTTTTTTATTTTTCAGCATTTTAGTTAGTTTTATTTTCTAGTTTAAAACCTTTTTCTAAACTTTTGATTTGATTAGACGTTGAGGATAAACCGGTATTAAAAGCTCTTGTGTCCTTGGACGACCTCGATATCTTACCAACACTATACTACGCTCACGATAGGTGCATTTGCCCATATGTGTGTTTAGTGTTAGTAAATATCGTGTTTTATAAATTTAAAACTTGGCTAAAAAAGTGTTAAAGGGCTTAAAATATACATTAAAAACTATACGACACTTCACACGCATCAAGTTTTTGGCACCGTTGCCAGGGACACAAGGATTTTAAGAAAGTTAGGAATCAACGGCCTAATCGTTTTCTCTTATTTTTCTATTTTTTAAGGATTTTTTTTTATTTCCAGCTTCTGCAGAACTCAGCACGGGGCATGCCCGCTGAACACGCCCCCGTGCCCAATCTTTGGTACTGTCAATCCTGTTTTAAGTCAGACAGTAAGCTGAACACAGGGCCGTGCCCACTCAACACGCCCCGTGCCCAAGTTTCAGCTACTGAAAACAGAACCGTAAGATCCCGACGGTTGGTAATTTCTGACACAAACATGAGTGATACTGATATTTTTTACTTTCGGCACTCTTATGGTATGTGGTGTCAAATATGTGGTGGCCCTCATAAAGATTTAGAATGTTATTTTCTAAATTATAAGCCCCATTATATAGACCCATTGTTCTCATGTAGCCTTAAGAGGGGCGAAAGTAAAAATAATCCCTATCTCTCCCTCGAATGCTCCCAATCGAATCTTCTAGGAGAAATGCTTCTTGACGAATTATTTCAAATGGACGATTTAATTCTTAATTGGGTAAAGGAACTTGAAATGGATTCCATTAATTCACCTCAAGAAGATACCCAAGAAGAATTATTGGGATCGCATTCGAATAAAAACAACTTCGTTGTTCCCGAAATCACCTCTAACTCGAGCGAAGACTTGAGCGATAGTCGTCCCTGTGTCGATTGTGCCGTGAAGGACTCCCCATCGACTTCGTTCGATGCATACATAGACCTGAGCGATTCGGCATACACCTTCTTTAACGAGAGTCCGGGAAAGGGTTGGACTTGTCCACCTACATTTAGCATAGGAATCACCCTCACCGACAACCTCTTGCGTTCTCGTCTTAGTCTAGAGCAATTAAGGTATCTCAGGCACTTTGGGGTTGTTCCATCCAGTAAGGAACCACCCGATCCGGATGAATTCCTTAAAAATAGAAGAAACTTCATAAACAGCCTCTAGACACGGGGCCGTGTCCAGGTCAGCACGCCCCCGTGTCCACCTAGAGATTCCCGTCTGATTTCGTGTCAGAATACGGACAAAATGTGTCAGGATCTTGCCTGCACACGGGGCCGTGTCCAGCCGACACGGGGCCGTGTGCAGGGTGCTGTCGTTTTCTATAAATGCAGCAAGATTCCTGCACATTTGGACCACTCCAAAGACAAAGATCTGGTGGATCTTCACACATACCATCCTAGGTATATTCTAAAGAAGGTTCCCAACAACCATCTTGTCTTTTCCACTTTTATCCATTACCTTCTTCTTCAATTTTTCCTTAACACCTCCATTAGAGCTTGAAATCTCCATAATTCCAAGCTTTACTGAGATGTTTGTCAGATTTTTATTCAAGAAATCTTGTTAAAAATAAGTTCTACAACAATGTTTTAAGTTGTTTCTGCTTAAAAACGTTTTAAAAATCACGAAAAAAAAAATTAAAACTCCAAAATTCCTTGTTCCAAAAATCTGCAGACATCTGAACACGGGGCCGTGCTCATTGAGCACGTGGCCATTTCCGAGGTACTGTTTCCATGAAATTGAACTCTTTTCGGTATGTTTTCTCAGAATGGCGAGTAGAACTAGCGGAACATCTTCATCGCACTCCAGAAACAACCGACAAGGGAGAAGGTCATCAACGGTTGAAGATTCTCTTGTAAACTACGTTTACGCTTTAAGAGAAGCTATTGATGAAATGACGGGAGTGGAAGAAGCATTGGTCGACCGTATCAATCATTTGACGGTGGGACTAGAGGGATGTCTTGAGAGGTCAACCTTTTGCACCAAAGGTTGAACATTCTCGCTTCTCTTCCTTTGGTGCCAATTATCACCTAAAGGGCATGGAATGTGGTACCGGAAGTCATCATACCGGCCGAATGGTACACCATACACTCGGAGCCCACTCGAGACATACTACAAGGGGTTCCGGTTGGTGTCACTCCCCGTACGCAAGATGTTGAGGAAAACGAGCCCGGGTTCTTCCTCCCAAGAGAGATAGAAGAATGGCTTTAACCACATCTAGGGAATACCCCTCGGTCTAAAAGTTCTACGAGGCTTTTAAATACCGGAAACCTATTTCCGGAATCTTGATTTTTATTAAAGTAGAACTCCATAGGATGATTTTATGTACCATTTGACCCATTTATCTTAGGACCTTTAGTTTTTATTTTTCTGCCTTGTCTTTAAATTCTCTAGGACCTTATGTAATAGTTTTAATGAATGATGGTTTTAATTAATTTGGTGTTTGGATGATGATGTAATGGGAAAAACACACTTGGGATGGTGAAGGATACCAAGGGAAACTTGAACCAGCACCTCATGCACAAAAACAGAGCCTCCCGATAATTTTTCTTCATTACAGCAAGTTCAGCACGGGGCCGTGCTCAGCCAACACGCCCCGTGCTCAACCATCTGCAGAAAAATGCCCAGTTCAGGTACCTGGACACGGGGCGTGCTCACTGAACATGCCCCCGTGTCCAGCCTTCTGTTACTTTACTTTCTTTTCTGTTACTGGCGATCTGAACACGGGGCCGTGCCCGGACACCACGGGGCCGTGTCCAGACGCCCAGTAACGTAAAATTTTGCTTTTTCACATCTTTTTACACATTCAATCAACCTAAAAACTTATTTTTGGGACACATTGAGGACAATGTGTAATTTAAGTGTGGGGGGGGGGGGGGGGGATGCTAAAACCTTGAATTTTGCAAGTCATAATTACATGCCTTACACAAAACTCTATTGGAACCGCTAAACACCCCAATTTTTTTTTCAAAAATTTTTCATTTTTTTACTGGTCTAGGTTTAATTTGGGAATTTTAAATTCTAAAAAGGTTATATTTTTACAAATTTACAACTGATAGCGTCGTGATAAAAAGAACAAACATAAGAAAATTATGAAACGGCATGACGAATCTAGTTAAAATTTGATTATATATACTTGATCACATAAAAACCCATTCCCACAAAAAGTGAGTTTTGAGCCTTTATTGAGCATACAAATACACATCTTTAAACTAAATGCTCATTTTTCGTTTCTTGTGTGAATAGCCGCTTGGTTGTTACGACTCTAGAACTTGCCATGACGATACATTCCCAGTCCTTACCAACTTAAACCCGAGTAAGTAAATGATGGAGGTATTAGGACTAACCCTTTTTATTTCTACACCATTATTTTTCTTTTTTTTACCACCTACCCAAAATCCCCCTAGTTAACCCCTTTGAGCCTAAACATTTTCATTTCTTAACCCACAAAACAAAGACCCTTTTTACCCACCAACACCCTTTTTCATTTTAAACCCTTTATTTTAGTAACAAAGCTCGATTTTTCTTATGACTTTCGTATGCTGAAAAAAAAAATGACGATGAAGCCAAAAGAAATAAACAAACAAGTTTATCAAAAAGAACTTTGTTTGAAGAATTGCTTCATCAAAATAAAAAGTCATAAAAATAAAAAAGTCTTATGAAAACCGATGCTTTTTACGCCTTTCGCCCTTTTCTACTAACCACTAACCCAACCACCTACCTTTAACCCAAGCCTAACCCTTCCCCCAAAGTCCTCTTGATATTTACAAAGGTATATAGTTAAAAAGGAGGAGGATTGATTGCTTGGCAAGCTTATGGTAGAAGTAAGTTCCATGCCGCTCTCGAGTGTTTCACAAAAATACATTTTCGGCCGAGTGTTGAGTGATCCCCCGTGAGGTATGTGAACTTGTATATAAATGGAATTTTAAAAAGGCATGTTATGCCCTAATAAGTAATTTATCTTATGTAATGTTTTAAATAAATCATGACGAATAGGATTGTAAATAATTAAAACTAAAACTTAATAAAGAATCTTGGAAATCCCGACACTCTATGACAAGCCCAAAAACCTTCTCTTCTACCCGTTCCATTTGGGAGTGTAAAGCCACATTATAAAGAGTTTTGCTTGAGGACAAGCAAAGATTCAAGTGTGGGGGTATTTGATGTGCGCAAAATGCAACATATAAATTACATCAAATGTGGCATTAAACTAACCTTTTTTTAGTACTAATGTTGGAAAAAGTGTGTTTTTGTCTTCATTTTGTATTTTCAGGATTAAATGAGCTCAAATGAACAAAAGAAGCAAAAATGCAGCTAAATCTAACATAAATACAAGAAAAGGAATAAACGTGGCATGCCCAACCCCCCGACAGCATCTTCCTAAGAAAAACAAGAGAACAGAAGGCTGAACACGCCCCGTGCTCAATGAGCACGGGGGCGTGCCCAATTGTTTGCAGAAAATATAAAGCTGTAGAAGCTTCTATCACCCACCACGGGGGCGTGCCTAGCGGACACGGGGCCGTGGTCAACTCTAAGATTCGTAGAATCTAGGGAAATCTTGATAGTACACATACGCTTCTGCACACGGGGTCGTGGTCAAATAATGCAGAAAAACTGCGATTAATGAAGAAAGAGAAGATGGTAGACACGGGGCCGTGTCCGGGCTTCTGTGCAGGCTATAAATAGGGGTGCTTGGCTCATTTGCAAACCATCCCTTGGCAAACCACCTCTCTAACACTTCACCCATCCACCACCATCACAACCCACATCCACCACCATCATCCATCATAGAGTGTGTGAGTAGTCTCGGGATCCAAGATTGATCGTAAGAGTTCTTGACAATCAAAGGCCATGTTTGCCTAAGTGTAACAACTCATATCAAAAGTCCTAATTATTATATTAGTTTATCCAAAAGGAAACCCTAATTGAGACACCCAAGTGATTCTGTATAAACCCTAAAATTTTCAGAATAATCGGAATCAGGATCAGGGCCCCTAAAACTCAGGGGGGGGTAAACCCTAGTTACGATTATCCAAATAAAACGCTGTCAAAATCAAATTTTACAATTCTGTCGACTCAGCAAGCCTACACACACATGAGGCTACCCTATGGTAGATAAGGACCCCTCGCGCCACGCGACGCCCCAGGGGGTACCCCTCGCGTCACGCGAGGGGGTCAAATTTTGACTATAAATAGTGGGGTTTGGGACTTGAATTTGGGCACTTGAACGACGAAGAAATTCGTTATACACACTGAGATATAACAGAAACAGTTCTAAAACACACACGATCACAAATCGCTGCCGCAAAACAGGGTAATAACTCGATCGCTGCTACGATTCAATGTCCGATCGATTAAACTATCCAATGGATGTTTAAGTGCTGCCCACATTAGGGTTATGCTTTGTCATTCGTTGTTAATTCGATGGATGTTTAAGTATTGCACTTTGTCATTCGTTGTGAGGGTTTTATCTCGTGAGTTATCGTAAATGCTGTATTAGTTACTGACCTAGTTTGTGTGCATTGTTATTTAAACTAGGTTAAAAAGGCTAATCAGTAGGCTAGGCTCTGCTCAAATAAATCTGCAATGTGAGTCATTCTCTTTTTATCAAATTACTTTCAAAATCATGTATATTTTCAAAGTTATAATTACAGTGATTAAGTTTATGTAATCACCAAATTACAGCCGGTATGTGGGGTATTGTGCACATTACTGCTGTTTTATCACTTTAGGTGGGCGAGCCTAATTAGTGATATTCGTCATTATTGGGTGACAGGACTCAATAGTGATATGACCATAGTCACAGATCCGGTCGAGTGACAAATACTGTGGGTAGTTGGTTGATATCAGGAAACATTGTAATCTCTCTTAATACTGTAAATTATAACAAACGAGTCGGTTTCATAAAAAGAATGATTCACCAGTATTTCCCGCTGACAAAACCTTTTTCAAACATGTTTCAGGTGATCTGTTGTGATCAAGGAAAAAGTGCCGTGAAGCACTACAAGCTTAAGGAAGTGGCTCAATATAAAATAAAGAAACATGTTTTGTAAAAATATAGATTTCACCGTGAAATCATATGATTGTAAATTACCGGGGTTTTATCCCGAGTTGTGAAATAAAATAATCGGGAAATTGAAGTTTTAAAAAGATCCTGATGAAATCTTCCGCTGTTAAACTCAATTAAATTAATACCACGGGATTTTTTGTCCCGCGGCTCCTGAAACGGGTTAAACCGGGTCGGGGGCCGTGACACTAAGTATCTTACATCACTTGGTGAAGACAAGCGTCTAGTGTAATACTTTTTATTTTTAATCTTTTCGCACTTTTTATTTGGTTATGTATTAATGACTTTAATAACTAGTTTCTATAGGACTGGTTTTGACTCTGAAACGATTGCGAAACGAACGTATAACGTGCGGAATCCGTACACGAACGCGACCGAAACACACAAGACGTAATATAAACGTGATTCTATTGATAAATCTGAAACGTACAAAGAACCTTGAATCACCTCTTGCACTTTCTCTCTCTAGACTCTCTCACTAGAATCTAAGCTCTCCAAATGTCAAATGTGCAAAAGTCTTACAAATGATGACATAACTCTCCTATATATAGCCCTTGGAATTAATGAGACTTCTCATTAATTACCAAAATGCCACCTTGCTAATTCTATCTAATTGTTACAATATAACGCTCTTTTTGAACTGTTTCTTGCTACGGCTCGGATTGGCGAAGGCTATAGACATAAATGCACTAACAGACTCCCCCTTGGATATTGCCGCAGTCAATCTCGATCATTTAGTCAAACTCGTAGCGTCTTCTTTTTCTCTCTCTCTTTGAATCTTCTCGAACAGAATCCCGGTGGATCTGTCTTCAGCTTCAGCTTCTCCTTTCTGTAAACTTTTTTCTTTATCAGGCTCCCCCTTTCGTCAAGCTTCCGTGCTCTGGGATCGACACCTTGCTTTTCGATTACAAGCTCCCCCTTACTTTGAGCTCGTCTTCAGACTCCCCCTTAGACTCAGCTTCCGGAATCGTAGTCTGGAATCTCATCTGCAATCACTTAGACATTTATAAGTAACAGCCTTTCAAATTTCAGCTATCCAGGAATTGTAACCTGGCAATTCAATCTTCTAAAACACTCCCCCTATCAACAATCTTTACAGATTTGGCAGTGTTAAGAATCCAAAATCCCTCACAGTTAATCATCCAAGTCCAACTTAATGACCTTGGAGATATCACAAACTGTGTTTGATTTTTTTATTTTTTAATTCAAGTTTCAAATTAATGAACTTGTTTTATTTTCAGAAACACAATCAGCTTACTTAGATTTTGAAATTCAGCACTCAGACATCGATTGTCGAAAATAAAGCAGAATCAAAAATCTTTTTGTATTTATCTGAAAATATGAAGCAGTAAAGAAATATGTACAAACATATTTACAGACAATATTTTTGTTTGAGTTTGCGTCAGAGGATCATATCAGTTTTTGACAAATCACAAGTACCGTTGAGCTTAGTTACACAATAAGAATTAAACAATTCACTTAGATTGTCGATATATTGGTCCACTTTAAATTCTCACACAATTTTCAATCTGTTCAGGATACGGATTAAGTATTTTAGAGACTTAAACTTATACGTGTGTCCCACCTCTTGAATATACTCCCGTATCCAGATCCCAATATTCAGTCTTACAGGTAATTATAACACAAATGATATCTGTAAAGGGTTAATAAATTATGAAGAATCATGAGAGCTCAGGTCAGAACCATCGTTCAGCAGAGAGATCATGACTCAACTTGTGGGTGTGTCCCCTTTAGAGGATCTTTTTTACAACAGCATTGCAAAGCAATTTTATTGTCTTATCATATATGCTGAGGGTGATGCTATGTTTCAAGCATTGCAGAAAGTATTATTCGAGGACTAGGTCAGAACTTCCATTCAGCAGAAGTCCCGGAATAATACCCCAGATATCACTGAGTATAAAGACCTAGTATATCAGAAAAAGGAATCTTTCAAACAAGATTTCAGGGGTTACCTATATATCCAAGTAGTGTTCCCCACGAAATAAGTAAGTAAAGATTTAGATTTATATCCCGAACAAACCTACTAAATGTGCAAAAACCTATCGGCACATCATCAGTGAGACTGTTTAACGCTATATAATCATTACAATTCTTTAGCATACTGTAACTGTCTACTGATGTACTATCATTTCCTCTTTTACGCAAAAACTCAAATTTTTGAATTTTATCATGTTTTTGTCATTTTCAAATTTTCTAATGTTTTTGGATTTTCTAACAATAATACTCCCCCTAAAATGCAAAACCATTTAAAGAAAATTTGACAACCAACACTGATAGCTTTATCTCGCCATCCATTTTCTGCTAAAAGTACTCTGATTTGCAGAAAAAACTAATATAAAGTACCCCCATGATTTACAACCCATTGATATTTTACAGTTTGAAAACCGTTTTTCAATCTTGTGAAATTAATCATGTTTGTTCAGCCGTGAGGGTTTCGGCGTATTCAATCAACACATATTTTTGTATTTTTCTATTTTTGACAGAAATTAAAAAAACCATATTTTTGGTTTTTCAAGTTTTTCAATTTTTAGGGTTTTTGAAAATATAGTTTATTTATGTACAGAAAAACATATAAACTTCCTGTTTCAACCAACACAGGATCCAACAGCCTCCTCTCCTTGTTGTGCCAGGCTACTCCAACCTCCATTCTCACAATCTTTGAATTCCATGAGCACCTGCACAAACAAACTACTCAATTACTTGAACAATTTAGCCCTGGTCTTTTGAACCTTAGGCATTTCAACACAATAATTTTCATTCAATGCTGGAAACTCTTTGTCATTTTTCACAAAAACTTTCTCAATTTTAACTTCAACTTTCTCATCTTTTACCAATTCAACATGTTTCTTAACACTCCATGTTTGACCTTTTGGTGTTCCTCGTTTGTAAAAATGTGAATCTTTTTGAACATTTTGATTTTGAACAACAACTCTTGGTTTCCAAAACTCTTGAGGTTTTGTCATATCAACTGTTGTTTTCCAACTTTGTGTTGTTCTGAATCTGGGTGTGTGAGAATTCCAGATCTGTCTAGAATCAAACCTATACGGGTTTGACTTCCAATTTTGATTCGAAACAAACTTGTTTGTGTTGTACCTCCAAGTTTGTTTTGAGTCAAATCTGGTTGACATTTGTCTCTCATTCTCAGATTTTTGTTTCTCAGCATCAATATTCTTTTTGTCAACATCCACAGGTTTTAGATTCGGACACTTGCGTGCAAGATGTCCTTTTTTATCACATTTGAAACATGTTCTCATGGACACATCTTTGACCTGTGGTTGTTGCTCTTTCTTTTTAGCAAATAACTCATCATTAGACTGTCTCATTTTGAGTTCTTTTTCTTTTTCTAAACTGTCTCCTTGAACAAAACTCATTTTTGTCTGAAAATTCGACGTCTCATTTTTGTTCCGATTCTGTTTCTTCTTATAACCCAACCCAGCCTTCATGTTCTTCTTTTTGAAACCAGGTTTGTTATACGAACCTTTATGACTCTTACCAACAAACTTTGAAATCTCAGACTTCTCAATCTCAACCATTTTGAAAACTTTGTCAACCTTTTCTGAAATCACATTCTGAATCGGGAATACAACATCTAAGAACAATTTGTCCGATCCAATCATGGTATAAACCAATCCTTTTGAAACATCATTCAAACTTTTCTCGGATTTTGTGTTTTTCAGATATTCATCATGAAGATTTCCTTCATCTTCATCCTGTGATTCAGATTTACCTGTAACAACTGACTCTTCTTTCAACACACTTTCAACGACTTTACCTACCACCTCTGAATCATGAGAATCATCAGATTTGGAATAGGTTATGTCAATGTTGTCTGGCAATTGATCTACCATGTTGAAAGCTTTTTCGACCTTTTCCTCATCATAAAATGCAAATTTTCCCGGTGGTGGAACTTGATGAAACTCTGAGCCAATGCCTTTCTTATTCTGCTCAGACTCACCTTCTCCCGGTTTTATATTGAAAATTCTTTCAAGCACATATGACGACACGTGGTAACTTTTTAACTTGTTGTTATCCTGTTCTAAATCAGCAATCTGTCGCTTCAACTTAGCAACATCCTCAATATAAGAATTAACAACATCTTGTTTTATAGAATACATTCGTTTAAGCTCTTTGGTTGTTTCAGACATATAATTCATTCTTGATTGAGCATATTTCATTTCATCTTTTATTTTATCATATGACTCTTTTGTAATGTGATATGATAATTTCATTGAGTCATATTCCTTTTTCATTTCTTGACAAGCAATTTCTTTTTGTTCACATTCATTTGTCATTTTCAAAACATTTTCTTTCAAAACTTCGTTTTCTTTCTCTAATTTGTTACATTTTTCTGAAAGTTTCTCATCATTTTCTTTAAAAACGTTTTCTTTTTCTAGCATTTCTTTGCATTTTTCTTTGAAAATCTTTTCAATTTTTGTGAACTCAAGATCTCTTGTTCTAAATTGCTCATCTTTTTCAGTACAAGTTCTGCACGGTTCCATGCATTTCTTGCACTGTTCAACAATTTCATTCAAGATGTTAGAATCAGAATTTACCTCAGTGATTGGCACTTCGGTGTTTTCAGCAACCTCTGTCTGCTCATCAACATTCTGCTTTTCTTCAACACCGACTTCACCACCAACATTATCAGCTTCCTCATTCTCATTCTTTTCTTCTTTTTCTTCTTTCTTCACCTCTTCTTCAATATGCTGTTCTTCAGTAACAGCTTTCTCAACCTCTTCATTCACAACAACTTCTTCACTTTTGATTTCCTTCACAGCTTCAACTTCAACAGTTTCTGCTTTAACCTCTTCAGCAGCTTTCTTCAGATTGTTCACAATTTCTTCAACATTCTTCTTCATTCTCTCCTCATCCCTTTTTCTCAGACACGATAACATAGCATATCTGATCTCCTTTTCAAATCTCTTAGCGTATGTATCATCTTTCAATACATTTCTATAGTATTCAGCTCTCAACGGGACTTTGAGAAGAACATCATCGAAGATTATATCTTTCTTGGGAACAACCGGTTCTCCTTCTCTGTTATAATAGCATTCTCTTTTTTTATCCCATCTTTTGCTACCGACAGCCATCTCATACTCCTCCTGCATATCCTCCATTCTGTTGTAGACTACGTTTCTTTCTCTGTAAGTCTTCTCACTCAAGATCTCTTCTCGAGTTTTCTCTTTGATCTCAACTTTTTCTTCATGGACTTCAGTAGTGTCTTTGTCTTTGTTTTCCTCTTGAATCTCAGCAACAAAAACAAACTTTCTTTCTTCTGTCATAGCTCTCCCATGAGCTGTTTTACGAACATTCTCTAAACGATCTTCTTCTGGACAAATTTCAGACCAATCATAACCTTCATCCTCGTAAATAATAGCATAAGCTCTTGATTTCTCTTTCGGTTTATCTTCAATCAACTTTGGCTCTTCTCTGCTTCGATGGTAGATCGCCTTTCGATAATAGTCATCGTTGAAAGGACGTTCATTTCCTTCAGCAGCTTCAGAATTTCTGCATTCTCTTTTGAAATGACCCTTTTGCTTGCATTTGAAGCATGTCACTTTGGATTTGTCGAATCCAAGCTTTGTTGATGCACCTCCAAGAGATTGTTTTCCGGTAATCTCCATATACCTCTGAGCTCTTCGAATACAACTAGCTAAACACCAACGGATGTCAATGAGCTCCATCTCTTCCGGATCAATCTGGTCGTAATCTTCTTTGGTCAATTCGGAATTTCCAATTTTTCCAGCTACAAGACCTTCATATGATTCTAGAACAGATGCAAGGAAACTCATTTGCTGCTTCGCTGCATTTATGCTCATTGCTGGAGAATTCTTCAGTTTAAGAGCAACGTTGCACAGAATTTCTTCAGATTCATCAGAATTTGTCTTTGAAGATGAATGATATCCAGAATGATGACTTGTTGACGTTGTTGGTGGTTCTTTCATCTTTTCACCACTAAATGCTGTTTTTGGTGAACCAACGCCTTTATCAGAAAGCACACTGCTTTTGTAGTACAAGCCAACGTTCTGTTGATGTGAAGAATCAGTCATCTTGTTTTGCTTTTGTAGCTCCAGATCATGACTTTCAATCTTTTCAAACAAAGCATCAAGAGTAATTGTATCATACAAAGCATCATTTTTCAAAATAAAAACAAACGTTTGCCACTGATCAGCTCATGGTAACGCTTCAATCACTTTATCTATCAATTCCTCTCTTGTTTTATTTATCTCTAATCTTTCCAATTCAATTTTAAGATGACAAAATCTCTCAATCATTTGCCTCACCGACTCTCCTTTTATGTTATCAAACAGATCAAATTCTTTCTTTAATAAAGCGATTTTGTTCTTTTTAATCTGTTTACCCCCTTCAGCTTTAACACGTAAAGCTTCCCAGACAGACTTAGATGACCCATCATGAGTTAGTAAAGCAAAAATATCATTTCTGATTGCTGACTGAATCAATGCTATCATTCTCTGTTCAGCTCCGTATTCAGCTTTATCTTCTCTGGAAAACTTCTTGAATACTAGATCTTCGCCTTTCTCGTCTTTTGGTTTTTCATACCCATACTCCAAGCAAAACCAACTTTCATGAGCATACGCCTTTGCCCAGTTGATAAAACGTTCTTTCCACCAGGTATAATCTTCAATGCTTTCCAGAGTTGGTGGCTTTGAGTGAGTTCCGTAAAAGTTATCGTGCTTGATGTTCTCATTGAGCACCTTAGTGATGGTTTTTGGTGTAACATTTGCAACCTCGGACGATTCGGATGTGAATGCATTGAAAAACGTGTTGTAGAATTCTTCAGCCATGATTTTCAATTCTTGAATAACCTTGAATCACACAAACAAACAAAATCAGTTCAAACACTATCAAACAACTGAATTAAAATAATACTCGAACTGGTGAATTTTCTGTGCGGACTGAAGGTTGACAGACTGTGCGGACTGAAAGTTGACAGACTGTGCGGACTGAAAGTTGACACACTGTGCAAACTGAACTTGATGCGAACTGAGATTTAAGTTGTCAAACTGTACGAAGTGCTATGACCCGGATCAAATTCAAATGACCTTTTCCAATGACCTGACAAGGTTCAAATGAACTGGACCACCTCTTTTGAACTGTTATGCTTTGAACTTGGGCCAATTCAATTAGTGGATCAACAAATATGATTTGGCAGCTAACAAACAACTTGAAATCTTATGTTTTTATTTATAACTCCTGACACTCGTTGACTTGATTGGATTTGATAGGGCCGCACCCACTAACCCAACAACATGATTGGGCCGCCAATTTCCACTAAATCAATACTGATTGAACCGATATTTTGGTTGTAAAAATATGATAGGGCCGAAAATACCACTAAAAATGATCACATGTAATATCCACTAAACCGACAATTTCACATGAGCTGATGAAAACTTGTGCCGACAACAATTAATACCAAAATAATTTCATTTTAATGAATCACATGAATCAATGTTATGTAACTTGTGCCAACAACATCACATGTGCAGCCATCATAAACCGACAACATCAATTTCAAAACAATCTAATTGGACCTCAACTATAATGGCTGACACTATATCTCGAGAATCGGCAGAAACAATTATGATTTCTCACAAGATATAATTGTTCAATCGGTACACGTATTTTCAAGCAAACTCAAATATATCAAGCGAAAGGGTGTGTCTCGCTTCAAATTGCCATGTGTTTCAAGCGATAGGGTACAATTCGGTCAAGCGAAACCCATTTTAAAGTACTTTTTCAAGCGAAACCAACATATCTCTCAAGCAAAACCTCAGATTTTCAAGCGAAAGCCTTAATTTTCAAGCGAAAGCATGTATTTCCAAGCGAAAGCCAGCTGTTAATCACGAAATCGGACCTAAAACTTTCGATTTCTCCTAAACGGCTAGGAATTAGGATCTGAAACTTGGTAGGGTTGTAGATCAGGTGTTTTCGCACAACATATCAAAAAATCAGACGATTTGGACCGTAAAAACCCGTTCAATTTTACGATTTTCAGTTAAAAATGTGAAAAAAATGAAAAATATGAAGAAATAGATGAAATCCGGATTTGAATCTGATGATTTTCTGCGCGAAAATGTGTGATAGATCAGTGCAATCGAGCTCCTGCTCTGATACCACTTGTAGGACCGGTTTTGACTCCGAAACGATTGCGAAACGAACGTATAACGTGCGGAATCCGTACACGAACGCGACCGAAACACACAAGACGTAATATAAACGTGATTCTATTGATAAATCTGAAACGTACAAAGAACCTTGAATCACCTCTTGCACTTTCTCTCTCTAGACTCTCTCACTAGAATCTAAGCTCTCCAAATGTCAAATGTGCAAAAGTCTTACAAATGATGACATAACTCTCCTATATATAGCCCTTGGAATTAATGAGACTTCCCATTAATTACCAAAATGCCACCTTGCTAATTCTATCTAATTCTTACAATATAACGCTCTTTTTGAACTGTTTCTTGCTACGGCTCGGATTGACGAAGGCTATAGACATAAATGCACTAACAGTTTCTTATGTTGAAGGTGAGTCTTCCTTATCGTTTGTCCGTGGTGTCTTGACATTATTTTACTGTCTATATAAAATAAAAGATTTTCACCATTCATATCTCCACGGTCTATATGGAGGTATGTTGGCTACCTGGTCGGCGGTTAAGGGAACGGTTTGGTAAGAGTCTTACCTTGTTCAGTGTATAGATCCTGCAAGGACCTGGGTCAACTTTAGTAGGACCTTCTTCAATACCCACTGGTATTGGATGGCGGGGGTCCGAACTCCTTGACCCCCTCATATGTAAACTACTATTAAAACTTTAACCCGGCTACTTAGGACTGTATCCCTGCTGACTCAGACTACTTAGCCGAGGGTAACGTCACCTCCAGAAGAGGGGCCTACCATAATATGCATTAATAACTTAATTAATTATCTTTCAATAATCCAACCCTTTAGGATTGTATCCTTGCTGACTCAAACTACTGGGTTGAGGGTAACGCCACCTTCAGAACAGAGGCCTACTACAATAACTAAAATAATCTCTTAAAAAGTGCAAAAGTGCGGAAATAATCAAAGGTTACACTAAACACGAGTCGGATCCAAGTGATTCATCTTATCTATCTGTTTTTATTTTTTTTATTTTTCAGCATTTTAGTTAGTTTTATTTTCTAGTTTAAAACCTTTTTCTAAACTTTTGATTTGATTAGACGTTGAGGATAAACCGGTATTAAAAGCTCTTGTGTCCTTGGACGACCTCGGTATCTTACCAACACTATACTACGCTCACGATAGGTGCATTTGCCCATATGTGTGTTTAGTGTTAGTAAATATCGTGTTTTATAAATTTAAAACTTGGCTAAAAAAGTGTTAAAGGGCTTAAAATATACATTAAAAATTATACGACACTTCACACGCATCAATATCAAATCGTCAAATTTAAACTAAATATTCAAATAACATAGTAGGTCATCTATGGTCAATAGGATGTCAATCCGAATAATACGGTAGCCTTGAATGCGGTGGACCTCCTATTAAGCTATTAACCTAACATGTCTGGTAAAAAATGAACTTTGCTGATTGATTCTTAGTTTTAATAAAACAAGTAGTTAACAGTTTGAATAAAGCGTTCAATAATCATCATCAAACCACATTTTACCATTAAACATTCACATCAACATCAATATACAAACATCAAGTTATGAAGCGAATTGTGAGTGCATTTTGGGACGTCTATCGCTGCTCGAATAGGCAAGATTATAGTTGTGTGCTGAATAGTGTATTTGTAAGCAAATGATCAAGCTGATCTTTTACATTTCAGGATGAATGTTTAAGATGTCAACTTGATCATTTAAAGTCTAAATGGTCAAGGCACCCTATAAATGCTTGATCATTTGTGTTTCTCATTAATTCTTTGATTTTGTCATATCATTCTAAGGGGGAGCAAGTATGTGTGGGTGTTAGGGGAGATCAGAAGAGATGATCTCCCGGTGTGCGTGATCAAAACTCTTTCAGTATAGTAAATCTATGTTGGTTCATTCGTTCTCATTTATCTACCAAATTTGTTCGTTTTATCTCACTGAATTCAACCGACTCGATCTGAAACATGTACTCTCAATTTGTATCAGAGCAGGTTATCGATCTAACAGTCGATTAGATCACCCTACTCATGCTTTTGTGGTTGAATTTGGTGAAATTTTCAAAATTGTGGGTTTTTGTAAAGTGCGAAGTGATATGTGCTTCAGAGTTAAATCTAAATGTGTTTGTTTATCAAAATTGATTGGCTAGGTTTTTGTTCATGTGATTCTAAATCTATAGAGCCAATTATTTGGTTAAGACTTGAGGTGTTTTTGGTTGAGAAAGTATGTACAGTGGTGTTCATTATGTCGCGACTTATTGTGTGTTGAATTTGGATTCAAAACATGTTTTATGCTCATAAGTTTTTGTAAAGGAGTGTTAGGTTTTTTATTCGGAGTGTATAGCTTCTTTCAGTGTGGAATTTCGTTTTGTTTTGAGTGAGTTAGCGTTTTTTGGTGAGTGTTTGCTGGGAAAGTCGCCAGAAAGTGAACACAGTTCATCAGAGTTTGTTCTAGATCCTTTAGGATATACTTGTGAGTGCATATATCTATCGCTTCCGTCAATCACGGTATCATAGCTAACAGATGAGTCAAGACGGGGTTTAATATGTATAACATACTTGAAAGTACATCCGCGCAAGTAAAAGAACCAGGTCCGCATGGATCAGTCTTATATAGATCCACACGGATCAACAATGCGTGGAATTAGGGTTTGCTAGTTATGATTGATCCGTGCGCACGTACAATGTGGATCCGCACCAAAGACTTGATCCTCACCAAGAGAGTCCGTCCACATATAGCTTGATCCGCATGAAGTTGTCCATCCGCACGTAGCTTTGTGCGAACCTACTAGGCCTATAAATAGGATGTTAATCTTGTTCATTTGTATCTTTGAGGACTTGAGAGCTATTACTCTGTCCGTTTGTTTTCATGGTGCTGTAATATCAAATCACTAATGGAAAACAACTTATAATTAGCTTGTTCTTGTCTGATCCACTCTCGTACTTGGATTCCACACAAGATACGAGATCTACGCAATCAAGGGTGTATCGGAATCGATCCTAACACGCACGTTCAAGTGGTATCAGAGCGGGAGATTGATTGCAAGGACTGAAGATTCAAGAAACAAGCTGAATTCATCCAAATCAGAGCCGATTTCATCATATTCTACTTCTTCTTCTACACATTCTTTTTCAAGTTTAAAACACGAATTCACGACGAATTCACAGTTAAAAACGACTGATTTTTGAACATATTGTGCGAAAATCAGTTTTTAAACAATCCTTCAAAGTTTTAGATCTTGATTCAAGCTAAATCATTGAAAATTTTTAAAAGATCATCAAACTTGAAAACATGTATTCGCTGATTAAGAATTCACGGGTCTAGAAAGCTTGATTCGCATGGGATTTTGAGTAGATTTTGTTAAGTCATACACACGTGTCACGGCCCCCGACCCGGTTTGACCCGTTTCAGGAGCCGCGGGACAGAAATCCGGTGGTATTTAATTAATTGAGTGTAACAGCGGAAGTTTTCATCAGGATCTTTTAAAACTGAAATATTTCCCGATTATTTTATTTCACAACGCGGGATAAAACCCCGGTAATTTACAATCATTTGATTTCACGAAGAAATCTTTTATTTTACAAAACATGTTTCTTTATTTTATCCTGAGCCACTTTCTTAAGCTTGTAGTGCTTCACGACACTTTTCCTGGATCATAACAGATCACCTGAAACATGTTTGAAAAAGGTTTTGTCAGCGGGAAATACTGAGTGAATCATTCTATTTATATAAAATGATACATAGTTATTAATTACAGCATAAGAGCGATTACAATGGCTTCTATCTTATTTTTATCTGGCGCTATGTCACAATGGTGACATGTCACAATGGTGACGATGGTCATACCACTATTAGGTCAATGAACCTAAATAGTGATGATTATCCCTAGTAGGTCAATGAACCTAACTGGGAGAAAATTAGTAATGTGCACAATATCCCACTAGCCAGCGATTCAAGATATCCACGACTTAGTCCCTGTAATTATAACTTTTGAAAATAATTTGAGGTATTGTAAAATAGTTGATAAAAAGAGAATGACTCACATTGCAGATTTAAATTGAGCAGAGCTTAGCTTACTGATTTAGCCTTTTTAACCTAAATTTAATAACAGGCACACAATTCTGGGTTAGTAATCAATACAACATTTACGATAACTCACGAGATCAAACCCTCACAACGAATGACCAAGTGCAATCACTTAAACATCCATCGGATTCACAACAAATGACAGAGTATTCCCCGAGTTCGGGTGGTACTCAAACATCCTGTCGGAATCACAACGAACGACAAAGGATAACCCTAATGTGGGTAGCACTTAAACATCCATTGGATATTTTGATCAATCGGACATTGAATCGTATCAGCGATCGAGTTATTACCCTGATTGTGGCGTCGATTAGTGATCCGTGTGTGTTAATTGTGGTAAACAGAACGTAATTCAGTGCCTAAAACGAATTTCTTCGTCGAACTGAAGCCAGGAATCAAGTCCCACAGCCTACTATTTATAGCTGAAAAATGGTCCCTGTCGCGTGGCGCGACAGGTCTTCCTGTTCCTTTCGCGTGGCGCGAGAGGTGTCTTTTTAGGGTAGGGTAGGTACGTGTCCAACTAGCTCAGGTGAGTCGATAATTCATTCAAATTCAATTTCCACCTAAAACTGTTAAGATAATATCAACTAGGGTTTACCCCCCTGAGTTTTAGGGGCCCTGATTCTAATTCCGATTGTTCTGAAAATTTTAGGGTTTGTGCAGAATCACTTGGGTGTCTTAATTTGGGTTTCCTATTGGATAAAATAATAAAATAAATAGGACTTTAAATGAGAGTTGTTACATTCTCCCCACCTTAATAAAAATCTCGTCCTCGAGATTTACTGGAATAATTGAGGATACTTTTGCTTCTTTTCTAATTCTAGTTCCCAAGTGTATTAGGGTCCTATCTTTGAATCCCATTTTACTTGAACTAACACTAATTGTTTGTGTTTTGAGAAATTTGATCTTTCTATCTTCTATCTGAAGAGGTTTCTCCACAAATTTTTTAACTTTTCATTTACCTCGATATCTTGGAGAGGTACTACCAAAGATTCGTCAGATAGACATTTCTTGAGATTGGATACATAAAGTACATCATGTACTCCAACTAACTCTCCTGGTAATTGTAAACGATAAGCAACTAGTCCTATACGTTGGATCACTGGAAATGGTCCTACGTACCTTGGACTTAGCTTTCCTTTCTTACCGAATCTAACAACTCCTTTCCAAGGATATACTTTCAATAGCATTTTGTCTCCAACGTGAAATTCCAACGGCTTTCGTCTATTATATGTATAACTCTTCTGGCGATCTCTAGTCGTCTTCAGCCTTTCCTTCGTGATACTGAATATCACAGTCGTAGTCACTTAGGATTTTCCTCCATCTCCTTTACCTCATGTTTAATTCTTTTTGCCCAACTACATATCTTAAATTCTTTATGATCCGTATAGACAGTAAACTTACTTCCATACAGATAATGTCTCCAAATCTTAAGGGCAAAATGCATACGCAATTACCTTTTTGCGTTGCATTAACACATATCCAAATTCTAGCTTTGAAGTATCACCGTATACTTTAAAATATTTTGTTCCTTCTGGTAAGGCTAGGATTGGAGCATTGGAGCATTGGTTAATTTCTGTTTCAAGATTCTAAAGGCTTCTTCTTGTTTAGATCCCCATTCAAACTTAATGGCTTTACAGGTTAACTTAGTTAATGGTACAGCTATCTTGGAAAAATCCTTAATAAATCGTCTATAATATCCAGCTAAACCTACAAAACTCCTAATTTCCATTGCGGTTTGCGAAACCTTCCATTCGGTAATTGCTGCTATCTTAGCAGAATCTACGTGAATACCTTCATGATTCACCATATGACCTAGAAATTGCACTTCTGGCAGCCAAAATTCATACTTCGAGAATTTGACGTAAAACTTCTCTTTTCTTAACAAAGTTAAGAGAGCATGCAAGTGCTGACAATGTTCTTCCTGAATTTTGGAATAAATAAGTATATCGTTGATGAAGACAATTACAAATTTATCCAAATATGGTTTACAGATCCTATTCATCATGTCCATGAATGCGGCAGGTGCATTCATTAACCCAAAGGGCATGACTGTAAACTTGTAATGACCATACCTAGTCCTGGAAGCAGTTTTAGGTATGTCTTCCTCTTATACTTTCAATTGATGATATCCGGAACGTAAGTCAATTTTAGAAAAATATCTATCTCCCTGGAATTGATCAAATAGATCATCAATTCTAGGTAATGGGAATTGATTCTTAATTGTAACCTTATTCAATTCCCTATAATCAATACACATTCTCATCGAACCATCCTTTTTCTTAACAAACAACACTGGTTCCCCCCCACGGGGATAAACTAAGTTGTATGAAACCTTTAATAATTCATCTAATTGCTTTTTCAGTTTTAATATTTCTGTGGATGCTAACCGATAAGATGCCTTGGCTATCGGTATGGTTCCTGGAATTAGATGAATTCTAAATTCTACCTCCCTATCTGGTGGTAACCCTGGTAATTCTTCTGGGAATACATCTGAGTATTCTGAAACTACAAAATTTCCTTAAGTTCTTTATCTTTAGTATTAATGATTACTGAAATCATATATATACTATTCCTTGCTTTCGTTCATAATTAGCAGTTTTCATTACTGATATGAACTTTATGGGTTTACATGACTTATCTCCTGTAATCATTATTACTTCTCCAGTGGGTGCACAAATTTCTATGGAATTCTTATCACAGATAATTCGAGCATGATTGTTTACTAATCAATCCATTCCTAACACAACATCGAATTCAACTAATTACATAGATAATAGGGTTGCAGAAAATTTATGACTTAAAAGTTCTATTTCTACGTTTTGCAGAACCTTATTTATTTTAACTGAATTCCCATCTGCCGTTTCTACTGTAGAAATTTGCCTAATGCTGGTTAAAGGTAAGTTAAGAGTTTGGTAGAATGAAGTATTTTTAAAACTTTGGTTTGCACCAGAGTCAAATAATACTTTTGTGTAAACGTTGTGAACTAAGAACGTACCGGCTATCACATCTGGAATGAGCTCTGCTTCCTGAGCAGTCAGTTGGAAGGCTCTTACATTCCTTTTTGCTCCTTCTGCAGGTTTGGCTTTATTGTCAGATGGTTTGTTCAGTTTTGGACAATCTGGCCTAAGATGTCCAGCTTCTCCACAATTGTAGCAGACTGAAAATTTCTTCCTCCTGCAGTCTTCTTCTTGATGCCCCGGAATTTTGCAAAAATTGCAATATCCTTTGCATCTTCCAAAATGATTCCTTTTGCAAATATTGCAAAATGGGCTAGTGGAAGATTGCCCATTCTCTCTTTTCTTGAAATTGTTATGGTTACCCGGACGGAATCCTTGGGTAATCTTTTGGGCTACTTCCTTCCTTCTATTTTCTTCTCTTGTCCGTACTAGTTCGTCAGTCAGAGTATTGGCTAAATCCACCGCATCATCAATCGTGCGAGGTTTCGCAGCCTTGACGATATTACGGATTTCGGCAATCAATCCCCAAATATAACGAGAAATAAGTACCGGCTCTGGCGAAGCCAGGGTTGGTACTACTCGAGCATACTCGAAGAATGTTGAAGTATACCCTCGACAATCTACATCCACCATCCGGTGGGTTAGAAATTTATTTGTCATTTGTTCCTTTTCATACTCGGGACAGAATTTTCTTTCTACAAAGCTCTTAAATTCTTCCCAATGCATAGCATACGCCATCCTTCTTCCTTTTGCTTGTAACACCGTATTCCACCATTCTAGCGCCCCTTCTTTGAAAAGGTTTGACGCGTACAAGACGTGATCATCCTGAGCACATTTACTTATGGCAATTACTGCCTCGGTTTTCTCTAACCAACGTAGTGCTGCAGTTGCTCCTTCATTGCCTGCAAACTCAGCGGGTTTACAAGCAAGAAATTCTTTGTAAGTGCAACCAGGCGTTGCAGCTTTCATTTTCTTAGGGAGCGGAGCCTGCCGTGGTTCATTATCATGATTAACATGATCATTGCCTCCGTTTACGCTATTACTGAAATTATCTTCAGAAATACGTTTGCTAGGAACGATTTGTTGCGGTTCGATTGGATTTTTAACAGCAGCAACGATTGCTGGAATAGCGTTGGCTATCCCTTGAGCAACTATTGCTGGTATAGCGTTGGCTATCCCTTGAGCAACAATATTTTCTATATCCTGCCTAGTCATATATTGATCCCCCGGTTGTTGCTCAGATTGATTAACTTCATTAACTGGTTCATTACCAACATTTGCCATCTGGTAATTAATTTATATAATTTATTAGTATTAAAAGAATTAATCCAATGTCACAATTAATTGCACATAATCACGTAACGAATATACAAACAAAAATGTAAATTTTCTAAAATTTCATTTGTTTTATAGATTATATCATGCTTCTATATACAACCGTTTTATTATTTATTTTACAAATCCTGATTTTACTATTACCATTACACAACCACAGTTTCATAAACCTACTATCTTTCGTCATTTGTTTTCCTAAAAACGAAGCTCCCTTTCATCATATTTCCAGGCAAGTTGTCCCCCTATCTCCCGGATTCTATTCCCAGCATCCATTAGTTCTTCGTCAAAATGGCGGAGTTCGGCCATATTCTCGTTACTCACTGGTAAATTTGGTAAAGGTTCTGGTTTGAACTGAGGAAAAAGTTTATAGGGACGGTTCTGGAGCTGTATTTCATTAGTCAACCATTCGTCTATTTGCGAGTGGATTGAAGGGTTTGGAATAGCTGGTTCTAAGTTCATTGTTAGTTGTGTTTCAAGAGAGTGAATAAAAATATTTTCATTAACAGGCTTAATAGTATTATAGCTTGCCAACATAAAATCTAGCTCTTCCTGAGATGGTAACCCCTCAATTTGCCTAGAGCTTTCCCCAATTTCCATTTTCTTAGGCTTGGGTTTCTTGAGAGGTGAAGCGTTGAATTCTATAGGTTCTTCTATGTTTGGTATATACCTATTGAAATCTCTGGAAACTTCTATTCTTACTGGATAGAGATTTAAATTCTGAAGGGCGTCAGACAAGTCACTCATGCTGTTATGCAAAATACACACAAATACTAAGTTTAAAATTATATCAAATTTCATAGAAAACCTTTAAATATTATTTCATATTGGGTAACTACGAAACAACCGAATATGAAAACATATTAGGTTTTATTTGTAAATTTATTTATTTACTGAAGCAGGTTTCTGGCTTATATTTAATAAGGGTGCTAAAAATTTGAATCAAAATATTTAAAGATTTGTATTTACTGCTACAGTGGCTAGCATATAAAGATCTGCCCCTACTGTACAAAATTAGTCAGATAATAAAACACATAATCACAAAATATTAATAAATAAAAATTAAGTATTTTCTAAATACTTAATTGGCTTAAATCAGTGGCTCGATAAGTGGCTCTGATACCACCTTATTTCTGTCACGGCCCCCGACCCGGTTTGACCCGTTTCAGGAGCCGCGGGACAGAAATCCGGTGGTATTTAATTAATTGAGTGTAACAGCGGAAGTTTTCATCAGGATCTTTTAAAACTGAAATATTTCCCGATTATTTTATTTCACAACGCGGGATAAAACCCCGGTAATTTACAATCATTTGATTTCACGAAGAAATCTTTTATTTTACAAAACATGTTTCTTTATTTTATCCTGAGCCACTTTCTTAAGCTTGTAGTGCTTCACGACACTTTTCCTGGATCATAACAGATCACCTGAAACATGTTTGAAAAAGGTTTTGTCAGCGGGAAATACTGAGTGAATCATTCTATTTATATAAAATGATACATAGTTATTAATTACAGCATAAGAGCGATTACAATGGCTTCTATCTTATTTTTATCTGGCGCTATGTCACAATGGTGACATGTCACAATGGTGACGATGGTCATACCACTATTAGGTCAATGAACCTAAATAGTGATGATTATCCCTAGTAGGTCAATGAACCTAACTGGGAGAAAATTAGTAATGTGCACAATATCCCACTAGCCAGTGATTCAAGATATCCACGACTTAGTCCCTGTAATTTTAACTTTTGAAAATAATTTGAGGTATTGTAAAATAGTTGATAAAAAGAGAATGACTCACATTGCAGATTTAAATTGAGCAGAGCTTAGCTTACTGATTTAGCCTTTTTAACCTAAATTTAATAACAGGCACACAATTCTGGGTTAGTAATCAATACAGCATTTACGATAACTTACGAGATCAAACCCTCACAACGAATGACAAAGTGCAATCACTTAAACATCCATCGGATTCACAACAAATGACAGAGTATTCCCCGAGTTCGGGTGGTACTCAAACATCCTATCAGAATCACAACGAATGACAAAGGATAACCCTAATGTGGGTAGCACTTAAACATCCATTGGATATTTTGATCAATCAGACATTGAATCGTATCAGCGATCGAGTTATTACCCTGATTGTGGCGTCGATTAGTGATCCGTGTGTGTTAATTGTGGTAAACAGAACGTAATTCAGTGCCTAAAACGAATTTCTTCATCGAACTGAAGCCAGGAATCAAGTCCCACAGCCTACTATTTATAGCTAAAAAATGGTCCCTGTCGCGTGGCGCGACAGGTCTTCCTGTTCCTTTCGCGTGGCGCGAGAGGTGTCTTTTTAGGGTAGGGTAGGTACGTGTCCAACTAGCTCAGGTGAGTCGATAATTCGTTCAAATTCAATTTCCACCTAAAACTGTTAAGATAATATCAACTAGGGTTTACCCCCCCCCCCTGAGTTTTAGGGGCCCTGATTCTAATTCCGATTGTTCTGCAAATTTTAGGGTTTGTGCAGAATCACTTGGGTGTCTTAATTTGGGTTTCCTATTGGATAAAATAATAAAATAAATAGGACTTTAAATGAGAGTTGTTACAACACAGATCTACACCTAGTTGATCCGCACGGACCTGGTCAAAATCAGGTATATTGTTGTTGTAAGTTCGTACGGACCGAGGATCTCCATCCGCACGAATCAACAAAATTGCCCATCCGCGCGAATCTAGAATTCAGAGTTTGTTTAATTTTCAAAGTTGTTTGATACGTTTCTTTGTTTGCAGGTGATTCACAAGTGCTGCAAAATCATGGAAAGGAGTTTTATAACGTGTTCTATAACACTTTTACATCCGAAACCACAACATCCACACCAAAGAACATCTCTAAGGCTATTTCAGAAAGTTTGACACATGATAGTTTGTAGTTTGTACAGAACTCATCAACGACCACCGAAATTAATGAATATAGTAGATTATAACTGGTGGAAGGACAAATTTATTAATTGGGTGAAAGCATATGCTCATGAAAGTTGGTTCTTGTTGGAATTCAGACATAAACGACCTTTAAATGATAAACAAGAAGAATTTCCACTTGAAAACTTAGAAAAGGAAGACAGAAAAGTATTCTCTAATGAACAAAGAATGATTGCATTAATACAATAGTCAATTAGGGATGATATTTTTTCGTTGCTCTAACATAATGAATCGTCAAAATCCATTTGGGAAGCCCTGATAGTAAAAGCTGAAGGTGGAAAGGAAATCAAGAAGAACAAAATATCTTTGCTGAAGAAAGAAGTCGATTTATTCAACTGTCTGAAGGGAGAGAATGTCTGACAGATGATAGAACGTTTCTGTCATCTGAAAATTGAACTTGAAAGATTCGGCATTACAAAGAACAGAGAAGAAATCATCGACAAACTGATCGAGGCATTACCTCATGTAGATGATTGGCAGACATTTGTCATGATACTAAAAAACGACGCAAAGTTCGATGAAATCACCTTGGAGACGTTGATAGAGAAGCTTGAAGGACATGAGCTGGAGCTTCAAAAGCAGAATAAAATGAGCAGCTCGAACTATTAGCAAAATGTGAATCTCTATTACCGAGGAAGCATACTAATGAACAATCAATCGTCGAATGTTGGTACAACTTATAGTGCTGAAAGTTCAAAAGATTCTCCAAAAGGTAGTTCTTCAAGTTATGATCCTGGTTATCATTCCTCTTCAGCATCAAATAAAGCAAATCCCAATGTGATTCAATGCTACATCGCCCTGAATCTGAAAAATTCTCAAAGCATGAATGCAGATGCTTCCAAACAATAGATGGTATTCTTAGCATCTATTCTAGAATCATATGAAACTCTGGTGGCGGGAAAAATTGGAAACCCGAACATGACGAAGGAAGACTACGACTAGATTGATCCAGAAGAGATGAAGCTCATAGATATCAGATGGTGTATAGCGAGTGTAATCAGGAGGGCTCAAAGGTTTATGGAGATTACTGGAAGATCTTATCTTGGAGGTCCTGAAACAAAGTTGGGATTTGATAAATCCAAATTCAGTTGTTTCAAGTGCAAGCAGAAAGGGCATTTCAAGAGAGAGTGCTCAAACCGGCAAGCAGATTAAAGTGTGAATCCATTCCATGACGACTACTACCGAAAAACAATTTACCATCACACCAATGAACAACCTCCAAAGATGAATCAAAAACATATTGGTGAAGGTTCGTCAAAAGAGCGAAAACAAGTTTTGGTAGTAACTCAAGAAGACGAGGGATTCAATTGGAATAAATACATTCCAAAAGAAAAGCATGCATTGATTGCTGAAGTGAAACCTAATCAAGTCAGAGAGAAAACTTTGAGAGAAAGACAAATTGCATGTATCAAATTAGATGAAATGTCTGCAGCTTTTGAAGAAGCTAAACGAGCAGGTAGATGGGATGAGAAGAGAAAATGCTACAGGGATCCTAAAGGAAATCCGGTAGTAGATTCAAAGAGTGTGGATTTTAAAGCACTACTTGATGTCATTCCTACTGCTGGAGAACTTTACACGAAGACATTTGAAGATAAAAATTATATTCCAAACATGGAGAAGCGAATCAGAGAAGTGATGCTTGCGAGGTTGAAGAACATTGAAGAAAAAGAAATTGAAGAAAATGTTGAAAAGATGATTGATGAATTGAAGAAGATGGCAGAAGAGGCTAGTGATGAAAGTCAACAAAAGATTGATGAGGATCAGAAGAAGACAACAGAAGAAGCTGTGGTGCCAGATCAAACTTAGGTAAAAATTCAAACTGAATCTTCTGAGTCGTCAAACAAAGATAAATCAATGGGTAATAATGATAAAATCAATGAAAAATCTAATAATAAAAATGATGAGCAGTGTAGGAAATGCATGGAAACATGCAGTGCCTGTACTGAAAAAGATGAAAACTTAAGATCCAGAAATGTTGAATTTACTAAAATCGAAAGAGTTTTCAAAGAAAAATGTAAAGAAATGAAAATATTTTGAAACAAAAAGAAGAAGAGCTGACACAAAAATGTAATGTACTTGAAAAAGAAAATGCAATTTTGAAACATATGTGTTCAGCAGACAGTGAAAAATGTTTACAAAAAGAAAACATGGTTCAAGAAATGAAAAAAGAATATGATGTAATGAAAATTTCATATCATAGAGCAAAAGAAGCTTATGAAGCTGTGAAAAGTCAAATGAAACGTATTCAAGCTAGACTTGCACAATATTCTGAAACGTCACAACTTCTTGAAAATAAATATAAAATAAAGCAACAGGTTGTAAATCAATATATTGATGAAGTTGCTGAGCTTAAACGTAAAATGGCTGAATTAGAAAAAGAAAATAATAAACTGCATAGTTATCATGCTTCTTCATACATTCTTGAACGTATTTTCAACATTAAACCAGATGATAATGATTCTGAGAAAAACAAAAAGGGAATTGCTTCAGAGGATCATCAGGTTCCACCACCATTTGAGAAAAAGTTTACATTCTATGATGACGAGAAGGTGGCAAAAGCTTTCGACATGGTTGATAAATTGCCAGATAACATTGATGTAACTTACTCCAAATCTGACGATGTTGGTGATTCAGAGGTGGTAAGTAAGGTAGTTAAAAACGTTTTGAAAGAGGATTCTACCAAAACTGATAAGTCCGAATAACATGATGAAGATGAGGAAAGTTTTCATAAGATTTATCTAAAGAATTTAGAATCTGAGAAAAATGCGAATGATGATTCAATAGGATTGACATATTACATGATTGGATCGGACAAATTATTCTCATATATTGAAGTTCTGATTCAAAATGTGATTGTGGAAAATATCGACAAAGTTTTCAAACTGATAGAAATTGAAAAATATGAAATTGATAAATTTGCCGCAAAAGCGAGCAAGAAAACTTTTTTTAACAAACCTAGTAACAAAAAGAAAAACACAAAGGCTGGGTTGGTTATGAAAAGAAACAGGATCAAAAGAAAAGGGCTGAAAAGAAAAATCTTAAGAAAAAGATGAACTTTGTTCATGGAACACGTTCTGAAGAAGAGAAAGAAATCCGATTTAGTCGACAGACTAATGAAGAATTCTATGCTCAAAAGAAACAACAACAACAGGCCAAAGATGTTTCGAAGAAAACATGCTTTAAATGTCAACAAGTTGGACACGTTGGTCGCAAATGTCCAAATCTGAAGCCTGTTGATGTTCATAAAAAGAAAGTTGATGTTGTGAAACAGAAGTCAACCAAGTTTAAATCAAAACAAACTTGGAGACCAACGACACTCAAATTTGAACCAAAACAGATTTTTAGACCAAAGACTGATATGTCTAAACCAAAACAAATCTGGAAACCAAAGAATGATTTGTCGCAACGAAACATTCCAAATGATTCAAGATTTTACAAAAGGAATGTTTCAAAAGGACAAATTTGGGTAGTCAAGAAACAAGATACTTATGTGAATGAGAAACGGAAAATCGAATCAACCAAGAAGGTTGAAAATAAGAATGAAAAGGTTTTTGTAAAAAAATGACAAAGATTTTTCGAAATTGAATGATTTGTATTGTGTCACAATACCCAAGGTCAAACAGGCCTGGGTTGCATTATTCAAGTAATTGAATTGTGTGAATGTGCAGGTGTTCCTAAAGCAGACATGAAGTCAACACGAGCAAAGGAGCAGCCTGGCACAAGAGGAGGATTCCTATAATTGAGAGTAGGAAGTTTGTTTTGTTAATAATAATAAATAAAACATAAATAAAAAACAAAAGAAAAAATTAGAAAAAATAAAAATGAAAAAAATGGTGTTCTTAAATTTGTAAAAAATCAAAAATTTTGAAAAATATGTTAAGTGAATACGCTGAAACTCGTACGGCTGAACAAACAAAACTTGGTAAAACAAGTTCTTTCAAGTGATTAAACAATGTCAAAATCAGTTTTGTGTTGTAAATCATGGGGGTGCTTTATACGATACAGAGCATGTGAAGCAGAAAATGGATGGCGAGACGAAGCTATCTACATTGGTTTGTTACATTTTAAAGAAAATTTGACAAAAGACAAAAACATAATTTATTTTAAATGTTTTGGATTTTAGGGGGAGTAAAAATTTTGAAAATATAAAAACTTTTGAAAATTTGAAAAAGGCAAAAACATGATAAAATTCAAAAGAGTTTTGTGTAAAAGAGGAAATTATAGTTCATCAGTAAGACAGTCACGACATGCTAAAGAGTTAGAATGTCATATAGTGATAAACAGTCTCATTGATGATATGCCAGTAGGTTTTTACACATTTAGTAAATTTATTTCGAGATATAAACTTAAAATCAATAACTTTCTTAATTCGTGGGGAACATCTCTCGGATATATGGACTTAGTACTCCGAAATTTCGTTTGAGAGATTGCCTGACTCTGAGATATTAGGTCTTTATACTTATTGATATATGGGGTATTATACTTGGTCTTATGATTTTGCGTCAGCAATGGCCTAGACCTTGTATAATGCTTTTGCGCTTAAAACTTTCCCTCTGCATAAAAGTTGAGAAAATATCGAAAGATATATATCAAGTGCAGTTGTAAAGAAGATTCCTAAGTGGAACAGACCTTTAAGTCAAGCCTTCATCTCTTTGATTGAACGGAAGTTCTAACATGAGCTCTCAAGGCCTCACACTAACCAGAGTACATATATCATTTAGGTATATTCCCCTGTAAGACTGAATCTCAGGAATCTTGATACGGGAGTATATTCTTACGTGGGACACGCAAATAAGTTAAGTTTCTTAAAACACTAATCTCCTATCTTGAATGAATTGAAATTTGTGTGAAAAAAATGAAGAGGATCAGTATACTGACAATCTAAGTGAATCGTTTAAAGCTTAAAGTTTATATAGATCAACGGTGCTTGTGATGTGTCATAAACTGATATGATCCTCTGATGCAAAATCAAACAAAAATATGTATGTAAATAGTTTACATTTTAGTACATTCAAAATTAAAAAATATTTTCTTAGTGTTTTAGCATAAATTTTGTAAAAATACAAAAAAAAAAAGATTTTATTTCACGTTTTGTTTCGACAACTGGTGTTGGAAAGCTGAGTTTCAAAATCTAAGTATGTTGAACATGTCTCAGAAAATAAACAAGTTCATTAATTTGAAACTTGAGGTTTTTGAATGTAAAATCTAAAAACAGTTTGTGATAAGCCCAAGGTCACTAATTTGGACTTGGCAGATAATCAGATAAATCAAGGTCATTAAGTTAAACTTGATTATCTGAAAATTTTTGTGGTTTAGGATGCTTTGAATGTCAAATATGTATAGTTATTTGATTGAGGGAATAGATCCGGGTAATCCTGGACATTTGAACTGTTAAATATTTGATCCAGGTGTTTAATCCCGAATTAAGAGCCAGTCTACAATCCTGGGTGACCTAAAAAGCTTTAAATGTAAAAATATATGTGTATAGAGTCAGGTTACCAATCGTAATAATTTCAAAAGTTTTAACTGTCAAATTAACCTTGTTGAGAGCCAGGTTCTTGATTCTAAAGTGGTTAGATATTTTCTCAAGTGATTTGAATTGTCAAATTTTCAGAAAGCCATGTTTAAATCTTAAAAGCTTAACACAAGGGGCAGCCTGAAGAGCGAGTCTAATGAAAGGGGGAGCTGAGGATTCAGAATGCAAAGGGGTGTCTGTGGTGCTGAATTTGGCAAAGCTTATAAAAGATTCAGAGAGAAGATAAAGACAAGCTACGAGATTGACTACAACAATATCCAAGGGGGAGTCTGTGAGTGCATATGTCTATTGCTTCAGTCAATCATGGTATCGTAGCTAACTGATGAGTCAAGACAGGGTTTAATATGTATAACATACTTGAAAGTACACCCACTTAAGTCAAAGAATTAGGTCCGCACGGATCAGTCTTATATAGATCTGCACGGGTCAACAATGCGTGGAATTAGGGTTTGCTAGTTATGGTTGATCCGTGCGCATGTACAATGTGGATCCGTACCAAGAGAGTCCGTCCGCATATAGCTTGATCCGTATGAAGTTGTCCATCCCCAAGTAGCTTTGTGCGAACCTACTAGGCCTATAAATAGGATGTTAGTCTTGTTCATTTGTATCTTTGAGGACTTGAGAGCTATTAATCTGTCCGTTTGTTTTCGTGGTGCTGTAATATCAAATCAGTAATAGAAAACAACTTATAATTAGCTTGGTCTTGTCTGATCCACTCTCGTACTTGGATTCCGCACAAGATACGAGATCTACGCAGTCAATGGTGTATCGGAATCGATCCTAACATGCACGTTCACTACTTAGCAAACCATCTTGATTATTTGGATTTCTTGTAGCGAGCTAGCTTGATCATTTGGATTCATCTTAATGAATCAACAAGATCGTTTACCTTGTGTTAGTGATCTGGGAAGACCATTTGCATTCCTTAGCGATAAAGGGAGATTGTTTGAATGTTTTTAGCGATCAAGCCTTTACGTTTACATTTATCAACAACCTTGTTGATCGTTTACCTTTCCAAACGATCAAGTTATGATGGTTTACATTTCCAAATGATCAAGGGCAGTTTTAAACGATCAACTATACACGTTAACTCTCCTAAATGATCAAGTTGATTTTTTGAGGATTTACCTTATCATTTACTGTTCCAAACAACCTAGCCTAATCGTTTGGACATATTGAGATTGGTTAAGCCGTGCGATGTTGCTGATTCGTTTTGAGGTATTCTACCGTGTCTTGACAAAGACGCGATCATCATCTTAAAAATATATTTTTAGAGAAATTTCCTAAACAAATTTTTTCGAGAATACTAAATAATGGGAGGATGATTGTGGAAAATGTTGGGAACATAATTTTTTGGGACATTACGGGTTCAGTTTTCAGCGTCGAATACAGTTGTTCAGAAACGTGTTGGATTAGTTCGTAATAGTGAAGATGTGTATTATTGAAGATAATGGGGTAGTCATAGATATCAGTACATCTATCAAATTTGATGATGTTATTATTATGGGCCAAGGTGTCAAATTTTCTGTATTTGAAGCTGACGTGTGCGTATATATACATAATATTTTGCAATGAATTACACACGATTGGGTTTTAAATTTATAAAAGTGATTATTACTTTTACATCAAAACACACACGAAAGAGGCAAGTGTACCCCGTCATATATGTAATAAAGTATCGGTAAGAACCAAGTATCGATCCAAGGAAATGGGCGGAGAATTAGTACTAGACCTTTGTCACTAAACTATCGGTAAAAACATAGGTTTTGTGATTTTAAACTAAACTAAAGTAAACATAACCAAAAACATAATAAAAACATAATAGAATATAGATAAAAAGCCTTGCTAAATACACAACCACAGCATGTCAACTAAGTAAGTTTTGGCACTAGAAGCATTCGGTCAATTTTCCATTTTAAGACAATTAGTATCCCTTTCGGGAATCCTAACATGACAATCATTCGGAAAGTTAAAACGATAAACACACTTTAACCACCTAAAATTGTTCTTTAACGTGCAATTGATAAATGTCTATGAAAATCTCTTAAAAATAAGTTAGGCAGCCGTTAGGATTTTTCTAACCTCACTTAAACAAGGAAAGCGACACCGATAAACACAATGCAACCACCGAGAAAAGCATAAACTAGATTAAATCACAACCGAGTTCATTTTACAAATCTTGCACAATAATTCACTAAGATAGCAATTTTGGCCTAAACTACTAACTAAGCTAACAAATCATGGCAAGAATTTATAACGACACCATCTAACCCGTTTAGGTCCTTCCGTGACGGCAAGCTCTCTTGATTAACAATAATTACATTTTATTAAATCATTAACCATTTCTAGTATCATGATGCATACATTTAAACCAAGTTAAACTAGTTAACCAAATTCAAAGTTTACTAATACAAGATTAATTAAGCTTCATTTTTCAACTATCTTAACTAACCAAGCACCAATCATCCAACATAATTACTTATAATCAAGAAATCAATATCAATAACAAGGTTGCAAACTAATCATCAAAGATTAACATAGAAAATACTTCAAAATGTCATTACAAACAAAGTTTAACACACTAATGGTTATAATCTAGCAAGGGATTGTTGTGTTTTTGCCCAAAGGCTACAATAATACATAAATCATAATCTAAGTACTTGAAAGATCAACAAAAACTTGGAAAGATTAGAAAATCAAACCATAAACAAGTACTAGACTAAGGATCCGGGTAGTAATCGAGCTAATCGGGATAATGTGGCTTGAATCCGGGTGAAAGCTAATGCCTCCGGAGCCTGAAAATCGCCTGAGAGCTCTCCAAAAATCCAGAATTTCCCAAGATCACGAGCAGACTGTTTCTGCTGTGTTTTTATAGTTTTTTGCTGTTGCACGGTCGTTCCTCAGAAGGAACGACCGTTCACTTTATTGAATTATTGATGATGGGTCGCCATACTGCATACGTCATCGGATCGTTGACCAGATCTTAAATTGCACGATCGTTCTTCAGGACGGAACGACCGTTCTTCACCTAGTCGCTTGTTTCCCTAGAACGCCCAGTCGCACCGATCGTTCTTCGCCGAGATGATCATCGATGTCGGAGATGCACGACCGTGCATCAGGTGGAACGACCGTTCCACAGGCCCAGTTCAGAATCCTTAACAGAAAGTCCGCAGATTTGTCGTTTTGTCCGGAAAGTCCTCGTTTTTGGTATCATCTTGTCTGGAATGCAGTTTTAGGCCTGTAAACACAAATGTAGATAAATAAGTATCCGAACGACGGTTTTACGGCCAAAAACGCATAAAATAGGGGTAAAACGGGGGACTAAAATATGTGTAAATTAGAGTGTATCAAATCTCCCCACACTTAAACCTTGCTTGTCCTCAAGCAAGCTAAACTAAAAAGCAATAAAGGACATAAACAAACAAGAACGATAATTTACACACTATTTTATTGAAAACTAATATATAAACGGTTAGCCGGTTTGTCGAAAGACAACATCAAAAGATTCAAACCCAACAAGCATATGCAATTTAAAAAGCGACAACCAAGAAGCCGAGACTAAACATTTAATTGACTCACATGTTAATCTTCACACAACTCACAATGTTCACACACACTCGGTTTTATTTATGAAACATACATAAAATGTGTACGTGCAAACACTCAATGCCTCGTCAATGAAATGTGTAATATCATAAGCTTGTCATAAGATCTCGTCTCCACCAACTAACATGCGAACAAGTGTAAATCAAGAGGTCTTTATGGGTTGTAACGTTAGGCTTGGGCGAAGGGTATGGAAGTGGACATTTAAAATGGCGAAAACGGTTAAAACTCGGTAGTAGCGTTTAACTAGCAATAAATAATACAACTTTACATACAAATGCCTTAAAAAGGCGACTAAAGCGCAGTCGAGCTAATCAACAAGATTTTTAACATTTAAGCATTCAAAATTGCTCGATTTCTATCAACTTCACCCTATTTTAGGGTGTTTTATTTTCTGTTTTTTTTTTTTTTTTTTTTTTTTTTACAAACTATACAATGAAATAAAAACACTAACAAGCTAGTTAAACTATTATTTTAACCGAGTTTCAACACTAAAAAGGTTTAAAAACATAAAAAGGCTAAATTTGGTTAAGTAGGCGATAATGTGGGTAAACAAAGGTGAACGGAAAGGCTCGACATGGTTAATCCTAAAGGGTAATATAAGGTGAACGGGAAGCACAACACAAAGAACAAGGTACACAACAAAGGGGTAATCTAAGTGCCTCTATCACGTTTACACAAATCCGCACGTTCATGGTCTTAACAAGCATACTAGTGACAAGTTCTAAATTGCACAAAACATCCGGCTCACTCCTATTTCCGAATTGAACAAATATATAATAATCTAAGCTCAAATATGCTCACGTAACGGAAGGAATGGGTAAAAGTGTGAAAACTATCATGTAAGTCTTTCTTTGTTTGTCACGCTTTCCGGTTTCCTTTATCAAAAATATTTCGCTTGTCGAGTTTTTATCAAGTCCGATGCTTTCTAAAACATAACCAACCGGTTTATTTACCAACATAAATACAAAACACAAGTATTTTTAAATGATTTTTCTGATTTTCTGATTTTTTTTTTTTTTTTTTTTTTTTTTTTTTTTTTTTGAGGACAAACAAAGCTATGTTAACAAAGTTAACCCCCTCCCCACACTTGAACTTCGCATTGTCCCCAATGCGAGACCCGAAATATAGAGAAAGGGATAAAAATACTCCCCTCAAGATGATGTTGGTGCCACGAGACTTCCGAAGCTCTAACTGGTACGTGCTCCGGTCCAAGATCCGATAGATAAAATCTGCAAGTATGTCGTGTACACCCAAAATATAACAGAAAAAGAAAAATCAAACAACCATAATTTACATAAATACTAATATCCAAACAAAACAGAAAGGAAATTGTTTCAAAATACATATCCGGGGTGTTTTAAATACTAAGTCAAAATAAACACCCAAATAAAAAAAAAAAAAAAAAAAAAAAACAAAGTACTGAAACATAAAACACCACCAAGTGCTACCACTCCCGCAAACTACTCATCAGCATCATCGTCATCATGCCTCGTGCCAGATGGGCCCTGATCGCCATAGCTAGGGGGGTTCCATGGTGGGAACTCCGGCGGGTGCTGAAAATAGTTGGGGTATGCGTGATGCATCTCCCCGAACAAATAAGAAAAACCCGCGGACACCCCCTGGTATAGAGTATCCTGGCGCTGCTCTAGTCGGTCATGTGCGGCTCGAAGCTCTGCCTGACTGGCCCTAATCTCGTCCTGGCTGGATCTGATCTGGTCAAAGTATGTACCATGCTGCTCCTGTGTGACACGCATGTCCTGGAACTGCTGGTAAAAAGTAGGCCAATCCTCATGCTGCTGAAATGCATGATGCTGCGGCGAGTGTGGTGGTGTCGGTGGCTGTGGCTCGTGCTGCTCTCCCATCTCTTCGTCTTCATCCTCAAGTTCCTCCTCAGCTGGAGGTAACGGGTCCCATATCTCTCCATTCAAACCCCTCAACCTATCTCTCCCATCCAACTCAGCAATAACCCCCATAAACTTCAAAGACCGGATATCCACATGCACCCCCTCAGTGATCAAAGTGAGACCCCTAAGCACCCCCTGCGTCATTAGTCGCTCATTGTACGCGATCTCAGTCACGTACTGTCCGCCGTGGATCTCACTATTGTGGGTCCGCCCTGAACACTTAACAAAGTATTCAGCCATTCTCGCGGCGAGGTTGATCGGTGCTTTGTCAACCAATGCATAAAGAAAGAGCAAATCAGGCGTTGGACAGTTACCTTGACTGTCCATGCGTCCGCAAATGGAATGGCAGAAAACGTGGTGCATCACGCGCACCAGAGGGTCTCGAAGGCGCGAAGCCTTTGACATCCGTGGGTTGTATGGGCCCCCACCCCCAATAGTGTTACGCGCCCAGAATGCCTCTCGCTCTGCATCATCGGGGAAATTGTACCGATCATTGAAGATGTCGGTATCATCCATGTCCTCCCGCGTATAAATCCCAAGCCTCCGTCCTAGCCGACCCACCGACCATGTGTGCCATCGCCCACACAACCTGAAGGTTACCCGATTCCTCCAACGGAAATCAGGTTCTGTATGTAAAACCGGCTTTTCATACTTATACGAGGCGAAGAATTCGATTGTCAACTCCCGATAAACCGGTCGGTTGCAACCGACCAAGTTTGCAAGTGGGCGGGTCATCATTTCATCTAGGCGATCATACTGGTTGAGGTCACGCATAACCTCCCAGTCCAACCAACGGGGCTCTCCAAACTGATCGCGCCTCGCCCATAATTCATCGCGCTTCGCGATGCATAATGCTTCCTTCTCGATGTTGGGGTTAAATTGTAGGAAAGGGTGATCCATCTGCAATGGGGAATGTTGTTAGGAAGACAGAAACAGGAGAAAAATGAGTTGAAAACAAGCGAGCAGCCACTTATGAAGCTACTGTCCAAACTGTACTGGCAAAATGGCACGGTCGTTCTCCGGATCGCACGGTCGTGCGTCACCGAGAACTAACAGGCCAGACCAGACGATATCGTGAATCAGCCGGCGATGCACGATCGTTCCACCCGAGGAACGACCGTGCACTTCCGAGTCTGCAGACTTCGACCCCTGATCTTAGAACAATCAGATTTTGCAAAATTTTAACAAGTATTGGGTCAACAGGGGTCTGCAAATCAACCGGGTGTTAACGATACTTCGATTTAACAAGGGTTAGGGTTTCGATTTGTTTATGAAGAGAACCCTAAAAATTCCTTGAAAAATCGGAAGAAAACTACACTACAAAGCAAGAAAACAAGAAAACTAACACTAGGGACGTACCGTGCAAAGTTGGGTGCTTGATCGTGCGAAAAAATCGTAGGAAACGGTGAAAAATCGCCTTGGAACGAGCTGCAGCTGCTAGGGTTCGCGACTGATGGTTTTTGCAGCAGATAATGGTATATATAGTGTGCAAAATGACCAAATTGCCCTCAGCCTGTCGCACGGTCGTTCCCCGGAATGGAACGGTCATGCGTCACCGAGGTCGTTCAAACCCAGCAGCGTGTTCTCGGAAATGCACCAATGGTGCGATCTGTCGTTCCGGCGTCCTCGGAATCGCACGGTCGTGCGACCCGAAGAACGATCGTGCATCAGATGCAGATCAGAATTTTTCCGCAGAAGCCATTTTCAGCAGCTGTTTCGGCCGTTTTTCGCCCTTTTTTCGACACACCAACTGTTCTAATAATATTACAATACAGAACCTTCGCCCGGCACGTACGGAAACAAAACAAACAAACGAAAACTACCTAACTAACCTAAATTACGCTAAAATTACAAAAACAAATAAAAGGACAATTTTGCCCTCATAGCGCCAAAGACGCTCCTGCTGCATTTTTGTCGGCGAGTCAGCAGCGTAGACTCATGCTAAATTTTTGTCGGCGAGTCGATAGCAAGACTCCATGCTAAATTTTTGTCGGCGAGTCGATAGCAAGACTCATGTCCCCACACTTTACGTGTGCGGGCCATTACCACGCCCCTTCGGATTCTGCTCCGTGTTGCCCGGAAGACCACCCGGGGGTCTCTCCGACAACATTTTCGCCAACTGGCCCACTTGATTCTCAACATTCTGAATGGAAGCCTTTTGACTCCGCATTTCTCCTTCATTGACCAAGAACCGCTCCTCATGCTGCTGATATCGCTTTTCAGCCATTTGATTAGCACTATTGGAGTTGTTCAGCAGTTGTGCCATCATTTCCTCTAACTTTACATTGCTTTGAGAGGCGTGCGGCTGTGAACTGCTTCCCGAGCCTTGATTATGATATTGAGGCTGGAAGGATTGACCATGAGAATGTTGTGGCGCGGGAGCATGTTGAGCAAAACCGGGTGCGTTTTGGTTCCCAGAACCAGATTTCCACCCAAAGTTTGGGTGATTTCTCCACCCTGGATTGTACGTGTTGCTGTAGGGGTTATTTTGGGGCCTGTTTTGATTGCCCATGTAGTTCACCTCTTCGTGACCGGTAAACATAACACCCTGCTCACACGTACCTGGCACATGTGACACTCCACACTGGTCACATCCAGGGCCAACTTGCGCGGCTGTTTGGGATTTATCGAATTTCGTCGCCAGAGCTGAGATTTGAGCAGTAATGGCTGTGTAATCGTCCACAGCATGAGCTCCTGGGCGAGATGATGATGATGTAGCCCGACCTCTATCGCCTTCCCGACGCGAGCTGGATTTTAACGCGGCTTTCTCAATAATATCATACGCTTCATTTGGCGTCTTAGTTCCGAGATCGCCTCCCGCGTTCACGTCTAATCGCTCCTGTGTGTTGTAACTGAGCCCCTGATAGAACGTTAAAACCAGCTGTCTCTTGGAGTAACCGTGATGTGGCACATCAATCAATAAATCCTTGAATCTCTCCCAAGCTGTATGCAACGACTCACCCTCGTCCCGGTGAAAAGATACAATTCGGTTTCGTAGCTTGTTCGTTTTCTCAGGTGGAAAGTATTTATGCATAAACTGCTCCGCCAACTGATTCCAGGTCCTGATGGACCCGGCTGGGAGTGACATAAGCCAAGCTCTGGCTTTATCACGCAATGAAAACGGAAACAACCTCAACCGAATTGCGTCCTCCGAAACATCCCTAATCTTGAATGTGGAGCAAACATGGAGGAAAGCCGCAATGTGTCTCCCGGGATCCTCGTGCTCACGCCCGTCGAACTGCACTGAATTCTGCACCATGTTAATAATACTAGATTTTATTTCAAATGAAGGTGCATCAATAGTGGGTCTAATAATACTGGGCTCCAAGCCCTCTCGTCCGGGCTGATTCGTCTCATTCAAAGGTTGATTATCGTCTGCCATGGTCGCGTTTCTTGCTGCCCCTGAGCCCTCGGCTTCAATGGGTACCACCTGCTCCTGCTCACCTGCTGCGAGTATCCGCCCGACTGCACGAGATTTCTCACGAAGACGTCTCCTCAGATCACGCTCGGGCTCGTCTGACGGCTCAATAGGATTGGGAGCTGGGGTCGAGAACATTAACCTGCAAACGACAATTTAACACGGTGAATATTTTATTCATAAAATAATAATTCTGCTTTTTTTTTTTTTTTTTTTTTTTTTAGCTGAATAGAAGCAGAAAATTATTAGAAATGGGCTGAAAATTTTATAAAAATCCGAAAAATTGCCCGAAATTTTATAAAAATTCAACAAAATAAATAAATGAATCGAGTAATACAAAAATGGCTTTAGGGTGCCGAAAACCCAAAGAATAAGTAAATAAATAAATCCGGATCAAATAAATAAATGGAACAAAAATAATCTCGAAAATGAATAAAATGAATTAAAAGCAAGAAATATTAACAAAAAAAAAACAAATAAATAATCAAGAAAGTATTCACAAAAATTAACAAGTATATACGCCGATAACACAATGACTCGGGTCGTTCCTAAAACTCGCCATTTCCCCGGCAGCGGCGCCAAAAACTTGACGTGTGCGTATATATACATAATATTTTGCAATGAATTACACACGATTGGGTTTTAAATTTATAAAAGTGATTATTACTTTTACATCAAAACACACACGAAAGAGGCAAGTGTACCCCGTCATATATGTAATAAAGTATCGGTAAGAACCAAGTATCGATCCAAGGAAATGGGCGGAGAATTAGTACTAGACCTTTGTCACTAAACTATCGGTAAAAACATAGGTTTTGTGATTTTAAACTAAACTAAAGTAAACATAACCAAAAACATAATAAAAACATAATAGAATATAGATAAAAAGCCTTGCTAAATACACAACCACAGCATGTCAACTAAGTAAGTTTTGGCACTAGAAGCATTCGGTCAATTTTCCATTTTAAGACAATTAGTATCCCTTTCGGGAATCCTAACATGACAATCATTCGGAAAGTTAAAACGATAAACACACTTTAACCACCTAAAATTGTTCTTTAACGTGCAATTGATAAATGTCTATGAAAATCTCTTAAAAATAAGTTAGGCAGCCGTTAGGATTTTTCTAACCTCACTTAAACAAGGAAAGCGACACCGATAAACACAATGCAACCACCGAGAAAAGCATAAACTAGATTAAATCACAACCGAGTTCATTTTACAAATCTTGCACAATAATTCACTAAGATAGCAATTTTGGCCTAAACTACTAACTAAGCTAACAAATCATGGCAAGAATTTATAACGACACCATCTAACCCGTTTAGGTCCTTCCGTGACGGCAAGCTCTCTTGATTAACAATAATTACATTTTATTAAATCATTAACCATTTCTAGTATCATGATGCATACATTTAAACCAAGTTAAACTAGTTAACCAAATTCAAAGTTTACTAATACAAGATTAATTAAGCTTCATTTTTCAACTATCTTAACTAACCAAGCACCAATCATCCAACATAATTACTTATAATCAAGAAATCAATATCAATAACAAGGTTGCAAACTAATCATCAAAGATTAACATAGAAAATACTTCAAAATGTCATTACAAACAAAGTTTAACACACTAATGGTTATAATCTAGCAAGGGATTGTTGTGTTTTTGCCCAAAGGCTACAATAATACATAAATCATAATCTAAGTACTTGAAAGATCAACAAAAACTTGGAAAGATTAGAAAATCAAACCATAAACAAGTACTAGACTAAGGATCCGGGTAGTAATCGAGCTAATCGGGATAATGTGGCTTGAATCCGGGTGAAAGCTAATGCCTCCGGAGCCTGAAAATCGCCTGAGAGCTCTCCAAAAATCCAGAATTTCCCAAGATCACGAGCAGACTGTTTCTGCTGTGTTTTTATAGTTTTTTGCTGTTGCACGGTCGTTCCTCAGAAGGAACGACCGTTCACTTTATTGAATTATTGATGATGGGTCGCCATACTGCATACGTCATCGGATCGTTGACCAGATCTTAAATTGCACGATCGTTCTTCAGGACGGAACGACCGTTCTTCACCTAGTCGCTTGTTTCCCTAGAACGCCCAGTCGCACCGATCGTTCTTCGCCGAGATGATCATCGATGTCGGAGATGCACGACCGTGCATCAGGTGGAACGACCGTTCCACAGGCCCAGTTCAGAATCCTTAACAGAAAGTCCGCAGATTTGTCGTTTTGTCCGGAAAGTCCTCGTTTTTGGTATCATCTTGTCTGGAATGCAGTTTTAGGCCTGTAAACACAAATGTAGATAAATAAGTATCCGAACGACGGTTTTACGGCCAAAAACGCATAAAATAGGGGTAAAACGGGGGACTAAAATATGTGTAAATTAGAGTGTATCAGAAGCTTAACGTCAAATTTTCCACATTTGGGCTACACCATTAAATCATCCCATTTGAAGCTACATCATCAAAGTTTCCTTATTTTGAGATTAAAAAGTGTGAATTTACCAAGAATGCAGGGGAATAGGATTTTCAAAAATTGATTAATTCATGGGAAATTCGAGTTGGATTGCAACAATTTTCGGGTGGTTTTATGACAACAGTCGTATGGTAATTCATATTATCTCAGCACTTTAGTGTGTTCATAAAATTGAAGTTCTAGTCTTCCTGAAGCTGGTTTGCATTCGATATTAGTAGTTCAATCTTTTGAACACCTAGTTTTCATGGGTGCTTTTGACGTCGGATCATTGGCAATACCGTAATAGGGTTTGATTGTGACGACTCTACATGGAAAAGACCACATAATTGATTTTCAGCATATGGTTTATTCTTTGAACTACCCATTAGGGAATAATGATGTTTGAAAATCACATCGGTTACCAAATGCATTTCACGAAGAGGACTACACAATTGATCTTCGAAGAATGTTTATCTTTATGCTTTGAAGATCACATTGTGTTATCAGACGATTGGGATCCACTGAAGGTTTGCATTGTGTCGGAATCACCATTTTTTTTTATCCAAACAATGATTATTGATGAGCTGAAATTTTGATAACCAAAATGGGATTTCAGGTTTTTGTGGGCTTTAACTTATTTGATGATGATCAGTGTAGTGTTCAAAGTTTCTATCAATTGTTGGTTGGGTTTTGAAGATTAGAGGATCGAAGCAATGGTGAAGTTGCATTACACCAAACACGAATGGGGTTAATGTTGAGATGGAGAAGTTGTAGTGATTGGTTTCAAGTTTGTTAATTCTCATGAAGATTGAAATGTGTTAACCAGAGGATCGTGTCATTACCGTGCAGAGGAATTCTGATTGTGTTGGAGTTTATGAGACAAAATTGACAACCTGTTGCAGATGTCTGAAAGACCGAGCCTTTATCATTTACCGATTAGTAGAAATGATTGATCAGACGTAAAGCTAGCCCAGGTGGAGGTGATGGTAGTCGATAAATCTTGAGTTTTTGACTAATCAAATATGCGTACTTTTAGGGGGAAGTCTGATACAGAAGCTTCAAAGATTTGGTTTTGTTGCAAAAACTCGAGTCAAAGTTTATGCAAAGCCAAAACATCATTCAAAGGGGAATATGTTGACGCATGTGTGATGACATCAACAGATACATGACTGAATTTGTAGCATATTAAGGACAACATTCGACAACAACGTCTTAGGGGAAATTTGTTAGTGCATTTTGGGATGTCCATCGATGTTCGAATAGTTTAGATTATAGTTGTATGTTGAATAGTGTATTTATAAGCAAATGATCAGGCTGATCCTTTACATTGTAAACCATCAGGATGAATTTTTAAGGTTTGCAGCTTGATCATTTAAAGTCTAAATGATCAAACCACCTTATAAATACATGATCATTTGCATTTATCATTAACTCTATGATTTTGTCATATCATTCAAGAGGGAGAGAATGTGTGTAGGTGTGAGGGGAGATCAGAAGAGATGATCTCTCGGTATGTGTGATGTAAATTCTTTCGGTATAGTAAATCTTTGTCAGTTTGTTCGTTCTCATTTATCTACCGAATTTGTTCGTTTTATCTCTCCGGATTCAAGGGACTTGATCCAAAACGTGTACTTTTACAAACTTCACCATAAAGTTACCGACTCTATTTCATACAACCATACAACAGTATAGACTCCATGTCTGCTACGTTGTCGCGCTCCCAACAAGATCTCGTAAATAATGCTAGTAACAACTTTTACCATAAATTATTTAGCGTCAATCATCAGTTGTTTATTACCATTTTAATGAATCAATCTTAAACACATAATATCAATCAATCAATAATCACGAATAAGCAAGCAAGTACTCCATATAGGGTTCCATTTAAGGTGGCGTGCATATAAGCCCAAAGTAGTAAAAAGAGGGCATCTAGAACTTACCTAGGTGTTATCCTTGTACTGTCAACAACGTACAACATTGACCCTTAAATGCTAGTCAACTGGTGAAAGATTCATTTAGTTCGGGTAACCCAGTAACTTTAACTCTTAAAACCTAGCTAATTGTAAGACTTTCTCATGCTAGCAAAATATAACTTTCCAAGTGGGCAACAATTTTCCACCAATTTACTTTACGCCAACCAACATTTAGCTGACCGTAACAATTTTCGACCATCAATTCATCTCTCTACTTAATACATTCTTTTTGCTAAAAACATACATTTCGCTGAACATGTATATTTAGTTAGGTATAAAACTTTCATTGGGATGAACGTTTTGCCGGTTCATACATTTCTCCAAGAACATGTTATTTGCTAGGTTTCAATCATTTTGGTGAAACACACTGACATGCGTAAGAGTGTATATAAAAAGTGGTATCTTTCAGTTAGTTTTCACACTGGTTCAAGTACTAATATCTAGAAAACATGATAAGATACTACCACTTTATACTTCATGTTGTGGAAAGTGCACCCATCGTAGGTGTAATATGGTGATGATAAGATTCCAAGGTCGGTCAAGGATACAAAAGTTTTTAGTACCGAGTTGTCATCAACGTGTAGTCAAGCCTTTTATAAAGGTAAACATAAAAATGAATAACTAGATACTTTGTAATAAATAATAAAAAAAGTTGTGGAGTTCTTTTTTATGGACCCTCTCACACTCAACCATATTGGTTTAAATCAGCAAGGAAACGTCCCGCAAAGTTGGAGCAAACAACAACGATATTGCTAAATCAGCAGGGAAACTATATAACATTTTGGTTTAGTATCAAGTAAAAAATAGTCATAAGGGGTTTTATGACCCATCACTATAGACCTCTAGGCTTGTTCCTATCTCCCCAAGAGTAGTGACGATAATATAAACTAAGTCCTCGGCATCTTTATCTTATCTCCACACTTTGGCAAATATTTACCAAACCCAAAGTCCCATACCAAAACCTTTAACCCTTTTTCAAGCGATCAACATGTTCGACACCACATAAACATAGAAAATATGAATGTTTTGTGTTAGCACAAACACACTATTATTAGTATGATTATAAGAATTTAGAAAACTCACTTTCAATATGGTATTCTTAACTTAAAGTCATTAACACACATACCCATTGTTAATCCATAGGTTGTTTTAGTTAACACCCCATCAACCAGATTGCTTCCCCCAAACACCCACAAGAACCTTAGCAAATCATGGCTTCAAAGATAGTTTTTAACATACTTGAAAGGATTATATTAATCATTACAAGATTGATAATTACTTAATGATGTTCTTACAGTTCTTAATGATTACAATGATTAGAGAAAGTGGGCAGAAGAAGAGTGTGTTGTGGGAGAGAAGGAAAGCATTAAGCAAATGATTGGGGAGGTGGAGAGCTCTATTTATAGTGCTGGTGGCGAGGCATGGGGCATTCCTGGATGGCACGATCCATGCCTGGATGGCACGATCCATGCCTTGACATTATGATCGGGCCTTTAGTTGGGATATAGGCATAGAGCGTGTCCCATCGACATGGTATGTGGTCAGCTTTATGGGCCCCACTGGATCATTAAAAAACCTCTAAGAAATATATTACCATTTAGTGGTCGAGGCATGACCCATACCTTCAGGGCATGGGGCGTGTCTCGCCTTCTTCAGGGCTGGATTCTAGAACGATCCTTCAAAATATGCTTGTTCATTTTAGGTTGAGACACATGGAATGCTTGGGAGGTATGGAGCGTGCCTGGACTCCATGTTAACAAGTATTCTGTTTTCACCCAGAATTGTTTCAAGTGTTCAGTTTGGGCTCATTTTGCCCTAAAAATAAAAAATAAACTAATTTAAGCTTATTTCAAATATATTTCCACCAAAACCAATAAAAAATGGGTTGATTTTGATAGCAAAAATATGTATATTTATATGCATATCACACACTTTTCACTACAAAGCTCCTGAAATGTACCTAAAAAACCTAGTCGATTAACAATGGTTGTTGTGCTAGATATGGCCTCGTTTTGAGACAAGATCCTAATTATATCATTGGAAATGTATTATAGAGTATGAGTTGGCTACAAAGCCAATTTTTTCCTACAAGGTGTAGGAAGCCACCACATAATGAGAGGTGACAAGTAGTTATTTTAATGAAAAGGGTAAAAGGTAATTTGATATTTATTCTATTTATGGTATATATTTGTTATAACCAACACATGATAAATTTAAGGAAACTAAATATCACATTGAAATTGAATTGACAGTTATATTAGCATTGATTCATTATTTATCATTCAAGTCGCAATTCTTCTTCTTCTTCTTCTTCTTCTTCTTCTTCTAAAGTGGTTCGCTCTAAAAAAAACCATGGCGTCACAGTGTGTTTTATCACAAAAACACACTGCTGTGAACACATCTACGTTGTCTTTTAGTAGTCAGTAATTGGTTTGTCACGTTGTGTTTTATCAGTCAATAACTGGTTAGTCATTGTGTTTTATCACTAAAACACACCTAGTATCTAACATTAAGTGCAGTAAAACACAGTAGTATGATCAAACTTTAAAAAAACACCTTGTCTTCAACAAAGCATACTAAATACATGTATATGCAAGATCTAATCACAATGTAGCTTTAACACATCATTCCTTAAAACAATATCAATGTAAAAAAACAACACCTTTACCAAGTTAGCCACTTGTTCGTCACATTGTGTTTTATCACTAAAAAAACTACTATGAACACATCTAGTATCCAACATCAAGTGCAGTAAAACACAATATTATGGTCAAACTTTAAAAAACACAATGTCTTTAACAAAACACACTGAATACATGTATAGCATGATCTAATCACAATGTAGCTTTAACATATCAATCCTAAAAACAATATCAATGTAAAAAACAACACATTTACCAAGTTAGACACTTATTCGTCATATTGTGTTTTATCACTAAAACACACTACTATGAACACAACTAGTATCCAACATCAAGTGCAATAAAACACAGTACTATGGTCTTCTCTTACGCCTATATTTCATGCCGAATTTGTAATCTTGATCCATGATTCTAACTAATTTTGGTATGCAAGATGGTTATCGATAGTGGGTTTTAGATAGAGAGAAGGAAATGCACGAGATTATAGGAGGTGTGTTATTTTTGGCAGTTATTCGATTGATTTAAAAAACGGTAAATAACCAAAATCCCCTAACCTATTATAACAATTAATTAATGGCACACAAATATTACAAAATGCCACCAACTTAATCTCAACCATTAAACACACCCATCTAATGGCCAGGATCGCTTCCTACACTTTGTAGGAAAAACACACTTTGCGTAGGAACCCCACTCATGTATTATAATCGATCAATAACATCATTTAGTGTATTAACCATCCAAACATGTAAGTTTTTACGTGATTCTCACCTTGAAATCGAGGGACAACAAATCGAGCTTCAGAACTTCCAAAAACTAACTAAAACTAGTCCTTTCATCCTCAAAGGAGAAATTGACATAACAACGTGATCTATGTTTCAAACCACACGGTCCATGCTTCTTTCCATATTAAGGTTTGCGGTGTTGCAATTTCCATTACACCTTTCACGGGCTCGCCATAATTTCCCATACCTATTTTTTAAGTCTACGCATTGTTATTACTTATTAAAATTTAGGGTGTTACATCCTTTTCTTTTTTGGTCTTCGCCTTCCCCACCTAAGTAATTCGATTATATATCTTCCTCGCAACATGATCTTTTGCTCGTGCTCTTTTACATTCAAAACCACGTCTCTCTTTATATATATATGTGTGTGTGTGTGTCTTTACGTTTCTTTCTGTATGTATATGAGATTGAACACCTCCAATAGAGCAAATGTCACTCAAGATGCCTTTTCGCTTAAAAAATGTAGCATTATCAAACAACTATTCCCTTCCCCTTTATAAAACAATTGGAAAACTTCAAGAACCATTTAGGTACAATTAAGAAAACTTCAAGATATGGAAATATTAAATGAAAAACCTGTGTTCCCTTGAAATTTGTTCAACGTGACACATCTGCGATAAACACTATTATTATCGTTACCCTAGTCGACCTTAATTGGCCTTATGGTTTAAAAATCCTTATAGTTTAGTAGTTCAAATTTAAATATGATCCTCTATAAATTTGTTTGAAATAGTGGTTTGGATTAATTATCGTGACAAAGAAGTATCTGGAAAATCAATGAAACTACAGCAAGATCCCTCAATGATAAAGATAGTCACGCAATGGAAACCTCCATAGACACCATCAGAGATCCGCAGTTTTCTAGGATTAGCCAGATACTACAGGTTGTTTATGCAGGATTCCTTAAAGTTATATTCACCCTTGCCGAAGCTAAAAAGGAAGGAAAGAAAGTTCGAATGGGGTCTAACGCAAGATCAGACCTTCTAGGAGTTAAATGAAAGATTGACACAGACACCAGTTTTAACCTTGCATGACGGAAAGGAGGACTTGGTGGTGTATTCGGACATCATACCAAGGACTGGGATGCATGATTATGCAAAGGGGAAAAGTTAGCTTATGCTTCACGATAGTTAAAGCCACACAAGATGAACTACTAAATTAATGATTTAGAATTGTCCATAGTTATATTTGTAACACCTCGTTTTTTATAACTTCCTTTATTTAGAAAGCTCACCTTGTATTCCATTTACGGAAAATCGTATTCCTTCGAAATCACATTCCGTTGCTAATCAGTATAAATCGACACTTTTATCGTAGTAAAACTTAATCACTTTATTTAAATTATACTTCGTTTAATTGTACTTGTTTCGTATTCAAATCATATACACACTTGATACCTATGCAGTTAATAGCGGCACTATAGCGGTTAGCGGACACCTGGGCTTGTAGCGGTCGAAATAGCGGTTGGTCATAGCGGTTCCGCTATTAGCGGCGCTATAGCCCGCTATTTGAAGACCTGTATAGCGCCTACTGCACCGATTTTAGCGGTCAGCCCAAACTTAAGGAAAAGCCCACTTTTATTAATTAAACCCATTACAGTAAAAGGCCCAAATGTTTGATAAAACCTAGACAAAACCAATAAAACCTAAATTAATTATGTATGATGACCAATGTTCTGGAGCGCACACTGGTTTGAGGTCGCTGGAAGCACTTCTTCATCCGAATCGAAGCTAAATCTTTCAATTGCTGGAAGCTAGTGTCTCGTCTGATACTCAGAGTTCATCTTGGTTTCGAATTTTTTTCTCTTCTTCAGTCTTCAACAGCCATCACAGGTACTAGTGTTAAATACTGTTAATTCTTAAATTAAATAACACATGTATTAGTGTTCTCTTCAATCTTCAAAGTTACTGTTAGTGTTTGTAACTTAGTTTGGTATTGATATGTTATATTGATTGAATGAGAAACAGGGGCCAAAGTTACTGTTAGTGTTTGGAACTTAGTTTAGTATTGACATGTATTAGTGTTCTCTTCAGTCTTCAAAGTTACTGTTAGATTATGTTAGTGTCTTTGTATTACTCGTCTTTGTATTAGTGTTACAGTTGCAACTTGCAACAGGTTTGTCTGTTTGATTGTGTTACTGTCTTACATTAGGTTAGATTATTTGCAATAGGTTTTTGATAATGGATTGTCCAGCTCCTTCTTCACATGCATCTGTGAACCTACAAACACTAATACGGTATCGTCTGATGCCGGCACTCATACTGGGGGTGCTAGCAAAAAAAGTTTAAGTGGAGATATGGCTTGGGAATGGGGAGAGCAAAGAGACCCCTTGAAAAAACAGCACGTCTGGTGTACACTATGTGATAAGAAGATATCCGGAGGAATCACATGACTCAAGCAACATCTTACTCATACCGGAGGACAAGTCACCGGTTGTACGAAAGTGACTGTGGATATTCAGAAGCGAGTCTTAGCATCAATTAAGGAAAAAAGATAAGATACAATTAGAAAGGAAAAGAAATTTACAAATTCTTAGATAAAAAACGGTTGATCTTTCTGATGAAGATGAAGATGAGGATAATTTACAAGAAGTTAGTACAAAAAAAATGTTTTAAAGAAAAAGAAATTTGTAGGTGCTAGTAACGTGCGAGGTGCTATGAATAACATATTCAAGACTGATTACGGAAAAACAACGCAAAATACATTGGATAGAAACAATCCAATAAAGGAGAAGTTAAAGATGAATGCTTGGGATAAAATTCCAACTTGGGCTTATTCGGTTGGTTTAACCCTTTAATGCCGTACGTGATGAAAGTTTCCAAGACATGATCCATGCCATTGGAGAATATAGAAGAGGTATTTTATGTGATTAATCTTCATTGGTTATTTGATTATTACTATATAACTTAGTTTTATTACTTTATATTAGGTATGCTAGCTCCATCTTATCATAATATTCGAGTGACGTTGATGAAAAAAACGTTTAGAAGAAACGAAACAATTTGTGGATTCGTTTCGGCCACATTGGGAAGAATATGGATGTAGCATTATGTCCGATTTTTGGACAGACGGGAAAGGAAGGTGTTTGATAAACTTTTTAGTCAATTGTCCTCGTGGAACGGTATTTTTGAAATCAGTTGGTGCATCCGAGCATGTGAAGAATGCTGAATTAATTGTTAAAATGATAATGAGGTGATAGAAGGTGTTGGAGAGGCGAATATTGTGCAGGTAGTTTTATATTTCTAGTAATTTTATTTATTATTTTTACTTTCTCTTCATTTTGTTAATTGAATTCGTTATTGTTTCTTATAGTTTATTACAGATAATGGGTTAAACTTTAAAGCCTCAGGAAAAATTTTAGAAGAAGAACACCCTAAGATGTTTTGGACTCCTTGTGTAGCACATTGTGTGAACCTCATGATTCAAGATATCGGTGAGAAAATACCAAAGATAAAGTCTGCTTTGACTGATGCTAGAGCAATTATGGTTTACATTTACAACCATGGAAGGATTCTTAATATGATGAGGAAGTTGATGAAAAACAAGGAGCTACACAGGTCTTGTGTAACTAGATTTGCAACCCAGTTCTATACCCTTCAAAGTATCCACGAGAATCGACATCATATTCAAGTGTTGTTCGTTTCCGAAGAATGGAGGAAAAGTGACTTTGCAAATAAGGCAGTTGAAAAGAAAGTCGAGCGAATAGTTACAAAAACAGAATTTTGGGATAATGCACACCTAGCTTTTCAAGTGCTAGCTCCGTTGGTGGATATGGTTAGATTGGTTGATACAGAAGAGAAGTCGTGTATGGGTTACATCTATGATGCAATGTCTAGAGCAAAGGAGCAAATCAAGAAAAATCTAACCGATGAAAGACTGATAACTAAAGTTTGGAGTTTCATTCAAACAAGATGGTCTGACCAACTTCATAATCCGTTACATGCAGGTGACGCGTGTGAAGTATCGTGTAGTTTTTAATGTATATTTTAAGCCCTTTAACACTTTTTAGCCAAGTTTTAAATTTATAAAACACGATATTTACTAACACTAAACACACATATGGGCAAGTGCACCCATCGTGAGCGTAGTATAGTGTTGGTAAGATACCGAGGTCGTCCAAGGACACAAGAGCTTTTAATACCGGTTTATCCTCAACGTCTAATCAAATCAAAAGTTTAAAAAAGGTTTTAAACTAGAAAATAAAAAAAACTAAAATGCTGAAAAATAAAAATAAAAATAAAACAGATAGACAAGATGAATCACTTGGATCCGACTCGTATTTAGTGTAACCTTTGATTATTTCCGCACTTTTGCACTTTTTAAGAGATTATCTTAGTTATAGTAGTAGGCCCCTCTTCTAAATGTGACGTTACACTCAACCCAGTAGTTTGAGTCAGCAAGGATACAATCCTAAAGGGTTGGATTATTGAAAGATAATTAATTAAGTTATTAATGCATATTGTGGTAGGCCCCTCTTCTGGAGGTGACGTTACCCTCGGCTAAGTAGTCTGAGTCAGCAGGGATATAGTCCTAAGTAGCCGGGTTAAAGTTTTAATAGTAGTTTACATATGAGGGGATCAAGGAGTTCGGACCCCCTGCCATCCAATACCAATGGGTATTGAAGGAGGTCCTACTAAAGTTGACCCAGGTCCTTGCAGGATCTATACATTGAACAAGGCAAGACTCTTACCAAACCGTTCCCTTAACCCCCAACCAGGTAGCCAACATACCTCCATATAGACCGTGGAGATATGAATGGTGAAAATCTTTTATTTTATATAGACAGTAAAATAATGCCAAGACACCACAGACAAACGATTAGGAAGACTCACCTTCAACATAAGAAACTAGTTATTAAAGTCATTAATACATAACCAAATAAAAAGTGCGAAAAGATTAAAAATAAAAAGTATTACACTAAACACTTGTCTTCACAAAGTGATGTAAGAGACTTAGGCAAACATGGACTTTGATTGTCAAGAACTCTTACGATCAATCTTGGATCCCGAGACTACTACACACACTCTATGATGGATGATGGTGGTGGATGTGGGTTGTGATGGTGGTGGTGGGTGAAGTGTGAGAGAGGTGGTTTGTCAAGGGATGGTTTACAAATGAGCCAAGCACCCCTATTTATAGCTTGCACAGAAGCCCGGGCACGGCCCCGTGTCCACCCATCTTCTCTTTCTTCATTAAATGCAGTTTGTCTGCATTAGTTGACCACGCCCCCGTGTCCGCTGGGTACGACCCCCTGTGCAGAAGCGTATCTGTACTATCAAGATTTTCCTAGATTCTACGAATCTTAGAGTTGACCACGGCCCCGTGTCCGCTGGACACGCCCCCGTGGTGGGTGATAGAAGCTTCTACAACTTTGTCTTTTCTGCAGACACTTGGGCACGCCCCCATGCTCACTGAGCACGGGGCGTGTTCAGCCTTCTGTTCTCTTGTTTTTGCTTTGGAGGATGCTGTCGAGGGGTCGGGCATGCCACGTTTATTCCTTTTCTTGTATTTATGCTGGATTTGGCTGCATTTTTGCTTCTTTTGTTCATTTAAGCTCTATTAACCCTAAAAATACAAAAGGAAGACAAAAGCACACTTTTCCAACAATAGTACTAAAAAAGGGTTATTTTTATGCCTCATTTGATGTAATTTATATGTTGCATTTTGTGCACATCAAATACCCCCACACTTGAATCTTTGCTTGTCCTCAAGCAAAACTCTTTATTTTGTGGCTTACACTCTCAAATGGAATGGGTAGAAGAGAAGGTTTTTGGGCTTGTCATAGAATGTCGGGATTTCCAAGATTCTTTATTAAGTTTTATTTTTATTTATTTACAGTCCTATTCGTCATGATTTATTTAAAACATTACATATGATAAATTACTTATTAGGGCATAACATGCCTTTTTAAAATTCCATTTATATACAAGTTCACATACCTCACGGGGGATCACTCAACACTCGGCCGAAGGTGTATTTTTGTGAAAACTCTCGAGAGCGGCATGGAACTTAGTTCTACCATAAGCTTGCCAAGCGATCAATCCTCCTCCTTTTTAACAATATACCTTTGTAAATATCAATAGGACTTTTGGGGGAAGGGTTGGGCTTGGGTTAAAGGTAGGTGGTTGGGATAGTGGTTAGTAGAAAAGGGCGAAAGGCGTAAAAAGATTCGGTTTTCGTAAGACTTTTATTTTTATGACTTTTTATTCTAATGAAGCATTTCCTTAAACAAAGTTCTTTTTGATGAACTTGTTTGTTTATTTCTTTTGGCTTCATTGTCATCATCAAATTTTTTTTTTTAAGGAAGTCATAAGAAAAACCGAGCTTTGTTACTAAAATAAAGGGTTTAAAATGAAAAAAGGGTTTTAGTGGGTAAAAGGGTGTTTGTTTTGGGTTAAGAAATGAAAAGGTTTATGCTCAAAAGGGTTAACTAGGGGGATTTTGGGTAGGTGGTAAAAAAAAAAAGAAAAATAATGGTGTTGAAAGAAAAAGGGTTAGTCCTAATGCCTCCATCATTTACTTACTTGGGTTTAAGTTGGTAAGGACCGGGAATGTATCGTCATGGCAAGTTCTAGAGTCGTAAGAACCAAGCGGCTATTCACACAAGAAACGAAAAATGAGCATTTAGTTTAAAGATGTGTATTTATATGCTCAATAAAGGATCAAAACTCACTTTTTGTGGGAATGAGTTTTTATGTGATCAAGTATATATAATCAAATTTTAACTAGATTTGTCATGCCGTTTCATAATTTTCTTATGTTGGTTCTTTTTATCACGACGCTATCGGTTGTAAATTTGTAAAAATATCACCTTTTATGAACCTGAAATTCCCAAATAAAACCTAGACAAGTAAAAAAAACGAAAAGTTTTTTGAAAAAAATTGGGGTGTTTAGCGGTTCCATTAGAGTTTTGTGTAAGGCTTGTAGTTAGGACTTGCAAAAATTCAAGGTTTTAGCATCCCCCCACACTTAAATTACAAATTATCCTCAATGTGTCCCAAAAATAAGTTTTTAGGTTGATTGAATGTGTAAAAAGATGTGAAAAAGCAAAAATTTATGTTACTGGGCGTCTGGACACGGCCCCGTGGTGTCCGGGCACGGCCCCATGTTTAGATCGCCAGTAACAGAAAACAAAATAAAGTAACAGAAGGCTGGACACGGGGGCGTGTTCAGTGAGCACGCCCCGTGTCCAGGTACCTGAACTGGGCATTTTTCTGCAGATGGTTGAGCACGGGGCGTGTTGGATGAGCACGGCCCCGTGTTGAACTTGCTGTAATGAAGAAAAATCTACGGGAGGCTCTGTTTTTGTGCATGGGGTGTTGGTTCAAGCTTCCCTTAGTATTCTTCACCATCCCGAGTGTGTTTTACCCATTACATCATCATCCAAACACCAAATAGAACCATCATTCATTAAAACTAACGCATTATATAGGTCCAAAAACTTTAAAAACAACGCAGAAAATAAAATTTAAAAGTCCTAAGATAGATAGGTCAAGTGGTACATAAAATCATCCTAAGGAGTTCTACTTTAATAAGAATCTAAAGGTTTCGTAGAACTCCGGACCGAGGGGTATTCCCTTAAAGCCATTCCTCTATCTCTCTTGGGAGGAAGAAGGCGGGCTCATTTTCCTCAACATCTTGAGGAGGGGGAGTGACACCAACCGGAACCCCTTGTAGTATGTCTCGAGGGGGTTCCGGGTGTATGGTGTACCATTCGGCCGGTATGATGACTTCCGGTACCACATTCCATGCCCTTTGAGTGATAATTGGTACCAAAGGAGGAGAAGCGAGAATTTTCAACCTTTGGTGCAAAAGGTTGACCTCTCGAAGACATCCCTCTAGTCCCACCGTCAAATGATTGATACGGTCGACCAATGCTTCTTCCACTCCCGTCATTTCATCAATAGCTTCTTTTAAAGTGTAAACTTAGTTTACAAGAGAATCTTCAACCGTTGGTGACCTTCTCCCTTGTCGGTTGTTCCAGGAGTGCGATGAAGATGTCCCGCTAGTTCTGCTCGCCATTCTGAGAAAACATACCGAAAAGAGTTCAATTTTATAGAAACAGTACCTCGGACACGGCCCCGTGCTCGATGAGCACGACCCCGTGTTCAGATGTCTGCAGATTTTTGGAACAAGGAATCTTGGAGTTTTAAATTGTTTTCGTGATTTTTAAAACATTTTTAAGCAGAAACAACTTAAAACATTGTTGTAGAACAAGATTTCTTGAACAAAAATCTAACAAACATCTCAATAAAGCTTAGAATCATGGAGATTTCAAGCTCTAATGGAGGTATTAAGGAAAAATTGAAGAAGAAGTTAATGGATAAAAGTGGAAAAGACAAGATGGTTGTTGGGAACCTTCTTTAGAATATACCTAGGATGGTATGTGTAAAGATCCACCAGATCTTTGTGTTTGGAGTGGTCCAAATGTGCAGGAATCTTGCTGCATTTATAGAAAACGAAAGCACGCTGCACACGGCCCCGTGTCGGCTGGACACGGCCCCGTGTACAGGCAAGATCCTGACACATTTTGTCCGTATTCTGACACGAAATCAGACGGGAATCTTTTGGTGGTCACGGGGGTGTGCTGACCTGGACACGGCCCCGTGTCTAGAGGCTGTTTATCAAGTTTCGCCTATTTTTAAGGAATTTATCCGGATCGGGTGGTTCCTTACTGGACGGAACAACCCCAAAGTGCCTGAGATACCTTAATTGCTCTAGATTAAGACGAGAACGCAAGAGGTTGTCGGTGAGTGTGATTCCTATGCTAAATGTAGGTGGACAAGTCCAACCCTTTCCCGGGCTCTCGTTAAAGAAGGTGTATGCCGAATCGCTCAGGTCTATGTATGCACCGAACGAGGTCGATGGGGAGTCCTTCACGGCACAATTGACACAGGGACGACTATCGCTCAAGTCTTCTCTAGAGTTAAGGGTGATTTCGGGAAACAACGAAGTTGTTTTTATTCGAATGTGATCTCAATAATTCTTCTTGGGCTTCGTCTTGAGGTGAATTAATGATATCCATCTCAAGTTCTTTCACCCAATTAAGAATTAGATCTTCCATTTGAAATAATTCATCGAGAAGCATTTCTCCTAGAAGGGTTGATTGAGAGCATTCGAGTGAGAGATAGGGATTATTTTTACTTTCGCCCCTCTTAAGGCTACAGGAAAACAATGGGTCTATATAATGGGGCTTATAATTTAGAAAATAACATTCTAAATCTTTATGAGGGCCACCACATATTTGACACCACGTACCATAAGAGTGCCGAAAGTAAAAAATATCAGTATCACTCATGTTTGTGTCAGAAATTACCAACCGTCGGGATCTTACGGTTCTGTTTTCAGTAACTGAAACTTGGGCACGGGGCGTGTTAAGTGGGCACGGCCCCGTGTTCAGCTTACTGTCTGACTTAAAACAGGATTGCCAGTACCAAAGATTGGGCACGGGGGCGTGTTCAGCGGGCACGGCCCGTGCTGAGTTCTGCAGAAGCTGAAAATTTAAGAAAAATCCTAAAAAAATAGAAAAATAAGGAAAAATGATTAGGCCGTTGATTCCTAACTTTCTTAAAATCCTTGTGTCCCCGGCAACGGCGCCAAAAACTTGATGCGTGTGAAGTGTCGTATAGTTTTTAATGTATATTTTAAGCGCTTTAACACTTTTTAGCCAAGTTTTAAATTTATAAAACACGATATTTACTAACACTAAACACACATATGGGCAAGTGCACCCATCGTGAGCGTAGTATAGTGTTGATAAGATACCGAAGTCGTCCAAGGACACAAGAGCTTTTAATACCGGTTTATCCTCAACGTCTAATCAAATCAAAAGTTTAGAAAAAGGTTTTAAACTAGAAAATAAAAAAAAAAACTAAAAAGCTGAAAAATAAAAATAAAAATAAAACAGATAGACAAGATAAATCACTTGGATCCGACTCGTATTTAGTGTAACCTTTGATTATTTCCGCACTTTTGCACTTTTTAAGAGATTATCTTAGTTATAGTAGTAGGCCCCTCTTCTGAAGGTGACGTTACCCTCAACCCAGTAGTTTGAGTCAGCAAGGATACAATTCTAAAGGGTTGGATTATTGAAAGATAATTAATTAAGTTATTAATGCATATTGTGGTAGGCCCCTCTTCTAGAGGTGACGTTACCCTCGGCTAAGTAGTCTGAGTCAGCAGGGATACAGTCCTAAGTAGCCGGGTTAAAGTTTTAATAGTAGTTTACATATGAGGGAATCAAGGAGTTCGGACCCCCGCCATCCAATACCAGTGGGTATTGAAGGAGGTCCTACTAAAGTTGACCCAAGTCCTTGCAGGATCTATACACTGAACAAGGCAAGACTCTTACCAAACCGTTCCCTTAACCCCCGACCAGGTAGCCAACATACCTCCATATAGACCGTGGAGATATGAATGGTGAAAATCTTTTATTTTATATAGACAGTAAAATAATGCCAAGACACCACGGACAAACGATAAGGAAGACTCACCTTCAACATAAGAAACTAGTTATTAAAGTCATTAATACATAACCAAATAAAAATTGCGAAAAGATTAAAAATAAAAAGTATTACACTAAACACTTGTCTTCACCAAGTGATGTAAGAGACTTAGGCAAACATGGCCTTTGATTGTCAAGAACTCTTACGATCAATCTTGGATCCCGAGACTACTATACACCATGGTTGCAAAAGTCGCTAGGCGCTCCCTAGTCGGTCGACCGGGGAGTTGAGAGTACTCGGCCTAGGCGGAGAGTACTCGGGGAGTACTCGGACATGTTAAATTATAGAGAAATTAGTTTTTGGAAATTAAATATATGTCAAATAACATAAATTTACTAATATCTATAACAAATTACGTGAAAATGATATTCATTCTTTAATACGATAGGCATAGAAATTTTGTTTTATTATTTTTTAAGTCAAACTCGGCCCGAGTTGACCTACTAGATACGATTCTGGCCAAGGTTGACCGTGTTTGACCGATTCCGAGTAATTAGACGGAGTCAAAGAAAGTCGGCTCGGCAACCTACCTTGTAGCGACTACTCGGGGAGTACTCGGCCTTGGAAACCTTGTTTTACAACCATGCTATACACACTCTATGATGGATGATGGTGGTGGATGTGGGTTGTGATGGTGGTGGTGGGTGGGTGAAGTGTGAGAGATGTGGTTTGTCAAGGGATGGTTTGCAAATGAGCCAAGCACCCCTATTTATAGCCTGCATAGAAGCCCAGACACGGCCCCGTGTCCATTGGGCACGACCCCGTGTCCACCCATCTTCTCTTTCTTCATTAAATGCAGTTTGTCTACATTAGTTGACCACGCCCCCGTGTCCGCTGGGCACGACCCCGTGTGTAGAAGCGTATCTGTATTATCAAGATTTTCCTAGATTATGCGAATCTTAGAGTTGACCACGGCCCCGTGTCCGCTGGACACGCCCCCGTGGTGGGTGATAGAAGCTTCTACAACTTTGTCTTTTCTGCAGACACTTGGGCACGCCCCCGTGCTCAGTGAGCACGGGGCGTGTTCAGCCTTCTGTTCTCTTGTTTTTGCTTTGGAGGATGCTGTCGAGGGGTCGGGCATGCCACGTTTATTCCTTTTCTTGTATTTATGCTGGATTTGGCTGCATTTTTGCTTCTTTTTTTCATTTAAGCTCTTTTAACCCTGAAAATACAAAAGGAAGACAAAAGCACACTTTTTCCAACATTAGTACCAAAAAAGGGTTAGTTTTATGCCTCATTTAATGTAATTTATATGTTGCATTTTGCGCACATCAGCAGGCATAAAACTTTATATTTATTACTTTTAGATTAAATTAATATAATTGCTTTGTTCTAATTGAAACTCTTTATTGAATGTACGTGCAGCTGGATGTTACTTGAACCCTGCCATTTTCCATGCGGATACATCAAAGGATTTACGGAAGAACCCGGACAATGCAGCGGGACTTTATGTTGCTATTGACCGTTTAGTACCCAATTTGGAAGATAATGATAAAGTCAGGCAAGACTTGAATTTATACATTGATTTAGTTGGGCACTTTGGATCTCCGGCTGCTACAAGGGCTCAAACTAAAGTCGCACCATGTAAGTAAAAACATTTCAATGTATTCACACTAGTAGATGCCCCGCCCGCGTTGCGGGGCGATGGCCGAATAATTCTCAACCAATTAGAAAAAGACTACTATAATTTTGCTAGGAAAAAAAAAACAAAAACGATGATAAGACTGTAATTTTTGGCTTGGGGCAAAACTGTAATTTTTCAGGACTAATGAGCCAGTGTTAGGCGGCTCCTTCACACGAAAAAAATTAAATCGAGTAAACCAATTAAAACAAAAAACCTTTATAGTTTTGGTAAAGCGTAAATTTATTTTTAAGTGGGGGCAAAAACATAATTTTTAACTGATGGCAAATTCGTAATTTTATAGGGGGATAAAATCGTAAATTTGTTGGGCCAATAGGGGAGTGCCAGGCAGCTGCCTGACACTATTGAAGCTGCCGCCCATTTTGCCCAATAAAGGGCAATTGGAATTTTTAGCTGGTAGCAAAAGCGTAAATTTATTTTTAAGTGGGGGTAAAAACATAATTTCGAACTGATGGGGAAATCATATTTTTAAGGGAAAAACCTAATGGGAAAACTGTAAATTGAAACGGGGCAACATCGTAATTTTGAACAGGGGGCAAAATTGAAATATTTAGTTGGGAGTGAAAGCGTAAATTTATTTTTAAGTGGGGGCAAAACCATAATTTTTAACTGATGGCAAAATCGTAATTTTAAAAAGGGATAAAATCGTAAATTTGTTGGGCCAATAGGGGAGTGCCAGGCAGCTGCCTGACACTATTGAAGCTGCCGCCCATTTTGACCAATGAAGGGCCAAAACTATTGGACGGTCGGTGCCGACACTTCTAAATGTAGTTGTTGAGAATGTTCTTATTACATATGTCCATTTATTTATATAAAATGTAGATATATGATGGCGTACTTATGAGATCGACACACCTTTGCTCCAAAAATTTGCTATTACTGTCCTTAGTCAAACTTGTAGCCCTTCACCGTGTGAACGCAATTGGAGTACATTCGACAATGTAAGTTTTCCTACTACATATTTTTTTAAATTATATTATAACATTTAACATATTTACTTCATTATGTAATTTTTTTATTCTTTATGTTTAATTACATTCAAAGAAAAGAAATTGTATTCTGCAACAAAAACTCAATGACCTTGTATTCATCCAATACAACATAAGGTTACAAAGGCGCTTCAACTCATTAAAAACCAACAAATCTTTGGATCCTATTTTGTTAAGAGACGTAGATGAAAATGATGATGGGGTTATACCAACTTAAATTGAGCATCAAGATTTTGTTGATGGTAGTGATGGTCTTCTATGGTCGGTTGCGCGAGAGGCAATGGGAGGAAACGAAGACGTTGGGCCAAGTACTAGGAGCAAAAGAGAGCATTATAGAGATGATGATTATGATGGTAGAGTTAATTCAGTTGAAGTGGAAGATCTTGATGAATGATTGGATTCCTTGGTTGATGTAGACTCAAAGGAAGATTTCATTACTTATGACTAGACCGTGTTTCGAACATCGGCACTTTTTGTTTTTATGTTTTGAAGTGGAGACATTACCACTAATATTTGGAATGATAAAACTATGAATTTTGATATTACTATTAATATTTTTCAAAGACATATTTATATATATTTATATATTTAAAAGTACATAAATTATGAATGGTATAAAAATTACCGCTATATCACCGCTATACCACCGCTATATCGTATAACGGACCTTGACCGCTATACGATATTTTACCGCTTTAACTGCTTAGCTTAATACATATCCATTATCCTCGTAAGCATGTGCTTATCATATGAATAACTATTATAAATACGTGTTTTTATACGCTATGTACATGCAATTACTTAGTTATACTCTTACAGGACTTAATCTATGCTTTGATACTAAATTGATACTTAAATATATGTTATATATGCATTAAATACCTTAAAATGTGCCAAATAATGAACATTAGGGACCAAAAGTGTAACAAACTAAAACTTGGTCCGGGTGACCATGGCCGCGACACGCGACAAGTGTGGTGAGACCGTCCACGACGCGCGGCGTGGTTTGATCCACAACAGCCCCAATTCAGCTCACGGATTGGTCATGTTTTGGCATCCAACTCCCAACTAACCTCCTTTTATTACACTCCTAACACTAAACCCTAATACCCCATTATAAATACAAGTCTTCCACACACTCCCAAGCCTTTACACTCTCCCAATTCACTCTCAAACTCCCACAATTCATACAAATCTCGAAGTGTTGGTAGATTTCATCTTTGCTCAAAACAGTGAGTTTTGAGCACTTTATGTCTATTTTTCTTTATGTTTTCTTGTACCAATCTACTTGGATGACCTTCAAGGATGTTATCCAAGATTCACCAAGGTGAAATCAGGTGATACATCACTTACTTAAGTCTCCAAAGTCAGATTTACTTTCTGATTTATAAAAACATATGCAAACTCACTTTTCTTCAACTTTTCTTCATCATTTCTTCTTCCACAAAGCTTGGAACACCTCTAGGAATGTTTTCACAAGTTTACCATGGATAACCGAGGTGGAACAACACCATTTTGAGGTCCAAACTTTCTGTTTTGGAAGAAACTTGGTTAACTTTTATTACTTGAATCTTGTACCTAGCAACCTCCTAAACCCATCAATGATTGTGGAACTTGTTAGAGTTGATTCTTACAACTTTAGAGGTACAAACAACCTCTAAATTTTCTGTTTTAATAGGGTTTAATACAACCCATAAGTGTTGAAGTCACATAAGTTTACCATAGTTCATATGGAGAGACTTATGTTTGATATAAGTGTGAACATTGGATGCTTTGGCAATCCTAACTTGGTTCCACACCTCACTTGATGATTTATTTGTTAATGTATTAGTTAGTTATTTGTTTCTTGTTACTCATGACCCTCCGAATCATCCTTGTGATGATTTGTGTAGTGGTGAATCATACAAAGAGGTTAAACCTCCATGCTTGACTTACATGATAATATATGACAATGTATGATGGACTTAGCTTAGATTATTAATATAACTATATAAATATACATATATATATAAGAACTTGGCCAAGTTTGTGATAATAATCGGTTTATGGTTATTCATCATGAACTAGGGCTAACTTATCTACGATTCTAAGTCACTCGTTGTCGATTCTAATGGGCAAAATAGGACCCTTGAAATCGCATGCAACTTAGTGTCACCACGAGTACTTAGACTAGATAATACTTTTATGAATACATACTTTTTGTACTTTAAACTCTAAAACCCCAATCCCACCACTCCATAAACATCATGTAATCTTACCATTTACTCCATATTCATAAACAACTCGTCACTCACGGATAATCGAAAGACTTTGCAATATTGTGAGTATACTTGACCTTTTTTACGCTTTAATGCACTTTTGGGTGTAACATTTTCAACTATCAAAATTCACAATACAAATAATCAAACATATTCAACCACTCAATCCGCCAAACATGCTACTTGTTATGCTTAGGTTGTTTATGCTAGAATACTTTCATGCACTCTATTTGTCATTAACTTAGCTAGCACACCTTAACAATTATAGCGCTATAGGAGTAGCACACCTCCCGTCGGGGTATTGTTAAGTTATTATACTTTATGGTCTCGTTCACTTCGGTGACGAGGGATGCACATTATTCTTGTGGACACTCAGGTTTGGCGTATAGTTATGCATGCTAGCTTCAACTTCGTATATAAATTGCCATGTTGGATTTGAGACAATCTTTTATACTTATATGCTAGTATTCCAAAACTTGCATACTCGCCAATACTTTTTGTATTGAACTATACTTTAAAACATGTTGTAGGATTTTGATGATGATGATGATGCATGAAACTTAGTAGGATGCCTAGAAACGCATTTTAAACTTTAAATACTTGTTGTAATGTAATTCAGTTTGTTTCAACTTGTTGTATTCGATTTCAAACAATGTAATTGATTCTTTTAGCAATGAAATGGAATTATTATTAAATACTTGTCACAATTTAGTGTTATGAGTAATGAGCAATCTATTTCGTCTCACTCCGATGTTTCCGCCATCGATGGGGTGTGACAATATTCATGTTAAAGTTATGCAACAAGCATAACCTCTATGGGGTTAAATGCACCAATTATACAAACCACAAGAGTTGAAAGTAATTCTTCGAGCAAAATGATGTTAACATGAGACAACAACAATGGTTAGATTTTCCTTAAAGGTTATGATTGAGAAATCAAGTGTCACCCCAATAAAGATAATGTGGTCCCCAATGCAATAAGCCCTAAGGAGACACAATCTCCAATTCTGGTAAGGTCTTACATGTTAGTGGTGACACCAGATTTTATAACACAGCTCAGAGAGGCACAAATCAAGGCTATGAAGGAAGAACGTGTGAAGGAAGAAAGAAAGGTTGGTCAATAGGTAATGCTACTGGATAACAATCATGGAGTTAAGACATGGGACAACCGAATATGGATAGCTAATTATGTGGGTTTAGGACTAGGGTCCTGGACGAGGAACATAAATCTTGCTACTCCATTCATCCACAGGCTACAAAAATGTATCATGACCTAAAGAAGTATTATTGTAGCCTGGAAAGAAGTATGAGGTGACACAGTACATAAGTAAATGCTTAACGTGACTTTAAGTTAAAGTAGAACACCAAAATCCGTACGAAACGATACAACCCTTAGAGATTCCTGAATAGAAATGAGAGCATATTAATATAGATTTCATATCTAAGTTTCTAAGGACAACACGTGGTCATGATACCATCTGGATAATTGTTGATAGACTAACAAAAAATGCTCATTGTTCATCGATATGAGAGACCTACACTTCAGATTGTCTATCATAGTTGTTCATCAACTAGAATATAGCTTGACATGGGGTACCGATGTCTATTTTGTCGAACAGAGACATGTGATTTACATCAAAGTTCTGGAAGGGATTCCATGGGCCGATGAGAACAAAGTTGCATATTTGAACAACCTATCACCCATAATCTGACGGGATGCCGGAAAGGACTATTCAAACACTTGAAGACATTCTATGTTCTTGTATCATTGACTTTCGTGGAAGCTGAGATAGTCATTTTACTTTGGTTGAATTCTCTTTCAATAACAGTTATCATGCGAACATTGGGATGTTGCGTACAAGATGCTTTATGGTCGGTGATGAAGCACTATAGTTTGTTGGGGGAAATCAGACAGAAGGAATTCGTAAATTTAGAAGTTGTGAAGGCTATATCTGAATTGATCTGATAAAGGTCCACATGAAAGTTGCACATGATAAACAGAAATCGTATGGGGATAAGAGGCAGCAACCCATTGATATTCCATTGGAGATAAAGTAATGCTAAAGGTATCTCTATAGAAAGGAATCATCCGTTTTCACAAATGTGCAAAGTTAGGTCCTAGGTTTATTGGACCATTCAAAATCATAGCAAGAGTTGGAGAAGTTGCCTATAGACTTGCATTACTAGAGGAAATGAGTGTGATTCATCATACCTTTCATGTATCGCATATGAGAAAGTGGTTGGTTTACGAAATGGCACACACTACTTGTAAATATTAAGGTAGACAACAAACTCAACTATTTTGAGAAGCTCGTAGCAACCACCGATCGAAAAGAAAAGCAACGGCGTAGCCAAGTGAGTCGACAAGTAAGAGTTTAGTGGCAACATAGAAAGGGTTCAACAGTGACATGGGAATCAGAAGAGGAGATGAAAGTTTTGTACCTTTTTATAATCAATATGTAATAGGTTTCGAGGACAAAACCTAATGCAACAGGATAGACTTGTAACATTCCAAAATTTCAATAAAATTGGTAATTTCGGAATGGCAAAAAGGATAGGACCATTTGTTAAGACTTTCATAAAGGCCCAAGGAGGGACATTTTGGTAATAACATCACAACCCTAATATGGGAAGGGATGCATGAGAGTTCATCCATTCTTATATTTCACCAAACTTAGAGAGAGAAAGGGATCAACTTTCGGTTTCTAGTCGAACACATATTGAAGCTGATTTTTAGATATTCACCCGTGTTCGATTATCTAAGAGATTAAGGGCGTTAACAGTGGGGTTTATCGAATTCATATGTAGCTTGAACTCGGTTTCAATTAAGATTAGTATTTTTTTGTTTAAAGCTCAGGTTAAAGTCATTTGGGCTTGAGAGGTTTCTTGGCTGAGCAGATGAAGATTCCCGATGGAAGACTAACATCCCATCTATTGTAGGAAGTGGGTTCACATTTTATTAAAATAATAATAAGATATATAATAACGATACTCTTGTAGAAATATAATAGTACAATACAATTTACAAAGCTGAATAAATTTAAAATATAAAGTACAAATTATATGCGAAACTTGATTCAACCGCATCTTTTGTGGGTACTTCAACAAGTGTTCTTCTAGTGTCATTGACTCGAGCATTCACCCAGATGAATTTTTATCCATGCTCCTGGACTGCAACAATTAGCACATTAAAATATTGACGGTTTTTGGTTGAGGATCGAGTTAAACATGGGTCCTTTAAAACAGATTCCGTGCCTCTTTTTAAACAAATGCGTCTGTTTATAGGATATAGCAACCGAAAAAGTAGCGTACTGCTGGAACAGCTCTCAAGCCTGAGATTGCACCGGATATAATAGTTTTTTATTTATGTTATAAAAATAAAAATATGAAGTTATTAATGATGGAGTAATTAAAGAGCACCCCTCTCTAAATTTTATTATACTGTTTACAAAATAATTTCTCTACTATCTTTTTTCTATCTTCTCTTGTATTTTTCACATGGAAAATGAATCATGAGGTTCATTTTATACTAAAAACCAAACTTCAAAACGAATCAGGAGGTTCATTTTATACTCAAATCCAAACTTCATATACATTTCTTTATTTAAGGATAATTATAAGAATTTTATGGGTCAAATAAGAGATTAATTTGATTCATAACTTATTAATGTCATATTAAATAAAATTAGGAGACATAATAAAAACCTCCATCATGATTCTTGAATAGAGATTAAGAATCAAGCAAAACAACCAATATATAACAAAGACGAATTTCCTACTAGAGTCACCAATGTTTAGAAATATCAATTCCAATCACTTAACTTCGAGCAACGATATCTGAATCGTCTCAGCTCTAATTTGGACGTGGTTTGATTCGCTTGTGAAACTCTCACATCGTAGAACACAAATCCACACATAATTATCTATATAACTCATATAAATACAATTATTTATTGTCCAAAATAAGTGAAACCCTCATTTTCACTAACATTTTTCCAGCATCTATCTATTTAACTTCACTGTTTGTTAAAGACTTGTTATTTCCTTTTTGAAAACTGAATGTAATGACTTAAAATCGCTATTTAAATGAGATTACAGTTATAGAATATTTACCGAAGTGTAAATTCAACAATTGAGACCCTCGGACTGGGGGTTTCACACGAATACATAGGAATGAATTACATAGTCATTTGCTTCTTATACAAGAAAATAATTCAAATTGTTTTCGGGCATAAATTCTTTATATATCTACTTCGTATTTCAGCTAAAATACTCAAAGGATTGAAAAACAGTATTGACATATTACCGGAATTAGTCAAACAGATAATTCAGCTTGTCTATCATGCTAAAAATTAAAGTTTTTTGAAAACGTTTTTCATTAGGACTTACACCCCTTGTTTTCATTGATAATCGTTTAAATATCAGTTTATCAATAGTTGATTGTGATGTTAGGGCGTCCGGTGTGGTGCGGTAAGGGTGAGCGGCAAGGGGGTTTGCCGCGCGGGAACATCGCCGCCAACCCCCCTTTGCCGCTCGGTTTCAATCTTGATCGGTGAAGGGATGCCGCTGCGGTGAGGGGAGGAAGGAGAGAGAGAGAGGGGGTGTGTGGGTGGGGTCCATGCCATCTCTCAACCAATCACATTTTTTTTTTTTTAAAGTTTACCACTTCACCAAGTGTCTAACCATTGCCAACACTTTTCAGCATAGTTTAAACACTTTTCACTGATTGACGTGGCGCACTATGATTGCTTGATTTTTTAGTTTGCCACTCTCAAATGTATAACCACTCCTTATACCCTTAGTTATTTCAAAGTCTTCTGCCACAATTATTACTTTTAGAAAAAGTTGTGACGATTTTTAAAAGAGTTAATTGCCAAAATCGTCCCAGAGGTTTGGGCATGTTTGTCATTTTCGTCCAAAATGATTTTTTGTCCCAAATAGGTTCCCATGTTTGTAACTTTTTGCCATTTTCATCTAAATGCCTAACTGGGTTAGAAACAACCGTTTGAGGTTTTTTTTTTTTTTTTTTTTGAAATTTCACAAGTACAGGGCCTGAAATGTAATTTTTTTAAACCTAAAACCATCACCCTCTGCTTTCTCTCTCTACAACCTTCAAAACAAATCATCAACTACCACTCACACCGTTACTCACCTAAACCGTGTAATGCTCATTGTTTTGTGTATTTTTGCTTGTGATTTGTAGTTTGGAGCGCTTTTGGTAACCGGAATGTTACATTCTAAGCTTGAAGAACGAGATGGAGATATCATGTTCAGAATCAGAAGAAGAAAGCTAGATCAACACGTGAAATTCGTAAGAACATCCGGCCGTTGATGAGTTCGCCAGCGACAAATGCGGTGGAGGATCTCATCTCTGCAGTTATACAACTTTTGACCAGCTTCGTTCAACTAATTTTCGCCTGCTAAAGGTCGTCGTCGTCACTTGTGCGGTCAAACGACCTACATCGACACTACACGGTTCACCAGAATTTAAAACGGAAACTATATGATTTGAATCGGCACCGCACGGTTCGTAGGACATCAAAACAGAAACTCTATGTTTTGAATCCACCGCACGGTTTGTTGGAAATTGGAACAGAAACTTTATGATTTGAATCAGAATCTCTGTAATGAGTGTTAGATCTAAAGCCATCTTCATTACGAGTGTTAGATTTAAGCAGGTCTAAACAAATTTTCATTAATTATTAATATGATCGAGTTGAATTATAAAGTTACAGTGTCTATTCATGGCTTATTTAAGCCTTCAAGCTATGAACAAGGAGTATCGCCAATGGATTTTAATTAAGTATTTTATTTTTTGTCCACAATTGTTTTATATAATTCTACAATTTGTTTTACATGTAAATCTTTACTTTTATAAAGTTAGAGTTTAAAATGAAATTACATTTCAGACCCTGTACTTGTGAAATTAAAAAAAAAACCTTTATCAAACGGTTGTTTCTAACCCAGTTAGGCATTTGGATGAAAATGGCAAAAATTTACAATCTTGGGGGCTATTTGGTATAAAAAAGTCATTTTGGACGAAAATGACAAATATGCCCAAACCTCAGGGACGGTTTTGGCAATTAACTCTTTTTAAAAGTTTTCATAAATGAACTGAATAATGATATAAATTAAAGAGTAAACTGCCATTTTGGTCCCTGTGGTTTCAGTTTTGTGTCATTTTGGTCCAAAAGTGAATTCAGCTCATATTCCTCAAATTAAATCCTTGTTTTTTGTCCTTATCTTCAAGGGTAAATTGGTCATTGTCATTTTATTATCACTGATTATTAATTAATAATAAAACTAAATAAAAAAATCTTCATCTTCCCCAAATGAGTCACAAGCAAACCCTAATCCAAGCCCCAATTCTCTACAACCATCATATTCTCCACCCCATTCTCCTCTCTTCAACCATCATCTTCTCCACCCCATTCTCCGCCACACTGTAACACCCCGAAAACGTGTTTGGTAATCAAACTCCGTTAATACTAAAAGACGGGTAAAGTACCGTTAGTAGTAAAAATAACCCGGTAAATGTTTGGATTTAAATAAGAAATCCTAATATTAAATCAAGCGAATCAAAGTTTTAAGGAATTGAGTTTATAAGAGCCCGAGTTAACGGGACTTAAAATAAAACGGGTTATAACTCCCGGGACCCATCAAGTAACTAGGAATATTAACCTAGTTAGTTAGTGTCTTGACATAATAGAACAAATATGGTTAAAATACCCTTTAAATAACTTGTGTAAAGTTGAGGGACTAAACATGGGCAAATGTAATGAAGTTTAATTAAATCAAAAAAAAATTAAAACACAAAACACACATACGTGTGTTGATGTCTGCAATTTCATCAGAGCCACAAGGAGCTCTCAAAACTCAACCCTAAACTTCAAGAAATTCATCAAATTGAAGGGGCAAATCAAGCCCGAATCGAAATCCAAGCATAGATTAGTGATCACCTCAGTAAAGGGATCATGAGGTATGCGAAATTTTACTATGTGGCTCCATCTTAAATTTTAGATGAACTTGTGAGATTCGAATCTGAGCTTGCATGTTCGTTGTTTGGATGAAATTAGGGATGAAACTATGTCTAGGAGTAAACGCTAGTCATTTATTTGTTGAATTGATGTTCATGGTTGTGAATTCATGATCATACACTCATGTGTCAAGTGGGTTTTGTAGAATTATGCTAAACACTAGGATTATCTTTGTTAACCTAGTGTATTTGAGCTCCATGAAGAAAATCCAGAATTTTTGATATAAAAATTTGACATGAACATGTGACATGATGCTTAAATCTTGACTAAATAGTTAGTCAATAACTTGATTGTGAATTATATGAAATCATGCTCATTAGGTGTTTGATATAATGCCTAAGACAAAAGAAATGTTGAAAATTCGGACTAAAAACGCATATTTGATTTAAGTGGCAAATTATGCGTATTATACTATAAGAGAGTTCTAAACATTTATGGTTGAACTCTATAGGCAAGGAAATCGGAACGTCAAGCGGACAAGCTAGTGGCGATACACGCTTGAAAAGAATGCTTAAAAGGTACGTAACTACGATTCCGTTACGTTATGCTTGATTTCGTATTTTCGCTAGTAGACTTTAAATTAGCATAATACATGAAATTGACATTTAGTTGAAGTGACGAAGATCACTAGGTAAATAAACGGGTCAAAAGGTGAAATTATCACCCTTTGACAATATCGACTAATGGTTTGTCGAGTTACATGTTTATAGGAATAAATATCAAATGGATACGCACATCGCTATTGCTTAGCGGCTACTAAGTCAAGGTATTGAAACGGGTCAATATATTAATCCGAGCCAGGTATGTATAATGATTCAACTCATCATGTAGAACTTGAGATTCTATAAGAGTTAGACAAGGTTAAAATATAGTTATTCGGTTATCTTCTAGGTAAACTGAATAAACTGAGTTATGATTATGGTGTTCTAGAAGCACATGGGTTTATAAACGAGATTATAGTTAAAAGGTCGGATTTTGGGTCAAACAAGTAATTAAAAGTTCCTTGTAGTAAAAGAAGGATGAAAATTGACCAAATTGCTCTTGTAAGCTAATTCGAATGAACGACCCTTAAAAGTGGTTCGGAAACGAGTTTTATGATTAAATAAATGCTTAGAGTAATAAAAGATAGTGAAAGATGTAGATTCTTAGGTCGAATGACTTTATATAGGTCTTTGCCGTAAAATGATAATCCGAGGGGTAAAAAACTCGAAACATATAGATATCCACATTAAATCTAACACACATATAGTTGTGGTGGAAGATTACTTGGTAAGGAATGTAGGAATAAGATGCTAGAAATGTATGAAGGCGAGTTCAGGTTCTAAAGTGCTTAAATACCTCTTAACGGGTCAAAATAAGCATACGAGTGAAAACGTTTTTAAATTGTGTAAGAAACCTGTGATTAGAACCTAACATGGTAGATAACATTAATTTGAAGAGGTACATGTGAAATAAGGGTTAAACAAATATGTTTGTTTGATAAAATGCATAAACGGGTTAAAATTCGGTAAAACGGCAAGGAGTCGAAGGCTTAGAAGTCTCAAAGTTTATTATGTAGAATGTTGGATTTTAACTCCAAATGATGGAGGATCAAATTACAATCACGTAGGAAGAAATGGTAGGTCAAACGGACAAGCGGATTGAAAGATACGAAAGTTTTCGTGTCAAAAACGGCAAAATGGAAGGGTCTGATACAGGGGCCACCGTAACTTACGGTGGGCACCGTAAGTTACGGTGGGGGCTGAAATCACTACGACAGTTATCTCCTGCCTTACGGTGGAGGTATTTTTAAACAAGGGCCACCGTAACTTACGGTGCCCACCGTAAGTTACGGTGGAGGCCAGTTTCAAGTCCTTGTTTCTGGGATCAAGATATCAATGTTGGAATTTCCCAATTTCCTTGTTGTACTAGTTATTTAATTATCAAAACTGACTTTTAAGTTGGTTTTGATCACAGGTGAATGTCGAGAGTCCCGGATGAAGATCAAGCGTCGAGCAAGAACCGAACACACGTTAAACGAAGCTTCCGCAATGTTGTTTCGTCGTTATTTTAAAACGGCGAATTAAATCACATTATGTTGTATCACTTTAAATTGTAAAAGTTTTTAACAAACCCGTACTTTCATTGTAATTGTGACTGGAATTACATGATTATGGACTTAAACTATGCGAAAAACGTAAAATAATAACAAGGGTGTTACACACACCCACCATGCTCCACCACCACCCACCTCCCACAGCCACCCACCATGCTCCACCACTGAACATCCACCACCACCACACCTCCACCACCGAACACCCACTACCACCACTACAAGCACCGCACTTTCAATCTCTCTCTCTGCCCATGTCTCTTTATTTCTCTCGTTTAACGGGTTGTTCAATATGGGTGCTTATAAGATGTTTTCTGAGGTCTCGCCAATTATTCAGTTTATGAATTTTACCTCGAATCAGGCGATTCTTGAAGCTCTTGGTGATGCAAAAAACATTCACATCATCGATTTCGATATTGGGTTTTGGTGCACAATGGGCGTCGTTCATTCAAGAACTTCCAACCGGAAACAATGGCGGTAGTGATTACTCACTGAAAATTACCGGTTTTGCTTCACCTTCGACCCACAATCCCATCAAACATGGAGGTGAAGGTGGAGGAGGTGAGGGTGTCTGAGGTGGCAGCGGTGATTGTCGCAACCCTCGGGAGCGGTGTCACGAGATCCAGATTAGTGGTATCGGTGTTTATTAATTTGGCAGCAGAAATTAACATCAGGACCGTAGTTAGGAAATAGTTTATCAGAGTAAAATACCACACTTTTATAAAAATAAATACATGGGAAAAACCCAAGGTTTCCATTTATAATATGTTTATAGGGATAAACCCTAATTTATTGAAATAAAACTTCTTTCCTTTTTAGGTAACTTTTATAGCCACTTTTCCAAGCCTTCAGTGCTCTCCAGCTGGCTTCTATTTGGCTTTCACATTTTGTTACCTGAAACGCATTTTAAAAGGTTTTATCAGCAAGAAATACTGGCGAGTGCATCCCAATTTAATAAAACAAGATTTTATATCTTTACAGTATTGAGAGTGATTACAATGTTTCTATCTACCAAATTACCACCCACGGTACTGTCAATCTTGACTTATGGTCATGTTACTATTCACAGTATTAGTAACAAGTAATGTATACAAAACCCCAACATACCGACAGTAATTGTAGAATACATAGACTCAATCACTGTTTATCATAATTTAAAACAATTGAGGTTTGTATAAAAAGTTTTACAAAAATAGATGTACTCACATTGCTATTTTAGATAATACTGCTTTCTGGTGACTTCCTGGTTATAATCTATTAAATTAAACAATGCACATGTGTTAGTAAGATAACCCAATTTACATTAGCTATACCCCTGAGACAAAACTCCAACGACTGAGTCAGGCAGAGCCTTGACATGCGTTACGGAGCTCTTGTTCAATCGGGCAGAGTAACTAATACGTAACCGGGGGTTATAATACTTACAACGAGGCAGAGCTTCGCTTTTTAGTGGGTATTATGCTCGGACATTATTTATACTATTCAGAAATTGAGAGAAAGAAATTGATTTTGAACGAGTTGAAATGAAACTGATCGATCCAATTTATAGGGCTGGAATAGGGCGGCTCGCGCCCCGCGTAAGCCTGATCCAACATTCTCGCGGACCGCGAGAAGCCTAGGGTAGGCCCTAGCTTTGGTCAGTCGGACCCTAGCTTTAACACGCATGAGGACACGTGGCGCAACCAGATGCGGCCTGGTGTCATGCTGTCGCGCTCCGCGACTCTTTCTCCCCAAAAGGGTTGCCCCGCGAGAACCTATATTTTTTGTTTTTAATTGATTTTTAATAATATAAAGGTATTTTAGGTCTGTTTTTCGTATATAGGGTGTATTTTAGGACGTATAGGGGTATTTTAAGGGCTTTGGGAGAGTTATTATAGTGATGGTTATCACACCCCAACCAATGGCGGAAACATCGGGATGAGACGAAGTGTGAAGATTGCTAGAGACTTCATAACACTATTTGTGTCGATATTTAATAAACCGATTTCATTTCATAAACAAAATTGTTAACAATACAAGGAATTCAAATAACATCAAGTTCGAAAGAAATACATAACAACATAATCAAAATTGATATAACATTTAAACCTAAACGTCTATATGTGTATCTAGGCATCAACGCTACTTCATTTCATAGCATCATCATCATCAACCTGTAACATGTTAAAATAAAGTTCAATGCAAAAGCAAGGGCGAATACACAAGGGTTAAATAGTATAGCATAAGTATAAAGCATTTTACTCGAATCCACATGGCAATTTGTATACAAGGTAACTAGCATGCATAACATTACGTCTAAACCCAAAGTGTCCACTAGTATTTAGCATCCCTCGCCACAAAAGTGACGAGACCGTATAGTATATTGACTTAACAAACCCCCGTCGGGTGGTGTGCTACTCCTATAGCGCTATAATTGTTAAGCGAGGGTATAACATAGTAATGGCATAAAGCATGTATTATCTAGCATAACAAGTAGCATGTATATTGGATTGAGTTCGCAAAGTAAGTTTAAGTGTGTGTAAGTATAATTGTTGTATGGTAACATGTTACAACCCAAAAGTGGTTTAAAATGTAAATGGGTCGAGTGTACTCACACAATTGCTAAGTCTTCCGATTATCCAAGTAGGACGAGTTGAGGAGATTAGGAGGATGGAACGCCGAGGTCACCCTATATGGGCAAACGATGGCGCATGAGTAAACGAAATTACGACGGTGGATTTGAAGTGGATACTAAAGTATATCTAGTTGATATAAATGTAAATATATATATAAAAATATATATTTATATGTATCTTATACAGTTTAAGTAATATTTCTAAATTAATTCTTTCAAAAATATAGTTGAAGTGTTGTCAAAAATAAAAATAAGTATACATTTATATCCATTTTATAAAAATTAATCGAATTTGATACGTTTCGTTTTATGACTTTAACACGTTTCGTGTTATCGATTTTTACGAAAAACGGGCAGAGTTTCCTCTGTTTTTGAACGATCCCGAAAATACGAGTTGTCGATATATTTGTCAAAATTCAACAAGTAACAACTTTGTAAACAACACGTATAAGAATTTTCGTTAAATACAAAAATGTGAATATTTACTAATTGTGTCGGTTCGACGTTTAAAGCGATATATAATACAAAACAATAATAGAAATGGGCGTTTGTTTAAATTGCACCAATCTCAAATGAGTCGTTGACTCGATAGTCGACTGTTTGACCGATGTTGACTACAGTTGACCGAACCGAAACTGACCCGAAGCAAGCTGTCCCGTAGGTTGAGCCGCTGACCAAAGTTACCCGAGGACCCGAACATGACCGAGGCAAAACCCAAACCGAGAAAACTGAACCGAGCCGAACCTGCTGACCCGAGAAGCTCGAATCTGAAACATAATCTGTCGAACCAGTTGTCTGTGACCGAACCCGAGCTGAATCGAACCATGACTGCTGTTGACTCGCGTTGACCGAACCCGAATCTGAACCCAAACTCTAGCTGAGACGAACGGAAGTCGAATCGAATAAAAAAATCAACACAAAGCTTGAATCCAAAACTAACCTAAACCGGAATAACGGCTTCGCAGGCATGTTCTCCGGAAGCCCGTGACCCAAACCAATACAGCCCGCTGCCGTCGTCGATGACGGCGTTGCCGTCTTCCTCTTCTTTCTTCGCACCAGGGGCCCTTGCCAGAACCCGAGTCACCGCAGACGACGATGACTGCGTCGTCGGCTCTTCGTCTGTCGTTGTCGTTCAATCGAGCAGGGGGGGGGTGAGTAGATGTTAGATGACACAAGCGAGGTGCCATGGGGGTGGGTGAGCTTGCCGACCAAGGAGTTGCTCCGGTGACCGGGTTTCGCAGAGAGAAGGAGAAGAAAGGGGGATGTCGGCTGAATGAGAGGTGAAGGAGGTGGCTGCTCCTTTTTGTTTAGAATTAGGGTTTAAAGATATCTTATAAGGGTAGGTTTAGTTAGTGGGTTGGGTTTCATGTTGGATTTAATGAGAGTGTAAGTGAATTATAAACCAGGTTTTGTTCGATGTGAAGGTGCAGCTCGGTTGGTTATGTGCGCGTGTGGGGAAGCTTGTGACCCGGGTTCAAGTCCCGTGGTCATCAATTTGTTTTATTTTATTTTATTATTTTTTTTCTTGTTTTAAAAAAACTAACTTTACCATTAAATTAACTAGGTTAGTTGTATTCTTTTCTAACTTTAAAATCTAACGAGACCAACTAGATTAAAACAAAACTTTTAAATTTGCAAAAGTAATTAATTTAATTAATTAAACAATGAATAAATAATCATACTTATAACGAATTAAATTTAGGATAAAGATGTTTCGACGATTAAAACGAAACGACGAATACAAGGTTACCAAGTTTAAAAAAAAATTGGAATATGAGCAACGGTTTCTAAATATGGGAAGTTATGAAAACGCGAAGCGTTACAGTCTCCCCTCCTTTGGAAAATTTCGTCCCGAAATTTATTCAAGAGGCAGACTCGAAAGGGTTTTTGGCAAACCGAAGAGGATTGTTTAAAATTGAGGCTTTGGAATTTCAGACAATAGAGAATAATCGAGGTATAAAGGTGAACAATAGATCTAATAAACGACTATGAGTATAAGAGTAGCATAAGTATCGGATAGACGAAAGCGATGTGTTAAGAATGAGGCCTCATCGTGGATAATCGGATATCGCGCGTCTAGCAATGCGTTTGTGTGTCGTTAAAGTTTGCGTATTAGGTCTGCAAAACACCGAATTTCTCATGGCACGTCTTACGAAAGTTTGGTAACATGGTGAAAACACTTATATATAGGAAGTATCAGCGGCGTATCCACCATGTTTTAACCATGCTATGTCGGTTTCGTATTCGGTGTCATGTTACGTTCCGTGTCTTACCATACACAGTAGTACACATTATGATTCTCATGCGCCAATCACTATAATCCCGTGTGCACCCGCGATTATTTTGATCGTCGCATGATTCGCATAGCTTGTACTAGTTGTGTATGAATCAGGGTATACATAAATTTAAAAATAAGAATGTGTACGTATATGAATGTAGTATATAAGCAAATCCATTCTTAAGTATGTATGGGACCCACGTAAGCGAATCCCTCGGATTCCGCTCGCGTACGGGTACGAATGTATGAATCAAGAGTATGAATGTAAGCATACGTATGAATATATATAATAGTATAAGTATGAATAAGTATGTTGGTATGAACATGAAACGTATGAGTATAAACATGAAAAGTGCATTAGTATGAATGTAAGTAGGTATAAGTAATGACAATTGTGTGTACGAAATAAATCGAATACACGAATTTGAGCGTGTAAAATGATCAAGACGTGTGGGTATGTAAAATGAATGATACGCAAAGTTGTCGTGTGCTATTGACTAAAAGGTGTACGATGGTATGCGTGTATAGTTGTTTAAGCGAAACGTTGAGTTTATCGAATCGAAATAGATTGAGTTTGACTAGTAAGGTAAAGTCTAGTCTGTAAATGTAAAAGAATATAAAGTACTTATTGGTTATGCATGGCGTATTTTGTAAGGAATGGAAATGCAACTTTTGTTTTAAAAGAAGATTTACGTAATCTGAAGATGGTCGGTCCCCATGAAGTCTTCTTGCCCACGTTTTGTGAAAATTTGTGTAGGAAAAGGTTTTCGAAAATAGGTAAGTTCGTTGCATCAAACAAGAAATTTTGAATTTAGGAGGTTCTTATGAAACGTCGATCCTTAGAAAAAAAGATTTAGCAAAAGGACTTAGTGTTCATTGTAAAGGGTTTTGACAAATGATTCGTTGATGTTGAAAAGAGTCTTTGGTACAACGATCTTATAATATCTATAAGATCTTATAAGTAATTGAGAAAAGTTGGTTTGATTTCGATTAAGAATGAAAGTCTCTAGTATGATGATATAACGTGAGCGTGTGTTTTAGTGATTAAGTCGAATACGAATTTCATGGGCAAGAGATTCATTGGAACGATTAAATTGATAGGTAGCATTTCGCAAGATTTTGAAATTCGAGTGATAAAACGTTTTAAGGCATGATTAAGGATTTTTGTGTATATGATTTAAGTGAAATAGATTAGGAGATAAAGAATACGTTTGATAAAATAATAAATTTTGAAATTCACATAAGTAGTGATTTTGACGAATGATGAACGATTTAGGTGTAAAATATGATTGTGTTATATGATGAAGTCTCTTTTGAAAGGAAATTTTGGTAACGATCACCTAGGTAAGAGAATCACCCCTAACTCGTCGGTGAGGTGGTTTTAAGAAAAGAAGAAGTGGAGTTAATCGTCAAGGTAAGGAAATCACTCCTATCTCGATGACATGTCTCCATTTTGGTGTTACAAAGAATGTAAACAAAATTTAGTGATGTTTTGAAATCATACATATGTATAAATGTATGAAAAGATCTAGTATGACGTGTGTGTGAGAAAAAAAAATGATCTCCAAAATAAATTTGAATTTGAAACTAGAGAATTATATCATATAAAAGCGATGATAGTAAAGTATAGGTTTGATTAAAACTTGGATTGTTCCAAAACGGAACTTTGACTAAACCAAGCGGTCGAAAACTTCTTTGAATTTGAGAAACATGCTTTGGCCTAATAGGTAAAATACTCTCTCCGACAAATCGGTTAGCGGTATTTACCCTTCCGGTTACTACATGTCCCAAATCAATTGAAATTTCGAGACTTGGCGGGATTTATGAAAATCAAGGAGTGGAACTAGTCGACAAGGTGCGGGTTTCACCCCTAACTTGGCGACTTCGTACCCTAAATTGACGAATTTAAATTTGAAATTTCCATTAAGATGTGGATTTCACTCCTAACTTAATGGTGAATTTCGTGAAAAACAGAATCAAACAGGATGAGAGTCGCTTACCAAATTGTGGGTTTCACGCCTATTTTGGTAACTCGTCTCGTTCGTACAATACGAGTGTTTTCGAGTTTAAGAAAAATCAAGTAAAATGCATGAGGGAAAGTGTATGTTAAAGATTAGACAAACAAGTATAAACATGTCAAGAATGACACATAAAGAATGGAATAATGAAACAATTATTAACACATAAAAGTATGTCAAGAATAACACATAAAGCATAGAACAATGAAACAAGTATTAACACATAATAAAACAAGTATAGGATGTCAAGTGTTAACACGTAAGTGACATATATGTTTAAAAGATCAAAAGAGAATAAATAAAAGCAAATAAATTAGCATGCAAGTAGTTTCAACCAAAACATAAGAATAAAGCTCTAAAACTATAGACTAGGTTAAAGCATTCCTACTTTTCCTAATTCCCTATAGTTATGGCTCTGATACCAATCTGTCACACCCCAACCAATGGCGGAAACATCGGGATGAGACGAAGTGTGAAGATTGCTAGAGACTTCATAACATTATTTGTGTCGATATTTAATAAACCGATTTCATTTCATAAACTAAATTGTTAACAATACAAGGAATTCAAATAACATCAAGTTCGAAAGAAATACATAACAACATAATCAAAATTGATACAACATTTAAACCTAAACGTCTATATGTGTATCTAGGCATCAACGCTACTTCATTTCATAGCATCATCATCATCAACCTGTAGCATGTTAAAATAAAGTTCAATGCAAAAGCAAGGGCGAGTACACAAGGTTTAAATAGTATAGCATAAGTATAAAGAATTTTACTCGAATCCACATGGCAATTTGTATACAAGGTAACTAGCATGCATAACATTACGTCTAAACCCAAAGTGTCCACTAGTATTTAGCATCCCTCGCAACAAAAGTGACGAGACCGTATAGTATATTGACTTAACAAACCCCCGTCGGGTGGTGTGCTACTCCTATAGCGCTATAATTGTTAAGCGAGGGTATAACATAGTAATGGCATAAAGCATGTATTATCTAGCATAACAAGTAGCATGTATATTGGATTGAGTTCGCAAAGTAAGTTTAAGTGTGTGTAAGTGTAATTGTTGTATGGTAACATGTTACAACCCAAAAGTGGTTTAAAATGTAAATGGGTCGAGTGTACTCACACAATTGCTAAGTCTTCCGATTATCCAAGTAGGACGAGTTGAGGAGATTAGGAGGATGGAACGCCGAGGTCACCCTATATGGGCAAACGATGGCGCATGAGTAAACGAAATTACGACGGTGGATTTGAAGTGGATACTAAAGTATATCTAGTTGATATAAATGTAAATATATATATATATATATAAATATATATTTATATGTATCTTATATAGTTTAAGTAATATTTCTAAATTAATTCTTTCAAAAATATAGTTGAAGTGTTGTCAAAAATAAAAATAAGTATACATTTATATCTATTTTATAAAAATTAATCGGATTTGATACGTTTCGTTTTATGACTTTAACACGTTTTGTGTTATCGATTTTTACGAAAAACGGGCAGAGTTTCCTCTGTTTTTGAACGATCCCGACAATACGAGTTGTCGATATATTTGTCAAAATTCAACAAGTAACAACTTTGTAAACAACACATATAAGAATTTTCGTTAAATACAAAAATGTGAATATTTACTAATTGTGTCGGTTCGACGTTTAAAGCGATATATAATACAAAACAATAATAGAAATGGGCGTTTGTTTAAATTGTACCAATCTCAAATGAGTCGTTGACTCGATAGTCGACTGTTTGACCGATGTTGACTACAGTTGACCGAACCGAAACTGACCCGAAGCAAGCTGTCCCGTAGGTTGAGCCGCTGACCAAAGTTACCCGAGGACCCGAACATGAACGAGGCTAAACCCGAACCGAGAAAACTGAACCGAGCCGAACCTGCTGACCCGAGAAGCTCGAATCTGAAACATAATCTGTCGAACTAGTTGTCTGTGACCGAACCCGAGCTGAATCGAACCATGACTGCTGTTGACTCGCGTTGACCGAACCCGAATCTGAACCCAAACTGGAGCTGAGACGAACGGAAGTCGAATCGAATAAAAAAATCAACACAAAGCTTGAATCCAAAACTAACCTGAACCGGAATAACGGCTTCGCAGGCATGTTCTCCGGAAGCCCGTGACCCAAACCAATACAGCCCGCTGCCATCGTCGATGACGGCGCTGCCGTCTTCCTCTTCTTTCTTCGCACCAGGGGCCCTTGCCGGAACCCGAGCCACCGCAGACGACGACGACGACTGCGTCGTCGGCTCTTCGTCTGTCGTTGTCGTTCAATCGAGCAGGGGGGGGGGGGGTGAGTAGGTGTTAGATGGCACAAGCGAGGTGCCATGGGGGTGGGTGAGCTTGCCGACCAAGGAGTTGCTCCGGTGACCGGGTTTCGCAGAGAGAAGGAGAAGAAAGGGGGATGTCGGCTGAATGAGAGGTGAAGGAGGTGGCTGCTCCTTTTTGTTTAGAATTAGGGTTTAATGATATCTTATAAGGGTAGGTTTAGTTAGTGGGTTGGGTTTCAGGTTGGATTTAACGAGAGTGTAAGTGAATTATAAACCAGGTTTTGTTCGATGTGAAGGTGCAGCTCGGTTGGTTATGTGCGCGTGTGGGGAAGCTTGTGACCCGGGTTCAAGTCCCGTGGTCATCAGTTTGTTTTATTTTTTTTTATTTTTTTTACTTGTTTTTAAAAAAAAAAACTAACTTTACCATTAAATTAACTAGGTTAGTTGTATTCTTTTCTAACTTTAAAATCTAACGAGACCAACTAGATTAAAACAAAACTTTTAAATTTGCAAAAGTAATTAATTTAATTAATTAAACAATGAATAAATAATCATACTTATAACGAATTAAATTTAGGATAAAGATGTTTCGACGATTAAAACGAAACGACGAATACAAGGTTACCAAGTTTTAAAAAAATAGGAATATGAACAACGGTTTCTAAATATGTGAAGTTATGAAAACGCGAAGCGTTACAATGGTGACGGTGGAGGCGGTGAGGGAGGGCGACGGTGGTGGCGGTGACGGAGGTGGTAGTTTAACACGTGTTTGAGGTGAAGATTCGACACCACACACCCTCTTCATCGGAACTGATTTCCCACACCACAGCTGTAAGTCCCGAAAAAACGGATCTTTCAATGATATCAAACCTAATCTTGTGAGAGTGCGGAAACCAAACACAAGATGATTCAAGATAAACCGAAAAATATGAAAAATGAAGAACAAACAGAATCACCTTTCAAACTTGCACATGATTCTATTACTATCAATTAGCAAAACCGTCTGGTACAAGTTCCTACACCACAATCGAATCGCCTCTCTCTGACTCTAGAACTTTTCGTAACAATGAGACTCTAAGAGGTTCCGAACCTAAAACAAGTTAAAAACTTGTTTATATACTAACTCAAGCCCAATTCCCTACATGGGCTCCCCTTGGGCCTGCTTGGCCCACATGGCCTAAAGCTTGGCCCAAGCGACCTATAAAGGTCCAAAACCTAATATAATCTAACCCGGTAAGTCCCAGTTCGTAACCATAGCCCGTTGTGTTAATTTGATGCGTCAGTCTCACACTTTAGGGCCGAACAACAGCATTCGGGTCCATGATGATTTTGCATCTAAAGGTTATATGGGGATTAGGGTTGCTAAAAAGGTGTGATTTTTATTTGGGTTTTAGTGGTGGTCTATGTCTGGTGACGATCAGACCAAAAGGGTTGATTCCTAAGAATGAAAAAAGATTGATGAGAATTGAGATGAGGAGAAACCCTAGAGGTTGAGAAGGTTGAGAACATGTGAGAAGTGAAATGGGAGAAGAAATTGGGGATTTTCTCTAAAAAGGGGTAAAACCTAAAAGGATCATTTTGCCCCTGAGGAAAATGACAACAAACCAGAATTTAATTTGAGATATATGAGCTAATTTCATTTTTAGACCAAAATGACAAAGAAAATGAAACCACAAGGACCCAGATGCAAAAGGTTTTAAATTTAGACTAAAGTGGCAAAAGTAACCAAAGCTCAAGGACCAAAATGGCAGTTTACTCTAAATTAAATAGGATTTATGTATTATAAGTTTTATGGTTCACGGTATACTGTAAGTTTGTAACAACATCCAGCAAGTGATTTTTTGTGGAATTCTAGGTAAAGCTTATAAGAATGAGGTAAAAGTGAAATATACTATTATTGTGGTTGTTGTTTTGGAATTATAGTCACATGGATCACATCATACTATTATGTTAATAAATTATTACCATTCTTCATTTGTAGAATATGTTATTGAAAGTCTGTCTCTATTTAAAACAACCCAACACGCTCTAAATGAGATAAAAGTGTAAATGTGTAATATACTATCATCGTACGTGATTGTTGTTTTGTATTACAATCACATGGATCACAAAATGCTATTCTGTTTATGAAAATTATTACCATTCTTCATTTGTACAAACTGTTGTACAAACTGTTATTGAAAGTATGTCTCAATTTAAAAAACCCAACACTCTTCCCCACAGATTCCATCAATCCAAGATTCTAAAACTGACAATAGTGAATGAAGAATTTTTATTGTTGTTTTCCAGTCATTCCAACATTACACCACCAGCATACCACCAAATTTAATTAGATTGTGGTTTGTGCCTCGACAAAATAATATTGATCTTCTTTCGTGCTCGTCAAAACGGCCAGGGTGATCCTGCAAAACAATCAACACACCGTAAGCTCGTTACAAGGAGGAGAATAGGGGGTTCTCCTTGTAACCACCCTCCAGTGTAAGAATAAGTATCAGCTTTGAGGATAATAGTATGTGTATTAAGTGAGAGAGTAAGAGAGCGATCTCTAAACCTGGATGTAAAGTTCTCTATTTATAGCCGAGGTGGTTTGTGAAGGAGATGGGCTGCTGGGCCTTGGGCCTGAAGACGACTACAAGGAATATCCATTCTGCTCCCTCTGTCATGACCGTTAGTGTTTTCAGGCGAGAGGGTAGTAGGCGCATGCTGAATGAATATGGATCCACATGTCGACGATTGTCCTTGTTGTCTGGTTTGTCATCAGCAGCTATGTGGAGATCGTGGAGCAGTGGTCGACGCACACTGATTGGTGCCACGTGTATGTCCTTGTGTACCTTTTGTCTCCTGTATGATTGTTCATCGTGCAGCATGATCGGATACAGCCTGTTGAACGCCTATTGGCCCACTGCTCTGCCACTTGTACCTTTTGTACTTGTCCGATGTTTACCTGTGCTTCTTCCCTCCACGCGACTCGGGTACATCCAGGGTAGCCGACACAAGGTCAAGGAAGCCAGTTCTTTGGTCTAAGAAGTTAAGTGTTAGAATTGATTTCGTTATGGTCCTGACCACACGCGCGACTTGGAAACATCTGTGTAGTCGGCGCAAGGTCGGGAAAGCTATCAAGTTGGCTTATCTTGGGAATGGTCTTGCGCGTGACCTGAGGTTGAATCGTATGTTCGGCGCAGTATTTAGGGCCATACCCCTCAATACCAGTATTATGAAATCCACTAGTAGTTATGCATATAGTAACGCAACAATATTTTAGGGTATCCCATAGTTTTTGACAACACCGATGAAGTACCTCGACGGACAGTGTTCACCAGTGTTTTGACGACACCGACCAAACACCTCGACAGACAATGTTCACCTATAGTTCGATGACTTGTTCTGCCTCTAGTGTCTTCCTTTACATCTTATACACTTTGTGTGGATGCGTTTCCGGATCGAATTCGAACTCCCGATATGATTGCGAAGAATAGGTATCAAGTGCGGAATCCGTGTACGTGTGTGGATCGACACAAGAACGTAATAATATGATGATTCGATTGAATATTTGACAAAGTACAAGCACCGTGAATCACCTTGTAGCACTTTCTCTCTCTAGATCTTCTAAAGTGCAAAAGTTGCAAAAGTTCCAAATTCCTAACATAAAGCTCGTATTTATAGGCAAGGCATAAGGATTGTCTCCTTATTTACAAGATTGCCATTCTCCTATATTTAACAATATAAAACCTTGTCTTTTTCTGTTTTCTGCTACGATCTGAGATTGACGAAAGTGATAGACATAATGCACTCACAGACTCCCCCTTGGATATTACTACATTTAATCTCCTAGCTTTCTGTCCTCTCTCTCTCTCTCTCTGAGTCTTTTTGAAGCTTTGACATCTTCAGTACCATAGACTCCCCTTTTGCTTTAACCAGCTCCTCGTGACTCTGCATTCAGCTTCAGCTCCCCCTTTCGGTTAACTCTTTCTCCAGGCTCCCCCTTTCGTTAAGTTTCCGTGCTTTTCAGGATCGTCACCTGGCTCTTCGATTACAAGCTCCCCCTTGCTTTGAGCTCGTCTTCAGACTCGGCTATCGGGATCGTAATAAGGCTTAACAATTTCAAACACCTTGTAAAATATTTGACAATTTAGGTTCAAGATTGTAATCCTAGCTCTAACCACAAATATTTAACAATGAAATCTTATACATCATCCAGAATCGGTAATCTGACTCTAAATATCAAAATATGACATTTAATATATCCTAGGATCGAGAACCTGGCTCTATTGCACATTTTAAAATTGTTGCCTGGTTCTTTATAATTTCAAAAATTTAACAATTTGAAATCTCCCAGAACTACTTGACTCTACTCCCCCTATCACATAACTATGTATTTGACAATGAAAGCAACGAAAAACTCTTCTCAGATGATTATTAGTGAGGTTTTGAAAAGATTATCTTCCAAGTCCAACTTAATGACCTTGGAAATTCACAAACTATTTTTGAATTTTTTTCAATTAAAAACCTCAAGTTTCAAATTAATGATCTTGTTTATTTTCAGAGACATGTTCAGCATACTCAGATTTTGAAGCTCAACTTTCAGACATCGGTTGTCGAAAATAAAGTAGAAACAAAATCTTTTGGTATTTTTCAAAGTTTATGCTAAAACACACTCAAAATATTTTTAAAATTTTTCTTTAACGAGAAGCAGTAAAGAAATATTTACAGACAATCTTTTTGTTTGAGTTCGTGTCAGAGGATCATATCAGTTTATGACAAATCACTAGCACCGTTGAGCTATAAACACTTTAATTTCTAAACAATTCACTTAGATTGTCAGTATACCGGTCCACTTAAATTTTCACACAAATTTCAATTGTTCCGAGATACGAGATTTAGTGTTTTAAGAACTTAACTTATTCGCGTGTCCCACCTCAGAATATACTCCCATATCAAGATTCCCTAGATTAAGTCTTACAGGTGAATATACTATATTGATATATGTACTCTGGGTTAGTGCGAGACCTTAAGAGCTCAGGTATGAACTATCGTTTAGTCAAAGAGATGAAGGATCGCCTTTGAGGTGTGTCCCACTTAGGGATCTTGTTTACAACTGCATTTTATTCATATCTTTCGATATTTTCTCAATTTTTATGCAGAGGGAAAGCTTTTAAAGCACGCAAAGTATTATATGAGGTCTAGGCCATTGCTGACGCAAAGTCAGAAGACCAGTTATAATACCCCTTATATCAAACATTATAAAGACCTAGTATCTCAGAGATGTTCCCCACGAGATAAGAAAGTTATCGATATTTAGGTTTATATCTCGAAATCAATCTACTAAATATGTAAAAACCTACTGGCATATTATTAGTGAGACCGTTTATCACATTTGACTTTCCATTTCTTTAGCATACTGTGATATCATTTCCTCTTTTTATACAAAAAACTCTTTTTGAATTTTATCATGTTTTTTACTTTTTCAAAATTTCAAATGTTTTTGTATTTTCAAAATTCTTACTCCCCCTAAAATTCAAAACATTTTAAGAAAATTTGACAACTTGATGTAGACAGCTTTATCTCGCCATCCATTTTCTACTAAAACATGCTCTATTTTGTATAAAGCACCCCCATGATTTATAACACATTGATGTTTAACAATGTTAAAACCATTTAATCATTTGTGAAATAATCATGTTTGTTCAACCGTGAGGGTTTCGGCATATTCAATCAACATTTTTTAAAATTTTTTTTTTATTTTTCAACAAATTTGAAAACAAACATATTTTTTCATTTTTCAATTTTTGACAAAATAAAAACATATTTTTTGTTTTTAAATTTTTCTATTTTTAGGGTTTTTGATTTATGGTTTATTTATATACAAAAATAAACCAACTCTCTGTTTTTCGTTCTCAGGGATCTGCCGCCTTCCGTGTCAGGCTGCTCCTCATCTCCTGTTAATATTCATTCGTCTTCTGGAGCACCTGCATTCAAATAACTCAATCATTTGAATAAAGCAACCCAAGCCTGTTTTGACTCAGGTAACTTAATATGTATTTTTCCATGTAAAACTTGATAATTTCTGTCATTTTTCTCAAAAATGTCTTCTTTATTTTTCTCACTCACAGATGTCTTTGTCTTTGCCACCCAGTTTTCTCCTTATAAACATTCCTTTGATAAAACCTGGATTTATTTTGAATGTTTTTTCCCGAAAAATCAGTTTTAGGTTTCCAAAATTGGTTTGGCTTTGTCAAATCAACCGTTGTTCTCCAACTTTGTTTTGTCTCAAATCTGGGTGTCACTGGTTTCCAAGTTTGTTGTGATTCAGCCTTTGATATTTTCGGCTTCGAATTTTGATTTGATTCAAACTCGGTTGACTTCTGATTCACAAAATCAGACTTCTTTTTCTGAACATCAACTGGTTTAAGATTTGGACACTTGCGACCAATATGTCCTATTTGATCACACTTAAAGCATGTTCACTTTGAAACATCATTAACCTGTTGTTGTTTCTTTTGAGGATAGAACTCTTCATTAGACTGTCGTCTAAATTGGAGTTCCTTCTCTTCTTCTGAACTTGTTCCATGAACAAAGTTCATCTTATTTTGATGATTTGTCTTTTCAAAACATTTTCTTTGATTTTGTTTCTTTTTATAACCCAACACAGCCTTCATGTTTTTCTTTTTGTAACTAGGTTTGTTATAAAAAGATTTCCTGCTCGCTTTACCGACAAATTTTTGCAATTTCAGTTTTCTCGATTTCTACCAGTTTGAAAACTTTGTCAATCTTATCCCGAATCACATTTTGAATTGGAAACTCAACATCTGAGAATAATTTGTCCAATCCAATCATGGTATATGCCAATCCTGCTGTATCATCATTCGCTTTTTTCTCAGATTTTGAATTTTTCAAATAATTTCTGTGAAAACTTTCCTCATCTTCATTTTGTGATTCAGACTTACCATTTTTGGTAGAACCGTCTCTCAAAATGTTTTCAACAACCTTACTTACCACCTCTGAATCATCAGCATCATCAGATTTGGTGTAAGTCACATCGATATTTTCAGGTAATTAGTCAACCATGTTCAAACCTTTTGCCACATTTTCGTCATCATAGAACGTGTAATTATCCCTCAACGGTGGTGGCACCTGATGATATTCTGAACCAATACTTTTTTTATTCTTTTCAGAATCTTTGTCATCTGCTGTGATGTTGAAAATACGTTCGAGAATGTATGAAGAACTATGATAACTTTGAAGTTTTGTAACAATTTTTTTCTTTTTCAGCCAATTCTTGTTTTAGTTTAGCAACTTCATCAATACATTTATTTAACTCCTGTTGCTTTTCTTGATATTTGGCCTCAACAAGTCATGTTGTATTTAAACTTTCTGACAATCTACCGTCCATACATTTGACTTGTCTATTCAAAGTATCATAAGCTTCTTGTATGTTATTATTTGACCATTTCATTCTATCATATTCTTTTTGTAATTCTTGAATGATATTATCTTTTTGAACACAATTATTACATTTTGCTAAACACTTTTGTTTTAAAATCTCATTTTCTTTTTCAAAATCTTGACATTTCAGTGTCAGCTTTTTAACATTTTGTTTCAAAACTGCTTCATTTTCAAGCAATTCTTTACATTTTGTTTTGAAAACTGTTTCGATCTTTGCAAATTCAATATTTCTTGATTTTAAGTTTTCGTCTTTCCCAGTACAGGCTCTGCACGTTTCCATGCATTTCCTGCACTGTTCTTCAGTTTTATCAACAGATTGTTTAACAATTTCATCAGTTTTTGACGACTCAGAAGATTCAGTTTGAATTTTTACCTCAGTTTCATCTGGCACCTTGGACTCTTCTGTCGTCTTCTTCTGATCTTCATCAACTTTCTGCTGGTTCTCATCAGCGTCTCGTGCTGTCTTCTTCAGCTCTTAGCTTCTCAACATTTTCTTCTTTCTTCTTTTTCAACTCCATCACCTTTGGTAGACTCGCGTAAAACACTTCCTTTAAACGTTTATACAAATTTGCTTCATAATCTTTCTCTATCGACCTCCTCGTATAGAACGTTTGACAAGTTGGAAAGACAATTGTTGTTGATTGATGTCACACCCCGATATTTCCACATATTTCCGGTGGGCCTGGTGGGGAGTATCGTGACGTAGTTGATATCATCATAGACAATTAACACAATTATAGCACAGCGGAAGGCTTGGAAGTTTAATTACTATTACAATCCATAGTGTCCGAAAGTTCAAAACAAAAGAATATACAGACTGATTTTAATAGAGATCCACAGGCGGACCATAAAATCAAATACATAAAACTGAGTTTAACAGACTTCAGGCATCTAAGGATTTGCAAGATCCTCTTAATTGACACCAAGTAGTTCCATCCTAGTTTCGAGAGGTACCTGTCACTTAGTCTTTGGAAAATACATCAGTTTTCACTGGTAAATACGATTAACTGACTCATTTGAAAAGAGTTCATGAAAATTGGTTTAGGCGCACATGGCACAAATCATTTATAACTTGGGACAATCTTTATTAAAATCTTTTATACAGATTTACATGTTTGTCATACAATTGGGGACGGTTTGGAAGCCGGTCATGATTAACCGACTCACCACTTATAAACCCACAAAGGAGTCATCCCCAACTTGTGGGTAATTTAGTATTTAGCATTTGCATCTGGCAGGTGTATGCCTACACCCCGTGCATAGGTCGTGGCCATTTGCAATTTAATGAGCCGAGGATATCCAGGACACGGTCGTATTAACCCCCAATGTTTATGTTATCAAACAAAACAAATTAAAACGGGTTATCCAGATTTATTAAATCACAATCCAATTAAATGATCACATACCCGACCAAGCGGTAATAATTTACCGTATCCCAAGCCCGTATAGGGAAAATAAGTTAAAAGTATTTACCTGAGCTAATGTGCAAAAAAATGCTACTCAGACGTATATTCTTAAGACCTTATGCAAATATATTCTACCGAAGCTACTTAATCTGTAATGAAGGTTTTATTAACCTATTAGGATACTAACGGGTCTTATTTAAGTCAAAGACTTAGACCGATTAGTTATAAAGATGTTTTACGGTTAGAAACGCTAGATTAAGCGGAGACCGGAACGGAATGTGATTCAAACCCGACAAGTTTGAATACTTGTATAATATAGGTAAACTAAACACATTCTGTATTATGAAGTTTAGATGATATGGTTAAACCTGTTTCGGCTAATTTATGCAAACTAGTTACATAAACCGAACTGAACGCGCATAAGCATAACGGGTAACTGAATGAACCATATACAAGTCCCATATATTATTATGCTTAAAATATGTTAAGACATCAGTAAGATGTTAACATATATGCCCAAAAATAATTTAAAACCGAATTAAGTCCCGTAAGGGCATTTTGGTCATTTTAAGATTTATAAAAGAGGTTTAAAAGTGAACTGATGTTCTGGTAAAAAATATTCTGTAAAAATATTTATTTTATGATGTTATAACAGTAGGATATCATACATATGTGTGGTATACCATTTATGGCCAAACTATGCCCCGAAAGGGCATTTTGGTCATTTCACATATGCTTTTAAGGACATAATTGGAAGTCTGAGTTCATGTATTATACCTATTGTAAAAATATTAAAATTTATTTATAATTTCAGTAGGTAACAAGCCTTGGGTGCTAAATATGGTTTTAAACCATACTATGCACCTAATTAGCGTAAAAGTCGATAATTGACGATATTTGCAAAGTTTATGTGATTCTGAGATTTTGACCAGCCTTGGATGGTCAAAATATTTTATTTATCATATTAGATCAGTAGGAAAAGATTTTGCATGTTAATCATATATAAAACACATTTTATTTTCAAAAAGGGCATTATCGTCAATTAAAGAATTTATACGAGAACTCAATGTTAAGATCAGTATCTAATCTGACCCAACATTCCAAAAATTCCTAAAAATGATATCATAACAGTAGGTTAAGATTTTTGTGTCAAAATTCATGTTTAAGCATGATTTACGCATGAAAGGGTAATTTAGTCTTTATAAAAGCTAAATTTACGATAATTTGCATAAAATCAATTTGAGACCAGAATGTAGTGTCAAAAATTTTTGGACATGTTTACAAATCAGTACCTAACTTATTTGTATGTTCATATATTCAAAAATCTCATTTTTAGACCATAAGGGCATATTGGTCAACATTAAGCATAAATACGGAAACATGCATAGAATTAAGAATTTCCAAATGTCCATGTAATATACTTCAGAGAGTTATACTATAACATTATATGGTCACTATGGAAGCTTAAGACATAGAGGAATTAAGCTTAATCGGGTCAGAACTAGAAGTCAAAGCAAAAGTCAAGCTTTTGCGACTTTCGGTTGCGAACCGAGCTTAAACTCAGAAGTGTCGGGTTGAACATGTTTAAACATGTTCTAATAATAATTACCAAGTTATTTAAGTGACAAAACATGATTTATATCCTCTACATTATCAGATTATGTTTTTATTTAAAAATCTGACTAGTTTGACTTTTTATTTAATTACTTTGACCCGATAATTAATTAAGTAAACGTGATAACTAGGATGTGCCCTTTTGAGGGATTAACACACACCTAATTATGATCACGAAGCCATATTCGCCTCGAACAATGGCTAGACCGTTTAGGTCTAAACCGAAGCTCAAAGCCGTTTTGCGGCAACTTTGATTTTCGGTCTTTAAATAAACAAAAACTGAACTTAAGGAGGCTAAGGACACTTACAAAGGGTCCTAGCTTGAATCTTTAAACTAGAGGGAGTCTCCTTTGATCAGGAATCTCCAAGCAAGAGTGAGAAGAAAGATTTTTGAATGAGCAAGGAAATGAGGGACTTGAAGCTCCTATTTATAGTTGAAGGAGGTGATTCAAGATCAATCCATGTGTTATAGGATGCTCCAAGATGTCTCCAAGTGTCTTAGAGGTTTATCAAAACCGTTTACAAGCTGCTGGTATCAACCTGTGAGTGCAGAACTGGTTTGTGTGGGGAGCAAGGGTGCATGCTGGCAGCTGCCAGTTCTGGCTGTAAATGGGTCTCGCCCGCGACACGTGCCAGGTACAGGCGGGTCTGGCGCGACACGCGGGGAAGTCGAATTTCAAAACTTGTTTTATTATTTACAAGTTCAGTCCCTGCACTTATATAACTTCCATTTCTCACCTCTCCAGCACTAGGGGCCCTTCAAATTAGGTTTTAATTATTCTTGGAAATATAATCAAGTACCGTTAGGTTCCAGGTTTGTTAAAATGGTCTCCCGGGAGTAGAATTATCATATTGACGCTTTCAACCCTTCTTCTTGGAAATTGCAGAATTAATCATATAACGGTACCGAAACCTCGTAATTTATTGTCACATGTTCTCAGGAGTGTAATCGAACATTACGAAGCCCCGGGTTCGTTAAAAGGTCACTCAGAGGTAAGAATTAACATGTTGACACGTTTAACCCCTGTGTTTTGTAAACTTTTGATTTCATCCACAAACGGCTTCTTATGTTCGCTAATTTACTTATTCAAAAATACGAACATCGTGTAAGGTCATTCAGAGGCATAAGTTTAGCATGTTGGCACTTTTAGTCCCTCCGCATACATCGTTTCACTATTTGATAACTTTAGTCCTTGTAATTCAATCTTCCACACGATTAGGGTTTAGGACACGTGTCTTCACATAATTGAACACGATTTTTATGAGGTGTTACATCCTCACCCCCTTAAAAGAAATCTCGACCCCTATATTTACTTAAAATAAGTGAGGGTACTTTTGTCGCATAGTGGACTCGACCTCCCATGTATATTCAGGGCCTCTGCGGGCATCCCATTTTACTTTCACAATTGGTACATGTTTCCTTCGGAGCTTTTTAACCTGTCGATCCTTGATCGATATAGGTCTTTCAACAAAACTCAGGCTTTCATCAATCTGTACATCTTTATGATACATTGCTAGCGATTCATCGGCTAGACACTTCTTTAAGTTACAGATGTGGAACACATTGTGAATTCCACTAAGCTCCTCAGGCAAGTTTAGCTTATAAGCAACACTGCCGACACATTCGATGATCTCGAATGGTCCGGTGTACCTTGGGCTTAGTTTTCCCTTCTTACCGAAACGCATCACACCCTTCCAGGGTGATACCTTTAGTAAGACTTTATCTCCTACCTCACACTTTAGAGGTTTTCACCTCTTATCTGCGTAGCTTTTCTGCCTATCTCTGGTAGCCTTTAGGCGATCTCGAATTTGGACAATCTTGTCCGTTGTTTCAAGGACTATTTCAGGTCCTGATAATTGAGTTTCTCCGACTTCTGCCCAACAGAGGGGCGTTCTACACTTTCTTCCATATAAAGCCTCAAAAGGCACAGCCTGAATGCTAGTATGGTAACTATTATTATAGGAGAACTCAATTAGAGGAAGATAATCATCCCAACTTCCACCTAAATCAATGACACATGCGCGAAGCATGTCTTCCAATGTTTGAATTGTACGCTCACGTTGCCCATCCGTTTGAGGATGGTAAGCAATACTGAAATTTAAACGAGTGCCCAATGATTGTTGGAAACTTTTCCAAAAATGAGAAGTGTATCTAGTATCCGTATCGGATATAATAGATACTGGCACTCCGTGGAGAGATACAATCTCGTCCACATATAATTGGGCAAATTTATCGGAGCTATGCATCTCCTTGATGGGTAAGAAAATGAGCCGACTTAGTCAGTCTGTCAACTATGACCCATATTGTATCATTTCCATGCTTGGTTTTAGGTAGCTTGGTGATAAAATCCATGGTTACCATTTCCCATTTCCATGTGGGAAGTTCTGGTTGTTGTAGTAGTCCTGACGACTTTTGATGTTCAGCTTTAATCTGAGCGCAAGTCAGACATTTGGCTACGTGGGTGGCTATGGATTTCTTCAAACCCATCCACCAATAGTTCATATTTAAATCTTGATACCTTTTGTTGCCCCCAGGAGGAACTGAGTATCTAGAGTTATGGGGCTCCTGGAGGATCACATCTCTAAGTCCTCCATGAATCGGAACCCAGATTCGACCATTTAATCTGAGGATTCCATCATTCCCTGGTGATAACTGGTCAAACATTGCACCTAGTCTTTCTCTTGGAAAGTTAGCTTCCAATACAGCTTCTTTCTGAGCGGCCAACAACCTCTCATTCAAGCTGTTCTTGAGTTCGATACTCTTAGCATTAATCCTTATAGGTTTGATCCTTTCCTTTCGGCTTAGAGCATCAGCGACTACATTCGCTTTGCCAGGATGGTCGTGAATCTCACAGTCGTAGTCATTTAGGGTTTCCATCCAACGGCGTTGTCTCATATTGAGATCTTTCTGGTTAAACAATTGTTGGAGACTTTTGTGATCTGAGTAAATCACACACTTAGTTCCATACAAATAGTGTCTCCACAGCTTAAGTGCAAATACAACGACACCCAACTCCATATCGTGGGTGGTGTAATTCTTTTCATGAACCTTCAGTTGTCGTGATGCATAGGCAACCACTTTGCCTTTCTGCATGAGCACACATCCCATGCCAGTGTGCGAAGCATCAAAGTAGACAACAAACTCGTCTATACCTTCAGGCAAGGTTAATACTGGAGCATTACTCAACTTCTGCGTTAGTATTTCAAAGGACTCTTGTTGTTCAGAACCCTAATCAAACTTCACATTCTTGCGGGTCAAGGAAGTTAAAGGTGCCGCTATTCTTGAGAAGTTTTCGATAAACCTTCTGTAATATCCTACTAATCCCAAGAAGCTGCGAATTTCAGTTGGTGTTTTAGGTGCTTCCCAGTTCATGATTGCTTCTATTTTAGCGGGATCCACTTGGATTCCACGCTCGCTCACAACATGTCCAAGGAATTGGACTTCGCAAAGCCAGAATTCGCATTTAGAAAATTTAGCGTAAAGCTTCTTTTGTTGTAGCAATCCTAAGATGCACCGAAGGTGTTTCTTGTGGTCATTCTGATTACGAGAGTATATAAGAATGTCATCTATGAAGACAATGACAAACTTATCCAAGTATGGTTTGCAGACTCGATTCATGAGGTCCATGAATGTTGCAGATGTGTTAGTGAGCCCAGAAGGCATCACTAAGAACTCATAGTGACCATACCTTGTTCTGAACTCAGTTTTAGGTACATCTTCAGTTCTCACCTTGAGTTGATGATACCCTGACCTTAAATCAATCTTCGAGAAGAAGCTTGCCCCTTGTAATTGATCGAACAGATCATCGATCCTGGGCAATGGATAACGGTTCTTGATCGTTACTTTGTTTAGCTCACGGTAATCAATGCACAGACACATTGATCCATCTTTCTTCTTTACAAATAGGATAGGTGCTCCCTAAGGCGATGAGCTGGGTTGTATAAAACCGTTTTCCAGTAATTCATCAAGTTGGGTTCTTAGCTCTTTCATTTCTGTTGGTGCTAAGCAGTAAGGAGCTCGTGCAATCGGTGCTGCTCCTGGCAGAATGTCTATCCTGAACTCTACTTGCCTTTCTGGAGGTAGTCCAGGTAGTTCATCAGGGTATTCAGAAATGATGGGAATGTCTTCAATCTTAGGTTTTGGTTCATCAATACTTGTGCCATGTAGATGACACATCCACCCTTCAGGCACTTGGATGCTTTGAGTAAAGACACATTGTCGGGAAAACCATAGTGTGTATCTCCATGGATGGTGATTGATTCACCAGATGGGGTTTTGATGTTAACTAGTTTCTCATCGCAGGCAATTTGGGCTTGGTTACGTGACAACCAATCCATGCTTAAAACTACATCAAACCCAGCCAATTTCATTGGCAAAAGCGATAGCGAAATAGAATGAATCTTAATGGATATAAAGCATCCATCAAGAAGAGTTGAAGTGGTTTCTAAGGTACCATCAGCAAGTTCTACGTCATATTTTATGTCTAGAGTTTTAATAGGCAAATTCAGTAATTTACTAAACTTAAGGTCTATAAACGATTTATCAGCACCTGAATCAAATAAAACTCTAGCATAAACATCATTAATGAGGAAGGTACCTGTTATAACTTTATCATCATTCACCGTTTCTCTGGCGTTCATCTGAAACACTCTAGCATTTGTCTTCTTCGCCTCATCAGGCTTCTCTGTGTTTTTAGGGCAATTAGTCTTAATGTACCCTTTTTCATTGCAACCGTAGCAGGTTGCATCCTTCAAGTTTTGGCACTCCAATGATTTGTGCCCTTTCTTTTTACAAATCCCACAAGGCTTGGCTTGTGGATCTAGATTGCATTTCCCAAGATGCCTCTTGTCACAGATCTTACACCTAGGTTTGTCACCAGACTAACCCTTATTAAACCCAGAGTTTCCTTTCTTTTTCATACTTGACTGGTGGGACTGGTCATCCTACCTCTTTCTTTTCCCGTCCTCAGTGATCCTCCTAGACTTACTCCTTATTGCATCAAGGGTTAGAAATAGTGAAAGATCTACAGTCGATCTATAAATGGTAGGCTTTGAGGCCTTGACATGTCCCTTGATTTCAGGGGCTAAACCACCAATGAAACGCGCAATGCGTTTTGGCTCTGGAGTGACCAAATACGGGATGAGTCGGGACATTGAATTAAAACTAGTAACATAAGACCTACAATCCAGATCTTTCATGACCAAAGTGAGGAAATCAGTCTCCACCTTCTATACTTCCTGTTGTGGAAAGTAAGTGTCTTTTATAAGCTCAATAAACTCAGCCCAAGAAAGGATATACAGAGGAATTTTCCTTGTGGATTGCACTAAGGCTTTCCACCATGCCAAGGCGTCGCCTTTGAAGGACTGTGATACAAACTTTATGATGTCCTCCTTAGCACACCCACTGATATCTACAACTGTCTCCATCTCATCCAACCACTTCATGCAATCGATAGCTCCCTTTTCCCCAGTGAAATCTCTCGGTTTACAAGAGATGAAATATTTGTAAGTGCAACCTTTGTTGTACCGGAGAGTCTGATCAAATACAATCTTTTGGGGTTCGCTTCTCTGATTGGATGAATTTTGAGATTCGTCCCTTTTTGACGTATGCTTTTTGACAGGGACTTAGGATCGGGTATTACTCGGCTCCTAAATGCTTCGTTCATGGCTTTAGAAACTGTCGTGTTCATCATGTCTTGCAGTTCGGCACCAGTAACATGCAATCTTGTATTATTGTCCCCATCAGCTGGGTGACTATTAGCTTCATCTGAGCCAGCCATGATTTGAATGCTATAAGCATGAAAATGTTTTGTTTAGTTATATAATGAATCATCGCATTTGATGATTATATAGCCATTGTATAAATAAACCATATAGGGAAATAAAATAAGTTTAATATGATTTGATAGTAATCCGACTGGTTGCAAATGAACCATTATTGTCGTTTAAACGGGATATAATCCTTTATATTTATTAGACAGGGAACATAAGCCACAACTGTCAATGTCGTATAGACATTTTATATAGCACAAAGGCTCGTCTCGGAGGACATTTGGATGGCACAAAAGGCCTTGTCACTAAGACAATTTAAAATATGATTACGATCTTTTTAGATCAAGGTTTTTAAGGGTCGAACATAGTTCATCGCCTTTTGGACCAGAAGTTATAAAATATAACTATCTTTGTCATGAATACAAATTGGCCCGAAGGCAGAACACCTCAAATGGATGCTTTGATATTGGCATCATATTCGATGTTATTAGCCATGTTTCATATTGATCATTTAGGCTATGAAAGAGGCTTGGAAAGATCCAAGTATTTTGAAGTGTTGGGATTGAACCCTACAAAGGAACAGTTGATTAAAGCCAAAACTGGATCAAATCAGTGGATTCACAATAAGTAGTTGTTTGCATCAGTCTTTCCCCTTGAAAGTGGCCTAACATCTGATGTCCTCTAAGTACTGCCCTTCTACAACAACTGCTGCTCTACAACATCTGATGAAGACAAAGCACTGATGCTCAATCCGATGCTATGGTTCAAGTACTACTGAAGACACAAAGCACTGCTAGGGCTAAAGCAGTGGAATGAAGAAGCAGTAGTTTACTATCTTTATTGTATTGTATTGTATTTGTAATCAGTTGTTATATAGCAGTGTTTGGAATAGTCAGTGGTTAGAGGTTGTTAGGAGGTTAAATGTCACTTTCATGGTGACGTCAGCAAAGATGCCACAGTGGTTTATTCTGTACTATAAATAGAACAGTACCCTATACTGTTCTATTAGCTCTCTTCTTCACCAAGTCATTCTGTACGAACAATCACTGTGAGCTCAGGCTGAGGGGGAGACTTTGTGCATGCATGCATTAGTTTTGAGTATTGTAATCAAATACAATCATTCGACTCTATGTTAAACATGTTTGCTTAGAATTGTTCTCTCTTTGATTGTGTTGAAAGTTTATTCATCTATTTCTGCTGCAATTGTTACTCGTTCATCTTCATTTCAGTTAAACAAACACAATCTTATCAAACTCAAATCCTAACAATTGGTATCAGAGCTAGGACAGTCAAATTTGATCTAACAATGATTTTGACTTAAAAGTTCAACTCAATTTAGTTGATACTTTCAATTGTTCGTTTCGTTGAAAAACAGAGTAAGGTTTAATCACGAGCAAAGTTGATTAATCAGTGCCTGTAAAACAACCAGAATGACGTCACAACCACAGGATATCAATAATAACATTGGTTCTCTTTTCAAACCACCTATGTTGAAGAGAAATGAATACAACATCTGGGAGCGAAGGATGGGTCACATCCTAGCGCAACAGAATACCGGATGTTGGAAGTCGGTTATCTTTGGACCACATGTTCCAATGGTGCCGAATGCTGAGGATCTAAAGGTCATGGTTCCTAAGAAAATAGAGAACTATACTGAACAGGATTTTCAGAAAATTGAACTGGATGCCAAGGCATTTAGCATCGTTGCATCTGCACTACCTAATGAGATCTATGCTGGACTGTTACACTGTAACAGTGCCAAGGAATTGTGGGATGCACTTAAGGAACAGTTTGGGGGGACTGAAGAAGTAATTGAAAATAACAGGGAAATTTTGAACCAACAATATGAAACCTTTTGTCACATCAAGGGTGAAACATTGACACAGCAGTTTGAGCGATTTAGTTGTCTCATAAGTAAACTTAAGCTTGTTAAAACTGAATTTCCTAAATCAACTGTAAACAATAGGTTTTTAAGGTCACTTCCTGAAAAATGGGACACAATTGCTTTTGTAACCAGAAACTCTGTTGAGTTCAAAGATTTGAGCCTAACCCAGCTTCATGGTAGACTCCTGACCTATGAAAGGGAGTTGAACCAGAAAAAGAAGCTACAAGAGTCTGGAAAAGTTGCAGATGATTATTAATTTGGCAGCACAGCTCTTTTGGGTCAGGAATAATCTGGTAGTAGTAAGGATCAGAGTTATGATCATTATATTGACATAACTGCTGGTGGAGCCTTTAATAACTCCGATTCTTACTCAAACAACTATGCTTTCACAACTAGTAGTGAAAACCAGAATTCTGACAATCTGTGCTTTGAACTCAATGATCTGCAGCATTTTGATCTAACTGACTTAGAGGAAATGGACATTTTGCACCAACTTGCACTACTGAGTGTTAGAACTAGCAAGTTTTACAAAAGGACAGGGAGAAAATTTCCAGGGTTACATGGGAACTTGAAAGTAGGGCTGGATAAGTCAAAGATAAAATGCTATAAGTGTAATAGGTTAGGTCATTTTGCTAGAGAGTGCAGGAGTCAAAACAATGGACCAATCATCACACATCCTATCTCAAACCCTAGACCACAAAATAACCAAAACACTGTGCATTATGCCCAATATGCCCCTGCTGCTCATGTAAACACTGCTCACTATGCACACCCTGCAACCCCTGTTCATGTGCATTATGTTCAAACCACTGTTCCTCAGATACAGTATGTCCAGGCCCCTGCTCCTCAGGTTCAGGTGCAACAAGTTGCACCTCAACAAGCTAGACCAGCAGTGGTTCAACCAGATCAACAAAGCTTTTCACCCAAGGCCTTGTTGACTGGAGTAGCTTACCTGAAGAGTTAGGAGATGAAAATTTTGCACTCTATGCTCAAAATAATGTTTCTAGTAGTGATCTTTGTTTTGTAGCATTGGAGTCTATACCAGAAGGGCTAGAAACTGAAGAAGGACAGTCAAATGATGAAACAGTGGATACAATTGCTGAAGCAGTGGTTACTGCTGTTGCTGGTGAAATACTGCTAGGAGAAAATTCAGAACCCCTGTTGGAACCACTGTCTGACCCCTGGTCTGAAGAAGAAGAAGAGAAGAAACAAGGTGAAAAAGAAGAGAAAGTTCAAGAAGGAAGTGATCATACCTGTGATTGTGCCATGATGGCTGCAACTAAGGTATCACCCCAGGTCCTTAAAAACCTATGTTTAGACAAATGTATCATCGCATTTGCAAACATTAAGGATGTGAATGAAAACCTTAGAGATAGATTATTAACTGGTGAAGTACAATTTGAAAAGTCTTTAAAAGAATTAAAAATCAAATTGTCTGAAAAGGAAAATGAAATTTGCAGCATCCAACAAGAGCATAGCATAACCAAGGACCAACTCCAGACCATGATAGAAAAATATCAAGTCTGTAAAAAGGAGTTGGAAACCACCCAAATCACTTGCGAAAAATGGGTGGAATCCTACAAAGGTTATGAAGTTATGCTTGAGAAACAGATCAAAATCAATGTAAAATTTGGTGTAGGTTTTAGAAAACATGATCAAGTTGAAAACACTGCTATAATGAATCTGGTTCTGTTGAAATCATTCCCACAAACAAGAATGGCCAAGAAATCAAAATAACTGATAAAATGGCAACAAAATCACTCTTGAAAGATCAGTGGACTCTTCAACTTTTGAGGAGATTGAGAAATACCAATTCAAACCCACATGGTTTGATGAGTGTGGCATTCTTGAAAACTTCAAACCCATGGACTTCACAACTATAGATGGTGTCAAAGCTCCTAAGGCCAAGGTCATTCCTCTTAAGGATATCCCAACAGTGGTTCAAAACTCTGTTGCAAAGGAGTCTGAAAAGAAGAAAAGAAAAGAAAAGGTTAAAAACTTGTTTTGTGATTTCTGTGAGAAGAAAAATCATTTGACCAAAGATTGTTTTCATCTAAAAGCATATGATATTAACAAAACAAGTATCATTGTGCCTGCTAAGAGTTGCACCATCTGTGGTAAAACAAACCATCTCACTTAGGAATGTGTGTATCTCAAATCCTTTGATGTAAAAAAGAATGAGTACACTTCAAAAACATCCATGAGTTCATCAAAACCACAAGTCAAGAAACAACCACTGTTTGTGCCAGTTTAAACAGCTGTTACAAAATAGCTGAACCAAACCTCTGTTAAAAGAGAAGTTCAGGTGACTGATGCACCCCCTGCTAACCAATACCAAAGAGGTAAAGGTCAACCACCATATCCTAGGGTCCCACATGTTTATGAAGCATACAAAAGGCCTTCTAAACCAAGAGTGAACAGGCATCCCTATGGATATCAAGAATTGATAGGAAATGGCCCCTAACAGTGGTTAGAGAAACAAGTTGAAAAAATTAATCAAACCCATGATCTAACCAGTTTCCATCTTCCTGACCTTAACATAGACACTGTTGAGACCCCATCCAAAGCCTTATTGGCTTTGGAGACCCTCCTGAACTAATTATTTACTTGATGTGCAGGGAGCTTCTGCATGCTTAGATAGTCTTTGGTATGTAGATAGTGGAGGCTCCAGGCACATGACTGGATGTAGAGCCCTACTCAAAGAATTCAAAACTCATGGATAGGGTGATATATCTTTTGGTAATAATAGTAAAGGAAAGGTGATGGGTTCTGGTACAGTACAGTCTGGAAATGTTAAGTTTGAAAATGTCAATCTGATAGAGAATCTAAAATTCAACCTCCTTAGTGTCTCTCAAATGAGTAACAAATGTTATGGTTCATTTTTTACTAAGGAGTGTTGTAGGATTGTTGGACTAGAAATGGTTGAAAAGATTGAAGAAATAATAAAAAATGGAAAAACCCAACTTGTTGCTCAAAGAAGTGGCAATGTTTATGTAGTTGATTTGTCAAAAGAGAACCCAAGAACTGATGCCTGTCTGTTCTCAGCTGCCTCTAACAAAGATACAGAACTTTGGCACAGGAGATTGGGGCACACAAATCTCAAGACAATCACTGCTTTGTCAAAACAGGGGTTAGTAAGAGGTCTCCCTCAAAAACTGTTCACCTGTCCTGAGCATTGTGTTTCCTGTTTAAAAGGAAAACAACATAAAAGCTTATTCAAGTCCATTGAAGAGTCCAAATCAACCAAGTGCTTGCAAATGCTTCACATGGATCTGTTTGGCCCAGTTAAAGTCATGAGTCTTAGAAAGAAAAGATATTGTTTGGTAATTATAGATGACTTTTCTAGGTTTACATGGACTTATTTCTTACATTCCAAAGATGAGACTGCAGGCATTCTGCAAAACTTTGTCACACAGGTTGAAAAGCAGTTTGACTTGCCAGTAAAAATCTTCAGGAGTGACAATGGCACAGAATTCAGAAATAGGGAGTTGGATGAGTTTTGTGTGTCAAAAGGAATTGTAAGGCAGTACAGCATTCCAAGAACACCAGAACAAAATGGGTTAGTTGAAAGAAAGAATAGAACTTTGATTGAGGCTTCCAGGACCATGCTTGCTGATTCAGGTTTGCCATTAACTTTCTTGGCAGAGGCTGTAAACACTGCCTGCTCTGTCCAGAACAGAGTTTTAATAAACCCCAGGCATCAAAAGACTGCCTATGAAATTCTGTATAAAATCAAACCACTGATCTCATATTTCAAAGTTTTTGGCTGCCCATGCTTCATTTTAAACTTAAAAGATTCCATTTCAAAGTTTGCAGCCAAAATTGATTGTGGTTATCATTTGGGATACTCAACCACTGCTAAGGCCTACAAAGTGTTCAACACCAGGACTAAGACAGTGGAAGAGACTTTGAATGTGAAGTTAATGAACTCTCTTCAATGAAAATCCCTGCAAATCCTGCAGAATTATTTGATCTTGATAAATTTACCTTTGAAAATGTTTCTGTCAAGACTAATAGTGCAGGTCCATCTCAAAATCCTCCATCAGACTATGGATATGAAGTCATCATTCCACAACAAAAGTCTACATCAATTGGTAGAGTAATAGATGTTCAAAACAGCTGTCAATGCTCAACCACTGCTACCTCAACAATTGTTGACCAAAGTAGCCCTTTAACCCATGCTTCCACATCCTCAAGCGCTGTTGATATAAATCCTCAAACAGTGGATAAAAATCAACATGTTTCCACACCACTTCCTCCACCCCTATTTCAAGCCACTGTTGGATCATCAAAGTCACCAACAGTGGTAAGCTCAGATGATTCACGTCTGCAGCCCTCACCCTTAAATGTCATTGTTCCATACAAATGAGATTTAATCTTCTTGAAGTCTCATCCACCTGACCAAATCATTGGCAACATCAGTGAAAGGGTGCTCACAAGAAGCCAATCCCAAAACATCTGTCTTTTTGTTGGTTTCCTATCACTCCATCAGCCAGTCAAGTACCAAGAGGCACTAAAAGACAACAGCTGGGTAGAAGCCATGCAGGAAGAGCTCCAACAGTTTAAAAGACAACAAGTATGGGAGCTTGTACCACTGCCAGAGGGTGTGAGTCCTATTGGCACAAAGTGGGTCTTCAAAAACAAAACTGATAAAAGGGGCATTGTTGTCAAGAATAAAGCAAGGCTAGTGGTTCAAGGGTTCAGGCAAGAAGAGGGCATTGATTATGATGAAACTTTTGCCCCTGTAGCAAGATTGGAAGCTATCAGATTATTTCTGGCCTTTGCTGTCAACCACAACATAAAGGTGTATCAAATGGATATCAAATGTGCATTCCTCTATGGTAAAATTCAAGAAGAGGTATATGTTTGTTAACCTCCAGGTTTTGAGGATCCATTTAATCCAAATCATGTCTACAAGCTAAATAAAGCTTTGTATGGCTTGAAACAAGCACCTAGAGCCTGGTATGAAACTCTTTCCACCTTTCGTCTTTCCATTGGCTTCACAAGAGGTAAAATTGATAAAACATTGTTTTTAAAATTGAGAGGGAAATATTTGATGATTGTACAGATTTATGTGGATGACATCATTTTTGGAAGCACATGTTCCAAAATGTGTGAAGAGTTCAGACAACTCATGACAACTGAGTTTGAGATGAGTGCAATGGGTGAACTCCAGTGCTTTCTTGGTCTCCAAGTAAGGCAACTGCAAAATGGTACTTTCATCCATCAAGGCAAATATGCCAAAGAACTTTTAAAGAAATTTGAGATGGATGATTGCAAACCATGTAGTACACCCATAGCAACCACAAAAATAGTCATGTCTGATGAAAAGGATGATTTGGTTGATCAAACTCTTTATAGAAGCATGGTTGGGTCTTTATTGTACCTAACTGCATCTAGGCTAGACATCATGTTCATAACATGTGTTTGTGCAAGATCCCAATCAGCCCCTAGAAAGTCAAATCTTATTGCTGTAAAAAGGATATTCAGATACTTAAAAGGTGCTCCCACACTTGGTATCTGGTATCCAGCTGATGAAAATATCAAGCTTTCAGGTTTCTCAGATAGTGACTTTGCTTGATGTAATACAACAAGGAAGTCCACTTCAGGAGGGTGCCAATTCCTAGGCAATTCCTTAGTGTCTTGGCAAAGCAAAAAGCAAGCAGTTGTTTCAACATGCACTGCTGAGGCAGAATATATAGCTGCTGCAAGCTGTACAGCCCAACTGTTATGGCTTCAAAATCAATTGCTGGATTTTGGTATCGCTGCCTTAAAGACACCTCTCATGTTGGACAGTCAGGCAGCAGAAAATATCATCAAAAATCCAGTTTCACATTCAACCACCAAGCACATTGATATCAGACATCACTTTGTGAGGGATTGCTATGAAAAAGGTTTGATTTCTTTGCACCATGTTCCAACTAAAGATCAGCTGGCAGATGTGCTAACAAAAGCATTAGACACATCCACTTTTGAAAGCTTGATCTTTAGGATTGGCATGCTGAACATGGAATAACAGGCAAAATCCTGTTTTTCTACGAATAAAACCATTAAAATGTTTTCAGAAAATCAAAATTTCATCCTTAAAAATAGCTAAAAATTAAAATTTTCATTAATCCTTAAAAATCTACCATAACCACTGTTTTGGTTCAAACATCTGTTCTGTTGATTATTGTCCACTGATGAAAGTCAACCTCTGTTCCTTCATTATCTTTGTTAATCACTGTTGTCCAAAATCAGTGTTTTAACCCACTGATGGCTATCCACTGATAGTAAAAGTCAGCCACTGTTTTCATTTTCCCTTCAGCAAACCACTGATACTTGCTCCATCAGTGGTTTTCTAAACAACTGTCTTCCATTAATCATCAGAGGTTGGCACGTGGACAGTACTTATCCGTCAGATCTTTGTAACCGCTGCCACGTCAGCATTCACTTTTTCACTTTATAAAACCCTTATAAAAAACCCAAACAGGGTTTTCACTGTCGAATCGAATTCAAAATTCCTTTCAAAAGCAGTTATCATCAAATTTCTCCAAATTCTTCATCTCTTCCACTCATTCTCCGTCTAAAATCATGATTCACCATGGCTCTTCCATTCAAAACCCCTCATAACTACCTGTGTATACTTGAAAAACCAAGTGATAGCACAACCTTTCACTCCGTTATTGACGCACTCTCATCTTCAAGGTACAAAACCTTGTTGACATGCAATCCATCTATATACATCGAAACACTTCGTGATTTCTGGAAAAATGCTCAAATCGAAGTTCAGGACAAAAAGCCCTGGGCTATTACTTCAACGGTAAAAGGAATTCAGGTTGGTTTCACACCAAAAGACATTTCTGAGGTATTTGAAATGAATGATACTACAGGTAAAACCTTTTTCCCAAAAACTGATTACCAAACTGATTTCATTGAGAGAGGGTATGCTGAAGAAATGAAAAAAGATACTTTGTAAAAGGGCAGTTTTCCACCTGCCATGAGGTTTTTGTTCCATACCCTCCTCATGTGTGTTTCAAACAAGACCACAGCTTTTAATGAAATTCCATTAAAAATCCAGTACTTGGGATATGCTATCATGCAAATCGAAAATTTTAATTACTCCCAAGAGATTTTTAATGACATGGTCAAAAATGTTAATAATATAAAAGAAAATAAAAAACCATTTCTATTGTTTCCAACGTTTTTAAGCTTTTATTTGCAAAAGAAGATTCCGAAAGATAGTGCTCATGTGCTTATCCAAGGAAATCCTATTCAAATCAACAGCCTATCTTCTGAAACCTTCACAAGGCTGTCAAAACCTTCAAAAACACAAACAGAGGAACCTGAGCAGAATTTAGCAGCAACAACTGCTCCTCAGGTAACTGCTGTTGAGCCCACTGGTTAAGGTGATCACAGTAGCAGATCCATTGCTGTGAAACCCACACCTAAAACCACCAAAAGGCCCAAACAAAAAAACTCACAAAAGCCCCCCAAACCCACCAAAAAGGTAACTCTGGAAGTTGAGGTCCCAGAGGTTATACCTGTGACAACACAAAAGTCACCAATAACCACTACTGCTACTTCCTCACAACAGTTGGATGAAAGATCTCAACCTGAGCCTCAAACTCCTCCTGCATCCTCTCAAAAGGATCAGGTTGTATCCATAGGGACACCACAATATGAAGCTCTGGATCCACTTGAATCCATCTTCCACAGCCCAGCTCCCGGGGCAAATTCTCTTTCTACACCCATCCTTACCGCACAACTTCCACCATTAATGCTACCTTTGTTGGATGCACTTGATATAGCCCAGACAGAAATCAGTTCTTCTCAACCACCTATAACTGAGACTATACCTCAACAAGTGACTAAGTCTGGGCTCCCTATCTCTGCTAACCCACCAACAACTGAGGAGGCTACACCCCTTGAGTTACAAGTAACTCTTGGTGGTAGTTCAAGTGGAGCAGCAACTACAGGTGTTAAATCAACTGATTTACACCTGGCCAGTTGTTTCATCACTCAGACTCCCTTGAAGGAAATTTCCTCTTTGGGAACTAAGGTGACTACTAGTGTGTATCCAATACCCACTGGTGTGTTTACTTTGGTAACCTCTGCTGAGGAAAGAAGTCCCCAGTACCAAGACCAAGGGGCATCAGTGGATGCCTTTTGGGAAACTTTCCCTAAGTCAACTGCTGATACAACCACTGCCAGTGGGAAATCAGATGATCCCATTAAGTTGGGTGATGGTTTAAAATACAAAGAATTGACGAAGAGGGTTGATAAACTTGACACATCTGTTGCAGAAATCAAAACTATGCTGCAACAGGTGTTACAATCACAAAAGACAACACCTACTGCTGCAACATCTGCTCATTCTCCCACTAAGCTCTGGAATTTATTTCAACCTATTCTTCATCAACAGCGACAATATGCTGACCACCAACATGAGATTCAACTTCAATTGGTCAGAAATGCAATTGAAGCTAGGTATATGTTAGGTATCGGTCAGAGCAACACGCAGCGGAACACACTATCACACACGCGCACGAAAGCAATAAACAACCCACGAGAATTTACATGGTTCGGATTCGGTGTGAATCCTACGTCCACGGGCTGCAACTAGATATATTTTTATTCTGCTCAGAACCAAGATTACAATACAATGAATAGGTATATATAGAGATAGAACCAGGGTTTTTTCATGGGCCCCAAGAAACCTAACATGGGCTAAAAAATGAACCCAAAGTCTCTAAGCCTTCACAAACCCAACAATCTCCCACTTGAAGGCTTGCGATAATCTCCACGCCCTCCAAGCACAAAGCAACCCAGTCATCCAGTAATCTTCAAATCTTCTAGTTGCAGCCGCCCCTCATCGTCAAGTACCAGAAGGGCCAGTTGAAGCTCCCCCGAGCTCCAACTCAGTCGTAGCTAAATCCGCTAATGACTCATCCTCTGTCTCAACCAGTTTGGACACTCCACCGGATCCAGAGATACACCAAGGATCACCACCACTCTCCAAACTCAGCAAACAATCCACAGGAGAGAATTTTTCAGTCTTAGTCTTCAAAACCCAACGGTTCTTCGTAACTATACCCGAAACACGCCCCATGCTCCCACTGTCACTAAATCCCCTGAATGGTTTAGACTTTCGAACTCGCTCGACTAACATCCCTGCTCCAGACTTCACGTTTGCAAAATGAACTCTCTTAGTAACAGATTTAGCGAACCAGATTTTGTCATACTTAACCAGGACAGTCATACTTCCCTCAGCAGGTACCTCAACCATGTATAATGACCCACGCTTCATACCACGAGCAATAACCAGATTACCATTGACCACCTTCCATTTACCACCACCAAACCTTACTTCCAGTCCTTGTTCATCCAGCTGACTAACAGAAATCAGTTTCCTCTTCAGACCCGGAATCACCCTAACATTCTTCAGGTTCCATGTAGTTCCTAATGGAGTAACCAATTGAATATCACCCATGCCCGTTACCTCAAGAATCTCATCATTGGCTAATTGTACCTTTCCAAAATCACCTTGTTTCAGATTCACCACTGTTTCTCTGTTGTCCATGGTGTGAAACGAAGCCCCTGAATCCATGACCCAAGAGTCCACAAAGCTCTCCACACTAAGTAACAATGCCTCATCATCAGAGACATCCCCAACAGCACTGTTAATCTCCTTCTTCTTGGAGTTCGGACACTCGCTCTTAATGTGTCCTGCCTCATTGCAGCCCTAACACCTCACATTCTTCCGAGTTCTAGACGAACTTCTTCCCCAACTCCCACTATTCCTGTTATTTCCCTGACCTCTACCAACGTTCAATAACTCACTATTTGATGATTCACCCGAACTTCTCCTTCTGACATCCTCACTCAGAATGAGATCCCGAATACCTTCAAATGTGAAACCAGTTGTCCCTGAAGAACTTGAAATTGCAGTCACAGTTCCAGACCAACTGTCAGGCAGAGATGATAACAACAATAGAGCCTGAACCTCATCCTCGAACTTAATCCCAACTGATACAAGTCTTCCCAAGATTGAATTGAGGTTGTTAATATGAGCAGTCACTGAGCTTCCTTCTCGCATCATCGTGTTCACAAGCTCTCGAATTAGAAATACTTTGTTAGCAGCTGAAGGCTTTTCATACATATTTGAGAGTGCATTCATCATACCATACGCAGTAGTCTCCTTCATGATATTGAACGCCACACTTTTAGTCAGTGCCAATGTAATAACAACCCTCGCTCTTTTGTCTTTCAATTCCCAATCAGCTTGTTCCATCTTCTCAGGCTTATCCTTCACCATAACCATGTCAAGATCCTTTTGACATAACAAAGCTTCTACTTGCATCTTCCACCAACTGAAATCGGTTCCATTGAACTTCTCAATCTGAAATTTCCCGTCTTCGGCCATAGCAAACGAGATAAAACCAATAATCACAATTGATAATCACAGCAAAAAAACAGCCAAATGAACCGAACCCGGTACTCCTGTCAACAAATACCCAGCCACACAATCAAAGCAAAAAAAACCCGAATAACGACCCGAAACTTCGCACCCAAAACCTGAATAAACCAACCCAATCAAAACTCTAATCAGAAAAGAAACAAGAAACGATTGAACCTGGTTCTTTATCCTGATCGGCGGTTGAGAATAAAATGGTTGTAGACAGTGGTTCTCGACAAACGTTCAATGGTAGTCGGAGACTCGTGCAGCAACAGCGGAGACTGTCGGTATTAATCCTTGGCGTTGGCGATTTCAAGGGTTCAACCCTAACACGGCAGCCTTCACGGAGTTCCGGTGGCAAACGACAAAAAAAAATAGCGACTCAAGGGTTTATGAAAACCCTAATCGCAAGCTTGAAGAAGGCGACACACTCTTTTCTTTCTTTTTGTCAAAGTCAACCAAAAAAAAACCTTTTGGTTTTCTTTTCTTTTTACACAGTAAGTCACGAGAACAAAAAAAGAAAAAAGGATGGCACTTTCCTTTAATTAAATTCAACCAAGAATTTCTTGGAAACCGTGCAACACCTTTCTTTTTTTTTATTTGCTTCCAATGTCTCGAACAGCCTCTAACCGAAGATTAATCCACTCTCGTCTCAGTGCACCTGTGTGTGACAGAACCTGGCTCTGATACCACTTGTTAGGTATTGGTCAGAGCAACACGCAGCGGAACACACTATCACACACGCACACGAAAGCAATAAACAACACACGAGAATTTACGTGGTTCAGATTCGGTGTAAATCCTACGTCCGCGGGCTGCAACTAGATATATTTTTATTATGCTTAGAACCAAGATTACAATACAATGAATAGGTATATATAGATATAGAACCAGGGTTTTTTCATGGGCCCCAAGAAACCTAACATGGGCTAAAAAATGAACCCAAAGTCTCTAAGCCTTCACAAACCCAACAGTATAAAGATACACAAACAGATATCAAGGCAATCAAGGCCCATTTGCTGCAAACCACTGGCACCACTCCTCCAACAGTTGTTTTTGTTGAAACTCTTGATGATGCCAAAAAGGGGGAGAAGGCTAAAAAGGGAAAAGATGGCCTATACATAAAACCAGATCCAATGTCAAAACTGGTTGTAGAATTCCCAAGGCCAGATGGTTCCAAAAAGGTTGATGTGACTCAAAATGTTTTTGCTGATTTAAAAGCAAACATGAAAGAGTCAATGGAAATAAAAGGGTCTAAAAGATTTGAGCAGGAGAAGAAAGTTTTGATGGAAAAGGAAGAGCAGGGTACTTCTAGACCTAAACGAAGACAGCCTACTAGAAAAGTAAGCCAACCCAAAACCACACCTTCCAAAATTACCAAACAAACTCCCCAAATCCCCAAAAATTCCTCTCATCAAACCTCCAAACCAACAGATGTTAAAACACCTGTTGTATCAACATCTGTTGGTACTTCAGTGGTTTCAACAGAAGTTATCCCAACAACTGCCATCACTGCTGCATCAACACACACTTCAACCACTGCCCTCATTATTCCAACAACCACCATACAACCCATTGCCACATCACAAACAAAACCACCATCACAAAAACCACCTGCCAAAGAGCAGAAGACAACAGTTGACACATCAATTGTTGTAGTGACAACAGTGGTTGAAACACCAGTTGTGTAACACCCCGTGTTTTCATAAGTCAAGGTCTAAGTCAACGACCGATTTCGCGCAACTTGAATCGTAGAGATTTCTTTATTCTAATTATATTATGTGGAGTAAGTGTTGTTAATTGCTAAAATCGAGGTGTGGTATTCGCAAACTAATCGACTTACGACTGAGAACAATAGGCAGTAACAATGCGATAAAGTTAACTAATCAATAGTCAAGCTATGTTAATCGAAACGACATCAATACGCAACTCGAGCTACGTGTTTTACTTGTTATTATATGTGTGTGTGTGTGTGCCTTACGTGTTACCTGTGCATGTTTATTTATGTTGTGTTGAGATAATCAAGCGAACTCAGTCGAAACTCGAAATCTAACTCGAAAAGCAATCGAACTCGACTCGTGACGAGCTATGATAGATGGTGGAAAATAGATTACGCGAGATATGAATGTTTGAGACTAAAAGTAATTTGACTTGGAAACCCTATCGTATCGAACCGATAGCAATCGAAATCGAAATATCAAAAATCGTTGCGCAAAACACTCGAAAGGTGCGACTGATCGATCAGGCTTCCCAGCCGATCGAACAGCTAGCTGAACGGACTGCTGTCCGATCGGACAGGCTGTCCGATCGAGCTGCCTGGCCGATCGGCCAGCCCTTTCCCCTTTTGTCATCCTATAAATACCCCTGTCATTGTCATCCTTTCCACTTTTGGAAACCTCTGTTCGACCAGCACGCTCAGCTCACCTTTTTGTAGATTTCTCTCGATTCCGGTAAGATTTCATCCTAAATCTTGTACTTTCTTGATCTATACACACTCCTACACCTTTCTATCTTTCAAATCTTAACTTTTAACCATGAAATCATCAAGATTCAAGTGTTCTAGGATGATGTCATCATGGGTTCTTGAAGAACTTCATGTTTTGGCCTCAATCCACCAAGAATAGCTTGGATCTAGACGATTTCCACATAAACAAACAAGGATCTTTCATAGATCTAAACATAGACGCGGTGACAAGGATTGAAAGATGGATTTTCCAACTTTCCTTCAACTCTTTGTCACTCAATAACTTCAAACCGGTAGAAACGGGGCCTGAGTCGGTCTACAAATCACTTCGGTGGTTGTATGGCTCAAGATCCGGGTTCTATCCAAGTGGTTAACCGACTTCGAGTTAAATGTTAAACTTCGTTCCGAATAGACCACCGACCGGATTTGGGTGATTCCTGTCTGACCCGGGAAACCAAGTAAGGACGAGGCATCTATGGTTTTACTCGCTGTCAAAATACCTCGATAAAACGACCAACAAACAGAACAACCAAGTGTTAGACGAAAGGGCTGATCAGGTCAGAATGCTGACCGATCGGACTGCTGTCCGAACGGACAGCCAGCCGATCGGATAGTCAGCCGATCGACTGGCCAGCCGATCGGCTAGCACATGATCCCACACAACCAAATTATTTTGAAGACTAGTATTGAACGAACTGTTGTTTGATCGAACTACTGTCCGATCGGATTACTCTTCAGATCATGAGATACTATGCTTCAATACTTAATCGATTTTTCAACATGTTCAATGCACTAGAAGTGCCACCCGATCGAACAGCCGTCCGATCAGGTGCCACCCTGTTGTCCGATCGAACAAGCAGTTGTGTTATTCGATCGATCAACTATCCGATCCCCTACACCACACTTTACATATTCAATTAGAGTCTTTGACTAATGTTGACTTGCCAACCGATCGGTCAGCAACTCATTAAGTTTTGACTTGTTGACCTAATCGATCGAACACCTGTCCGATCCAAGGAAAATCACTACAACACCTAACCGATCGGGTTACCGGCCGATCGAACAGCCGTCCGATCGACCGACCTGAAAGGCAAAGGTATTTCAATGTTTTCAAATGCTACAACAAAAACTTCAAAAGTCAAACCATCATACATAAACACATCCTTTCCAAAGGAAGAAACAATCCACTCGAACAGCCATCCGATCGGCCTACCGACCGACCGGACAGCCGCCCGAGCAGACTGTCAGCCGAACGGTCAGCCGTCCGATCGAACAACCGTCCGATCGACCAGCTGTCCGACTCTACGACGTTTGTTTACCGTTTTACGTTTCACTTATCGTTATGCTATCAAATCTATTCAGGCTAACTGTACTCGCTAAGCGCTCCCTTCAATCCATCAATCGCTGTGAGTATACTCGATCCCTTTTTGCTTTAAGCACTTTTGGGTGTTACATACGTTACGAATATTCAAACTACAACTATCACACTACTCAACCTATTTGAACGCTAACCGTTAATGCATGTTATACGTGGCTTATGAATGCTTGTTTGTTATGTTTACACATGGAATGCTGTCTACCTGCCTTAGCAACGATAGTACTATAGTTTGGACTCAGCACCCGTTCACACGGGGGTTGTTAAGGATCTTTTACTTGCATGGATTACGGTGGTAATCATGTATTGCGAACTGCCTCAGGCAGTCAACCCGCAGTCATTGGTATCGATGGACCTATGTCGATAACTAACGTGCTTCATTTCACTATGTGTACGTGCTGGTTATGCGTAAACGAATTCGAACTCTATATGCTATTATCAAACTTGTATGCTCACATTTACATTTTATGTATTGACTTTATTTTAACGTATGTGACAGGTGTTTAGGTTGCTTGTATGCCTAGCTTACTGTGAAATCGAGGCTAGGAAAGGTCTAGGATGCTCTCTGTGCTGTGATGAAATCGAAGCTAGGAAAAGAGGTCCTAGAAACCAATAAATAAACTATCTATGTTTAAATCTGAGTTGTCGGAACAGAATATTGCCTAGACTTTATCTGTAATAATTTGGTTATTGTTTGAGACATGGTATGGGACATGTTAATTTAAATTGAATGGTAATGATAGTTGTTATGGAAACTTCTGGACAATCTGTTTCGCTCAGTGCCATGCCCCGATGATTCCGCCATCGGTTGGGGTGTGACAGATTAGTATCAGAGCCATAACTATAGGGAATTAGGCAAGACTCGACCTAGTCCGGGTCGAAGTCTTAGGAACCTAGACTATAATTAAGGACCAACAGACCGACTTGTGCGTATCCGTTAGGGAATATGCACGAGCTCACTATCACTCGCTATTCTCGCTTATTCTGCACTATCACCACACTCGAAATTTCAACCATGAATGGGCAACAAGGTCAAGAATAGGTGTGAAAACCGCAAACTCTCGACTAAAGTTGCTTAATCAACCTACATTTTAACTACAAACGAGGAGAATTATACCGAATCAGGAGTGAAATCCATATTTTGATGAATAATCTCCTCAATTTTATTAAAAACAGGGACGAAGTTGTTAAGCCAGGGGTGAAACCCTAACCTTGACGACTTGTTCCGCACATTTTACAAAACTCTCACCAAAGTTCGACGGACTCCAACGACCTGAAGACACAATAAGGCTAACGGGATGTGTGCCAACGCCCAAAAATCGAGGCAAGGGCATACTCCTGGAAGTCAAACGTGTACAAGCGGGTCCTTGTGAATAGTTGAATTACTTCGGTTAGTCAAAGTCTATTAGCCGCAGACGATCTACATCTTGAATTTTATGTGTTTTAACTCTGAGACGCAACTGTTGACTCTGATAATTCGTCGATTTTATAAGTTTATATGTGTAAAATTTTGGGTACTTGATTCAATTTCGCTTTCACTCGATCGACACGCACGACTCGCACTGCTTTTCTATCTCAAATCGTTAACAAATCATGAAATTTTGAACAACCTAGGCTACTACATACGCTTACACTACGCTACTCCCGAGCAATCGCCGACTTTGAATAATAGGTTTCTATTTTCTGACTACCTCTAGTGACTAAGTGCGTATGTGCTTCCTGCTTCTTTGCTCTACGTGATTAGGAATTATGTGATTATGTGCTCTATGTGTTGTGTATTTGCGTGAATGTACGTGTTACTGAGCTTTAGTAAGTAGTAAACGTGTGAGGTGAGATTCGAATACAATGTGTTGAGTTCCGTGGCGATGTCTATTGCAGACAATGTCGTCGGGATCCCGTCACGCACTTTCTCGTCAAGAAAAGAGAGACAAACGCCTTGCTTCCATCATCGCTAAAAGTGTGGCAAAGGCCGTGAGTGATGTTTATGAGAATGCCAGCAAATCGTCTGAGGAATCAAGAACCGAAGCTCCTAAAGCTGCCGCAAGACCTTTCAGCTTCAAACAATTCAAGTCGTGTGGGCCAAAAGAATTCACTGGCGAAGGAGGTCCTACCGCTCTATTCCACTGGTTTGATTCCATTGAGGTTACTCTGCGACAGAGTGGTTGCCCTGATGACCTTCGAACTCTGAACGCTACCGGCGTTTTCCAGTCCCGTGCACTAGACTGGTGGACGGCCGAGAGGAACAAGCGAGGGAACGATGCAGCCTACGGTCTGTCATGGGACGAGCTCAAGGAAGTTATGCTAGAGGAATTTTGCCCTCCTCACGAACGTCAAAAGCTAGAAGATGAATTTTGGCACTTACAGCAAAAGGATGGTGACAATGCTGGTCTCACTGCTCGTTTCAAACAGCTCAGCATTATCTGTCCCGATCAAGTCAAGACTCCCGACATGACAATCAAGAAGTACATCCGGGCCCTGCCCGACTGCGTTGCTGATTTCGTGCAAGCGGCCAAGACTACGACGATCGAGGAAACTTATCTGTTGGCCGCTGAAATCAACGACAAGCGGGTTAAGGCTGGTGTCTGGGATAATACTTCGAAGCATCTGCATCAAGCTACTGCCACCGCACCTACTGTTGAACCCTCCTCATCCAGCAACAAGAGAAAGAACAAGAGAAAGAACAGCTCCAGCAACAAGAACTGTGCGATCACTGCTGCACCAGAACAGTCTGTACCAGCCCAACAGCGTCAAGTAGCGGCGCTTGTGGCTAATGCACCGCCTGCAAAGCGTGCATATACTGGGCCACACCTGCTCTGCCCTACTTGCACTTACCATCACCCGACTGCAATTCCTTGCCGCTTTTGTGCTCATTGCAATGTATACGGCCATTTTACTGCCAACTGCCGTGTTCGTCAAGCTCCTGCCAATCAAGCTCTACTCACTGCCCCACAGGGTCAACAAGCTCCTCCGGCACCCGCAGTCAAATCCAGAGCCTGCTTTGCATGTGGCGACCCGAACCATTTCGCCAACATGTGCCCAAACAGGGTTGTGAAACAAGAGCCTCAGCAACAGCAGCAACAACAACAACAGCACCAACAACAGGCCGCACGCGCCAGAACTTTCAACCTCAACGTGCGTCAAGCCCAGGCCGACAACAACGTGGTCAATGGTACGTTCCTTATGAATGGTATTTATGCTTCATGTTTGTTTGATACTGGAGCGGATAATTGCTTTGTGTCGTTCGAATTCGAGAAACTCCTTAGTCGTAAACGCACCAAACTCTCCTCGACATTCGATGTTGAAGTCGCTACCGGAAGAACCGTCGCCGTTAATTCTGTTATCCGTGATTGTACTCTCGAGCTCAACAATCACATCTTCCCAATCGACCTTATTCCGATGCAACTCGGAAGCTTTGATGTCATAGTAGGCATGGACTTTCTTCGAGAAAACCATGCTGAAGTTGTGTGTTACGATAAGATGATCCGTTTTTCGCTCGCAAATGGTGACTTATTATGTGTATACGGTGATACTACTTCGAAGAGTCTCAAGCTTATGTCATGTGTGCAAGCCAGCAAATATCTCCGTAAGGAATACAGGGCTTACTTGGCTAACATTGTATTAGCGGAGAAGGAAAAGAAAGAGAAGAAGGAAGTGAAAGACGTTCCTGTGGTTCGTGAATTTCCTCATGTCTTTCCAGAGGATCTTCCCGGACTACCGCCAAGTCGCGATATTGACTTTCGTATTGACCTCATTCCTGGAGCCAACCCTATTGCCAAAGCTCCTTATCGACTCGCGCCATCCGAAATGCGTGAACTCTCAACCCAACTCCAGGAACTACTTGAGAAAGGCTTCATTCGCCCGAGCACCTCTCCTTGGGGCGCGCCAGTCCTTTTCGTCAAAAAGAAGGATGGGTCGTTCCGGATGTGCATCGACTACCGGGAATTGAATTAGTTAACTATCAAGAACCGCTATCCCCTACCTCGCATCGACGATTTGTTTGATCAACTACAAGGCGCTACGTGTTTTTCAAAGATCGATCTATGTTCAGGATATCACCAGCTGCATATACAAGAGGAGGATATACCCAAAACCGCGTTTCGCACCCGATACGGTCATTACGAATTCGTGGTTATGCCTTTTGGTTTAACCAACGCACCAGCGGTTTTCATGGATCTGATGAATAGCGTGTGTAAACCATATCTCGACCGTTTCGTCATCGTATTCATCGACGATGTCTTGATCTATTCCAAATCGAAAGCTGAACACGCGCAACATCTACGTTTGGTTCTCGAGTTACTCCAGGGGAACCAACTCTATGCCAAGTTCTCCAAGTGCGAATTCTGGTTGGAGAAAGTTCAATTTCTGGGTCACATTGTTAATAGTCAAGGCATTCACGTCGATCCTGCGAAGATTGAAGCTGTCAAGAGCTGGGTTACGCCTAAGAACCCGTCTGAAGTCCGCTCTTTTCTCGGATTAGCGGGCTATTATCGACGATTTATCGAAGGATTCTCAAAGATCGTTGTACCGCTTACCTCTCTTACACATAAAGACCAGTCTTTTGTCTGGGGAACTAAACAAGAGACTGCTTTCCAGACCCTCAAACACATGCTTTGCAATGCTCCTGTTCTCACATTGCCCGACGGAAACGATGATTTCATTGTCTACTGTGATGCTTCCAACCTTGGTCTTGGTTGTGTTCTCATGCAACGGGACAAGGTTATAGCTTACGCATCTCGTCAGCTCAAAATCCACGAGAAGAACTATACAACCCATGATCTCGAGCTAGGCGCGGTTGTTTTTGCTTTAAAGATTTGGCGACACTACCTGTATGGTACCAAGTGTACGATCTTCACCGATCATAGGAGCCTGCAACACATCTTTAATCAGAAGGAACTTAATATGCGTCAACGCCGATGGGTAGAACTTCTCAACGATTACGACTGTGAGATTCGTTATCACCCAGGCAAGGCGAACGTCGTTGCCGACGCACTTAGCAGACGGAGCTATCTGCTTAGCACTCGTAATGTTCAAGCCCAACACGATCTCGAAACCCTCATCCGCGACGCCCAACATGCATGCTTTAACGAACGCACTCTGAAGAAAGAAAGAATCTACCACGATGGAGCCCAGCTTGTGAGCAAATCGAACGGGATATTTCACTTTTTAGAGCGAATTTGGATTCCCAAGCGAACCAATTTGCGGCAAATTCTGATGGACGAAGCCCACAAATCCCGGTATTCTATTCACCCAGGGGCCGACAAAATGTACCAGGATCTTCGTTATAAGTACTGGTGGCCGGGTATGAAAAGGGATATCGCTCTCTACGTCGGAAAATGCCTAACTTGTGCTAGGATCAAGGCCGAACATCAGAGACCCTCTGGTTTACTTGAACAACCACCAATTCCCATGTGGAAGTGGGAAAGTATAGCCTTGGACTTCGTAACCAAGCTACCGCACACGTCATCAGGTCACGACAGCATTTGGGTTGTTTTTGACCGTTTGACTAAATCAGCTCACTTTCTGCCGATACGAGAAGACTACAAGGTAGAACGATTAGCCCGAATCTACACCGACGAAATCATTTGTAATCATGGTACGCCTCGTGACATCATCTCTGATCGTGACGCTCGGTTTACCTCGCGACTGTGGGAAACGTTTCAAACGGCACTCGGTACAACGCTTAATCTAAGTACCGCTTTTCACCCTCAAACCGACGGTCAGACTGAAAGAACGATCCGTACTCTTGAGGACATGCTCCGTTCGTGTGTCTTAGACTTCGGTGGTAATTGGGATAAATACCTGCCATTGGTCGAATTCTCGTATAATAACAGCTATCATTCTAGCATCCAAATGGCACCATTCGAGGCAATATACGGAAGAAGATGTCGATCGCCTATTGTGTGGCACGAGATCGGTCACTCGCAACTAACCGGTTCGGAGCTACTACAAGAAACGACAGACAAAATCTTCCAAATTCGAGACAACCTAGTGAAAGCTCGGGATCGACAGAAAAGTTACGCCGATAAAAAGCGCAAGCCCCGTGAATTTGGCACTGGGGACTACGTACTCCTAAAGGTATCACCTTGGAAGGGTGTAGTCTGATTTGGCAAGAAAGGGAAACTCGCGCCTCGATACGTTGGACCTTTTAAGATTCTGGAAAGGATCGGAAAAGTCGCCTACAGACTCGAACTACCGGAGGAACTTAGTAACGTCCACCCGACTTTCCACGTGTCAAACCTAAGAAAGTGCATAGCCGACCACGACCTATATGTTCCTCTAGATGATCTGCAAGTGAACGAAACATTACACTTCGTGGAAAAGCCTGTCGAAATCATAGATCGCCAAACCAAGCAGCTCAGGCGCTCACGCATTCCTATTGTGGAAGTCCGATGGGAAGGCAAGCGGGGCGCAGAGTTCACTTGGGAACTCGAAAGCGACATAAAGGCTAAGTACCCGCAGTTATTCAAAGAGAAAGTCTAGAAAGAGAAAGTTCTCCACGTGATTCACGGCGTTGTACAGCTTTCAGCTTAATTTCGGGACGAAATTCCCTAAACAAGGGGAGGCTGTAACACCCCGTGTTTTCATAAGTCAAGGTCTAAGTCAACGACCGATTTCACGCAACTTGAATCATAGAGATTTCTTTATTCTAATTATATTATGTGGAGTAAGTGTTGTTAATTGCTAAAATCGAGGTGTGGTATTCGCAAACTAATCGACTTACGACTGAGAACAATAGGCAGTAATAATGCGATAAAGTTAACTAATCAATAGTCAAGCTATGTTAATCGAAACGACATCAATACGCAACTCGAGCTACGTGTTTTACTTGTTATTATACGTGTGTGTGTGCCTTACGTGTTACCTGTGCATGTTTATTTATGTTGTGTTGAGATAATCAAGAGAACTCAGTCGAAACTCGAAATCTAACTCGAAAAGCAATCGAACTCGACTCGTGACAAACTATGATAGATGGTGGAAAATAGATTACGCGAGATATGAGTGTTTGAGACTAAAAGTAATTTGACTAGGAAACCCTATCGTATCGAACCGATAGCAATCGAAATCGAAATATCAAAAATCGTCAATTATAGAATTTATACGAGAACTCAATGTTAAGATCAGTATCTAAGAGTTTTGTGTCAAAATTCATGTTTAAGCATGATTTACGCATGAAAGGGTAATTTAGTCTTTATAAAAGCTAAATTTACGATAATTTGCATAACATCAATTTGAGACTAGAATATAGTGTCAAAATATTTTAGACATGTTTACAAATCAGTACCTAACTTATTTGTATGTTCATATATTCAAAAATCTCATTTTTAGACCATAAGGGCATATTGGTCGACATTAAGCATAAATACGGAAACATGCATAGAATTCAGAATTTTCAAATGACCATGTAATATAACTTCAGAGAATTATACTATAACATTATATGGTGACTATCGAAGCTTAATACATAGAGGAATTAAGCTTAATCGGGTCAGAACTGGAAGTTAAAGCAAAAGTCAAGCTTTTGCGACTTTCGGTTGCGAACCGAGCTTAAACTCAGAATTGTCGGGTTGAACATGTTTAAACATGTTCTAATAATAATTACCAAGTTATTTAAGTGACAAAACATGATTTATATCCTCTACATTATCAGATTATGTTTTTATTTAAAAATCTGACTAGTTTGACTTTTTATTTAATTACTTTGACCCGACAATTAATTAAGTAAACGTGATAATTAGGATGTGCCCGAAACGGGTTTAACCATATCATATTCTCCTCGAACAATGGCTGGACCGTTTAGATCTAAACCGAAGCTCAAAGCCGTTTTGCAGCAACTTTGACTTTCGGTCTTTAAATAAACAAAAACTGAACTTAAGGAGGCTAAGGACACTTACAAAGGGTCCTAGCTTGAATCTTTAAACTAGAGGGAGTCTCCTTTGATCAGGAATCTCCTAGCAAGAGTGAGAAGAAAGATTTTTGAATGAGCAAGGAAATGAGGGACTTGAAGCTCCTATTTATAGTTGAAGGAGGTGATTCAAGATCAATCCATGTGTTATACTATGCTCCAAGATGTCTCCAAGTGTCTTAGAGGTTTATCAAAACCGTTTACAAGCTGCTGGTATCGACCTGTGAGTGTAGAACTGGTTTGTGTGGGGAGCAAGGCTGCATGCTGGCAGCTGCCAGTTCTGGCTGTAAATGGGTCTCGCCCGTGACACGCGCCAGGTACAGGCGGGTCTGGCGCGACACGCGGGGAAGTCGAATTTCAAAACTTGTTTTATTATTTACAAGTTCAGTCCCTACACTTATATAACTTCCATTTCTCACCTCTCCAGCACTAGGGGCCCTTCAAATCAGGTTTTAATTATTCTTGGAAATATAATCAAGTACCGTTAGGTTCCAGGTTTGTTAAAATGGTTTCCCGGGAGTAGAATTATCATATTGACTCTTTCAACCCTTCTTCTTGAAAATTGCAGAATTAATCATATAACGGTACCGAAACCTCGTGAATTTATTATCACATGTTCTCAGGAGTGTAATCGAACATTACGAAGCCTCAGGTTCATTAAAAAGTCACTCAGAGTTAAGAATTAACATGTTGACACGTTTAACCCCTGTGTTTTGTAAACTTTTGATTTCATCCACAAACGGCTTCTTATGTTCGCTAATTTACTTATTCAAAAATACGAACGTCGTGTAAGGTCATTCAGAGGCATAAGTTTCGCATGTTGACACTTTTAGTCCCTCCGCATACATCTTTTCACTATTTGACAACTTTAGTCCTTGTAATTCAATCTTCCACACGATTAGGGTTTAGGACACGTGTCTTCACATAATTGAACACGATTTTTACGAGGTGTTACATCCTCACCCCCTTAAAAGAAATCTCGACCCCGATATTTACTTAAAATAAGTGAGGGTACTTTTGTCGCATAGTGGACTCGACCTCCCATGTATATTCAGGGCCTCTGCGGGCATCCCATTTTACTTTCACAATTGGTACATGTTTCCTTCGGAGCTTTTTAACCTGTCGATCCTTGATCGATATAGGTCTTTCAACAATCCTCAGGCTTTCATCAATCTGTACGTCTTTATGATACATTGCTAGCGATTCATCGGCTAGACACTTCTTTAAGTTACAGATGTGGAACACATTGTGAATTCCACTAAGCTCCTCAGGCAAGTTTAGCTTATAAGCAACACTGCCAACACATTCGATGATCTCGAATGGTCCGGTGTACCTTGGGCTTAGTTTGCCCTTTTTACCGAAACGTATCACACCCTTCCAGGGTGATACCTTTAGTAAGACTTTATCTCCTACCTCACACTTTAGAGGTTTTCGCCTCTTATCTGCGTAGCTTTCTGCCTATCTCTGGTAGCCTTTCGGCGATCTCGAATTTGGACAATCTTGTCCGTTGTTTCAAGGACTATTTCAGGTCCTGATAATTGAGTTTCTCCGACTTCTGCCCAACAGACGGGCGTTCTACACTTTCTTCCATATAAAGCCTCAAAAGGCGCAGCCTGAATGCTGGTATGGTAACTATTATTATAGGAGAACTCAATTAGAGGAAGATGATCATCCCAACTTCCACCTAAATCAATGACACATGCACGAAGCATGTCTTCCAATGTTTGAATTGTACACTCACTTTGCCCATCTATTTGAGGATGGTAAGCAGTACTGAAATTTAAACGAGTGCCCAATGATTGTTGGAAACTTTTCCAAAAATGAGAAGTGTATCTAGTATCCCTATCGGATATAATAGATATTGGCACTCCGTGGAGAGATACAATCTCGTCCACATACAATTGGGCTAATTTATCGGAGCTATGCGTCTCCTTGATGGGTAAGAAAATGAGCCGACTTAGTCAGACTGTCAACTATGACCCATATTGTATCATTTCCATGCCTGGTTTTAGGTAACTTGGTGATAAAATCCATGGTTACCATTTCCCATTTCCATGTGGGAAGTTCTGGTTGTTGTAGTAGTCCTGACGACTTTTGATGTTCAGCTTTAATCTGAGCGCAAGTCAGACATTTGGCTACGTGGGTGGCTATGGATTTCTTCAAACCCATCCACCAATAGTTCATCTTTAAATCTTGATACCTTTTGTCGCCCCCAGGAGGAACTGAGTATCTGGAGTTATGGGCTTCCTGGAGGATCACATCTCTAAGTCCTCCATGAATAGGAACCCAGATTCGACCATTTAATCTGAGGATTCCATCATTCCCTGGTGATAACTGGTCAAACGTTGCACCTAGTCTTTCTCTTGGAAAGTTAGCTTCCAATACAGCTTCTTTCTGAGCGGCCAACAACCTCTCATTCAAGCTGTTCTTGAGTTCGATACTCTTAGCATTAGTCCTTATAGGTTTGATCCTTTCCTTTCGGCTTAAAGCATCAGCGACTACATTCGCTTTGCCAGGATGGTAGTGAATCTCACAGTCGTAGTCATTTAGGGTTTCCATCCAACGGCGTTGTCTCATATTGAGATCTTTCTGGTTAAACAAGTGTTGGAGACTTTTGTGATCTGAGTAAATCACACACTTAGTTCCATATAAATAGTGTCTCCATAGCTTAAGTGCAAATACAACGGCACCCAACTCCAGATCATGGGTGGTGTAATTCTTTTCATGCACCTTCAGTTGTCGTGATGCATAGGCAATCACTTTGCCTTTCTGCATGAGCACACATCCCATGCCAGTGTGCGAAGCATCACAGTAGACAACAAACTCGTCTATACCTTCAGGAAAGGTTAATACTAGAGCATTACTCAACTTCTGCTTTAGTATTTCAAAGGACTCTTGTTGTTTAGAACCTCAATTAAACTTCACTTCTTGCGGGTCAAGGTAGTTAAAGGTGCGGCTATTCTTGAGAAGTTTTCGATAAACCTTCTGTAATATCCTGCTAATCCTAAGAAGCTGCGAATTTCAGTTGGTGTTTTAGGTGCTTTCCAGTTCAGGATTGCTTCTATTTTAGCGGGATCCAATTGGATGCCACGCTCGCTCACAACATGTCCAACGAATTGGACTTCGCAAAGCCAGAATTCGCATTTAGAGGAATTTTTTTTGAAAGAACTTTAGAGGAATTAAGACATAGAGGAATTAAGCTTAATCGGGTCAGAACTGGAAGTCAAAGAAAAAGTCAAGCTTTTGCGACTTTCAATTGCGAACCGAGCTTAATCTCAGAATTGTCGGGTTGAACATGTTTAAACATGTTCCAATAATAATTACCAAGTTATTTAAGTGACAAAACATGATTTATATCCTCTACATTATCAGATTATGTTTTTATTTAAAAATCTGACTAGTTTGACTTTTTATTTAATTACTTTGACCCGACAATTAATTAAGTAAACATGATAACTAGGATGTGCCCTTTTGAGGGATTAACACACGTCTAATTACGATTACGTAGCCATATTCGCCTCGAACAATGGCTGGACCGTTTAGGTCTAAACCGAAGATCAAAGCCGTTTTGCGGCAACTTTGACTTTTTGGTCTTTAAATAAACAAAAACTGAACTTAAGGAGGCTAAGGACACTTACAAAGGCTCCTAGCTTGAATCTTTAAACTAGAGGGAGTCTCCTTTGATCAGGAATCTCCAAGCAAGAGTGAGAAGAAAGATTTTTGAATGAGCAAGGAAATGAGGGATTTGAAGCTCCTATTTATAGTTGAAGGAGGTGATTCAAGATCAATCCATGTGTTATAGGATGCTCCAAGATGTCTCCAAGTTTCCTAGAGGTTTATCAAAACCGTTTACAAGCTGCTGGTATCGACCTGTGAGTGCAGAACTGGTTTGTGTGGGGAGCAAGGCTGCATGCTGGCAGCTGCCAGTTCTGGCTGTAAATGGGTCTCGTCCGCGACACGCGCCAGGTACAGGCGGGTCTGGCGCGACACGCGGGGAAGTCGAATTTCAAAACTTGTTTTATTATTTACAAGTTCAGCCCCTGCACTTATATAACTTCCATTTCTCACCTCTCCAGCACTAGGGGCCCTTCAAATCAGGTTTTAATTATTCTTGGAAATATAATCAAGTACCGTTAGGTTCCGGGTTTTTTAAAATGGTCTCCCGGGAGTAGAATTATCATATTGACACTTTCAACCCTTCTTCTTGGAAATTGCAGAATTAATCATATAACGGTACCGAAACCTCATGAATTTATTATCACATGTTCTCAGGAGTGTAATCGAACATTACGAAGCCCCGGGTTCGTTAAAAGGTCACTCAGATGTAAGAATTAACATGTTGACACGTTTAACCCCTGTGTTTTGTAAACTTTTGATTTCATCCACAAACGGCTTCTTATGTTCGCTAATTTACTTATTCAAAAATACGAACATTGTGTAAGGTCATTCAGAGGCATAAGTTTAGCATGTTGACACTTTTAGTCCCTCTGCATACATCTTTTCACTGTTTGACAACTTTAGTCCTTGTAATTCAATCTTCCACACGATTAGGGTTTAGGACACGTGTCTTCACATAATTGAACACGATTTTTACGAGGTGTTACAATTGAAATCCACCTTCTTAGGATCAACCACTGGATTGCCTTGTGGATCCAAATAGCATTCTCTTTCAGCATCCCATCTGTTTGCTCTCTTTGCTTCCTTAAAAGGAACATATAATTTTTCAATCTCATGTCGAGCAAAATCTCTCTACCATCGTTTATCAACTTCAACTGCAGCATCTAACGCATGCCCTTCTCTTGAAATATATTTACTACAATTAAATCCTTCATCTTCATGAATTACCGCCATAGCTTGTTGTCGAATTTTTGATGAACTTTCACCAGTTTGCTTTTGATTCACCTTTGGCGGCTCACTGATGCGATGGTAGATAGCTTTCTGGTAGTAATCATCTCTAAAAGGATTCACAACTTCATCTGATTGTCGGTTTGTGCATTCTCTCTTGAAGTGGCCTTTCCATTTGCACTTGAAACAGGTAACCTTCGATTTGTCGAATCCTAGCATTGTGTCAGCAGATCCCAAACATGATCTTCCTGTAATCTCCATAAACAGTTGAGCTCTCCTCATAACGCTAGCCATGCACCATCTTATATCTATCAGCTCCATCTCCTCTGGATCGATCTGGTCATAATCTTCTTTTGTCATATTGGGGTTTCCAACCTTACCCGCGACAGGCTTTCGTACAATTCCAGAATGGATGCTAGAAATACCATCTGTTGCTTGGCTGCTTCTGCATTCAGACTTTGAGAGTTTTTCAGGTCTATGGCGATGTTACATTGAACAATGTTCGAATTTGACTAATTTGATGCGGAGGATGAATGATAACCCGAATCATACTTTGGAAGACTGCTTTTTGATGAATTGTTTGAACTACCAGCACTAAAAGCCGCCTGTGGTGCTTGGTTGCTCAACAACATGCTTCTTCTGTAGTACAAATCGACATTTTGTTGATAATTTGCATTGGCCGTTTTGTTTTGTTTTTGTATTTCCAGTTTGTGGCCTTCAAGCTTTTCGATCAACCAATCAAGAGTCATTGTTTTAGTATCATTGTCTTTTTTTTGAGAATATGACATAGTATGGCCAATCGTTTTCATTCAGAAGTGCTTCGATCAGCCTGTCAATGATCTCTTCATTGTCTTTGTAAACACCCAACCTCTCCAGTTCGAGTTTAAGATGGCAAAATCTTTCAATCATTTGATGAACATTTTCGCCTTTTAAGCATGTAAATAAATCAAACTCCTTTTTCAATAATGATCGTTTGTTTTTGACAATTTCATCACCACCCACACAATTTTTCTCTAATGCTTCCCATAAACCATTTGAAGTGTTGTCATAATTGAGTAGTGAAATAATATCGTCACGAACAGATTGACATAACAATGCAATCATCTTTTGTTCAGCAGAAACGTTTTTTACATCTATTTCAGTAAATTCTTCGAGTGTTAATAAAACTTCACCATCTTTAGTTGGTTTTTTATATCCTAATTTTAACATTAACCAACTATTATAAGCAAACGCTTTTACCGAATATCCTAATTTTAACATTAACCAACTATTATAAGCAAACGCTTTTACCGAATCCTCAAATCATTTTTTCCACCAATTATAGTCTTTGATATTCACTAATCTCCGTGTTTTCTGATGGTTTCCATACACGTTGTCATAATTCAAGCTTTTCGAAATCTTTCTTGAAATGTTCTTTGTTTCGGACGTGAAAGCGTTATAAAACTCGTTGAAAAACTCGTCTGCCATGCTTTGAAAACTCCACGAATAACCTGCAATCAATCAAACAAACAATTAAGCAATTTTAAAACAGAACACTTGAAACACTAAATATGCGCGAATGAACCATGTTAGCGGATGGACAAATTCTGAATTCTGCGGATGAACCAGTGTTGAACTCGATTCGCGCGGATGACCAAACTTCAACGAATAGCAACGAGTGAACCTTGAATTTTTACGGATGAAAATTTCTGCGAATGTCTCAACGAATGGACCAATTAACTCTACGGATGATGAATTCTGCACAAAACTTTCAGCGAATGTACTCGCACTGCGGATACAGTTTTGCGAATGAATAATTCTGCAGTGAATATACTTGTTTTCAGATTCCAGCGGATGAATGTTTTCAGCAAATGGACATTTAATTCTGCGAATAAACAGCTGCGAATGAACTTTGATTCAAAACTGATGAACATATTATACCGCAAATGGACCTGCTGCAAATCAATAACAAACAAATGAAGATATATCAGCAGATGAACAATTTTGCAGACGAACGAATCAGCGAATCAGCAGATCTTAGTTCTTGATTTGTGTTCGAGCATTTCCAGTGTGCAAACAGAACAATCAGATCTGTATTAATCTGTATTCATATCGAACAAAATGTGGATCCGCTGTAACAAATTCCTGTTAATTCTCAGGTCTGCAGATTCTTGATTAAGTCAATGACCTGTTGATTCTTTTAAACACACTGATTGATTCGTGTTGATGATTCCTGACCCGTACAACTCCGTATCCATGAATCTGATCTTCGGATGAAGACAAACTCCGGATGGGTAAACCACGGATGGAAGGTCTCCCGGATGGAAAGTTTTGTTAACACCAAATAGACAAAAACTTCTTCCGAATGGAGTTTCTTTGGCTGTTATTATCACCAAATGGATATTACTTTATCTCAGTGGACCGAAAGGACTTTAATGTTTACAAATGGACCTTATTGGACCAAATAACTACCCAATCAATTGGATGGATTTTACTTTTGACAGTTAGGCCAATCACTGAACGGACGGACTTGTATAATTCCCGAATGGACTCAGACTTTCGAATGGGTCCTTTATTTTGACGAATAGGCTTTTTAAAGTAACGAATGGACTTATCTTTCAGCGGATGGCCATATTAACATCACCGAATGGACTGTTATAGTCACGAATGGGCTTTAAAAATTTACGAATGAGTCTTTTTTTAGCGGATGGGCCTTGTATACTTCACGGATGGGCTGTGAACAGTCCGAATGGGAAAAATTTCACAGATGGGCGTAAAACCACTTCGTTTCAGCATGGTTTTTCATCAATTTCACCAAGAAATCCTTCGAATTTGAACATGAAACTTTGGAGGATTGTTTAACACCTAAATCCGCACCTTATATCCAAAAATCAGCCAATTCCAACCCGTAGATCTGAGATTTTCAGTCCAAAAAGTGAAAAAATGGAGTAGAAGAGAAAAAGTAACAAATTTGACAAATTTTAGCTCCAAATATGATGAAATCACTCGAATTCTTGCATCTCTAATCCGTGCAATCGATCTCCCGCTCTGATACCACTTGTGGATGCATTTCCGGATCAAATTCGAACTCCCAATACGATTGCGAATAACACGTATCACGTGCGGAATCCATGTACGTGTGTGGATCGACAGAAGAACGTAATGATATGATGATATGATTGAATATTTGACAAAGTACAAGCACCGTGAATCACCTTGTAACACTTTCTCTCTCTAGATCTTCTAAAGTGAAAAAGTTGCAAAAGTTCCAAATTCTTAACATAAAGCTCCTATTTATAGGCAAGGCATAAGGATTGTCTCCTTATTTACAAGATTGCCATTCTCCTATATTTAACAATATAAACCCTTGTCTTTTTCTGTTTTCTGCTACGATCTGAGATTGACGGAAGTGATAGACATAATGCACTCACACTTTGCAACATCTGATCTATCATATCAATCAATATCGTTTGCTTATCCACCATCAGCTTACAATTTTTTTTCTAAGTTAAAACCTTCTCATTAAGATCACTCATTAACTGTAGGAATTATTTGTAATTGTACTAAATTTGTATCTTACGTAAACAAAATCAAGCTAGATAAGGAATGTAATATTATAATGAGTTAATTACGTTTTTCGTCCTTGTGGTTTGTTGAAAATAACTATAACAGTCCATCGGTTTAAAAATTGCCAAAACAATAGTAGTAGTTTCACTTTTGTAATAATTACATCCCACCTCCGTTAACCCCTTCCAATTTACCGTTAAGTTTTTGATGGAAAGACTAAAATACTCCTATATTAAAAAAACTATAAAAGCAAACAACATTTTTTACAAATTTAACCAATCCTTTCCTTTTCTCTCTACTCTCTCTGCATTGTGTTCTTGCTACCCCAAAACTAGGGGTGAGCAAATTAACCACCGTAACCGTTAACCGAACCATAACCGACATAACCAAAACGCTATTAACCGATAACCGACATAACCGATGTTTATGGTTATGAAACTTTGTTTAACCGATCAAAAGGTTATTGTTAGGGTTATGCAGCTTTGGTTAACCAATCTAACTGAAACCGGACCGAACTTATAATGTAATATATATATATAATGGATTTATGTTTAACATTAGAGGGTTTATACTAAGATAAAAGTGAACCAAATGATCTTGATGTAAAGTCCCTTTATTTTGATGAATAATTAAGGTGTTTTGGTTTTAATTTTTTTCATTGAAAATTACCTAATTAAAAGAATCCCACATTGGTAGTTTAACTAAATAATGTAGTTTTAATTGTTTTATGAGAAAAGTGCCCGGATAGTCCCTGTGGTTTGTCCATTTTTCACCTTTAGTCCCTAACTTTCTAAAATTACACCTATAGTCCCTCCATCATCGGAATTCCCATCACCGCCATCATCACAGCTGCCTCAACCAAACTCACGAAAAATTGATGGAGGGAATTGATGGAGTAGGAATTCCGGTGAGTGTGGTTGGGGCATCGGTGATGACGGCGACGGTGGTGGTTGTGGTAGTGGTGGTTATGGTGAAGGGGAGGGGAGTAGATGGTGGTGGTGGTGGGGTGTAGTGGGGAAGATGAAGTGGGTGGTGGGTCCCACATAAATTGTAAAATATTAATTATATTTCTTTTAACTTTTTAGCTATTAATTTGATAGTAAGGGTATTTTTTCCATTTCTGTAACATCCCGAAAAAATTTAAATCAATTATTTAAAATATAAGGCCGGTAAATAAACAAGTGAACTAACTAGGATTAAGAATAACCTAGTTAAATAAAAGTCTTGTAGTGACTTAAAAGTGGGTTAACACACTAAAAATGAGAACTAAATGATAACTGAGGGGCCAAAAGTGTTTAAAACGAAACTAGTGAAAATAAAACATAAAATTTAAAACTCCAACACACACTTGTGTGTGTGGAGATCGACAGAAACACAGGGGGCGATCCAGGGCTCCCTTTCAAACCCTAACTCCTCACAAAACTCTCAAATCGAAGGTCTAAATCAAGTCCGAATCGAAATCCAAGTACGAAATAGTGATCTCCACTGAAAAAGGAGTCACAAGGTATGTAAATTTCGTAAGAAATATCTAGTTAAATTTCTGAGCTAACCTAGAGAATCCGAATTAGATGGTTGCATGTTCGTCATATGATGAAATAGGAACATTGAAGTGTCTAGGAGTAAACCCTAGACAAGCATATGATGAAATTAGGTCTAAAACTTGTGAATTCATGATCACCTTTGAAGGTGATAAGTGGGTTTTTGTATGAACATGCTAAACACTAGGAATTTATAGTTGTTCTAGTGTAATTTGAATTTAATAAGTAAATTCTGATGTTGTAGATATAAAAATTGATACGATCATGTAATTGATGTTAAAATCGCCTAAATGATGAGCCATGAACATGATAATAAAATGTATAAAATTCTTCCTTTGAAGTGTTTGTAAAAATGCCTAGAAGAAGGCTTTAAAACTGAAAAATTGGGTTTAAACATGTATTTGTAAATTTCGGCAAGTTATGCGTTACATGTTATTGAAAGAGTTCTAAGCAAGTTGTGATTGAACTCTATAGGAAAAGATACCGGGGCGTCAAGTGGACAAGCCGGATGCGACTTGCGTTTGAAGGGTGTGCTTTAAAGGTATGTAACTTGTTATGTTACATTATGTAAAATAGATATGTTAATTGTTCTTAAATTGTGTTTTGATATAAAGGTCGATATTAGTTGAAGCGATATTATTCGCTATTGATTTAGTGAGTTGTAAATTGACTAAGATGCGTTTGGTAGTCATTAGAAACGGAGGATTCCGCAATTGAGCCAAACGGGTCAAATAATTGGTAGGTAGTAAGAAAACCTTGTTTTGATGAACATTTGGCGAAGACGGATCACAAAAGCGTGAAGCCACAAGTGTGGTAAAGAAACGCCAGTGGTCGTAAGCCCCGGAAGTGGGGATAAATACGCCTTATTGTTTTAAGTTGTTACTAGTCAAATTAGTAAAAAAAACTATATGGGTCAAACAAGTATATTGTGCATTTACTGGTCCCAGCCGTACATTCTAATTTTTTTTTTTTGACTAAACGGTTAAGATAGGTGCGTCGGTAATTTTATTACGGACACGTAGGAAAAAGAATCGACTAAATCGGACGCTCGAGTCAAAAGTTATGATAGTTTAAAGTTTGTAAATAGAAAATAGTGATGCTGGGCTGATATACATCACCCAGCAACGAACCTACTGTCAAAAACAAGTGCTCGCGTCATGCCACGGCTAAACGATCTAACCGTCGCGCCACGCGACGGCCGTGGCGGGCCGCGACGACTGATGTCGTTTCGGTCGCTGGGCGCGACCGCCCCAATCCGTTGCAAATGTTGTTTGTGTTCAATGTTTAACCGTGGAACTTGATTTTACTTGATTTTTAAGGTGTCAAAACTAATATTTTACGGGGTTTTGACCATAGGTGAAGATGGGCTTAATCCGGACAGCGATCAAGTACAATTACAATAACCGAACACGATCTTTTGAAGCTTTCGCGATTACTTAATCATGTTTAAAGCAATGTCTATGTAGTTAACACTTAAATACTTGTTTTTATTTGGGGTTGTTAAACTAGTAGTACTTCTCTAAGATGTTAACTTGGTTAAAATTTTCTCATGTTTGATATGTAAATCAAAGTTTTGGTTTACTAAGGCTTTGTTTATAATAAAATATTATAAAAATGAGTAGAGTATTACAATTTCACACGCACCTAAGACCAAAAACTAACCCAGTTACGCGTCAGGGACTATCCGGGAACAAAATTGAAAAAGTTGGGGACTATATGTGTAATTTTAGAAAGTTAGGGACTAAAGGTGAAAAATGGGCAAACCACAAGGACTATCCGGGCACTTTTCTCTTGTTTTATAAAATGCCCAAGCTAAGTCCAAACCATGCACACCTCTATTTATTTCAAAGCTTGCTTGGTTAATTAACCGAAATTAACCATAACTGACTTCATAAGCGATTAACCGTAACCGAAGTTTGGTTATGGTTATGGTTAAAGAATTTCATAACCGAAGATAGCGGTTATAGTAATAGTTAATGGTAAAACCGAACCGAACTGACCCATGCACACCCCTACCCAAAACTCCCTATTATTCACCCCTGTTTCCCATTATTATCATAGGGTCATGATATAATAGGAAGTATGTTTTATGTAGGAAGGATAGGAAGTAATCTTGACCATCTATTAAATAATCAAGGGCTAAGATTAAATTGGTGAGATTGAACAAAAAGAAGGAGGCGCATGGGTTATTCTAAGGGTATTCTAGTCCATCTAAATCAATATTTTCTCTCTCCTCCAATCCCCCCCCCCCCCCCCCCCCGCGTTTTTAAAACTATAATAACTTTTTTATACGACTTTATTTTTTATAAAAATTGCACCATAAACACGAACGTTTTTTATCTTTAAAACGAGCACACTATTGTTATACTTTTGAAAAAAAAGTTTTCGATAACCCAAATGTGTAAAACACAATGGACAAAAAACACAAATGAATGATTTTTTTTCTAAAACGTAATGGACTAGAAACACAAAAGAAAGTGTTCCTTCTAAAACGCAATAGACTAAAAACACAAAAGAAAGTGTTTTTTTTTTTCTAAAACGCAATGGACTAAAAACACATAAAAATGTGTTTTACCTAAAACGCAATGGACTTAAAACACTTCAAAATGTGTTTTTCTAAAACGCAATGGATCAAAAAATACATAAAATGTTTTTTTTTTTTTCCTAAAACGCAATAGACAAAAAACATAAAAGAAAATGTTTTATCTAAAACGCAATGGACAAAAAACACACAAAAATATGTTTTTTCATTCTTTTGTAAAACGCAATGAACAAAAGAATGTGTTTTTTTCATTATTTTGCGTTTTATCATTGTGTTATAAAATACAATGGAATAGAATGCCTTATTTTTCATTGTGTTATAAACAAAATTCATGTGACAAACATCTCATATCATATGTTGGTTGCTAACATATGATAATAGCACTTTTTATGAATATACAAATTGATAATAGAAATAAAATTTTGATAACAAAAAAATCTCACCTTTGCCTTTACCAAATATCACTGTCAATAATAGCTCCAATGAAGAAATGAATAAAGGGAATCTTATGGAATTCCATAAAATGCAATGGAGATTAATACAATAAACAATGAATTATGGTAAAACGCAATGGAGATTTATACAATAAATCATGGTTGTAAAACAAGGTCTCCAAGGTCGAGTACTCCCCGAGTAGTCGCTACAAGGTAGGTTGCCGAGGCGATTTTCCTCAATTCCACCTAATTACTCGAAATCGATTAAACGCGGTCAACCTCGACCAAAATCGGATCTTGTAGGTCAATTCGGGCCAAGTTTGACTTAAAAAAAATAAAACATAATTTCTATGCCTATCATATTAAAGAATGAATATCATTTTCACATATTTTGTTTTAAATATTAGTAAATTTATGTTATTTGACATATATTTAATTTCCGAAAGCTAATTTCTTTATAATTTAACTTGTCCGAGTACGCCCCGTGTACTCTCCGCCTAAGCCGAGTACTCTCAACTACCCGGTCAACCAACTAGAGAGCACCTAACGACTTTTGCAACCATACAATAAATAATGAATTATGGAAAATATTCAACCTATCGTAGTTAGAATATTTTCATTTTGATTACATTATAATATTTTCATTTTGGTTTGGAGTAGAAAGAATCCTCCATCAAAACACTACGAAGCCACAACATCCTGAAAATCAACACCCTGAAAATCAAGATCAAAGTGAGATCATAATGAAGCCAGATTGCACATTCATGTGTGCAAAATGTAACATATAAATTACATCAATTGAGGTATAAAACTAACCCTTTTTAGTACTAATGTCGGAAAAAGTGTGTTTTTGTCTTCCTTTTGAATTTACAGGACCAATTGAGCTTAAACGAGCAAAACGAGCAATTAATGAAGGAAGAGAAAAGGCTGGCCACGGGGGCGTGCCCGCTGGACACGGGGCTGTGGCCGGGGTTCTGTTCAGGCTATAAATAGGGGTGCTTGGCTCACTTCAAAGGCATCCCTTGGCAAACCACCACTCTCCCACTTTGCCACCACTCCACCACCACTACAACACTCACATCCACCACCATCATCCATCATCCACCTTAGAGTATGTGTAGTAGTCTCGGGATCCAAGATTGATAGTAAGAGTTCTTACCAATCAAAGGCCATGTTTGGTTAAGCCTCTTACATCACTTGGTGAAAACAAGTCTTTTATGTATTACTTTTGATTTTTAATTTTTCGGCACTTTTTATTTGGTTTTCTATTAGTGACTTTAATAACTAGTTTCTTATGTTGAAGGTGAATTTTCTTTATCATTTGTCTGTGGTTTCTTGGTATTACTTTACTGTCTATATAAAGTAAAAGATTTACACCATTCAGATCTCTATGGTCTATATAGAGATATGTTAGCTACCTGGTCAGGGGTTAAGGGAATGGTTTAGTATGGTTCTTTCCATGTTCAGTGTATAGATCCTGCAAGGACCTAGGTCAAGCTTACTAGGACCTCCTTCAATACCCACTTGTAACACCTCGTAAATTCATGTCCAATATAGTATCGACACGTGTCATGGACTTTAAACGTGTAAAGGATTAAGTTAAAAGGGCTAAAGTTGACAAACGAAGAATTTACGTGTGTAAAAGGATTCGAAGTGTCAACAATGGATAATTATGCCTTTCAATAACCCTACACGATGTTTATAACCTTAAACGAATGAATTATGGATCATACGAAGCCAATTGTGAAAGAAAGTGAAAGATTACAAACTAGTTAAATGTGTCAACATGTTTAATTTATACCTCTGAGTGACCTTTTAGCAAACCCGAAGCTTTGTAACGATTAATTATGCTCACTAGAATATGTGATAAAAATTTCACAAGGTTTCGATAAAGTATGAGAAAGTTATGATAACCTTCGTATATGAGGGGTTAAAAGCGTCAACGCTGAAATTCAAGGCTTTTCGGGGTGAATATAAAACTAACAAAGGACTTAACAAAGTTGGGTTAAGTCTTAAGGTCCTTAAAAATCAAGTTAGAAGGTTAAAAGTGCAAATTGGGAGCTTAAAACCACTTTTAAAAGGACCAGGGGCTGAAATGTAATAAATGAAACTTGTTTAACTTGTTCTGACCATTCATACCGGCCGCGTAAGCCTTCATAAGGTCTTACGCGGGCCGCGTGACCCTCTGCAGTGACAGAAACACAGGCAGATGCCTGTAAAGGCTGTGTAACCGACTTAGATGGCTTGTTTTACATACCAGGGGCTGCCCCAATGGTATTTCATGCACTAGGGACACTTGTATTGATCAGGGATCATGCATAGACTTATTTGGAAGTATCTTGTTGCATCAAATTTCATATATAAGCTTCTCTTTGTTGCAACATTGGACTTGCACATTCAAGAATCATTCAAGGCATTCTCTGGAGCTTCTCTGGTCTTCTTCAAGTTTCCTTAGGATCCATAATCATGCTTAGGACCTTTGTAAGTGTCCTTAACCTTTCTTAATTCAGTTTTACTCAGTTTAATAGCTTAAAGTCAAACCGTCGTAATTAAAGTTTGACTTCGTGATTAATCACAATTTGTCCAGTCAAATCTCGAATTGAAAGTACCTATGAGTTGGTAATTATGTGGTTAATAAACCCTTAAAAGGGTACTCTCTGATTCCCACTCTAACTAGGTCAATTGTCGGGTGAAACTTGTTCATAAAAAGTCAACAGAAAGCTAATTTTCAAATAAATGCATAATTAACAATGTAGAAACCATGCAACCTGTTTTATCTTTCATATAACTTGCCAATTAATGTAAGAACATGTCTAAGCATGTTCAACCCGACAATTTTCAGTTTAAGCTCGGTTCGGAACCGAAAGTCGCATAATTGGACTTTTGCTTTGACTTTCAGTTCTGACCCATTAGAGCATGTTTTAGAAATTCCTTAGAGCTTTTATTAGGACCAGGTTACATGTTAGTATAACCCTCTGTGATTATACAACTTGGTTCATTAGTTATCCGATTCATATGCATGTTTCCGTTATATGCCTAAAAGTTGACCAATATGCCCTTTTGACCTTAAAACAAAAATTTTGAAAATGTGAGAGGACAATAATCTTTATTACTGATTTATAAACATGTCCCAAAATTTTCACATCAGTTGGAGGTCTAGATTAAGAGTTATGCTCAATAGCGTAATTAGAAAGCTTTTTATTAATTAAACGGCGTAATTAGCATAAAGCCTATCTAAACCCAATTTTGATACCAAACTTTTTACCTACTGATGTAAAATAATATTTTGGGATTTTTGAAGATTTTTATTTATTTTTAGGCTGAGCATAACATAGGGTTATAGCTTTGATTCGGTAAATGTCGGTTTTGCCCTTTTGGCCTATAAAATGAGTTTTACACAATATTTTGATACCAAACCTTTTGCTACTGATTTTATATAATAAATAAAATATTTTGAGTCTTCTGGAATGATAAAAATATCAGCTTTTCTTTAAAAACCCGGAAATCGCTTAAAACCGTCTTTTTACGCGTTTAAAACGCATAGTATGTATTAAAACCATTTTTCTTATATAAGACTTTATACCTACTGATGTTTTAAGCAACTTTTTATATTTTAACAGTAAGCAAAAGTTTTTAAACTCAGATTTCAATTTTTGACCTTTAAAGCTTATGTGAAATTACCAAAATGCCCCTACGGTGCATAGTTTGGTTATAAAAGGTAAATTTCACATATATGCCATACCCTACTGTTATGACTTATAAAAATAAGTATTTTTACCGAATATATCAGACCTGAAACTTAGATTTATATTTAAACTCTTTTATAACCTTTAAAATGCCCAAAATACCCCTACGGGGCATAATTTGAGTTTAAATCCATTTTGGGCATAATGGAAGGTATCCTACTGATATCACAACATATTTAAGGCATATTAACTTAGGAAACCTGTTCATGATTCATTTGGTTACCCGTTACACACTTTTCGCGTTCGGATCGGTTTATGTAACTAGTTTGCATAAATTAGCCGAAACGGGTCAAACCTTATCATTTTTGTCTCAAAATCCAGAATGTGTTTAGTTTACCCATATTAAACAAGTATACAAACTTTTCGGGTCTAAACCACATTCTAATCCGGTCTTCACTTAATCACGCGTTTTGAACCGTATCTTCTTTTAAAAACTAACCGGTCTAAGTCTAGGCTTAATTAAGACCCGTTAGGAATCTAATAGGTTATTAAAAACCTTCGTTCCAGATTAGGAGCCTGGTAAAAGCTACTTGCACTCGCTGTTTGTGAATTATACTTGCTCAGGTAAATACTTTTAACTTATTTTCCCTATACGGGCTTGGGATACGGTATTATAATAATACCGCTTGGTCAGGTATGTAGTTGTTTAAATCAGATTGTGATTAATATATTTACATAACCCGTTTTAATCTGTTTTATTTGGTATATGGCCCTTGGGGGGTTAATGACCATGTTCCGGATATCCTTGGCATCATTCATTGAAATGGCCACGACCTAAGCACGGGGTGTAGGCATACACCTGACAGTTGCATATGTGAAAACTGGTAACCCACTTTAAGGAATCAACCTTGTGGGCATTATACCTGTGGCGTGTCAGTTAATCTTGTCCGGCTCTTCTAACCGGCCCTGACGGACGACAAATAAGTAAAACTGTATACATGATTATTTTAAATAATTGTCCCAAGTTATAAAAGATATTTTGTGCCTTGTGCATTCAAATCAATTTTCTTAAACTCTTTTCAAAATGAGTCGGTTAATTGTATTTACCAGTGTAAACTGACGTATTTTCCCAAAAAGGCTAAGTGCATGTACTATACGGAATAGGCTGGCTGCTCTAAGCATCAATAAAGAGTCTTGCAAGCTTAGATGTTAAAATCTGTTGAACAATGATCTTTTTATCTTTTGATTCGCCTGTGGATCCTTTACAGTCCGGTTGTAATACTTTGATATTACTTTTTATTCGGTTTGTAATGTGATTCATTTTTTGCTTCCGCTGTGCATATAAATTGTGTTATTTGACTATGATGATATCAACTACGTCACGATACTCTCCACCGGGCCCACCGGTAATACATGGAAATATCGGGGTGTGACACCACTGGTATTGGATGGCGGGTGTGCGAATAGCTTGATCCCCTCATATGTAAACTACTATTAATACATTAAACCGGCTACTTGGGATTGTATCCCTGCTGACTCAAACCACTTAGCCGAGGGTAACGTCACCTTCAAAAGAGGGGCCTACCACTTTTTGTATTAATAACTTAATTAATTATCTTTCAATATTCCGACCCTTTGTGATTGTACCCTTGCTGACTCAAACCACTGGGTTGAGGGTAACGTCACCTTCAAAAGAGGGGCCTACTACTATAACTAAGATAATCTCTTAAAAAGTCCGAAAGTGCAAAAATCATCAAAGGGTACATTAAAGACGAGTCGAATCCAAGTGATTCATCTTGTCTATCTGTTTTTATTTTGTTTTTATTTCTACATTTTTAGTTTTATTTTCATGTTTAAAAACCTTTTCTAAAAAATTTTAGATTGATTAGACGTTGAGGATAAACCGGTACTAAAAGCTCTTGTGTCATTGGAAGACCTCGGCAACGCTATACTACGCTCACGATGGGCGCACTTTCCCATGTGTGTGGTTAAATGTTAGTAGAATATCGTGTTTTGTAAATTTAAAACTTGATTAATGCGTAAAATGGGCTTAAAATATTAATAAAAACATATCACGCTTCGCACACACCAAGTTTTTGGCGCCGTTGCCGGGGACACTAGGATTTTAAGAAAGTTAGGAATCAATGGCCTAATTATTTTTACTTATTTTTCTTTTTTTTTTTTAGGAATTTTTCTTAATTTTTCAGCTTCTACAGACTTCAGCACGGGCCGTGCCAGGTCGGACAAGGGGGCGTGCGCAGCAAACTTACTGGCATTTTTTGTTTTCTGAGTTACAGAAGAGTGACCACCGGGCCGTGCTGAACTCCCTAGTAACTGGGATCTAGAAAACAATCACTGTCATCATGACCACGTGCCGTGGTGAGACATCTGACCAGCTTCTTTTTTTTTTTATCACAGGACTTGGAACCCAGTTGCAACACTTGAACTCTATTCGCAGTGCATGAACTCCAGTTCCAATAAAGACATAAAAGAGCCTCTAGACGGACCCGAACGCTTTCTAAGAAAGAGACTAAAAGCTAAAATTCAAGAGAAAGCTTCGGGGGAACAACTTCCAATGGCGGATCAACGTACCCTGATGGATTACCTACGGCCCACGGTAGGTAATCTCAGAGCCACCATCAATGCACCGAATGTCGATGCCAACAACTTCGAACTTCGGCCGCATTTGATTCAAATGCTCCAAAATTCCGCAACCTTCCATGGCCTAGCTGATGAAGATCCCCATTTACATGTTACCAACTTTTTGGAAATATGTGATACCTTCCGGTTCAACGGAGCATCAAACGACGCCATCCGCCTCCGAATGTTCCAATTTTCACTAAAAGACCGAGCTAAGGCTTGGCTTAACACCCTCCCAAGTGGTTCGGTAAACACGTGGGATGAACTTGCCCCAAAGTTTCTGTATAAGTATTTCCCGCCTTCTAAAACCGCTAAATTAAGGACTGAAATTAATACATATTCACAAGAGGACGGGGAATCCTTATATGAAACTTGGGAAAGATTCAAGAAGCTATTAAGAAAATGCCATCATCATGTCTCGCAGTGTGGCAACAAGTATCCACTTTCTATAATAGGTTGTTGCCACACACAAGACAAACACTCAACTCTAGCTCCAGGGGACTCCTAGGTAATCGTCGCCCAAATGAAATTTATAATGAAATTGAGGAAATTGCTCAAAACAATTTTCAATGGCACACCCCCCGAGGCACAAAATCTATTGCCCCGGGCGCCCATAAGGTAGATGAAAACACCTCTTTACAAGCCCAAACTGAGGGTCACAGACAAAGAAATGAAATTCGGGGTTAGGAAAAGAGTAGAGGACGACCCGGTCAACTACATGGATGTCATAGACTTGAGCTTGGATAACGCTCTCTGACGGTGCAACACGGGATGCGAGACATCCCACTTGGGTAACATATGACTGACTTTGGGTCTAGCCAAGGACCCTTATAAACGTGGCACACCACGGAGGCATTCCGCGGAACTATCCGTAGTCTTTAGTTTAGTTTAACTTTTATGTTTTCTAGTTTAGCTTTACTTTTCAGGAATAAAACACACTCGAAAAGGTGGAGGTTACCAAGGGAATGATAAAACCATACCCCATGCACGAAAACAGAGCCTCCCGACAATTTTCCAGCATTACAGCAAGTTCAGCACGGGGCCGCGCTCAGCCCAACACGCCCCCGTGCCCAGGCTCTGCAGAAATTTGCCCAGTTCAGGTAACTTGACATGGGGCCGTGCTCGCTGAACACGCCCTGTGCCCAGCCTTCTGTTAATTTTTGTTACTGGCGATCTGACCACAGGGTCGTGCCCGGACCAACACGGGGCCGTGGCCAGACGCCCAGTAACATAAAAATTGTTTTTAAACACCTTTTTACACATTCAATCAACCTAAAAACTTATTTTTGGGACACATTGAGGACAATGTGTAATTTAAGTGTGGGGGAGATGCTAAAACCTTGAATTTTGCAAGTCCTAATAACAAGCCTTACACAAAACTCTATTGGAACCGCTAATCGTCCTAAATTTAAAAAAAAAAATCATTTTTACTTGTCTTGGTTTAATTTGGGAATAACAAATTCTAAAAAGTTTATATTTTTATAAATTTACAACCGATAGCATCGTGATAAAAAGAACCAAATAAGAAAATTATGAAAAGGCATGACAAATCTAATTAAAATTTGATTATATATACTTGATCACATTATAAACCCATTCCCACAACAAGTGAGTTTTGAGCCTTTATTGAGCATACAAGCATATATCTTTAAACTAAATGCTCATTTTTCGTTTCTTATGTGAATAACCGCTTGGTTCTTACGACTCTAGAACTTGCCACGACGATACATTCCCGGTCCTTACCAACTTAAACCCAAGTAAGTAAAAGATGGAGGCATTAGGACTAACCCATTTTCCTTTCAATACCATTATTTTTCCTTTTTTTTCACCTACCCAAAATCCCCCTAGTTAACCCATTTGAGCCTAAACCTTTTCATTTCAAAACCCACAAAACAAACACCCTTTACCCACCAAAACCTTTTTCTTTTCAACCCTTTGTTTTAGTAAAAAGCTCGATTATCTTGTGACGTTTTCTTTATAAAAAAATGAAAGTCTAGCAATAAACAAACAAGTTCCTCAAAGAAACTTTGTTTGAATATGCTTAGTCTGAATAAAAGTCAAAAAAAACAAAAAGTTTTACGACGACCGACGCTTTTTACGCTTTTAGCCCTTTTTACTAACCACTAACCAAACCCACATACCCTTAGCCCAAGCCTAACCCTTTCCCCAACGTCCTCTTGATATTTACAAAGGTCTATAGTTAAAAATGAGGAGGTTTGATTGCTTGGCAAACATATGGTAGAAGTAAGTTCCCTGCCGGTCTCGAGTGTTTCACAAAAATACATATTCGGTCGAGTGTTGAGTGATTCCCCGTGAGGTATGTGAACTTGTATATAAATGGAATTTTAAAGAGGCATGTTATGTCCAAATAAGTAACTTTTCTTATAAAGTGTTCTAAATAAATCATAACGAATAGAATTGTAAGTAAAATAAAAATAAAACCCAATAAAGATCTTGGATTCCCGACACTCAAGACAAGTCCAAAACTTCTCTTCTACCCATTCTATTTGGGTGTGTAAAGCCACATGTTAAAGAGTTTTGCTTGAGGACAAGCAAAGATTCAAGTGTGGGGGTATTTGATGTGTGCAAAATGTAACATATAAATTACATCAATTGAGGCATAAAACTAACCCTTTTTTAGTACTAATGTTGGAAAAAAGTGTGTTTTTGTCTTCCTTTTGAATTTACAGGACCAACTGAGCTTAAACGAGCAAAAGGAACAAATATACAGCTAAAACCAACATAAATACGAAGAAAAGGAATAAACGTGACATGCCCGACGCCTCGACAGCATCCCCAAAAGCAAAAGCAAAAGCAAAAACAAGAAACAGAAGACTGACCACGAGGTCGTGCCCACTAGACATGGGGGCGTGGTCAGCCATCTGTAGAAAAGACAAAGCTGTGAAAGCTTCTACGCCCACCACGGGGGCGTGGCGTGCCCAGCTCAGCACGGGGCGTGGTCAACGCTAAGATACGCAGAATCTTGCAAAATCTTGGTAGTACAGATACGCTTTTGCCCACGGGGCCGTGCCCGCTGAACACGGGCCGTGGGGAGCCCTCTGCTGACACATGCAATTAATGAAGGACGAGAAAAGGCTGGCCACGGGGGCGTGCCCGCTGGACACGGGCCGTGGCCGGGGTTCAGTTCAGGCTGTAAATAGGGGTTCTTGGCTCACTCCAAAGGCATCCCTTGGCAAACCACCACTCTCCCACTTTGCCACCACTCCACCACCACTACAACACCCACATCCACCACCATCATCCATCATCCACCGTAGAGTGTGTGTAGTAGTCTCGGGATCCAAGATTGATAGTAAGTGTTCTTACCAATCAAAGGCCATGTTTGGTTAAGCCTCTTACTTCACTTAGTGAAGACAAGTCTTTATGTATTACTTTTGATTTTTAATCTTTCGACACGTTTTATTTGGTTTTGTATTAATGACTTTAATAACTAGTTTCTTGTGTTGAAGGTGAATTTTCTTTATCATTTGTCCGTGGTGTCTTGGCATTAATTTACTGTCTATATAAAGCAAAAGATTTACACCATTCATATCTCTACAGTCTATATAGAGATATGTTGGCTACCTGGTCGGGGGTTAAGGGAATGGTTTAGTAAGGTTCTTGCCTTGTTCAGTGTATAGATCCTGCAAGGACCTGGGTCAAGCTTACTAGGACCTTCTTCAATACCCACTGGTATTGGGTGGCGGGGGTGCGAATAGCTTGATCCCCTCATATGTAAACTACTATTAATACATTAAACCGACTACTTGGGATTGTATCCCTGCTGACTCAAACCACTTAGCCGAGGGTAATGTCACCTTCAAAAGAGGGGCCTACCACTTTTCGCATTAATAACTTAATTAATTATATTAGAATATTCCGACCCTTTGGGATTGTATTCTTGCTGACTCGAACCACTGGGTTGAGGGTAACATCACCTTCAAAAGAGGGGTCTACTACTATAACTAAGATAATCTCTTAAAAAGTTCGAAAGTACAAAAATCATCAAAAGATACATTAAAGACGAGTCGGATCCAAGTGATTCATCTTTTCTATCTGTTTTTATTTTGTTTTTATTTCTGCATTTTTAGTTTTATTTTCATGTTTAAAAACCTTTTCTCAAAAATTTTAGATTGATTAGACGTTGAGGATAAACCGGTACTAAAAGCTCTTGTGTCCTTGGACGACCTCGGTATCTTACCAACGCTATACTACGCTCACGATGGGTGCACTTGCCCATGTGTGTGTTTAGTGTTAGTAGAATATCATGTTTTATAAATTTAAAACTTGATTAATGCATATAATGTGTCACACCCTGGCTTTGCGGAAGCGTGGTTAATTTTGGTGTGACTTCTTAATACCATAGCTTAATCATAACCAAGCTATATGAATTAAAAACATGCAAGATCATCCATTAAGTTTTGAAAACCAAATACAGTACCATTGTTTTAACGGGATCATACCCTAACAACCATAACCTTGTTCAACAGACATTACAAACTTAAAACATAACATAAACATGGTTCAAGGATTGTGTCTTGTCCAGGAAAGAGACACATCCCCTGAACCCCGGATGACCTCGGAAACTAGTGCAGCGGAAAACGTTCCATACCGTGCCAGATCTCGTTAATTTCCTGAAATACATGTAAGTTGAAAAATCAACAATAATGTTGAGCGAGTTCATGTGTAAGTGAGTAAGTAAACCTTTGTGAGTATAAAAATAATCGTTGGTATGTAGCAAATAAGGGGACTTGTGATCACCAATGGTTTGCAAGGCCACTGATATATGTGAAGTGCAAATAGGGAGACTCAAACCTAGCAGATTTCGCCACGGCATTTGTATGTGGACAAAGTCACCCCAAGGTCCGTTTCTAGTTTGGCCTGGGGCTGGGCTCGCTACACCCAGATAGATCTACCGCTCCTGTCCCTCGGTCCCGACATGAGGACTAATGGCCTCATATTGCTCCTACCCACTCACATGATCTGAGTAATAAACCTCCTTACGCTAACCATACCGTGTATAAAGTACTCGTAATCATAGTAACATGTATTTCACCCCCGCAGTTAAGAAAACTGAAAACAGTTAGAGAAAAGGGGGACATGAACTCACAGTGAAGCGTCTCTACCAAGTATCTCCAAATCAGAAAGCTGTGCGACGACCTACAAGTGCTAATTCTATTAGACGGACGGCCGTGCCTTAGCTTTATAGTTAAAGTCTTTGGGAAATAGTTAGACAACTATTTCGTGTTTACTTTCAGTATATATACTTGGTAGTTAATTTCCTTCCCAAGGATGGGGGATTCAATACATGTGCGTTCAAAAGTATTTCCGTAAGTGCGTAAGTTACGTTTTAACAATCGAGTGGTAATATAATTACCGATGTAACTTATATGTTTATGGTGAAAGCGTTCGTATTGTTTTGGATTCGTTAACGTTCGTAAATATTATTTTTACTCTAAAAATAATATTTATGTATTTTCACAAAATAATCATAAACAGTGTGAAAAATATATATTTATCACGTTAAATTTTGTGAAAATCCCACCTCCGAATATTTAGTAAACAAAGTCATGGCGAGATTTATATTTCCAAAACGTGTCAAAAATAATTCTAACACTTGTAGTGTAATATTGTTCTAAGTGTTAGGTTTTTAGAAAAATTTCGCCAGAGTTTCCTCTGTAACTGGAGGTGGCCACGCTTTCAAGCGTATCATTTTCTTTTACAAAATCAATTTCAACAACTTCCTTATTCAACCAAACAATTTCCGACACATCAAACTAGTCGACAAGTATGTAAATCGCATAATCGCATGAACTTGTAGTTTTTCCGAAAATATAGTGTGAATCACCTTATATTTTGTGGATCTTTATATAAAGTAATTCTAATCTCGTAAAAACCTCGTTTTTAGAGAAATCCGTCTTTACAACTTCTCGTCATCTTTTACAAAGTTTGTTATTTTGTCGAAACTTTTCATTTCACAAGTGTTTACACACTTGTGGTTTATAAAAATCATACTTGTTATTGTAAGATCCGTCTTTTAGAATACATGATTTCTTTAACTCCTGGTCCTTTGAGAATACCACTTGCAGATGCGTAGATCCGCTAGTTTTAAACACCGTTGTACAAGTTAAAACATTTTTACACAAGTAAAACATTTTTACACAAGTTCATGTCTCATGTGTGGTAGAGTTTCACCTTTTAACCCTTGTTACTACTAAAACATGCTTATGTTAAGATCCATGATCTTACCAAACCGGGTTAAATGGTGATCCGAGCTACCACAACATAGATCGGGTCTAAATAACCACATATTTCAAGTACTACAACATTTACACAACATAGATGCTATTAACCACCATTACTAGTGTTTTTAGTAGACTTTTGTTCATCATATTGTATGTTAACGAGTTTTAACCGATACAAAATCCTTTTAACCACTTTAGATTAGTTCAAAAATGAGTTGTAAACATTATACCTCTAGCTCAAGGCTAGGGAAGATTCTTGATGAAAAACGCGTGGATAAAAGCTAAGTAACGAGGTCCTTCGTGTTCCGTTTGCTCCAAGGCTCCTAATACGCAACCCTTGATGCTTGAATGATCTTGGAATGGCAAGAACCAAACTCGAAAATGGATGTAGGGGAGGGGGGGTGTTCGGCCGAGAATGAGCAAGAGAGAAAGAGAGAGAGAGTTGTGAAGTTGTAGTGTAATGTGATGAATGATCTTAGGTGTTTAGTGGTTAACTTATAGGCAAAGATTAGTGTTATTACCCAATGGTAATTATGTACCCTAGATACTAAACCAAGATGATCAAGTAAATCTTGCAAGGTACAAGTATGTCCCCTAGGGGACCGAATTCGGTTGGGGGGGGGGTCCCTTGGTTCGATCCTAACTAGATGGTTAGGGAGTAATTAGTTAAGTTAAGTGTTTAACTTAGTTATTAGTATGTTATGTGTTTTAGCGGGTGTTAGGGTATACGGGGACCCTAACTGGCTCAGAAAAAGATATCTAGTGAAAATAACAATATTTTCATGTTTCGGGTAACGCCCGGTTGTTCGGTTGGATAGTAATCCGTTAAAGCGCTTAATAAAGCTTTAAAGTGTCGTTATTGTTATCTTTAGTGACACAACTTATTTCCGACACTTTGGAAAGTGTCTAGTAATATTTTCCTCATGTTTTGGCACTTTATTAGTTAGCTAGAAGCTGAAATATTATGTAAAGTGCTGAGTTTTGTACTTTAAGTACGTTTTAGGCACATCCAGTCACTGTGACTTATCCCTAGAGACGCAGTTCCACAACCCTTGTATCCCTACACTCACTACTAGTGTAGCCAAATATCTCATGCTCTTATGGGCCTTGGAGTTAAAGAAATCATGTATTCTAAAAGACGGATCTTACAATAACAAGTATGATTTTTATAAACCACAAGTGTGTAAACACTTGTGAAATGAAAAGTTTCGACAAAATAACAAACTTTGTAAAAGATGACGAGAAGTTGTAAAGACGGATTTCTCTAAAAACGAGGTTTTTACGAGATTAGAATTACTTTATATAAAGATCCACAAAATATAAGGTGATTCACACTATATTTTCGGAAAAACTACAAGTTCATGCGATTATGCGATTTACATACTTGTCGACTAGTTTGATGTGTCGGAAATTGTTTGGTTGAATAAGGAAGTTGTTGAAATTGATTTTGTAAAAGAAAATGATACGCTTGAAAGCGTGGCCACCTCCAGTTACAGAGGAAACTCTGGCGAAATTTTTCTAAAAACCTAACACTTAGAACAATATTACACTACAAGTGTTAGAATTATTTTTGACACGTTTTGGAAATATAAATCTCGCCATGACTTTGTTTACTAAATATTCGGAGGTGGGATTTTCACAAAATTTAACGTGATAAATATATATTTTTCACACTGTTTATGATTATTTTGTGAAAATACATAAATATTATTTTTAGAGTAAAAATAATATTTACGAACGTTAACGAATCCAAAACAATACGAACGCTTTCACCATAAACATATAAGTTACATCGGTAATTATATTACCACTCGATTGTTAAAACGTAACTTACGCACTTACGGAAATACTTTTGAACGCACATGTATTGAATCCCCCATCCTTGGGAAGGAAATTAACTACCAAGTATATATACTGAAAGTAAACACGAAATAGTTGTCTAACTATTTCCCAAAGACTTTAACTATAAAGCTAAGGCACGGCCGTCCGTCTAATAGAATTAGCACTTGTAGGTCGTCGCACAGCTTTCTGATTTGGAGATACTTGGTAGAGACGCTTCACTGTGAGTTCATGTCCCCCTTTTCTCTAACTGTTTTCAGTTTTCTTAACTGCGGGGGTGAAATACATGTTACTATGATTACGAGTACTTTATACACGGTATGGTTAGCGTAAGGAGGTTTATTACTCAGATCATGTGAGTGGGTAGGAGCAATATGAGGCCATTAGTCCTCATGTCGGGACCGAGGGACAGGAGCGGTAGATCTATCTGGGTGTAGCGAGCCCAGCCCCAGGCCAAACTAGAAACGGACCTTGGGGTGACTTTGTCCACATACAAATGCCGTGGCGAAATCTGCTAGGTTTGAGTCTCCCTATTTGCACTTCACATATATCAGTGGCCTTGCAAACCATTGGTGATCACAAGTCCCCTTATTTGCTACATACCAACGATTATTTTTATACTCACAAAGGTTTACTTACTCACTTACACATGAACTCGCTCAACATTATTGTTGATTTTTCAACTTACATGTATTTCAGGAAATTAACGAGATCTGGCACGGTATGGAACGTTTTCCGCTGCACTAGTTTCCGAGGTCATCCGGGGTTCAGGGGATGTGTCTCTTTCCTGGACAAGACACAATCCTTGAACCATGTTTATGTTATGTTTTAAGTTTGTAATGTCTGTTGAACAAGGTTATGGTTGTTAGGGTATGATCCCGTTAAAACAATGGTACTGTATTTGGTTTTCAAAACTTAATGGATGATCTTGCATGTTTTTAATTCATATAGCTTGGTTATGATTAAGCTATGGTATTAAGAAGTCACACCAAAATTAACCACGCTTCCGCAAAGCCAGGGTGTGACATAATGGGCTTAAAATATTAATAAAAACATATCACGTTTCGCACACCACACGTCATCTTCCTCCGTAAAACGCAATGAAGCTATATAATCAACTATCGATAAAACGCAATGAAGCATCATCAGATTGGAGCATTCATCACTTGTTGGTTGAGAAGCTGGCCTCGGCTGAGTTCATCAGGCTGGCTATATATACATCACTAGATCCATCTCCTAATCAGATTGCAAATCGAAAAAGGAAAATTCATGAATTTGAAGCAGAATCTTTTGTTTTTGAGAATGAGGACGACGGAAGCGGTGGCGAAGGTCGCCGGAGCCTGCCTTACGAGTCCAGTTGCAGAGGGTGGTGGTGGTGGTGGAGTGGTGGTGGTGGTGGCGTGGTGGGGATGAACTATAAGGTTCTGATGGGTTTTAGTTGATTTAGGGTTATATGAGAGTAATTTGTGTTAGACTAAAATGCCATTATTTGTGAGTTTTGTGCTTTGCCACATCCTATTATTGCTTCCTACACTTCCTACACAAATTTAACTTCCTATTTGATCCTCTCCCTATTATCATAATCCCATAATCCTTCAAATCCTTTAACCTAGTTACTTGTTTCCCTTCAATTAAACGTCATTATGATAATCCTTCAAATCCTTAACCCAATCAGAGGTTTATCTCCAAGAAGAACAAGAAACAGAACACCTAAACTGGGTCAACACCGAAGTGGGTCACCAAGTTAGGGTCTTCTTGGGGGGGGGGGGGGGGAGGTCATTACCCAGGTCAACCCGAATTCATCATCAAACAACCATCCCCGCTATTTTAACACTACTAACCGACATGTATCCATCACAACTTCGCCAGAATGCATCAATCGACAATTCCATTAGTTGTCGACCATACAATATTGCTTGAAACATATATACTACTAACATGGTTTTAATTGACCTGAACCATGACGGATCAGGCTAAGCACTTAAAAAGAGGGTGGCCGGAATCCCTTGGTTGAGTCATCGGATTTCGGCTGTAATACTACTACGTCGTTTCACCTTCGAATTCTAATCTCCGTCATCTATGTACCCCTGGGTAGTTGTTGTTGCTCTGAATCCTGACCCAATATCACTGAACAAACACTTCTCGCAGGCGGTCGGATAGAGTCTCTGTGGCCGGAAACCATCATCATCGTCACCAAAAGCTCCAACATAACCCTCATCCTTGTCTTGTAGCTTGATTCCGCAGATATTTCGACTGGAATCACCACTATCATCCACGAACCTGAACCTTAAACCCTTTCATCTTCTCTGTCATCACTATCTTTACCGGAACCCACATCACTCGTCTCCCTCTTAACTCGCAACCACCGTAACTCACTATCGACTACCTCTATTAGCATCGGAGAAGGGTGGCCGGCCGGAGGCCATGGCCGACACCCTTTTCCCATTTTCGTCTTCTCTCTCTCTCTCTAAACTAAACCACTTGGGGTGTCCCAGTGGCCAGCCTCACCCACCTCTTCCCAGAGGACCCCGGTTCGAATCCTGGCAGACACATCTTCTAGGCTTTCGCTCCAGGTTGGGTATTAACCGCCAGGCAGCTATGGGACTAAGCTAGCTTGCGGAGTGGTATCACTCCAGCGGTTGGGAGGACCGTGCAATATCCCCCCCCCCCCCCCCCCTCCCCTTCTAAACTATAATTTTTACAAAAGTGAAAGTACTAGTACTGTTTTAACAATTTTTAAAACTAATGGATTGTAATGGATATTTTCAATAAAACACCAGTAAAAAAAGGTAGTTTACTCTGTTATAATATAAAATAAACACAAATATCTTTTCTTGTCACGTTTTTTATTCAGCTAATCTAAAAAAGCTGCTGAATGTGAAAGGTTTAAGAAATTCCTTTAATCAAGTACTCTGGTGCTAGAATTGAAATAAATAAAATCGCAAGTATCCAAATATAATTTTGATTTTAAAATATCACAGTTCTTACTTTAAGACACAGTTGTCCTTATCTAACTATTGGGTAACGGATTTATATGATTATGTCGTTTTAAACCTTTTAATCACAAAATAGATTTTTTTTTTTTTTGAAAAGTAAACTTCATTAAACGGCCGTCCTGACTAAAAAACGCAGGACCGCACCAAACAACCAATTACAACAAATACAAAGGCCAATTACACCAATCCCTCCACACAACGTTACCTATTTTAGATCTATTCTTAACCCATAGAAAACTAACCGCTTTCACATCTCCTAAAATGTCTTCAGTCGTCGGAGCACCGTGGGAGAATATCTTCGCGTTCCTGGCTTTCCATATACACCAAATGGACACCCTTATTAGGCCTTCAACAATAACCTTAGCTTTATTGTCAACTGGCAGATTGTTGTGAATGCCAATAAGATCAGAAAAAGAGAAGGCGAAAAACTGGGGGACTTTTAACCATTCACAAACCCGACACCAAACCTGATTAGCACAGACACATCCCGTGAAAAGATGATCGACCGATTCAATAGTTTCTTCGCAAAAGACGCAAGCCGTCGATTCCAGAACAATGTTCCTGCTAGATAACGCTTGTTTCGTCGGGATACGGTTCATGGCAGCCCTCCAAATTAGGAAATTGCATTTGGCCGGAAGCCACCTGCAACCATTAACCGTAACAACCTCCTCCGATAAAACCAATTCCGAGGCAACCTCCTTAAACGAAGCTGAAGAGTACTGCCCCGAATCCGACAAAGACCACCTCCATTTATCCACACAATCGGATCTAACCGTACCCCCAAGGAACGCCGCACATTCACTGAGCTCATTAAATTCCGCAGTACCTTCCGGCGACCTAGACCAGTCCCAGTACCAGTTGCCAACGTCGACTTCACACGGAACCCGATCAGAGACCCAACAATTTTTATTCTTTTCAAGGGCTAATAAAGCTGGCTATTTGAACATAAGGGGTTTGTCCCCGATCCACCAATCAATCCAGAACCGAATACTATGCCCATTACCCAGAATCCCTTTGATGTGATTATTAAAACTCTTACCTTTTAAAACCACTTTGGAATCTAATCTGACAATATTCTTCCAAACTCCCGTTAAAGCCGGCTTTGACGGGATATAAGACCATCTTCTACTGTTACCATGACAAGCCGAGACCACCTTTCTCCACAAACTTTCCTCTTCCGTTCTATATCTCCATACCCATTTAAGTAATAGAGCTTCATTCACCGCCTTAAGTTTGCAAATTCCAAGCCCACCAAACTTTTTAGGACGCGTAACAATCTCCCATGCTACCCAATGCATTTTTCTCACCTCATCCGAACCTCCCCATAAGAACCTCCTCATGAGAGCTTCCAATTTTCCTATCACCATGGCCGGGGCTTTAAAAATGGAGAGGTAATAGATTGGCAAACTCTCAAGAACCGCTTTGACCAATACCGTCCTACCTCCAATAGAAAGAGAATTAGCTTTCCACAAAGATAGACGGTCTTTAAAAATTTTGACAACCGGATCCCAATTCTTAACACGGTTCATATTGGCCCCCAAAGGAATTCCCAAATATTTAAAGGGAAACTCCCCTTTCTCACACCCAAGAACCGACGCCATGGTTCCCAAATCCGCTTCGTCTATACCCACACCAAAAAGATTGGACTTGTGGATATTAATTTTGAGACCGGAACACGCGTAGAACACCCGAAGAATTCTAACCACCGAAAGGATATTCTCCATCTCCCACTCCCCAACTATGAGGGCGTCGTCCGCGTATAGGAGGTGAGATAATTCCAGGCCACCGTTTGGCAATTTGATCCCTTTGAACCTCCCCGACTCACAAGCTTTAGAAACCGTCCAAGACAAAGCTTCCATGACAATGAGAAAAAGAAAAGGCGAAAGCGGGTCACCTTGCCTAAGGCCTTTGCGACAAGGGAACTCGAACGTTGGCGACCCGTTGACCAGAACCGAAGATCTAGCCGACTCCAAAATCCCTTTAACCCATTTGCACCAGACAGGAGGGAAGCCCATTTGTTCCAACAACTCTACCAGGAAGCCCCAATTTACGTTATCATAGGCCTTTTCGAAGTCTATTTTGAAAATGAAAGCCTTTTTCTTTTCTTTCTTCAGCCAAGACAACACCTCACTAAGGATGAGCGGGCTATCCAAAATGTATCTACTTCTCACAAAAGCTGATTGCGTCCCTGACACCACACTACCAATCACCGACTTGATCCGATTAGCGAGAATCTTAGAAACAACTTTACTAACGACTCCGATGAGATTAATCGGCCGGTACTCTTTCAAATATACCGGATTCGCAACTTTAGGGACAAGCGTAATAAAGGATGAGCTACACTTTCTATCAATCGACCCCGAGCTATAAAAATGGGACAAAAAGGCTCTGAAGTCTTCTTCGAAATGGTTCCAAAAATGCTTTAAAAATCTGAAATTAAACCCGTCCGGACCAGGAGCTTTGTCCGAACCACATTCAAACACAGCTTCCTTTATCTCCTTTGCTGAGAACGGAGAAATCAAGCTGGCGGCTTCCGAATCAGAGAGTCTTTTAATCCCTACACAACTTAGCTTAGGCCTGACACTAACTTTCTCCGAAAAGTGGTCCTTAAAAAACTTCAAGATTTCTTTCTTGATCTTCTTTGGGTTATCCACCCAAACTCCCCCGATATTTAACCCAGGAATACCATTTTTGCGTCTCCTATTGTTCACAAGACGGTGAATACGTTATCATAGGCCTTTTCGAAGTCTATTTTTGCGTCTCCTATTGTTCACAAAATAGATAATAAAAAAATACCAAGTTTATATATACAATAAGTTCTCTAAGTATAGTGTATAGATAGTTTTGATATTAGACATATCATCTCACACAGCTCTATATTAGTGGTTACGGGTATTTAAGTTCTATCTATGGTGGGCTCGGGTGAGTTTTCTCATACAGGTCTCAAGTTCGAGTCTGGGTGATAAGAAGTTTCTAATTGAGGTGTTTAAATTGGGGATCTATTGTGCGAGTGGGCTCTCTATCGCGGACCCGGTTAAGACAACGTATGATAGACCTCTCGACATTTGCAAATAATTCACACCTTAAAAAAAAAAAAGTTCCTAATTCACGTAAATGCATCATATGTCACTTTCCACTTTCTCCAAATCATTACAACAATGCTTCCGCTAGCGTTTGGGTAACATAGAGATGCCGCTCACGACCATACAGGGACATGCTAATGTATATGTGTGGAGTGACAAATCCAAAAAGTTTGGTAAGAGTTAGTAGAAACTATATAATATATGTGACTCTTTCTCACGAGACATTTTTTTTAAACTGCGTACGGTTAGAATGTCGCTAATCGGATTAGTAGTTAGCATGTTAGTATCTCCAATTTTTTAAAACCCCCCTTACATGGACTTGAACCAAATACCTCTAAGGCTAGGGGGTGTAGTTTAAAGCCACTAGAGGCTTTATTACGGCACGTCAGATCCACATCAGTGCCATGTCACATAGGGGGTTTTAAAACCCATTCTTTTAACTTGCATGCAATGGTTTAAAGTCCCTATCATCATTACCTAATTATTTTTTATTTAAAATTAAACATTATTTAATTTTGATATATTAATTTAATTTAAATTTAAATAACAAGAAAAAAATATAAAACTCATAATTTAAATAAAAAAAATACAATATCATAATTTAAATAAAAAAAAATACAATGTCACTAAAGTAAAACAGTGATGTCATTGTTCTCTCCGGCCATGCCAAAGTACGCATGCTAAATCCGTAAATCTTGAGACGCGATCGCTTGTAATATTAGGGTAGGACCCTTGTGGTCACAACGATGGTGTTGCTCTTTCCAAGCGGTTGGACATGTCGCTCACTCCCAGTGCGTTCAATCAAGGCTACCCAACATCCCAGGAAACCCGTGTATCCGCTGATGTGATTCGTATAAAAGTGGAACGTCTGTAGCGGTTGGCATCTTCAAATATCGCATCCCGTAAAGAAAGTTAACACCTAATATAATAGTGCTAATAAGCTATAAATAATAAAAATAATAATAACAATAATAATAATACCTTGAAAGAAATTTTCATGACAGTCACGACACCTTTTGGCCGACATCCTTAAATATTCATCTCACGCATCATTCGCTGTGCTGTACGCAAATTGCCGAATTGCGGCAGTACACTTTTGTATTCCAGAGAAACCAATTTTGCGACTAGCACTCTCTTTGTGTGAAAAAGGGAATTCGGCGGCAAGATCATTAGAAATTCTTAAGAAAAGACGACGGCTCATACGAAACCGACGCCAAAACTGTGCATCGTAGTACAACGAGTTTTCACAAAAATAATCGCGCATTAAACGTTCATGAGCACCTAACCGATCTCGTTCAAGAGGCGCTAGTCTGGTACGCGTTGTAGACGATTGGGCGCTTGTCTGGTACGGGTTGTAAACGAATCGGTCGAAGAGTAAGATGAGATTTTTAAAAATGATTGGACAGAATGTGTGTGTTTTTGTGATTGGTGTGTGTTTGAGTTTGTGATTGGTTTGTGAATATATTAGATTTTTAAAAGGTTTTATTTTTAAATATGACCGTTCACCAACTGTCACATTTGACCAACACCTCGAATCACGTATTAAAAGGCTCGTTACTGAGCTAGCGAGGCAATGATAGCGCCCCCTCTTTGATATATCATTACGTGGTTTATATATTTTATGTACAGAAGGCTGCCAATACGACTGAATAATGGTCCAGTCCAGTCATTCATCGGTGGATATGTCATTCGATAGCCGTTGGTATTTTTATTATTATTAAATAATATTATATTTAGAAATATAAAAATGTGTATTAATTTTGAGAAATAAAAAACAATTATAAACGCTACAATTAGATTCATGGGAAAACCAAATAAAAATAGAAAAAATAAATAAAAATATATATGTAGATCGATAAGTTACATATATGTAGTCCGTCCATCGACATATATGTTGTTTTTATTTTTTTTTAATTTCCACAAAAAATGGTAACATATAAATAGAATGAAAAATGTAATTAAAATTCTTTCTTAAAGTGGTTTTATTGAAGTTTCTAAATATCTTTTAAGCTTATTTATGATCCCCTTCGTGTGTGTATCAAAGCCGAAGTATTTAACTAGACGTGCATATCTGCATGGCGTAAGACTACTCAGAGTAGAGGGGCTTGAAGGGAGAGTGTAGAGCGACACGTGGCTGCCACGCCAGCAGAGGAGGCAAGCCCAAAAATGCACATTATGGAAGAAGCTTAAAAGGGGGTCGTTTAAAAAAAAAACTAACCAATAAAAAATAAAACCAAAATCCACAACCAACCACCAACCTCAACGTCGACAACCGTCCAAACCCCACACCACGTGAAGAACTCGACACCGGTGCCCCACGCCTTTACCCGTGGAGGAGCGCTGACGTGGTTGAGAGCCCCACGCCCTTCCACGCCACTCTATGGTTCGTCCGGTCTAACTAGACAATGCATTCTATAGTTAAAATAAGAGAAGAATATCTTACTACATGAAATTTCAATAACAAAATGAATGTAAATTGAAAATTTTTGTTACTTATTAGAGATTGTTAGAAGTTTTCTAATAAATTTGATGGATAATTCTCGATTATCGTTGGCAATCCACTTCCAACCATTCTTGTCATGTGTGAGTGTTATCATGTCTAAGAGCGCTTTGCAACCGGATCATGTTATCCCCCGTGTTAAAACGTCTATTAATGATGACGGGGGTAGCTCAAGCCTCAATAAAATGACTGAAAATACATGATAGCTTGAAGGGTTAAAAGGTTCAAATGTTTAAAGCCCGGGAACTAAGGTAAACAGCACGTGTACAATAATCAGTCACTTCACTGAATACTTTAACAACTCTCCCAGCCGCAAAAGCAAAACATGTGCACCGGGTGTATTCTTTTATCCGCAGGTCCAAACGCTTCAACCTCTAAAAGGGTAAGTCATCCACTGCAAGCAGGGTTCACTAGTCAAAAGTTTTCCCTTTGAGCAAATCTCTTCCTCTATAAATGACACTTCATTAAGTGCATTTCAAACATTCTGGATCAGCTCAAATCTCTTGGGATCTTTGATCCTCCTTCCTGTCTCTCGAGCACTTGTTTCATACAAGTCTCTTTTCTTCACTTCAACACACACAATCTGATTATTCTTGTATCCGAGGCTGAACACCTTTCAGCCGAAGATCTTGAACAAACAACAAACATAACTAGTGAACCTCTCTCCACGTCTTGCAAACGTGAGGGGACCCCACGACCTGCGTTAGGTAAACCGGAACCCTACAAGCCTTTTTCCTAACCAGACTAACCACTATCATTGGTCTTGTATTTGTTGCATCAACAAGTTGGCGCCCACCGTGGGGCTACGCCGCTTGTTTTCTTCAAAAGACCAGTAATGTAGCTCCATTTTCTCAAAAATCATCATGTCGGAAAGTGAATCTCCGGGAGAGGTAAACCAAGTCCCACGTACCTCTACCCCTAACACTAGCCAAACTCATGTGGCTATACCAACTTCCTTCTCAACACCGGGGAGCACTCCAACTGGAGCAACATACCCCGAGTTCCTCACTTTCCAAACGCCGACTCCGTCTCGATCAGGGTTCCATCCCCTAACGTCGGTGCTTCTAACACCCGCTCACGTGTTGACCTTACCCCTGAAGGGGTCGCTAATAACTTTCTAGAGTTAAGGTCTCTCCTTAACCAATACATGAGTAGGGAAAGAGACAAGGGAGTAAAGATTCGGCTGAATTATGACGATCCAGAGCCATCGTTATCCCCTGGACCTCCTGCCCTTCCTTTCACAAGTTCACAACCAACCATGTCCAGGAATGAGGCTGGTCCCAGCCATCCACCTCCAAATCCCAGTCCATACACGAGGTCAGATCCGACGTCTTTCCCTCTCTTTTCTTCCCAACCAGTTACTACCGGTGCACCATTGGGGCACAAGCTAACTTTGGATCAACTGCTACAATCTCCTGTTGCAAGCCTTCCACCTCCAGCAACAACTACATGGGAAAAAGCCTTATCTGTACTCCCTTTGGCACGAAGTGCCGTCATAAGCACTCCTTTAGGGATAAACTGCACAGCTGCACCCGGAAGCCTTCAAGGCTTCAACCTTATGCCTCAGATGATGGCAAGCTTCCCTTGGCAACACTTTGTTAATCAAGTGCTGGCCACCCAAGGGAACAACAACAGCAACACGGGTGCAAGGATGGAAGAGGATTTGGCCAAGCCATACAAACCAAGCAATCTGTCATGTTTCTCGCAGCAAATCGCTGATTATGATTTTCAAGCAAAAATCAAGATGCCATCCCATATCAAGACATATGACGGGACCGAAGACCCAGAGGATCACCTCCAGATCTTTACTGGTGCTGCTAGGATCGAGAAATGGTCTAATGCTGAATGCTGCCTCATGTTCATGCAGACCCTTATTGGTTCAGCCAGAATATGGTTCAATGACTTGCCAGCCAGAAGCGTTCGAAGCTTCGACGACCTAAGCAAAGGGTTCCTGGCCAACTTCTCACATCAAAGGCGGTACGTTAAAGATACCACAGTGATTTTCCAGATAAAACAGAGGGATGACGAAAGCTTTCGAGAATTCATAGAAAGATATAAAAAGGAAGGTCTGACGTATGTAGGGGCAGATGAAAAGATGAGAGTGGCAGGTTTCATGAACGCCATTACCTCCAAATACCTCACAAGGGATTTCAACAATTCCCTACCAAAGACCTTGGAAGAAGCTCTCGAAAGGGCCGAAGCCCACATTAGAGGAGAGGAGGCTGTCGACATAAAGGAGCAAAGAAAGAGGGGATCTAGCTGGCGAGGTAACAGTCCCGCTAGAAAGAAAGGGAATTTTCATTCCTATGACAGACGTCAAAGGAGCTCAGAGCAACGAAGGCCTGAAGGTCGGAACCCTTCGAGCAGGGAGAAGACCATAAACTTTACAACTCTTACAAAAACCCCACAGGAGATCCTTGCTACAGAGGAAGTGAAACAAAGCTTCCGACCTCCTCGACCTCTACCCATGAGTAAAAGGAATGAAAATTCCACCCGGTTTTGTGAATTTCATGAGGAAAAGGGTCACCATACTAACGAATGCTTTCAACTCAAAAAGATAATTGAGAAGGCTGTCAAGTCCAGAGAACTGGCCCACTTGTGAAAGGGGTGAGGGACAAGATACCCGAAGGTAAAAGCAAGGAGGTTAACATGGTGAATTTCGATGAAAAGGTTCCCCACAAATGGCAGCGGTTGGACGCTTGGGAGCTTCAGTGTGTCTGCTTCCCGCCATCAGAAAGGGATCCGATTTCAAGCCCTCTGGTGGTTGAAGCAACTGTGGGTACAATGAAGATATGCAAGGCCTACATAGACACTGGTGCAGCTACTGAGATCATGTTTGAAAAGTTCTTCAATCGTTAGAGCAATGAGGAACGTTCAAAGCTTCAACCGTCTGGAACCTCTATAAAAGGTATTGCCGACATACCCCTCAAGCCTTTAGGACAGCTAACCCTTGATGTCTGTTTCAATGAAGGCGAAATGGAAAGAGTTCAACCTCTCACTTTCGGGGTTATCGATATACCTTCCAATTATGATGTCATCATCGGGAGGCCAGGGCAATGTGCATTCTATATGGTTGTTTCAGTTGGTCATGGCACCATGAAGTTCCCCACCGAGAGAGGGATTGCAACCCTCCAGCCCACTCAAGAGGCTTACCTGGTTGAAGGGGAAACTCAAAAAATGAAGACGAAAAACAAGGGCTGATCATAAACCCCAAATATCCTGAACAAAGGATAAGGGTTAATACAAGCCTTTCCCAAGAAACCCTCTCGTATCTTGAAAAACTTCTGATACATTATAGCGATGTCTTTGCATGGTGCCCAGAGGACATGACGGGTATCACTCGAAGCATTGCTGAAATGAGCTTAAGATACCACCTGATGTCAAACCTGTTGTCCAAAAGAAACGAAGTCTAGCACCTGAAAGAAGCTTGGCAGCATGCCAAGAAGTAGAAAAGCTTGTCCTAGCTGGGATCCTCCGGGAAGTCAAGTATCAATTCTGGGTTGCAAACCCAGTCTTGGTTCGAAAACCCGACAACTCTTGGAGAATGTGTATCGACTTCAAGGACTTGAACAAGGCTTGCCCAAAAGATTGCTACCCTTTACCGGAGATTGATCTCAAGGTTAACTCTCTTACTGGTTACCCTTTCAAGTGTTTCGTTGATGCCTACAAGGGTTACCATCAAATCATTATGAAAGAAGATGATGAAGAGAAAACCGCTTTTCACACAGATAAAGGTATCTTTTGCTATCAAAAGATGCCTTTTGGCCTCAAGAATGCGGGTGCAACTTACCAACGCCTGGTTGATAAAGCTTTTGCAAGTCAAATTGGCAAAAACATGGAAGCATATGTCGACGATTTGGTAATCAAAAGCAAAACAGAATACCAAATGCTTGACGACATACAAGAAACTTTCCAAAACTTGAGAAAGGTTAACATGAAACTCAACCATGAAAAATGTTCGTTTGGGTTTGAAGAAGGTAAATTTATGGGGCATATTGTGGGAAAACAAAATATCAAGTCCAACCCAAACAAAGTCAAGGCCGTTCTTGAAACCAGGTCCCCACAAAGCAAAAAAGAAGTGGAAAGTCTGAATGGAATGCTTGCGGCTTTGAAGCGTTTTACCTCAAAACTGGCTGAGAAATCATTGCCCTTCTTCAAAACGCTTAAAGGGTGCTCCGACAAAAAAGACTTCAAATGGACTGAAGAAGCAGAAGAAGCTTTCAACCAGATGAAGCAACACCTAGCTTCACTTCTAGATATCGCAGCCCCGGAAACAGGAGAGCTGATCTCTGTCTACCTCTCGGTTGCTGAAGAAGCAATAAGTGCGGTCTTAACCATCGAACGAAACAAAGTTCAGGTACCCCGTCTATTTCTTTAGTAAAACTTTAAAATTGGCAGAGCTCAAGTAGCCTCCTCTGGAAAAGCTTGCTCTAACCCTAGTCCAAACGGCTAGAAGGCTTCGGAGGTATTTCCAAGCACACCCAATAAAAGGGGGTCACCGACCAACCTATCAAAAGTGTGCTTGAAAAACCAGAAAATTCAGGACGGTTAGCCAAATGGGATGTGGAACTAGGTGAACACAAAATCACCTATGTTCCAAGAAAAGCTGTTAAAGCCCAAGTCTTGGCCGACTTCATTGTGGAAGTCCTGTAGCAAGCCGCCACGGAAGTTAATACAACTACCGCTGAACCTTCCGACCCTGAAGCCTGGAAGCTCTTTACCGATAGAGCTTCAAGCGCTGAAGGGTCAGGAGCAGGGCTCATTTTGATCAACCCTGAAGGTTTAGAATTTACATACGCTCTTCGACTTGAATTCCAAACCACAAACAACAAAGCTGAATACGAAGCATTGATAGCTGGTTTAAAGATAGGAAAGGAAATGAAGGTTCAAAAGCTTCAGATCTTCACAGACTCGTTGCTTGTGTCAAGCCAAATCAATGACAGTTATGTTGCAAAAGAGCCCAACATGAAGAGGTATAGAGAAAAGTCCAAGGAGTTGATGAACACATTCCAAGCATGTACCATCAAGCAAGTGCCAAGATCTCAAAACAAGATAGCCGATGCCTTGAGCAAACTTTCCTCTCTCACCTTACCAAGAAGGTATTGGTGGAAGTGTTGAAAACCCCCTCGATTCAAGAATTAGAGTTTCAAGATGTAATCACCGAAGAAGGCCCCAATTGGATGACTCCTATTAAAAATTCATCATAAATGGTGAGTTATACGTTGACCAAACAGAGGCTGAAAGGGTTCGAATTAAATCTAGGCAATATGTGTTGCAAGGCGAAATCCTCTACAAAAAGGGTTACCTTGCACCATTGCTGAGATGCGTTGGCCTGGAACAAAGTCAATACCTGATCAAAGAGGTTCATGAGGGGATATGTGGAGCTCATTTTGGAGCAAGGTCGGTGGTTGCTCAGTTAATGAACCTCGGATATTTCTGGCCTTCCATGCACCGAGACACCACCGAATAACTAAGAAAATGTGAAGCTTGTCAAATACATGCACCGGTGCCCAAGAGCCCCAAACATGATCTCGTTCCGATATCTTCAGCCTGGCCGTTTCATAAATGAGGAATGGACATTGTTGGTCCATTCCCACTAGCCAAGGGTGGAGTAAAATTTTTGTTGGTGGCCGTAGATTATTTTACCAAGTGGCCCGAAGTCAAACCACTTGCAAAAATCTCAGGCAAACAAGTGATCGATGTTGTGTGGGAAAATATCATTTGTCGCTTCGGGCTGCCGGGAGTGTTGGTCACGGATAATGAGAAACAATTTGTTGAGAAGCCTTTTAGCACTTGGTGCAAGGAATTCAGAATAACTCAAGTATTCAGCTCAGTTGCATACCCACAATCCAATGGCCATGTTGAAAGAATTAACCAGAGCATTGTTCAAGGAATCAAGACCCGATTGGGAAGGCATGAAAACAATTGGCTCAAAGAGTTGCCAAACGTTCTATGGGCTATACGAACAACGGAAAAAACAAGCCACAAAAGAACACCTTACAGCTTGGTGTTCGGATCAGAAGCTGTGATTCCAGCTGAAATAGGAGTTGTGACTCAAAGAACACTCAACATGGATCTCGAAGCAAACAACAAAGAGACCATGTTGAACTTGCAACTCCTCGAAGAAACACGCGACCAAGCTACTATTCAAGAAGCCAAGTACAAACAAAAAATGGAAGCTTATTACAACACAAGAGTCAAGCATGAACGCCTTAAGCCAGGAGACCTCGTACTTAGAAACAATGAGGCTAGCAAAAAAGAGAACCAAGGAAAACTTGGCCCAAAGTGGGAAGGGCCATACACAATCCTTGAAGCCCACAAAGGTGGATCCTATAAACTGGCCGACGCGGAGGGTAAAAAGCTTCCCAGACACTGGAATGGCAAGACCCTTAAAAGGTTCCATGTCTGATCAAGAAAGTTTAGTTTGTATTTCAAGAGTTGTCCCATGCTCTCTTTTTGTAAAACAATATCTCTTGAATGAATGATGATGTTTTATCAAATTTGTCTTTCTATCCTAAAATCAGGTTGAGAACCTAGCAAAAAACTCCATGGCAAGGGCCATGTAAGGGGATGAGCTCCCAGGCCATATCACTCAATAGGTTCAAGGGTTGAATGAACCTATATAAGGGGTGAGTTCCTAAATCAATACAACTCCACGAGACTTATAAAATCATCAAAGAACAAACTTGTCTCATATACGGGTCTAAGTAGCCTTCACCAAATGTTCCTTATGCCTTAGAAAAATTTCTAGAAAACAAATCATTATCAGCAGGCCTACGAACCAAAATCAAACCAAGGAAAGTTATAGATAGGATAGGTGCTATGTCTTCTTGTTAAAAATACCAAGGCTAAGTGACTGCAGCACTGAACCGTTCAAGGTATAAAAAACATAAAGACTACACAAAACCAACAAAGACAATTCCATAAACAATTGAAGGGGCAAAACAACAACACAACAATAAAAGATTGTATACAACTCGAAATAAAAATTGCAAAGCAAAGCACCAAGTCATATAGGACAAGCACCAACCGGAAGCCCCGAAGGCTTCAAGCTACAAGTACCTAACAAAGCTGCCTTACACGAACATGCAGCAAATAAAAATCACAAGGCAAGTAGTAGAAAGCTAATAACATAACATAAGGAGCCTTAAAGGCATCCACAATGTTTAATCAAGTCATAACCAAACCTTAACGGTTTGTAAACATGGAAATTGTTCAAATAGCCACTAAGGCTAGCAACCATCAACAGAAACCTTAAGGGTTTATGCAAAACCTAAATTGTTTTAAAGGACATACAAACCATGAAATTGTTTTAAGGTGCTAAGAAAACTACGAATATTGTTCAAACATCAGCAAGAGGCTTAGAAGCCCCAGAACTGCCACCCTTACCTTTTTTGGCCTTCTTTGCCTTCGGGGATTTTGGACCAGCATCACCTCTAACCACTGAACCTTCGAGGCTCGCATCCTTGGGGACATCAGCATCATCCGAAAAGTTTTTTTCACTATCTCCCGAGCGAGAACGTTTCCGAGACAAGGAATCAAGCACTTCAGCACAAACCTTCTCGTTTAGCCCAGCCGGTTTCAACTCCTGTATGACGGAAAGAGGTTTACCAAAACAAGTTGAAACTTCACTTACATATGGGTAAGTCAACCTCTCTATCTGTTGAACAGACTCCTTAAAGACCCCATAAGCATCAGGACGAAACATAGGTGACTGTTCTAAGGCCTGACCAGACTCGTGAAGTTTAAAACCGGCAATAAGGCCCAAATGTTTCCCATAGTTCAGTAGTTTGGTGTAAACCTCCCCAAGAGCAGAATTGAATTCATTAGAATGAAGAAGATAAGTGATAACCTGGGAAAAGCCTTGCTCGATGAGCCACTGATTATCACCAGTAGCTTGAACGACTAAAGCTTTCAAGCCTTCCTTCTCCTCATCAAAGGCTTTCTTTTGAACATCAAAGGCTTCCCTATCAGCCTTCAACTTCAACTTATCTTCTTCAAAACTCTTCTTGAGATCATTCATCTCAATCTCATGCCTCCTTGTCAACTTTCCAACCTTCTTGACCCAAGCCTCCTCCTTTTTAGGAAACCCCTCAACCTCCTTCTTCATCGCAGCCATGGAGGCCTTCATTTTATCCTTCTTCTTGGTAGCTTCCTCATACTCCTGCATACCTTTCGTAAAACGGGTAACACCCTCAGCCAACAGGGCCGAAAGGTTGCAGGAACTTAACATCAACCTCGAAATAAAATGATCAGCCTCCATCTCAGAAATTGCATTTCGGACACCAGGGGGAGCGAAATGAGCCAACACATCTGCACAAACTGCAGGATCCTTAAAACTACCCCCAACTTTCACACCCTAGTTGGGAACATAAACCTCCTCAGCTTTAGGTTCCTCCAAGCCTTCAACGCTTTTACCTGACGAACCTTGGATAGCAGGCACAACACCCTTCTTAACCAACTTCTTCTTTTTCCCAGAAACCACCAACTCTTTTTCCTTACCCTTCTCCACACCACCTTCCAAAGCTTGCTCCGTAGACACCTCAATATCATCACTAACATCAATAGCCTCTGAACCAGAGGGTTGATCAGCACCTTTTAAACGATGAGTTGACCGACGGGTAGAAGCCTTGGAAGTAGGAACCTTGGTAAAACCCTTAACATTGGGAACACTCACATAACCGGAACCTTCGAACCTATGCTCAGATCCCCTAGCAACTGCATCTTTACCAGGTGTAGCCGCAGCATCCCCAAACACAACATCAGAAGTATCATCGCTCTTCACAAAATCAAGGGCAGACATAACTGCAAAACAAAAACAAATAAAGGATGTAAACAAATAGGAAATAAGAACATAATAGCACAACAGGACAAATGCATACCCTGCCCATCTCTCATAAGCACTGGATCTCGATCAGGTTTGTCCCACTAAGGCCCAATAACACCAGTACGGGCTCAGGTAAGGGACAAACCCTCGAAGGGCACTCCCTGAGAGTTTCAAGAAAGCGAGTATTTATCTCAAGGGCAGAAGGTTCAGGTTCATTAAGAACAGCATCCGGATGCCTCCAAACCAGTTTAAAAGGGATAATCTCATCTGAAACCCAGAAAAATCGATCTTTCCAAACGCCAAGACTAGAAACCATGGACGAAACCAAAGAAGTATCAACCTGGGATGTCTCTAATGTGAACCAATCACCATTCTTGGCCAATCGGAAAAATCGACGAAAAGACAGAAGGGTTGGGTCATACCCGGAAGCCCGACACAAAACTTCAAAATGCATAACCCTAGCCAGACCCTAAGGGTGAATCTGACCATGTGAAACACGATAATATTCCAGAATATTCAACACGAAGTTTGAAAAAGGATGACGGAGGTTAGAAAATTCAAAATGACGACAATACAGAGCAACGGAACCAGCAGGACACCGATCGATTGAAACATCACAACCCGGTGCAACCGGTTTAAACCTCAACCCAATTCCCAATTCTAAACAAAAGGCTTCTACTTCTTCTTGGGTTAATTGAGAAAACGATTTGGCTAAGTCTTTACGGGCACCCATACTAAAAGAAAGTAAGCAGAAAATGGAAATCAAAACTAACCTGGAATGAGAAAAAGGAGTGAACTTGAGAGAAATTGTGTAGAAGTTTTTTTTTCTTCTAAGGGATAAATGGAAAATAAAATAAAAGAAACGGAGGTTATCATTACACGGTAGGTTATTAAACCGCCGTCTGACAAAAACTGCCACTAGTCACATCAACTGTCTCTTCAAAATTCAAAAACCAAAAAACTCAACCGCTGTGAACCTTTCAAGCTTTCAAGCCTTCAAGCCTCCAAGCAAAGTAAAACAAATGTACAAAAAGTCAGAAGTGTTTGTGCTTACACCCAAAAACTTCTGACTTGGGGGGCTGATGACGGGGGTAGCTCAAGCCTCAATAAAATGACTGAAAATACATGATAGCTTGAAGGGTTAAAAGGTTCAAAGGTTTAAAGCCCGGGAACTAAGGTAAACAGCACGTGTACAATAATCAGTCACTTCACTGATTACTTGAACAACTCTCCCAGCCGCAAAAGCAAAACATGTGCACATGGTGTATTCTTTTATCCGCAGATCCAAACGCTTCAACCCCTAAAAGGGTAAGTCCTCAACTGCAAGCAGGGTTCACTAGTCAAAGGTTTCCCCTTTGAGCAACTCTCTTCCTCTATAAATGACACTTCATTAAGTGCATTTCAAGCATTCTGGATCAGCTCAGATCTCTTGGGATCTTTGATCCTCCTTCCTGTCTCTCGAGCACTTGTTTCATACAAGTCTCTTTTCGTCACTTCAACACACACAATCTGATTATTCTTGTATCCGAGGCTGAACACTTTTCAGCCGAAGATCTTGAACAAACATAACTAGTGAACCTCTCTCCACGTCTTGCAAACGTGGGGGGACCCCACGACCTGCGTTAGGCAAACCGAAACCCTCCAAGCCTTTTGCCTAACCAGACTAACCACTATCATTGGTCTTGTATTTGTTGCATCAACAATTAACAACCTTGCAATCTTTTTTTTGTTTTGTTTTTTTTTGACGGAAAATGTTACATAATCACTACTTCTAAATTGTACCAAGTTTATCCATGTCAGGAATTGAACCCTGATCTCTTCTCAACAGGCACAAAGCCTCTATCACACCACCAAAGTGATGATAGCCTTTCAATCTTTTGTTACCTTCAAAATTTGAAATCTTCTAAGTTTGGTAATTTAATTGAAATTAATAATAATAGAACACTTGGCCTTTTCACATAATGAAGAAGTGGAAATAGCAACCAAGACCAATGGAAATAATAGATTACATCATAACTTAGTGAGTTAGAATATAAACGCAAGGCAAGAGGTGATAAGTTGTTTCGTGGTCTACTTGTCTGAAACATATGAGTTTTTGTTGGTACTCGATAGGTCAGAAGACGATATTTGAAGGTAGAAAGCTAGAAACTAATAGATTTGCTGATTCGAAGTCTTTCTGATTTTTTTAATATTCTTGTTTTAATAGAAAAGAAAGAACGACAAGAAAAAATAGATTTTGTAAGCTATCCATGTATCGGTCCTATAAAATACCATACGAAATAGAACACTTAAAAGGGATATAAAGAAATTCTTTAGGCCACTCGCATGAGATTAGAATGGAAAAAGGACGAGTAGGGAAAGTTTGTCTTGATAGATGTAAACCAAACGAAATATTAAATTATGAAACTTGGTTGGTTATAAAAGTCAAATGATGTCATACTTGTGTATGTGTGTGTCTCTCTATCAAAATCAGTATGGACAGTTGACATCTCATCTCAAGAAGGTTCACTCGAATATTCAAGGTAGCTTCAAATTAACGTCGTTCAAAAAAAGACGAAGATTTAACTAATAAATTTGCACTTATTTTTTAAATTCAATCTTGGTTCTTGGTTTGGCTTTTACATATACATAACCCACATAATTGTTTCTCACAAGATCCTAATTTATGCACGTCTGTGTTTTATATTTGTTTTGTGATTAGAGTATCCATAACGCTAGACTAGTCCAAAATTCAAACTTGTCACACCAGCATGAACATCATTCCAAACCTCATTTTTCCCTCAAACACTAAACCATTATAAACCTCTATCTCATCACTTAATTTTCTTTTATTTAATTCATTTATAAATTAAATAATAATTGCATTTCTTTTATATTAATAAAAATAACTAAATGATAAAATAATATTTAATTTTTCCAAACGCTTAGTGTTCCAATGGCTCTCCTTTCAAATGACTACACTTCTGATGACCGGGGTAGCTCAATACTAAATAAAATAACTTAGCCACATAAACGCTTGGAAGGTTAAAGGATTAAAGGGTTCAAAACCCGCAAACTCAGGTGAACAACAAAAAGGATGTAAACAGTAAACCATCACTTCACTGATTGCTTGTCCAGTTCTCTCACAACCGTAAAAGAGAGTATGTGCACAGAGAACAACCTTTTATCCGCAGGTCTAAACCGTTCAACCCCAAAATGGGTAAGCCTCCCACTGCAAGCAGGGTTCACTAGTCCAAGGTTTCCTCTTTGGGCGATGTCTTCCTCTATAAATAACACTCCATTTAGTGCATGAAGAACATTCTGATCAGCCCAGATTCCCTTGACATCTCTGATCTTCCTTCACGAGTACTTGTTTCATACAAGTCTCTTTTCTTCACATCCAACACACACAACTTGACTGTTCTTACTTCCGAGGCTGAGCATACTTCAGCTAAAGAATCTCGAACAATCAACAAACATATTTAGTGAACCTCTCTCCACGTCTTGCAAACGTGGGGGGACCCCACGACCTGCGTTAGGAAAATTTGAACCCTTCAAGCCTTTTGCCTAACCAGCCCAGCTACTATCATCGGTCTAGTATTTGTTGCATCAACAAGTTGGCGCCCACCGTGGGGCTACGCCACTTATTTTCTCCAAAAGACCTAGTAGTGTAGCTCCATTTTCTCAAAATCATCATGTCGGAAAGTGAATCTCCGGGAGAGGTAAACAAAGTCCCACATACCTCTACCCCTAACACTAGCCAAACTCATGTGGCTACACCAACTTCCTTCTCAACACCGGGAAGCACTCCTACTGGAGCAACGTACCCCGAGTTTCTCACTTTCCAAACGCCAACACCGTCTCGTTCTGGAGTTCCATCCCCTAACGTCGGTACCTCTAACACCCCCTCACGTGTTGATCTTACCCCTGAAGGGGTCGCCAATAACTTTCTAGAGTTGAGGTCTCTCCTTAACCAATACGTGAGTAGGGAAAGAGAGAAGGGAGTACGGATTCGGTTGGACTATGACGAGCCAGAGCCATCATTGTCTCCTGGACCTCCAGCTCTTCCTTTCACAAGCTCACAACCTACCATGTCCAGGAATGAGGCCGGTCCCAGCCATCCACCTCCAAATCCTAATCCATACATATACACAAGGCCAGATCCAACGACGTTTCCCCTCTTTTCTTCCCAACCAGCTGCAACCGGTGCCCCGTTGGGACACGAGCTAACTCTAGATCAGCTACTGCAATCTCCTGTTGCAAGCCTTCCACCCCCAGTTACATCTACATGGGAACAAGCATTGTCTGTACTCCCCTTGGCATGAAGTGCCGTGATGAGCGCTCCATTGGGGATAAACTGTTCAGCTGCACCTGGAAGCCTTCAAGGCTTCAACCTTATGCCTCAAATGATGGCTCAGGTGATGGCCAGCTTCCCTTGGCAGCACTTCATTAATCAAGTGCTGGCCACACAAGGGAGTAACAACAACAACACGGGTACAAGGGTGGAAGAGGATTTGGCTAAACCATATAAACCAAACAATTTGTCATGCTTCTCACAGCAAATCTCCGATTACGATTTCCAAACAAAAATCAAGATGCCATCCCATATCAAGACATATGACGGAACCGAAGATCCAGAAGATCACCTTCAGATCTTCACTGGTGCTGCTAGGATTGAGAAATGGTCAAACGCTGAATGCTGCCTCATATTTATGCAGACCCTCATAAGATCAGCCAGAATATGGTTCAAAGATTTATCAGCCAGAAGCGTTCGAAGCTGCGATGATTTGAGCAAAGGGTTTCAAGCCAACTTCTCACAACAAAGGAGGTACGTTAAAGATGCCACGGTGATTTTTCAGATAAAACAAACGGATGACGAGAGCCTTCGGGAGTTCACAGAAAGGTATAAGAGAGAAGGTCTAACGTATGTGGGGGCGGATGAAAAGATGAGAGTGGCTGGCTTTATGAACGCCATTACCTCCAAATACCTCACAAGGGATTTCAATAAGTCCCTACCCAAGACCTTGGAATAAGCTCTCGAAAGGGCTGAAGCCCACATCAGAGGAGAGGAAGCTGTAGACATAAAGGAGCAGAGAAAAAGGGGATCCAGCTGGCGAGGCAGCAACCCAGCTAGAAAGAAAGGAAATTTTCATCCCTATGACAGACGTCAAAGGGGTTCAGAGCAACGAAGGTCCGAAGGTCGAAACCCTCCAAGCAGGGAGAAGACGATAAACTTTACGGCTCTTACAAAAACCCCACAAGAGATCCTTGCTACAGAGGAAGTGAAAAAAAGTTTCCGACCCCCTAGGCCTCTCCCTAAAAGCAAAAGGAATGAAAATTCCACCCAATGCTGTGAATTTCATGAAGAGAAGGGCCACCATACTAACGATTGCTTTCAACTCAAAAAGATGATTGAAGAGGCCGTCAAGTCCGGAGAGCTTGCCCACTTAGTGAAGGGGGTAAGAGACAAGATAGCTGAAGGAAAAGGCAAAGAGGTTAACATGGTGGATTTCGACGGAAAGGTTCCCCACAAGCGGCAATGGTTGGAAGCTTGGGAGCTTCAGTGTGTCTGCTTCCCACCAACGGAAAAAGGCCCACTCTCAAACCCTCTTGTGGTTGAAGCAACTGTGGGTACCCTAAAGACAAGCAGAGCTTACATAGACACTGGTGCGGTAACTGAAATCATGTTCGAAAAGTTCTTCAACCGATTGATTAATGAGGAACGTTCAAAGCTTCAACCGTCTGGAACCTCTATCAAAGGTATTTGTAACACCTCGTAAAATCACGACCAATATAATGAAGACACGTGTCATGAACTTTAAACGTGTAATGGATTGAATATGAGGGACTAAAGTAGACAAACAAAGAAAGTATATGTGTAAAAGGATTCAAAGTGTCAACATTGAATAATTATACCTTTCAAGAACCCTACACGATGTTTATACCCTTAAACGAATGATTTATGAATCATATGAAGTCGTTTGTGGAAGAAAGTGAGAGTTTACAAACCGCAAGGGTTAAAAGTGTCAACATGTTTAATTTATACCTCTGAGTGACCTTTTAGCAAACCCGAAGCTTTGTAATGATTAATTATGCTCACTAGAATAAGTGATAAAAATTTCACAAGGTTTCGATTTCGTATGAGAAAGTTATGTTAACATTCGTAAGTAAGGAGTTAAAAGCGTCAACGTTGAAATTCAGGACATATTCGGTGATCGCATAACTAACCGGGGACTTAACAAAGTTTGTTTATGTCTTAGGGTCCTTAAAAATTAAGTTGGAGGGTTAAAAGTGCAATAAACAAAGTTAAAACAACTATAAAAAGGACCAGGGACCTAAAATGCAAATTCTGAAACTTATTTAACCTGATCTGGGAACCATACCGGCCGCGTAGACCTTGTCTGGGTCTTACGCGGGCCGCCTAAAACCTGCCAGCGTCCAAAAGGCTTGGCAGGTGCCAGTTTCAGCCTGTTAACCGACCTTTATGCTTGGTATTCGAATTCCTGAAGCATGGCCAACCGTTTTGCATGCCTAGGGACACCTGGGAACATCATACAACACTTGTAGACTTGTTTGGCATCATCTTATGAGATTAAAATTTCTATACAAGAGCTTCAAAGTTGCAACATTGTTGCATACATTTCAAAAACCATTCCAACTTATTTTCTGGAGTCTCCTGGAGCTCAAGAGCATTCCCTAAGGGTCATTAGTCGTGCATAGGACCTTTGTAAGCTTCCTTGACCTTTCTTAATTCAGTTTTATTAGTTTAATGTCCTAAAGTCAAACCCGTCGTAATTAAGGTTTGACTTAGTGATTAATCACTAATGGTCCAGTCAATTATCGAATTGAAAGTAGCTTTGAGTTGGTAATTATGTGGGTAATAAACCCTTAAAAGAGCACCCTCTCATTCCCACTCTAACTAGGTCAATTGTCGGGTCAAAGTTAATTATAAAAAGTCAACAGAAAGCAAATTTTCGCATAAACACATAATTAACAATGTAGAAGCTATGAAACCTGTTTTATCACTTATGTAACTTAATAATTAATGTAAGAACATGTCTAAGCATGTTCAACCCGACAATTTTCAGTTTTAGCTCGGTTCGGAACCGAAAGTCGCAAAAGTAGACTTTTGCTTTGACTTTCAGTTCTGACCCAATGTAGCATATTTTAGAAATGCCTTAGAGCTCTATTACGACCAGGTTATAGGATAGTGTAACCCTCTGAGGTTATACAACTTGGTTCATTAGTTATTCGATTCATGTGCATGTTTCCGTTATATGCCTAAATGTTGACCATAATGCCCTTTTGACCTTAAAACGAGATTTTTTTGAAATTGTGAGAGGACAAAAACCTTTATTATTGATTTATAAACTTTTCCTAAAAGGCTAAGTGCAGGTACTAAATGGAATAGGCCGGCTACTCCTAGCATCAATAAAGAGTCTTGCAAGCTTAGATGTTATCAATCTGCTGAACAATACTCCTTTTTAACTTTGATCCGCCTGTGGATCCTTTACAACCATTTTGTAATAAATGATATTACTTATATTCGGTTTGTAATGATTTTATCTTTCGACTTCCGCTGTGTATATAAACTGTGATAAATTGTCTATGATGATATCAACTACGTCACGATACTCCCCACCGGTAATACATGGAAATATCGGGGTGTGACAGGTTGGTATCAGAGCCAACGTTGAGTGAATTAAACACTGGCCTTTTGTGTTTAATCTCAATGACACAGTTTGCACATTCCTCGTCTTTCGAGTCTAGACAAAGAACTTAGGACTAATTCTGACTTATTTTGTTTTGTCCTTTATTGTTTCTTTTGTTGTTTCTGTTGTTTGTTTTAACAGGACCTACAAGAATGCCGCTCAGAATCCAAGGAAGAGATAGAGGCAAGGGGCCATTCATCGCCCCCAACGATCACGAGGCCGGGCCTTCACACCGGCGAACTCCATCAGACTCTTTAAGCAAAAGTCCACAGGAAAACTGGAGAACCCATTTAGAACCCGCGAGGCGTTCAGTCTCACTGAGCTCCTCACCTTCCTACCTTAACTCTTACGGGCCTCAATCAGAGAACGAGCCCCACAAATCACATCACTCTTTCATACCCCTTCAAAGCCCCAACTCACATCAATCTTTCAACGACCCAACACCCTACTTCCAAAGCCGGTTCAACCCGGCAAACCTAATTGAAGAGCCAATGGGTTATAACCCGTTGGGACCGGAGGACCATTTCTCTATGGACATGGAAGAGGATCCGGAACCCACCCAACCGCCAACCGGAACGCCTACTCACCCCATGGAGATTTCGGATGGGTCACCCTTTCTTGGATCACCTTATAGTGGTCCCGATAGCTACGAGGCGAGGTTTACCCAATACGACTGGGTGTTTACTCCCAGTTACCACTCATCACCGCAGCAGCAGGATCCCTCGGAGGATTCGCGCTTTGTAGCGGTTACTCCATCGCCACCACCACCAGTGCAGCAACCACCTCCGGAGCCACCGAGGCGTAGGAGATCAACCGCACGGATGTTCATGTGAGGGGGAGTTCGTATCAGCACCCCTCAGCATTCGAGTGGCAGTCATTACCCGCTACTATATGAAGACCCACAGATGGGTGGACCTTCGAACCCTGTTTCTGAGATAGAGTCTGCGCCAGTCGCACCGCCACCAGTGGGTTATAATAACCCAATCCCTACATACGCCGGTGTAGCGACGTACAACCCTTTCGAGCAGCCAGCCCATACTAACTACAACTACGCCGAAGTTGACCCATACCTTGCGGCAGCAAACTACAATGCTCTTCATCCCGAGGGGCCCTTTGGAGTCCCATATCAGGCTGGGTATCCACCTTATGGGTACCAATACCCGCCACCTCCTCAACCTCCGCAGCATCAGCAGCCCCCGCAGCCGCCACTGTTATCGCCACCGCAGCAGCAGGAAATTCTACAGAGGTTGAGCCAGGTGGAACGGGAGGTTCAAGAAGAGCGAAGGCACAACCGGGGATTTCTTAAAGGTTTGGCAAGCTTAATAAAGGGGAAGAGCAAAAAGGATCATTAAATCCTTTATTTGTTTAATTGTATTTCTTTAATGTTCAATCAAGTCCCTGCGTGGACATCTGTTTCTGTAATCAGTCCCTGCGAGGACTTGTATTTCCAGTTAGCCCCTACGTGGGCAAGTTATTTCAGTAAAAGTCCCGTTTAGGGCAATCATGTACTCCTTTTTAAAATTTTAGTGGCATGTTATCATTTAAATTTTATTTTGTCAATAAATGCATAAATGTAATATGTATGAAATAAATAAATAAATCCAAAATATGACATTTCTTTTATGAGATCTGCCTTTAAATATTAAATAAGAATCTTAAAGGTATAACCTAGCCTGCATGTCATTATAGACCTGGCCATAATGGTAAAACCTGTTTAAAAGGATTCAAACCCTTGTTAACATCTGAAAACATGTTAACATTCCTGGCTGACGTGATCCGTAAAAATCACACGTGTCATCCTTATATTGGATTATTCCAATTCTTTCTTTATTATTTAAACATCCATTTGTGATGTAGGGCCTACGAGCCATAATCATTGTCATATAAGACAAAAGACAGATTGTAGTCTACGACTCCCTGTCAATAAAAGGTAATGAACTACGTTCAAACCTTAATACCTCGATTCTCTGAAATCATGGTTTATAAATTAAATTTGTCCCTGTGACTTGGCCTTTTGTGCTATTATTATATTTTAAATATAACTAAGGATTATTATAATGAAAATCCTGAATGAATATACTTTACAAATTAACCAAATATGGTTCTTTAATACCATGGTTAATAAGTTAATAAGATGACAAATCTATTATAAACCTCTAAGAAATCATTGTCATCATTTTATGTAGCAATCAAGCTACATGGCAGAGTCTGAAGAAATCAACAGTCACCCAAGGGAGAATCATGATACCACCAGTATCAATGTAACGGGTGCGGAACTTCAAACATTGATTGATAATGCTGTTACCAAGGCCATAGATAGGCAGTTTAATGAGTCAAGTGGTACTCGAAGCAAGACCTCATCTGTACCCCATTCTAAACCTAAGACTCACTCTGAAGCTCATAGCAAGCCACCTCCTAAACCTAAGGGGTCAAAGAAGGATGATGACCAACATTCATCAAATCAGCAAAGTGTTTCGTCTAATAAGATTGTATTTGATCAGAAGCCACGTGCAAGGACCTGCTCCTATAAATATTTTGTCTCCTGCAAACCCAGGGATTTCACTGGGGAAAAAGGAGCTATCGACTGCATGACGTGGTTAGACGAGATGGACACCATAGTTGATATCAGCGGTTGCGCTGATAGGGATGTTGTGAAGTTGTGAAGTTTGTATCTCAGTCGTTTAAAGGAGAAGCACTAGCTTGGTGGAGGTCTCTAATCCAAGCTACTGGGAAAATCCCATTGTACAATCTGTCTTGGGATCAGTTTGTGACTTTGATCAAGGAGAATTTCTGCCCTCAACATGAGGTTGAGAAGATCGAGACCGATTTCCTGACATTGGTGATGAAGAATTTGGACTGTCAGGCTTATCTTACGAGTTTTAATACCATGTCTCGATTAGTTCCATACTTAGTGACACCGGAACCAAAACAGATTGCCCGTTTCATTGGGGTTTAGCCCCGGAGATCAAAGCTAGCGTGAAAGCATCTCGACTGACTACCTTTAGATCTGTAGCCGATCTGGCACTATCGCTTACCCATGATGCGGTTAGGCAGAGATCACTGAGAAATTCTGATGCTGAGAAGAGAAAACGTGAGGATAATAACTCACACCGTTCTGACAAAAAGCACAAAGGGAACTCTGACCACAAAAAGAGTTCAGGGTTCAAGAAAGGTAACCAACAGTTGGGTGAGAAGCCCAAGTGTAAAATCTGTAAGAAGCACCATTTGGGAAGGTGCAGATATGAATCCAAGTCCCAATCGCAGCCAAGAGCTTGTGGGATTTGTAAGTTGACTGAGCACAAGACGATAGACTGCAAGAAGATAAAGGATGCGACGTGCTATAACTGTAACGAGAAGGGGCACATCAAGTCTAACTGCCCTAAGTATGCCAAAAAGCCTAAAGAAGTCAAAAAGACCAATGCAAGGGTCTTTCGAATGGACGCACGAGAAGCCGTTCAGGATGATAATGTGATAACAGGCACCTTCCTTATAAATGATGTTTATGCAAGGGTGTTATTTGATTCGGGTGCGGATAAGTCATTTGTAGATGATAAGTTTTGTAAGTTGTTGAATTTACCTGTTAAAACCCTAAGCGTGAAATATGAAGTAGAGTTGGCCGATGGTACCTTAGAAATTGCCTCAACTGTGCTAGATGGATGTTTTATATCCATTAGGAACCACTCTTTTCCGTTATCCTTGCTTCCTTTGAAATTAGCTGGTTTCGACATAGTGATAGGCATGGATTGGTTATCTCATAACCAAGCCCAGATTGTTTGTGACAAGAAACAAGTGGTGATCAAGACTCCGTATGGTGAGCCACTTACCATACAAGGAGATACTCAGTATAGGTTACCTAAGCAAGTGTCTGTGCTTAAGGCATCAAGGTGTATGAAGAAAGGTTGTGTCATTTATATGGCACAAGTGACTATTGATGAGCCAAAGCCCAAGATTGAAGACATCCCTATCATTTCTGAATACCCTGATGTATTTCCTGAAGAACTACCTGGTTTACCCCCAGATAGGCAAGTGGAGTTTAGAATTGACATTATACCTGGAGCAGCACCTGTTGCAAGAGCACCTTACCGGTTAGCCCCAACTGAGATGAAGGAGTTGAGAACTCAGTTGGATGATTTATTGGCAAAAGGATTTATTAGACCTAGCTCATCTCCCTGGGGAGCACCAATTATGTTTGTAAAGAAGAAAGATGGATCGATGCGTCTATGCATCGATTATCGTGAGCTTAACAAGGTCACTATCACGAACAGATATCCATTGCCCAGGATCGACGATCTGTTCGATCAATTGCAAGGGGCAAGTTACTTCTCCAAGATCGATTTAAGGTCGGGTTACCATCAACTGAAGGTTAGAGATGAAGATGTGCACAAGACTGCATTTAGAACTCGCTATGGTCACTACGAGTTCTTGGTGATGCCTTTTGGGCTCACTAATGAACCAGCAGCATTCATGGACCTAATGAATCGCGTTTGCAAACCCTACTTGGATAAGTTTTTCATTGTCTTCATTGATGACATTCTTATTTATTCGAAAAATCAGGCTGATCATGAGAAGCATCTTCGTTGTATTCTTAAACTTCTTCAACAAGAAAAGCTTTATGCCAAGTTTTCAAAGTGTGAATTTTGGCTTCGTGAAGTCCAATTCCTTGGACATGTGGTTAGTGAGCGTGGTATCCAAGTGGATCCCGCTAAGATTGAAGCTATCATGAATTGGCAAGAGCCGAAGACGCCCACAGAGATTCGCAGCTTCTTAGGCCTGGCAGGATACTACAGGCGTTTTATTGAGAATTTCTCAAGGATTGCAGCACCCCTAACTTCGTTGACTAGAAAGAATATTAAGTTTGATTGGGGTCCTAAGCAACAAGAATCCTTCGATATTCTTAAACAGAAGTTAAGAAATGCTCCTGTGTTGACATTGCCTGAAGGGATTGAAGAATTTGTGCTTTACTGCGACGCATCGCACACTGGCATGGGATGTGTGCTAATGCAGATGGGTAAAGTTATTGCATATACTTCCCGACAACTAAAAGTGCACGAAAAGAATTATACCACCCACGACTTGGAGTTGGGTGCCGTTGTGTTTGCACTGAAACTGTGGAGACATTATTTATATGGTACCAAGTGTGTGATCTATTTTGATCACAAGAGCCTTCAACATCTGTTTAATCAGAAGGATCTAAACATGAGGCAGCAACGATGGATGGAGACACTGAATGATTATGATTGTGAAATCCGATACCATCCAGGTAAGGCGAATGTGGTCGCCGATGCTTTGAGCAGAAAGGAAAGGGTTAAGCCCATTAGAATCAATGCCAAGAGCATTGAATTAAAGAACGGTTTAAATGAAAGATTGTTAGCCACTCAGAAGGAAGCCGTATTAGAAGCTAACTATCCAAATGAAAAGTTGGGAGTAACTGCCGAGCAGTTATCTTATGGCAAGGATGGAATCCTAAGATTAAATGGACGAATATGGGTTCCAATCTATAGAGGACTACGGGGTATTATCCTCCAAGAAGCCCACAGTTCTAAGTATTCCGTTCATCCTGGAAGTGACAAGATGTACCAGGATTTGAAGGCAAATTATTGGTGGATAGGCTTGAAGAAGTCTATAGCTACTTATGTAGCCAAATGTTTGACGTGCACGCAAGTTAAAGCTGAACACTAGAAGCCGTCAGGTCTGCTACAACAGCCTGAACTTCCCACCTGGAAGTGGGAAATGGTGACTATGGATTTTATCACCAAGTTGCCAAAGAAGAAGAGAGGAAATGATACTATTTGGGTTATAGTGGATAGACTGACTAAGTCAGCCACTTCTTACCTATTAAGGAAACACACAGCTTAGATAAGTTAGCTCAGCTGTACGTGGATGAGATTGTATCTCTTCATGGAGTGCCAGTGTCCATCATCTCTGATAGGGATATGAGGTATACATCGCATTTCTGGAAAAGCTTTCAGCAATCCCTATGTACTCGATTAAATTTCAGCACTGCGTATCATCCTCAGACGGATGGTCAAAGTGAACGTACTATACAGACACTCGAGGATATGCTACGAGCTTGTGTTATTGACTTAGGAGGAAGTTGGGATGATCATATTCCTTTGATTGAATTTTCATACAATAATAGTTATCATTCTAGTATTCAAGCTGCACCTTTTGAAGCTTTGTATGGAAGAAAGTGCAGAACGCCCGTTTGTTGGGCAGAAGTTGGAGATGTCCAACTGACAGGACCTGATATAGTCATGGAGATGACAGATAAGATTGTACAGATACGTGATCGTCTCAAAGCTGCCAGGGATAGGCAGAAAAGCTACGCAGATAAAAGGCGTAAACCTCTAAAGTTCGAGGTTGGTGATAAAGTGTTACTGAAAGTATCACCCTGGAAAGGGGTAATGCGATTTGGCATGAAAGGAAAGTTAAGCCCAAGATATATAGGACCATTCGAGATCATCGAATGCATCGGAACAGTGGCTTATAAATTAAACCTGCCAGAAGAGCTCAGTGGTATTCATAATGTATTCCACATCTGCAATATGAAGAAATGCCTAGCTGATTAAACACTAGTCATACCCCATACGGATGTGCACATAGATGAGAGCTTGAAATTTGTGGAAAAACCTTTGTCGATCGAGGATCGACAGGTTAAGAAACTTCGAAAGAAGCATGTACCAATCGTAAAGGTTAATTGGGATGCCCGTAGAGGTCCCGAGTATACGTGGGGGGTAGAGTCCACAATGAAAGAGAAGTATCCTCATTTATTTCAGTAAATCTCGAGGTCGAGATTTCTTTTAAGGGGGTGAGGATGTAACACCTCATAAAATCATGACCGATATAATGAAGACACGTGTCATGAACTTTAAACGTGTAATGGATTTAATATGAGGGACTAAAGTTGAAAAACAATGAAAGTATATGTGTAAAAGGATTCAAAGTGTCAACATTGAATAATTATACCTTTCAACAACCCTACACGATGTTCATAGCCTTAAACGAATGATTTATGAATCGTACGAAGTCGTTTGTGGAAGAAAGTGAGAGTTTACAAACCGCAAGGGTTAAAAGTGTCAATATGTTTAATTTATACCTCTGAGTGACCTTTTAGCAAACCCGAAGCTTTGTAACGATTAATTATGCTCACTAGAATAAGTGATAAAAATTTCACAAGGTTTCGATTTCGTATGAGAAAGTTATGCTAACATTCGTAAGTAAGGCGTTAAAAGTGTCAACGTTGAAATTCAGGACTTATTCGGTGATCGCATAACTAACCGGGGACTTAACAAAGTTTGTTTATGTCTTAGGGTCCTTAAAAATCAAGTTGGAGGGCTAAAAGTGCAATAAACAAAGTTAAAACAACTATAAAAAGGACCAGGGACCTAAAATGCAAATTCTGAAACTTATTTAACCTGATCTGGGAGCTATACCGGCAGCGTAGACCTTGTGTGGGTCTTACGCGGGCCGCCTAAAACCTGCCAGCATCCAAAAAGCTTGGCAGGTGCTAGTTTCAGCCTGTTAACCGACCTTTATGCATGGTATTCGAATTCCTGAAGCGTGGCCAACAGTTTTGCATGCCTAGGGACACCTGGGAACATCATACAACACTTGTAGAATTGTTTGGCATCATCTTATGAGATTAGAATCTCTATATAAGAGCTTCAAAGTTGCAACATTGTTTCATACATTTCAAAAACCATTCCAACTTATTTTCTGGAGTCTCCTGGAGCTCAAGAGCATTCCCTAAGGGTCATTAGTCGTGCATAGGACCTTTGTAAGCTTCCTTGACCTTTCTTAATTCAGTTTTATTAGTTTAATGGCCTAAAGTCAAACCCATCATAATTAAGGTTTGACTTAGTGATTAATCACTAATGGTCCAGTCAATTCTCAAATTGAAAGTAGCTTTGAGTTGGTAATTATGTGGGTAATAAACCCTTAAAAGGGCACCCTCTCATTCCCACTCTAACTAGGTCAATTGTCGGGTCAAAGTTAATTATAAAAAGTCAACATAAAGCAAATTTTCGCATAAACACATAATTAACAATGTAGAAGCTATGAAACCTGTTTTATCACTTATGTAACTTAATAATTAATGTAAGAACATGTCTAAGCATGTTCAACCCGACAATTTTCAGTTTTAGCTCGGTTCGGAACCGAAAGTTGCAAAAGTAGACTTTTGCTTTGACTTTCAGTTCTGACCCAATGTAGCATATTTTAGAAATGCCTTAGAGCTCTATTAGGACCAGGTTATAGGATAGTGTAACCCTCTGAGGTTATACAACTTGGTTCATTAGTTATTCGATTCATGTGCATGTTTCCGTTATATGCCTAAATGTTGACCATAATGCCCTTTTGACCTTAAAACGAGATTTTTTTGAAATTGTGAGAGGACAAAAACCTTTATTATTGATTTATAAACTTGTCCTAAAAAGTTGACATCAGTTTGAGGTCTAGATTAAGAGTTATGCTCAATAGCGTAATTAGAAAACTTTTTTATTAATTAAACGGCGTAATTAGCATAAAGCCTATCTAAACCCAAATATTGACACCAAACTTTTTACCCACTGATGTAATATAATGTTTTGGGATTTTTGAAGATTTTTATTTATTTTTAAGCTGAGCATAACATAGGGTTCTTGCTATAATTCGGTAATTGTCGGTTTTACCCTTTTCTTGAATAAAATGAATTTTACATAATATTTTGATACCAAACTTTTTGCTACTGATTTTATATGATAAAAAAAATATTTTGAACTTTATAAACTGATCAAAAACTCAGATTTCTTATTTAAACCCAAAAATCGCTTAAAACCGACTTTTACGCGTTTTAAGCGCATAGTATGAGTTAAAACTATTTTAAACATATAAGACTTAATACCTACTGATCTTGTTAGTAAATTTTTATATTTTAACAGTAAGATAAAGTTTTGAACTCAGAATTCTAATTTTGACCTTTAGAGCTTATGTGAAATTACCAAAATGCCCCTACGGTGCATAGTTTGGTTATAAAAGATAAATTTCACATATATGCAATACCCTACTGTTATGACTTATAAAAATAAATATTTGTACTGATTATATCAGACCTGAAACTCAGATTAGTATTTAAACTCTTTTATAACCTTTAAAATGACCAAAATACCCCTGCGGGGCATAATTTGAGTTTAAATCCATTTTGGGCATAATGGAAGGTATCTTACTGATATCACAACATATTTAAGGAATATTAACTTAGGAAAACTGTTCATGACTCATTTGGTTACCCGTTACGCATCATTCGCGTTCGGTGCGGTTTATGTAACTAGTTTCCATAAATTAGCCGAAACGGGTCAAACCTTATCGTTTTTATCTCAAAATCCAGAATGTGTTTAGTTTACCCATATTATACAAGTATACAAACTTGTTGGGTCTAAACCACACTCTAATCCGGTCATCGCTTAATCGTGCGTTTTGAACCATATATCTTCCTTTAAAACTAACCGGTCTAAGTTTAGATTTAATCAAGACCCGTTAGGAATCTAATAGGTTATTAAAACCTTCGTTCCAGATTAGGAGACCAGTAAAAGATACTTGCACTCATTGATTGTGATATATACTTGCTCAGGTAAATACTATTAACTTATTTTCCCTTATACGGGCTTGGGGTACGGTATATAAAATACCGTTTGGTCGGGCATTGAATTGTTAATCGTATAGAGGTTAATTTATTGAGATGACCCGTTTAAACTGTTTTGTTTGCTTAAAGCCTTTGGGGGGTTAATGACCATGTCCCGGATATCCTTGGCATCATTCATTGAAATGGCCACGACCTAAACACGGGGTGTAGGCATACACCTGCCAGTGCGTATATATAAAAAGGTATAACCGCCGGTTCGAGAATAACTCGCCGCGGGATTATATCATGTGGTGTGTCTATTAATCTTTAACCCGGTATTCAGCCCGGGCTACTGAACGTATAACGAACATGTAATTCTTTTACAAGTTTATATATAAATAATTATCCCAAGTTATAAAAGATTATTTTGTGCCTTGTGCATTCAAATCAATTTTCTTAAACATTTTCAAAATGAGTCGGTTAATTGTATTTACCAGTGTAAACTGACGTATTTTCCAAAAAGGCTAAGTGTAGGTACTAAACGGAATAGGCCGGCTACTCCTAGCATCAATAAAGAGTCTTGCAAGCTTAGATGTTATCAATCTGCTGAACAATACTCCTTTTTAACTTTGATCCGCCTGTGGATCCTTTACAACCGTTTTGTAACAAATGATATTACTTATATTCGGTTTGTAATGATTTTATCTTTCGACTTCCGCTGTGTATATAAACTGTGATAAATTGTCTATGATGATATCAACTACGTCACGATACTCCCCACCGGGCCCACCGGTAATACGTGGAAATATTGGGGTGTTACAGTATTGCAGACATACCCCTCAAGCCTTTAGGGCAACTAACCCTTGATGTCTGTTTCAGTGAAGGCAAGATGGAAAGAGTTCAACCTCTCACCTTTGTGGTTATCAATATACCTTCCAACTATGATGTCATCATAGGAAGGTCGAGTCAATGTGCATTCTACATGGCTGTTTCAGTTGGCCATGGCACGGTAAAGTTCCCCACCGAGAGAGGGATCGCAACCCTTCAGCCCACTCAAGAGGCCTACATGGTTGAAGGGGAAAGTTCAAAAAATGAAGACGACAAACAAGGGCTGATCATAAACCCCAAATATCTTGAACAAAGGATAAGGGTTAATCCAAGCCTTTCTCAAGAAACTCTCTCATACCTTGAAAAGCTGTTGGTACATTATAGCGATGTCTTTACCTGGTGCCCGAAAGACATGAGGGAGAAAGACATGACGGGTATCCCTCGAAGCGTTTCTGAGCACGAGTTGAAGATACCACCCGATGTCAAGCCCGTTGTCCAAAAGAAACGAAGTATGGCCCCTGAAAGAAGCTTGGCAGCATGCCAAGAAGTAGAAAAGCTTGTCATAGCTGGAATTCTCCGGGAAGTTAAGTATCAGTTCTGGGTTACAAACCCAGTCATGGTTCGAAAACCCGACAACTCTTGGAGAATGTGCATCGACTTTAAGGATTTGAACATGGCTTGCCCAAAAGATTGCTACCCTTTAAAACCTAAATGGGAAGCTTGCAGCCCTGAAGCGATTTACCTCAAAACTGGCTGAAAGATCTTTACCTTTCTTTAAAACGCTTAAAGGGTGCTCAGACAAAAAAGATTTCAAGTGGACTGAAGAAGTAGAACAAGCTTTCAATCAGATGAAGCTACACCTAGCTTCACTTCCTGATATCGTAGCCCAGGAAACAGGAGAGCCGATCTCTGTCTACCTCTCGGTTGCTGAAGAAGCAATAAGAGCAGTCCTATCCATTGAACGAGATAAAGTTCAGGTACCCGTCTATTTTTTCAGCAAAACTCAAAAATTGGCAGAAATCAAGTACCCTCCTCTGGAGAAGCTTGACTTAGCCCTAGTCCAAACGGCTAGAAGGCTTCGAAGGTATTTCCAAGCACACCCTATACAAGTGGTCACCGACCAACCCATCAAGAGTGTGCTTGAAAAGCCAAAAAATTCAGGACGACTGGCCAAATGGGCTGTGGAATTGGGTGAGCACAAAATCACCTATGTTCCAAGAAAGGCCATCAAAGCCCAAGTCTTGGCCGACTTCATTGTGGAAGTCCCAAAGCCAGCCGTCACGGAAGTCCACACAACTGCCGCTGAACCTTCTGACCTTGAAGCCTGGAAGCTCTTTACCGATGGAGCTTCAAGCGTTAAAGGGTCAGGAGCTGGGCTCATTCTAATCAACCCTAAAGGTCTAGAATTTACATACGCTCTTCGACTTGAATTCCAGACCACAAACAATGAAGCCGAATATGAAGCACTGATAGCTGGGTTGAGAATAGCCACGGAAATGAAGGTTCAAAAGCTTCAAGTCTTCACAGACTTGTTGCTCGTGTCAAGTCAAGTCAATGACAGTTATGTTGCAAAAGAGCCCAACATGAAGAGATACAAAGAAAAGTCCAAGGAATTGATGAACACGTTCCAGACATGTACCATCAAACATACCAAGATCTCAAAATAAAAAAAGCAGACGCCTTGAGCAAACTTGCCTCCCTCACCTTTGCCCATCTTACAAAAAAGGTATTGGTGGAAGTGTTGAAAACACCCTCAATCCAAGAGTTGGAGGTTCAAGATGTAATCACCGAAGAAGGTCCCAATTGGATGACTCCTATCAAGAAATTCCTCAAAAACGGTGAGTTACCCGGTGACCAAACAGAGGCTGAAAGGGTTAAAATCAAGTCAAGACAACATGTGTTGCAAGGTGAGATCCTCTACAAAAAGGGTTACCTTGCACCTCTGTTGAGGTGTGTTAGCCCTGAACAAAGCCAGTACCTGGTCAAAGAGGTTCATGAGGGGATATGTGGAGCTCATTTTGGAGCAAGAACGGTGGTTGCTAAACTAATGAATCTCGGATATTTCTGGCCTTCCATGCACCGAGACACCACCGAACAACTAAGAAAATGTGAATCTTGTCAATTATATGCACCGGTTCCCAAGAGCCCCAAACACGATCTTGTCCCGATATCTTCAGGCTGGCCATTTTAGAAATGGGGTATGGATAATGTTGGTCCATTCCCACCGGCCAAAGGTGGAATAAAATTTTTATTGGTGGCCATAGATTACTTTACCAAGTGTCCTGAGGTAAAACTACTTGCAAAGATCACGGGCAAACAAGTCATTGACTTCATTTGGGAGAACATCATTTGCCGGTTAGGGTTGCCAGGAATCTTGGTCACGGATAATGGGTAGCAATTTGCTGAAAAAACTTTAACGCTTGGTGCAAAGAATTCAGAATAACCCAGGTATTCAGCTCAGTTGCATACCCACAATCCAACGGACAAGTTGAAAGAATGAATCGGAGCATTGTTGAAGGAATCAAGACCCGGTTGGGAAAGCATGAAAGCAATTGGCTTGAAGAGTTGCCAAACGTTCTATGGGCCATACGAACGACAGATTAAACAAGCCATAAAAGAACACCTTACAGCCTGGTGTTCGGGTCAGAAGCTGTGATCCCAGCTGAAATAGGAGTTGTGACTCAACGAACACTCAACATGGATCCCGAAGCAAACAACAAAGAGACCATATTGAACTTACAACTCCTCGAGGAAGCATGGGATCAAGCTGCCATTTAGGAAGCCAAGTATAAACAAAAAATGGAAGCTTATTACAACAAAAGAGTCAAGAGTGAACGCTTCAAGCCAGGAGACGTCGTACTTAGAAACAATGAGGCTAGCAAAAAAGAAAATCAAGGAAAACTCGGCCCAAAGTGGGAAGGGGCATACACAATCCTTGAAGCCCACAAGGGTGGGTCCTATAAACTGGCTAATGCGGAGGGTAAAAAGCTTCCCAGACATTGGAATGGCAAGACCCTCAAAAGGTTCCATGTTTGACCAAGAAAAGTTTAGTTTGTATTTCAAGAATTGTATTTCAGGAGTTGTATTTCAAATATTGCCCCTTTTGTAAAAACAGTATCTCTTGAATGAATGAAGATGTTTTATCAAATTTGTCTTTCTATCCTAAAATCAGGTTGAGAACCTAGCAAAAAACTCCATGGCAGGGGCCATGTAAGGGGATGAGCTCCCAGGCCACATCGCTCAATAGGTTCAAGGGTTGAATGAACCTATATAAGGGGTGAGTTCCTAAATCAATACAACTCCATGAGACTTATAAAATTATCAAAAAACAAAGTTGTCTTATAGACGGGTCTGAACAGCCTACACCAAATGTTCCTTAAGCCTTTTAAAACTTCTAGAAAAACAAATCACCATTAGCAGGCTTACGAACCAAAATAAAAAATAATAGATAGGATAGGTGCTATGTCTTCTTGTTAAAAATACCAAGGTTAAGTGACTGCTGCACGGAACCCTTTAAGGTATAAAAAACATAAAGACAACACAAACCCAACAAAGACAAGGCCACAAACACAAAAATAATTAAAGGGACAACACAGCAACACAACAAAGGATGCATACAACAAAAAACCAGAAATACAAACCAAGGCATCAAGTCACAAAAACAAGGTAACAGCCGGAAGCCTCGAAGGCTTCAAGCTACAAGTGTCCCACAAAGTTGCTTTACAAAAATACAACTACAAAATCACAACACAAGGAAAGTAGTAGAACGTTAATAAGATAACAAGCCTTAAAGGCTTCCAAATGTTCAAACAATTCAAAACAAACCTTAACGGTTTGTAAACATAGCAAATGTTCAACAAGCCATTAAGGCCAACCACAACCACAAAACAGAAACATTAAGGGTTTCTGCAAAACCTAAAGTGTTTAAAGAAACTACATGACATTGTCCAACAAGATGCTAAGAAAGCTACGAATAAGCCTTAAAAGTTTTCACTTTGCATCACTGACCACAGGCTTCGATGCACCGGCTTCATCACCCTTCACGTTCTTAGCTTTTTTCTTCTTCTTACCTTCCTCAGTTGCCGTCCCCGAGGCTTCAAGGCTTGGGTCCCTCGAGCCTTCATCAGCACAAGAAAGGGTCTCCTCACTGTCCCCTGAGCAAGATCGTTTCTTTGACAAAGATTTAAGCACTTCTTTGCATGCAGCCTCATCAAGCCCGCGCAGCTTCAAATCCTGCAAAACAGATATAGGCTTGCCAAAACACTTCGAAACCTCACCAACATAGGAATAAGTCAAGCGCTCCATTTCTCAAACTGAATCTTGAAAAACCTTGAGGGCCTTGGGCTGGTAAAGGGAAGATTTGTCTTGAGGATCACCGGATTGGCAAGCTTTGTAACCGGCAACATAACCTTGATGCCTCCCATGCACCAAAAGCTTACCATACACACCACCCAAAACACTATTAAATTCAGCCGAATGAAGGAGATAGGTGACAACCTGTTGAAACCCGTGCTCAATCAACCATTTGTTATCATCAGTGAGTTAAACCCTTGAAGCCTCCAAGGCTTCCACCTGTTTTTTCAGCTCACCAACCTCCACCTCATGTTTTTGAGTTAGCTCCTCAACCATCTTAGCCAAAGTTTCCTCCTTCTTCACTAGACCCTCATTCTCTTTCTTCAAAGTGCTCATAGCAGCCTTCATCTTGTCCTTCTTCTTCGAAAACTCCTCATACTCATGCATCCTCTTACGAAAACGAGCAACTCCTTGAGGAAGCATGGCAACAAGGTTGCAGGTACTCAATATCAAACGAGACAACATCACATCATCATCCATCTCGGCAATAGTACCATGAACCAAGGGAGGAGCAATGTGGCTCAAAACATCCTCACAAACAGCAGCATCTTTGAAACTATCACCTAACTTCACACCCCAATCAGGTACATAAACTTGATGAACGTCAAGACCTTCAGAACCACTAACGCTTTTACCAGATGTACCTGCCAATACAACTCCTTTTCCAACAGACTTCTTCCCAGCAACAACCAACTCCTTCTCCTTGTCAATACCTTCATCCGGACCTTGATCCACAGAAACACCAATGTCATCACTCAAGTCCACATGTTATGGAGTGGATGGTGGACCAGAAACATTCAAACGTCGATTTGAACGACGAACAACCTTGGGAACAACAGCCTTCTTAAAACCCTTCACATCAGGCACATTGACATAGCCTGAACCCTCAAACCTCTGTTCAGAACCCTTAACCACAACATTTTCACCAGGTGTAGCCTCGGCATCTCCAAATGCAACATCTGATGTATCATCACTCTTAATAAATTCCAAAGCAGACATGACTGCAAGAAATTAACAAACATATCTAAGGGATCTTAAAATACAAACAAAAGAGAAAAAACAAATATACAAAAACATACCCTGTCCATCCCTCATAAGAACCGGGTCTCGATTAGGTTTATCCCACAATTTACTAATACCCAGTAACACCAACAGTTGCTCGGGAAAAGGACGAACCCTTGAGGGACATTCCCTAATAATTTCAAGAAAACGGGTGTTTATCTCAGAAGCAGAGGGTTCAGGTTCGTTAAGAACGGCATCAGGTTGCCTCCAAACAATTTTGAACGGAATAATCTCATCCGAAACCCAGAAAAACCGATCCTTCCAGACACCAAGTGTGGTGACCATAGACGAAACCAAGCAAATATCGGCTTTAGACGTCTCAAACGTAAACCAATCACCGTTCTTCGCCAACCGAAAGAAACGGCGGAACGACAACAAAGTAGGATCATAACCACACGCTCGATACAAAACCTCAAAATGTAAAACCCTAGCCAAACCCTGTGGGTGAATTTGACCGAAAGATACACGGTAATACTCTAACACATTCAAAACAAAGAGCGCAAACGGATGACGAAGATTAGAAAACTCAAAGTGTCGACAGTAAAGAGCAATCGAACCGGTCAGACACCGATCGATTGAAACATCCATCCCCGGAGCAACTGGTTTAAACCTCATCCCAATCCCCCATTCCATACAAAACAACTCAACCTCCTCTTGGGTTAAACGAGAATAACTTATGGCTAAATCCTTACAAGCACCCATAAGTTATGATTGAAAGAAAGAAAAAACGAAAATAAGAACTAACCTGGACAAAGCAAAGGAAGATATGGAAGGAAACTTGCGGGAAAATGAAGAAAATTTTGTGATTATCTAAGTAATAAATGAAAAAAATACGGCCAATAGGGGTTATGATTACACGGCAGTTAATTAAACTGCCTTGTGCAAAAACCGCCGTCAGTCACATCAACCGTCTTGTCAAATTTCAAATTTCAAAAAACTCAACCATAACGAACCCTTCAAGCCTTCAAGCTTTGAAGCCTTTAAGCAATAAACATAAATATATAAAAGTCAGAAGTATTTGAGCTCATTTCTCAAAAACCTCTGACTTGGGGGGCTGATGACGGGGGTAGCTCAAGACTAAATAAAATGACTTAGCCACATAAACGCTTGGAAGGTTAAAGGATTAAAGGGTTTAAAACCCGCGAACTCAGGTGAACAACAAAAAGGATGTAAACAGTAAACCATCACTTCACTGATTACTTGTCCAGCTCTCTCACAACCGTAAAAGAGAGTATTTGCAAAGAGAACAACCTTTTATCCACAGGTCTAAACCGTTCAACCCCAAAATGGGTAAGTCTCCCACTGCAAGCAGGGTTCACTAGTCCAAGGTTTCCTCTTTGGGCGATGTCTTCCTCTATAAATAACATTCCATTTAGTGCTTGAAGGACATTCTGATCAGCCCAGATTCCCTTGAGAGCTCTGATCTTCCTTCACGAGTACTTGTTTTATACAAGTCTCTTTTCTTCACATCCAACACACACAACTTGACTGTTTTTGCTTCCGAGGCTGAGAATACTTCAGCCAAAGAATCTCGAACAATCAACAAACATATTTAGTGAACCTCTCTCCACATCTTGCAAACGTGGGGGGGGGGGGGGACCCCACGACCTGCGTTAGGCAAATCGGAACCCTTCAAGCCTTTTGCCTAACCAGCCCAGCTACTATCATCGGTCTAGTATTTGTTGCATCAACAACTTCTAACGCCTATTTTTTCAGTTCTTATAAATACAATATTTCGTTTTACATCTCACATTTGCACTTCTCATTTCTCTTGTGAGAAATTGGTATTTCACTGCAAATACCAATTTAGGTATATGGAATTTTTTTTAATTAGGTTTGTGTAATAGTTTAGTTAGGGTTATGTAATGTTTATATGATTTGTTTTTTTAATATTTTATGTATAATTTTATTTGGTTTAAAGTTTTTTTTAATAAAAAAACAAAAGTTCCTTTTTTAACAACAAAAAAAAAAATACAAAAAAACCTTTCTTCTAATTTTTATTTAAAAATCAAATAAATGGGCCCACCATCATCCCGTCAGACTAGTCCGTCTGCTTGCTTGCTCGTCTGGATTCCAAACCCCCTACACCAGACCGAGCGATGCGAATGTTCTTAGGCTGGGTGGTGTGGTCTCAAGCCCTTAGGGGCTTTATCACACCATGTAAGCGTCACATAGGCGACACATAAGCGGGGGCCTTTATTGTTAACTTTCACGGTGTAGAATAACGCCCTCTATAAAACCCTTTTTAACTAATATGTTAAAAAATAGATAAATAAAAACAAAATCTGATTTATTGATGGAGGTGGACCCCATTGCTTTCTTCCTCTCCCACCCGCTATTCCTTTGGTGGAGGCCAAGAATAGCGCTCCCATTTGCGTAGGCGGGGTGGTGTAGGGGTGCCATGGAACGCTAAAATAGGTGAGGTGACAGGGGGCACGAAACCACACCGACTGGTCTTCTGAATACCAAAAACAATTATGAGGCTGATGGGAGCAAGAAAAGGTCAAAAAGTTGTGGACCGACTGCACTCTACGTGGTGCACCATTTCTAATCTTTCAAAATGTTTTACACATTCTTAATTTCCATGAGATAAATGCATGGTCATATTCAACTCATCCGACAATACATGATTTACTCGAAGACCGTCTATTGCATGCTTATCGGTTTTGTTTCATTTTTTTTTTAATTTTACAAAGTATGATCTTTATTTCATTTTTGTGTCTTCCTTTGGGAGGTCACATGTTCGAAACCCGGCTGCGGCATTTCGGGGGGAGGACGTCCCAATGATGGATCGTTCCTACCGAGGCATGGTGCGGTCTTGAGGGCAACCCGGTTTTACCCAGCTGTTACCCCAGCGAGTCTCTCATGTGGGGGCAGTATGGTTTCCGGGCGAAGGTCAGCTTGCGCAACGGCCGGGGCCCGATCGAACATCGCGTCCGGAAGAGCGGGGCTGACGGGGGATTGTCATCGACGTGAACCCGGTGACCAATAGGTCCTGTACATAGAAAGTCACCCTTTAAAAAAAAAAAATCTTACGACCGTGTTCTATAAATAGTGGTCACAATCTTGTCAGTTTGATGGACTTTGAGTTGATGGTTTGAATCACTGAAACCACAAACAGCAAAAATATGTATTTGTGTCAAGAATATCTATCTTAACCTAGACACAAATAATCATGTAACTCGAACATAAGTACTCATCTAATCCATTTATCTAAACATGTTAAATAGATTGACAGGTTGTAAACAAGCTATACCACCGCAAAAAGTACCGATACGAAAGTAGGGTACGGGTTCGGTACTGGCAATTTAATAATAGGAATGAGATCGGTACGTAGCGAGCTTGTACCACCGCAAAAAGTACCGATATCACAGTAGGGTACGGGTTTGGTACTGGCAGTATAATACCGAAAACGAAAACCCTAAAAATGAATACCGCTTCTTATTTGGATTGGTACAGTACTGATACTCGGTAAAAATTGTTCATTCCTAGTAACAAATGAGTTAAATAAATCATAAACAGGTTAACTGGTCAACTTGATTTATTAAACTAGTTGACAGCAAGACTCGTTTAACTAATTATGTTCAACACAACAATATGAACATGACCACTTAATAATAACCTAAAATTTGATTATTTTGATATTGTTCAATGTATTGGGATCTGTCAGAAATTGTCACCAATAAACATATAGTGCTTTTTATAACGGTTTCCACTTAGAATCGAGTATTTTTGTAATGTAACAATTTGTACTTGTATGTGATGTTATCATTTAGACCATCCAGTGTGGTTTTACTTTTTTTTTTCACTCCATGTGACTGTCACGTCATAAAGTATCTATCGCCTCATTAACACGTCACCACACCATTTTCATTCACTTTTTTTCGCTAACCCTTTCTACGGCTTCACTAGTTTTCAACCCACATCACCCATTTCTAACCATTACCCATTTATGAAAATCTTATTTTATATAATATAATTTATATAAATAAAAAAATAAATAAAATCACAATAATATTAAAATAACTAAAATAAAAATACAGTCCTAGAATAAAAATACATTAAAACTAAAATACCTAAAATAAAAATACATTAATATAACATAACTAATTCGTTTGTTGCACAAATCGTTGGCGAATCTTTTTTTTTATTTTCGAATATTTGTTTGTCCACCTCCGACATATCGTCGATTTTCATCTCAAGCATCATAAGATCGATGGCCTCGACTTTTGTTGTTTGAGAGCTAACAATAGTTTGATATTCTCGTTGGGTTTATCCATTTTGTCTTGGATATTCACTTGACTTGAAGTCGAGCACGCACCTTTTTTCTACTTTTGCATGATATCTCCCAATTGGGATAGTTATATCAACCGATCATTTGTAATATCAAACTCATCGTCCGAATTGTTTAAATTATAATAGACCTTGCATCCGAACCTACATCGGTGGACGATGCACTTTTCAATCGTTTGGACTGTGCCTCCCGCACGTCCATAAGCAGAACAAGATGCCACTTGGTGCTTTTACTTAAAATTTGCCACGGTTCCTTCAATTTAAACTAATGACATTTTTCTTGTCTATAGATTTTGTGTGTCTCAATATGCAAATCTACATCATTTGCACTGTTCGCTAGACCATTGCATTGGTTAGCAAGGTTGTTGAATATGGCGTTAAATGCGGTTACCTTTTTCCGTATTTCTCTCCATTTATCGGAAACTGAATTCGGATTGCGGTATGTCCCATGATGTCCTGATAGGTTTGATGAACACGCTTCCAAAAATCGATCCCTTTTTGATAATCTGCTGTGAAACATTTACTTAAGAAATGTAATTTATTAAAAACATGATATATAAAAAATGTAATATACCAAAAACATAATATATAAAACATGTAATACTTAAAAAAACGTATTATAAATATCAAATAAGAAATATCAGTAGTTGGGTCCTCCTAGATGTCCACCCAAGCATGAGCCAATGCGATCTCCTTCGTAGCTGTCCACCTCTCCGATGTTTTTTTTCAACCGGTTCGGTGTTGTCTGCCTTTTTTATGCTTTCTTTTTTATTGTTGTCGGGAGGGGCCCATCTGTGTTGATTGTACAAAGTCGGGTTAAGTTTTGGATATGGTGGATTGTGAATTTGACGTGTTTATTAGTTGGTACTGATAATAAAAATTCGCCGTTTGAGCTTTTTGTGAGTCGAATAGTGCATCACCAAATGTAATACTTTTTGAGCCAATATATCCAAATATAAGTAATTAACAACCTATTATGAGTCATTGTAACAACAAAAAATATAAGTCTAACATATAAGGTACTACGCCCAAATTATGACTCATTCCAAGCCAAATTGCTTATTAAGACTCCTTATAACACATTACAATTAAATAAAACCCAATAGATTCATTGTACCCAAATATGACCTACCAGTAACCGTTTTAATACATTATAACCATATTATAACACATTACAATTGAATAAAACCCAATAAATTCATTGCACCCAAATATGACATACCAGTAACCGTTTGAATACATTATAACCATATTATAACACATTAAAATTAAATAAAACCTAATAAATTCATTGCACCCAAATATGACCTACCAGTAACCGTAGATTCAATGCACCCAAATATGACTTACCAGTAACCGTTTTAGTACATTATAACCATATTATAGCACATTGCAATTAAATAAAACCCAATAAATTAGTTGCACCCAAATATGACCTACTAGTAACCGTTTTAATACATTATAACCATATTATAACACATTACAATTAAATAAAACCCAATAAATTCATTGCACCCAAATATGGTCTACCAGTAACCGTTTTAATACATTATAACCATATATTATTTAATATAAGAAAACGTATTCAGATGTAACTCGTTTATACCTGTTATTACCCATTACAACCATATATGACCCATCAGGACCTGTTTTCTGAATCTACAAGAAAATAGAACTCAATATAAGCAACTTCACCCAAAATGAATCCGTTTAATATTATGGTTAAATCCAAGAGAAAATAAGAACCCATTAAGATACTGATAGCAAGTTACAACAATACATAACCCATTTTTAGTCGGTTAACCCAAATATGACATATTAAGTAATCCTTTTATAACACATTACAATGCAATATAACTCAATAGAAGCTGTTATATCCAAATAGACTCATTTGTATATGTTGTAATCAACTACAACCAACTATAACATGTTATATTATATTAAATAAATGTTTAGACTAAAGGGAATAAATTACAAAGCTCGACATGTGTCACAGATGCATATAAACTATTGGTTGTTGGCGTACCCATCAACAAGACACATTGATCAACAATCTCGTTAGACTAATACACAATCTCCCATTCTTCTTACTCCCAAGAACTCTTGGCCACAAATCCATATCAAAATGGTGGGTGTGTGTTAGTGTTCTCTTTATACATCTTAATACCATATCCATGATAGCAAAAGTTTAGTAGTTTAACATCTATTAACTAAGTTGTAAGAGCATATATTTAAAATGTTCGAAACCTACATATGCTTCATTTTTTTTCGGCTCAACCTATGCCAAATTGCGCACCAAGCCATCTTTTCCAAGTCGTCGGCCTCTCTCAATGTCACACCCCAACTGATGATGGAAACATCGGAATGAGACGAACAAATTGCTCAAAACTTCATAACACTATGTGACAATATAATTTAAATTCAAATTTCATTGCAATACTAAATTGTGATACAAAGATTCAAAAACAAACAACATTGTTTCATAACATAACATCAAAACAACAAAATTAATCTAGGTGTGTTTCTAAGTCCACCTAAATCTCGTTTCTTCATAACATCATCTCATCAATCAACCTGCAACATGTATTAAAATATATCAACAAAAAGTTGGCGAGTATAGAAGTTTTCATACATAGTGTTTTGGTCAAAAATCAAGCTAAGATAATGCAACCAAACTTTCTGTTGTGAGGTGTGATGCTTGAATCAATGAACAATATGAAGGATCACTCAGAAATGTAATGAACAAGTGACACAATGATTTATACGAGGAAAAAGCCCTTGATCAAGAGTTGATCTCCGGCATAAAAAACCTCGGGTGATGGAAACTACCGATCACCAACTCAGATTAAACAAAAATGTATTACAACTTTGGATGATAGCGACCTAGTTACAAGGATCACTATAGTGTAATGTGCAAAAGAGTGTGTAATCGCCAAGTAAACTGTCGAGAGCCGATGAGAGCAGTTACGAGAGTGTGTGTTTAGCCAAAAATAGCCAAGTGTTCTAATTTAGCTCGCTATCCCCTTTTAAATTAGGAAAAAATCTAATCTAACTAACTATCCGCATTTCATGCAAGTCTTCCACGACCTCCATAACGTCCATTTCAGTCATGCACGTGCGGAATAAATATGGAATATGCTCCAGGAATATCGCCAAGACCAAGTCCAAGCTCGTACTCCTGCAAAATAACATCATATTCAAAGCAGACAATCGTTAGTGTAAGGATCACTATGATGATCCATGATCCTGATCCTACAATACTCTCTGAGGATCACTAATTCAAACAGAATGGAGGATCCCTAAGCTTGACAGTAATTGAGGATCACTGATCTTTGGAAAATCCTCCCCTAACAATTGCCCCCAAAATATAAGGAGTGAAGTGTAAATGAACGAATTATATTTTCTCGTCCTTATCCGTAACAAACCAACGGATATATAGCCGTTGAATCCTGACTAGCCGTTGCTAACATGACGTCATTGAAGTGACTATCCTGCAAAATCATCATTATAAATTGAAGTTAGAGATAAGGGTTAGAGAGCATTTAAATTCGTGCGTTTCATCCTTTAAATCTTCATTCGAAGATCTGATCAGGTACTTCTCTTTCCTTTCTCTCTTCATATTCTCCTTCTGTTTCTTCTTCTCCACCATCGTTATGCCCAAGATGATGTTAAGATCCTCACCGGCTAAGGATCACAAAAAGGACAATCCCTTGAAGAGCCAAAAGATCATCGAAGACTCTGCAAAGGAACGATGTTGCTTTATTGATCCACAGATAGATAGGATTCGCCATTGTTTTCTGGCGAACACCGTTTTCAAAACTTTTGACCCCACCGTCCTGAGTGACTATGTTTCTGAAACCTGGGTAGCTTTCCCGGTTACCCCATTTACAATAGGATACTCGTATCCTTTTCCTGATTTCACCCAATCCTTCTTCTCTGTCACCGGCATCTCCTACATCCAAGCAATGCCAATGATCTGGAGGGTCTTGTATACCCTTGAAAGAATCATTAAGCGTGAAGGTATTGATCTGGGAATGTCGGAGTTTGCAGAGATGTACGACCTCGTGAGCCATGGATCTCACCGATATCTACTCAAACATAAACCTGGTGAAGAACACCCCATCTTCAAAGCCACTAAGAATGACACCAACTGGAAACGGCGATTCTTCTTTGTCAGAAGGGATTCTCTCCCTGATGGAAAGGATCTGCCTAGAAATTGGACCACCCATGGTAGGATAGAGGATCCTGAGAAGGATCACAGGATAACCTTGTTTCTGCTGAGGATCACTAACAACCTTTTATTTCTATTTTGCAGCTATTACTGTCGCACACCTTATTACAACACCTGCAACAAAGGTAAGGCTTGCTGTTTTCGGAGGCTTGATCCTGCAATAAGAACATTTCAAGCAAATACCCAGGATTCTCAGGAAGTATCCTCAGGCTCTGTTACAATGTCAAGTAAGTATCCCATTTTGTGCATAACTAAATGTTTAAATTAGAATGAAATACGGATACTTATCTGTTTTGGATGTGTAGGTGCTGGAAAATCATCGAAGTCTGCTACTCGCTTCAGTGTCACCGATCTCACCACTGTTGGTCCCAGGTCTGGAAGGAAGAAGGCTGCTGCTAGCCCAAGTACCGCCATCCCCAAGCTTACTGCCTCCAAGGGAAAGAAGAGGAAAGCCTCTGAGACTGACAATCTAGAAGGCTTGCCTCTAATCCGCCACCAGTTCCTTGAATACTTTGCTGAGGTAAGGATCACTGACTTAGCTTAATTATCCTGCGCACTTGAGGATCATATGATCCTAAACTTTACATTGTCTTTTTGCAGAAATTTGCTGAAATCGAGGACTACGTAGGCAGTGTTGAAGAGGCTGAGCAAAAGTGTGTGGACCTCCAAAAGATAATGCTGGCCAAGAATCAGAAGATTGCCTCCCTCGAAAACGATGTCAATCTGGTGAAGAGGGAACTTGTCCTGGCTCATATCACTGCTGATCAGGAGAAGAATGAGATCACAAATGATGCTAAAGTCTCTGCTGCCATCGCTATGTACAAAACCCAGTTACAGATGGCCCAAGAAGCTCTGGATCTTGACTTTGACAAGAGCAACTAGGACATAGAGGGCTGGAAGGCTAGGTTAGCTGAGCTGGATGACGAAGAAGAGGCTGGTGAGGTCTTGGCAATCGAGGCGAGTGGAAGTGGAAAGGATAATGCTGATGCTGATGATGCTAGTGGTGATGCAGCCAAGGTTTGAGCTGCTGAAATGGGCGATGATGGATATTTCTAGACGCGGCCGGAGCCCATTTTTTTTTAGGACTTGGTAGTGGTTTTTTGATTATGGTGTTTTGAAACAATCTTGGGTTGTATTTGAACAATAGTTTCTAGGGTTATGGATCATGGATCCTAAGACAATAGGTAGGATAATGGGTGGTGGATGGATCCTCTGTTTGGGGGATGAAGCCACTTGTTATCCTGCCATCTTTTACTTCCTGCACTTGAAAGACCTATTAACAATGGACACCCTTTGCCAACCCATGTGGACGGGCCACGTTTTGCTGGTAGAATCGTGGGTTGGCAAATTTTGACAACCTTAAAGGGTTTAATGTTTTGTGAATAAAATAACTTTAATTTTTTGGCTATTTCCCGTATTGTTATCCTTATGAGTACTTTACTTTTCAATTGTTGTAATATACATTTTGTCTGAATTTATTATGTAAAGCAGAAAAATTTAATAAATAATCTCAAAAAGTTTAGTATATGATCAAGGATCACATATCCTATAGTCGACAAGTTCTGAAAAGTAGCGTAGTTCAAGGATCATAAGTTCAGTTGTCAAAGGATAAGGGTAACTTAGATGAATAATGAATAAAATCAAAATGATCAAGGACCATACCTGAGAATCCAAGTTAGGATCCTAACCTTTAACACTTATAATCAGGATAACCAAAAGACAAACCTTAGTAGAAGGTAAGGATCAAGGATCCTTAGTTGTTTAGCTTCAAAAACCTGAAATAGGATACAACTTGGGACTAAGCCAATATAAGATAAAAGTTAGTAACTGGGGACAAGCCCAACAATTATGGGGACAAGCCCAATATACTGGGGACAAGCCCAAAGGATAACTGGGGACAAGCCCAAAGGATAACTGGGGACAAGCTCAAAGGATCGTGTGTAAACTTGAGTATGGCCCTCACTGGCGACTATCCAAACTCAGTAACATGAAAATGCCAAAACCTTAGCTAACGTGAAAACGTTAGAAACCTTAGGAACGGATGTATGGTACGTCTACCATTATACGTAGGATCCTGAATATAGCCAGTACAATGAAATTGTCAGCCCCTAAAGCGAGTACTGGTCCCATTGCCATGAACTATACCAGGATCATCGTGCGCTACTGGCGAAACTGGGGATAGGCCCAAAACTGGGGTCAAGCCCAAATAACTGGGGTCAAGCCCAAATAACTGGGGTCAAGCCCAAATAACTGGATACTTCTGTGGATACTCAACCCTTTGTTAAGGATACCTGAACCTTCAAAACTCAGAATCAAGTGAAAGGAGGATATAGGATGCAGGATCCTTATCCTTATATAAGATAATTAAAGAATGAAATAGTTTGAGATCGGAATATTACCAGAATGAGGATCATCTGTCCTGTAAGGATCCTACAAGGATACTAGTCAGGTAAGGATCATGGATCCTTATTACATGAAGTATTTCTTCAAGTGGACAGCATTCCAAGCTCTTGGTAGCAAATCACCTTCCATTGTTAGCAATCGATATGCCCCCTTTCCTGCCTCAGCTTCGATCAAGTAAGGGCCTTCCCACTTTGGTGCCAACTTTCCATCAGCAGGATTGGTGGTATTCTGAAATGCTTTCCTTAACACCATATCACCAACTTGGAATTTCCTGATCCTGACATTTTTGTTGTAAGCTCCAGCCATCATTTGTTGATAACTGGCCATCCTTATCCTTGCCAAATCCCTAAGTTCTTCTATAGTATCCAAATCTTGGACCAAGTTTTTAGCATTTTCTTCAGGATCACGAATGCTTGTTCTTGCAGTGGGAACCACCATCTCTGTAGGGATCACTGATTCTGCCCCAAATACTAAAGAAAATGGAGTTTGGCCAGTAGCATTCTTGGGAGTTGTCCTATCAGCCCAAAGTACATAAGGTAGTTCTTCTGCCCATTTTCCTTTCTTGGATCCAAGCTTCTTCTTCAAATTGTTGATGATGATCTTGTTGGATGATTCTGCCTGACCATTAGCTTGTGGGTGGACTGGTGTTGATGTTATCATCTTAATCCCCCAACTGTCACAAAATTTAGTAGTTCTATTCCCAATAAATTGGGATCCATTATCACAAACAACTTCAGAAGGGATACCAAATCTAGTAATAATGTTTCTTTTAATAAAGGATATAACTTCCTTTTCTCTGACTTGAGCAAAGGCTTCAGCCTCTATCCACTTGGAGAAGTAGTCAGTTATAGCAAGCATGAATACTTTTCCACCAGGTGCCTTAGGAAGCTTACCAACTATATCCATTCCCCATCTCATAAATGTCCATGAAGAGGATATAGGATGCAGAAGCTCTGCTGGTTGATGAAGGATATTACTATGTCTCTGACAAGGATCACACTTCTTGGCATATTCCACAGCATCCTTCTTCATAGTAGGCCAATAGTATCCTGTCCTCAGGATCCTTGAGAATAATGCCCTGCCCCCAGTGTGGTTTGCACAATCTCCTTCATGGAAATCCTTTAGGACTTCTTGGATTTCAGGATCCTCAATGCATCTTAGATATGGTCCTGCAAGAGATCGTTTATACAACGTATTATTCAATATTGTAAATTGAGATACCTTGATTTTGAAAGCCCTAGGGTTTTCTCCTGTAGGAATCTCTCCGTGTTGAATATATCTCATTATTGGGAGGATCCATGATCCTGAATGGGATTGTGTATCATCAGTAGGGACAATAGCAGAATCCTCTTCTATCTCCACGGCTACATGATCCTCAATAGCAGGATTCAGGATATGGATAATAGGGATCTTTATATCCTCTGGGATCTTCAAGGATGATCCTAGATTAGCTAATGCATCAGCCTCTGCATTCTCTTCCCTTGGTACCTGTGTCAAACTAAAGGAAACAAAAGAGAGTGCCAATTCTTTGACTATCTCTAAATATTTGATTAGTTTTTCACCTTTAACAGCATAAGATCCATTAAAGTGATTAGTAATTAATAGTGAATCTACATGTACCTCAAGATACCTGATCCTCATATGCTTAGCAATTTGCAAATCAGCTATCAAGGCTTCATACTCAGCCTCATTGTTGGTAGTTTGAAATTCACAAGCTATGGAGTGGGGTATTATGTCCCCCTGTGGCGATTTTAGTAGTATTCCAAGCCCTGTTCCTTTGACATTAGAAGCACCATCAGTGAAGAGTATCCAAGGATCCTTAGTTTCTTCTAGTTGTTGGACCTCTAACTCAGCTTCCTTTTGCAAGTCACTACTAAAATCTGCCACAAAGTCAGCTAAGGCTTGGGATTTGATGGCAGTCCTTGGTTCATATCTTATGTCATAAGCTCTAAGCTTCATGCCCACTTAGCCATCCTTCCTGACATTTCAGGTTTCCTGAGAACATTCTTAATTGGGAAATTAGTTTTAACAATAATGGCATGAGTTTCAAAATAATGTCTTAATTTAGTAGATGCCATAATTAATGCAAGGATAAGTTTCTCTAAGTGTGAATACCTGGATTCAGCATCAAGTAAACTCTTACTTACATAATAAACAGGATGTTGTGTACCTTGGTGATCCTTAACAAGGACCGCACTTACTGCTTTTGAGGATACTGCTAAGTATAAGGATAATATGTCCCCCTTTTCTGGTTTCATCAAGGCGGGGGCTGAGGATAGGTAATCCTTAAGAGCTTTGAGGGCACTTTCATGCTTCTCAGTCCATTCAAATTTCTTGTTCTTCCTCAGGATGTCATAGAATTCTTTGCACTTTTCTGAGGATTTGTATATGAACCTGTTCAAGGCTGCGATCCTGCCTGTCAATCTTTGCACATCCTTGGCATTGGCAGGAGATTTGATATTCATAATAGCCTTAATCTGCTCTGGACTTGCTTCAATGCCCCTCTTTGTCACCATATAGCCTAAGAATTTACCTGCTTTAAGACCAAAATGACACTTGGAAGGATTCAGTTTCATATTAAATTTATCAAGGATATTGAATGCTTCCTCCAAGTCTTTAAGGTGATCCTCAGCTTTCTTGGACTTAACCACCATGTCATCTATATAGACTTCCATAGTGTGTCCAATTTGTTCCTTGAACATCATATTGACTAGCCTTTGATAAGTAGCACCTGCATTCCTTAGTCCAAATGGCATAGCAATATAACAATATATACCAGTTGGGGTTATAAAGGCTGTATCCTCTTGATCAGATGGTTCCATTTGAATTTGTTGAAATCCAGATGAAGCATCCATAAAAGTCAACAACTCATGACCCGCGGTAGCATCCACCATGGAGTCAATGTGGGGTAATGGGAAAGGATCCTTGGGACATGCCTTGTTTAAATCAGTAAAATCGACACATACTCTCCACTTTCCATTTTTCTTTTGAACAACAACCACATTGGCTAACCATCTTGGATATTTAACCTCTCTTATCATACCTGCACGAAGTAGTTTATCTACCTCTTCCTGGATAATAGCATTCCTTTCAGGTGCAAACTTCCTCCTCTTCTGGTGAATTGGCTTGAATGACCTGTCAATGCCAAGTTTATGAGTAATTATATCTTTAGATATACCTGTCATATCCTCATGTTTCCAGGCAAAGGTAGTTTTCCTTCTTTTAAGGAAGGATACTAGCTCCTGTTCAATATCGCTAAGGATCCCTGATCCTATGAAGATCTTGGATTCAGGATCATCAGGATCCATGAGGATTTCTTTCAAATCCTGTTCTCGTGCCTCCAAGACATCCCTTGGAGGATACTTTAGTTGCTATTGCTCCCTTGGTCTTGAGGCTGGCTTCATTGATGATGTGTAACAATTCTTAGCTTCTTGCTGGTCACTTTCAATTTTCACCACTCCCCATGGACTAGGAAGCTTTACGCATTGATGATATGTGGATGGGACTGCCTTCATGTCATGTATCCACGGCCTGCCAAGGATAACATTACAACACGATAAGCAATCTATAACACAAAACTTTTGATAAGAATGGAGTCCTTCAATATAGATAGGGAGTTTGATGTCCCCCAATGTGTTCTTGGTTTCTCCACTGAATCCCACAAGGACTGAGGATCTTAGGACAATATCAGACTCCGGGATATTCATCTTCTTGAGGACATCAAGCTGGATGATGTTTACTGAGCTTCCTCCATCTATCAGGATCCTGCGTACAAAATGGTTAGAAATAAATAAGGTAATAACAAGACCATCATGATGAGGATCCTGGACATCAACACGATCATCCTCATCAAAAGTTATGACTTTATCCTGGGTAACAATGGAAGTCCGGATGGGTCTGTCTCCATTATCCATCTTGGTTTCCTTAGCATGTCTTTTGGCTGCTGAAAAGGAGGTACCACAAATGTCTGATCCACCGGATATGAAGTTTATAACTTGTGCATCTGCTGGAGGAGCAGGAGCCCTTTCCGGGATCCTTTCAGGATCCTGGATCCTTGACTTCTTTCGTCCCAAAAGCTCCTTCAAATGCCCCTTGCTTAACAAGTAACCAATTTCCTTTCTAAGTGCAATACACTCTTCAGTGAGATGCCCAAAATCCTCATGATATGCACACCACTTGGACTTATCCTTTGTAGCAGCTGGTTTATCACTTTTCCTTGGCCACCTAGCTTTCTCACCTAGATTCTGCATTGCAAGAATTAGTTCATTGTTATCAACAGAAAAACAGTATTCAGAAATTGGAGGATAATCCTCATCATCATCTTCCTGCTCTACTGCATGCACATTCTGGTTGTCAGACTTGTTGTAGGACTTGAACTTGTTATTCTTAAAGTAGGATCCTTGTTTTTCCTGCTTTGAGGATCCTGTCAATCTCTCCTGGATCCTTTTGTCATCCTCTAGACGGATGAACCTAAGGGCCCTGGTTCTTACTTCATCAAGATTCCTGCATGGGTTCATAACAAGATCATCATAGAACAGAGAATCCCTAAGCAAACCCATTTTAAAGGCTTCTACAGCCGTAGCAATATCCAGGTTAGGGATATCTAAGGATTCTTTACTAAACTTAGTGATGTAATCTCTAAGTGATTCATTTTTGACCTTGTGTTACCCTATATAAATCACTAGTTAATCGTTCAAATTTTATACTACAAGAGAATTGACTATTAAACAAATTAACTAGATTAGCAAATGAAGTAATAGAGTAAGGGGGAAGACTTAGCAGCCATTTAAGAGCAGATCCTGTGAGTGTGGATCCAAATCCCTTGCATAGACATGCTTCTTTTAACCTCTCAGGAATTGGATTGATCTCCATCCTCTCCCTGTATTGAGCTACATGCTCCTCTGGATCCGGTGAACCATCATACAGCTTCATGGATGGTATCTGGAATCTTTTGGGTATCTCAGCATCACATAAGGGTGGTGCAAAGCGAGATATCCTATGGCTATCATCTGCGATCTCAGGAATGGGCTTGACCACTCCTGGAACACTGGATATCATATCCTTAAGCTTCTGTAACTCCTTAGCCATAGCCTGATTGATACCTGTATCCTGCATAGAGCCATGGTTAGTGTTATATGAATTGTTAAAAGTGTTACCTCCCATGGGATTCATGTTTGGAATTCCAGATGTGAATCCATATTGACGGGGTTCCGGTATGATTGAAGGACCAGAGGAAGCAATGGTCTGCATTGGTATGAAGTCTCCTTGATGAACATCCGAACTTGGAGGCTGCATACTTCTTAAGAATCCTTGATCCTGAAAGATGTTGGATCCTTGAACCTGTGAGGATCCTTGAACCTGAAATGATCCTTGGGGCTGAGAGGATCCTTGAACTTGAAAGGATCCTGGAACCATAGACAATCCTTGGACCTGGGAGGATCCTTGAACCTGGGAGGATCCTTGACCCGCATGCATTCCCAAATATCCTCCTGAACTGACGAAGGATCCTTGATGCTGAAAAGAGGATCCCGATGGCTGAGAACAGGATCCTTGCGGCTGGAAGTGGGAGCCAAATGCCTGACTCATAGTTGCTGTTCCATAACGCCTTTCTGATGGACCACTTTGATATTGGATGCCCGGAACTGCCGATTGTAGGGTAGTTACAACTGGAGTGTCAAAATTTAATGACCTTGGCATCAGAGGAGAGTGATCCTCCACTGATTTCTTCTGTTTCTTGATATCACCAATCTCCCGGAGGATCCTTTCATTGGTTTTGTCCTGCTCTTGCATACGATCTCTCATCTGCAAAATCAGAGTAAAAAGATCATTAGTAGAGGGATTAGAGGAAACATAAGAAGTTGGTGGTTTTGGGAAAATGGGGGTTTCTCTCTTCGCAGCATTTTCAGCATTCTTGTGGGATCCAGAAGGTGGTGGAGGCAAAGGTGGAACGCCTTGTGAAGAACTGATTGCCGGCATTGAGCTTGAAGCGTTCTTCGCTGAGGAAGCCATCTGCTTGGTTGTAGTGAACCGAAATGACCACAAAAATATGAATCTTCTTAGGACTGAAGCACCAATTGCCCCACGGTGGGCGCTGATGCGTGTGAAGTGTTATATATATTAGGTGTATATTTTAAGCCCCTTTAACACTTATTTTTAGCCAAGTTTTAAATTTATAAAACACGATATTTTACTAACACTAAACACACATATGGGCAAGTGCACCCATCGTGAGCGTAGTATAGTGTTGGCAAGATACCGAGGTCGTCCAAGGACACAAGAGCTTTTAGTACCGGTTTATCCTCAACGTCTAATCAAAATAAAAAGTTTAGAAAAATGTTTTTAACTAAGAAAAATAAAAACTAACTAAATGCTGAAAAATAAAATAAAAATAAAAACAGATAGACAAGATGAATCTCTTGGTTCCGACTCGTATCTAGTGTAACCTTTGATTATTTCTGCACTTTTGCACATAATTAAGAGATTATCTTAGTTATTGTAGTAGGCCCCTCTTTTGAAGGTGACGTTACCCTCACCCCAGTAGTTTGAGTCAGCAAGGATACAATCCTAAAAGGGTGGATTATTGGAAGATAATTAATTAAGTTATTAATGCAATATTATGGTAGGCCCCTCTTTTGGAGGTGATGTTACCCTCGGCTAAGTAGTCTGAGTCAGCAGGGATACAGTCCTAAATAGCCGGGTTATAGTATTAATAGTAGTTAACTTATGAGGGGGTCAAAGAGTTTGGACCCCCGCCATCCAATACCGTGAAGTATTAAAGGAGGTCCTACTAAATTTGACCCAGGTCCATTGCAGGACCTCTAAACGCTGAACAATGGCAAGACCTTTACCAAACCGTTCCCTTAACCCCCGACCAGGTAGCCAACATACCTCCATATAGACCGTGGAGATATGAATGGTGAAAATCTTTTATTTTATATAGACAGTAAAATAATGCCAAGACACCACGGACAAACGATAAGGAAAGATCACCTTCAACATAAGCAACTAGTTATTAAAGTCATTAATACAAAACCAAGTAAAAAGTGCAAAAGATTAGAAATAAAAAGTATTACACTAGACACTTTGTCTTCACCAAGTGATGTAAGAGACTTAGGCAAACATGGCCTTGATTGTCAAGAACTCTTACGATCAATCTTGGATCCCGAGACGACTCACACACTCTACGATGGACAATGGATGATGGTGTTATGGTGGTGGTGGGTGGTGGGTGAAGTGTGAGAGAGGTGGTGTGCCAAGGGATGGTTTGAGCTTGAGCCAAGCACTCCTATTTATAGGCTGAACAGAAGCTCGGGCACGGCCCCGTGTCCAGTGGGCACGGCCCCGTGTCCACATCCTCTCTTTCTTCATTAAATGCAGCTTTGTCTTATTAGTTGACCACGCCCCCGTGTCCGCTGAGCACGACCCCGTGGTGCAGAAGAATCTTTGTACTATGCAGATTTGCTGGATTGTGCGAATCTTATAGTTGACCACGGCCCCGTGTCCGCTGAGCACGGCCCCGTGGTGGGCAATAGAAGCTTCTACCACTTTGTCTTTTCTGCTGACACTTGGGCACGCCCCCGTGCTGGCTGAGCACAGGGCGTGTTCAGGCTTCTGATCTCTTGTTTTGCTTGGGAAGATGCTGTTGTGGGGTCGGGCATGTCACGTCTTGTCCCTTTTCTTCTATTTATGTTAGATTTTGATGTCTTTTTGCTTCTTTTGTCAATTTGAGCTCATTTAATCCTGAAAATACAAAAGGAAGACAAAAGCACACTTTTTCCAACATTAGTACTAAAAAGGGTTAGTTTTATGCCTCATTTGATGAAATTTATATGTTAATATTTGAACACATCAAATACCCCCACACTTGAATCTTTTCTTGTCCTCAAGCAAAACTCTTTAATATGTGGCTATTTACACTCCCAAATGGAATGGGTAGAAAAGAAGGTTTTTGGGCTTGTCGTAGAGTGTCGGGATTTCCAAGATTCTTTATTAAGTTTTATTTTTATTTATTTACAATCCTATTCGTCATGATTTATTTAAAACTTTTCATAAGATAAATTACTTATTAGGGCATAACATGCCTTTGTAAAATTCTATTTATATACAAGTTCACATACCTCACGGGGATCACTCAACACTCGGCCGAAAATGTATTTTTGTGGATCACTCGAGAGCGGCATGGAACTTACTCCTACCATAGGCTTGCTAAGCAATCAATCCTCCTCCTTTTTAACTTATATACCTTTGTAAATATCAAGAGGACTTTGTGGGTAAAGGGTTAGGCTTGGGTTAAAGGTAGGTGGTTGGGTTGGTGGTTAGTGGTTAGTAGAAAAAAGGGTTAAAAAGCGTAACAAGTGTCGGTTTTCGTAGGACTTTCTATTTTTTTGTAACTTTTATTTTGATGAAGCTATTTATTCAAACAAAGTTATTTTTGATGAACTTGTTTGTTTATTTTCTTTTGCTTCATCATCAACACAATTTTTTTTTTTTTGAAAAGTCATATGAAGAACCGAACTTGTTACTAAAATAAAGGGTTAAAAATGAAAAAAGGTTTTGGTGGGTAAAAAGGGTGTTTGGTTTGGGTTATGAAATGAAAAGGTTTAGGTTCAAAGGGGCTAACTAGGGGGATTTTGGGTAGGTGGTTAAAAAAAAAGAAAAATAATGGTGTATAAATAAAAAAGGGTTAGTCCTAATGCCTCCATCATTTACTTACTCGGGTTTAAGTTGGTAAGGATTGGGAATGTATCGTCATGGCAAGTTCTAGAGTCGTAAGAACCAAGCGGCTATTCACACAAGAAACGAAAAATGAGCATTTAGTAAAATGATATGTAAGTGTTTGCTCAATAAAGGCTCAAAACTCACTTTTGTGGGAATGGATTTTTATGTGATCAAGTATATATAATTAAATTTTAACTAAGCTTGTCATGCCTTTTCATAACTTTCTTATGTTGGTTCTTTTTATCACGACGCTATCGGTTGTAAATTTGTAAAAATATAACATTTTTAGAACTTGAATTTCCCGAGTTAAACCTAGACAAGTAAAAAAAAATGAAAATTTTTGAAAAAAATTTGGGGTGATTAGCAATTCCAATAGAGTTTTGTGTAAGGCTTGTATTTAGGACTTGCAAGATTCAAGGTTTTAGCATCCCCCCCACACTTAAATTACACATTGTCCTCAATGTGTCCCAAAAATTAGTTTTTAGGTTGATTGAATGTGTAAAAAGGTGTGAAAAGCAAAAATTTTGTGTTACTGGGCGCTGAACACGGCCCCGTGTGATCCGGGCACGGCCCCGTGTTCAACTGCCAGTAACAAAATTAAAACCAGAGAAACAGAAGCCTGGACACGGGGGCGTGTTGGGTGAGCACGGCCCGTGTCCAGTTACCTGAACTGGGTCTTTTTCTGCAGACTGTGCAGCACGGGGCCGTGTTGGGTGGACACGGCCCGTGCCGAACTTACTGTAAACGAAGAAATTTGTCGGACGGTTCTGTTTTCCTGCATAGAGTGCTGGTTCAAGTTTCCCTTGCATCCTTTGCCATCTCAAGTGTGTTTTATTCCTGAAAATGAAAACTAACTAGAAAACAAGAAAATTAATCTAAACTAAACTAAGGATAGTTCCGTGGAATGCCTCCATGGTGCGCCACGTTTATAAGGGTCCTTGGCTAGACCCAAAGCCTGGTCACATGTTACCCAAGTGGGATGTATTGCATCCCATGTTACACCGTCGGAGAGCGTCATCCAAGCTTGAGTCTATGACCTTCATGTAGTTGACCGGATCTTCTTCCTCTACTTTCTTTCCACATTCAAATTTTACTTCCTCATCCCCAAACTTCAATGTTAAAGTTCCGTCATTCATATCCACCACTGCTTGGGCGGTGGCTAGAAATGGCCTCCCGAGGATGAGAGGGACATCGGTGTCTTCTTCCATGTCTAGGATGACAAAGTCGGTTGGAAAGACGAAATTGTCAACCTTGACCAGCAGATTTTCAGCGACACCTTGTGGAAATTTGACGGACCTGTCGGCGAGTTGTATGCTCATCTTTGTAGGGCTTGTTGTTCCTAGGCCGAGTCGCTTGAACATTGACGTGGGCATGAGGTTGATGCTAGCCCCAAGATCGGCTAAAGCATTACGGACGGGGGACTTCCCAATCGAGCAAGGAATTGTGAAGCTCCCGGGGTCGATTTTCTTTTGTGGAAGTTTGTTGAGTACTAAAGCTGAGCATTCTTCGCCTAAGTTAACTAATTGCAATGATTCAATTTTTCTTTTGTGAGTGAGGAAATCCCTCATGAATTTTGCATATTTAGGCATTTGGGTTAGGACCTCAATAAAAAGAATATTAACATGTAATTGTTTTAGTAAACTTTCGAACTTTGCGAATTGCTCATCGGTCTTTTGACGATTTAACCTACCGGGGTACGGAATTGGATGAGTCTTGGTGGGCTCTTGATTTGTTGAAGGAGCCTTTTCTGGTTGAGGTGTGGGTGAAGTAGTGCTTTGGCGTTGACTTCCTTCAATTGGTGGTAAGGGCTCATCCTCGGGACCCACGGTTCGGTTTCTCAACGTGATGAGGTGTACTTGCGCCTTTGGGTTGGTTTCGGTATTACTTGGTAACGCGCCTTGTGGTCTCTCGGAGAAATTTTGAGCTGGTTGATTTAATTGTTTTTCAACGTTTTGAATGCTAGCTTGTTGATTTCTAAAATTCGATTCCAATTGTTGAAATCGATCCGAGTTTTTCTTTTCGGTGTCGGAGATGAGGCGAGATAGGGTATCTTCAAGCCTTTCTCTTCCACCTTGTTGTTGAGAGAAATTTTGTGGTTGTTGAAAATTAGTTCGTTGGTTTTGTTGGTTACTACTATTGCCGGGATCTCTCCAACCAAGATTTGGGTGGTTGCGCCATCCTTGGTTGTAGGTACCCGTTGGAGGACCCGACGGCCTAGGTCTATTATCAATGTAGTTTACCGTTTCCGTTTGTTCATCTAATTCTTTCATACAACTCCAATTTTCATGTGACCCACCACACCCTTCACAAGCCATAACCGAGGCCGTTTTTGTCATTTCTAACTTTTTGATTTTTGAAGAGAGGGCCTCGATTTGGGCTTGTAAAGAAGTGCTTTCATCAACCTTATGGGCGCCCGGGGCAATATATTTATTACCTCGGGGAGTGTGCCATTGAAAATTGGTTTGAGCAATTTCCTCAATTTGATTATATATTTCATTTGGGCGATGATTACCTAAAAGTCCCCCGGAGCTTGAATCAAGTGTTTGTCTTGTGTGTGGCAACAACCCATTGTAGAAAGTGGATACTTGTTGCCATACCGCTAGACCGTGATGAGGACACTTTCTTAGAAGCTCCTTGAACCTTTCCCAAGTTTCATATAAGGATTCCCCATCCTCTTGTGAGTATGTATTAATTTCAGTCATTAGTTTAGCCGTTTTAGCAGGAGGGAAATACTTATATAGAAACTTTTGGGCTAGTTCATCCCAGGTGTTTACCGAGCCAACTGGGAGGGTGTTGAGCCAAGCCTTAGCTCGGTCTTTTAGTGAAAATGGAAACATCCTAAGGCGAATGGCGTCGTTTGATGCTCCATTGATCCGAAAAGTATCACATATTTCCAAGAAATTAGTAATATGTAGATGGGGATCCTCGTCCGCAAGCCCATGGAAGGTTGCGGAGTTTTGGAGCATTTGTATCAAATGCGGCCGAAGTTCGAAGTTGTTGGCTTCGACATTCGGTGCATTGATAGCGGCGCCGAGATTGCCTACGGTGGGCCGTAGGTAATCCATGAGGGTACGTTGGTCCGCCATTGGAAGTGGGTCCCCCGAAACTTTCTCTTGATTTTTAGCTTTAAGTCTTTTTCTGAGAAAGCGCTCGGGTTCTTCTAGAGGTTCTTTTATGTCTCTACTAGAACTGGAGCTCATGCACTGCGTAGGAGGTTCAAACGTGGCGCCTAGGTTCCAAGTCCTGCAATAAAAACAGAAAAGAACGTTGGTCAGAATGTTCACCACGGCCCCGTGCTCAGTGAACACGGCCCGTGGTCAGAGATACAGTGATTGTTTTCTGGATCCCTGTTACTGGGAGTTGGGCACGGCCCCGTGTTGCACCGACACGGCCCCGTGTTCAGCTCTCTGTAACTCAGAAAATAAAAACTGCCAGTGATGATGCTGGGCACGGCCCGTGCTGAGCTCTGCAGAAACAAAAAAAACTAAAAAAAATCCTAAAAAAAATGAAAAACAAGAAAAACGATTAGGCCGTTGATTCCTAACTTTCTTAAAATCCTTGTGTCCCCGGCAACGGCGCCAAAAACTTGATGCGTGTGAAGTGTTATATATATTAGGTGTATATTTTAAGCCCCTTTAACACTTATTTTTAGCCAAGTTTTAAATTTATAAAACACGATATTTTACTAACACTAAACACACATATGGGCAAGTGCACCCATCGTGAGCGTAGTATAGTGTTGGCAAGATACCGAGGTCGTCCAAGGACACAAGAGCTTTTAGTACCGGTTTATCCTCAACGTCTAATCAAAATAAAAAGTTTAGAAAAATGTTTTTAACTAAGAAAAATAAAAACTAACTAAATGCTGAAAAATAAAATAAAAAGAAAAACAGATAGACAAGATGAATCACTTGGTTCCGACTCGTATCTAGTGTAACCTTTGATTATTTCCGCACTTTTGCACATAATTAAGAGATTATCTTAGTTATTGTAGTAGGCCCCTCTTTTGAAGGTGACGTTACCCTCACCCCAGTAGTTTGAGTCAGCAAGGATACAATCCTAAAAGGGTGGATTATTGGAAGATAATTAATTAAGTTATTAATGCAATATTATGGTAGGCCCCTCTTTTGGAGGTGACGTTACCCTCGGCTAAGTAGTCTGAGTCAGCAGGGATACAGTCCTAAATAGCCCGGTTATAGTATTAATAGTAGTTAACTTATGAGGGGGTCAAAGAGTTTGGACCCCCGCCATCCAATACCGTGAAGTATTAAAGGAGGTCCTACTAAATTTGACCCAGGTCCATTGCAGGACCTCTAAACGCTGAACAATGGCAAGACCTTTACCAAACCGTTCCCTTAACCCCCGACCAGGTAGCCAACATACCTCATATAGACCGTGGAGATATGAATTGTGAAAATCTTTTATTTTATATAGACAGTAAAATAATGCCAAGACACCACGGACAAATGATAAGGAAAGATCACCTTCAACATAAACAACTAGTTATTAAAGTCATTAATACAAAACCAAGTAAAAAGTGCAAAAGATTAGAAATAAAAAGTATTACACTAGACACTTTGTCTTCACCAAGTGATGTAAGAGACTTAGGCAAACATGGCCTTGATTGTCAAGAACTCTTACGATCAATCTTGGATCCCGAGACGACTCACACACTCTACGATGGACAATGGATGATGGTGGTGGATGATGGTGTTATGGTGGTGGTGGGTGAAGTGTGAGAGAGGTGGTGTGCCAAGGGATGGTTTGAGCTTGAGCCAAGCACTCCTATTTATAGGCTGAACAGAAGCTCGGGCACGGCCCCGTGTCCAGTGGGCACGGCCCCGTGTCCACATCCTCTTTTTCTTCATTAAATGCAGCTTTGTCTTATTAGTTGACCACGCCCCCGTGTCCGCTGAGCACGACCCCGTGGTGCAGAAGAATCTTTGTACTATGCAGATTTGCTGGATTGTGCGAATCTTATAGTTGACCACGGCCCCGTGTCCGCTGAGCACGGCCCCGTGGTGGGCAATAGAAGCTTCTACCACTTTGTCTTTTCTGCTGACACTTGGGCACGCCCCCGTGCTGGCTGAGCACGGGGCTTGTTCAGGCTTCTGATCTCTTGTTTTGCTTTGGAAGATGCTGTTGTGGGGTCGGGCATGTCACGTCTTGTCCCTTTTCTTGTATTTATGTTAGATTTTGATGTCTTTTTGCTTCTTTTGTCAATTTGAGCTCATTTAATCCTGAAAATACAAAAGGAAGACAAAAGCACACTTTTTCCAACATTAGTACTAAAAAAGGGTTAGTTTTATGCCTCATTTGATGAAATTTATATGTTAATATTTGAACACATCAGGCGCCAAACTGTTTTGGTCAAAAATCAAGCTAAGATAATGCAACCAAACTTTCTGTTGTGAGGTGTGATGCTTGAATCAATGAACAATATGAAGGATCACTCAGAAATGTAATGAACAAGTGACACAATGATTTATACGAGGAAAAAACCCTTGATCAAGAGTTGATCTCCGGCATAAAAAACCTCGGGTGATGGAAACTTCCGATCACCAACTCAGATTAAACAAAAATGTATTACAACTTTGGATGATAGCGAGCTAGTTACAAGGATCACTATAGTGTAATGTGCAAAAGAGTGTGCAATCGCCAAGTAAACTGTCGAGAGCTGATGAGAGCAGTTACGAGAGTGTGTGTTTAGCCAAAAATAGCCAAGTGTTCTAATTTAGCTCGTTATCCCCTTTTAAATTAGGAAAAAATCTAATCTAACTAACTATCCGCATTTCATGCAAGTCTTCCACGACCTCCATAACGTCCATTTCAGTCATGCACGTGCGGAATAAATATGGAATATGCTCCAGGAATATCGCCAAGACCAAGTCCAAGCTCGTACTCCTGCAAAATAACATCATATTCAAAGCAGACAATCGTTAGTGTAAGGATCACTATGATGATCCATGATCCTGATCCTACAATACTCTCTAAGGATCACTAATTCAAACAGAATTGAGGATCCCTAAGCTTGACAGTAATTGAGGATCACTGATCTTTGGAAAATCCTCCCCTAACACATAGCATAATATAGATTAAAAAGTTTAAAGTCTCATATCCAACATGAATAACCAATATGCAAGTTTACTAAATATGCTGAAACGGTGTACTATATGTTCAAACCCAAGAATCCAACGCGTTAATATAGCCTATCCCAAAGAATAACGGGAGGTTAACATGTTTAACTTAACAATACCCCAAGTTTCATGGGAGGTGCGTTAATCCTATAGCACTATAATTGTTAAGGTAGGCTAGCAAAGTTAATGAAGCATATATCGACACAAAAAGTTTACATAACATACAAGTCTAACAAGCGTCACATAGTTTCATGTTAAGCATGGATAGAGTGTGATTAAAATAGTTTAAGTGTCATGTGATTTTGTATAACATACATGTTGCACCCAAAGTGTAAAAAGGGAAAATGGGATCGAGTATACTCACAGTTTTGCAAGCTTCCTACTTGATATCCCGCGAGTGTTTGGTTGATTAGATTGGACCACCTTGTCCTTCTACATGAAGAAACATAGGTGTGTGAGTATGGGGAGTTAACGGAAGATTAAAGATTCGGAGTTTAAATTACATGAAAGTATATATACGAGAAAATAATCACCTTGCACACATAATACTTATTCTTGACACTATGAAACTCAAAAGTGTTTAAATGTTTTCATAGGACAATGCCCATTAGAATCGTGACAAGCATTAAGGTCCTTAGATGATGTAACCTACTATCTTGACAAGTGACCACTAGTCCATCATCAAGAGTTTGGTTAATTGAATATTATCTATAGTATGTCATAATATCATATAAGTCAAGCATGAGGTAGGAGGATAAATCCCCCATTTAGGAACATCTTTGTATTTCACATAAGTCATGCATGAGGTAGGAAGAACAAGTCTTCCATTTAGGTACCTCTTTGGTGTTCACCACTACACTTGTTATCATAAACAATCAAGGAGGGTCATGAACATACAATAAAGAATAAGTTAATTACAACTAATCTAAGAAATCATCAAGTAATGTGTGGATTTTCAAGTAGGATAGCCCAAGCTAGTCCTATAATCACACAAACATCAAGCCTTAAGCTTGTTCATTACTTGTGGGTTAAAACCCAAACAAAACAGAAAGTTTATGAGGTTTAAACCTCTGATTTTACATGTCTCAACCTTGTTTTTAAGCCCAACTAACCATAGATTTGATTATGAGCATAAGGACATAGGAATGAGATGAGATAACTCAAGTTCAAGTAAGTTTAACAAAGATTTAATCAAAACAGAAAGTTTATATCACTTTGGAGCCTGTTTTGGTGATGTTTCAGGCCTTGCTTTTCCATGAAAAACCTGTCAAAACATCCCTAAGGTTATTCCAAGTGATTAGGAAAAAGAATCAAGGAAAAAGAATAAGAAATGATGAAGTTATGCATATTTAAGCAACTTGTGATGATTCTGATCTTGTTCTGATTTCCAGCAGACTTGTGAGTGATTTGAGAGTGAAATTTGTGAGTTGTAAAGTGGAAAATGTGTGGAAGACACTTCGGTTTAATAGGGAAGTGATTAGGGTTGGGTTTGGTGAGAATTTATTACAAGAAACACACTTTAAACACAAGAAAACACAACAAACAAGACCTAACAGCGAGCTGACTAGTCTGATCCCGGATTCGGGAGCCTCGTGGGCCGCGAAGACGAGGACCAGGTGGGTCGCGGCCGGTGAGTCGCACCCCTGGTGCCTTAGTTTGATTTTTTTACAATTTGCCCCATAGACTTCATAACTTGATGTTTTTAAGAGGTTTTCAAGGTGGTATATGCATAATAAACATAATCAATGGTATGTTTTGTAAAGTAATCATAAACCAAATATAAAACGAGTATAAACATATATATTGGTCGAGATTTAAGGGTCGTATTCGCGTAAGTTGAACATATAATCACGTATTTGCAAGTTTGGCGTATTTTGCTCAAAGTATGAATAAAGTATCACATGTTAAGTCAATCTAAGTGTAAGAATAAGTTTGAAACGCATATAACACGAATATGGAGAAGATACAAACTTTATTATGATCCAAGTCTCGGATTTTACAACGATTACAATGAAACGACGATTACAAGATTACAAAGTTTCCAAAAATAGAAATACAAGCAACGCTTTCTAATTATGGAAAGTATGAAAAGCAGGGCGTTACACTCAAATTGTCACTTACTGAGCACTACACCATGATAACTTGTAAGGGTTCTCAATACTTTTCTCACGCGTCTTTATTTTTGGAGCTTATTAGCCATATAATGAAGGCTTGGTTTCTTGTCCTACAATATATGTATTTGTAAGTTTAAATTAGAAAAAGTCAATGTATTATAAGAGGATAAATTAACATCTCTTATCTTTTGTATAATCTGACATAGCTTTGTGAGTTTAAAGTATTTTTGTTGCATGTTCCATCCATTCTACTTTTTTTATTGTTTTTAGAAGGTCGGGTTCTCCACAACTAGTTTAAATTGTCTTTATGTTCTCTAATCTAGATCAAACCGTGGAAACAACCCCCCCCCCCCCAATTCACCACGGATAGTATCCATACATAATATTATCTATTTACAATGCCTATATGGTTTAATAAGTTGTATATGGTGTTATATATAAGTGTGTCTAAGTTCACGCGTAACAAACTTAAACATCTGGTCAGGATGATCAAAATGAACATATTTCCATCGCTGTTAATGACCGGCCCATATGGACTATTGAATAGCTCCAATATTTAAGGTAACCTTCATTGAATATTAAATATCATTGTGAAAAATACTTGGATAGTCGTCCGAATATATATATGGACATCAATTGGCATTTGTTAGCTACAGATGCACTTTACTGGTATGACATGTCTTCTAATTTGTCAACAATACATTGCTTCTTTGCATTATGGAATGTGGCACTTTTACTAATAGATTCCATGGCTTGATTCAAATGATCTTTTTGTGTGTATTCACAATTGCTTCGATGATTCTTGTTCAATGGCACTTGAATAATGACACTCTATTGTACTTCAGGAATAACAAGCATATATGCATATGAAGGGGCGAATTTAGGTTGGATTAGTTTGAAGGGTAAGTTATGAAAACATAAGATATACAACCAATTGGTAAAGTAGACATTAGTTGGCATTTATTGTGGTTTAGGTAGTGAAAACATAGGAAATATCACCATTTAAAAAATTGAAAGCGGAATAAAGTTTAAAGACAGTGAAACAATTAGGAAATAACCAGAATCCTTTGGCTATCGTGGTCCTAAGTGTCACACCCCAACCGATGGCAGAAACATTAGAGTGAGACAAAAATGAGATTGCAAGAGACTTCATAACGACTAAATATGACAAGTATTTAAAAGTACAATTTAATTTCATTGCTAACGGTTCAGTACATGAATTTGGAAACAAAATACAACAAGTAACGTATGACTAATCTATAAACATGGATTATAATTTGGCGCATTTCTAGTCCTTCCTACTAGAATCTTTTCAATGCATCATGATCGTAATCCTGCAATATACAGTAAAGTATTGGTGAGCATATAAGTTTAGGTGTACTAGCATAAGTATAAAAGAGTTTAACGAAATCCACATGGCAATAACGTATACTAAGGCATAACATACATAATCTAGCATGCAACACATACTTTTCAACCCAAAGATTCCCGCTAGCGTAATCTTGTCGTAGCCACGACAAGACCGTTATGATTAACTTAACATGACCTCAAGAATACGGGTGGTACATTACTCCTATAGCGCTATACATCTTAAGGGAGGCTTGTACGAAGTTAACAATACAGTATTGTGCAAGTAAAGTTTCTAGCATGCATGTATTTCTAAGTATAAATGTATAAAGCATGTATGTTGGATTCGATTGTATGAATAAAGTGTTTGTGTATAAGTGTTTGTGTGAGTTTTTGTATAATGTATATATTGAACACAAAAGTGATAAAGCGAAAAGGGGGTCATGTATACTCACAGTTTTGCTAAGTTTTCCGATTATCCGCGTATTGACTAGTTGATGAGAATGGAGAAACGAAATTGTACGGGTATACGGAGTTTATGGAGTGTTTAGATTCGGAATTAAGTATTAAAAGTATATGTATGCAAAAGTATACCTCGTCTAAACACTCATTTGGACACTAAGTTTTAATGTGTTTTCATGGGTCCTAATGTGCTCATTAGAATCACAAACGAGGAATAAAGAACAAAGATAATATAACCTATATTCATGACATATAACCATAATTCGGTTAACGTCAAGAATTTGGTTAGGTATATTATATAATATATATATATATAGGGTAGGGATATGGTAAAAAGTGTCTAAAATGTAAGAAGGGTAAGAAGTGTTTTAAACCATTGGATATTTGATCTAATGGTTGAGATTAATAGGGTATAAAAATGTAAATTGTGTTTTAATTAGAGGGACCTTATGTAAAATTGAAGGGCAATAGTGTCTTTTTAAATGTTTGAAATATGGTAACCGTAACCTACACAACTAAAAACTCCTACATTCACTCCTTTTTCCTTAAATATCGGAATTAATGATTCACCTTAATTGTAGGATGTCTTTGGTTGCATATTCTTCATACGTTATCATAAAGAGATCTATAATCAGATTCATGGCGTGGTGTTTTAAAACAACTGGATAAATTGACTATGATTCAAGTCATGGTGTTTTATCTGGAGACATTGTTCATGGCGTGGTGTTTTATCAATACAAAACATTCCCAGATTTTAAAACACCATGACTATAATTCAAGTCATGGTGTTTTATCAGGAGACATTGTTCATGGCGTGGTGTTTTATCAATACAAAAACATTCCCAGATTTTAAAACATCATGACTATGATTCAAGTCATGGTGTTTTATCTGGAGACATTGTTCATGGTGTGGTGTTTTAAACATCTATGATTCAAGACTATACAGAATAAAACACTATTAATGAGGATAAAACACTATGAAAGGAACATTATATTACATGATAAAACACTATAGAAAGATATAACACTATCTGTTTCCTGTAAGACACTATACAGAATAAACAATATTGATGGGGATAAAACACTATGAAAAAGGAGATTAAAAGATACCTGTACATAATATAACACTATTGACTGGGGAATATAACACTACAACAAGAACTTACCGTAAACAATTAAATGTATAGAACAAATCGAATTCGAATCACATCCCTAATATATCGCCTGATATTTTTGGCAGTTATCTTTGGAAATCAATTAATTGATAAGAATGGACAATTACTAATATACCCTTTTGAATTAATTAAGATAAGGGACACTTGTCATTCCCAAATTATTTCTCACACTTCTTACAAAAGTTGGACTTTTTACAGGATCCTCTACCTATATATATATATATATATATATATATGTTTATGTAATAAGTCCATCATGAGTATCATAGAAGTCAAGCATGGAGGCATGTATACCTTTTTATATGAATCACCAAAGCACAAGATCATCAACTTAGTTGATGACCCGGTTGGTAATGAATAAAAAATGAAATACAACTAACTAACTAACTAGTTCATCAAGTAGCCAAGTAAAAACAACCCGGGTGTTTCATACCTATCATGGAAAATGTTGGAGATGCGACGGAGTTGTGTTACTTTAGGTCTAGGAAACTTCTTGGAATAACATGATAAAACATCAAGTGAGGTGGTGGAACAAGTTTGGAAAGCCAAGGCTTCCATGGTTCACACCTTTACCAAAACACAAGTCTCACCATATTGAAGATGGTGAGCTTGGATGGTTTAATCACTTGTAGGTCATCTTAAACCTTGTCAAAACAGAAAGTTTAGAGGGTGTTTGCACCTCTAAACTCATAAGAATCAACCTTAAACAAGTCCCATAACCATAGATGGGTTTAGGAACAAGTTAGGCACAAAATTCATGTAAGAAAGTTTAAGTTTTATAAAAGTTTGCAACATAACTTCCAAACCAGAAAGTTTAGACCTCAAAATGGTGATATTCCACCTTAGTTTACCATGGTAAACTTGTGGAAACACTCCTAGAGGAGTTCCAAGCTTTGTAGTGGAAGAAAAGATGAAGAAAGTGAGGTAGAAGCTCACTTTTAGCACTTAGATAACTCTGAGTGAGTTGGGAAAGTGAAAATGGGAGGATGGAGGCCTGGTTTTATAATGAGGTTGTATGGTGATTGGGGAAGAAGGGAGTGAGGGAAATTGGTCAACCAGCTCAAGGGAAACAACTTTCTGTGGATCGCACTCTGTGGCGTCACGCGAAGGCCAGGAGGGGTGGGGGTTGTGCGACGCTGTAACACCCCGTGTTTCGAAAGTCAAATTCATAGTCAAGATTGAAGTCAAAAGTAGAAAAGATTGCTAATTGCGATCTGTCACTCCTAGCTCAACTACTGCTCTGACTGCTTTGACTTGTAGATAATCTATTCATTTCATCGCATTAGTTGTATTATGTGGAGTACTTGTTAGTAATCGAGGTTTAATCGACATTTATCGATTGTTTTATCGCTTATTCGCTTATCGCATCGCAATCGCACTCGCAGCCCAAACTATGCGTTCTGGATATTGTTTTACGCGTGTTTGCTACTTATGTGTTACTTGTGCATGTTTATTTATGTTTATGTGTTGTGGTGATTAATCGAAACGCAATCGCAACTCTATTGTAATTGAATCGCAAACGCTAAACGCAAGTTATTTATGATGATTGTATGTTAGATATAGTAGCTAGGTTATTTGTGTAACTAGTGGGTAAACTATTGCATCACTCATTCGAAACGCATCGCAAAACCCAACGCACGAAACGAAAACGCCAAAACTCAGTCGTCGGAGCCACACGATCGAGTGACTACTCGATCGGACGGTCAACCGATCGGATTGCCATCCGATCGGACAGCCATCCGATCGGTGACCCACTCGACCCATTGCACTTTCCACTTTGGGAAACCCTACAAATACCCTCACTTGTCACATCACTTGATGTGACAGCTCCTCTGCTCGACCAGCTCGCTTCAGCCCTTCTTTATCTCGATTTCTCGCGATTCTAGTAAGTTTTCAACCTAAATTTTGTACTTCTATAATCTATACACACTTCTTCATCATTTCCCCTTTTGAATCTCAACTTTTAACCGTGAAATCAATGGATTTGAGGTGTTCTAGGATGATGTCATCATGAAGTTCTTATGAACTTCATGTTTTGGCCTCATTCCACCAAGAACAACTTAGATCTGAAGGATTTCCACATGAATAAACAAAGATCTTGCATAGATCTGAACATATTCATGGTGAAAAGGATTGAGGGATGGTTTTCCAACTTTCTTTCAACTCTTTTACACTCAATGCACTCAAAATCGGTGGAATCGGAGCTTGTTCTGATCTTCTACTCTTTCTTGGTGATGTGTTGGTTCAAGATCTAAATTCTATCCAAGAGATAATGATTACGAGTTAGACATGACCAACCGTCACGAGCCGTTAACTGATCGGGTCTGGGTGATTCCTGTTCGATCGGGCTACTTGGATCTGATGAGGGTTCTGTTGTCTAAAACGTCGACATACCGTCTCTATCAAACCGAAAAACTTAGCAAAAACACCAAGTTAACAACACGATCAGATCGCGGGACGGAGTGCCATCCGATCGGACTGCCATCCGATCGGACTGCCATCCGATCGGACTGCCATCCGATCGGACTGCCATCCGATCGACCTGCAATTCGATAGGGTGACACTTGGGGTTTAGCACTTAAACAATTTTCAACAAGTTTAATGCATAGTCAGATCAAACGGATTGCTACCCGATCGGTAGACCATCCGATTGGACGACAACACTGCTGTGAACTTGTTCTCTGAGAAATACCTCACCAAACGGATCGTCACCCGATCGAACCGCTGTTCGATCGACCGACCTAAAGGGTAGAGATACTTCTCTGTTTTCAAAATACTACAACGAAAACATCAAAAGGCAAACTATCATACGCAAACACATCCTCACCAGACAATGTGTCAATCCGACCGAATGGCCATCCGATCAGATGACCATCCGAACTTGGTTCCTTTGCACCGTTTTACGCACCGCTTATCGTTTATGCCATCGTTAACTGTTCAAGCTAATCTCTCTCAGCGCTCCCTTCAATCCAAGATAGTGTTTACTTGTTAAACACAATCTGTGAGTATACTCGATCCCTTTTTGCTTTACGCACTTTTGGGTGTTACATACGTTACTTATTCTAAATCACAATCGTCACACAACGCAAACACTATTTATACGGTAACCGTTATTGCATGCTACGCGTTATTCGATGAATGCTTGTATGTTATGTTAACACAGTGATTGTTTCCTGACACCTTAGCAAAGATAGTACTATAGTTTGGACTCAGCACCTGTCGTGGATAGGGGTTGTTAAGGGCTTTACTTCACGTGTCCAAGTGGGGATATGTGTTGCGTATTCTATAACTCGCAGTCATGTCTGTGCATATTTCTCTGTCGATAACCTACTTGCCTTCACTTTATATATGTTACATGCTGGTTATGCGTAAACGATTTCGAACTCTATTATATCTATTAAACTTGTATGCGCACCTTTACACTATGTGTATTGACCTGTATTTTAATGTACGTGACAGGTGTTTGAATGCTTAGGATGTTGTGCTTACCTGCTTTAGTGGAATCAAGTAGGGAGGAGTCTAGAAACAAACCAAAAACAATTTATCTATTTTGAATCTGAGTTGTCGGAACATAACTATTTGTCTTTGAATTGTCTGTAATAATTATGCTACTTGTTATGTCATGGTATGGGACGTGATGCTTAAATAATTGGTAATCGTAGTTGTTATGGAAACTCCAGGACAATCTTTTTCACTCAGTGTCGCGCCCCGATATTTCCGCCATCGGTTGGGGTGTGACAGATTGGTATCAGAGCCATAACTATAGGGAATTAGGCAAGACTCGACCTAGCCCGGGACGATATCTTAGAACGTCCTAGTCTATAGTCTAAGTACCAACAGACCGACTTGCGCATGCTCTGTAGGGGATTCGTACAAGCATACCTGCTATTTCTCGCTACTCTCGCTGAGCACTACACTATCACTGCACTCTAATTTACGAGAATGAACGAGTAATTAGGTCGAGAATAGGTGTGAAAACAGCAAACTCTCGACTAAATTGCTTGTTCAACCCGCATTTTATCAATAAACAAGAGAATCTGCGTTAAAACATGAGTGAAATCCGCACTTTAACGCATAATTCCTTCTCTATTTTCTTATCAAACAGGAATAAGTTGTTAAGTCAGGGGTGAAACCCGAACCTTGATGACTCGTTCCGTGTCTTATTCTTGTTTTACAAAACTCCCACCAAAGACTCGGTGGACCTCAACGACTTGAAGTCACACTGTAACTGGAAGGATGCGTGCTGATCGCCCGAAATCGAGGCGAGAGCATAGTCCCGAAGGCCAAAGAGTGTACCAAAAGTCCTTGAGAATAGTCGAATCACTTTGGGTAGTCGACGTCTATCACGCCTTAGACAATCTATTTTCGATTTCAAGCTCGCAATCGCTAATTTTATGTGTTTCAATTCTGAGCCCGCAACTGCTGACTCTAATATTTGTCGCTTTTATGAGAACTTTTGTGTGTTTTATGTGGTTTTATGTGTCTATTTGTTAGCGTGTTGAGATACTGGTGGTTTTGATCTAACGCTTCTTGCTCCGCTTATCGCACACAACACACCACACAATGCTAACAAATCGTTACTACCAATGGAAAATCGCATGCTATACTACTCACTATGCTACTCGCTGTGTACCCGCAATCGCTATACTTAATCGCTAAACGTGATGTGAAGGATAGGGAATATGTGCAACATATAGAATGGTTTATGTGTTCTGACTGCCTTATGTGCCTCTATGCCTTACGTGCCTACGTGTTTCTGTGCCCTACGTGAATATGTGCTTATGTGTTCTATATGCTTGTATGTTTCGATGTGTTCCTGAGCTTTATGATAAACCGCTAGACTATTCTAGGAATAATCGAAATTATGTTTGAGTCCTGTGACGATGTCTGTTGCAGACAATGTCGTCATCTGGATCTCGCGCTACCCAAGCCGCATGTCGAAAACAAGCAGATAAACGCCTCGCCTCTATGGTCGCTAAGCAAATTGCGAAAGTTATCCCCCAGATTGTTAGCGAGCTGAACGAAAACGCTAGCAAGTCTTCTGAAGAGTCCAAGACTGATTCTCCCAAGGCTGTTTTTAGCTTCAAGCAGTTCAAAGCTTGCGGTCCGAAATAATTTACTGGCGAAGATGGGCCTACGGCCCTATTTCAATGGTTTGATTCGATCGAGGTCACCCTACACCAGAGTGGCTGTCCTGATAATCTCCGCACTCTCAATGCTACCGGCGTCTTCCAATCCCGAGCCTTGGATTGGTGGACGGCCGAGAGGAACAAACGCGGAAATGATGCAGCCTACGGTTTGACGTGGGATGAGTTGAAGGACGTCATGATGGAAGAATTCTGCCCTCCCCACGAGCGCCAAAAGTTGGAGGATGAATTCTGGCATATCAAGCAGAAGGATGGTGACAATGCTGCTTTAACTGCTCGCTTCAAGCAGCTCAGCATAATCTGTCTGGACCAAGTTAAGACGCCCGAAATCACTATCAAGAAGTATATCCGTGCTCTTCCGGATTGCGTGGCTGATTTCGTTCAAGCTGCAAAGACGTCAACGATTGAGGAAACTTATTTGCTCGCCGCTGAAATCAACGACAAGCGAGTCAAGTCTGGCTACTGGGATAAAGCCACCAAGAATCTGCATCAAGCTACCACCGCACCAACCGCTGAAACCACCGCTGCTCCTCAGTCTTCAAAGGCCTCTCGTCACCAGAGGAAGAACAGTAATAACAGTAGCAAGAATTACGTTGTCACCACTGCTGCCTCGCTCCAATCAGTTCCAGCTCAACTACCGCAGCAACACCGCCAAGTAGTGGCCCCGGTTACCAACGCACCGCCAGCAAAGCGTGCGTATACTGGTCCTCACCCGGTTTGCCCTACTTGTACTTATCACCACCCAGTGGGAATCGCCTGCAGATACTGTGTGCATTACAACATGTACGGCCACTTCACCGCCAACTGCCGTACAGGTCCGCGTCAAGCTTCAGCTCCAGCTACTGCTCAACAAGCTCTACTTCCTGCTCCTCAAGGCCAACAAGCGGTCCTGCACCCGCGATCAATGCTAGAGCTTGCTTTACGTGTGGTGATCCCAACCACTTCGCAAACATGTGCTCGAACCGAGTTGTGAAACAAGAGCCACAACAGCAGCAGCCTCAGCAACAACAACAGCAAGCAGCTCGCGCCCGAACCTTCAACATCAATGTGCGCCAGGCTTAGGCTGACAACAACGTGGTCAATGGTACGTTCCTTGTGAATGGTATTTATGCTTCGTGTTTATTTGATACTGGAGCCGATAACTGTTTTGTATTGTTTGAATTCGAGAAGCTCCTTAATCGTAAGCGCGCCCATCTCCCCTCGACGTTCGATGTTGAAGTTGCCACCGGAAGAATCGTCATTGTCAATTCTGTTCTTCGTGATTGTACTCTCGAACTCAACAATCACGTCTTTCCTATCGACCTTATTCCGATGCAGCTCGGTAGTTTTGACATCATAGTAGGCATGGACTTTCTTCGCGAAAATCATGTCGAAGTTGTTTGCTTCGATAAGATGATATGATTCTCGCTCGCTAATGGTGATAAATTGTGTGTTTACGGTGAAGTCGCGTCGAAGAAACTCCAGCTCATATCATGTGTCCAAGCTAGCAAGTATCTCCGCAAGGAATACAGAGCTTTCTTGGATAACATTGTAGTAGCGGAGGAGGAAAAGAAAAGGAAGACTTTAGTGAAGGATGTTCCTGTTGTTCGTGAATTCCATAATGTGTTTCCTGATGATCTCCCCGGTTTACCACCAAGTCGTGATATCGACTTTCGCATCGACCTTGTTCCTGGAGCAAACCCTGTTGCTAAAGCGCCTTATCGTCTCGCTCCTTCCGAAATGCGCAAACTTTCGAGTTAGCTTCAGGAACTACTTGATAAAGGCTTCATTCGCCCTAGCACCTCTCCTTGGGGCGCACCAGTCCTTTTCGTCAAAAAGAAGGATGGGTCGTTCCGGATGTGCATCGACTATAGGGAGTTGAATAAGTTGACGATCAAGAATCGCTATCCCCTACCTCGCATCGATGATTTGTTCGACCAATTACAAGGTGCTACGTGTTTCTCCAAGATCGATCTACGCTCAGGCTATCACCAACTACGCATTCAAGAGGAGGATATATCCAAAACCGCTTTTCGCACTCGATATCGCCACTATGAGTTCGTTGTTATGCCCTTTGGTCTAACTAACGCACCCGCGGTTTTCTGGATCTGATGAATCGCGTGTGTAAGCCTTTTCTCGACCGCTTCGTCATCGTGTTCATCGATGATATCCTGATCTATTCCAAGTCGAAAACCGAACACGTGCAGCATCTACGTTTGGTTCTCGAGCTACTCCAGGGGAACCGCCTCTATGCCAAGTTCTCCAAGTGTGAATTTTGGCTAGAGGAGGTCCAATTCTTGGGTCACATTGTCAATAGACAAGGTATTCACGTCGACCCCGCGAAGATCGAAGCCGTTAAGAGTTGGGTTACACCTAAGAACCCGCCCGAAGTCCGTTCTTTTCTCGGGCTAGCGGGCTATTATCGCCGATTTATCGAAGGATTCTCTAAAATCGTTGTGCCGCTTACCTCTCTCACGCATAAAGACAAGCCTTTTGTTTGGGGAACTAAACAAGAGACTGCCTTTCAAACCCTCAAGCACATGCTCTGCAATGCTCCCGTTCTTGCTCTACCCGACGGAAACGATGACGTTATTGTCTATTGTGATGCCTCGAACCTTGGTCTTGGTTGTGCTCTCATGCAACGAGACACGGTTATTGCTTACGCATCTCATCAGCCCAAGATCCACGAGAAGAACTATATAACCCACGACCTCGAGCTAGGCGCAGTTGCTTTTGCGTCAAAGATTTGGCGACACTACCTATATGGTACCAAGTGTATGATCTTCACCGATCATAGGAGCCTACAACATATCTTTGACCAGAAGGAACTAAATATGCGTCAACGACGGTGGGTAGAACTTCTCAACGATTACGACTGTGAGATTTGTTATCATCCTGGCAAAGCAAATGTCATTGCCGACGCTTTAAGCCGACGAAGCTATTTGCATAGCGCTCGAAAGATTCAAGCCCAGTATGATCTCGAAACCCTTATCCGCGAAGCTCAACATGCCTGCTTTACCGAACGCACTTTGAAGAAGGAAAGGATTCTCAACGATGGAGCCCAGCTAGTGAATAAGTCGAATGGGATATTCCATTATCTGGACCGAGTTTGGATCCCTAAACGGACCGATTTACGACAGATTTTGATGGACGAAGCCCACAAGCCTCGGTATTCTATTCATCCCGGTGCCGAAAAGATGTATCAGGACCTTCGCTATAAGTACTGGTGGCCGGTCATGAAGAAAGATATCGCCCTCTATGTTTCGAAGTGCCTGACTTGCTCGAAAGTCAAGGCCGAGCACCAAAGACCCTCTGGCTTGCTCGTCCAACCCGAGATTCCCGTGTGGAAGTGGGAGAGTATAGCTATGGACTTCATAACGAAACTTCCGCGCACGCCATCAATTCATGACAGCATCTGGGTTGTTGTTGACCGTTTGACCAAATCTACTCATTTTCTACCGATACGAGAAGACTATAAGGTAGAAAAATTAGCCCGAATCTACACCAACGAGGTCATTTGTCGACATGGGACGCCTCGCGACATCATCTCTGACCACGATGGTCGGTTTACCTCGCGTCTTTGGGAAACGTTTCAATCTGCTCTCGGTACTACGCTTAATCTAAGTACCGCTTTCCACCCCCAAACCGATGGTCAGACTGAAAGAACGATTCGTACCCTTGAAGACATGCTCCGTTCGTGTGTCATAGATTTCGGTGGTAATTGGGACGCATACTTACCATTAGTTGAATTCTCGTACAATAACAGTTATCATTCCAGCATTCAAATGGCACCATTTGAGGCATTGTATGGGAGAAGATGTCGATCGCCTATTGTATGGCACGAGATCGGAGACTCACAATTAACCAGTCCTGAGCTATTGCAAGAAACGACTGACAAAATCCTCCAAATTCGAGACAATCTGCTGAAAGCTCGAAGTCGTCAGAAAAGTTACGCCGATAGACGACGCAAGCCCCTTAAATTTGACGTTGGCGACCATGTACTCCTAAAGGTATCACCTTGGAAGGGTGTGGTCAGATTCGGCAAGAAAGGAAAGCTCGCGCCTCGATATGTGGGACCCTTTAAGATTCTGGAAAGGATCGGAAAAGTGGCCTACAGACTCGAACTACCGGAGGAACTTAGCAACGTCCACCCGACTTTCCATATTTCGAACCTCAGAAAGTGTCTGGCTGAGCATGATTTACACGTTCCACTCGAGGATCTACAAGTGGAAGAAACATTACACTTCGTGGAAAAGCCTGTCGAGATAGCAGACCGACAAACTAAGCAGCTCAGGCGCTCACGCATTCCCATTGTGAAGGTTCGCTAGGAAGGCAAACGCGGTGCGGAGTTCACTTGGGAACTCGAAAGCGACATGAAGGCGAAGTACCTGCAGTTGTTTGTTACGGCTTCGGCCTAATTTCGGGACGAAATTCCCTCAACTAGGGGAGGCTGTAACACCCCGTGTTTCGAAAGTCAAAGTCAAAGTCAAGATTGAAGTCAAAAGAAGAAAATATTGCTAATTGCGATCTGTCACTTCTAGCTCAACTACTGCTCTGACTGCTTTGACTTGTAGATAATCTATTCATTTCATAGCATTAGTTGTATTATGTGGAGTACTTGTTAGTAATCGAGGTTTAGTCGACATTTATCGCTTGTTTTATCACTTATTCGCTTATCGCATCGCAATCGCACTCGCAGCCCAAACTATGCGTTCTGGATATTGTTTTATGTATGTTTGCTACTTATGTGTTACTTGTGCATGTTTATTTATGTTTATATGTTGTGGTGATTAATCGAAACGCAATCGCAACTCTATCGCAATAGAATCGCAAACGCTAAACGCAAGTTATTTATGATGATTGTATGTTAGATATAGTAGCTAGGTTATTTGTGTAACTAGTGGGTAAACTATCGCATCACTCATTCGAAACGCTTCGCAAAACCTAACGCACGGAACGAAAACACCGAAACTCAGTCGTCGGAGCCACACGATCGAGTGACTAATCGATCGGATGGTCAACCGATCGGATTGCCATCCGAACGGACAGCCATCCGATCGGTGACCCACTCGACCCATTGCACTTTCCTCTTTGGGAAACCCTATAAATACCCTCACTTATCACATCACTTGATGTGACAGCTCCTCTACTCGACCAGCTCGCTTCAGCCCTTCTTTCTCTCGATTTCTCGTGATTCTTGTAAGTTTTCAACCTAAATCTTGAACTTCTATGATCTATACACACTTCTTCATCATTTCCCCTTTTGAATCTCAACTTTTAACCGTGAAATCAATGGATTTGAGGTGTTCTAGGATGATGTCATCATGAAGTTCTTATGAACTTCATGTTTTGGCCTCATTCCACCAAGAACAACTTAGATCTGAAGGATTTCCACATGAATAAACAAAGATCTCGCATAGATCTGAACATATTCATGGTGAAAAGGATTGAGAGATGGTTACGAGTTAGACATGACCAACCGTCATGAGTCGTTAACTGATCGGGTTAGGGTGATTCCTGTTCAATCGGCTTACTTGGATCTGATGAGGGTTCTGTTGTCTAAAACGTCGTCATACCGTCTCGATCATACCGCAAAACTTAGCAAAAACACCAAGTTAACAACACGATCAGATCGCGGGACGGATTACCGTCCGATCGGATTGCCATCCGATCGGACTGCCATCCGATCGACCCGTAATCTGATCGGGTGACACTTGGGGTTTAGCACTTAAACAATTTTCAACAAGTTCAATGCATAGTCAGATCAAACAGATTGCTACCCGATCGGTAGACCATCCGATTGGATGACAACACTGCTGTGAACTTGTTCTCTGAGAAATACCTCACCAAACGGATCGTCACCCGATCGAACCGCCGTTCGATCGACCGACCTAAAGGGTAGAGATACTTCTCTGTTTTCAAAATACTACAACGAAAACTTTAAAAGGCAAACCATCATACGCAAACACATCCTCACCAGACAAGGTGTCAATCCGACCGAATGGCCATCCGATCGGATTGCGGTTCGACACTTGGTTCCTTTGCACCATTTTACATGCCGCTTATCGTTTATGCTATCGTTAACTGTTCAGGCTAATCTCTCCCAGCGCTCCCTTCAATCCAAGATAGTGCTTGCTTGTTAAACACAATCTTTGAGTATACTCGATCCCTTTTTGCTTTACGCACTTTTGAGTGTTACATAATTTACTTATTCTAAATCACAATCGTCACACAACGCAAACACAATTTATACGCTAACCGTTATTGCATGCTACGCGTTATTCGATGAATGCTTGTATGTTATGTTAACACAGTGATTGTTGCCTGAAACCTTAGCAATGATAGTACTATAGTTTGGACTCAGCACCTGTCGTGGACAGGTGTTGTTAAGGGCTTTACTTCACGTGTCCTAGTGGGGATATGTGTTGTGCATTCTACAACTCGCAGTCACGTCTGTGCATATTTATCTGTCGATAACCTACTTACCTTCACTTTATACATGTTACATGCTGGTTATGCGTAAACGATTTCGAACTCTATTATATCTATTAAACTTGTATGCTCACCTTTACACTATGTGTATTGACCTGTATTTTAACGTATGTGACAGGTGTTTGAATGCTTAGGATGCTGTGCTTACCTGCTTTAGTGGAATCAAGTAGGGAGGAGTCTAGAAACAAACCAAAAACAATTTAACTATTTTGAATCTGAGTTGTCGGAACATAACTATTTGTCTTTGAATTGTCTGTAATAATTATGCTACTTGTTATGTCATGGTATGGGACGTGATGCTTAAATAATTGGTAATCGTAGTTGTTATGGAAACTCCTTGACAATCTGTTTCGCTCAGTGCCGCGCCCCGATGTTTCTGCCATCGGTTGGGGTGTGACAGATTGGTATCAGAGCCATAACTATAGGGAATTAGGCAAGACTCGACCTAGTCCTGGACGATGTCTTAGACCGACCTAGTCTATAGGCTAAGTACCAACAGACCGACTTGCACATGCCCTGTAGGGGTTTCGCACGAGCATACCTGCTATTTCTCGCTATTCTCGCTGAGCACTACACTATCACTGCACTCTAATTTACGAGAATGAACGAGTAATTAGGTCGAGAATAAGTTTGAAAACCGCAAACTCTCGACTAAATTGCTTGTTCAACCCGCATTTTATCAATAAACAAGAGAATTTGCGTTAAAACAGGAGTGAAATCCGCACTTTAACGCATAATTACTTCTCTATTTTCTTATCAAACAGGAATAAGTTGTTAAGTCAGGGGTGAAACCCGAACCTTGACGACTCGTTCCGTGTCTTATTCTGGTTTTACCAAACTCTCACCAAAGACTCGGCGGACTTCAACGACTTGAAGTCACACTGTAACTGGAAGGATGCGTGCTGATCGCCCGAAATCGAAGCGAGAGCATAGTCCCGAAGGCCAAAGAGTGTACCAAAAGTCCTTGAGAATAGTCGAATCACTTTGGGTAGTCGACGTCTATCACGCCTTAGACAATCTATTTTCGATTTCAAGCTCGCAATCGCCGATTTTATGTGTTTCAATTCTGAACCCGCAACTGCTGACTCTGATATTTGTCGCTTTTATGGGAACTTTTGTGTGTTTTATGTGGTTTTATGTGTCTATTTGTTAGCGTGTTGAGATACTGGTTTTGATCTAACGCTTCTTGCTCCGCTTATCGCACACAACACACCACACAATGCTAACAAATCGTTACTGCCAATGGAAAATCGCATGCTATACTACTCACTATGCTACTCGCTGTGTACCCGTAATCGCTATACTTATGGAAACTCCTGGACAATCTGTTTCGCTCAGTGTCACGCCCCGATGTTTCCGTCATCGGTTGGGGTGTGACAGACGCGGCGCCCCATCTGATATGTCCAAGTTTGTTTTGTTACAATAAGGCCCCTGAACTTTGATTCCCTTATCAATTTATGCAATAACTTTGCATTTTAACATGTTTTCAAGTATGGAAAGCGTATGTTCGTATAATTTGTGTGTTGAGAATGTATGAATTATGTTCCGAGTGTACAATTAGTATTAGATTGCAAATAAACACGTAATTAATGATTGGTTGTATGTAAAACACGTATGTATAAAGTACGATATTTATTACGATCAAAGTCTCGGATTACAAAGTTAGGAATGTATACGAATATAAGTTTCTAAAAATAGAAGTACGACTACACTTTCTGAATAAGGAAAGTACAGAAATGCAAAGCGTTACACTACGTGTCTGTATGGTTGTCGTCTGCTTGAATTCCAACTCCTCTTATACGTTCCTAACCCGATCTGGTTCTACGTTTTACATGTGCTTCTTCTAAAAGTACCAAATTCATAAGAGTTTATAATGAATTGATGTTTTGGTGGATGAGAGTGGGAGAGGTGGATACCCTCACATGTTTGTGTAGCTTGATGAACTTCTTTTCATGAAGGTTCATGATCACAACAACAAATGGTGGGAAACCTCTTTGGGAAGAAGGTGGATGATGATACGTAGGCCTATATATGGGAAGCATCCAATGTTGTAACAACGGACCACCATAATAATAGAATACTGTATATTCATATCTTTTTGAGTGATATTGTTGAATTGGCAAAGAAAATTCAATATTAGCCATATCATGAGGGCTTACTAACCTATGGGATTGTATATGTAGTTAATTAATGAGTATGCAGTGAATACCAAAGGAATTGATAAGGGGTATTTGTAAGGCATCCATCATAAGTTGTGTGTTCTTTAGTTATTCAACTCTATTAGACTTCATCACTTGAACACAAAGTGATATGTTGCGTCTTAATTAAGGTGTGAAGATTCTGAGCTCGACTTAGACCTGATCAGGTCTGTCTAGTAATAAGACCTCAACAGCTACGGTATGCAACGTAAACATGTCTAAATCGCTCTTAACACCTAATTACATAAGCACTTTGCCTTTCTTTTTTTTGTTCTTGTAGTCATCATTAGATGCCAAGTCATGATTTGGGTAAGTTTACTGTAAAAATTGTAAAGTCAAGTCATGGTTCATGATGTCCAAATATGAACATGTTAGGTTGCATTCATTATTACAAGAATACATTAAATTTCTAATATTTCTACAAATAAATCACACTTGGGTAAGTCAATGGCACCTCTAGGTAAAAAGTTACAATAATAAAGATACAAGACACATATATAAACATGGAAAATTTTTACATTCATATATATTTCAAGAGAATTTTGCTTGCAAGTCAAAAGAATAGTAACAAACATATAAATTAATAAACTTGTAGAGGTTGATATCATTAAAGTAAGGAGTGTTATGGTGGTTGGCCCAGTGTTCCTTCAGAATTTAATTGCTTTATCATCAAACTATACCATCCAACCACACAAAATTTGACAGATGAGAGAAAAAAAATCTAAAGAGAATAGTTTTGAAATAATAATTCATAAAAAAAAAAAATTAAATGGAAGAAAACAAAAGAGGACCCCCCTCCCACAACCTAACCCTGTGTCATTCATCATCATCACAGCATCATCTTCTTCGTCCCCCTTCTCCATTATTATTATAACTCATAAATATTAATAACTTATATTAAGATGGTGAGATAGATTAATGAGATAATAAACAAATAATTAGAAAAAGTAAGTAGTTTGGGTTGTAGAAGGTGACATTTCCTCGTTTTTCAGTTGTGAGTATCTACTGACACATATAACTTTCATATAAGCAACCCATTTGTTGTTTGTTTAATCACACATCCACATCTCTCTCTCTCTCTCTCTCTCTCTCTCTCTCTCTCTCTCTCTCTAAAAAGTTATCTTTGTTTAGTTCATCATCAAAGCTGCTGCATCAAATCATTTGAAAAGGAAGGTCAAATCAACCACACCCCCAACACACACACACACCCTCACACCTTCCCTATTTCATCCATTCGCAGGTACACACCCCCTCCATTATATATATATATACATATATAGAGAGAGAAACACTAAGATCGAATGATTTAAAGATTTCTTCATGTTGTCACTTGTCAGCATGAAGAAAATGTTTTGAGTTATATATGATTGGTAACAAAGAAATAATATGTGTGTCAGTGTGTATATATCTTTCTCTCTCTCTCTCTCTAACTTCTATATTTTAAAAGGGTTAGAGAGAGAAGCATGTTGTTGAACTTTTCTTTGATGTGATTTTCAGATATTGATGCTGATGATGGTGATGATGATGATGTTGATATAGATACAACAAATATATATATAGATATGGCAAGTTACTACAATGGAAATTCAGAAATACAAGGTGGTGATGGGTTGCAGACACTTGTTTTGATGAATCCTGGTGGTGGTGGTGGTGGTTATGTTAGTTATTCTGACGGCCAACAACCACAGCCACAGTCTTCGGGGAATTTCATGTTTTTAAATCATAACCACCACGCGTCTCTACCCCACGCGCCACCACCAACCACCCAACAATTCGTCGGCATCCCCTTGTCATCACAACCGCCGGTTTCTATTCACACCCAACATGACATCTCCGGCTTGCACGCCTTCATGCCACGTGTACACTACAACATATACAACCCGGTGGAGATGACGGCGCCGCCGCCGCATGACGTCACCAGATTCCAGCAAGGGCTGTCGTTGTCACTCTCATCTCAGCAATCCGGGTTCGGGTCTCAGCCTACCGGAGTACCCACGGTTTCTCCGACGGATGAAAGCCGAGCTCCTGGCGGCGGTGGTGGTGGATCGACTCCGTCGGCATCCGGGGTTTCGAATGGTGTGAGTAGTATGCAAAGTGTGTTGTTGAACTCCAAGTACTTGAATGCTACACATGAGTTGCTTGAAGAAGTGGTAAATGTGAGTAAAAGTGTGTTTAACAATTCGGATGAGTTTACGAAGAATCTTAAGATGACGGCTAGTGGCGACGATGGATCTCCGCCCACCAACGCTAGGAGCGGCGAAGAAACCAGTAGCAAACGCGGTGATGGTCCCGAGCTTACTACGGTAGAAAGACAAGAAATTCAAATGAAGAAAGCAAAGCTTGTAAACATGCTAGATGAGGTAATTATTTGCTATGTCACGGATATTAGTTAAGGTTTATTGTAATTATCTAGACGAAAGATTATTTCAAAAGACACTAATCAAATTATATCTCATAATCATAAGACAGATAATTACAGTAAACCTTAACTAATAAATCCTCTTACTTAATTTTCTTCCAATAAAAAAACAAATTTAAACATTTTTTGTTCAAAACTTTGGTGAATTTGAACGTTGAGTATTAGTTAGGGTTTATTGTAATTATCTGAACACCGAATATATAATCACAAAAAAGACCAATTAAATTATAACAAAATCTTAACTAATATATCCTCTTACTCTATTCTTTTTAAAAAAAAAACAAGTTTAACATTTTGTGTTCAAATTTTGGGGACTTTGAAGGTGGAACAGAGGTACCGACAGTACAACAACCAGATGCAAGTTGTGATCTCATGGTTCGAACAAGCAGCCGGAATTGGGTCTGCGAAAACCTACACATCACTGGCACTTCAGACGATTTCAAAGCAATTTCGGTGCCTAAAAGACGCGATTATGGGGCAGATCAAGGCCGCGAGCCGGAGCTTAGGAGAGGAAGACAATGTTGGTGGTGCTGGAAAGAGTTCCGGAGGTGGTTCACGGCTGAAATTTGTCGATAATCAGCTCCGGCAACAGCGGGCTTTACAGCAATTAGGAATGATCCAACACAATGCTTGGAGACCCCAAAGAGGATTGCCGGAACGCTCTGTTTCGGTTCTTCGTGCTTGGCTGTTTGAACACTTTCTCCATCCGTAAGAATTATAATAAGTTACAAATTGTCTTGGTTGTGTTCTTCTATTGGTTTCTGATGGGTTTTGTAAATCATTTGCAGTTATCCAAAAGATTCAGATAAGCATATGCTAGCAAAACAAACTGGACTTACTAGAAGTCAGGTATATTCAAATTAATCTGATTGTTTAAGTTTTCGAACCATTCCTGAGGGTGGGCGGGGACGAACACAGGGGCCCGATATTTCAAAGGGCACGTTATTTAAAAAAAAACGATATGCATATGTAAAAAAATTAATAGAGTATACCTATACAAACACCAACATAGAGGCCCAATTACGAAATTATTTTTATGGTTTAGATTAGTTATTAGTCCACTGCATTAGGTTTAGACCTTTAGTAAGCTTAATACCCAATTTCGTTAGTTTTTTTCAAGCTGGGACAGGGTACACGAATTCTGAGGGTCGGCCCTCTTAAACACCCATGTATGAGACCATAAACATTTGATGATATGCTTCATATATGCAGGTTTCAAACTGGTTTATAAATGCTAGAGTTCGGCTATGGAAGCCAATGGTAGAAGAGATGTACTTGGAAGAATGCAAGGAACATGAACAGAACAGATCAGAAGAAAACAAAGTAAGCAAAAGCGAACAAAGCGACGATAATCCATCATCGTCAAAACACGGGAAAAGCCTGTCACCAGAGAGTTCAAAACGAGGATTTAACCAGCCTCCGCCACCCCAAATGACGGTTTCCACCACCGTCTCCACCTCGCCCACCGCCAACAGAATCAACTTCCAAAATGCATCCGGTTTCACACTCGTTAACTCGTCACAAATGGAAGGAATCGCGCAATTCAGCCCTAAAAAACCACGAAACAACGAAAGACAACAACTGCAACAGCAACAGCAGCAGCAACAACAACAGTCAGAGGTAGGTTTTACCATATTGGGAAACCCAACAGATTTCATGGGGGGTTTAGGAGGTTACCCAATAGGCGAAATAGGGAGGTTTACGACTGAGCAGTTTCAACCACCGTATTCTAGCAACACTGTTTCTTTAACTCTCGGTCTTCCAGACTGCGATAACTTATCAATGTCAAGAGCTCACCAGAGTTTCCTCCCGAACCAAAACATTCAAGAATCTAACGAATTCGAAGCGATGAATCAAGCGTCTTCTTCACACTCAACAGCCATGTATGAGACCATGAACATTCAGAACCAGAAAAGGTTTGCAGCTCAGCCATTGCCTGACTTTGTTGCTTAATTAATTAGCATGGCTAATTGGATCAATCATTTATGATTGTGATAAAGAAGAAGAAATGTTATTTAGAACATGCATGCAGGTCTCTATATACTTTGAAGAACAAGACCATTGAAGTTCTTTATAGATATAGAATAGGGTTTATAGATTATATGATGAGAATGATGTATATTAATTTTGTACCAGGAGATGGATAGAATGGATTGGTATATTGTATTTATCATGTATGTATTTAAAACTAGGTATATCTTTGGATGGGTATACAAAATCAATATTTATAATTAACAATAAATCTTATATTTACGTTTTATATATGTCAAATATGTTAAATAAAAAAATATTTAGCATATAAAAGTGTGTACGTCTCCATGATGGTTTATCGCGTACTAAAGAGTTGCCTCTTTTAAATAAACATGTTTTTTACTCAGTGCAATATAAAAGTGTTAAAGCAGCTATCATGGTTTATCGCGTACTAAAGAATAACTACTACTTTTAACCAAACATGTTTTTTTTACTAATGAGATTTAAAAGTGTTTACGCATCCATTATTGTTTATCGCGTACTAAGAAATGACCCCATTAACCAAACATGTTTTAGCTTGTTATTATGTTTGTTGTCAACGCAATCTAAGCTACTATGTATTCACTTGTATCAGGGAACGTCTCGTTTTCAATTTAAACATGTTTTATCAGGTTGGATAACTCGAAAATCTTGCAATATGGTATAGATGATGAAAAACCACTGCAAAACACACCTTACTAGTTAACACCCCAAAATTAAAATTTAGTATTTGCTTTGATTGGAATATGTGATCATATTAAGGTTTTCTAAAACTCATCACATATCAAAGATTTACTAAAACACATCACATATCAAAAGGTGATTTCTATGTGTATTACATATTATCATAAGTAACTAAGTGGTTAGCAGTAACGCCACTTTTTAGAAACTCGTTTGGAATGGTATTACATCACAAAAGCATTGTTTGAATATAAATACTTAATTAAAATATCCTCAAACTCACTGCGCAACGGATTTAAAATCTTGATAACTTAGAGCCCATAAGTAATTGTGATTTTACAAAAACGTAACTTATCAGTTGTGGGTTACAATACTTGTATAATCATAGAATAAGAATGCCCAAAGTTCAAATGCAATATGGTTGACGGATTGATATTGAATACATTGGGACTTATACGGAAATTATAAATAAAAACACCTTTGAGAAAAGTTCATAACATTTACCAACGTTTTTTTGAAAAGAAACGTTCTTTAAAAAGTTTACTAGGTTAGAACCCCGTGTATTACACGGGTTTAATAAATGTAATTTTATATACTACATAAAAAATAATATATTTTTAAAAACCTCATTTATTACCCGTGTTGAGTAAATATAATTTTATATATTAAATAATAAAATATTATATCTGTAAGAAACTCGTGTACTGTGCATGTGTGCAGATTGAATAAAAGTAATTTTATATACTAAACAATAAAAAGTTATATTTAAAAAAAAACCCTGTGTATTCAAGGGTGGAAGAAATGTAATTTTACATACTAAATAATAAAAAAAGTTATATTTAAAAAAAACTCTGTGTATTGTACGGGTTGAATAAATTTAATTTTATATAACAAATAATAAAAAAATGATATATCTTTAAAAATCTTGTGTATTACACGGGTTTATCTATTGTTAAAAAAATCTTTCTAAATCAAAATGGATTTTTTATTATTTTTTAAATTAGGTTAATACTATTTAAAATTTTTGGGTTGATTAATAAGTTATTTAATATAATTTCTCATACTTAATAATAATAACATTAAGAATAAATAATTCATTCATGATTTTATTATTATTACCTCTGTGGTAAATGTATTATTATTAATATGTAGTTCTAACATCAATATGTTACATTAATAAAACTACTTGTTAAAAAAAATATTTCTAAATCAAAATGGATTTTTTATTATTTTTTAAATTAGGTTAATACTATTTAAAATTTTTGGGTTGATTAATAAGTTATTTAATATATTTTCTCATAGTTAACAATAATAACATTAACAATAAATAATTCATTCATGATTTTATTATTATTACCTCTGTGGTAAATGTATTATTATTAATATGTAGTTCTAATATCAGGATGTTACACAAATAAAACTACATAAAAGATAATTGGCTTATAACCTAACGCTATCATGAAGTGTGATAAATGTGTTCTCATAAATTATCTACCAAACCACATAAAATACTTTTATTAATGTTGTTGTTGTTGTTGGTATTATTATCATTTTGCATCATATATTATAATTTGCATCATATGTTAACTATATTTATTTTTCTCAACTCGTGTATAAGAAAGAGTACGCAAGGTAAAAAGAAAGGATAATATGTTTTGTTTGTATATGGATCTGGATTTTTGGGTATTGATATTGAATACGAAAAGAAAGATTTTAATCTATGAATATTTTAAAGTGTACCCAAAAGTTGATGGTTTAATTATCTATACTTGCTCATTAGTATGAATTTTTGGTATAGGTTATTGATTATTAGTAAGAAATAATTTTTGTTATTAAATTAATATTTCTCATAACTAAAGATAATCATTATATTAATTTTAATTTGAAAATAAAATTTGGATAAATGAGTACGATTTGAAGTTAAGTTATATTAATTTAATTAATATTTAATAATTTAAATTAAATAATAATTATCTATAATTAAAGATGGTCTAGAATAATGACAAGTGTCCTAATGTTGGTTTCTTTTATCATATAGTATAGAAGATTAGGGGGGATATATATTATCTATATTAATCGCAAGTCTTGATGAATAGTAACAAATAAATATTTTAATTTAATTATTATCTATACTATAATTATCATTTTATTATTATATTAGTTATTATTGTTATAAACAAGATCATTTTGTATATGATATATACATTTAATATGTTTTTTGTTTTACTAATTTGATTTTATACTTGCGTTTATTCTCTTTAAAAACTAAATAAGTAGCTATGTTTGACTGCTTTTCTTGATGTTCCTGTGTAAATTTTATTAAAAATTGGGTTATGTTCGAACTTCGAAATAGAGTCTATATATTGTATCGTAGGCTATATCAAATGTCGGTGTTATAGCAGTTGATGTCACGAAACCGATACGACGATACCGATTGAACAACGACCATACCAACTGTGTTTAAGATTTCTTTTTCACGTTGCTCGCGTAAAAACTTTGTTGAAAAAAGAGTTTATTTTTCAAAATATTACCATGACGAATTGAGTTGATATCAAAATCTATACCAATATAATTATTATCAAAACTGACACCGGTATTCATTTTTCATGGTTTTCAATGTAAAATTCAAATTTTTGGACATATCATAAGTTTAAACCAAGTGCCAGTATCATGCCAGTACTATAACGAATCGAACCGATATCGACCGAATTCCCTATCATAATGAACCAAAGGGATACCAACCGAATTCCCGCCGCATAGCGCGGGGAAAGTCACCTAGTACATATTATTACAAGCTCTTGATGAACAGTAGCTAAGAAAAATAAATAATTATTTTAGAGTTCTTAGTGGTGTCTTTGTTCTTTATCTTTAATTTTTTTTTTAAATATCAATTGTTCAATTCTTTAAATATATTTTTTTTAACTAAATATGTTTATTTTAGTTCAGTTATAATGTGCTGGTTCAATTAAAAGATATTTCATTCAATTATAATCTTTTGATTCAGTTAAAAGTTAGACGTATAATTGATTGTTTTTCATGTTGTGACGAGTCGATCCGGCATCATACGAACAACATAGATACAGTTATTCCTTTTTTTTCTTTTCTTGATGCTTCTACGGGGTTCGTGACGAACCAATTCGATTTTAAACGAATAACATCGGTAAAAGACATTGCTGGTTTTTACTATCATAAGCGGTATAAGCTTAGTCGAAGATAAAGTTGTATTTGTCCATGTATTCATTTTTTGTTTCTCCCGATTGCTATATCGGATGTCTGTCAGTTTCGTAATGAACCTAACTGATACCTAAAGAAAAACGCCGCAAAGCGCGGGAAACCCCACTATATATATATATATATATATATATATATATATATATATATATATATATATATATATATATATATATATATGGTAGGGATAGTGTACATTAATTCAGAAGAAGCGTGAGAAGTGTATTATAACACTATATATAGCACTATATAATACCATATAAACACCGTATAACACCATGTAACACTATATGACACTATATAACAATATATAACACTATACATCTATAATAGACATGTAGTGTTATTTTTATTATATAGTGTTACATAGTGTTATATGGTGTTACATATTGTTATATGGTGTTTATATGGTGTTATATAGTGTTATATATAGTGGTATAATACACTTCTCATACTTCTGGATTAATGTACAGGATCCTCTACATATATATATATATATATATATATATATATATATATATAGAGAGAGAGAGAAACGGGTTCGGGAGAAAACGTTCAAAAGTGTGAGAACGGTGAGAACGCATCCTGGACCAACACGTGTCCTGCGTCATAGAGAAGGGCGGAGGGGCTTTTTTGTCTTTTCATTCTTCTTTTATTTTCACAACGCGATATAATATTTTCTGGCGTCTAAGTTTTTTTTTGGCGTTAATTGTATTTATTAAAATTTTTGGCGTTGAATTAATTATTTTTGTGTCACATATATATTTTTTTGGCGTTATATCGTTTTCTTGTTAATTTTTTTTTTTTTGCGTTTGTGGCGTTTTGTATAATAATTCACTAAGAGTTATTAATATTTGCATAAGATTAAAATAAGACCAATTTTTCTTTTGCCGTTTAGTGAATTTTTTGGCGTTTTAATACCCTTTACAAGGTGCTTTGCCAGGAGTTGTTTTCCCAGTTTTCATTCTACTAGCGTTTTAGTGTTTGTAGTTCTTGGCGTTTTATATCATAATGTATTTTATTTATAGAGAATTAGATAACAAAACAACATATAACTTGATATCAATACAATATAAAATGAAAACAAAAATAATAAAAAATGGTAATATAATTTTTCTTTCCAATCTTCAATGTCATCAGACTCTTCTTTCTTGAATTTGCTTTTGGCGTTTTGAACATTTTTTGAATAATTTATCTAGATGCCAACTTTCCTTCATAAACCACGTCTTTTTCAGAAGAAGCTGCTTAGTGGCATCCTGTTTTTTGGTGTGATATTCTTGTTTGGTGGCATGTCATTAAAGATCAACTCTTGCTTGATGCTATTTGTAATAATGGAGTCCAAAATAGCATTTTACACTTGTGTTGATCCCTTTATTCCATGCATTTAATCATCAAGAACAAAGCTCACATGATGGCATATCACTGTCATCAGTCTCTTTTTTCTTGAATATTTGTCCATCTCATTTAGCAAAATATTATTGAGTTAACCCCCTCAGAAAAAAGGATCCATTTCAGTGAAAGCTTTGCCATCTGTGGCGTTTTAAAGGGAGTGGTTTTAGAGGATATGGCGTTTTTTGTGTTTTCTGGGTGTGATTAATTTCATTGTGTATAGTCCCCTTTGTTATAGGAGTTTTTTGGCGCGTAGTTTAGGCGGGACTTTTTATTGTAATAAATGATAGTAATAAAGTAACTGTCTTTTCAGTTACTGTTTTTGTATTTACTGTGTTGATCAGATTTTATCAGTTTTATAGGTTATAGACGTCCCATCTTCTAACTTTGGCGTTTTTTTAAATGGCGTTATGCAGACCAACATGACAAAATACAATAATGGAGTAAATAAAATATTAAGCAGGAAAAATATTTTGTGTTATTTTTGACGTTTTGTTAGGGTTAACCATTTTTAGTATTTTTTGGCGTTTTGCTAATAAAGATAGAAATACATCATTTAATTATCTTAAAAAAACAAGAAGATTAAATAGGAGAAAAAAAGAGAGGAAAAAAAAATTAAAATCCTTCGTTAGAAGGTACTTTATCCGAATAGTATCCATTACTTGCGTCATCTTCTTCCTCCTCGGAGTCTTCATCTTGATCTTCATCCATGTCATCACATTCACCTTCATCAGTTTCTTGTTCCTGAAGATTCTGAAGCCTCCACCTGAACATGTCTTGCATTAACTCCAATTTTGAGTCCATTTATGTGTTGGTACAAGTGGCGTTACGCAATTCTTCCATGAAATCAAGAAGCTGCTTTGTCATGATGTTCTCTAGCCAATAGATTTCCTGCTCTCCGCTATCGTATGTAACCGTCACCATGTTTGTTTCAACATCAAAACACTATGATGTCATGACAGGGTCTGGCTTCACATCTCCTTTGATTGGTCCAAATTTGCTGGTTAATGCTTTCATAAGCATATGTGTTTCATGGCATTCGTTGTCTAGAGCGATGCCAATGGATAAGATTCGCCTCTGTATCTCTTATTCCATCTTCAGAATTGCCCTGACTGTCTTAACATACACCCTCCTTCTGTTGTCAAAATGGATGACGTATCTCCTGATTCCCAGAGTGTATCTCAACGAAACGATTGTTGCCATTTTTTGCGTTTTGATTAAGTTGGCGTTTTTGGTTAACGATGTTTTTTTTTTGCAGAAAATGGATAGATTGAAGTGATTATGGAAGTTATGTTTTACCTTTGTTTATATAATGATGTTTTTGGCGCGTAATTTATGAGTGAATTTCTTCTAATAAATGTTAATAACTGAAATTCAATTATTGTGTTGTTTCATCTTCCTGTAATATTCAATGCGTTTTATTACTAATTTTTGGCGTTTTGTTTTTAATGGCGTTTTTTTTTGTATGGCGTTTTATCATTTGATGGCGTTTTGAATATGAGCGGTAAAAGACCCTTTTACCCTTAATGAAGCGCGTCCCACATAATAAAATTGATCTTATTTACGAAAACGCCACCGCGCAATCTAATCCATGGATTGTTTTGATCGGACGATCCATAAGCCTTCTCACCGTTCTCACACTTTTCACTGTTTTCTCTAAATCCTGACCCTATATATATATATATAGGGGACCGCTAAAATGAGAACCACCTCCAGTTGTAAGAACCGTGAGAACTACACCGTACGGGGCGAGGTGGACCAAATTTTTTTTCCATAAACGTAGATGCATGTATTATAAACACATTTGTAAAAAAAAATCAAAAAAAAAATGTCGGGTGTGTAGTTTTGAGCACCCCAAGTTTGTGTTTACGGGTACCGTAAATTTTATTTAAAATTTACGGTACCCGTAAATACAAACTTGTGGTGTTCAAAACTACAAACACGTCATTTTTTTTTTGAATTTTTTTTTTACAAATGTGTTTATAATACAAGCATCTATGTTTATGAGAAAAGCTTTTGAACCAACTCGCCCCGGATCAAAAAGTTCTCACGGTTCTTACAACTGGAGGTGGTTCTCATTTTAGCGGTCTCATATATATATATATATATATATATATATATATATATATATATATATATATATATAGGGAGCCGCTAAAATAGAAACCACCTCCAGTTGTAAGAACCGCGAGAACCACTCTCAACCAATCAGGAAAAGGGGTAATTTGGTCATTTACTCTTAAATGTCTAATCTATTCTCTCTCTCTATTTATTGTCACTAACATTTATCATTTAATCTATTCTCTCTCATCTCACACTACTCTCTCCTCTCTCATCTCCATTCAAGATCTTGTGTTAAATGGGTGGTTTTGGCCGATGACACCCCTGTTCTCCGATGATGATGGTGTTTCCGGCGACAACCACCAGCCAAACACTCCCCCCCCCCCGTCTCTACAGTAATCGCCACCACACTCCATCTTCATTAATGAAATCACCGTCTCTGCCACCACAAGTGCTCCTCCGCCGCCGCAACCGCCACAACACTCCATCCCGACAGATCTGTTGAATCAGAGGTGGTGGGTGCTCGATGACGGTGGTGCAGCGCTGCCGTGAGCGGTGGTGGTGGTTCGATGGCTGGGTGGTGGGCCGGCGGCAGTGCCGCCGTGACCGGCGGAGGTCCCGGTCTCCTCCTGTGTTGTTGATTTCTCTGGTATGTTCTTGATGTTTGTTTTGATTTTGGTATGTTGGGGATTTTCATATTTTGGCCTGTGTTCTTGATGTTTGTTTTGATTTTTGGTATGTTCTTGATATTTTTTGATTTGGTTTGAATGATGCTACTGTTCCTTCTGGTTGAAACATGTTCCTGTTCCTTTTGGTTTGAATGATCTGGTTTGAAACATGTTCATGTTCCTTCTGGTTTGAATGATCTGGTTTGAATCTGATGGTGGTATGTTGGGGGTTTGATTTGGGTGTTCTACTGTTCTTGAATCTGATGGTGGTATGTTGGGGGTTTAATCTTGAATCTGATATGTGGGTTGAATGATGTTCATGTTCCTTGTGGGTTTGAATCTGGGTTTAAATCGGCTGTGAATGTTGAATCTGGGTTTTTGAATCGGCTGTGAATGTTGAATCTGGTTTTTGAATCTGGTTTTGAATGTTGAATCTGGGTTTGAACCTGGGTTTGAATCTGGGTTTAAATCTGGGTTTTTAATTCTGTTGAATCTGGGTTGATTTCTGTGGAAACTGTTTGAATATGTTTGAATGATGTTCTTGGTCCTTTTTGAATGTTTAAATCGGTTGAATATGGTGCCTTTATTTGAATCAGCTGTGATGATGAAAAAAAAACGTTGATTTTGATGACGATGGCGCGGCAAAGACGGCGGAGGGTAGGTTTTTTGAACCTGCAACCCCATTTTGCAGCCTTTTTTATTATCGGAAAATCTAAGCCAAACCCCTTTTTTTGAGATACGCTTTGTTTTGATGTTGTTGGCTTTTTATATTATTTTCCCTAGTCGATGACGATAACAATCTATCTGAGACACCTACCGAGTTTGCGTTTTCTGGGTGCGTTCGTATTGCGTAAAAAAGTTTTTGTAAAAAAAAAAATTGTTAAACCGTAAACTTTTTAACGTAAAACGTAAAAAGTTTAACGTAAAACGTAAAAACGTAAACTTTTTTAACGTAAAAACGTAAAACGTAAAAAGTTTTACGAAAAACGTAAAAAGTTTTTTGTAAAGCGTAAAAAGTTTTAGGTAAAACGTAAATTTTTTTTAGTAAAACGTAAAGAGTTTTACGTAAAACGTAAAAAAACGTTAACGTAAAAAACCGGCGCGTAAAACGTAAAAAACCGGCGCGTAAATCGTAAAAACGTAAAAAACCGGCTCGTAAAACGTAAAAAACCGGCGCGTAAAACGTAAGGCGTAAAACTTTTTACGTAAAATTTAAAACTTTTTACGTAAAAACGTAAAACGTAAAATATAAAAACATAAAACGTAAAAAGTTTTACGTAAAACATAAAAACGTAAAACGTGAAAATTTTAACGTAAAACGTAAAAAACCGACGCGTAAAACGTAGCAAAAACGTTAACGTAAGAAACCGGCGCGTAAAACGTAAAAACGGCGCGTTGAAAAAAACGACGTGTGAAAAAGTCGGGCGTAAGACGGGTCGTAAAACGGCGTGAAAAACGGAGCGTAAAAAAAACTTATTTTAGAAAAAAAAAACTGATTTTAGAAAAAAAAAACTGATTTTAGAAAAAAAAAATTGATGTTTGTTTAATATAAAAAAATGATTTAAGAAAAAAAAACATTTAATGCAATAAGGACAAAAATGTATTAAAAAACAATAAAGCTAATAAGACAAAAAACAAAATTACTTAAATACCCTTTTTGATTAAAATATTAAAGACATAATAAGATAAAAAACTTTTAATATTAACTACTTTTAATCTCATCCATCCATCTAGTTGATATAAGGGCCAAAAAGTGGTTCCCATGGTTCTTATAACTAGAGATGGTTTTCATTTTAGCGATCCCCTATATATATATATATAGGGGAAAGATATTTAGAAAACCCACTTGGGGCGAGAAACTCAAAGCTCCGGATTTTTTTTTTAAATTTACACATGTTATATACATGCTTTTAAGGGTTTTTGGGCAAAAAAAAAAAGCAAAAAACTTGTTTTTGGGGTAACATATGTCAGACGAATGTAACATATGTTACACCAAGACTTGTTTATTTTTTTTTAAATATTCACTCGGCGCTTTTTTGATTTTTTTTTTTTTGCCCAAAACCCTTAAAAACATGTATATTACATGTGTAAATTTTTCAAAAAAAAAAAGTCGGGAAGTTAGAGTTTCCCCAAGTTTTCTCAATTATAAGGGTTTTTATTAGATACTTCCATTATACATATATATATATAGGGAGAAGATCATGCGAGAACCACCTCTTATTGCGAGAACCGCGAGACCCAATGTGAACACAACAAAAAATGCCTAAAAATAGCTAAAAATCACACATTTTTTTTTTAATATTTTTTATATAAAAATCGCTACTTTTCGAAGCAAAAAAAAATTAAAAAAATTTTTGGCCACTAAAAGTAGTGAGTTGAGCATAAAAAATATTTAAAAAAAAATTTAAGATTTTTTTTAGGTTTTTTGGGGGTTTAGTTTTTAGCATTTTAGGTTGGGGGGGGGGGGGTTTAGGTTTTTTTTGGGGGGGGGGGGGGGTTAGTTTTTTTGGGGGTTTTAGTTTTTAGCATTTAGCTTGGGGGGGTTAGGTTTTTTTTTTTGGGGGGGGGGGGGGGGTTAGGTTTTTTTTAGCTATTTTAGGTTGTGTTCACATTGGTTCTCGCGGTTCTCGCAATAAGGGTGGTTCTCGCATAAACTCCTCCCTATATATATATATATATATATATACTTTTCATGAACAGTAAATTAAAATTTTTGAATATTTGTCTTTTTATTTTTTAGTAATAATTTATTTAGTATTCATTTGATTTTTTAAAATAAACAGTTATTGACAATTCTTATGCTTTTGTTTTTTTTTATTATTAGAGGTATTTTATTTAGCATTCAATTTGATTTTTTTTATATAATTGATAATTCTCATGTATTTGTTATTCTTATTATTAATGGTATTTTATTTAGCATTCAATTTAATTTTTTAGTAACAACTAACGTATTAAAAAAAATCAAAATTTGCATCTATTTGCTCGCGCCCTGTAATGGTACGTTACTGCGGGCATTGAATCATTATAGGGTTGTTACTGTATGATTCATACATTCGACATAGAAATTAGCACGTGTTTTACATCGACCGAAAATGATTAAATCGAACACCGATACCGACACTGATATTTTTTGAGCGGTATTGATCGGTTCATGTTGTTATGGTACTGGTGCTGATATTTATTTGCCGCCACGGAGAACGTTGTATAAATGAAACATTTTAAAATCGAAAACTATAAAAATGGATAAAAGTATCGGTACCGATGTTGTTTGGTACGGTATGCAAGCGATACGTTGTCAGATTATGTTAGCACGTTGTAGGACCGTAAACGACTCCCGTACGATTGCGTAATGACACGTGTGATGTGCGGAATCCGTACACGTGCGTGGACCGAACACAAGAACGTATATAATCTGTGATTCTATAGAATATATGAAAAGATACAAGCACCTTGAATCACCTTGCTACTCTCTCTCTCTAAGCTCCAAGCTCCAAAATAGTAAATGTGGCAAAAGTTACAAATGAAGACATAAGCCTCCTATTTATAGGCAATGCTTCTAAGCTAAGTTCAAAGTAATTACAATAATGCCACCTTGTCTTTCTACTATGTTTTTCACTATAAAACTATGTTTTCTTCTAATTTCTGTTACGAACTGGATTGACGGAGGCGATAGACATTCCTACACTCATAGACCCCCATTAGATATTGTCGCAGTCAATCTTGTAGCATCTTGTCTTTTCTCTCTCTCTCTCTGAGTCCTTTTGAAGGATTGATATCTTCAGCAACCACAGACTCCCTCTTGCTCATACAGACTCCCTGTGGATCTGTCTTCAGCTTTAGTTGCTCCACCTTTCAGTAGACTCTTCCTTCAGGCTCCCCCTTTCGTTAAGCTTCCGTGCTTTTGGGATCAACACCTAGCTTTCTAGTTACAAGCTCCCCCTTGCGATGAGCTCGTCTTTAGAAGCCCCCTTAGACTCGGCTATCGGGATCGTAATCTGGTACAACATCTGCAAATCACAAACATTTAACAGTAAAAACATTTTGAACATCCAGGATTGAAAACCTGGCTCTTAAAACTATTTTCAAATAAAAAACCTGGCTCTATTGTACAGTTGTAACACTATGAATTTCTAGGAATAACTTGGCGCTCTCCCCCTATCAAATGACTTTATAGATTTCACAGTTAAGAATCCAAAATCCTCACAGATAATCATCCAAGTCCAAATTAATGACCTTGGAGATCTTCACAAACTATTTTTGACTTTTGATTTTAAAAACTTCAAGTTTCAAGTTAATGAACTTGTTTTATTCTCAGAAACACGTTCGGCGTACTTAAATTTTGAAACTCAGCTCTCAGACATCGGTTGTCGAAAATAAAGTAGAAACAAAATCTTTTTGTATTTTTCTGAAACATAAAGCAGTAAAGAAATATTTACAAACATATTTACAGACAATATTTTTGTTTGAGTTCGTGTCAGAGGATCATATCAGTCTATGACAAATCACTAGCACCGTTGAGCTTTAAACACTTTAAGTTCTAAACGATTCACTTAGATTGTCAGTATACTGATCCACTTAAATTTTCACATAAAGTTCAACTGATTCGAGATACGAGATTAGTGTTTTAGGAACTTAAACTTATTCGCGTGTCCCACCTCAGAATATACTCCCGTATCAAAATTCCCTAGATTCAGTCTTACAGGTAAGTATACCAATTTAATATCTGTACTTTGGGTTAGTGCGAGACCTTGAGAGCTCAGGTATGAACTACCGTTCAGTCAAGGAGATGAAGGCTCGACTTTAGGTGTGTTCCCTTTAGAGAATCTTTTCTTCAACTGCAATTGATTCATATCTTTTGATGTTTTTCAATTTTTATGCAGAGGGTAAGCTTTTAAAGCGCGTAAAGTATTATACGAGGTCTAGGCCATTGCTTCTACAATATCAGAAGACCAGGTATAATACCCCAGATATCAAACAGTATAAAGACCTAGTATCTCAGAATCAGGCAATCTCTCAAACAAGATTTCAAGGGTTTACCCATATATCCAATAGATGTTCCCCATGAGATAAGTAAGTATTTGATATTTAGGTTTATATCTTGAAAACAATCTACTAAGCGTGTAAAAACCTACTGGCATATCATCAGTGAGACTGTTTATCACATTTTAACTTTCCATTTCTTTAGCGTACTGTGATTGTCTACTGATGTACTATCATTTCCTCTTTTTTACACAGAAACTTATTTTTGAATTTTATCATGTTTTTGGCTTTTCCAAGTTTTCTAATGTTTTTGGATTTTCTGACAACGCCTACTCCCCATAAAATTCAAAACATTTTCTGCTTCACATGCTCTGTTTTGCAGAAAATATACCCCCATGATTTACAACACATTGATATTTTACAGTTTGAAAACCGTTTTTCAATCTTGTGAAATTAATCATGTTTGTTCCGCCGTGAGGGTTTTGGCATATTCACTCAACATATTTTTGGATTTTTGACAAAATTTAAAAAACAAACATATTTTTTATATTTCAATTTTTTGACAAAATAAAAACATATTTTTGGTTTTTAAAATTTTCAATTTTTTGGTTTTTTTTTGAAATATGGTTTATTTATGTACTGAAATGAACAAACCCTGTTTAACAATCGCAGGGACCAGCAGCCTCCTCCTCTCGTGCTAGGCTGCTTCCTCTATTGATTTGACATGCATCCTCTTTCTGTAGCACCTGCACATTCAAATTACTCAATTACTTGAACAATTTATCCCAGGCATGTTTGACCTTAGGCATTTCGACACAATAAGCTTCATTCAATCTTGGAAAATTATTGTCGTTTGGTATAAACAACTTTCATCTTTTACTTCAACCTTTTTAATTGAATCAGTTTTCTGTTCAGAAGTAGGTTGTGTCTTAACCACCCAACTTTGTCCTTTTGAAGCAATTCTTTTGTAAAAATGTCAATCATTCTGATTGTTTTGATTTTGAACAACAACTTTTGGTTTCCAAAACTGACTTGGTTTCGTTGCATCAACAGTTGTTTTCCAACTCTGTGTTGTTCTAAATCTGGGTATGTGAGAATTCCATGTTTGTCTTGAATCAAACCTAGTTGGGTTTTATTTCCAAGTTTGATTCGAAGCAAACTTGTTTGTGTTGTACCTCCAAGTTTTTATTGAATCAAATATGGTTGACCTTTGTTTCACATCCTCGGATTTTTGTTTTTCAACATCATCAGACTTCTTTTTCGTCTCAACACCAACAGGTTTAGGATTTGGACACTTACGTGCAAGATGTCCAGTTTGATCACTTTTAAAACAAGTTCTCTTTGAGACATCTTTGGCCTGTTGTTGTTGCTTTTTCTGAGCATAGAACTCTTCATTAGACTGTCGTCTAAATTGGAGTTCTTTCTCTTCTTCGAAACTTGTTTCGTGAACAAAGTTCATCTTTTTTCTGATAAATTGCCGTTTCATTTATTTTCCAATTTTGTTTCTTTTTATAACCCAACCCAGCCTTCATGATTTTCCTTTTGTAACCCGGTTTGTTATAAAAAGTTTTGTGACCCTTTCCAGCAAACTTTGAAATTTCAGATTTTTCAATTTCAATCATCTTGAAAACTTTGTCAATCTTTTCTGAAATCACATTCTGAATCGGGACTTCAAGATCTGAGAATAATTTGTCCGATCCAATCATGGTATAATCCTTTTGAATCATCATTCGCTTTTTTCTCAAATTTTGATTTTTTTAGATAACCTTCATGAAAACTATCTTCATTTTCATCATGTCATTCAGATTTACCTATTTCAACTGACTCTTCTTTCAAAACAATTTCAACGACCTTACCTACCACCTCTGAATCCCTAGAATCATCAGATTTGGAATAGGTTACGTCTATATTGTCTGGAAATTGATCAACCAGGTTGAAAGCTTTTTCCACCTTCTCGTCATCATAGAATGTGAATTTTTCCTCAAACGATGGTGGAACTTGATGATACTCTGAGCCAATTCCTTTCTTGTTTTGCTCAGAATCTTTACCATTCGGTTTTAGATTGAAAATGCGTTCAAAAACGTATGATGAAGCGTGATAACTGTGTAACTTGTTGTTATCTTGTTCTAAAACGCTTTAGCTTAGCAACATCTTCAAAGTAAGAAATTACAACTTGTTGTTTTATTTCATACTGTCGCTTAAGCGTATCAGATGTTTCAGAACAATGTTTCAATCTCGATTTAACAACTTTCATTTGACTCTTCACGTCTTCATATGATTCTTTTGTGATATGATATGCAAGTTTTATTGAATCATACTCTTTCTTCATTTCTTGAAACGAATTTTCTTTTTGCAAACACTCTTCTGTCATTTTTGAAACCTTTTCTTTCAAAATTTCATTTTCTTTTTCTAAACTCTTGCATTTTTGTGTTAGCCTTTCGTCGTTATCTTTCAAAACCTTTTCGTTTTCTAACATTTCCTTAGATTTTTCTTTGAAAACTTTTTCGATTTTCATAAATTCTAGATCTCTTGTTCTGAATTTTTCATCTTTTTCAGTACAAGCACTGCACATTTCCATGCATTTCTTGCACTGTTCAAGAGTTTTATTTAAGACTTTAGAAAATTCAGTTGAAATGTTTACCTTAGTGATTGGCACATCAGCTTTTTCTGCCGTCTGTGTCAGATCAACTTCTTTCTTTGGCTGTTTCTCACCAAACCCCATCACCATCATCTACTTCAACCAACTGCTTCACATCAGCTTCTTCTTTGTTCTTCAAATCCTCTTCATTTTGCTGTTCTTCAGTAACAGTTTCTTCACCAACTACTTCTTCTTCTTTTTCATCTTCACTCTTCTATTCCTCAGCAACCTTCTTCAAATTATCAACCAACTCATCAACATTCTTCTTCATTCTTTCTTCATCCCTCTTCTTCAGACTTGCTGTCATTACATCTCGAATTATCTTATCCAGCTTTTTCAGATAATTTCTATCTTTTCAACATTTGAGTAGTATTCGCCGGATAGAGGAATTACTGCAAGAACGTCGTTATACACCACTTCTCGTCTATGAACGACTGGATCTCCATTTTTGTTGATGTAACACTCTCTCTTCTTATCGTACCTTCCATAAAACTTTGCATCTTCAAACTCTTCATGTATCTTTTGAATTTTGCAATCTGCAAAAAATATTTCTCTTTTCGTTTTCTCTTTTAGAATTTCTTCTCTCTTTTTCTCCTTTATATCAGCAACAAAAACGCTATGTTTATTCGTTGATTTTGTTTTGACTCGTGCTGTGAACGTGTAACCAACAACATCCTCTTCTGGAAGAACTTTACTCTAGTCAAACCCTTCATCATCTTGGATCACTACACATGTTCTTGAATTCTCTTTCTCAGAATTGTTTTCAATTTGTTTCATCATTGATGGTCCCTCTTTGCTCCTGTGATAAATCGCTTTTCGATAGTAATCGTCTTTAAAAGGATTAGCGGTTTCTTCAACAGCAGAGTTCCTGCATTCTCTTTTGAAATGACCATTTTGCTTGCATTTGAAGCATGTCACTTTTGATTTGTCGAAGCCCAGCTTTGTAGTTGATCCACCAATTGATTATCTGTCCGCTGAGCTCTTCGAATGCAGCTAGCGAAGCACCATCTCAGATTAATGAGTTCTATCTCCTCCAGATCTATCTGGTAGTAATCTTCCTTTGTCAGTTCGGAATTTGCAATTTTTCCAGCTATCAGACTTTCATATGATTCCAAAATCGATGCAAGAAAACTCATTTGCTGTTTAGCAGCATTGATGCTCATTGCTGGAGAATTTTTCAGCTTTAATGCAATTTTGCTGAGAATTTCTTCAGATTCTTCAGAGTTTGAAGCTGTTGAAGATGAATGATACCCTAGATTGTAGCTTGATGAGCCTGTCTGTGAGTCTTTTCACTTTTCAACACTGAATGCAGTCTTTGGCAATTCACTAACTATCACCGAAGGTACACTGCCCTTGTAGTAATAACCTACATTATGTTGATATGATGAACTACTCATCTTGCTTTGTTTCTGCAAATCAAGCTCGTGACTTTCAATCTTTTCAATCAAAACATCAAGAGTAATCGTATCATATAACACATCATTTTTCAAAATGAACACTAACGTTTGCCACTGATCAGCTCGTGGTAACGCTTCAATGATTTTGTCAATAACTTCCTCTCGTGTTTTAGTTATCCCAAACCTGTTAAATTCAATTTGTAAGTGACAAAACCTCTCGATCATTTGCCTCATAGATTCACCTTTTAAGCTATCAGACAGATCAAATTCCTTTTTAAATAATGCAATTTTATTCTTTTTGATCGGTTTTCCTCCCTCGGCTTTTACTCTCAAAGCTTCCCAAACTGATTTAGACGAACCATCATGATTTAACAGTGCAAAAATATCATCTCTGATGGACTGTTGAATTAAAGCAATCATTTTCTGTTCGTAGGAAAATTCTATTTTATCTTCATCAGATAGATCATTGAGATTAATTTCTTCGTGTTTATCATTAACAGGCCGACTGTACCCGAACTCTAGACAAAACCAACTTTCGTGTGCGTAAACTTTCGTCCAGTTCAAAAACCTTTCTCTCCACCAAGTATAATCTTCAATGTTTTTGAGTTTTGGTGGTTTAGAAAGTGTTCCGTAAAAGTTATCATGTTTTATGTCATCGTTTATAGCTTTCATAATCATTTTCGATGTATCGGTTGATGTTTCGGAAGACTCGGAAGTTAACGCCTTGTAAAACGTGTTGTAGAACTCTTCAGCCATCTTTTTTCGTGTATTTCACTTCGAATTTACACCTCGTTTTTCACCTGCAAAAAAAAAACAAACGATCAGTTTAAACGAAAAGTCAGTTGGATCGGATGAATAACCGGTCGGATGGGGTCAACGAAAGTCAATTGGATGACTTTGTCCGGATGACTTCGATCGAATCACTTCGATCGGATGGCTTTGAATGAATGAAGATCTGAGCGGATCACTATCCGGTTTTCAAGTTATGAGATATAATGTCATCCGATCGGATGGCTTTTACACTTCAATGTATCATCCGGATGGTCGTTTGGTCGAATGACCGTCCGAGTGAAGTTAAGTAATCTTTATGTCCTCCGATCGGATGGTAATCCGAGAGCTGCAAAACACTTTATCAAATGAACTTATGTCCGGATGGTCATCCGATTGGATGGCCATCCGGGTGGAAAATAAGAACAGCAACAGCGACGAACAACATTATTTTCGACCAGAAAATCTTTGATTTCTCACAAAATACTTGGAGTTTTGATCTGAAAATTTGTAGGCTTGTAAAATGATGATTTTCGCACAATATATCAAAAAATCAGCCAATTTTAACCGTGAAAACCTTGTTTGTCACACCCCCAAAATCCACACGCGGAGTATCACCGCATGGAGGCGTGACTGACCAGGATCAAGCCACCAATCATATTAAACAATGCAATATAATACACATAAACCAACCACAATATAATTGGTATCCAAAATAAATTAACCAAATTCAAGTATCAGCGGAAGCATAAAGTGTAAAACCAAATTATAAGTTTTAAAAGTTCAACTGTTCCACATGGAACCCAACATTCCATGTCCCACAACGACTCTTCCCCATGCAAGCTCCAGCTAAGTACCTAATGACCTGGAAAACATGTAGTAACGAGTCAACAACAAAGTTGAGCGAGTTCACAGTTGGGTGTGTGTTTAAGTTATTCCAAAAACATAGTTTCCTTTAACTGGCACCCTTGCCGTGGGGGCTACCCCATAGTTGAAAACGTGTTTTGTTTAATCTCGTTTACTCTGGCAATCCAGCCGTGGGAGCTACCCCATGTTTACATTACTAGACTCGTTACCATATCGACCACTGACTTTAGTCATGTTTATGTGCCCTTAGTGTCAATGTCTATCATCATTGACGTTCCCAGATCCATTAGTTCACGCTCGCCCTCTGCGGCACAGTGTGAGGCTTGTCAGACCTAAATAGCGCTATCTAACTAATAACCCGCTCGCCATTGGCCCGACGATTAAGTCGATATAAAAGGAGGGACTTCGTAATAGAGTTTTCGTCTAGTGAAATTTGAACTGTCCAAGAGGACGAGGAATTACATTCCTTAACCCGTACTGTCCTACACCCATTCCCAACCCACCGGGAATTACCATGCTTTGTAGAAAGTGTGAACTCACCTTAGATTAGCTCGGCAGATAAATAAGGGTCGATTGAGCTCCTAGTGGTCAACCACGTCCTAACATGCTTACCATACAAGTCAGGTCTAGGTTCAAGTAGTGCACATATGTTTACACAGAACTACCAAGTTACAACATGCAATGATCATGGCAACATGTTAACAGTAAGGTATATTACATATCCGAATTTGTGCGACTCAAATGATTGGGCTCGTACAAGTTCAACAACCTTGTGCGATTCACCCATTGAAGCCCAATAGTACCCGGCCCAACATGTTGTGCGTCCAGCACACCCTTGTGCGATCCACAACATGTTGTGCGATCCAACATAAACCCGGCCCAACAACTAGAAAGCCCAAACATACATACACGGCCCAAATCATAACAAACGTTGATTTTGTGCGGTCCGGATGGACTTGTGCGACTGAGAAGTCCTTGTGCGATCCGGATAACTTGTGCGACTGGGTTGGGCTTTGAGGCCCAACAGCATAGTAATGTTCCACAGATGTGTGTGTGGCCCAAGCCTTGTGCGATCGGCACTGTCTTGTGCGATCCACAAGGTCTTGTGCGATCATGCATATTCTAAGTTGTACACTGTGCTTTATTGGTTGTACTTAGCTTGTGCGACTACACTTGTGCGACCAGAGCTTGTACGTTCAGATCAGATCTTGTGCGATCTGATCTTGTGCGACCGACAACCTTGTTCGATCAGTTATGTGATTTTCCTAAAATCATGCAATTCCTTCTAACAGTTTCCTAATTCTCCTCCATTCAATCAAATCATCATTAACAGTTTCCAAACATGCAATAATCGATCAAACAAGGGTTTTATCATCAATTCCCTATGAACCCTAATGATCTTCAAAACACAATCAACAACCATAACCATTTACACACATTAACACGGCTCATGTTATGGATTTCTAGCATGCATCCTAACAAGTTTAACACAACCGATCATCCGAGTACGCATACATCATAGCCGATAAACATACATTCGGTTCTCCATCATCTCTAACATCATACGGTTATCAATCCTACAATGATCTAACTATACTACACCTGTGAACCGATTTTCATGAACATCAAACCTCATCCATTTACATTACAAACAAACACATATCATCTCTAAATCACCATGTAAAACATGTTAAGCCAATACATCATCTGTCATGCAATCAATAGAAAATACACTAACCGGTTAAAGAATAGAACGAGGGTTGATCCGATCAAGAAAGCTTCGAGGGAGATGGAATGTTGTTACCGTCGTCTTCGAGAGGAGAGAAAGAGAGACTAGGGTTTGTGTGTTATGAATTATGAGGAACTAATCCCTAAGATAGGATATGTTTTCGTGTAAGATAGGGGTGGGCCGAACCCTTCCTTGGGTTGCCCTATTGGTTCGGTTACAAACGGTGTGGCCCGAATGGGCTTGTGCGACCAGCCAAGTGTTGTGCGATCGGTTAGTTTTTGTGTGATCATATTACATACATACATGCATTACACATAATCATATAACATAATAACATAACATTCCATTGATCATCAAAGTTCACATAATCACATAACGTTCACATCGGTTACATCAAAGTACAAAGAGGTTTGAAATATGAGTTGTCACATTGTTAATTTTGCGTTTTTCAGACAAAAAGTGAAGAAAATGAGTAGAGGAAGAATTTTGACAAATCTGATATGATTTTGAATCTGAAACTGATGAAATCTCGTCGATTCTTGTGAATTTCATCCATGCAATCGAGCTCCTGCTCTACTACCACTTGTGAGCGCGTTGTAGGACCGTAAACGACTCCCGTACGATTGCGTAACGACACGTGTGACGTGCGGAATCCGTACACGTGCATGGACCGAACACAAGAACGTATATAATCTGTGATTCTATAGAATATATGAAAAGATACAAGCACCTTGAATCACCTTGTACTTGCTCTCTCTAAGCTCCAAGCTCCAAAATAGCAAATGTGGCAAAAGTTACAAATGAAGACATAAGCCTCCTATTTATAGGCAAGGCTTCTAAGCTAAGTTCAAGGTAATTACAATAATGTCACCTTGTCTTTCTCCTATGTTTTTCACTATAAAACTATGTTTTCTTCTAATTTCTACTACGAACTGGATTGGCGGAGGCGGTAGACATTCCTGCACTCACAGATTATTGAAAAAAAACAAAAGAAATAAATACCGGTACCGAACCAAAGTTGTTCGCTCAGTTCTCGTTCAATTTGCTATGGTAGCGATACCAAATCTATTATTAAACAAGAAACCATGAAAATTAATAAATAATGGTACCGATGCTGCTTGTTCCGATACGGTATAGCAGCGATACGATATTAGCTTATCGAAAACAATAAAAAAAATATTGGAACCGAAAAACATGTTGTTTAGTCGGTTTCCATTCGATTTGGCACAATAGTCGTTTTTAAAAAAAAATATACGCAAACCAACTCAGTGGCGGAGCAAGCCCATGAATTTAGGGGTATCATATTTTTTTTACCGTGCAATTATACAATAATTAAAAAACGATAATAAATAAAGTATAACAAATACCTAATAGATTTGTCCCCTTCTTTTTTTCATAGCTTGAAATCGTTTCATCACATCGTCGTCTTTTTCTGTGTAATGGACCATTGCCACCCATAATCATAAATCAAAATGGGCCTATTTCAATTATAATATTGTTTTGTGTCTTTGGCTAACTTTATCAATTATATTTAGGGTATCCTTTCAATTCTATTATTGTTAATTTAGGCTTATTTTGTCATTCTAGCTTAATTATTCTACAAGTTTTCGGGTTGTACAATGTTTGGGCTTATAAAAATATGATTTTAAACAAAAATTAAATATCCTATTTTTTGGTTACGGGTATCCTCGTATTTTTTAGAGGTATCCTTTGTATAAAACCGAAAAAAACACGACGAATACGAGGTTCCTAACTCTTTAGTTCCGCCCCTGAACCAACTGAACTAATTTTACGGCACAATAGCCATTTTCAAAACAACAATAGTATTGGTATCGATATTCATTTTTATTGTTTTTTATCGATGTAAGGTTTCTCTTTCGATTACTATAGCGAGTGTCGGTATTGTAACGAACCGAACAAATACTGACCAAATTCCCGCCGCAAAGCGCGGGGGAATATCACTAGTAATCGTATTTTATATATTAATGGGCTATATGGGTGATTAAATGGTAATTCTATGTGAATTATCAGGAAGTATTTTAAAGATAATTATTAGAGTAAATTGTCAAAATCGTCCCTGATGTTTGGGCATGTTTGTCATTTTCATTTAAAACAACTTTTTTGTACCATATAGTCCTTCGCTTTTGAGATTTTTGCCATTTTCATCCAAACGTCTGGCTTTTTTGCCAAAATCGTCCCTGAGATTTGGCATTTTTTGTCATTTTCATCCAAATGTTTGATAGAAAAAATAAAGCAAATTGGATATTTGGATGAAAATGACAAAAAAAATCCCAAAAGTAAAGGACTATATTGTACAAAAAAAGTTGTTTTGGATGAAAATGACAAACATGCCTAAACCTCAGGGACGATTTTGGCAATTTACTTTAATGATTAGTAATTAGTTTATTACATATCTCTTTGTTAGTAAAAATTTGAGTTAAATTCTAAGTATTAGAGTATATTTAGTATGGGGTAATGGAATTCACCAGGGAATGGAATGGACGGGGTAATGGAATAGACGAGTAAATGCAATGGATAATTACCATTCCATATCTTGTGTGGTTACCGAGTGGGACTATATTGAATTATTACCGTGTATTGTTTGGTAGACAAAAACAGACGTAGGAATAAAATCGATGGTGAGTGGTGGTCGTGGGTAGTGGACGGTGTCGGTGATTGTGGGTTAGGGACGACAATGGGTCGGTTTGTGTCGGGTATCGCTAATCGAGGTAGTAGAGGATTCCATCAGATTTAGTGATGAGTTGGTTTTCAACACCACACTTCATCTCGTTGTACATGTTCTCCTCGTTAACAGACAAATATTGGGCTTCAAGAATGCGATTATGAAGATCACTTACGATTTGGGAACAACGAATGCTGCTAACATAAGCCTTTCGATTGAGAGCGTCAGCCACGACATTCGCTTTACCAGGGTGGTAGCGAATCTCGTAGTTGTAGTCGTTAAGCAATTCTACCCAACGACTTTGACGCATGTTTAGTTCTTTTTGGTTAAAGATATGTTTTACGCTCTTATGGTTGGTGAAGACCACACATTTGATACCATATAGGTAGTGTCGCCAGATCTTTAACGCAAAAACAATTGCGCCAAGTTCGAGATCGTGAGTAGTGTAGTTTTCTCATGTATTTTCAGTTGTCTCGAAGCATATGCGGTAACCTTGTCTCGTTGCATAAGAACACAACCAAGACCTCGGTTAGATGCATCGCAATACACCACGAAATCTTCGTTATCATCAGGATGAATGAGAACAGGAGCATTGCAAAGCAAGTCCTTAAGCGTTTGAAAAGACTCCTCTTGTTCGGGATCCCAAACAAAAGGTTTATCTTTGTGAGTCAACAAAGTGAGAGGAACGGCGATTTTGAAAAGTTCGAGATGAATCGATGGTAGTAACCCGCCAATCCGAGAAATGAACGAATTTCAGACGGAGATTTCAGCGCGATCCAATTCTTGACAACTTCGATCTTGGAGGGATCAACATGAATACCTTTTTCACTCACGACGTGTCCAAGTAATTGAACTTCTCTTATACAAAATTCATACCTGGAGAATTTGGCGTATAGTTGCTCGGCACGTAGAAGTTCAAGGATTAGATGCAAATGACGTTCGTGTTGGGCTTGGGTTTTCGAATAGATAAAGATGTCGTCGATGAATACGATCACAAAACGGTCCAATTAGGGTTTACATACACGGTTCATTAAGTCTATTAAAACCGCAGGTGCATTGGTTAAACCAAAAGGCATGACCACGAACTCGTAGTGACCATATCTAGTATAAAATGTGGTTTTAGGAATGTCCTCTTCGAGAACTCGAAGTTGATGATAGCCAGAACGAAGGTCGATTTTGGAAAAGCACGTTGCGCCTTGGAGTTGATCAAAAAGGTCGTCAATGCGAGGAAGATGGTAATGGTTTTTTACAGTGAATTTGTTATGCTCACGATAATCGATACACATTCGAAACAAACCATCTTTCTTCTTGACGAAAATAACAGGAGCTCCCCAAGGAGAAATACTTGGGCGTATAAAACCTTTATCATGAAACTCTTGGAGTTGACTTGACAACTCTTGCATGTTAGGGGGTAGCTCCAGGGATGAGGTTAATGTGAAAATCAACAGTACGAGAAGGAGGAGGACCAGGTAGTCTTCGGGAAATACATCGGGAAAATCACGCACCACTGGAACATCACTTATGTCTTTTCCCTTTCCTTTTTCTTCCATAACGTGGGCTACAAAGGCAAAGTGCTGCTTACGTAAGTACTTGTTCGCTTGTGTGCTTGACATGAGTTTGAGTCCCTTTGAAGGTCTGTCACCATAAACGTGTAAAGTGTCACCAGAAGGAAGAGGTAATCGAACAAATTTCTCATGGTAAGCGATTTCAGCATGGTTCTTACGAAGCCAATCTATACCTACTATGATATCAAAAATACCTAATTGCATGGGTTTGAGATCGATAGGGAATACATGATCGTTAAGAGTGAGAAAACAATCGCGAACAAAGGAATCGACGGTGATAGACTTGCCATTGGCAACCTCGATAGTGAATGACTTTGGGAGTTTAGAGCATGTACGATTCAACATTGATTCAAATTCGACGGACACAAATCTTTTATCCGTATCCATATCAAATAGTAAAGAAGCATATAAGTCATTTACAAGAAATGTAACGTTCACGACTTCATTGCTGTTCTAAGCTTGATTCGTGTTGATGTTGAATGCACGACCATGAGATACTTACTACGGCTGCTCCTGATTGAGTTGAGGGCATTGGGGTCGAATGTGAGTGGTGTCTCCACACTTGTAGCATGCCTGAACGTTATTGGCAGGAGCTTGACGGTTCTGGTTTTGGGGAGGTTGCTGAGCTTGGTTTCCTTATGGTTTAGGGCCAATGTGGCATATGGCAGCTACATGCCTAAACCGATTGCAATTTGTGCAATGGCGGCATGTGATGTTAGTAGGATGATGCTAATGGCAGGTGTTACACTTGGGATGAGTCCCAATGTAAGGCTTTCTGGTGGGTTTTTATGGGGGATTTGGGTTGGAAGCAGGTGTAATCGCGTTGCAACTTTGGCTTTGAAACTTACGTTTCTTGCCCTTGTTGTCACGTGACTGGGTTTTGGGTTCTCTGGGTTCGGTGGTTGTTTGGTTCACTAATTTGGTAGTGACAGGGGTTGTAGTTTGTTTATCTCTCACACGGTTGTTGTTGAGGCTAGCAACTAAGCGATAGACTAGCTCTATGGTGTCAGGTCTTGTAGCTTTAATGGTGTCGCGAATAGCAGAAGGAAGAGCTTGCAAATATTTCCTGATAGCACGCTCAGTGTGACACCTGTGTCACTTCAACCATCAAACAAATGCCAAACCAATGAAATATTGTATTTCATACTTTGGACTTGTATAAATATGTGTATCTTTTGCACATATCAACTCTTGTTCGATTTCAAGCTCTAAATCGCTTTCTGGGAGGTTATACGCGCACTAATGCGTAAATATAACCAGTTTAATGCAACAAACACTCCGGAATAGTTACATGGACTTAACATACCTTAAATAACCTCTACATAACTTAGAAATAAGTTTTGGAAGGTTTGGTAAGCCGAAATCAAGTTATATCGCTTACAGGGACTAAACTTGACAAACTGCAAAAGTATGCCAATTTGAACTGTAACAGACATTCCGGAACATGACCATAAGTTAAACATACCATAAATATCCTTCACATAGCTTAGAAATAGGCTTTGAGGGGTTCGGTGTGCTAAAATAAACTTTTGGGTCATTCAGGGACTAAAAGTGTCAAAAAGTGCACAAGTTTGCACTTTCGCGCATAACTTACGTTCTGAATACATCCGGACATCCAAAAAATTTATGTAAGCACTAAAATATTTTATTTTAGTGTTTGGCATGAGAAAAATCCATTCGTCGCGCAATTTGGATCGTTTTTCGCGCTTATGCGCATTCCGTCGTAATTAAGCGAACATCGCCTTCGTACGATCAAACGAACCAACATCCGACATATTTTTGAGCATGTTTCATGTCCACAATATTTAGGCAACATTTTAGGGCCTTAAAGTTGGCTTTACAGGCCTTAGAAGTGTCGGGAATGGCCTTAAACACGTGAAGGGACTGAAACTGTCAAAATGCAAACATTTTTCTGATCTGCAACTCCCAGGCGGCCCGCCTCAATCTTTGTACATATCCACGCGGGCCGCGTCTGAATCTCTGATCAGATAATATCGAACAATCAGCAAATTCCAGCTGTTTGATCCTCACCCACACATTCTCAACTGCCCATTCAGCTCATTTAGACCCATTTTTAGTCACCATGAGTTTCCGACAAGTGTACGCATGAGATTCAAGCACGGTTTCCATGAAACGATCTTAACGGTTACCCGAAAACTATAAATACCCCACCCCCATTGCTTCAAAACCCACAAGAATCTGATTAAAAAGACTCTAAGTTGGAACCATTGTTTCATACCTGAGTTATTTTAATCACGATTAGCATTCGGGGACCCTTCGTAAGTATTCTTTCGTTCTTTTATTGCTTTTCGAGTCTGAAAGTCAAACTTTGTTTGACTTTCTGCGTTGACCAGTTTATGGTCAATGCGAAGTTCGTTTGAACTTCGCAACGTGAGTGTAATCACGTTGGTTATAGTCCCTTGGGACTATGCCTACTGATTACCACGTTGTTTAGGGTCGTAGGGTAAGCGATCTAATAAATCGCTTATACCTTCGAACCCGACCCATTTGGTCGATCATTAGGATCCGACCAAATACATTAGGTGACCATAGTAGGTAGGGAATAACCTTCCAAGGTTATACCCTATGGTCACATCGTTTGAGTAGTTGTATGATAAGTAGTTTATATGCCTTAGGTAAATTACCAGAATACCCTTTTCATGTATAATTGGTAATTAAGCATATGTAACCTAAACTTTTGTCACATAACTGATTATGTAACATGTTTAGGCATATAACACTTGTCATAGGACTAGTTAGACGGTCCGAACACGTTTCACGCGAACGACGCGTTAAAGTAGCATAGGCTACCTAAACGGGTCGTAATGGGTCGAAAACGCTTAGGTTAGGTTTCATTTAGCATGAAGGCTTTGTTAAACCATATGACACGAGTCTCTATACTCGTTTGGTTTACGAACCCTCATTCTATCCAATCATCCGATTTAGGTCCGGTTATTAACATAGTTACCTATATTAGGTGCCGTTTGATATCCGCGATCTCTAGCATTGTTTGGTTGTTACTCAAGGACTACTAAGCAATCTCAAGTGAGTACATAGACCCCTCTTTTACTGTTTTCCAAACTGTTTTGGGGTGAAACACATGTGCCTACTTGTTACTTTCATGCTTTCCATGTTTTCACATCATATACCTGCTATGTTCGTTAGTACATTATAGTACATGATTTTCATTGTGTTCATGCTATGTATGCCCATTGTGTGCGTACTTAGTACATCGTTTTATATTACATTTTATGCTATGTATGTCCATTTAGTTCATACTTAGTACATTGTTTTACATTACACTTATGCTATGTATGTCCATGGTGTGCATGCTTAGTACATTGTTTTACATTACATTTCTGTTGCATATGCTCATCCAGCATGTGAACACATTATACTGAATTTTGAACCATTGTAATCATTTGACTGTGTGAACCGTTTGTATCTGTGAACCGTTTGTATCTGTGAACCGTTTGTATCTGTGAACCGTTTGTACCTGTGAACCGTTTGTATCTGTGAACCGTTTGTATCTATGAACCGTTTGTATCTGTGAACCGTTTGTATCTGTGAACCGTTTGTATCTGTGAACCGTTTGTATCTGTGAACCGTGTGAACCGTATTTGACCATACATAAACATTTCTACAATTGTTAAACATTACTTTAGTGGTTTGGTTTGATTAAGTGATTAAGTAACGATGCGTGTGTAATATGATACAAGCATGGTGGATACGCCGCTGGTACTTCCTATATATAAGTGTTTGTATTGTATTACATATTGTAGCGTTATTTGAATCATTTCAGTTTGAGACATATAACATTTTATACAAATAACATACTTTTCACAAGACATTGATTTACAAATAACTCATCTTATACAACCTCATTTTACAATGGTTATTCATTTAACCATACATTATTCTCCTATTTATACATATCATCTGATCTTATCGTTTTTCAAATGATTTACAAAACAAAGCAAATTACAAGGTTCATGACTAAACATTTTCTCAAACATAAGTCATGAAACCTATTTTCACAAAACATATGTATCTCACAGGCATTTTTATGCTGACGTACCTATTTTCACATGTGTTTTTCAGGAGCTGTTGCATAAGATGATCAAGATACACATAGGCAGACTTGGGCTTTAGTGACAATAAAAGATGCAAGACTAGTTAATTATGTTGTATTTCCTTGTTTGTTAAGACATTGTAACACTTTTAATCAATAAAACGAAACTTCAATTGCCATGGATTTGAAACAATTAATTCTGTTACAACACTCCCCGACATGTTTCCGCCACGTTTTGTATGTTATACGTGGTCGGGGTGTGACACTCAGGAGTTGAAACTAGGTGGGGGTATAATAATACTCAACTGTTTGAAACGGGTAGTGTAACCAAGATTATCATCACCGATCTGCTTGAGGTGCCAGAACTCTTCCTCAAGCTTCTACTGCTCGTGGGGAGGGCAGAACTCGGTCATCATCAGTTCCTTAACCTCGTTCGTCCACCAGTCAAGGGCCCTTGCTTAGAAGACGCTGGTGGCGCTTTGGGTTTTCAAGTTCTCAGGGCATTCACTGTTAATGAATGTCACTTCGATGCTATCGAACCACTCAAGCATCTTAGTAACACCATCATTGCCAGTGAAGGGTTGAGGGTTGCAAGCAGCGAAGTGCTTGTAGTTGAATGAAACAGGCTTAGGTTGGTCGACCTTGGAATCGACTGTGGAGTTGGGGGTATTGGTTGAGGTAACCTTGCTCACGATATCATGTATCAATCGAGCCATCTGCTTAGCCATGAACGCGAGCATCTTCTTGTTGGTGTTTGCCCTGGATCCCTTGTTGGAGTTGGAAAGACGGCTAGAAGATATCTAGAATTTTAAAACAGAGGAGAGTATGAGACTTGATCATAATGTTTTAGGAAAAATTTAGTTTGTATCATGTAATATGTCACGTAGCATGTAAATGTTTCAAGTAATTCACATAAGCATAACAAGAATTCACATTGCATCATCACAAATAACGATAAGAGAAATGTAAATTTAGTTTGTTCGCGAAGAATTATAATTGTTTGAGATTGAGAGGAAAGTGTGATTTGTGTCTTCAACGTTGAAATGAATAGCATAACAAATGTAAAACACATTAAAATTGATAGAACATAAAAGAGATCTGATATAAAACATGGAATGTCTCGGAACGAAACTAAGACTTTTCCAAAGTGATCGAAATCCTTTTACTGGTTCTCCTAACTCGTTGTGGACCTAAAACCACAACTGAAACAAGATTCATCCATGTGTTCCTACTATTGTGAGATCATACACCTCTTACTAGTTTACTGAACCTTTCCGTGCAAACCATTCGTTTAGAATATGTATTCTTGCTCTCGGTATCTCCTTTGTCAAGGTAGCACTCTTATGCATACTAGATTCTTTGAAGCAGACTTTTTTTTAACAAAACTAGACTCACACCTTCTTGAGGTATCTTGACCATATATTGAACACCTCTTCTTTTCCACAAGCAACAACTAGGTTTCCCTTGACCACCTTCCACTACCAAATTAAACATGCATCTAGTTGCCCAACCGAGATAAGCATCCTCTTTAGGCCTGGAATGAATTTGACATTTTTTTCAAAGTCCAATGGCTCCTACTGAAGTTTCCAATTCAATATCCCCCTTGCCCATAACATCTAAACTTCATGCTTTGTGATTCGTAACTTACCAAAGTTCTTAATCTTCAAATTATCCATCTTGAAGTTGTGCGTGGCATGGAATGATGCACCAAAATCCATCACTGGGAGTCAATATTACCCTCTATATTGCAACCAAATCGTCTTCAATGTCATCTTTTGTAACATTTACTTTTTTATATCATTAGGACACTTACTTTCTTTTTACCATTAGGACACTTGCTTTTAAAGTGTCCCACCTGTTTGCAATCCTAACATATAACTTACTTTCGATGCTTGGAGTGACTTCTTCTTCTTCCTTGGTTGCTTGTCCTTTCATTCCTTTTCCCTCTGCCCCAGTACTCAATAGTGAACTCGAAGAATCCCCTGAACCTTTGCATCTGATGTCCTAACCCAGAATCAATTTGTGAATTCATTCAAAAGTGAATTTAGTAGTTCATTCCGAATGAACTACTAGTTAATTATCGTTAAACTAAATTCCAATTGATGCTAACTGAGTTATGATTGAATGCAACCAGTTTATGTGAACCACATCTAAAGCACCATCCCTCATCTTGATGTTAACCAACTGTCTAATATAAAACACCTTGTTCCATACTCAGGGTTTTCCGTACATGCTCAACAAATATTTCATTAAACCATACGTACTCATTGCCAATGACAACCTAGCTACTCTCAAAGCTTTTCTGTCCAAAATCATCCAATCTGTATCAGTAAATTTTTCTAGTTTCTAACCAATAACGTATGTTTGGTATAAATCTTTCTAATTAAGAACATCCTCAATTTGAATCTTCTAAAACCCAAAGTCATGCCCAACGAACTTATGAATCTTTATCTTTTTTTTGCCATTGAATAACTTCCCAAAGCATGGTTTACCGAACTCGAAATTGAAAGAAGCTCACTAACACAGTAGTGCGATGACCTGAACTTGACTTTTATTCTATTGATACACTTTTAGGCAATTAATTTCAAACTTGGTAGAGAAAAACGAACTTGATCAAACTTGCTGACCCTCCCCGAATCAGAATTGAAAACAGGGGTAAACTTTTCTCCCTAAAGCAACTCGCAGACAATCTGCCAACTAGAAGCAAGTTGCGGTACAAACTAATTACCGGAGAATCTAGCAGCGTCAAACCCTTAAGTTGTGTGGTGTTTGGAGACAGTTCTACATATTTGGCGGTTGAAAAAATTGGACAAAGACGAATCTAACGGAAACTCTAATACCAGTTGTTAGATATCTTTGGATCCTAAATTAAAACCAAGCATGCAAAAATGGGAATCGAACGGAGAAACAGAACAGAAGAATTACTTAGTTCGGTCGATATGACCAGCAACCACGGTTGCAATAAGTGGTTTTAATTTTTATTCAAATGCTCAAGGAATTACAAAGGTCTTAAACATCTATATATACTAAATAGATTAGGGTTTACATCTTTTGGAACAAGAAACTCTAATTTAGGAAACCTACCCAATTAAGTATTTGGATTATTAGGCCCGACTACTCTAGGGTTGGCTGCTCCTTGGTCGAAGCCTACACAAATCCTAATAAGTTGGGCAATTTTAGATGGACCTTAACGAGCTAGAAGGCCACAGGTTAGCGGTAGAAATAAATCAGATGCAAGGAGTCTATGTTACCAAAGATTAGATCGAAAGTAAGAATGAAAGGAATGTGATCCAAGAATTTAAATTGAAGAGATGAAATTATTACTTGGAATCAAATATCAAGGAGGAACAATTTAAGATTAAAGGGGAAAATAAAGGTTATAATCTTAGTATTTTATATGTTCAACAGGCTATAATGGTGGTTTATGATAATTTTAGTTGAATTATCTGGAAGTATTTAGAGATAATTATTAGTAATTAGTTTATTGTTTATATCCTTGTCGGTACAAATTGGAGTTAAATTACAAATATTAGAGTTGGATTGTTTTCCAAGTTATTGATAGATATAAATAGGATTATGTGTAAATGTTGTATTTGTGGTTTTGGTGAGCAATCTAATTACTTCAACAATCTCTCGTTCTTTTCTTTTTGCACATGATTAGTGTGGTGAGTGATCTAATTGATTCAACACAGTATGGGCCATACACAATCAACCCAGATCTAATTACTTCAACAATCTCTCATTTTTTTCTTTTTATACCTGATTAGTGTGGTGAGTGATCTAATTGATTCAACACAATATGTGTAACGCTCTGCGTTTTCAAAACTTTCCATATTTAGAAACCATTGTTCATATTCCTATTTTTTGGTAACTCGGTATCCTTGTATTCGTCGTTTCGTTATAATCGTCAAAAAATCTTTATCTTTAATCTATTTCGTTATAATTTTAGTTATTTATTCACCATTTAACTAACTAAATTAATTAATTTTACAATATAAAAGTTTAATTTTATTATAAACTAGTTAGTCTCGTTAATTTTTAAAGTTAATAAATACAAAACTAGCTTAGTTAGTTAAATTGTAAAGTTGTTTTTTTTCTTTCTTTTTTCGTTAAAACAACATAACTTGATTAGTTGAAGTTCAGGGGAGATTTATGTAAATTTTTGAAAGTATAAGCTTTTTTTAAAACAACAAAAAGGAAAATAACATCACAAAAATGATGACCGCGGGACTCGAACCCGGGTCACCATCCCCACAAGAACGCATACTAACCACTGCTCTGCAGTCTTCACATCAAACATAATCCGACTCCTAACTTATTTAAACCCTCGTTCAAGTCAAGCCCTAACCCCACTAATTTAACTATAAACACTAGCCAAACCCTAAACCTTGTTGGTATCTCAGCCGCTCACACCCTTGTCTGCCAATTTAAATTACACCCACAACTATATGAACACAGAGAGAACCTCTTACCCCTCCCTCTCGATCTCCGATTCCGACCACACACCGCAACACCTCCTTCATCCCCTCTGTTCCTCCGACAGTCACCACCACACCCCCCTCACCTCCTCTTCACCTTAAAACTCATCACTCGAGCCATCTCTGCTCGATATAAACGACCGGCCACCATCTTAGTGGTGGAGTACGGTGGCGAAGTCGCAGTAGGGAGAAAGAGAGAGAACTATGAGATGGAGGAGTGTGGCGGAGGGGAAGGGAAGACGCAGCAGCAGCGTCACCGGCAACGACAACCGCACCGACAACGGCGGCGGTGAAGAGGGCCTTCTTCTCAGGTCAGTTTAGGTCCAGTTTGTCCTCGGTTCAGTCGATTAGTTCGGGTTATATCCTGTCGGTTTAGGTATGTGGTTCAAATTCGAGTTCGGGATCTATTTTCAGTTGGGCGCGGTGGATTTTGTTTCGGGTTCGGTCAACAGCCGTCACCAGAAAGTTCCGGGTCACAATTCATGTCAGCGGTTCGGGTTTCAGGTTCAACTCACGCTGGTTCTGTTCAGATTCGTGAGTCGGGTCCACGACAGTTAAATTGTAAAAAAAAACATGCTATGGTTTGGTTCCTCATGAAATTCTCAATTCAGTCTTGTTTCGGTTCGGGTCTCAAACAAAGCTGGTGAAGAAACACTAGATAAATGGTTGGAACCAAGATATCTAGGGGGTTTGAATCCGCATAAAAAGGTTAGTTCCCTCTCGATTGATTCAGTTGTAACCGATCTTCTTCTCCGAGAACTCTGCAAAAAAGAGCACCGTTAGTCTCGCCAAGGGGAGAAAAAGGGTTCTCTCCTTGACCCGACTCCGGTGTGAGAATAAGTATGGGTAATGAAGAAGAAGAAGTATTTGAGAAGTGTGTGTAACTTGCCTTCATACCTAGGTTGTTTCTCATATTTATAGCCGGGAGTCGTTTGGGCGGGAAAACTCGTTAGTGAAAAGTTGACGGAAGATGCTAACCCCGTAAGCGGTTACATTTCCTTCCGTTTGAGATCTTTGATCCGACGTGAGAGCACACGGATAGTGGTTTAGATCAAAGGCTGGGGATTTGCCACGTATGATGTGATCAAGTGGAGATTACTCTCCAATTGCATGCCTTCGTTGTGACTTCAGGGGTGCCTGTGGTAATGACACGTGTCCAGACGGTTATAACCGTCTGGGTGGTGCACGATTGCACTTCTTCTAGAAGATTACTGCTGTAATCTAGTGGGGTATCACTATAAGAAAAGTGACTGTTAGAGACTAAATTATTAGGGACTATTTCATCAGTCTCTAATACATAATATCTAGGACTGATTTATCAGTTACTAATAATATTGGGGACTGATTTCTATTCTACATATATTAGTGACTAATAATCAGTCGTTAATAAATTGACACCTTATTTAAGACTAAATTTCATTCGCAAATATTTCTATGCAATACAAGGTTTTGGAGGGAAGCTTATTGGCGATTGATATTCAGTCCTAAATACGTAACGAAAAATTGTAAAAATGTACGGAGACTGATTTTCAGTCTCTAACATTGAATAACGTATTAGTGACTGAAAATTAGTTCTTAATATTTCTAAAACAGATCAATTAGGGACTGATATTCAGTCTTGAATGCCTTTTGTATATGAAAGATTCAAAGACTAATATTTGGTCTATCATTATATGGCGCAAGTTCTACCATATTAAGGAAAATGTATTTGAAACTGAAATTCAGTCTCAAAAACTTGTAATTAAGTTCTTGGTGAGCACCAACTATTTCATGTGTGGGGGCCAATGACATAATAAAGCATATTATGGTATAATATGACTCGTCACAACCGAATCTACCTCTTATAAGAACCAATATGACATAATAAAGCATACTAGGGTATTAAGATCTAATATAGTTTAATGAGATATGTATATTCTATTATATCCCATTATCGCCAAGTATGGATGACCTAACAAAGCCATCTGAGCCCTTTTGACTATTTAAGATCTAAGGCCGTGGGGTATGGTGGGGCTTGGGTTGGGGCATTTGTTGACACATGGAATGGGAGCCCCCTCACCGCCTAGTGACCTGTCCGCAGGGTATGGCGGGGCGTGGGTTGGGCTTGGGTTAGGTGCATCGCGTGGCAGATTATTAAAAACAAAAAAATTACAAAAAATGGTTAGCGAATAGAAGGCAGCCAGCTAGGATGTCACCCCCGCCCCACGCCAGGCTTGAAACCCAAGCCCCAAGGGCCACTCCCCAACCCAAGCCCACCCGGGGTGGTGGCTTGGGCGTTTTCCCCGAACCCACGCCCAAACCCCCGCCCCATACCCCACAACCTAATATACAATATAAAAACATGTATTTTATGCTTGTTATAATCTATTATTTATTATATTGTAATGCCTACATAAGCTCAATATGAGATATTAGAACATAATTTGAAAAACATTAGCATTATGCTTCATTTATTTTGACTTTTTATATAATAAAATAGTAAGACATATAAATAAAAAAATTATATTTCTTTACCTATTTTGAGTCTTTATATAATAAAATAATAAGACAAAAAATATAAAAAATAATATTTCTTTTAAAAATAAATTAATTTCCCTCTGGGTCGAAAAAGTTAAAATTCCCGCCCCCCCCCCCCCCCAAATTCCCCTTTTAAGTTTTTTCTAAACCTAAATCAATTTCCCTCCATGGTTTACACCATACTTTCCCACCCCCAATATTTCTATCTATATTCCTTCTCTAAACCTAAGCCATCGGTGTTTGTTCCCACCACCACCACCGAACACGAACTGACCATCGCACCAACATGGACTGCCACTCTTGATCAGGATAGTGATTTGGAGACTTCGCCTATGGAAATTCAGGAAGATTCTACAAGTTTTCGATCTAAAACCCTAGCCTCTTTGTTGCAGATCTGAAAAGAAGAAATATAACCGAACCCACCCACTGGTTAGTAAATTGTGTTTTCATTAATTAACATGTAGTGGAAGTGAGCCTGATGTAGAGGAAGCCGTGTGATTAATATGTGAAATTGGTCGAGTTACGGTGTTGGCTCATCCATGGGCTTTGAAAAATCCAATTGTTATCATTGATTTTTAATTCCATTTGTTACCTGCAGGAAGTTTGATTCATATAAATTCTTAAATCTTATTCATAGCTAATTTATTGTTAATGGAGTCTTTTTTTTTTTGGGGGGGGGGGGGGGTCTATTTCTAGATTTAGGTGGTGGATCTTCTTAACTGATGACAAATTTTTAGATTTATTATGTAGATCTTGTTGATTTATAATTTGGGTTCAAACCAATGGGTTTCTAACCGACCTTGCCAGTGACTCGCTTCGGACTAGTTGATTCGGTTAGTCGCTCCCCGAAAACGGATGAAAACTTACTATAATTTTTTGACACCGGTTGTTTATTGTATTTTCTATAAAGTGATCTTTATATACTTGATTTCCTATTATATATATTATTAATCTTTATATACTTGATTTTCTACTATATATATTATAGGAAAAAACAAGAGCAAAGGTTCTTTATCTTGAATGTCGGTCTACAAGAGACCACACTCATATCTAACAATATTTAATACTACCAAACACATACATACACTCTTATGTTGTACATGACTATTTTTTTTATGAAACTTAATCTAGTTATCATCTGATGTCTATAAGATGGGTGGTTTTGATGCTGGTTATGGCATATGAGAGTTCGAATAAGTCATGATTGGTGAGCTTTATATCTTAAACTTATTTGGATTTTTTTAGTTTGATTCCATTTTTGATTCATTATCTTATTATGGTTGAGTAGGTGGGGCCTGAAGAGGCCCATGAGATGTGGTTTTTCGCTTAGTTCTACACCGCTGAAGAAGAAGAAGATGAAAAGGTAAGAGTGATCTAAACAAAAGTCAATGTAAGTTCAATTTCGTTTGAGTAATTTATGTCTTTGTATGGTTTACATGTATATAATTGTTAGCCGAATGCGTATCCATTGAATTATGATGTATATTCTTTGAATGTGATCATGTGCTGATGAAGGACTTATATTTGCATATTGTTTACATCTTTACATAACTTGTGCTTCTGTATTTGTGATCTTCCAAGTTGTATAATTCCAAACTTATATTCTTAATCGTATATGTTTATACGGTTATAATTTATTTGAAATTTTGTGGATGACATAATGTTGGAATTTCTTATTCTAGAGGAAATTTGGTTTGGTTGTTATAAACTTATAGCTACTTTTACTTTCTATTTTCAATAATAATGATTAATTAGATTGTTATAAACTTCTCTTGTTCAAAACAAGATCATTCAGGCCAAATCCAAGGTACCCATTTCATATTCTTTCTTGACATATAATCATTCATAATAGTCACTATTATAACGATATAAACGCGTTATGTGTTAGGAACTTGTATATGGAATTGCTGTATAGGAAGTTTACTAATCTTTACTTTCATCAAAGTTTGGTTTAGTCTATGATGAACTAATAAAGGCTGATGTTTGGCTTTGAAGTTCTCTTATTCAGAAGGTTAATCTTACTTTAAATATTGTGTTATTATAACAAACTTGTTATATTTTGCAGAAGCAGAAATGGATGCTAGAGTTTTATGTGATGAAAGCTTGTTCAAAGCATAAGTTGAAGGCATTGTTCCTAGCAGATATGTAGATATTTAAGATACTATGTAAAAAACAGTGATTTGAAGAAGTTTCATGAACTTGTACAAATATTTGGGTTCGTTTGATTTTTTTATGCTATTTGCTTTTGGAATCCTTTTGACGTAGTTATTCACTGAACATAATAGATACTGATTTTTGGATACTGAGACTATTTAAACATATTAATGAAGGAAAATAAATGTTATTCAAGACTGTTTTTCATACTCTAAAGAAACATCTTAAGGACTAAAATGATGTGGCATTAGAGACTAATTCTCATTCTTTGAAACATTTATTAGGGACTAAATGGTTATGGAATCGCGAACCTAATGAAATGTATCAGAAACTAAATATACATAGTTTAAAGAACTGATTTTCAGTCCCTTAAGAAATGTGTCGGGGACTGAAATTTCATAGAATCAAATATTGATTTTTAGTCACATAAAAATATATCGGGGACTGAAACCATGTGGTAACGCCAAACTAATTTAGAACTGAATTTATATGTATCGGAGACTGACCGTTAGTCTTTGTTGATGTCATACAACCGGGACTGATTTTTCGTTACTAATACCACTATCTAGTACTAGGTATCCGAGACTAGCTGGGGACTGGCAAATCAGTCTTTGATAACCATTAGGGACTGATTTTGATGCGTTAGATACTGATTTTTCAGTATCTAATACTCATTTTTTTGTAGTGTATTTTATCGTGTGGAGATCACTGAATAAATAAATCCAAGTCTGGGTAAAATAATACCCAAGTCTGGATATTTGGGCGGAAGTATTAATCTTAGGATTTTTATCCTTTGTTAATGGGAGAAGGCGCAAGGGTTTATGATTTCCTTTGAGCGCGCGACTATAGATTGCTGATTACTTTCTTCCTTTTGTAAGACCAGTGCGCGGCCGCGCAAAGTTAAAAGGTTGAAAGGCCAGGTTATGGTATGGTCCCAAATGCTTATTATGAGGTTTTTGGGACCTTACCCCTTCAGCTGGCCAACAAGTAGGTTCGGGTCGAAATGGATGCTCGGTCAACCTCAGTCAAATTAAGGTCAACTCGCGATTCAGTATACTTTTAACATCGTAGATCTTATTACGTTATGTATACACGTTTATAAACGTTATTGATAAAAACTATATATATATATATATATATATTTATATGCATTGTTAACGCAAGTTTATTATTTTGCATGTTGTTGATGAAAATAATATACTTACACAATAGATGACGAGAATTATATACCTTGAGTGTAGTTGACAAAAGTGATATAAATATATATTATTTAATTGTTGAGTTTTGGAAAATAATATCGATAACTAGTGTTGTCGGGATAGTCCGGAAACAGTTGAAACTCTGCCCGTTTTTCTTAAAATCCCAAGTTTTGAAACGTGTTCATGTGTCGAAATCTACCAAATCCAAGTGATCATTTTATAAAAAGACACAAATGTACATTTTATTTTATTTACACTTCGTCAACCTCTAATACGTATAAGTACCTTACGTTTATCCATGCATGATGACCTCGATGTCCGCCGTCTAACTCATCGACTCCTCGCGGGATTTCCAAGGGAAGCGTTGCAAGAATGTGAGCATACTCGACCCTTTTTACGCTTTAAAGCATTTTTGGGTGTAACATGTATACAAATCCACTTTACGCAATCGATTATAATTAAATACTCAAACCATCGAACACGTTCATTGTTATGCTTTGGTTGTTTATGCTTGTGAGTTTCAACTTGTAATTCATGATATTGTTATGCTTAGGTTGTTATGCATGCTAGTTAAGGACTTTAATTATATACTATTTGCTATGCTTAAGTTGTTTATGTATACTCGTTCAACTTGAATATAGGATGCCATGTGGAAATGAGACAAACTTTTATACTTATAATTATATTCAAAGTTGTATGCTCGCCAGTGCTTTTGTACTGGTCCATGCTTTTAATACATGTTTCAGGATTGTGATAGATGAATCCAGTAGGATTGCCTAGAAACGCATTTAAACTTTGTTGCTCGTTGTATTGTAATTTACTTTCAATCCTGTTGTATTCTGGTTTCAATACTTGTAGTAATTCATTATTAATGAAATGAATTATAACTATTTGAATACTTATTATGCATTATTTATTTTAAATTTGTTATGTTCTAGATCAAACCATGTAAAATGTAAACATTAAATACTTGACACACATAAGCGTTATGAAGTCTCGAGCAATCTACACACTTCGTCTCATCCCGATGTTTCCGCTATCGGTTGGGGTGTGACAGATTGGTATCAGAGCCATAACTATAGAGAATTAGGTAGAATTGCCATGTTCGACCTAGTCTATAGTCTAAGTACCAAAACTTGACCATTCCTTATTTTTGCTTAATATGTGATTCTTCCTATTTGCTCCTACCTCTTCTTTTGTCTAAACATACAATGTGTCTTTTCTAAAATATTTCACACAATACATACTTGAAGATACTCATATCCCACAATCGAAATGACTCTCCAGAATAGGGGTGATTCCCGCCTTTGGTGACGAATTTCAATCCACCTTACATGTTATTTTGCACGAAATTACACCATCAAGTCAGGAGTGATATCCGAATCTTAATGGGAACTTCCATTTCATACTCTAGTGGTTCCTTATTGACGAGTCGAGATTTTATCTTGTTTCGTTCAATAAACCACATTTTGGGGACGAAATTGTCAAGCTAGGATTGATATCCACACCTTGGTGACTGGTCCCGCCCTACGATTTTCAATCTCGCCAAAGTTTCGTATTTTCAATCAAATTAGGGACATGTACTAACTGGAAGGGTAAAATACCGTTAATCGCCTAGCGACGAGAGTATTATGCCTATTAGGCCAAAGCATGTCTCCCTGGTTCGAAAGGACTTGCGATGCACTTTGGAATAGTCGAAGCTTCTAAACCTGAAGCACTCCAATACTTATCAAGCCTCTCTTTTATATTAACTTAACTTTTATGTGATTTAATACTTGTTACCTAATCATCGTTTTACACAATAAATTAATACACACCTACTAATACGTTATACTTGATTCGGGATTACTGGACATTCTTTATGTGATAAACTGGTCATTAACTTCGGATGAAGCCACACCTTGACATATGTAGTGCTTGTGAAGCACTATAGGAGTAGCGCACCGCCGCATGGATTTGTGGTAATGTCAAGACATTCATTCATACATTACAGATCTTTTCATAGCAACAAAATGATGACATGTGCTATGATTAGATGACGCTTTATACATTACGGATCTTTTCATAGCAACGAAATGATGACATGTGCTATGATTAGATGACGCTTTATACATTACAGATCTTTTCATGGCAACGAAATGATGACATGTGCCATGATTAGATGGCGCTTGCGTTAAACGTTGGGTTGACATTTTGTCATTAACTTTGATCAAGCCGCACCTTAACATATATAGCGCTTGTGTAGCGCTATAGGAGTAACGCCCGCCACATGGACTTGCGGTCATGTTAAGTCATTCATACATTCATACATACATACATACTTGCGGACACGATGGTTTGACCAGTGAGATCACATGCCAGTAATGTGTTAATCTAGTGAACTAAAATATCTCATGTGGACTATTCAAATAATTTAATCATGCTCATACATATACTTGCACTTATAACCTCTCTCATACTTAAACACAATCATGCTTACATACAATCATACTTACATACTTAAACTTCTATACGTTGTCATTCTCACTCGTAATACATTAATAAACCCTGACCCATACACTACTAGTACAAACTACGCAGATCATGCACAAACCAAAATAATCACGGATGCATACATGATTATATTCGTAGATGCATGAAAACCATAGTGGGTTCGACTGTGTACCATATCACGGAACGTAACATGACATCGAATAGCGAAACGGAACTAATATGGTACGAACATGGTGGATACGCCGCTGGTACTTCCTATATATAAGTGTTCCTACCATGTTACCAAACTTTCGTAAAACGTGCCATGATAAATTCCGTATTTTGCAGACCTTTTTGGACCTAATACAAACTTTAGACAACTCACAAACACATTATGTCCGATTATCCACGACGAGACCTCATTCTTAAAGCACTACTTTCATCTATCCGATACTTATGCTATCCTTATACTCATAATCGTTATTAGATCAATCGTTCACCCTTATACCTCAAATATTCTCTGTTGTCTCAAACTCCAAAGCCTCACTTTTAAAAGAAACCTCTTCTGTTGCCAAAACCCTTTCAAGCCTTCCTTCTGAATAAATTTCGGGAGGAAATTTCCTAAAGGAGGGGAGACTGTAACACTCTGCGTTTTCACAACTTTCCATATTTAGAAACCATTGTTCATATTCCTATTTTTTTGTAACTCGGTATCCTTGTATTCGTCGTTTCGTTATAATCGTCAAAAAATCTTTATCTTTAATCTATTTCGTTATAATTTTAGTTATTTATTCACTATTTAACTAACTAAATTAATTAATTTTACAATATAAATGTTTAATTTTATTATAAACTAGTTAGTCTCGTTAATTTTTAAAGTTAATAAATACAAAACTAGCTTAGTTAGTTAAATTGTAAAGTTTTTTTTTTCTTTCTTTTTTCGTTAAAACAACATAACTTGATTAGTTGAAGTTCAGGGGCGATTTATGTAAATTGTTGAAAGTATAAGCTTTTTTTAAAAAACAACAAAAAGGAAAATAATATCACAAAAATGATGACCGCGGGACTCGAACTCGGGTCACCATCCCCACAAGAACGCATACTAACCACTGCTTTACAGTCTTCACATCAAACATAACCCGACTCCTAACTTATTTAAACCCTCGTTCATGTCAAGCCCTAACACCACTAATTTAACTATAAAACACTAGCCAAACCTAAAACCTTGTTGGTATCTCAGCCGCTCACACCCTTGTCTGCCAATTTAAATTACACCCACAACTATATGAACACAGAGAGAACCTCTTACCCCTCCCTCTCGATCTCCGATTTCGACCACACACCGCAACACCTCCTTCATCACCTCTGTTCCTCTGACAGTCACCACCATACCCCCTCACCTCCTCTTCACCTTAAAACTCATCACTCGAGCCATCTCTGCTCGATTTAAACGACCGACCACCATCTTAGTGGTGGCGTACGGCGGCGAAGTTGCAGAATGGAGAAATAAAGAGAACTATGAGATGGAGGAGCGTGGCGGAGGGGAACGGAAGACGCAGCAGCAGCGTCACCGGCAACGACAACCACACCGACAACGGCAGTGGTGAAGAGGACCTTCTTCTCAGGTCAGTTTAGGTCCAGTTTGTCCTCGGTTCAGTCGATTGGTTTGGGTTATATCCTGTCGGTTAAGGTATGTGGTTCAAATTCGAGTTCAGGATCTATTTTCAGTTGGGCACGATGGATTTTGTTTTGGGTTCGATCAACAGCCGTCACCAGAAGGTTCCGGGTCACGATTCATGTCAGCGGGTCGGGTTTCAGGTTCAGCTCACGCCGGTTCTGTTCAGATTCGTGATTCGGGTCCACGACAGTTAAATTGAAAAAAAAACAAGCTATGGTTTGGTTCCTCATGAAATTCTCAATTCAGTCTTGTTTTAGTTCGGGTCTCGAACAAAGCTGGCCAACAAGTAGGTTCGGGTCGAAATGGATGCTCGGTCAACCTCAGTCAAACTAAGGTCAACTCGCGATTCGGTATACTTTTAACATCGTTGATCTTATTACGTTATGTATACATGTTTTATAAACGTTATTGATAAAAAACTATATATATATATATATTTATATGAATTGTTAACGCAAGTTTATTATTTTGCATGTTGTTGACGAAAATAATATACTTACACAATAGATGACGAAAATTATATACCTTGAATGTAGTTGACAAAAGTGATATAAATATATATTATTAAATTGTTAAGTTTTGGAAAATAATATCGACAACTAGTGTTGTCGGGATAGTCCGGAAACAGAGGAAACTATGCCCGTTTTTCGTAAAATCCCATGTTTTGAAACGTGTTCATCATGTGTCGAAATCTACCAAATCCAAGTCATCATTTTATAAAAAGAGACAAAAATGTACATTTTATTTTATTTACACTTCGTCAACCTCTAATACGTATATGTACCTTACGTTTATCCATGCATGATGACCTCGATGTCCGCCGTCTAACTCTTCGACTCCTCGCGGGATTTCCAAGGGAAGCGTTGCAAGAATGTGTGCATACTCGACCCTTTTTACGCTTTAAAGCATTTTTGGGTGCAACATGTATACAAATCCACTTTACGCAATCGATTATAATTAAATACTCAAACCATCGAACACGTTCATTGTTATGCTTTGGTTGTTTATGCTTGTGAGTTTCAACTTGTAATTCATGATATTGTTATGCTTAGGTTGTTATGCATGCTAGTAAAGGACTTTAATTATATACTATTTGCTATGCTTAAGTTGTTTATGTATACTCGTTCAACTTGAATATAGGATGCCATGTGGAAATGAGACAAACTTTTATACTTATAATTATATTCAAAGTTGTATGCTCGCCAGTGCTTTTGTACTGGTCCATGCTTTTAATACATGTTTCAGGATTGTGATAGATGAATCCAGTAGGATTGCCTAGAAACGCATTTAAACTTTGTTGCTCGTTGTATTGTAATTTACTTTCAATCCTGTTGTATTCCGGTTTCAATACTTGTAGTAATTCATTATTAATGAAATGAATTATAACTATTTGAATACTTATTATGCATTATTTATTTTAAATTTGTTATGTTCTAGATCAAACCATGTAAAATGTAAACATTAAATACTTGACACACATAAGCGTTATGAAGTCTCGAGCAATCTACACACTTCGTCTCATCCCGATGTTTCCGCTATCGGTTGGGGTGTGACAGATTGGTATCAGAGCCATAACTATAGAGAATTAGGTAGAATTGCCATGTTCGACCTAGTCTATAGTCTAAGTACCAAAACTTGACCATTCCTTATTTTTGCTTAATATGTGATTCTTCCTATTTGCTCCTACCTCTTCTTTTGTCTAAACATACAATGTGTCTTTTCTAAAATATTTCACACAATACATACTTGAAGATACTCATATCCCACAATCGAAATGACTCTCCAGAATAGGGGTGATTCCCGCCTTTGGTGACGAATTTCAATCCACCTTACATGTTATTTTGCACGAAATTACACCATCAAGTCAGGAGTGATATCCGAATCTTAATGGGAACTTCCATTTCATACTCTAGTGGTTCCTTATTGACGAGTCGAGATTTTATCTTGTTTCGTTCAATAAACCACATTTTGGGGACGAAATTGTCAAGCTAGGATTGATATCCACACCTTGGTGACTGGTCCCGCCCTACGATTTTCAATCTCGCCAAAGTTTCGTATTTTCAATCAAATTAGGGACATGTACTAACTGGAAGGGTAAAATACCGTTAATCGCCTAGCGACGAGAGTATTATGCCTATTAGGCCAAAGCATGTCTCCCTGGTTCGAAAGGACTTGCGATGCACTTTGGAATAGTCGAAGCTTCTAAACCTGAAGCACTCCAATACTTATCAAGCCTCTCTTTTATATTAACTTAACTTTTATGTGATTTAATACTTGTTACCTAATCATCATTTTACATAATAAATTAATACACACCTACTAATACGTTATACTTTATTCGGGATTACTGGACATTCTTTATGTGATAAACTGGTCATTAACTTCGGTTGAAGCCACACCTTGACATATGTAGTGCTTGTGAAGCACTATAGGAGTAGCGCACCACCGCATGGATTTGTGGTAATGTCAAGACATTCATTCATACATTACGGATCTTTTCATAGCAACGAAATGATGACATGTGCTATGATTAGATGACGCTTTATACATTACAGATATTTTCATGGCAACGAAATGATGACATATGCCATGATTAGATGGCGCTTTCGTTAAACGTTGGGTTGACATTTTGTCATTAACTTTGATCAAGCCGCACCTTAACTTATATAGCACTTGTGTAGCGCTATAGGAGTAACGCCCGCCGCATGGACTTGCGGCCATGTTAAGTCATTCATACATTCATACATACATACATACATACTTGCGGACACGATGGTTTGACCAGTGAGATCACATGCCAGTAATGCGTTAATCTAGTGAACTAAAATATCTCATGTGGACTATTCAAATAATTTAATCATGCTCATACATATACTTGCACTTATAACCTCTCTCATACTTAGACACAATCATGCTTACATACAATCATACTTACATACTTAAACTTCTATACGTTGTCATTCTCACTCGTAATACATTAATAAACCCTGACCCATACACTACTAGTACAAACTACGCAGATCATGCACAAACCAAAATAATCACGGATGCATACATGATTATATTCGTAGATGCATGAAAACCATAGTGGGTTCTACTGTGTACCATATCACGGAACGTAACATGACATCGAATAGCGAAACGGAACTAATATGGTACGAACATGGTGGATACGCCGCTGGTACTTCCTATATATAAGTGTTCCTAGCATGTTACCAAACTTTCGTAAAACGTGCCATGATAAATTCCGTATTTTGCAGACCTTTTTGGACCTAATACAAACTTTAGACAACTCACAAACACATTATGTCCGATTATCCACGACGAGACCTCATTCTTAAAGCACTACTTTCATCTATCCGATACTTATGCTATCCTTATACTCATAATCGTTATTAGATCAATCGTTCACCCTTATACCTCAAATATTCTCTGTTGTCTCAAACTCCAAAGCCTCACTTTTAAAAGAAACCTCTTCTGTTGCCAAAACCCTTTCAAGCCTTCCTTCTGAATAAATTTCGGGAGGAAATTTCCTAAAGGAGTGGAGACTGTAACACTCTGCGTTTTCACAACTTTCCATATTTAGAAACCATTGTTTATATTCCTATTTTTTGGTAACTCGGTATCCTTGTATTCGTCGTTTTGTTATAATCGTCAAAAAATCATGTAAATTGTTGAAAGTATAAGCTTTTTTTTAAACAACAAAAAGGAAAATAACATCACAAAAATGATGACCGCGGGACTCGAACCCGGGTCACCATCCCCACAAGAACGCATACTAACCACTGCTTTGCAGTCTTCACGTCAAACATAACCCGACTCCTAACTTATTTAAACCCTCGTTCAAGTCAAGCCCTAACCCCACTAATTTAACTATAAACACTAGCCAAACCCTAAACCTTGTTGGTATCTCAACCGCTCACACCCTTGTCTGCCAATTTAAATTACACCCACAACTATATGAACACAGAGAGAACCTCTTACCCCTCCCTCTCGATCTCCGATTCCGACCACACACCGCAACACCTCCTTCATCCCCTCTGTTCCTCCGACAGTCACCACCACACCCCCCTCACCTCCTCTTCACCTTAAAACTCATCACTCGAGCCATCGCTGCTCGATATAAACGACCGGCCACCATCTTAGTGGTGGCGTACGGTGGCGATGTCGCAGTAGGGAGAAAGAGAGAGAACTATGAGATGGAGGAGCGTGGCGGAGGGGAACGGAAGACGCAGCAGCAGCGTCACCGGCAACGACAACCGCACCGACAACGGCGGCGGTGAAGAGGGCCTTCTCAGGTCAGTTTAGGTCCAGTTTGTCCTCGGTTCAGTCGATTGGTTCGGGTTATATCCTGTCGGTTCAGGTATGTGGTTCAAATTCGAGTTCGGGATCTATTTTCAGTTGGGCACGGTGGATTTTGTTTCGGGTTCGGTCAACAGCCGTCACCAGAAAGTTCCGAGTCACGATTCATTTCAGCGGGTCGGGTTTCAGGTTCAGCTCAAGCCGGTTCTGTTCAGATTCGTGATTCGGGTCCACGACAGTTAAATTGAAAAAAAAAACATGCTATGGTTTGGTTCCTCATGAAATTCTCAATTCAGTCTTGTTTCGGTTCGGGTCTCAAACAAAGCTGGCCAACAAGTAGGTTCAGGTCGAAATGGATGCTCGGTCAACCTCAGTCAAACTAAGGTCAACTCGTGATTTGGTATACTTTTAACATCGTAGATCTTATTACGTTATGTATACATGTTTATAAACGTTATTGATAAAAAACTATATATATATTTTGTGACAACTGGCACGAAACCGGTAATTTCCGTACACTTTAATTGTTATTTAATGACTGCGATTATGTGCTTAAATGTCAGCATTGACTGATTTCATGCTAAACAAGTGAATTCATGCACGTTGTATACTACAAAATATTGCTTTATGCATAAACAAGAGCGTTGCGTCAGAAATACTAAGTAAACTCACCGGTAAGACACACTGTGTCAACAGAACTGCAGAAAGCAGTCAGACAATGAAATTGGAGCCTAGGTGTAGGTCCAACAACAAGAATACATTAAAACCCAAGAGTATATACAAGGGTTTAATATATATATTCTCCGGAAGCAAAAATAAGCACTAAAAAGCACCTGAAACGCACTTTAAGTGCAGAATTTTATATAATTCAGCAATAATTCAGCTTTTAGCACACGAATATTATGCAGAAAATATAATTTATCAGTCAGAATATTTCCCTAAGTGTCGGGAATCGAAAGTGTTACAAAAGGATACTTAAAAGACACTAAAAAGTGTAATTTAACACTTTAACGAATCGGTATCTAACCGAACAACCGGACTTTACCCGGAACATAAAAATATTGCCAAAGACATAGTTTTCACTTTTCTGAGCTAGTTAGGGTCCCCAAACACCCTAACACCCTTTGTATTAAATAACACAGTTAAGCTACTAACTAGATACTTGGGTTTTAACCTTAAGCTTTAACTATCTAGTTAACCACTAACCAAGACCCCCCCCCCCCCATCTTTTGACGGTTGCAAGATGGTGGGACAACCCCCCCCCCCCCCCCCACATTCTTTTTATTATTTTATTCAAATGATGTTGGTTAAATAAACATGTTGTATGTTGGTTAATAGAGAACTTGGTTTATAAATAAATCTAAGACTTTTCCACCTTCTCTCATCAAACTCCCAACAACAAACTTTCTCTCTTCCCTTCTTCCTCCCTCACGGCCGAACACCATCACCACCATACACCCACCATTCAAGTCTTGTTCAACCATTTCTCATATACTCAAAGGTGCAAGGGATCATACTAAGAAGCTCGGTGCACTCGGAAGCTCAAGAACCGCTCTAGATTTCTTTTATCCACCACTTTTACGCCTTGTTTCTTCCCTAGCCTTGTGCTAGTAGTAAGTGTTCTAAAACACCATCTTGTTCTTGTTTATGGTGGTTAATAGGTGATTTAATGGTTAAAAATCAAGAACACTAAAGAACTTGCATTAAAGTCTTGAACATAAGATGATTAGGGTGGATAAAGAGAAGTTATGTGTGTAAATCCTGTAAATCTTGTATAGTTGTTATTATTTGATGTTGTTTGTTACTAAAAGTGGGATGGATCATCATCTAGACAAACTAGATCATGTTCAAGAACATGAACTAGTAGTATGTTAGTGTTAAAGTTATGAAAGATGATGAAAGTTTCCATCCATGAAACATGAACTTGGGTAAATATAAATTTTCTTGCAAAATAAGCTTCTAAACATGTAGATCTAAATATTTACAAGTGGTTTTTCGGAAAAACCAAGTGAAAGATGCAAGTCTTGTTTACAACCCGGATCTTACATGAACTAAATATATTCTTAGAAGATAAACAAGTGCGTAAACACTTGTGTGAACAAAAAAATTTAACAAGAAATATTTTTGGAAAATCTTGACTAGAAGTTGTAAAACTCCAAGTTCTTTAAAAATACAGTTTTTAAGAAACTAATTTTATTTTTAAAGGTAACAAGACTTACTAAATGTGTTAGTAAGTTACTACATATTTTTACAAACTCTCAAGTTCATAAGTTTGTGGTATATGCTTGTTTTGACAAGTTTGGTAAATAAAGATTGTGTTGTTAATGTTGTTGATGAATTAAAAGAAAATAAACACATGTTTTGAAAACATGGGAAACCTCCATTTTTAGGGGAAACTCTGTCAAAATTTTTATAAATTTTGACACTTAGAAAAATTTAAGTTTTTGAGAAACTTATTCCCTAAAAATGTATCTAAAAATATTACCAAGGTTCCCTAATTTTTGGTGATAAGAAATGATGATTTCTTCAAAATTAAAATTTATGTTAAGTATGTATATTTTTGAGAGAAAAATATATATTATTTGATCACCGACTTTTGTGCTAAGTGTATATAGTATGTGTTATACGTGCTAGTGTATTAAGACTTAAAAATACACTAAATACTCATGAGAAGTATAAACACAAAAATACACAAACAACATACAAGATACATAATTCGGGTGCAAAGTGCAAACACGAGATACTTATATTAATTTTTGAGAAAATAATATAAGTAAGATACTTAGTTAAAAATATAAAATATTTTTAACACAACAATACAAATATAAAAGAGAGTGACTGTACTTGTGCGACGCAAGTCTAGTGACTAACATTAAGAAAACGCGTATAGGTCACGACGTTAATTAAGCAAATCCGGTGAAGTTTACGACGCAAGTAACGCAAAGTTGTGAGTTCATGCTCCCCCTTTTTCGTTTAACTGTTTTTAGTTTTATAACTTCGGGGGTGAAATACATGTTACAAATATCACTATGTTTATAAATGGTATGATAACAAGAAACACACTTGGTGAGGACGAGAACCAAGTATGATGTGATATGAGAAATGTACTAGAAATCATGTCACGAATAGGGTACCATAAGCACCATTAATCAACAATATACCTAGACCGCAGCACAATAGGTTAGATCTAACGGGTGCCGGGCAGCCACACTCTCGGTAAGGGCGAGTATCGAGTAGTGCTTTTGTGTCTCAGAATATGCCAACTAGAAAAATTCCTAAGGTTTGGTGACTTCCTATGTCGTGTCACATGTTAATGGCCTTGCAACCCATTAACAATCCTGATACTTACAGGAATACTTTATTTACATAAATTCATACCATACTAAAACTTGATTTATACTTGAAGTACGTGGGGTACTCAAGAAAAACTTGATTTATACTTGAGTACGTGGGGTACTCAAGAAAACTTGAATTATACATGAGTACGTGGTGTACACATGAATACTTGATTTATTTATGAAAACTTGATTTTTACATGACACAAACTATGTTTTCATACAAAGTATACAAACGTGAAATACAAAAACTGCATGAATTCACACCAACATTATGTTGACGTTTTTCCAAAACTCACATGTATTTCAGGTAACTAGGATGGATAGGCGCGTGGTCTTACTCATGCTCGTGGATGTCGCTATGTTTATCATTAAATAAAGTTGTAACTTTTAAGACAACATGCTATCACGTGTTGTAAACACTTGACTTATGTTTTCAACAATGTAATGTTTGAAGTTATTTTGAGCATGTAGTATGTTTACCTTTCGTATGCAATGAGAACCTTTCATGATCACACCTCGTGCTTCCGCCGCCGAAAGGGGTGTGACAGATTGGTATCAGAGCTGCGATTGTAGTAAACCAGGATTCCTTCTCGAGTCTAGTCTATAATCTCTAGGATCCTTTCACGAAAACAATTTTTCAAAGAGTTTTCATTGCATAAAACGTACCGCGACATCCACTACCTGAAACTGTCTACATGAGTCTAGAAAAGACACTACGAGACTTAGAGTGCACTTGAGTAGCACCTGTCGTTGACTAGAAATTACTTGCAATTATGGGTGATATTTAGCATATACTAGAAGTAGAATGTCACAAGTATAGGTGACTTTACCTGAAAGCGATGGCCCATCTGAAGGAAGAGATACGAGGATGAAACGAACTGTGTGGACTGTGCAAGGAGTTACGTAATTATGGATGCATACATAATTATGGAATTCAGTGCACAGAAACCACAGCAAGTCTTGTCACATATAGATTCCCTCAGTGCAAGCCTACTAAATACTCTGCTAGAGTAATAATTGTTTGATGTCACTTATGTGGTATATACCTGTGAGTATATATACTACTACTGTCTAGTATGACGATATCAAACAAATGTGTAACCCTGTTGTGTTATGTCCTTCAGAACATGGCACCCAGAAGAGCTGTGAACGCTCGTGACCAACCTCCTCCTCCCCCACTGCCAAGAATTGCCGAAGAGCTGGAAGCTCTACTGGAAGAAAGGATCTCCGCTGCTATCGCCCAGTACGAGGCGAACCGTACTCAAGACAGTGGAGGACCAAGCAACACTAGACGTAATGGGCATGGAGATTCATCTGGAGGCAACGCACTTCAAGGCTGCACTTTCAAGCAGTTCCTCGACTGCGAGCCGATGAACTACGACGGCACAGGAGGTGCAGTAGCATTTGTACGCTGGACGGAGAAGACCGAAGCTACTATCCGCATGAGTAAGTGTACCGCGGATCAGCAAGTCACCTTCGCTACTGGGCTGTTTGTAGATGAAGCTCTGACTTGGTGGAACTTGCAAGCCCAAACCTTGGTCGATGATGCCGCTTATGGCCTAACCTGGGAGGAACTGAAGGAAAGAATGAGAGAGAAATATTGCTCTCGTGCTGAACTCCAAAGTCTGGAAACAGAGTTCTGGCACTTAACCAGGGAAGGTTCGGATATTAATGGTTATACTCGAAGATTCCACGATCTGTCTAGAGTGCTTCCCTACATGGTGACTCCCGAATTCAAGCGCGTTGAACGCTACATTAGGGGACTGGCCCCAGAGTTTCGCGGCATGGTAACTTCGGCCAAACCTCAAACAATCACTGAGGCGGTAACTCTGGTTGCCAACCTTACTGAAGATTGTGTTCGTAGGAAGAGGTTATCACTAAACTCAACTGAAAGGACCGAGACGTATGCTAAGTCATCTGGTGACAAGAAGTGGAAGTATTCGAATCTGAATCAAGCAACTCACATCAACAACAAGGGCTTCAACAACAAGGAGCGCGACCCTAAACCGCCTCAGGAAGCGGAAACTCTCTCAACCATGAATGACGCTCATACCAAAAGGTACCTGGGAACTATGCCTTTCTGCAACCAGTGGAAGCGTCATCACGGAGGAGTTTGTCGCATTCCAAAATGCGACAAGTGTGGAAACCTGGGTCACCATACCGAGGAATGTTGGGGAAAAGGAATGAATAGGAATGGAAACCGCAACGGTGCTGGAACTGGAAACAATGGTAGAAATGGAAACGGCAATGGTAACCGGAATGGCCATGGAGCTGGGCAAAACCAAGGATGCTTTGGTTGTGGAAGCATGGATCATTCCAAGAAAAATTGCCCAAGGGGAAACAACGCTCAGGCTCGAGCATTTGTGATTGGAGCAAAGAATGCACGCGAGGACCCTAACGTGGTCACCGGTACGTTTCTCATTAACAATCACTTTGCATCCATATTATTTGACACTGGTGCCGATTATAGCTTCATGTCTGTGGAATTTAAACGCATGCTTGGAATAGAATCTAGTAGATTAGAAATTCCTTATTCCATAGAACTAGCCAATGGTAAACTTGTTGAATCGGGTGAAGTTGTTAGAGGCTGCACACTAGAACTTGGTGAACGAATATTTAGCATCGACCTCTTACCTATTCAATTGGGTAGCTTCGATGTAGTAGTCGGAATGGACTGGTTGTCCAAGAATAAAGCTGAGGTTATTTGCCACGAGAAAATCTTTCGCATCCCGTTGATGAATGATGAAACTTTCATCGTGCATGGAGAAAAACGAGACGCGCCTCTACGAATCATCAGTTGCATGAAGGTACAGAAGTGCTTAAGGAAAGGATGTGTTGCCTTCCTAGCACACGTTGTAGACACGAAGGCTGAGGAGCCTAAACTCGAAGACATTCCTGTGGTCAAGGAATTCCCTGATGTTTTTCCTGAAGATCTGCCAGGATTACCTCCGCAACGACAAGTCGAATTTCATATAGACTTGGTTCCAGGAGCCGCTCCTGTGGCCAAGGCTCCCTATCGACTTGCGCCATCCGAAATGCAAGAATTATCTACACAACTCCAGGAGTTGTTGGATAAAGGATTCATAAGGCCAAGTTTCTCACCCTGGGGAGCTCCAGTATTATTCGTGAAGAAGAAGGATGGAACACTGCGGATGTGTATCGATTACAGGGAACTGAACAAGCTCACTATCAAGAATCGGTACCCGCTACCGAGGATTGATGACTTATTTAATCAACTGCAAGGATCAAGCTACTATTCCAAGATCGACCTTCGATCTGGATACCATCAGTTAAGAATCCAAGAAGAAAGCATGCCAAAGACTGCATTCAGAACGCGATATGGGCACTACGAATTTCTTGTGATGCCATTCGGGCTGACGAATGCACCAGCGGTCTTTATGGATCTGATGAACCGTGTATGCAAACCATATCTCGATAAATTCGTGATTGTATTTATCGATGATATCCTGATTTATTCGCGAACGAAAGAAGAGCACGAGCAACATCTCAGAACCATCTTGGAACTACTGAAGAAAGAGAAGCTTTATGCAAAGTTCTCGAAATGTGAATTCTGGATTCGCGAAGTACAATTTCTTGGTTACGTTGTGAATGAGAAGGGCATTCATGTAGACCCGTCCAAGATAGAAGCAATAAAGAATTGGGAAGCTCCCAAGACCCCAACTGAAGTTCGTCAATTTTTAGGCTTAGCGGGCTATTATCGGCGATTCATCAAGAATTTCTCAAAGATAGCTCAACCGCTAACGACCCTTACTCAGAAAGACAAGAAGTACGACTGGGGTGTTAAACAAGAAGAAGCCTTCCAGCTACTCAAGAACAAGCTATGCGATGCACCAATACTATCATTACCCGAAGGCACAGAAGACTTCGTGGTATACTGCGACGCTTCACAACAAGGTTTGGGTTGCGTGCTCATGCAACGCCAGAAAGTCATCGCTTACGCTTCAAGACAATTGAAGGTACATGAAAGAAATTACACCACGCACGGCTTGGAACTAGGTGCGGTGGTATTCGCCTTGAAGATCTGGCGACACTATCTATATGGTACTCGATGTACAATCTTCACAGATCACAAAAGTCTACAGCACATATTTGAACAGAAAGAACTAAACATGCGACAGCGACGTTGGGTCGAGCTGCTGAACGATTATGACTGTGAGATTAAGTACCATCCCGGAAAGGCAAACGTTGTAGCGGATGCGTTGAGCCGAAAAGAAAGGGTTAAGACCCTAAGGGTTCGAGCATTGGAATTGACTATTCGAACGAACCTCACTGCACGCATTCGTGATGCACAACAAGAAGCTCTTAAAGGAGAGAACCGTAAGACTGAATACCTCCGGGGTATGTTGAAATACATGTTGCCAAATGAAGAGGGAGCCTTATACTTCAAGAAGCGTATTTGGGTTCCGCTCTATGGTGGCATACGAGAAGTCATCCTTGATGAAGCGCATAAATCGAGATACTCGATCCATCCAGGATCGGACAAGATGTATCAAGACTTGAAAGAGTACTATTGGTGGCCGAGACTCAAAAGCGACGTTGTTGTCTATGTTGGAAAATGCCTAACCTGTGCTAAGGTTAAGGCTGAATATCAGAAACCGTCTGGCCTCCTACAACAACCAGAGATTCCCCAGTGGAAGTGGGAACAAATCTCGATGGACTTCATAACAAAATTACCCAGGACCCCGAGAGGGCACGACATGATATGGGTAATAGTCGATCGATTAACGAAGTCTGCGCACTTCCTACCGATCTGAGAAAAAGACAACACTGGAAAGCTTGCTGAGATATACTTAAAAGAAATTGTGGCACGACATGGAGTGCCAATCTCAATTATTTCAGACAGAGATGGACGCTTTGTCTCAAGAATCTGGCAATCATTTCAGGAAGCCTTTGGATCCCAATTAGATCTAAGCACGACCTTCCATCCACAAACAGACGGCCAGAGCGAACAGACTATACAAAAGTTAGAAGATATGCTTCGCGCATGTGTCATGGATCTGGGCGGCAGCGGGGATACTCATCTACCTTTAGTTGAGTTTTCCTACAATAACAGCTATCAAACGAGAATAAAAGCCGCACCGTTCAAAGCTCTGTATGGCCGCAAGTGTCGATCGCCCTTATGTTGGGTAGATGCTGGAGATAAACGTATGGTTGGTCCTGAACTTGTACAAGAGACAACCGACAAGATTGCGCAAATCCGAGAGTGCATTAAGGCGGCTCGAGATTGACAAAAAAGCTACGCTGATCTGAAAAGAAAACCAGTAAAATTCGAGGTGGGAGACAAAGTGTTGTTAAAGGTCTCACCTTGGAAGGGCGTAGTAAGATTTGGAAAACGTGGAAAGCTGAATCCACGATACATCGGACCATTCAGAATATTGGAAAGAATTGGTACCGTGGCATACAAGCTGGAATTACCGGAAGAACTTAATGGAGTACATGATACGTTCCATGTATCCAATCTCAAGAAGAGTCCAACATAAGAAAACGTGATCATCTCGGTGGATGAAGTGCATATTGATGACGCCCTCCGATTTACAGAACAACCCGTTGAGGTTACCGACTGGAAAGTCAACAAGACCAGGAGGAGCACTGTTAAACTTGTCAAAGTACGTTGGAACTCTAAGCACGGGCCCGAGTACACATGGGAACACGAAGACCAGTTCAAAGAAAAGTATCCCCACCTATTCAAGAAGACTCCTGTGAGAGTTAGTTCAGCCTGAATTTCGGGACGAAATTCTTTTAACGGGGGGAGACTGTGACAACTGGCACGAAACCGGTAATTTCCGTACACTTAAATTGTTATTTAATGACTGCGATTATGTGCTTAAATGTCAGCATTGACTGATTTCATGCTAAACAAGTGAATTCATGCACGTTGTATACTACAAAATATTGCTTTATGCATAAACAAGAGCGTTGCGTCAGAAATACTAAGTAAACTCACTGGTAAGAAACACTGTGTCAACAGAACTGTAGAAAGCAGTCAGACAATGAAATTGGAGCCTAGGTGTAGGTCCAACAACAAGAATACATTAAAACCCAAGAGTATATACAAGGGTTTAATATATATACTCTCCGGAAGCAAAAATAAGCACTAAAAAGCACCCGAAATGCACTTTAAGTGCAGAATTTTTTATAATTCAGCAATAATTCAGCTTTTAGCACACGAATATTATGCAGAAAATATAATTTATCAGTCAGAATATTTCCCTATGTGTCGGGAATCGAAAGTGTTACAAACGGATACTTAAAAGACACTAAAAAGTGTAATTTAACACTTTAACGAATCGGTATCTAACCGAACAACCGGACTTTACCCGGAACATAAAAATATTGCCAAAGACATAGTTTTCACTTTTCTGAGCTAGTTAGGGTCCCCGAACACCCTAACACCCTTTGTATTAAATAACACACTTAAGCTACTAACTAGATACTTGGGTTTTAACCTTAAGCTTTAACTATCTAGTTAACCACCAACCAAGACCCCCCCCCCCCTCTTTTGATGGTTGCAAGATGGTGGGACAACCCCCCACATTCTTTTGATTATTTTATTCAAATGATGTTGGTTAAAGAAACATGTTGTATGTTGGTTAATAGAGAACTTGGTTTATAAATAAATCTAAGAGTCTTCCACCTTCTCTCATCAAACTCCCAACAACAAACTTTCTTTCTTCCCTTCTTCCTCCCTCACGGCCGAACACCATCACCACCATACACCCACCATTCAAGTCTTGTTCAACCATTTCTCATATACTCAAAGGTGCAAGGGATCATACTAAGAAGCTCGGTGCACTCGGAAGCTCAAGAACCGCTCTAGATTTCTTTTATCCACCACTTTTACGCCTTGTTTCTTCCCTAGCCTTGTGCTAGTAGTAAGTGTTCTAAAACACCATCTTGTTCTTGTTTATGGTGGTTAATAGGTGATTTAATGGTTAAAAATCAAGAACACTAAAGAACTTGCATTAAAGTCTTGAACATAAGATGAATAGGGTGGATAAAGAGAAGTTATGTGTGTAAATCATGTAAATCTTGTATAGTTGTTATTATTTGATGTTGTTTGTTACTAAAAGTGGGATGGATCATCATCTAGACAAACTAGATCATGTTCAAGAACATGAACTAGTAGTATGTTAGTGTTAAAGTTATGAAAGATGATGAAACTTTCCATCCATGAAACATGAACTTGGGTAAATATAAATTTTCTTGCAAAATAAGCTTCTAAACATGTAGATCTAAAAATTTACAAGTGGTTTTTCGGAAAAACCAAGTGAAAGATGCAAGTCTTGTTTAAAACCCGGATCTTACATGAACTAAATATATTTTTTGAAGATAAATAAGTGCGTAAACACTTGTGTGAACAAAAAAAATTAACAAGAAATATTTTTGGAAAATCTTGACTAGAAGTTGTAAAACTCCAAGTTCTTTAAAAATAAAGTTTTTAAGAAACTAATTTTATTTTTAAAGGTAACAAGACTTACTAAATGTGCTAGTAAGTTACTACATATTTTTACAAACTCTCAAGTTCATAAGTTTGTGGTATATGCTTGTTTTGACAAGTTTGGTAAATAAAGATTGTGTTGTTAATGTTGTTGATGAATTAAAAGAAAATAAACACATGTTTTGAAAACATGGGAAACCTCCATTTTTAAGGGAAACTCTGTCAAAATTTTTATAAATTTTGACACTTAGAAAAATATAAGTTTTTGAGAAACTTATTCCCTAAAAATGTATCTAAAAATATTACCAAGGTTTCCCTAATTTTTGGTGATAAGAAATGATGATTTCTTCAAAATTAAAATTTATGTTAAGTATATATATTTTTGAGAGAAAAATATATATTATTTGATCACCAACTTTTGTGCTAAGTGTATATAGTATGTGTTATACGTGATAGTGTATTAAGACTTAAAAATACACTAAATACTCATGAGAAGTATAAACACAAAAATACACATACAACATACAAGATACATAATTCGGGTGCAAAGTGCAAACACGAGATACTTATATTAATTTTTGAGAAAATAATATAAGTAAGATACTTAGTTAAAAATATAAAATATTTTTAACACAACAATACAAATATAAAAGAGAGTGACTGTACTTGTGCGACACAAGTCTAGTGACTAACGTTAAGAAAACGCGTATAGGTCACGACGTTAATTAAGCAAATCCGGTGAAGTTTACGACGCAAGGAACGCAAAGTTGTGCATGCTCCCACTTTTCTTTTAACTGTTTTCAGTTTTATAACTTCGGGGGTGAAATACATGTTACAAATATCACTATGTTTATAAATGGTATGATAACAAGAAACACACTTGGTGAGGACGAGAACCAACGATGATGTGATATGAGAAATGATACGAGAAATCGTGTCACGAATATGGTACCATAAGCACCATTAATCAACAATATACCTAGACCGCAGAACAAAAGGTTAGATCTAACGGGTGCCGGGCAGCCACACTCTTGGTGAGGGCGAGTATCGAGTAGTGCTTTTGTGTCTCAGAATATGCCAACTAGAAAAATGCCTAAGGTTTGGTGACTTCCTATGTCGTGTCACATGTTAATGGCCTTGCAACCCATTAACAATCCTGATACTTACAGGAATACTTTATTTACATAAATTCATACCATACTAAAACTTGATTTATACTTGAAGTACGTGGGGTACTCAAGAAAAACTTGATTTATACTTGAGTACGTGGGGTACTCAAGAAAACTTGAATTATACATGAGTACGTGGTGTACACATGAATACTTGACTTATTTATGAAAACTTGATTTTTACATGACACAAACTATGTTTTCATACAAAGTATACAAACGTGAAATACAAAAACTGCATGAATTCACACCAACATTATGTTGACGTTTTTCCAAAACTCACATGTATTTCAGGTAACTAGGATGGATGGGCGCGTGGTCTTACTCATGCTCGTGGATGTCGCTATGTTTATCATTAAATAAAGTTGTAACTTTTAAGACAATATGCTATCTCGTGTTGTAAACACTTGACTTATGTTTTCAACAATGTAATGTTTGAAGTTATTTTTGAGCATGTAGTATGTTTACCTTTCAAATGCAATGAGAACCTTTCATGATCGCTCCTCGTGCTTCAGCCGCAGAAAGGGGTGTGACAGATTGGTATCAGAGCTGCGATTGTAGTGAACCAGGATTCCTTCTCGAGTCTAGTCTACAATCTCTAGGATCCTTTCACGAAAACAATTTTTCAAAGAGTTTTCATTGCATAAAACGTACCGCGACATCCACTACCTGAAACTGTCTACATGAGTCTAGAAAAGACACTACGAGACTTAGAGTGCACTTGAGTAGCACCTGTCGTTGACTAGAAATTACTTGCAATTATGGGTGATATTTAGCATATACTAAAAGTAGAATGTCACAAGTATATGTGACTTTACCTGAAAGCGATGGCCCATCTGAAGGAAGAGATACGAGGATGAAACGAACTGTGCGGACTGTGCAAGGAGTTACGTAATTATGGATGTATACATAATTAGGGAATTCAGTGCACAGAAACCACAGCAAGTCTTGTCACGTATAGATTCCCTCAGTGCAAGCCTACTAAATACTCTGCTAGAGTAATAATTGTTTGATGTCACTTATGTGGTATATACTTGTGAGTATATATACTACTACTGTCTAGTATGACGATATCAAACAAATGTGTAACCCTGTTGTGTTATGTCCTTCAGAACATGGCACCCAGAAGAGCTGTGAACGCTCGTGACCATCCTCCTCCTCCCCCACTGCCAAGAATTGCCGAAGAGCTGCAAGCTCTACTGGAAGAAAGGATCTCCGCTGCTATCGCCCAGTACGAGGCGAACCGTACTCAAGACAGTGGAGGACCAAGCAACACTAGACGTAACGGGCATGGAGATTCATCTGGAGGCAACGCAGTTCAAGGCTGCACTTTCAAGCAGTTCCTCGACTGCGAGCCGATGAACTACGACGGCACAGGAGGTGCAGTAGCATTTGTACGCTGGACTGAGAAGACCGAAGCTACTATCCGCATAAGCAAGTGTACCGCGGATCAGCAAGTCACCTTCGCTACTGGGCTGTTTGTAGATGAAGCTCTGACTTGGTGGAACTTGCATGTAAAAAATTAAATACTCAAACCATCGAACATGTTCATTTTTATGCTTTGGTTGTTTATGCTTGTGAGTTTCAACTTGTAATTCATGATATTGTTATGCTTAGGTTGTTATGCATGCTAGTTAAGGACTTTAATTATATACTATTTGCTATGCTTAAGTTGTTTATGTATGCTCGTTCAACTTGAATATAGAATGCCATGTGGAATTGAGACAAACTTTTATACTTATAATTATATTCAAAGTTGTATGCTCGTCAGTGCTTTTGTACTGATCCATGCTTTTAATACATGTTGCAGGATTGTGACAGATGAATCCAGTAGGATTGCCTAGAAACGCATTTAAACTTTGTTGCTCGTTGTATTGTAATTTACTTTCAATCCTGTTGTATTCTGGTTTCAATACTTGTAGTAATTCATTATTAATGAAATGAATTATAACTATTTGAATACTTATTGTGCATTATTTATTTTAAATTTGTTATGTTCTAGATCAAACCATGTAAAATGTAAACATTAAATACTTGACACACATAAGCGTTATGAAGTCTCGAGCAATCTACACACTTCGTCTCATCCCGATGTTTTCGCCATCGGTTGGGGTGTGACAATATGGGCCATACGCAATCAACCCATTGTATGAATATAGTGGATGCCAATATCGTTTAATCCCCCTCCTCCCGATTGCGTCATAAAAAATCTTGGAACCGTCACTACGTAGACTAGCAAACTTTTTAGGTTCATCGTAAGCTTTAAGGTAATCCATGGTAGACCTATGGCGCTTTTACAAAATTCCTACATGCCTTATTTTAATTAGAAATCCTTAATAACTTATCCTATTTGTAGGAGTCACTTCTAAGAATTTTATAAACTAAATGAATATTATATTTATTGCAATCTAAACACAAAAATATGGGCAGAGGGTCAAATCTAACTATCCTTTTAGTATGTACGAAAACAACAATATAACATATTACACATGTTCACATATATTCCAAACAACACCTAACAATTCTCGGATTCTAGATATGCACCTTGGGAATTTTAGGTTCCTAAGACTAGAAAGATGCCACTAGCAGTATATGTTAGGGAACTCCCTGTTTCTAGTTCCGGAAAACTATGCCACCCAACTCGATTCGTAAGGGGCTTAGTATGAATGCGGTAAACCCTTCGGGGATATGGAATCACCGATCGGTGATTGTTCACCGGTAACAAATCGGTGAGTGGGGAGTTGATCATTCGGTGTATAGTCACCGATGAGAGGAGAGAGGAGAGAGGAGAGAGACAACTAATCAATTTTTTTTTAATTGAGGGGTGTTTAAATCATTCCTAGTGTTTGAGTAGAAAATGAGTAGTGTGGGGGGGGGGGGGGGGGGGGTGAAATGGCATGAGATTATTAGGTAGAGAAAACTCAAACACCCTAAAAGTGTTTGAATCATACCCTACACCCTAACGCATTTGCCTAGTTTTGAAACATATCAACATGAAAGTTAACATTTTTTTCATATGACTTGTTACAATAGCATGAAATTGGTATCAACAAGCTCGTCCTTAACATTTTATAATTAGTTAGGGGCTGTTTGGTAGCCTCTTAATCCATTCAGAGATTGTCTCTTAATGAAATCATTTGTGACCCTTATGTCTGAATGAATAAGAGGTAACCTTATGTCTGACTGGATAAGAGATAACATCTGAATGGTAAACCATCACATGTCACATTCTTCTACATTATCTTTTTTAAACTCTTAAATGATTTCATTAAGAGGTAGCCTCTTAATGTCATTCAGATGCTACGAAACAGCCCCTTACTTCTATCTAGCATGAATATTATAGTCTTTTCCTTTAAGAAAACATCAATAATTCAAAAGCTATCATATTACATTTTAATTAGTTACATCTATCTAGCATGAATATTATAGTCTTTTCATTTAAGAAAACATTAATAATTCAAAAGCTAACTATATCAAGTTTGTAATACACATAAAAACAAAAAGATAGGATTATAAAACAATACATTAACTTGTCCCAGTCTTGTTGATTATCGAATTCACACAAACCTTGTGACTTAGTAGCATTTAACATTTGAAATGCCACAACCAGTAATTAGTATTTATATGAAAGACGCTACTAAACAAAACACAATCACCGACGGCCCATATTACCGGCACATTTTCACTGATGGATACTTGTCGGCGATGACTTTCACTGGCATATTTATGATGGAATTGTCTGTCGGTGATACTCATTTGTTTAGTAGGCAGACATAAATATATTTAAATCAATTCAACATCCAATGCATACAACATTTGAAAACACACTTTTAATTCAACATTAGCATAAACTTCAGTATTTGAACATAAAATATGGACTCTTAATTTTTTTTCAAGCATGTTAGATGTATACTATCATTTGAAAACACTTCCACACAGGGGCGAAGGTTTGTTGGTGCTCGGGGGTGCATCCGCCCACCCCAATATTTCGGTTAGAAGTGTATAGGTTCCGATTTTTCGTCCGGAAATTTTAAAAATTATATAGGATCGCCTCCCCCCAATTATTTTTCTTAAATATTTATACAATATATAAATTAAAGTAAAGTTTGTTACCACTTTGTATATAACTGATGGGTAGTTTTGTAAATATATTTTAACTCTTATTTGTTTAACCCTAGGTTACCCACCACACAATAAACTTAATCACATATTTTTATGTCTAAGAACGGGTCCTTTGAATGAATGAATTTTTTTAGTTTTATTTGGAACTAATATTAATTGACTTGACCCGAATCGATAGCCGATCTGACCCGACCCGAAACATAACGATAGGAAAAAAATTTGGGTCCCATCACTTTACGCCCCCTCGAAACTTTTGTTCAAGCTCCGCCACTGCTTCCACACACCTATGATTTATTAAATAAAGCCCACATTATCTAGTCCATGAATAACTACTCCTTCCAATGATTCTATACCTTTGCACAACACACGATGATTAATTCATCATTTTGGTGTCTTTGGCACATTGTAAACCATTTCAATAAGTTCGCCCCTAAACTTATATGCATGTCTCCAATAGGTTTTTGTATGAAAATCATACATTTGTCAAATTTCGACCCGTCACCCCGTTAACCTTCGAGATTAAGTTCTATTTGTCAACATATGACACTTTTATATTATAAAACATTTTATTACATATTTAATGACTTTGAAAAACAATTGTTGGTAAAAACGACCAACAAATCCTAGTTTGACTTTTTTTAATTAAACCCAACTTGTCCATGACTTTATAGCCTAGTGGCATCTTAGGGGTGGGATAAGACTTTAGAACCAATAGGTCCTGGGTTCGATTCCCACAAGAGGGGTTTTCCCATATTTATTAGGTTTCCTCTTGAATTGCTGTATTGGCAATATGCCTAGTGGAGATGGATATGATCAGGTGGTTCTGCTGGTGGCACGGTGATACTCCAATGGCCTGTCAGTGATCCAAATTTGCCGTTCAAAAAAAAATTAAACCCAGCTTACGAAGTTCTATTTTTAGTGCAAATTAAGCACCATGTCACTAGGATATATATCCAAAACAATTCATTAGTGTAGATCTTCATTAATATAAGATAAGTTGGCCATAACTCAGGTAAAAAAATATTTATAAATTTCAACTTAATTATCTTGATGCGTGCACTTATACTTATAATTAAGTTAAACCAGGTAAAAAATTGATAAATTTCAACTTAATTATCTTGGTGCATGCACTTATACTCGTAATTAAGTTAAACCAAGTAGGTCAGTACTCCTAGCATGTTAGGAATCATAAACTATCACATCTAAGACATGGGATGTACAATTGGTCTTCAAGTCCAACAATCTTTACTATGGTTACAAAAACCCAACAATCTAATACATGTTAGAAGCAAGGTATAATCTAACTCCACTTCTTCTCTATAAAATTCTACATATATTGTTTCGCAAATTCCTTCAAGTTTTGCAAAACTTTTGAACGTACATTAAGAGATTTGAATACACACATTTATAACCGAAATTAGTTTTTTTTTAACATATGGTGTCGTCCCAAGGGTTGTGTGCATGACCATAAAAGCCGTGTTAGGTGCACCTGATCGTACATTGGTGTACACATTGTGACTTATACGAGTTAGCAGAGGCATCTCTGAGAATTCATATACCCTGTTCGAGCATGAAAAAATGTGCCCTTCCGTTATGTTTTGTTATTATTTAAAAAAAATCAAATTAGTGTTGGGTTCAATAAACCTAATTAAATTCAAGTGGGCTAAATTCTAAACCATAAAAAATGATTTGTAAATGGGCCTATATTGGAACTCGTATGTGTTTACTATTTAAAAAAATAACATATACGTATCGATTTTTTTTAAATCGCATGCCCCTCGAAATCGTGGACCTTGTGCAGAGGTCCTCCCCGCACACCATCAAAGCCTCCCATGCGAGTTAGGCACCACCACAAGCAGTGGCGGAACTAGACCTTAAACTCAGGGGTATCCCAAAATTTTTTAGGGGTGTCATCGTACTTGTTCAGGGGTGTCCTGTGTATAAAAATCGGAAAAAAAAAAATTTACACTACTGGTAAAAGCTTGAGCCGTAGCCCGGGCTACGCCCGTTTACACTACAGGTCCGCCCCTGACCACAAGTACAACATAATATTGTCATTATACCTTGGTTTAATTGTAAAGCTTTATACATATGTCCTAAGTATCTTGTTATGCATATATTTAGGACTAAATGATACATAGTGTGATACATTCAAAACAAGGTCGTAGTATTTATTTCACGTAAGATTGGGTTAGAAAGCAAAGATTATCCATCCAAATACCTCAAACATCTTCTAAAACAAATTAGTTTCAAATTCTCCATCTTAATCTTCTTGTATTTTAAATCATCTATAAACCATATCTAATTTTATGGGCATTAATTTATTTTTTGCATTCTGTCAACATTGCTAAACGTGTATAACGTGTGCAAGCATCCACTTCTCATTTGATCATTAATAATTGCAAAAAAACGGTCATAAGTTTTTATAACAAACAGTAATGAGAAACCAAATTTCAACTCAAATTATTGGAAGCGTAATAATGAGGAAGACCCTGCTAAAAATTAACCTCAACTTTGGTCCATCCATCATATGGCCATTGGACCACTGACTGATTCAGAGGACATTCTGAGAGTACAAAAAAATATTTACATTTGAAAGATAATAAATAATTTATGTATGATAGTGATTTACTGAGGTACAAAAGCATATGCTGAATTAAAATGGTGACTAGGAATTACAGTTGAATGGATTTTATGGGTGCTGCATAGTGTATACAGGTCATTTTTTGCAGGAGGTCCCCCCACACTACAATTATTTTAAATCTTGACCAAAGGGTATGGCCTAATATTCCAAGTCCTCAACTACATATTTATTTATTTATTGTAGATATAAATTTTTAATGCAGAAAACCTAATATTACCAAAACAGCCATTGACTGAATCAAAGTGTACAAGTTGATAGAAGTGTGTGTTGTTTCTCTCTTAGCCACTCCCTCCTATTTCATCTTCATTTATTTAAAACTTGTTTTAAAGTGTATGGGTGTTAATGGTTTGATTTTAACGGTTTTTAGATCAAATCACGTGCTATTGGTTTCGTCTCTGGGCTTATTAACATACAAAAAAAAAGCGATAATGTTCTTAGAGTAAAATATAAGATCCTGACTATTTGTCTTGTATATTTAAGTAAACCTGTCACGTTAATACTCAACATAAAATAATTAATGGCCAAGTAGAATATAATAAGTTACATAGCCAAAAGCCTAGGGTCAGGTTTGGTTTTCAAGTATAGATCGTAAACCAAATCGTTCGATACAGCTTGAAAATTCCTAAACCGACTAACCTTGTAAATTTAAAAATCGGCATTAAACCAAATCGATGATGGGTCTATATGGTTTCTTTGCTCATTTTCTGATTAATTGATTGGTCCTTTGCTCACGCCATGTTCGATTTTCACACCCATTTTCATACTAGTGTAGTTGAGTTATACTTTCGTGTAACAGGCTAAGGAGGGCCTGGGCACCTCACGGGTTGAGGGTTGTGGGTTTGTTGCAGTGTGGCAACACCACCGCCACCCCTAGCCATGCACAGGTAGTTTGCCTAGCTGCAAACCTTTTCCGGAACTGGTGTGAGGATTGGGGTGATTGGTGAGTGGAATAAAAGGGTGGAGTTCATGGTTCTAGGGTACTTATGAGTGGTTCCAGGGTACTTATGAGGATTGGGGTGATTGGTAAGTGCCCTTTCCCTCCTAATGACTATGATTTTACAAAATTACAAACAAGATCCACAATGTAACCTATAATTTTGCCATATCAGAGTAAAACATTGTGCAGGCGTAAGTCAGATCATCAATGCAAACCATCAATGCAATCAATGACATATAATTGAAGCCAAAAGATTTTCAAAAGAGGAAAAGTTCACTGCAAATCAATCTTCAAAAGCAGCATTTGCAGCAAAATGATCAGCCAAAGGCACATGGAATCATTAAATCAAAAGGCATTCAACCAACTTGGACACATAATTCCTAATTTAGCTCAACATATCCATATAAAACTTTAAAAAAGACGAAAATCAACAACCCAAAATAAGCAATGGACCCTCATTATAAATCGTAACACCTCAATAATCATGGCTCTAATAACTACAACCCCATGTTAAGTTCGGAACTCTCTCAGACAATTTAACAAACACCTTGTATGCATTAAAATTCTCTTTCAGACATTTTCACAAACACCTTGTATGCATTAAAATTCTCTTTCAGGCATTTTGACAAACACCTTGTGTGTATTAAAGTCCAAACTGGGAAATCATCAGGCACATCGTGTTTCTTGATTTTCTAAATCAACCCCACCCACAACTTTAATTAATACGAGCAATTCTTGATTTTGAAGATTCTTTAAATGAACAGTAATGGGTAATCCTAGACCACATAACTCATATTGAAAATATGAAGTTAAAGTGTTGAACGGTTTAATTTGAAATTTGTATGGAATGTGAATGCGATCATGTGGCTGCTTTGTGTGGCGGCTTTGAGATAACCGACAAAGACAAGACTAAGAAACTGATCAATTGATCATCAGCGCTTACGTACTTACGTATGTAGTCGTTATCACTTGTATTAAAACCACTTGGAATAAAAATAAAATAATGTTTTTTTTTTTTTAAATTGTACGCAGAAAATTGTATGTTTAAAGTTGTAAAAATTTTATTGTTGAATCTCATTAGTTAGGTAAAAGTGAACACGAATTATGATGGTTGTTACATTAATATTTATATAATATAAAAATATATATATTTTTTCAAACCCATTAATTCATTTATTACTTAGCTAAGGGTGTATGGGGTACATGCCTAAGGCCACCCGAGACGGTCACCTTTTAGCTCGTGATGAACATATACAACGAGTTATAGAAAACAAAACACCGCCGCCACCATCGAGTTTAACGCGTGAAAATTATCACGTGTGAAGAATGGTACGTGTTGTTTGATTTGTTGGGTTGTGAGGGTTTATTGTTGGTGTTGTGAGTGATGGGGATTTCAACTAAAATACATCTTGCTATGATGGAATAATGGTTGATGACATGGCAAAACTTGATTGTAAGTTATGAGTGAGTGATTAAAATTACATGGCCTTACATTTTGCTATGGTACATTTGACATATTTACAAAATTCATCCTCATTATACAACCATTAACTTTGCGAAGCCGACGATAGTACGTTGATAGGTCTATTAGTTTGACAAACCCATCTAATATTTTTGGGTAGGGATATGGATGTTTGAAACCTAACACACAATAACAACAATTTTGCGACCCCGTGTCAAGGAGTCAGACATTAGGTGGCGCATTATACAATGACTAAGGGTTGGTTGTGAACAACATGCATGGAATTTAATTATTTGTACCGTTTAAACAAGTTTATGATTTTGTACTAGACCATGTTACTTTATCAAACCTATGTTCTCACCAACTTTATAGTTGACCAGCTTTTAACATGTTTTTCAGGTTATAACAATTAAGATAGCTTGGACTTGGAATTGCTCTAACTTGCATCCAGACTTATGTGGCTAATTTTTACGTGTAGAACGTATGTTGGGACACATTTTGATTAAACACATATTTCTCTTGTATTGATGTGTTACGATATAAGATCGTCGCATTCTCGCATTTCCACTTTGCCGGAGGTGTGACAATTATCATGAGAAAGAACATCATCCATAGCGTTTTCGGTAGCTTAAGTGAATAAAGCTTTACGCTTCGACCTAAGAAGTATTCCTTTTATGACATATGTTACCTCCATGTCATGAATATATTTCCAGTGGGGTCTTTCTTGAATATAGGTAGCAATCCACAACTTCTTTAAGGTGGTGTTTGTTTTTTGGGTAAAAGCTCTTCTGAGCACTTATGTCTGTGTCGCGCAGACGCGCGCAGTCATAAGGGTCCTACAGCTTGTTTTTTTCTTGAAGATCTGCAGACCTTTTACCTCTGTCTCACCTCTTCCCTAAGCAGACTTATACCCATGTCTTCAAACCTCTTCCCTCCTCTCCTCTCCTCTTCAACCTCCACCACCCAGATCCAGCACATCACGGTCACCGTCAATCCTCACCACCACCGTCACCGTCAATAGAACAAAACCCAAAAAATAGAACCACCACCACCGCCGCCACCTGATACATCACCACCACCATCATCATCGGAGCTACACTTTCTCTCTCTAGAACCACCACCATCTTTTCTTCTTCACTCACTGTTGCTAACAAACCCACATTAACAGCTGCAACTGTGTGCCGCTAGTCAACCAAAACCCTCGTGAAGTTGATGTAAAAGATCTCAGATTTAATGAAGAAAACGGGTCACTTGCTACTCTGTCTCACCTCTTCCCTAAGCAGACTTATACCCATGTCTTCAAACCTCTTCCCTCCTCTCCTCTTCAACCTCCACCACCCAGATCCAGCACATCACGGTCACCGTCAATCCTCACCACCACCGTCACCGTCAATAGAACAAAACCCAAAAAATAGAACCACCACCACCGCCGCCACCTGATACATCACCACCACCATCATCATCGGAGCTACACTTTCTCTCTCTAGAACCACCACCATCTTTTCTTCTTCACTCACTGTTGCTAACAAACCCACATTAACAGCTGCAACTGTGTGCCGCTAGTCAACCAAAACCCTCGTGAAGTTGATGTAAAAGATCTCAGATTTAATGAAGAAAACGGGTCACTTGCTACTTTGCCTCTAATTCAGGTGAATTCTTCTGATGTTTATTAGTTTTTTATTGATCATAAAGTCAAACCCATTTGAATTTTCTCACAGATTTACTGTTTCTTCTTGATTGTTCTCAGTGAGAGAGAGGGAGACCGTAGATTATAGTGATTTTGTGGTGAGAATTTGGGGGAAAAGGTGGAAGTGGTGGTAGTGTTAATCAGTTCTTTTAATATCTAATGGAAAACACATTAGGGATCATGACATACCTGACAATCCAGTAGTGGTTAGAGATGAAGAAGAAGCCATCTTGATCGGTTCCCGTTTAGGGTGAGCAGTTAGGATGGAGTTGAATACGAATTAGGTTATTGCAGTGAGGGGGGCCGTAAACTTTATGGTGTGTCTTTAGGGTTCCCCAATAACCTGTATTTATATGATGCACCCAAGGGGAAACCCTAATTAACTAGTACGGGCCTTTACGTCCATCAAATAAAGCCCAGTTAATTTTATAGGGATATTAAGGTAAATATTGATCTAGTTATTAGATAAATGATCAATAAGGGCACCATAAATTATTTAATAATAATTAAATAAACAATTCACTCTAACATTCTCCCACTTGGCCGAGTGATCATTTATTATGAGTATTAGATAAGCCTAATCAGGAGTTAATACTCATTTTAGTTTTAAACCAAAATTGCAGCAGAAAAATACAGTCGTTGAGTCAGTTATTCAACTCAGGACCCCCATTAATCATACTACAATCTCAAATTTAAAACCTAAGCATAGTAAGGATCAATTTACAAGTAAGCCCTTAAACGATGATTTGTATAATAATAGTCTTTACGTCATTAGGTTAGCGGAACGTAGTTAGAGACAAACAAATCAAATGAGGAAATTTTATCATTAAAACGTAAGTAAGTACAATATGCATTTAAATAAGGTCTTTACAAAAGCCCATCTTCGAAACATGTTCTTCGAATACTTTAGGTGGGATACCTTTAGTCATTGAATCCGCAAGCATATTTTTCGTACTTATATACTCAATACAAAGCTTATTTTCCTCAACACGTTCACGTACGAACAAATACTTTGTATCAAGATATAATCCAGCCTCCGGTCGAACTGTTACTGTTCGAGAGGTTAACGGCAGCTGAGTTATCACAGTACAGCTTCAATGGTCTAGATATAGAATTAACAACTTTGAGTCCAGTAATCAGATTCTTTAGCAACATTCCATGACAGGTAGCGTTATATACAGCAATGTATTCTGCCATCATAGTGGATGTTGAAGTTAGCTGTTGTTTATGACCCCTCCATGAAATAGGTCCGCCGGCTAACATAAAGATACACCCTGAAGTGGATTTCTTGTCATCTTTGCATTTAGCAAAGTCAGAATCAGAATAACCAACCACTTCCAAAACGTCACTTCTTTTATAAGTCAGTTTATAGTCTTTCGTCCCCTGAAGATATCGAAGTACTTTCTTCGCTGCTTTCCAGTGATCAAGGCCAGGATTAGACATATAACAGCCTAGCATCCCTGTAACATAAGCGATATCTGGACGAGTACAGACTTGAGCATACATGAGGCTCCCAACTACTGAGCCATAAGGTATCATTCTCATTTGCGCCTTTTCATCCTCAGTTTTCGGACATTGAAAAGAACCGAAAACATCTCCTTTAACTATTGGAGCTACAGAGGGAGAGCTGTGTTGCATGTTATATCGACTAAGGACACGATCAATGTAAGCCTTTTGTGATAAGCCCAAAATTCCATTTCTTCTATCTCGGTGTATTTCGATGCCAATAACATAAGAAGCCTCTCCGAGATCTTTCATGTCAAATTTATGCGAGAGTAAGCGCTTTGATTCATGCAATATATCTAAGCTATTACTTGCCAATAGAATATCATCTACGTAAAGGACAAGTATAGCAAAATTGCTCCCACTCATCTTGAGGTAGGTGTATTAATCCACTTGGTTCTTCATAAAGCCTTGCTTCTTCATGACTTCATCAAACTTAAGATACCATTGACGCGATGCTTGCTTCAAACCGTATATGGATTTCTTCAGCTTGCAGACAAGATGTTCTTGACCTTCAGGTTTGAACCCTTCAGGTTGCTTCATGAACACGTCTTTATACAAGTCTCCATTAAGGAAAGCATTCTTGACATCCATCTGATGCAGCTCTAATTCAAAATGAGCTACTAGGGCCAAGACGATCCTTAAGGAATCTTTTCGAGAGACAGGTGAAAAGGTCTCTTGATTATCGATTCCCTCTTTCTGAGTGTAGCCTTTTGCAACCAATCTTGCTTTATATCGTTCAACGCTTCCATCCGAATTTAGTTTTGTTTTGAAGACCCATTTACATCCTACGGGTTTAACACCGTCGGGTAATTCAACCAAATCCCAAACGTCATTTTTCTTCATGGAATCAAGCTCGTCAATCATAGCTTTGTTCCATTCAGAAGACTGATCACTACTAATGGCTTCATTGTAAGAGGTAGGATCAGTAAACTTTCCATCATCTGATACGGCTTCAGCTAGGTAGGTTTCATAATCATCAAAATTAGTGGGCCTTCTCGCCCTAGATGATCTCCTAGGTTGATTCTCAACTTCGACATTGGAGGGTCCTTCATTCTCAGGTGCATGCGGAGCAACATTTAATTCTGAATGAGTTGGAGGTGGTGCAGTGACATGCGGTTCAGCATCAAGTACAAGAGGAGTAGTAATAGGAGGTAATGAAATGGACGAGCGTCTCCCCCCCCCCCCCCCGCATCTTGTACTTCTTGTAAATCATTGTGAGGATTTTCACTGCTCCCACTGACCTTTAAGTCCTCAAGAAACGCGGCACGCTTGATTTCTACAATACGAGTAACATGGGAGGGACAATAGAATCTATAACCCTTTGAGTGATCTGGATATCCAATAAAGAAACTGTTAGGGGTGAAATTCTAAGCTTATATCCTGGGAAATATCTTGACTTATATCTTGGTTGTATGATATCTGTTCATATCCGGGATGCTCATTCAGGATATTGGTAACATCCTGAATGGTATCCTCAGGATTACTAACGGGTTGTGTGCAGGAGTACGCGTCCAGGTGCCCAAAGTTCACGAAGACTCTTTCTCCGGGAGACTCGGTCTAAGTTGTTCAAATGAAGACGTTGAAGCCGCATTACTCGGTCTACAACGTTAACAATGGAATATTCGGGAGCATCCCATATTTATAAGGATTTTAGTTTGTATTTTTTTTACTATAAATAGGTGGGTATATCAGATCAAATAGGACATCACAATCACACTCACTACACTCTTACACTCGTTCTCGCGCGATCTGGTCGATATCCTGCCTGTATCCTGACGTTTGAAGTAATAAGAAGAACTAGGCAGCTACGATTGACAGCTCCCGAGGTTTTATGCCGGCGATCTAGATTGATCAAGGGCTTTCCTCGTACATCTCGTGTCATTTCCTTTACTTTTTGCTCATAGTTTGATCGTAAATACAGCTCAATATCCTGAGTCGTATCCTGAAAACTGTTTTTACAAACAACTTAACCAGCATATTTCCAACACGCTTTTTAGCACACTACCTCACTTAACTAATTTGATCACTTAATTGCTTCGGTAATTTTTGACTAAAACAATTTGGCGCCCACCGTGGGGCAAGTGGTGCTACCTTTACTAAAAATCTTTGTGAAATCGTTAATCGGTTTTCTGTTTTCAAAACTTCTTGCCACATTGTTTACAATGGCCTCAAGATCAAACATGAGCTCCTCCACTGTGTCTGCTACGACTTCTACTACTACCGGTTCGGTGCTTCCACCACCTCTTCCAAGGATGCCAGCTTCTTCACAACCTCAGGATATTATCCCTACTCGGAGTGTTCAGGGATCTCCTCCCGTTTTAGCCTCTTATGATGAAATTCTAACTTTATTTGGAAGTGTGCAGGAACAAATGAGGCAGCAACAGGAAACTAACCAAATGCTGTTAAGAGAAATACAACTCTTAAAAGCTAGCTCAAGCAGATCCGCTGAGGATATTGTTACTCCTTTACAACCCAGAACTTTGAACTTCAGTTCCGCTGTGTATACTGAGGATAATAGGGGGAATATTGTGCCTAGTCATTCCCAGAATCATACTCCTGAAATACCCTCCTCGATCAGGATGTCAACTGTGAGGAGCTCAGGATATGTTTCAGGATATGGCCAGAATCCTCAGACTGGTAACGTGTCAAATAATAATATTCATGCTACTAACAATAGTGTATTTTTGCAGGATGCAGGTATGACATCAACATTTACTAGGGAGCTTCAGAAATTGAAGGACATGATATCCAGTGTACCTGGAGTGGTCCAGCCAATTTCGGAAGTGTCCCAAGACAGCCACAGGATATCTCGTTTCGCATATCCTATCTGTGATGCTGAGATTCCGAAAAGATTTCAAACCCCCAACATGAAGCTCTACGATGGGACTACGGATCCTGAAGAGCATATTGCCCAGTATATGGAAAGAATGGAGATTAATCCTATTCTTCCGGACCTCAAGGAAGCATGCTTATGCAAGGGCTTTGGTTCTACCTTCACAGGATCAACCTTGAAATGGCTCATAAATGTTCCTCCGCATTCGATTACGTCTTTTGCTCACTTAGTGAATTTATTTAATAGTCAGTTTTCTTGTAGTCGGAGTTTTGAAAAACTGACAAGTGATATTTACAGGATAACTCAAGGACCTCAGGAGTCCCTAAGGGATTACGTGAAAAAATTCAGCAGGGAATCCTTGGATATCCCACACCTTGATGTTGCAACAGCTGTGCAGGCTTTCAAGATAGGACTACAAAAGGATTCCCAGTTTTATCAGGATCTTGTGATGAATCCTTGCAGGAACTTGGACGAAGCTCGAAACAGAGCCTTGAGATATATCAGGCTGGAGGATGATAGGAAAATGCAAGAAAGGATGAACTCATCCACTACATATGAGTCGACTAATAGGAATTCAGAATCCTCGTTTAAACCATACCGCTCTAAGCCATATGGTAGAAATGACAACAAGAAAGTGAATGCTGTTGAAGACGAGGATCCTGAAGAGTATCCTGAGTTATCTGAATATTTCTTTTCTATTAACATTCCTGAATTAATGTATGCTATGCAGGGTTTAGGAGACAAAGCTAGGTGGCCTCGAAAGAATCAACAAAAAGCTGATTGGAAGGATAAATCCAAATGGTGTGTCTTCCACGAAGATTTCGGACATGTGACTGAAGATTGCATCGCTCTAAGAAAAGAAATAAGTTATCTTCTGAGCAAAGGATATCTGAAGGATCTCCTAGGAAAAAGGAACAATAGGGGTCAGGATACTGAACGAGCGGCATCACCTCCTGCGGATGCCAAGATAATCAACTTTATTTCAGGAGGATCCGACATTTGCGGGACTTCGTATTCTGCGGCCAAGAGGCATGCAAAAGAGGCTAAAACTGAAAGGGGAGACAAACCAGCCAGGATGACCACCCTGACAACTGATAAAGTGATCACTTTCGATAGTGATGACAGGGATACTGTCCAGGATCCTCACCATGATGCTCTTGTAATAACATTATATGTGGCTAACCATTTTGTACGCAGGATATTGGTGGATAATGGCAGCTCCGTCAACATAATCCAACTAGAGACTCTGAAAAGAATGAATGTATCCCCAATGGATATCACATCGAAATCCACCGTGCTTGTTGGGTTCAGTGGAGAGGCTAGGAACACAGTGGGAGAAATAAAGTTACCTGTATATGTTGAAGGGGTCAACTCGATACAACGTTTCTACGTGATGGACTCCCTATCCTGCTATAACATCATACTGGGCAGGCCATGGATCCATGATATGAAGGCTGTGCCATCAACTTATCATCAATGCATCAAGATCCGTACCCATTGGGGGGTTATCAAGATTGACAGTGATCAGCAGGAGGCAAAAGAATGTTACTCATCCTCAATGAAATCCTCAACCAAGCCTAGTACAACATAGCAATTAAAGTTGCGGGCCCAGGATATCGTGGAGGCTTCGGAGCAGGATATGAAGAAAGTTATCCTGGATGAACATAATCCTGATATCTCGGTGCTCGTATGAACCAATATCCCTCAGGATATTGAAGAACAATTAACTAACTTTTTGAAGTGCAGGATGTCAACATTTGCATGGAAGCATGAGGATATGACAGGTATATCCAAAGACATTATCACTCACAAGCTTGGAATTGACAGGTCATTCAAACTTGTGCAACAAAAGAGAAGGAAGTTCGCTCCTGAACGAAATACAATTATCCAAGAGGAAGTTGAAAGATTATTGAAGTCCAAGATGATCAGGGAAGTCAAATTTCCCAAGTGGCTAGCAAATGTGGTCGTGGTTCAAAAGAAAAATGGAAACTGGAGAGTTTGTGTAGATTACACAGACTTGAATAAGGCTTGTCCCAAAGACCCATTTCCTCTTCCTCATATTGACGCAATGGTAGATACTACTGTCGGGCATGAGATGTTAACCTTCATGGATGCATCCTCAGGATTTCAGCAGATTTAAATGGAGCCTTCGGACCAGGAGGATACTGCCTTCATGACACCAACAGGTATTTATTGTTATACCGCTATGCCTTTCGGTTTGAAAAATGCAGGTGCCACATACCAGAGATTGGTGAACATAATGTTCAAAGATAAGCTGGGGGACATAATGGAGGTATACATCGACGATATGGTGGTAAAATCTAAAAAGGCTGAGGATCACCTCCAGGATATTAAAGGAGCATTTGATATCCTGGATCAATATAACATGAAGTTAAATCCTGCTAAGTGTCATTTCGGAGTGGGGGCAGGAAAGTTTCTAGGATATATGGTGACCAAAAGAGGAATAGAGGCAAGCCCGGAGCAGATTAAAGCCATCTTGGATATTAAATCACCCTCAAATATGAAGGATGTTCAACGATTAACAGGGCGAGTCACAGCATTGAACATATTTATTTCAAGATCCTCTGAAAAAATGCAAAGATTTTTATGATATCCTGAAGAAGAACAAGAAGTTCGAATGGGGTGAGAAGCATGAAGCAGCCCTGAAGGATTTGAAGCAGTATCTTTCATCTGCACCTCTACTGATGAAGCCTGAGAATGGTGAACCACTGTCCCTATACCTCGCAGTATCAGGGAATGCTGTAAGTGCCGTCCTTATAAAGGATCATGAAGGTCAGCAATATCCTGTTTATTATGTTAGTAAAAGTTTGTTAGATGCTGAAACTAGATATTCTCATTTAGAAAAATTGATACTAGCACTAGTTATGGCATCAACAAAGCTTAGACACTACTTTGAGACCCACAGAATTCATGTCAAGACTAATTATCCTGTTAGAAATGTGCTTAGGAAACCCGAAATGTCAGGCAGGATGGCCAAGTGGTCAGTAAAGTTAAGTGCTTATGACTTAGTGTACGAACCTAGAAATGCCATAAAATCGCAGGCTTTAGCTGACTTTGTGGCTGATTTCAGTAGTGACATTCAGGATGAGGTAGACCTAGAAGTACAACAATTAAGAGAATCCTCAGGATCCTGGACATTATATACCGATGGAGCATCTAATGTTAGAGGAGTAGGATTGGGAATACTATTAAAATCGCCACAGGGGACATATTACCCCAGGCTATTAGATGTGAATTTCCTGCTACTAATAATGAAGCAGAGTATGAGGCTTTAATTGCAGGATTAGAACTAGCTAAAAATATGAATATCAAGAATTTGCAAGTATGTGTTGACTCCTTGTTAATCACTAATCATTTTAATGGAACCTATGCAGTTAAGGGTGAGAAATTAATCGAATTGTTTTGGTCAAAAATTACCGAAGCAATTTAGTGATCAAATTAGTAATGTGAGGTAGTGTGCTAAAAAGTTTATGGAAAATATGCTTGTTGAATTATTTAGAAAATCAGTATTCAGGATACGGCCCAGGATATTGAGCTGTATCTGCGATCAAACAGTGAGCAAATAATAAGCAAAAAGTAAGGGAGACGACACGAGATGTACGAGGAAAGCCCTTGATCAATCTAGATCGCCGGCATAAAACCTCGGGAGCTGACAATCGCAGCTGCCTTGTTCTTCTTATAGCTTTAAACTTCAGGATACAGTGCAGGATATCAACCAGATCTCTAAGTGTTACAATGAATTCGTGTGAGAGTACAATTTGCAAGAGAGCAAGTGTTGGTGTGTAGTGAGTGTGATTGCAGTGAAATTGTTGTGTCCTATTCGATCTGGTGTTCCTCCTATTTATAGTAACGAAATACAAACAAATATCCCTATAAATATGGGATGCTCCGAATATTCCATCACGAACGTTGTAGACCGAGTAATAAGGCTTCAACGTCTTTCTTTGAACGGTTTGGACCGAGTCTTCCGCAGAACAAGTCTTTGTGAACGTTGCTAGCTTCCAACCCCTGTACCTGCACGTAATCCGTTAGTGATCCTGAGGATACCATTCAGGATATTACCAATACCCTGAATCCGCACCCCGGATATGAACAGATATTATTTAATCAAGATAAAACCTAAGATATTTCTCAGGATATGAGCTCAGAAATTAGCCCACAACAATTGTCCCCAAAAATGTTACCGTTTAGTATCCTCATTACTAACGGTTACATTTTTTTACGCAAACCGAGGCAATTAAGAGATAAGACCTGTGATGTGACCGCTTGCAACTACCCAGCCTATATCTACTCATCATACCCTATATCTTCTCATCCTCATCTTCTTTTTTAATCATAATCGACAAGGAAAAAGGTACATTTTCTCTCTATCTTTCATACTTTTCTTCATCTTTTCTCTCCGGCGAAAAATTCAGTCGATCAAATGCCGCGCCAAACAAGATCCAGTTCAGGTGACTCGGCCCCTACGTTCTACCAACAAAACCTTCTCCAAGAACCGGAGAAGGAAGCCTGTACCTTTGATAGTGCCCACCTGTCTGCCTTAAAATCCTCCGGTATCTTCCCGGAAGGAACCATATTTAGACCGTTTGACCGTGAAATCCGGTCAGATATGGTTTCCAACGAGTGGATTTGCTTTAGTGCTTTCCCTTTTACCCTAGGGCTTCGATTCCCCTTTCCGGATTTCATCACCGAGTTCTTTAATATCACAAAAATCTCTTTTAGCCAAACAATGCCAATGCTCTGGCGTGTCTTAACTGTTCTTGACCAGATCAAGAGAAACCATATTCCTGATCTTTCCATCCATGATCTCCCCCTGGCTTACAAGCTTAGATGCCACGGATCATGTAGATTTCTGTTTTATTCTACTTCCGGTGACCCATTGATACTTCGTGCCACCAAGAACGAGGATGGTTGGCAATCCAAGTTTTTCTTTGTAAAAAGGGACTCAATCCCTAGTGGGACGGAATATCCGTTACAGTGGTTGAAAAAGGGTAGGATTTAGGGTTTAAGAATGATCCTGTCGCTTATCCTGTTCCATATCCTGAACTAACTTATCTCCTTTATTATGCAGCTGATTTCAGGAAGATTGCTCCTCCTCTTGCCAATTCTCAAGAAAGAATAGACGCCATTAGACTTCTCCCAGAGGCAGAAAGAAGTTTCAACCCCTCTCCACCAACTCCAAGTCCTATTTTAAGTTCCAACATGTCTGGTAAGGATCCTGCAAGATATCCTGCACACATATGCTTCTTATATGTTATTTATAGGAGGTGTTAGGGGAGGATTTTCTAACAATTAGTGATCCTTATTCATTATCCTAATTAGTGATCCTCACTTCTGTGACAGGTGGTGATCCTCAGAAGGGCTTTAGGATCAGGATCATGGATCACTTCAAGGATCCTCATACTGACGATTGTTTACTTATGTTTTATAACATCTCGCAGGTATAACAAGCTTGACCAGGTCTTAGCGGCATTCTTGGAGAATATTCCCGAAGTATTCTGCACGTGCTAGATCAAAACTAGACGTTATGGAGAACGTGGAGGCTTGGCCCGAAAGTCGGAGAGTTTGTTAACTAGATATTTTTCTTATTTTAAAGGGGTAACGAGCTAGTTAGTGACACTTAGTCATTTTGGCAGTTACACACACTCGCAAACACTCTCATACAAGCTCTCGTTCAAACACTTAGCAATTACTTACACTTTTTACACATTTCACCGTAGTGATCCTTGTACCTAGCTCGTTACTATCCGAAGTTGTAAACGTTTATTCATTTATTTGAGCTTGGTGATCGGTAGTTTCCATCACCCGGGGTTTTTTGTGCCGGAGATCAATTCTTGATCAAGGGCTTTTTCCCCGTATAAATCCTTGTGTTGTTTGTACATTCCACATTGAAGTGATCCTCATTGTTGTTACACATTTTAAGCATCATTCCCCTAAACAAAGAGTTTGGTTGCAATATCATCATCAGATTTTCTGACCAAAACAGTTTGGCGCCCACCGTGGGGCAATTGGTGCTTTGCCTTAGAAGAATTCGCATTTCTGTGCTCATTCTGGTTCACTACAACCAAGCAAATGGCTTCCTCGGCGAAGAATGCTTCAAACTTGATGCCCTCATTCACTTCCTCACAAGGCGTTCCTCCTTTGCCTCCACCACCTTCTGGATCCCAGAAGAATACAGAAAATGCTGCGAAGAAACCGACTCCCATTTTCTCAAAACCACCTACTTCTTCTGTTTAAACTAATCCTACTACTAATGATCTCTATACCTTGATTTTGCAGATGAGGAATCATGCACAAGAGCAGGATAAGACCAACGAAAGGATCCTCCGGGAGATTGATGAAATTAAGAAACAGAAGAAAACGGCAGAGGATCATTCTCCACTGATGCCCAGATCTTTGAATTTTGACACTCCGGTGGTTACTTCTCAGCCGTCAGTGGTTCCAAACATTCAATATGCGGGTGGACCAAAGGGAGTGCACTACGGAACAACAGCTATGACCCAGGCACTAGGTTCATATTTCCAGCCAGCAGGATCCTATCCCCAGCATATGGGATCCCTCACGAGTACAGGAGGATATTCAGGAATGCACCAAGTTCAAGGATCCTCCTTCGTTCCAGGATCATCCCAGGTTCAAGGATCCTCCTTCGTTCCAGGATCATCCCAAGTTCAAGGATCCTCCTTCGTTCCAGGATCATCCCAAGTTCAAGGATCCTCCTTCGTTCCAGGATCATCCCAGGTTCAAGGATCCTCCTTCGTTCCAGGATCATCCCAGTTTCAGGGATCCTTCCAGATGCCAGGATCCTTGAGGAGTTTGCAAACAGGAAGTTCAGATGTCCATCAAGGAGATTTTATTCCAATGCAGACCAATGCCTCTGCTGGCCCCTCGATCATTCCAGAATCTCAACAATATGGATTAACCTCCATATTTCCTAACTTGAATCCAATGGGAGGTAACACTTTTAATAATTCTCATACTATTAACCATGGTTTTATGCAGGATCCAGGTATCAATCATGCCATGGCCAGAGAATTGCAAAAGCTAAAGGATATGATCTCGAGTGTTCCGGGAGTAGTCAAACCTATTCCAGAGATTGCAGATGGGAGCCACAAGATATCTCGCTTTGCACCACCAATCTGTGATGCTGAGATACCCAAGAGGTTCCATGTGCCTACAATGAAACTGTATGATGGTTCGACGGACCCTGAAGAACACATAGCACAATACAGGGAGAGGATGGAGATCAATCCAATCCCAGAAAAGTTAAAGGAAGCATGCCTATGCAAAGGATTCGGATCCACTCTTACTGGATCAGCTCTCAAATGGCTGCTAAGTCTTCCTCCCTATTCTATTACCTCATTTGCAAACCTAGTTAACTTGTTTAATACTCAGTTTTCCTGTAGTAGAAAATTTGAACGACTAACTAGTGATTTATATAGGATAACCCAGGGTCATAATGAATCATTAAGGGATTACATTACCAAATTTAGTAAAGAATCCTTAGACATTCCCAACTTAGATATAGCCACGGCTGTTGAGGCCTTCAAAATGGGATTACTTAGGGATTCCTTATTTTATGATGATCTTGTTATGACACCGTGCAGGAACCTAGATGAGGTAAGAACCCGGGCCCTCAGGTTCATCCGGCTAGAGGATGATAAGAGGATTCAGGAGAGGATAACAGGATCCTCAAAGCAGGATAAGCAAGGATCCTCATTAAGAAACAACAAGTTCAGATCCTACAACAAATCTGATAATCAGAACGTGCATTCTATTGATCAAGAAGAGGATGATGAGGATTATCCTCCAATTTCTGAATATTGCTTTAGTGTTGATAACAATGAACTAATCCTTGCCATGCAGAACCTAGGTGATAAAGCTAGATGGCCAAGAAAGAATGACAGGCCAGCTGCAACTAAGGATAAATCAAAGTGGTGTGCATATCATGAAGATTTTGGGCACCTCACAGAAGAATGCATTGCATTAAGAAAGGAAATTGGATACTTGCTGAGCAAAGGGCATCTAAAAGAGTTGTTGGGAAGAAAAAAGTCAAGGACTCAGGATCCTGAAAGGATCCCTGAGAAGGCTCCAGCCCCTCCAGCAGACGCACAAGTGATAAACTTTATCTCTGGGGGATCCGAAATTTGTGGCACATCCTTCTCAGCAGCTAAGAGGCATGCGAAGGAAACTAAAATGGATAACGGAGAAAGGCCAGTTCGAACATCGAGTGTCTCCGAAGGAAAAGTCATAACCTTTGATGAAGAGGATCGTATTGATATCCAGGATCCTCATCACGACGGTTTAGTTATTACTCTTTTTATATCTAACTATTTTGTCCGCAGGATCCTAATAGACGGAGGAAGTTCAGTGAACATTATCCAGCTTGATGTTCTAAAGAAGATGGGTATCCCTGAATCAGAGATCATACCAAGATCCTCCGTGCTCGTGGGATTTAGTGGCGAGACCAAGAACACCCTGGGGGACATTAAACTCCCAATATATATTGAAGGCTTACACTCTTATCAAAAGTTTTGTGTTATTGACTGTTTATCTTGTTGTAATGTTATCCTTGGCAGGCCCTGGATACACGATATGAAAGCAGTCCCATCTACTTATCATCAATGTGTGAAGCTCCCTAGTCCTTGGGGAATAGTAAAGATTGATAGCGATCAGCAGGAAGCTAAGGATTGCTACACTTCATCGATGAAACCAGCTTCGAAGTCAAGGGAGCAATAGCAATCAAGGTATCCTCCAAGGAGTGTCTTGGAGGCCAGAGAGCAGGATGTGGTAGAAATCCTCATGGATCCTGATGATCCTGAATCCAAAATCTATATCGGGTCAGGGATCCTTGGCGAAATGAAAGAGGACCTCATATCCTTCCTCAAAAGGAGAAAGACTACCTTTGCATGGAAACATGAAGACATGACTGGTATATCCAAAGATGTTATCACCCATAAACTCGGCATCGACAGATCCTTCAAACCAATACATCAAAGAAGAAGGAAGTTTGCACCAGAAAGGAATGCCATTATCCAGGAAGAGGTAGAAAAATTGCTCCGGGCAGGTATGATTAGAGAGGTCAAGTATCCAAGATGGCTGGCCAATGTGGTTGTTGTTCAAAAGAAAAACGGAAAGTGGAGGGTATGTGTCGATTTTACCGATTTAAATAAGGCATGTCCCAAGGATCCTTTCCCTTTACCCCACATTGACTCCATGGTGGATGCAACTGCGGGTCATGAACTGTTAACTTTTATGGATGCTTCATCTGGATTTCAACAAATCCAAATGGAACCATCCGACCAAGAGGATACAGCCTTCATGACTCCAACTGGTATATATTGCTATATTGCTATGCCGTTTGGATTGAGAAATGCAGGTGCAACGTACCAAAGGCTGGTGAATATGATGTTCAAGGATCAGATTGGACAAACTATGGAGGTTTACATAGATGATATGGTGGTGAAATCCTTAAAAGCTGAGGATCACCTACGAGACTTGGAGGAAGCATTTGATATCCTTGACAAATATAATATGAAGCTTAATCCTTCAAAATGTCATTTTGGTGTTAAAGCAGGTAAATTCTTAGGATACATGGTGACTAAGAGAGGCATCGAAGCTAGCCCGGAACAAATCAAAGCAATAGTGAACATCAAATCTCCGGCCAATGCTAAGGATGTTCAAAGGTTAACAGGAAGGATAGCGGCCTTGAACAGATTCATATCCAAGTCCTCCGAGAAATGTAAAGAATTCTATGATATCCTAAGGAAGAACAAGAAATTTGAGTGGACGGAGAAGCATGAAAATGCTCTAAAAGCCCTCAAAGATTACCTATCCTCGGCCCCGGCTTTAATGAAACCAGAAAAAGGTGAAGTGTTATCCTTGTATCTCGCAGTATCCTCAAAAGCAGTAAGTGCGGTCCTTGTTAAGGATCATCAAGGTACACAACATCCCGTTTATTATGTAAGTAAAAGTTTACTTGATGCCGAATCCAGGTACTCACACCTTGAAAAGCTTATCCTTGCATTAATAATGGCATCTACCAAGTTAAGACATTATTTTGAAACTCATGTTATCATTGTTAAAACTAATTTTCCAATTAAGAATGTCCTCAGGAAACCAGAGATGTCAGGAAGGATGGCTAAGTGGGCAGTGAAATTGAGTGCATATGATATAAGATATGAGCCTAGGACAGCTATCAAATCCCAAGCATTAGCTGACTTTGTGGCTGATTTCAGTAGTGATTTACAAGAAGAAGCTGAGTTAGAAGTCCAGCAGCTAGAGGAGACCAAGGATCCTTGGATACTTCACACTGATGGATCCTCAAATGTCAAAGGCACAGGGCTTGGAATACTACTAAAATCGCCACAGGGGGACATAATACCCCATTCTATAGCTTGTGAGTTCCAAACCACTAATAATGAGGCTGAATATGAAGCCTTAATTGCTGGTTTGCAAATCGCAAAGCATATGGGGATCAGGTATCTTGAGGTACACGTAGATTCTTTGTTAATTACAAATCACTTTAATGGATCATATGCTGTTAAAGGTGAAAAGCTAACCAAATATTTGGAGATAGTCAAAAGTTTGGCACTCTCTTTTGTCTCTTTTAGTTTGTCACAGGTACCAAGGGAAGAAAATACAGAAGCTGATGCATTGGCTAACTTAGGATCATCTTTGAAGATCCCAGAGGATATCAAGATCCCTATTATCCATATCCTGACCCCAGCTATTGAGGATCATGTGGCTATGGAGATAGGGAATAATTCTGCAATGATCCCTAGTGAGGATACTCAATCCTATTCAGGATCCGGATCATGGATCTCACCAATTATGAGATACTTACAACATGGAGAGATTCCTACAGGAGAAAACCCTAGGGCTTTCAAATCTAAGGTATCTCAATTCACAATTATGAATAATATGTTGTATAGGCGATCTCTTGCAGGACCATACTTGAGATGCATTGAGGATCCTGAAGTTCAAGAAGTTTTAAAAGACTTCCATGAAGGAGATTGTGGAAATCACACTGGGGGCAGGGCTTTATTCTCAAGGATCCTGAGGACAGGATACTACTGGCCAACCATGAAGAAAGATGCTGTGGAGTATGCCAGAAGATGTGATCCTTGCCAGAGACACAGCAATATCCTTCATCAACCAGCCGAACTATTGCATCCTATATCCTCCTCTTGGCCATTTATGAGATGGGGTATGGATATAGTTGGCAAGCTCCCTAAGGCACCTGGTGGAAAAGTATTCATGCTAGCTATGACTGATTACTTCTCCAAGTGGATAGAGGCTGAAGCTTTTGCTCAAGTTAGAGAAAAGGAAGTTATATCCTTCATTAAAAGAAATATTATAACTAGATTTGGAATTCCTTCTGAGATTATATGTGATAATGGTTCCCAATTTATTGGGGGCAGAACCACTAATTTTTGTGACAGCTGGGGGATTAAGATGATAACATCAACACCAGTCCACCCACAAGCTAATGGTCAAGCAGAATCATCCAACAAGATCATCATCAACAACTTGAAGAAGAAGCTTGGATCCAAGAAAGGAAAATGGGCAGAAGAGCTACCCTATGTGCTCTGGGCTGACAGGACAACCCCTAAGAATGCTACTGGTCAAACACCATTCTCTTTGGTGTTTGGGGCAGAATCAGTGATCCCAACAGAAATGGTGGTTCCTACTGCTAGAACAAGTACCCGTGATCCTGAGGAAAATGATGAAAACTTGGCTCAAGACCTGGATACTATTGAAGAAATCAGGGATATGGCTAGGATCAGGATGGCCAGTTATCAACAAAGAATGGCTGGTGCTTACAATAAAAATGTCAGGATCAGGAGGTTTCAAGTTGGAGATATGGTGTTAAGGAAAGCATTTCAGAATACCACCAATCCTGCTGATGGAAAATTGGCTCCAAAATGGGAAGGCCCTTATTTGATTGAAGCTGAAGCAGGAAAGGGGGCATATAGATTGCTAACCATGGAAGGTGATTTGCTACCAAGAGCTTGGAATGCTGTCCACCTGAAGAAATATTTCATGTAAGCAGGATCCTTATGGCATAAGTGGTCCTCACGATAGGGATATCCTTATAGGATCCTCAAAATATCGGTGATCCTTACTCAGGTAATATCCTAATCTTGAACTGTTTCATTTCTTTATTTTCTCATATAAGGATAAGGATCATGTATCCTTTATCCATCTCTCACGTGAGTTCAAGTTTTGAAAGTTCAGGTATCTTTAGCACAACGTTGGTTATCCACAGAAGCAATCCGTCTTTTGGGTTTAACCCCAGTTATTTGGGCTTGTCCCCAGATTCCGCCTGTAGCGCACGATGATCCTGGTGTAGTTCAAGGCTTTGGGACCAGTACTCGTTCTAGGGGCTGATAATTCCATTGTTCTGGCTATGCTTAGGATCCTACGTATAATGGTAGACGTACCATACATCCGTTCATAAGGTTTCTAACGTTTTCACGTTAGCTAAGGTTTCTAACGTTTTCACGTTAGCTAAGGTTTTGGCATCTTCATGTCACTAAGTTTGGATAGTCGCCAGTTAGGGCCATACTCCAGTTTACACACGATCCTTGGGCTTATCCCCAGTTATCCTTGGGCTTGTCCCCAGTTATCCTTGGGCTTGTCCCCAGTTATCCTTGGGCTTGTCCCCAGTTGCTAACTCTTTTCTTATATTGGCTTAGTCCCAAGTTATGCTCTATTTCAGGTCCTTGAAGGTAGGCAGCTAGGGATCTTTGATCCTTATTACACTCTAAGGTTTATCTTATAGTTATCCTTATTATGGTTAGGATTCTAACTTGGATCCTCAGGTATGATCCTTAACTCTTTTGATTTTATTCATTATTCTTTTGATGAACCCTTATACTTGACAACTGAACCTGTGTTTCTTAAACTATATCACTTTTTAGAACTTATCGGTTATGGGATATGTGATCCTTGATTATATCCTAAACTTTATGGATATATTTTCTAATTTTCTAAGGTTTGATAAATATAAACAGGATGAACATTATAACAGTAGAAAAGTAACATACTAAAAAGGGTAACAACACAAGATAAGCGACAAAAGGTTAAGTTTTTATTTATTAACATAAGGCTAACCCTTTAAAGGTTGTCAAAATTACCTACCCGAGCATCTACCAGCAAAACGTGGCCCGTCCGCTGGGGTAGGTAAAGGGTGTCCATGATAATGAGTTCAAAAGTAGTGCAGGAATATAAAGGCGGCAGGATCACAATGGTTTCATCCCCCAAACAGAGGATCCCTCCACCAATTGCAATCCTGCCTATTATCCTAAGGATCATACATGATCCTTAAACCTAAGAACTATTGTTTAGAGTTATTACAAACCATGAAATTGTTTTAAACATCACAACCATCAAACTAAAAATTGGGCTCCGGCCTTAGCACATATATCCATCATCGCCCAATTGTGCAGCCTACACCTTCACTGCATCATCACCACCAGCCGCTGCATCCTCAGCTTTATCCTTCAACCCGCTGCCACTAGCCTCAATTGCCAGAATCTCCTCAGCCTCCTCTTCATCACCCAATTCAGCCAGCCTTGCCTTCCATTCTTCAATCTCCCAGTTGCCTTTGTCGAAGGCAGGATCCTGAGCTTCCAAGGCCATTTGGAGTTTGGTTTTGTACATTGCTATGGCGGCAGAAACTTTAGCATCATCCATGATCTCCTGCCTTTCATAATCAAAGTTAACCAGCACCTTGGCCATCTTCTGCTTGGTATCCTTGAGTTCCTTCTGAAGATCAGCAATTGCAAGATCCTTGAGCACAGCAACCTGCTGGAGATCAACAATCTTCTGATCTTGATCCTCAACATGACCGACGTAATCCTCGATCTCAGCAAATTTCTGCAAAAGAAAAGGGTAAAGCGGTTCAAGAGCAAGTGATCCTTAGAACAGCAGGATATGCAAGCAGAGATAGTGATCCTTACATCATTGAAGTACTCGAGGAACTGGTGGCGAATTAAGGGCAGGCCCTGCAAATCCTCAGCCTCGGAAGTCTTTCTCTTCTTGATTCCCTTCCCTTTGAGGGGTGCCTTGGGGATTGAGACAGTCGGGCTAGTAGGAACCTTTCTTTTGGAGGATTTAACAGTGGTGAGATCGGTGACACTGAACCTTGAAGCAGATTTGGCAGATTTTCCAGCGCCTACACAACCAAAATAAGATAAGTATCTTTTCTTAATATACATTTAATTATTTATTTAAATTATAAACAAGGATACTTACTCGACATTGTGACAGAGCCTGAGGATACCTCCTGTGAGTCTTGGGTTGTTGTCTTAAAAGTTCTAGTTTCAGGGTCAAGTCCCCAGAAAGTAGCAAGTCTTTCCCTGGTTGCGGGTGTTGTGATGAGACGTGAAAAGGAGATGGCTGCATGACACAAGACAAAGAAGGGGTTAGTGATCCTATTACAAAAACATGACCATCTGGTGATCCTTCCCAGGATCCTCCAGCCTACCATGGGTGGACCATGTTCTTGGTAAGTGCTCTCCATCTGAAATGGTATCCCTCCTTACAAAGAAGAAGCGACGCTTCCAATCTTTGTCGTTTTTGGTGACTTTGAGAAGAGGGTGATCTGCACCGGGTTTCCGTTTAAACAAGTAACGGTGGGATCCGAAGGTAGTAAGATCATACAACTCCGCTAGTTCTGACATTCCTAAATCAAGACTCTCCTACTCGATGATCCTCTCTAGGGTGTATAAAACCCTCCAGATCATCGGCATGGCTTGAATGTAAGATATGCCGGTAAGGGAAAAGAATGATTGTGTGAACTCCGGGAAAGGATAGGTGTACCCTATAGCAAATGGAGTGACTGGGAAGGCGACCCATGTATCAGAAACGTAGTCGCTCAGAACAGTTGAATCGAAGGGTTTGAAAAAGACATTCGCTGGAAAACGGTGACGGATGTTATCAATCTGTGCATCGGTAAAGCAACACCTCTCGTTCACCGAGTCCTTGACGATCTTCTGACTCTTCAGAGGGCTATCCTTTTTGTGATCCTTAGCCGGGGAACTTCGGAGCAACATTCTTGAAGTGATTAAGGTAAAGAAAGAAGAACAGAGTAAGAAAGGAAGAGAGAGGAGAAAGAGATACCTGATCGATCTTCAACTGAGATTATAAAGGGAGTTTCTTTCGAATTTAAATGCATAGTGATCCTATCTATATCTCTATTTATAATCATGATCTTGCAGGTTGTCACTTCCGTGACATCATCATCGCAACGGCTAGTTCAAAATTAACGGCTATATATCCGTTAGTTTGTTACGGATAAGATCAAGAAAACATAACTCGCTAATTTTACAATTTCACTCCTTATATTTTGGGGGCAATTGTTAGGGGAGGATTTTCTAACAATTAGTGATCCTTATTCATTATCCTAATTAGTGATCCTCACTTCTGTGACAGGTGGTGATCCTCAGAAGGGCTTTAGGATCAGGATCATGGATCACTTCAAGGATCCTCATACTGACGATTGTTTACTTATGTTTTATAACATCTCGCAGGTATAACAAGCTTGACCAGGTCTTAGCGGCATTCTTGGAGAATATTCCCGAAGTATTCTGCACGTGCTAGATCAAAACTAGACGTTATGGAGAACGTGGAGGCTTGGCCCGAAAGTCGGAGAGTTTGTTAACTAGATATTTTTCTTATTTTAAAGGGGTAACGAGCTAGTTAGTGACACTTAGTCATTTTGGCAGTTACACACACTCGCAAACACTCTCATACAAGCTCTCGTTCAAACACTTAGCAATTACTTACACTTTTTACACATTTCACCGTAGTGATCCTTGTACCTAGCTCGTTACTATCCGAAGTTGTAAACGTTTATTCATTTATTTGAGCTTGGTGATCGGTAGTTTCCATCACCCGGGGTTTTTTGTGCCGGAGATCAATTCTTGATCAAGGGCTTTTTCCCCGTATAAATCCTTGTGTTGTTTGTACATTCCACATTGAAGTGATCCTCATTGTTGTTACACATTTTAAGCATCATTCCCCTAAACAAAGAGTTTGGTTGCAATATCATCATCAGATTTTCTGACCAAAACAGGAGGGATTTAGAATTTACTCCCTGTGTGCAGACTCCAGCAAAGTCCCAGTCTATCTAGACCTGGATGAACTTGACAGCTATCCAACTCCAGCCATAGTCAAGAAGGAGACTCCTGCTACCACCAGCTCCAAGCCACTCCCGGCTCCCAAGACCAATCCAAGAACCCGTGCTTCCGCAGCGAAAAAGAGAAAGGGCCTTGAGGTCAGTACTCCAGGCTCTGAAGGGTTCTCCTATGATGAGCTCAGCTTCTCCGACTCCTTAGAGCCAATGACATCCTTCCTCAACAAGGTAATATCCTGCCGCATATCCTTCATGTATATCCTGCACATATATCCTGCACGTATATCCTAACAGGATATCCTGGTAGGACGTCTTAGTCAGCATATATTCTAACCCCATACCTGTGATCAATGTACAGGGCCTCCAGCATTTGCTCCACTTGTACAATGACGCTTGTGGTACTGTGGCACTTCATGAAGCCAGGATCAAGCAGCTTGAGAGCACCGTTGCCGACCAAGGTGCTATCGCCGAAGCAAAGAGCCGGCACTATGAAAGCTTGCTAAAGAAGGTCACCCAAGATGCTGAGGTCAAACTTGCCAGTGTTCAAATGGACCATGATCAGGCCTTAATCAGCTTTCGAGAGGGAGTCAAGGCTTCTGCTATTGTCTCCCTGCTACAAGCACGCATCAAGATGGCCTACGAGGCCAAGGAGACAGGCCTTGTTTGTCCATCTTGGCCAGTTGAATCCTGGGTGGCCAAGTTGAAGGAGCTTGGAGGCAAAGCTGTGCCACTTCCTGCTGAAGCCGGTGAGTCTTCCAAGTCAACGGAGGTAGTGGTCCAAGCTGGAGAGAAGAAGGATGCTGGAGGTGATGCTGAGATGGACATTGGTCAGGATGCTGCGCAGGATGCTGGTAAAAATGCCGGAGCAGAGAAGTCTGAGAAGGTTGGAGGCGATGCCGCTGTGTGAGGGCATTTAGGTGGGCGATGACGGATATACGTGCCAAGGCCAGAGCCCACCTTTTTGATTTTGAATGTTGGTTTGTAGTCCCACAAACAATTTACTTTTCCGCACTTTACTTTTCCGTACCCGAACAATTTATATTTCCTGCATGCTTTTTGAACAATACAACAGTTGAAGGTGGATGGGTCTCGGTTTGAGATGAAGCCCTCAACTGTTGGGTGAATATGGTTATGAACTACTAGTGCTCTTAGTGGATAGGCCTTGTTTTGAGGTGAAACTAAGAGCACATCTTTTGGTATGTTAATAATATAACTACTTTCTTTTGACTTTATTATTGTTGTCATTAACATACGAATTTTACTTGTGAAAATTGTTTGTTTTGAACATATATCATAAATGTATCCTGGGGGATATCCTGAAAGATATCTTGAAAAGGATATTGAAATATAACCCATAAATTGTCCAAATAAAAAGGAGGGATCATACCAGAGATTCTTAGAGAATTAGTTCCAATCCTTTATCATAAATTTGTCCCCAGTGCATATTTATAAACTTGGATCCATCCTTCGGATTAGAATAATGTGTGTCCCCTGCGTTTGACAAAGACACAAATGTGTTTACCTTTTGGCTCGAATGAATTCCGAATGCCCAAGGGCAGAACCCCCGATATCCTGAGAAGGATCCTTAGCATATTGGGGATAAACCCTGATATCTGGGGATAAACCCTGAATTTCATGCGCTACAGGCGAGAGTTTATAAACTCCTAGACTTAGAAAGGTGAAAACCTTTAAACCTTTGAGAGTATGAAAATACTCTTTCGTGAGAGAGGGTGATCAATCCTCATATACCTTTAGAATCCAGGATATAGCCAACAGTAACGAAATTGTCAGCCACTTTTACATGAACTGGTCCCGCTACCTTGAACTACACCTAGATAACTTGCGCTCGAGGCGAGGTGTTTAAACCCAATTCGAAAGAAAGGTGAATACCTTTAAACCTGTGAAGGGATCAGGATCCCTTAAACGTGAGAGAGGGGGCCAATCCTCTAATCTTTCGACTTATCCTGAGTATATATCCTGGAGCTATATCCTGAAACATATCCTGCAAAACAGTTCTAAACTAAGGTGGGTGTTAGCTTGGCTAACACCCCTCCGATGCTTAAGTCAGTATTGGGTTCAAGATAATAAACAAATATGTTTTAAAGAGATAGAACACATACCATTCCGAGATAGAAAACAAATTCTACTCTTACTTGAAATAGAGCTTCAAATGTATTGCATTCCAGGATCTTGGTAGCATATCCCCTTCCACATTCCTGAGTCGATACGCTCCTTTCCCTGCTTCTGACTCGACTTCATAAGGTCCTTCCCATTTCGGAGCTAGCTTGCCATCGGCAGGATTAGTGGTGTTTTGAAAAGCCTTTCTCAGCACCCAATCACCAACTCGAAATCTTCTAGTCCTTATGTTCTTATTGTATGCTCTGGATATTCTTTGTTGATATGCTGCTATCCTCAGCCTTGCTGCATCTCTTTTTTCATCTATAGTATCCAGATCCTGACATAAGACTTCAGGATTCTGTTCAGGATCCTGTAGCATTGATCTTGCAGTAGGTATCGTCATTTCTGTTGGAATCATTGCCTCTGCTCCAAATACCAAGGAAAACGGGGTTTGGCCAGTTGCATTCTTCACCGTTGTCCTATCAGCCCACAAAACAAAGGGTAACTCTTCCGCCCATCTTCCTTTCTTGGCTCCAAGTCTCTTCTTTAAGTTATTGACTATTATCTTGTTCGAGGATTCGGCTTGTCCATTCGCTTGAGGATGTACCGGAGTAGATGTGATCATTTTGATTCCCCAAGTTTTGCAAAAGTCAGTAGTCCTTTTGCTTATAAACTGGGACCCATTATCACAAATGATCTCAGCTGGTACTCCAAACCTAGTCAGGATATTCCACTTTATGAAGGATACTACTTCTTGGTCTCTTACTTGAACGAATGCCTCAGCCTCGACCCACTTAGAGAAATAATCCGTCATTGCTAACATAAATACTTTTCCTCCCGGAGCCTTTGGTAACTTCCCTACTATATCCATCCCCCACTTCATGAATGGCCAAGGGGAAACTACAGGATATAGTGGTTCAGCTGGTTGATGTAGTATGTTACTATGCCTTTGACATGCATCACATCTTCGAGCATATTCTGCAGCATCTTTTCTCATTGTTGGCCAAAAGTATCCTGTCCTCAATACTTTCGAGAATAATGATCTGCCCCCAGTGTGATTACCACAGTCCCCTTCATGTATATCCTGAAGTACTTCTTTGGCTTCATGATCCTCCAAGCACCTTAAATATGGTCCTGCAAGAGATTTCTTGTATAGAATATTATTTATAATAGTGAATCGTGATACCTTCATCCTAAATGCCTTAGGATTTGCATTTTCGGGGATGTGTCCATCTTTAAGATATTTCAGAATTGGAGTTGTCCAGGATTCAGGATCCTGTTCAGGATATTCCACTCCAGGATCCCGAATATCCGCTACTTCTTTATCCTGAGGATTCGTTGCAGGATATAAAACATGTATTCTTGGTATTTGGGTCCCTTCCGGTATCCTGACTGATGATCCCAGATTTGCTAAGGCATCCGCTTCAGCATTATCCTCTCTTGGTACCTGTTCAAGTGTAAAAACATCGAAATATCCTGCTAATTTTTTGAGAATATCGAGGTATTCGATTAACTTCTCACCCTTAACTGCATAGGATCCATTAAAATGATTAGTAATTAACAAGGAGTCAACATATACTTGCAAATTCTTGATATTCATACTTTTAGCTAGTTCTAATCCTGCAATTAAAGCTTCATATTCTGCCTCATTATTGGTAGCAGGAAATTCACACCTAATAGCCTGGGGTAATATGTCCCCCTGTGGCGATTTTAGTAGTATTCCCAATCCTACTCCTCTTATATTAGATGCACCATCAGTATATAATGTCCAGGATCCTGAGGATTCTCCTAATTGTTGAACTTCTAGGTCTGCCTCATCCTGGATGTCACTACTAAAATCAGCCACAAAGTCAGCTAAAGCCTGAGACTTTATGGCATTCCTAGGTTCATATACTAAATCATAGGCACTTAACTTTACCGACCACTTAGCCATTCTGCCTGACATCTCTGGTTTTCTAAGCACATTCTTGACAGGATAATTAGTTTTAATATGAATCCTATGAGTCTCAAAATAATGTCTTAGTTTTGTTGATGCCATGACTAATGCTAGTATTAATTTTTCTAAGTGAGAATACCTAGTTTCAGCATCTAACAAACTTTTGCTAACATAATAAACAGGATATTGCTGACCTTCATGGTCCTTTACAAGGACGACACTTACAGCGTTCCCTGATACCGCGAGGTATAGGGATAATGGTTCACCATTCTCAGGCTTCATTAGTAGAGGTGCGGTTGAAAGATATTGCTTTAACTCCCGTAGGGCCGCTTCGTGCTTCTCACCCCACTCGATTTTTTTGTTCTTCTTCAGGATATCATAAAAATCTTTGCATTTCTCTGAGGATCTTGAGATAAATCTGTTTAATGCTGCCACTCGCCCCGTTAATCGTTGAACATCTTTCATATTTGAGGGTGATTTAATATCCAAGATGGCTTTGATCTGCTCCGGGCTTGCTTCTATTCCTCTTTTGGTCACCATATATCCTAGAAATTTTCCTGCCCCCACTCCAAAATGGCACTTAGCAGGATTCAGCTTCATATTATACTGATCCAGGATATCAAACGCTCCTTTAATATCCTGGAGGTGATCCTGAGCTTTCTTTGACTTTACTACCATATCGTCAATGTATACTTCCATGGTGTCCCCCAGTTTGTCTTTGAACATCATGTTTACCAATCTTTGGTATGTTGCACCTGCATTTTTCAAACCAAAAGGCATAGCTGTGTAACAATAAATACCTGTTGGCGTCATGAAGGTAGTATCCTCCTGGTCAGAAGGCTCCATTTGGATCTGTTGAAATCCTGAGGATGCATCCATGAAAGTCAGCATTTCATGCCCAGCAGTGGCATCTACCATCGCATCAATATGGGGAAGAGGAAATGGGTCTTTAGGACAAGCTTTATTCAAGTCTGTGTAATCCACACAGACTCTCCATTTTCCGTTCTTCTTCTGTACCACTACCACGTTTGCTAGCCACCTTGGGAATTTGACTTCTCTAATCATTTTGGACTTCAACAATCTTTCAACTTCTTCTTGAATAATTGTATTGCGTTCAGGAGCAAACTTCCTTCTCTTTTGTTGCACTGGCTTGAATGATTTATCAATTCCAAGCTTGTGAGTGATAATATCTTTGGATATGCCTGTCATATCCTCATGCTTCCATGCAAACGTTGACATCCTGCATTTTAAAAAGTTAATTAATTGTTCTTCGATATCCTGAGGGATATTGGTTCCCACGAGCACCGAAATATCAGGATTATCCTGATCCAGGACAATTTTCTTCACATCCTGCTCCGGATCCTCCACGATATCCTGGGCCCGCGTCTTTAATTGCTATGCTGCACTACGTTTGGTTGAGGATTTCATCGAGGATGAGTAGCATTCTTTCGCCTCCTGCTGATCGCTATCAACTTTAACAACTCCCCACGGGGTAGGTATCTTGATGCATTGGTGATATGTTGATGGCACGGCCTTCATATCATGAATCCACGGTCTTCCCAGTATAATGTTATAGCAGGATAGAGAGTCCATTACACAGAAACGTTGTATCGAGTTGACTCCTTCAACGTACACCGGCAACTTTATCTCTCCCACTGTGTTTCTGGCCTCTCCACTGAACCCAACAAGCACGGTGGACTTCGAAGTGATATCCATTGGAGATACATTCATCCTTTTAAGTGTCTCTAGTTGGATTATGTTGACGGAGCTGCCATTATCAACCAATATCCTGCGTACAAAATGGTTAGCCACATATAACGTTATTACCAGAGCATCATGGTGAGGATCCTGGACAGTATCCCTGTCATCAGCATCAAATGTGACCACTTTGTCAGTTGTGAGTGTAGTCATCCTGACAGGTTTGTCTCCCCTTTCGGCTTTAGCTTCTTTTGCATGTCTCTTTGCTGCCGAATACGAAGTCCCACAAATGTCGGATCCCCCCGAAATGAAGTTGATTATTTTGGCATCCGCGGGAGGTGAGGCTGCTCGCTCAGGATCCTTCTCAGTATCCTGACCCTTATTCTTCTTTCTTCCTAAGAGATCTTTCAAATATCCCTTGCTTAGAAGATAGCTTATCTCTTTCCTCAAAGCAATGCAGTCCTCGGTCATATGTCCGAAATCTTCGTGGAAAGCACACCATTTTGATTTGTCTTTCCAATCCGCTTTTTGTTGATTCTTTCGAGGCCATCTTGCCTTGTCCCCTAGACCCTGCATGGCATACATCAATTCAGGAACGTTAACAGAAAAGCAATATTCTGATAATTCAGGATACTCTTCAGGATCCTCATCTTCGACAGCATTCACTCTCTTATTCTCATTTCTGCCATATGGCTTAGGCCGATACGACTTGAATGAGGATTCTGACTTCCTGTTAGTTGACTCATAAGTGTTGGATGAGTTCATCCTTTCTTGCATCTTTCTGTCATCTTCCAACCGAATGTATCTTAGGGCCCTGTTCCGAGCTTCATCCAGGTTCCTACATGGGTTCATTACAAGGTCTTGGTAAAATTGAGAATCTTTTTGCAACCCCATCTTGAAAGCTTGCACAGCTGTTGCAACATCAAGATGAGGAATGTCTAGTGATTCTCGGCTAAACTTGTTCACATAATCCCTAAGGGATTCCTGAGGCCCTTGTGTTATCCTGTAGAGATCACTTGTTAATTTTTCAAAGCTCCTACTACAAGAAAACTGACTATTAAATAAATTTACTAAATGAGCAAAAGATGTAATTGAATGTGGAGGAACGTTCAAGAGCCACTTCAAAGCTGATCCTGTCAAGGTTGAACCAAAACCCTTGCACAAGCATGCTTCTTTGAGATCCGGAGGGATAGGGTTGATCTCCATCCTTTCCCTATACTGAGCAATATGCTCCTCAGGATCCGTCGTTCCGTCGTAAAGCTTCATGTTGGGGGTTTGGAACCTCTTTGGAATCTCAGCATCACAGATAGGATATGCAAAGCGAGATATCTTATGGCTATCTTGAGACACTTCCGGGATTGGTTGGACCACCCCGGGTACACTTGATATCATGTCCTTCAATTTTTGAAGTTCCCTGGTAAGTGCTGACGTCACACCTGTATCCTGCAAGGATCCACTATTGTTAGTAGCATGAGTATTATTATTATTTAATATGTTACTCGCTGGAGGATTCTGCCCATATCCTGAAGCATATCCTGAGCTCCTCATGGTCGATATCCTGACCGAGGAGGGTATTTCAGGAGTATGATTCTGAGGAAGGCTGGGCACAATATTCCCCCTGTTATCCTCTGTATACACGGCTGAACTGAAGTTCAAAGCTCTGGGTTGTAATGGAGTGACAATATCCTCAGCGGATCTGCTCGAGCCAGACTTCAGGAGTTGTATTTCCCTTAAAAGCATTTGGTTTGTTTCCTGCTGCTGTCTCATTTGTTCCTGCACACTTCCAAACAGGGTTAAAATTTCGTCGTTAGATGCTAAAACAGGGGCAGATTCTTGAACAGTGCGAGTAGGGATAATATCCTGAGGTCGTGTAGAGGCTGGCATTCTTGGAGGAGGTGGTGGAAGCACCGAACCTGTAGTAGCAGAAGTCGTAGCAGACATAGTAGAGGAACTCATGTTTGATCGTGAGGCCATTGTGGACAATGTGGCAAAAAGCTTTGAAAATAAAAAACCGATTAGCGATTTAACAAAACTCCTTAGTAAAGAGAGCACCACTTGCCCCACGGTGGGCGCCAAATTGTTTTGGTAAAAAATTACCGAAGCAATTTAGTTATCAAATTAGTAATGTGAGGTAGTGTGCTAAAAAGTTTATGGAAAATATGCTTGTTGAATTATTTAGAAAATCAGTATTCAGGATACGGCCCAGGATATTGAGCTGTATCTGCGATCAAACGGTGAGCAAATAATAAGCAAAAAGTAAGGGAGACGACACGAGATGTACGAGGAAAGCCCTTGATCAATCTAGATCGCCGGCATAAAACCTCGGGAGCTGACAATCGCAGCTGCCTTGTTCTTCTTATAGCTTTAAACTTCAGGATACAGTGCAGGATATCAACCAGATCTCTAAGTGTTACAATGAATTCGTGTGAGAGTACAATTTGCAAGAGAGCAAGTGTTGGTGTGTAGTGAGTGTGATTGCAGTGAAATTGTTGTGTCCTATTCGATCTGGTGTTCCTCCTATTTATAGTAACGAAATACAAACAAATGTCCCTATAAATATGGGATGCTCCGAATATTCCATCACGAACGTTGTAGACCGAGTAATAAGGCTTCAACGTCTTTCTTTGAACGGTTTGGACCGAGTCTTCCGCAGAACAAGTCTTTGTGAACGTTGCTAGCTTCCAACCCCTGTACCTGCACGTAATCCGTTAGTGATCCTGAGGATACCATTCAGGATATTACCAATACCCTAAATCCGCACCCCGGATATGAACAGATATTATTTAATCAAGATAAAACCTAAGATATTTCTCAGGATATGAGCTCAGAAATTAGCCCACAACACGAATACCTCGATATTCTCAAAAAATTAGCAGGATATTTCGATGTTTTTACACTTCAACAGGTACCAAGGGAAGATAATGCTGAAGCGGATGCCTTAGCAAATCTGGGATCATCGGTCAGGATACCAGAAGGGACCCAAATACCAATATTGCATATCTTGTATCCTACAACGAATCCTCAGGATGAAAAAGTAATAAGTATCCAGGATCCTGTTGCTGAATATCCTGAAGAGGATCCTAAATCCTAGACGGCTCCAATCATAAGATATCTCAAGGAAGGGCACATCCCTAGAGACGAAAATCCTAAGGCATTTAGGATGAAGGTATCACGATTCACCATTATAAATAATATTTTGTATAAGAAATCTCTTGCAGGACCATATTTAAGGTGCTTGGAGGATCCCGAAATTAAAGAAGTGCTTTAGGATATACATGAAGGGGATTGTGGTAACCATACTGGGGGCAGGTCATTATTCTCAAAAATATTGAGAACAGGATACTTTTGGCCGACGATGAGGAAAGATGCTATAGAATATGCTCGAATATGCGATGCATGCCAAAGGCACAGTAACATACTACATCAACCAGCCGAACCACTATATCCTATAGTTTCCCCTTGGCCATTCATGAAATGGGGAATGGATATAGTAGGGAAATTACCAAAAGCTCCAGGAGAAAAAGTCTTTATACTGGCAATGACTGATTATTTCTCTAAGTGGGTGGAGGCTGAAGCATTTGTTCAAGTCAGAGACCAAGAAGTAGTATCCTTTATAAAGAGGAATATCCTGACCAGGTTTGGAGTGCCAGCTGAAATCATTTGTGACAATGGATCCCAGTTCATAAGTAAAAGGACTACTGACTTTTGCAAAAGTTGGGGAATTAGAATGATCACTTCTACCCCGGTACATCCTCAAGCAAATGGACAAGCTGAATCTTCAAACAAGATAATTATCAACAACTTGAAGAAGAGATTAGGAGCCAAGAAAGGCAGTTGGGCAGAAGAACTACCCTTTGTTTTGTGGGCTGATAGAACAACGGTAACGAATGCAACTGGCCAGACACCATTTTCCTTGGTATTCGGAGCAAAAGCAGTTATCCCAACAGAAATGGTGATACCTACTGCGAGATCTATCCTCCGGGATCCTGAGCAGAATCCTGAAGCTTTATGCCAGGATTTGGACACCATAGACGAGACAAGAGATGCAGCAAGACTAAGGATGACAGCATATCAACAAAGGATATCCAGAGCATACAACAAGAATATAAGGACTAGAAGGTTCAAAGTTGGAGATTGGGTGTTAAGAAAGGATTTTCAGAATACCACTAATCCTGCCGATGGAAAGCTGGCTCCAAAGTGGGAAGGACCATATGAGGTTGAATCAGAATCAGGAAAAGGAGCATACCGGCTCAGGAATATGGAGGGGGATATGCTACCAAGATCCTGGAATGCCATACACCTAAAGCTCTATTTCAAGTAAGAATAGAATTTAGCTTTTATCTCAGAATGGTATGTATTCTATCTCTCTTAAATATATTTGAATTCGTTTATTATCTTGAACCCAATACTGACTTAGGCATCGGAGGGGTGTTAGCCAAGCTAACACCCACCTTAGTTTAAGATTGTTTTGCAGAATATGAATCAGGATATAGCTCCAGGATATACGCTCAGGATATTTCGAAAGATTAGAGGATTGGCCCCCTCTCTCACGCTTAAGGGATCTGGATCCCTTCAAAGGTTTAAAGGTATTCACCTTTCTCTCGAATTGGGTTTGAACACCCCGCCTGGAGCGCAAGTCATCTGGGTATAGTTCAAGGTAACGGGACCAGTTCATGTAAAAGTGGCTGACAATTTCGTTACTATTGGCTATGTCCTGGATCCTATAGGTATATGAGGATTGATCACCCTCTCTCACGAAAGGGTATTTTCATACCCTCTAAGGTTTAAAGGTTTTCACCTTTCTAAGACTTGGAGTTTATACACTCTCGCCTGTAGCGCATGAAAACAGGGTTTATCCCCAGCATGTTAAGGGTTTATCCCCAGGACGTTAAGGGTTTATACCCAGCATCTTAAGGGTTTATTCCCAGGATATCATGGTTTATCCCCAGGATATTTGAGATTTATGCAGTCAAACTTAAATACGACCATGTTGAACACAGGGGACATACATCATACAATTTGAAAGATGGATTTAAATTTATGCACTGGGGACATTCCTGTGATTGGAGGATGGAATTGACTCTCCGGGAGTATTCGGTATGATCTCTCCTTTTTATAGCCCAAGTTTTATAAGTTGCGAGGCAGTATCCTGAGTAGGATACCTCTCAGGATATTCTTGCAATATGTTCCCTATATTGTCCAAATTTAACTATTTTTATAAGTAAAGTTTAAAAAACAAAGTAGTAACAATAGAAATAAAGGCAAAAGGAAGTTATATTATTAACATACCAAAAGATGTGCTCTTGGTTTCACCTCAAACCAAGGACCATCCACCAAGAGCACAATTAGTTCCTAACCATATTTACTTAACAGTTGAAGGTTTTGTCTCAAACCGAGACCCATCCGCCTCCAACTGTTATATTGTTTAAAAAGCAAAATATGCTAATGGTGATGACCAAGGGCTTCGTCCTGAAACTCAGGATCCCTCCACCTTTGGTCATCATATTGTTCAAGTGCAGAAAAGTAAAATGCAGGAAAAGTAAATTGTTTTGAGTTACAAGCCAACGATCAGATTTAAAAAAGTGGGCTCCGGCCTTGGCACGTACATCCATCATCGCCCACCTGAATGCCCTCACACAGCGGCATCTTCTCCAACCTTCTCTGCCTTCTCAGCCTAAGCATCCTGAGCAGCATCTTCACCAGCATCCGCTCCAGCATCTTTTTTGCCTACAGCCTTGTCTGCCACCTCTGCCGACTTAGAGGATTCGCCAGCTTCAGCAGGAAGGGGCACGGCCTTGCCTCCAAGCTCCTTCAGCTTTGCCACCCAGGATTCGACCGGCCAGGATGGGCACTCAAGACCTGTCTCCTTAGCCTCATAGGCCATCTTAATACGAGCTTGTAGCAGGGAGACGATGGTAGAAGCTTTGATTCCTTCCCGGAAAGAAACCATGGCCTGTTCATGTTCCATTTGGACAGTGGCCAGCTTGATCTCAGCATCCTGGGTCACTTTCTTCAGCTTGTCCTCATAGTGCCGAGTCTTCACTTCAGCAATGGCACCTTGGTCGGCAACAGTAGTTTCAAGCTGTTTAATCCTGGCTTCATAGAGTGCAACAGTACCACAGGCATCGTTGTAAAGGTGGAGCAGATGCTGGAGGCCCTGTAAGTCAAAATTCAGGAATAAATCAATATTCGCTAACCTGGATATCCTGTCAGGATATTCTTTCAGGATATATGTGCAGGTTATAGGGTCAGGATATTACCTTATTAAGGAAGGATGTCATCGGTTCCAAGGAATCAGTGAAGCTGAGCTCATCATAAGAGAATCCTTCGGAGCCTGGACCACTAACTTCGGAGTTCTTCCTCTTCTTTGCGGTGGAAGCACGAGTCCTCGGATTAGCTTTAGGAGCTGAGAGCGGCTTGGAGCTGGTGGCAGCAGGGGTCTCTTTCTTGACCATGACTGGAGTAGGGTAACTGTCAAGCTCATCGAGATCGAGGAGGATTGGGACTTTGCTGGAATCTGCATACAGGGAGTAAATTTCTCCTAAATATATCAAATGAAAATATGTGTGCAGGATCCTTACCAGACATGTTTGCACTTGAAAGAGGGCTTGGAGATGGTGGAGACGGGTTAAAACTTCTTTCAGCCTCGGGAAGGAGTCTGATAGCGTCGATCCTCTTCTGAGAATCAGCAAGGGGAGGTGCAAGCTTCCTAAAATCAGCTGTATACAAAACAATAAACAGAAAGTTGATCAGTTCAGGATATGGAACATGATAAGAGGCAGGATTACCCTTAAACCCTAAATCCTACCCTTTCTCAACCAATTCACCGGATATTCTGTTCCACCAGGGATTGAGTCTCTTTTAACAAAAAAGAACTTGGATTGCCATTTCTCCTCGTTCCTGGTGGCACGAAGTATCAGCGGCTCGCCGGAGGTGGAGTAAAACAAAAATCTATAGGATCTGAGGCATCTAAGCCGGTATGCTAGGGGGAGGTCATGGACAGAAAGGTTAGGGATGTGATTCTTCTTGATCTGGTCAAGAACGGACAAGACTCGCCAAAGCATCGGCATTGTTTGGCTAAAAGAGATTTTTGTAATGTTGAAAAACTCGGTAATAAAGTCTAGGAAGGGGAACCGTAACCCTAAGGTGAAAGGAAAGGCACTAAAACACAACCATTCGTCGGAAACCATGTCCGACCGGATTTCCCGGTCAAACGGCCGGAATACCGTCCCTTCCGGGAAGATACCGGAGGATTTGAGGGCCGACAAATGGGCGCTATCAAAGGTACATATTTCTTTCTCCGGATCCTGGAGAAGATTCTGTTGTATGAATGTCACCGGAACTTGATCTTGTTTGCCTTGTCATATTCTCGCCAGGATGCTTAAAAGAGTGAGAGAAGAAGATGAAAGAGGGAGCGCAGTTTTTACCTTTTTGTCTTCGGTAAAGAATAAATGGGATAAGGACGAGAAGTTATAGGGTGGTGATGAGTAAATGTAGGCTGAGCAGTTGCAAACAGTCACGTCATGGGTCTAATCTCTTAAATTGCCTCGTTCTTCGTAAAAAATATGACCGTTAGTGCCAGGATACTAAACGGTAACATTTTTTGGGGACAATTGTTAGGGGTGAAATTCTAAGCTTATATCCTGGGAAATATCTTGACTTATATCTTGGTTGTATGATATCTGTTCATATCCAGGATGCTCATTCAGGATATTGGTAACATCCTGAATGGTATCCTCAGGATTACTAACGGGTTGTGTGCAGGAGTACGCGTCCAGGTGCCCAACGTTCACAAAGACTCTTTCCCCGGGAGACTCGGTCTAAGTTGTTCAAATGAAGACGTTGAAGCTGCATTACTCGGTCTACAACGTTAACAATGGAATATTCGGGAGCATCCCATATTTATAGGGATTTTAGTTTGTATTTTGTTACTATAAATAGGTGGGTATATCAGATCAAATAGGACATCACAATCACACTCACTACACTCTTACACTCGTTCTCTCGCAATTATCACTTTCACAAAAAAGCATTGTAACACTTAGCGATCTCGTCGATATCCTGCACTGTATCCTGACGTTTGAAGTAATAAGAAGAACTAGGCAGCTGCGATTGACAGCTCCCGAGGTTTTATGCCGGCGATCTAGATTGATCAAGGGCTTTCCTCGTACATCTCGTGTCATTTCCTTTACTTTTTGCTCATAGTTTGATCGTAAATACAGCTCAATATCCTGAGCCGTATCCTGAAAACTGTTTTTACAAACAACTTAACCAGCATATTTCCAACACGCTTTTTAGCACACTACCTCACTTAACTAATTTGATCACTTAATTGCTTCGGTAATTTTTGACCAAAACAGAAACAACTTGCTGTTTTCATATCCAGTTTCTTTAAGAAAGGGTTATAAAGTTTAGTTTAGGCAAGGCAACCCTATACTTTCATATATCTAAGACTCGATTTCCTTCCTGTCCAAAGTTCATAAGGAGTTTTAGGGACAAACTTCGAAGGAACTCTATTGAGTATATGAACAACTGCTTTTAAGGCCTCGGTCCAGACGAATAATGGCAAACCTGAGTTGGCTAACATACTACGTACCATGTCCATTAGGGTTCTATTTCTTCTCTCAGCAACACCATTCTACTGAGGAGTACCAGGCATAGTATATTGGTTCACGATCCCCTGGCCCTTACAAAACTCATAAAATGGACCAGGAGCCTGACCCACATCAGTATGTCGACCATAATATTCGCCTCCTCTATCTGATCTAACAACTTTTATTTGACGATCTAATTGTTTTTCAACATCAGCTTTATAGTCTTTAAAAGTTGTGAGAGATTCAGATTTTTCTTTAATGAGATACAGGTGCATATAACGTGAATAATCATCAATAAACGTGATAAATGAAGTGTGTCCAATTATGCCAGCGATGTTATAAGGGCCGCTAATATCAGTATGAATGAGTTCTAATAAATTAGAGCTCCTAGTGGCACCTTTCTTATTCACTAATGTCATTTTACCTTTAAGGCATTTGACACATGTTCCAAAATCATTGAAATCGAGAGGTGGTAAGACCTCATCCTTCACGAGTCGAGTTAAGCGTTCTCGTGAAATGTGGCCTAAACGTTGATGCCACAACATGGATGAAGTTTCTAAGTCTCGTTTGCGTTTTCTCTTTGTTAAGTTCTCATTAATATTATATGATAACAAAGACTTGGAAAAATCATCATCTAGTTCTAATCGATAGAGACCACCATCCAAGAAGCCATAACCAAATATTTGAGAATTAAAACTGATAGTAAGTTTGCCATGACCATGAGAAACAAGAAAACCGTCTACGTCTAACTTTGGTCCTGATACAAGATTCCGAGTAATCTCAGGAATATATAAGGTATCATAAAGTCTAATAGTTAAACCAGTTTTCATAACTAAATCTAATGTTCCCACGGCCTCGACTACTAACGGATTTCCATTTCCCAGCTTAAGCGTTCTTTGGTTTCTTTCCAGCTTCCGGATTGTATGGAATCCCTGTAAGGAATTGGTTACATGAACCATAGAACCAGAATCAAACCACCAAGAATTAGATGGAACATTTAAATTAAAGGACTCAAGTATCACGAAAAGATTATGACCTTTCTTGGCTAGCCACTCCTTAAAGTCCGGGCAGTCCTTCTGCTTATGTCCCACCTTACGGTAGAACTTGCAGTGAATCTTCCCTTTGGAGTCATTAGAGCTAGAAGCACTTGCACCTGCATCCCGCTTTTGGACCTTTACATTAGGCTTCTTATTGTAGTTCCCCTTCCTTTTCTTCAAGTCAGCAGTCATCTGGTAAGCAACATCGGCTTTCTCAAGTTTCAGACGTTCTTTTTCTTGCAAGCACATGGCAATCAACTAGTTCATCTTCCATTGCTCCTTCTGAAGGTTATAGTTGACTTTGAATGCTTCATAAGATACGGGCAGATACGTCATGATAAAATGCACCAGAAAGCCATCACTAATCTCCATGCTTAGTCCCATGAGCTTTTGGGCCATGTCATTCATTTTCAGGATGTGCTCACGAATACCGCTAATCCCATCAAATGAGGGTGCTGACTTGCGCCTTAGACGTCCCTTGGAATTGAGCCTCCACATTAGTCAGATATTCCTTAGCTGTAGCAGCATTAGGAATGGCTCCCCTGATAGCAGGACTTATCGAGTTTTTTCATGAAGATAAGAGACAGACGATTAGCTCTCTCCCACTTTAGATAGAGTAGTTTTTCAGCTTCAGTACTCTTATCAGTAAGAGCAGGAGGAGCGTTTTCAGTTAGCGCACAGTCAAACTCCATGAGTGCGAGAGTAAGGTTAAGAGAATCCTTCCACGAAGCATAGTCCGCACCAGTCAAAGTATCAATGGCTATAACAGGAGCTGATAGTGGATTAAAATGAGAATAATAAGATACATTGCAAAAGAAGAAGTTAGAATGACTTATGGGTAACCTAAAACTAAGGCAGGCGGAAATCAAGACCATTATACTAAGGAAGCTGTGATAACGTTATTTGTACACACCAATTTTAAATAAGGTTCTACTTGAATGACGGTTTTCTCTTTAGCTATGGCCAAACAAGTATTATGAACAATCAGACTGTGCAGATTAGGTGTAACACATCACCTTTGGGCAGAAGTTGAACCACCATAATTTTAGGCACAAGTCAAAGTTTGCGAGACATGAGTGTAACACATCACCTTTGGGCAGAAAATGAAACACTCATGCATCTTAGGCAGAAGTCATGTGTATATCATATGAACAAATGTAATAAGGCAAGTGTTACACTATGCTTGTTCATATAATAAGGACATACACCTAAGTGACTATGCTTAAGTTCACTAAATAACGTCACAAGTAAACACATCATCTTTGGGCAGAAGTGAGAACTTGAAAAAATGTTATTTTAGTTAAGCAAATTTTTAAATCAATCAAAAAAATTAGTTGAATGATTATTTAAAAGTTAGGTTTATCCAAGTTAATTGTTCGTTTATAAAAAAATAAAATAATCTTTATACAAAACTTGGAGATAAAGTTACACAACTTTAGGAAACATAATCTATTCCAAAATTAGGTGATATTATAAGAAACACTTATAATAATTAACTGAATGATGGAACCGTTTGAAAACATGCATATGAAAAAAATGTACAGTTAATGGCCCAATATGAGTTAATGGCTTATTTCAATTAACACCAAAAACAATTATCAGTAGATCAAAATATGCTAATTAAATGAATGATTGAACTGTAAAAAACAATCAATTGAATCCTCATAATAGTAAAATATGTCTAATCATGATATCCATTCGCATCTCAGTGACAAATAATAAATAATATATTATTGAAATTTGAGAAAACATATAATTGTTAATTAATTTGATTTCTTCTAAATTGGTTCTCAGATTTCGTAACCATACAACTGGGATTTGGCAAACATATGGCATACAAAATATATTTAATTATAGTTAGAATCCATTGAATTGTTTTATGAAAACTTGGTGGATTAAATTTGTCGATCTACGTGATAAACTGATCGACATCATAATAAAGTATATTAGGTTTAATAAAAAACTTAGTTTTCCGATTTCAATTCCAGATCATAAGGGAATATAAGAACTGAGTAACATCGCTCTGATACCACATAAATAAATAAATAAAAGTCTGGAAATTAAAATTTTCAAACTTTTTTTTAAGTCATAGATTATAACCTAATCATGATTGGATTCAACACTGAGATGATTCTTAGCCTGTCATTAGGCTAATGAATATCGGAGAAATTTAAAGAAATTAGTAATTAAAAGTAAATAAATTTATACCACTAAGAGGACACACCAAGAACACCAAGATTTCTTGAAAGCCTTCAGTCGGCACAAATTTTTATTATTGAGAATATTTTACAAGAGGGAGAAGAGAAGTTGATCGTAAGATCAGGCACACCCCAGAACTAAAGACTTGAGCTCCTTTTATAATGAGAGCTTTAAGGTGCAACAAAACAAAAACAGTAAATTACAATAATTATACATCAATTATTTTTCGAAATTTTCAAAAGTAGACATTTTTATGTCTGGCATGATTCATCTTTAATAATTCACTCTGTCCCACATGGTGGACAGACTTCACTTTATTCTTTTGTCTTCTTCTGCAGCATCATTGGATCTTCTGCAGCATCATGGATACCGACTTCTTGATCTCTTCTTTGAAATCTTCAATCATAATTTCTAATTCTTCTTGAAGAATTTCTTCATCTGCTCCATATGGATCTTGTGATTCTCCTGCAAGAATATTTTCTTCTTCTTCATCTTCTGCTTCTGAACAATTTGATAAAGACATATCTGATATATGATCAGTTTGGATAATTTTTTCTTTAAGATTTTTCATCAAATCTTTCTATATTTCTTGAAAATATGTAGCCAATATTTCTTTTTTAGAAATACTGTTTTCTCCTTGCATCTTGAGTTTCCGGGTTATCTCTTGGAATGGACTTGGAGATTCTCTCTGAGCTTGTAATTGAATCTGTTTAGAATATAATTCTATAGTTTCTTGAATTTTTTGTAATGTTTCTTGACCTTCTGGAACACCATCTTTGTCCAGCTTCATCATCTTTTTCCAGAATTTTGTATAAAAAACTCTTCTTAAACAAGGAATTTGTTGTTGGGTATAACCCACCTCTGGAGACCATTTCCAGATCCATGGAATTCCAAATTGAATAAAAAAGTGACATAAAGATAATCCTTCTATTAGGACTCTTTGATGTTGTAATTCAATCAATGTGGGAGATATTTCTACCCATCTATTATAATTTTCTCTTAATTTTTCTGGTAAAATTCTTACCGAAGGGCCATATGATAACCACCATTTATAAACCCAATTTGGGATGTCCCGTTTATAAACTTCTGGACATATATTGAAGAACCAAGAATGCTTCTTCTTTGAATTTTCATATAACAGGGCTTTATTAAACGCCTCAATGTAATCCCAGTAATTAAATTTAATAGGGACCCTGGTATCAGGGTGATACATCTCTTTATCTTTTAAAGGAGATGTTCCCCATTCTTCAACAGATATGATTTGTTTTATAATTATTTTACTGAAACTGTATTCCTGGGTATTTCCAGCCATATAATGGTGAATATCACAAGATTCTGTGACTTTGAGAATGTTTTCATAATAATGTCTCTGTTTATATGAAACAGTCGGATATGATCCGTTATCTAGGTACCTTGTAATTAAGGTCCATGGTTGATCTTTCCATTTTAGATCTTTAAATTCCAGAAGCAATATTATCTCCTAATTTGGATTTTGCTCGTATAAACCATCATCAGAATCTTCTGTCACAATATTGACATAGGATGAATTATCCTTTCCTTCAGCTCTAGCTTTATAAGCCAAAAATTCTTGAAATAATTTATCATCATTATCATTTCCTCTAGTATTACTGGAGGTTGATGCAGTATTTGCAATGTTGGCGGCTATTAGCCTTTGATGAGCAAATTTCCCAAGAACTCTCTCATCACCATCGGGTCTTAATTGGCCCCGGCCTCCTCTTCCTGTATTAGGAAGGGATTGCTTCCCTCTACCTCGAGGATACATTCCTGAAAGTATAAAATCAGGCATAAGAGAATATTTTCTCATTTTCTTTAAGAACCTTTAATTGATTCTTATAATAATGTAAAATTGTAAAATTTTCTGAAAGCCTATTTGCTCTATCTACTGGATGCATTTCAAAATTTTGCATCAGATCATAAATTTGATATTGTCTAGCCCTTATTATGGCTTTTGTATTAGCAATGTCTCCTTGAATTACTTCAAAAACTAATTTTAAAGGACCTTTGATTTTCCTCATTAAACCTGCAATTATCCACAAGAAATTATAATTCTTTTTTCTTTGAGTATCCTTATTCGATACCTGAATTCATTAATACAATCACAAGCTTGAGATATTTCTTCAAGCCAATGTTGATGATCCATGTAATGATCATTCAATATGTATCTAAGTCTAGTTTTATAATATAATAAATATAATTCATACTCATTTATCCTTCTTGTTAATTGATTATAGCTAAGAATTATTGATCCCTTACTCATTTAAATATTCTCTTGTTAAAAAATCAGGTAAACTATTATCAGTTCCCTTTTTGTAAATTATTTCAAAATCAAATGGGGCAAGATGAGATTGCCATCTAGCAAACATTTGCTTAGAAACATCATGTTTAAAATCTTTGTTGAACATATATTTTGCTGCTTGACAGTCAATTTTTATTAAAAACTTTTGATTATATAAATCATCTTGAAATTTTAAAACACATTTGATTATTGCTAAAATTTATTTTGCAATAGTAGCATAATTCTTTTGGCTATTATTCCAGTTACCTGAATGGAATCTTGCCAAAATTTCTTGTTTATCAATAGGAGATATTTGTTTTAATATCCCTCCATATCCAATATTACTAGCATCTGTTTCAATAATCTTTTGCCAGTCTGGTTTTGCCAACATTAAACAAGGAAGATTTTTAACATTTTGTTTAATTTTTTGAATTGCCTTGGTATGAATATCAGACCATGGCGGAGGACTCTTCTTTAATCTGTCATATAAAACAGCTGTATCTTCTGCTAAATTTTTATAATAAGGTGAAATATAATTCAAACTTCCTAAAAATCTTTGTAGCTGAGTTTTATCAGTTATTTCATTAGGAACTTTGGAAGCAAATTCAATACTTCTATTTATAGGAATAATATTTCCTTTTTCAATATTATGACCCAAAAATCTAACTTTAGTTTGAAAAATTAACATCTTTGGTCTAGATATTACTAAACCATGTTTTATAATTATATTTTTGAAAATCTCTAGATGTTTAAAATGAGTTTCAATATCTTTCGAAAATACTAAGATATCATCAATGTAAACTATTAGGAAATCACTGAAAAGAATGAAAATGTCATTCATTATATTTTGAAATTCACTTGGGGCATTTTTTAACCCAAATGGCATTACATTCCATTCATAATGACCAAAAGGTACTGTGAAAGCAGTTTTATATCTATCTTTTTCATTTATTTGAATCTGCCAATATCCAGATTTTAAATCAAATTTTGAAAATAGAATAGCATTATTTAATCTATCTAACAAATCTTTTTTGTTAGGTATAGGATACCTAATCCATATTAAAACTTTATTTAAAGGTTTGTAGTTTATTACTAACCTGGGAGCTCCTCTTTCTTGCTCTGAATGTTTATTAACATAAAATGCAGTACATGACCATGGAGATTTTGAAGGTTTTATTAAACCTTTATCTATCAAAGCTTTTATTTCCTTTTTTGCGTAATTCTAAATATTCAGAATTCATTTGACATGGTCTTGCCTTTGTAGGTATTTGACTTTCATTAAAAAATCTGCCAATATCCAGATTTTAAATCAAATTTTGAAAATAGAATAGCATTATTTAATCTATCTAACAAATCTTTTTTGTTAGGTATAGGATACCTAATCCATATTAAAACTTTATTTAAAGGTTTGTAGTTTATTACTAACCTGGGAGCTCCTCTTTCTTGCTCTGAATGTTTATTAACATAAAATGCAGTACATGACCATGGAGATTTTGAAGGTTTTATTAAACCTTTATCTATCAAAGCTTTTATTTCCTTTTTTGCGTAATTCTAAATATTCAGAATTCATTTGACATGGTCTTGCCTTTGTAGGTATTTGACTTTCATTAAAGTCATCTTCATAAGGAAGAGAAACAATATGTTTCTTTCTATCCCAAAAAGCATTAGGATGGTCATTACATATTTGTAAAGAAAATTGACTTTGTATTAATTTTATTTTCTCCTGTAATTTAGGGTTTTTAAGCCTTTCTTCTATTGTAAAAAGATTAATTTCTTCCTTAAGAAAATTTATTTGATTTTCTTTGGCTTGTATTAATTAAAGATTCTTCAATATCATTTATAAATCTAGTAATTGGCTTATGAACAAAAGGAAAGGTTATTTATTTTCCTTTATAAGTTCCTGAAATAAAGTTTTCATCAATATGTCTTATTGGGAAAATCTTTTTTTCCAAAATGGTGAGCCAAGTATAATTTGGCTTGTTAGATTCTTGACTAACATAAAACTATTTGGAATGCAAACTTTATTTTGACAAATATAAGCCTGTGGTAATTTATAACTTATTCCTAGTGGTTCTTCACTAGCAGAACTAACTCTATGAGTAGTTTTATGAAACTATTTTGTAGGAATTATTCCTTCCTGAATACAATTTAAATCTGCTCCACTATCAAGTAAAGCAACTAATTCAATTGAAAAATTGTTATCTATTAATAGTTTAATTTTAATATGCCATTTATGAGAAGTTACAATTTCATATATAAATAAAAAAATTTCATCTTTTAATATTGATAAAAAATTATCAGTTTCTGGATCATTTTTTCCAGATGTTTCAGGGCTTTCTTTCTTAATTTTCCGTATTTCTAAATTTTTAATTCTTTCTTCTAAATTCTTATTATTTCCTTTTAAATTTCTTATTTCTATTTTTAGATTATCAATTTCCAATTTTAATTCTTCAATATTAACATGTTTTTCCCTCGAATTTATTTGGTTTAAGTGTTTTTTAACCTCACTTATAGTATAGGGTTTAAATTCTTGATTACCCATAGAAGTAGAAGCTTTTTCTTCTTTAATTATTTTAGAGATAATTTATTTTCTGATTTTATCATCTTCCACAACTTTTAGTAAATCTAAAAGATCATTAGAAATAACATTTATTTCCATATTCTCGAACAGAGCAATTATTTGGTAAATATCATCTTCATAATTTGTATCAAAATCATTTTGACAACATTTTTCTCCTTTACAAGAGAAACATTCTTTATCAGAGGATATTAAATCTTCATTTTCTAATATATTTATTTCCTCATCATAAGAGTTTTCTGATTCTGATTCAGAATCATTCTTGGAATTTATAAGTAATTTAGATAATGTATCTTTTAATTGTTCATCCTCAATATTATTGAGTTTTTTCTTAACCGAACAAGTTTTTGCTTTATGACCTTGACGGCCACATTTCTTACATATAATGTAAGGTTTAAAAGATTTATAATCCTGTTTTCTTTTCCTTTTCTCTCTTCTCTTTTTTGTTTTCGTTTCTCAAATATCTTATGTTTATAAGGAGATATGATTTTCTTCTTTTTCTTAGAATTATTTTCCCTAAAATCATCCATACCATATTGACCACAAAATTGACCTAATTGTCTCTTTTCATTAAGAGAATGCCTTTTAATTTGTTGATTAAGTTTTATCTCATTGCATAAAGCTAAACCTTCTTTGACACAAGTTCCTATTAACTTGCCATAAGTATAATTTTCATAATTAATACTTACGTCTCCTTTTCTAAGGTTTTTTCTAACCCTTTCAGCAAATAAAGGAGGTAATCCATCTATAAATTTAGATTTCCACTGAGTACTATTAGACTCAGGAAGTTCCATTACTCTACTTAAGAAAGTATCTTTATACCATCTAAAAGATGTAAGAGTTTTACACCTTAGATTTTGTAATAAAGTCCTAGTATTCTCAGAATTATCAGACCATCTGCCTGTAAAATGATCAACAATATTAACTACTAGTGTATAAAATGCATTAGGAATTTGTCTATTATCTTCTTCTTTGACAGTAGTAAGAATTTTATTCCTATCGGCTTCCGATAACTAATTATCCCACCAGCCTTTTAATTGACCAGTAAAACCTGTTATAATCATTTTAGCAATATTCTCATCCGAATTATCATTACTTTTACAAATTGTACTATACATCATCATTCTGTGTATAGTATTATAGATTTGTCCTTCAGACAAACCATCTATGTTCCATTCATAGATATGTTTACAATGATAAGAATTATTAATAACATATTCTTGTTCTTCTATTAGAACATCCTGTGGAGTTGGTCTAGGATAATAATACATCCGTTGAGTTGGTTTATTAGCAAACTTATCAAGTTTTCTTATTTCTTCATTAATTCTTTCTTGATAATTATCTTTATCAATAGAATTTACAAATTCTTTTGTTAAAGTATTTACTCTTAAATTTGAAAACTTTTCATTTAAAAGTTGTAATTTTTTGTCTAATAAATCTGATATTTCAGTGTTAGATTTTAATTTAAAATCTTTTATACCAGGAGGAGGTTGTATTGTGGGAATAGCAACAACTTACTTTTTCTCCTCTTGCCTCATAGGAGATTTTTTTATATAAATAGTTAATTCATTTATTCTATCACTTATTGAACTCAATTGTTCCCCTAAGCAAATCAAATAAATGTTTGTGTAATTTTGTTGTTTAAAAATATTATTTATATGTGAAATAGTGATCGGCAAAGTATCATGTTCCAACAATTTTTGGAAAGCCTGGTAATACCTAATTTCATTATCCTTTTCTATTTTAAAAGGTTGATGTGGAGGAAAACTTGTTTTTAAAAATTTTCCATTAACATTATATTCTCTCTGTATAACAGAAATCATACTATTAGTATATTTGTTTATAAACCATGGAACAAAAAGTATAACTTTATTTTCTTCTGAAAGTTCTTTATAAAAAACTTCTTGAAACATTTTAGTATCTTGGCTATCAAAATTTTTGAAAAACCAATCTCTAAATAATTTCCATTTTTCTTGTTTAAATTCTTCACTAATAATTTTTCTTGCCAGGGAACCTAGACTAAAATCAACTTTTTTCTTTTTGATCCATTAAATTGAAAAATTCATTTCTGACTCGGTTAATTCCGGTTCACTAGGCTTGTATACACCTCTTACAATATTATCAGAATTAATTCTTAATTCTTCTACCCTATTTTCAGGTAGCTCTTCTCTTATTTGAGAAGTGGAAGCTCTGGAAGGACTTCTAACAGTATATCCTAGAGGGGATATATGATAATTTGAAGACCTAGAAGACATAGTCCTAGATATTCTAGGTTTATATTGATCAAATTATATTTGAACAGATCCTTCAGATGTTTGTATAATATTTATTGGATTATTGTCTACATATTGTTGTTTCGGGGTACAATTATTTAATACCCAATTTTCTGGAAATTGTATTTCTTCCCACTTTATTTTTCTCCTAGTAGTAATATTTGATTTACCAAAATTAGTCTCTATAACTATTGTTTCATTTAATGGTTTATCAACCATTTTACACTGAGGATTACGTGTAAACAAGGGTTTATAATATATTCTATAACAAATGCATATAACTTCTGATCCTGGAATGTAATTGTATCCATGAGTTTTAATATTTAATGTTAGAGCATCAGTTATATTAACATCAGTTAAAGATAATTGTAAATTTGGATAAACATTAAAATAGACTGGACCATGTGCCAGACTAGACTGAACTATACCTATTAAGGATTGTTTATAATCTCGATTTCTACCATCTCTTAGAGTTGCTAGAAAGCTCTCTGGTAGACCTTCTAGAGTTAAAGGTTTAAATGCAATTTGCACAACACCAATATGAATGAATGAATTTATATTTATCTTTTTTATACCTTAGCAACTCATTATTATTTAATAGTTTTAAAACCATTTCTTCTTTATTAAGAGCAATTGTTTCTTCAGTAGTTTTTACTACTTGTTTTAAACCAAATCTTTCAAAAGTTCCAAGTTTATAAACTTGTTTATAATCATTTTTTGTAATTGTCCATTTATTTAATAAATCTAAATTATGAGGAATATCATATTCTTCCTCAATATTGCTTTTAACAGTATCTTTATCTTTCAAGATATTCATTTTAATTTAGTTCAGTGTTGAATCTTCTCATGACATAGTTATACTTCATGGCTCTGATACCATAAGGTTGGCAGGACCTTATGGGAAAAGATTAAAACCAAAAATAAAATGACTGAAAAGAGAGCCGGGAATTATTCAAAAGATACAAGGTTAAAACTTTTAAACCTAGGTCTGAATCTTCAGACCTTGGATAATTTCACATATACACCAACTGGCAGGCTTGATTAGCAAAAGATCAGTACAGGCCTGTGCCATTAAAAACGCCTAACAAACCGGGCTGCCATAATTCGACCACTATGCTAATAATCTGCATGTTTAGTATATAACCAGTCCGAAATTATCCAGACTTAAGTTTGAAAATTTTAATTTCCAGACTCTTTTTTGTTAAGTCATAGATTATTATTATTATTATTATTATTATTATTATTATTATTATTTTTATTATTAAGTCTGGATAATTTTAATTTCCAGACTCTTTTTTTTAAGTCATAGATTATAACCTTATCATAATTGGATTCAACACTGAGATGATTTTTAGCCTGTCATTAGGCTAATGAATATCAGAGAATTTTAAAGAAATTAGTAATTAAAAGTAAATAAATTTATACCTCTAAGAGGACACACCAAGAACACCAAGAATTCTTGAAAGCCTTCAGTCGGCATAGATTTTTATTATTGAGAATATTTTACAAGAGGGAGAAGAGAAGTTGATCGTAAGATCAGGCACACCCTAGAACTAAAGACTTGAGCTCCTTTTATAATGAGAGCTTTAAGGTGCAAACAAAATAAAAACAGTAAATTACAATAATTATACATCAATTATTTTTTGAAATTTTCAAAAGTAGACATTATTATGTCTGGCATGATTCATCTTTAATAATTCACTCTGTCCCACATGGTGGACAGACTTCACTTTATTCTTTTGTCTTCTTCTGCAGCATCATTGGATCTTCTGCAGCATCATTGGATACCGACTTCTTGATCTCTTCTTTGAAATCTTCAATCATAATTTCTAATTCTTCTTGAAGAATTTCTTCATCTGCTCCATATGGATCTTGTGATTCTCCTGCAAGAATATTTTCTTCTTCTTCATCTTCTGCTTCTGAACAATTTGATAAAGACATATCTGATATATATATGATCAGTTTGGATAATTTTTTCTTTAAGATTTTTCATCAAATCTTTCTTTATTTTTTGAAAATATGTAGCCAATATTTCTTTTTTAGAAATACTGTTTTCTCCTTGCATCTTGAGTTTCGGGGTTATCTCCTGGAATGGACTTGGAGATTCTCTCTGAGCTTATAATTGAATCTGTTTAGAATATAATTCTATAGTTTCTTGAATTTTTTGTAATGTTTCTTGACCTTCTGGAACACCATCTTTGTCCAGCTTCATCATCTTTTTCCAGAATTTTGTATAAAAAACTCTTCTTAAACAAGGAATTTGTTGTTGGGTATAACCCACATCTGGAGACCATTTCCAGATCCATGGAATTCCAAATTGAATAAAAAAGTGAAATAAAGATAATCCTTCTATTAGGACTCTTTGATGTTGTAATTCAATCAATGTGGGAGATATTTCTACCCATCTATTATAATTTTCTCTTAATTTTTCTGGTAAAATTCTTACCGAAGGGCCATATGATAACCACCATTTATAAACTCAATTTGGGATGTCCCGTTTATAAACTTCTGGACATATTTTGAAGAACCAAGAATGCTTCTTCTTTGAATTTTCATATAACAGGGCTTTATTAAACGCCTCAATGTAATCCCAGTAATTAAATTTAATAGGGACCCTGGTATCAGGGTGATACATCTCTTTATCTTTTAAAGGAGATGTTCCCCATTCTTCAACAGATACTATTTGTTTTATAATTATTTTACTGAAACTGTATTACTGGGTATTTCCAGCCATATAATGGTGAATATCACAAGATTCTGTGACTTTGAGAATGTTTTCATAATAATGTCTCTGTTTATATGAAACAGTCGGATATGATCCGTTATCTAGGTACCTTGTAATTAAGGTCCATGGTTGATCTTTCCATTTTAGATCTTTAAATTCCAGAAGCAATATTATCTCCTTATTTGGATTTTGCTCGTATAAACCATCATCAGAATCTTCTGTCACAATATTGACATAGGATGAATTATCCTTTCCTTCAGCTCTAGCTTTATAAGCCAAAAATTCTTGAAATAATTTATCATCATTATCATTTCCTCTAGTATCACTGGAGGTTGATGCAGTATTTGCAATGTTGGCGGCTATTAGCCTTTGATGAGCAAATTGCCCAAGAACTCTCTCATGACTATAGGGTCTTAATTGGCCCCGGCCTCCTCTTCCTGTATTAGGAAGGGATTGCTTCCCTCTACCTCGAGGATACATTCCTGAAAGTATAAAATCAGGCAGAAGAGATTATTTTCTCATTTTCTTTAAGAACCTTTAATTGATTCTTATAATAATGTAAAATTGTAAAATTTTCTGAAAGCCTATTTGCTCTATCTACTGGATGCATTTCAAAATTTTGCATCAGATCATAAATTTGATATTGTCTAGCCCTTATTATGGCTTCTGTATCAGCAATGTCTCCTTGAATTACTTCAAAAACTAATTTTAAAGGACCTTTGATTTTCCTCATTAAACCTGCAATTGTCCACAAGAAATTATAATTCTTTTTTCTTTGAGTATCCTTATTCGGTACCTGAATTCATTAATACAATCACAAGCTTGAGATATTTCTTCAAGCCAATGTTGATGATCCATGTAATGATCATTCAATATGTATCTAAGTCTATTTTTATAATATAATAAATAAAATTCATACTCATTTATCCTTCTTGTTAATTGATTATAGCTAAGAATTATTGATCCCTTACTCATTTAAATATTCTCTTGTTAAAAAATCAGGTAAACTATTATCAGTTCCCTTTTTGTAAATTATTTCAAAATCAAATGGGGCAAGATGAGATTGCCATCTAGCAAACATTTGCTTAGAAACATCATGTTTAAAATCTTTGTTGAACATATATTTTGCTGCTTGACAGCCAGTTTTTATTAAAAACTTTTGATTATATAAATCATCTTGAAATTTTAAAACACATTTGACTATTGCTAAAATTTCTTTTGCAATAGTAGCATAATTCTTTTGGCTATTATTCCACTTACCTGAATGGAATCTTACCAAAATCTTCCTTGTTTAATGTTGGCAAAACCAGACTGGCAAAAGATTATTGAAACAGATGCTAGTAATATTGGATATGTCCAAGTTAATTATTCGTTTATAAAAAATAAAATAATCTATATACGAAACTTGGAGATAAAGTTACACAACTTTAGGAAACATAATCTATCACAAAATTAGGTGATATTATAAGAAACGCTTATAATAATTAACTGAATGATGGAACCGTTTGAAAACATGAATATGAAAAAAAAATGTACAGTTAATGGCCCAATATGAGTTAATGGCTTATTTCAATTAACACCAAAAACAATTATCAGTAGATCAAAATATGCCAATTAAATGAATGATTGAACTGTAAAAAACAATCAATTGAATCCTCATAATAGTAAAATATGTCTAATCATGATATCCATTCGCATCTCAGTGACAAATAATAAATAATATATTATTGAAATTTGAGAAAACATATAATTGTTAATTAATTTGATTTCTTCTAAATTGGTTCTCAGATTTCATAACCATACAACTGGGATTTGGCATACATATGGCATACATAATATATTTAATTATAGTCAGAATCCATTGAATTGTTTTATGAAAACTTGGTGGATTAAATTTGTCGATCTATGTGATAAACTGATCGACATCATAATAAAGTATATTAGGTTTAATAAAAAAACTTAGTTTTTCGATTTCAATTCCAGATCTTAAGGGAATATAAGAACTGAGTAACATCGCTCTGATACCACATGTTAATCAGTTCTTTTAATATCTAGTGGAAAACACTTTAGGGATCATGACATACCTGACAATCCAGTAGTGGTTAGAGATGAAGAAGAAGCCATCTTGATCGGTTCCCGTTTAGGGTGAGCAGTTAGGATGGAGTTGAATACGAATTAGGTTATTGCAGTGAGGGGGGCCGTAAACTTTATGGTGTGTCTTTAGGGTTCCCCAATAACCTGTATTTATATGCTTCACCCAAGGGGAAACCCTAATTAACTAGTACGAGCCTTTACGTCCATCAAATAAAGCCCAGTTAATTTTATAGGGATATTAAGGTAAATATTGATCTAGTTATTAGATAAATGATCAATAAGGGCACCATAAATTATTTAATAATAATTAAATAAATAATTTACTCTAACAGGTAGATGAAGGCAGAGAGAGAGAGAGGAGTGTTGTGTGTTATGTGTGTGTTGTGAGAAGAGGTTTTTGTATAAGTAAAAAAACAAACACTCTTCTCCTTGCAGACTGCAGACATTTGGTCCACCTCTTCTCCTGCAGATGCCTGCAGATGTGGTCCGCAGATTGCAGACCTTTTACCTCTTAAAAAACAAACAGCACCAAAGTCTCTTTATACCGGGAACTCTTCGTTCCAATCACGCTCTAAGGTGTTATCCATGTGACAACGTCTGAAAGATTCTTGTCTAACAAAGCATAACTGTGATTTTTTTAACGAGTTTTAGGACCCCGAGCCTTGCGATGGGACCGTTAAACTAAAATACAAACAACCGTTAAGTATTGAATCACATCCACACATTACGACATATTAACTCGCAAAATGTACCGAACGCTTTTCTTTGTACAGGACTATGGGAGTGACGGAACCTAAAGAAATCAATAAAAAATAAATAAACACTAAACAATATTACTCGTGAATAATGTTTACCCGTAAATACTCATTTTGTTTCATGAGCAGAGCAGGTTTTAAACTTTTATTTGTGACATAAGTTTTTTAAAATTTTAATTGCTAAATGTGTTATGAAAAGGCTAAGGGCATGTTTGGCTCAACTTTTTGAAACAACTTATTGACTTATTAGCTTTTTGGAAAAAGTCAGTATTGAGTGACTTATTGACTTATTGGCTTTTTCCCCTCACATACACCCTCATTGCCAAACATCATTTTGGAGCTTATGACTTTTCAAAAAACCAATAAGTCAATAAGTTGTTTCAAAAAGCTTAGCCAAACATGCCCTAAAATGAGTTGTCTGCACAATTCATTTCATTTTGCAGACATTTTTCTCTTTTTGGGGGTGTTTCAAAAAGGTAAGGTAAGGAGAGATCAATTTTTCTCGATTATCATCATTTCCTTTTTAACTTTCAAGGTATTCTTCACAAACTCCTCTTAACCAGCTTATGTAAAAATCTGGTGAGCAACCCTTTTTCTTCTTCTCTTATATCGTTCATTTTTTATGTCGTTCAGATCGGCCTTTTCAAGTTAAACATTGACGTCCGGTCACAAAACAGTGCAAATCGAGCGGCTGTTTTGGAGTCTCCGGTAAGGTGACTGTCGTCTCTAATCACTGGTGTCGTCACCATCTGGCTGTGTCAGTCTGCAAACCACCAACCGCCATGTGATTTTAACACCACCAGAGCCGGTGGCGAACTTTGTGCATGTACGATGATTCGTTTCGTGGCCGATAGGGTTAATCTACAGATGGTATGGTGGTTGGAGTGCTGGTAACAACACTCATCACAGAGAGAGGAAGAAAGTGAGGATGGTGAAGTGGCATGGGTCCAATGTGTATCAACTTTAACCAATCAAAAGAAACAAAATTGAACAGTGATGATGATGTGAGTAGGAGAAAACTTGTAAATTAATATAGGGAAAATTTATTTCCCTATTCGTGGCCGATAGGGTTAATCTACAGACGGTATGGTGGTTGGAGTGCTGGTAACAACACTCAGCATAGAGAGAGGAAGAAAGTGAGGATGGTGAAGTGGCATGGGTCCAATGTGTATCAACTTTAACCAATAAAAAAAAATTGAACAGTGATGATGTGAGTAGGAGAAAACTTGTAAATTAATATAGGAAAAATAAGTAATAATGATTTTATTTGGTAATACCAAAGTAGCAAATTACAAACAAATTAAACTCTGATTTAATTTGTATAAATGTTTATATGTAATATAACTATCATAATTTGCTTGGATCCATAATAATAACAAGAACTTGCATATTTTTTTATACTTTTGATAATTTCTGTCTACACACAATCTAATTATAATAAATTATTTATACCAGTCAGATCAATTGTCTAATTGGAGAGTTAAACCCAAAAATGATGAAAATGTTTCACTTATAAATAATTAAAAACAATGGTGCGTAAGACCGTATTTAATACTTATATTATTTTTATGACAAGCGGTGGATTAATCTGTAATAGATCTTTATAAATAAATATTTTTACATGTTAGACATACTTTTTGAGTGTTCTATAAGCTTGGTGATAAGGCTAGACGGTATGGGGACCGTTCCCCACCCGTCCAGCACCGGCGACGACCCGCACACCGTGCCGCCACCCTCCCCCCCTCGTCGTCTTGAGCGTCGGCCTGAAGCCGTTTGAGACGGGCCAATAAAGGACAAAAAATTGTGGGGACCGAGGGATATTTGACCGTTTGAATAAAAAAAATTACATTCAATTTTTCATTTAATTACCAACGGTCATTTTTCAAATTTATACCAAATTCACTCCAACTTTTATAAATACTCACCACTTTTACACCATTTTCACACCTTTTCACCAACTACAATCTCATATCTCTCTTACATTTTATAAACACTCTTCCCTTTTTATATAAACTTAACATTTTTTATACCATTTTTTCACCCACTACCACCTCATCTCTCTCTCAAAACTTACCATGGCTTCACCTTCTTCCATTTCTTCCATTTCTTGGTCTACGTGGTATTCATTATCTTCGGAAGAGAATGACGCATTTATGGAAAACATGATTATGAACGCGACTCAGGTGTTCATGGCAGGTGATGAAGCGTCGTCCCAACGGCTAACTAGACGAGCAAAATTAAACCGAGACCAAGAAGGTACTTTACTATTTTTTCCGTATATTTATTTACATTTGTAAATGTATTTTATAATTAATTTCATATATTTTTAGTTTTAAATATATAGCTGCCCACGATAAACTAGTAGCCGATTATTTTGCCGACGAACCCGTGTACACAGACTGTAAGGATCGGGTTTGCGACCTAAATGAGTCGGTTCAGAGGAATTCCATCAAATACAGGTGCGGAAAACAAGTATTTGACCTATAAACAGCTGAATCTTCACTTTAACACTGATTTGTATTGATATGAAAGCAATTACAATCAGTTCTCACACCGGCAGCACCTCGGTATGGAAATCTCACAAAAACAACTTATGATTTCGCTTGACCTTGATCTCCTATATATAGGGATTGAGATTTCGCTTCAGCATGACTCAAGCGAAATCTTAACATGTTGATTTCGCTTGAGCTGCTTCAAGCGAAATCCTTTTCATACACATTCATTCAAGCGAAATCTTGCTAACTCTCTCTCATTCTCTCGATTTACGTGCCCTGATCTATTCTAGCTAGTCTAAGACTCGATACAAGACGAAGTCGACAGATGTAGTGCACCAACAGACTCCCCCTCAGATGTTGACGAGTCGACTATCGAGTCACATCAATGCTGTATCTTCACATCTTCATTCTTGATCAGTCTCCGGGCTTTTCTCTCTCTATCTTCTTCTCCAGAATCACCTGGCTCTATCAGACTCCCCCTCACGATTTGCTGGTATTCATTTGTTCTTCAGCAACATCTGCTTTAGGATCGATGCCTGACTCAAATGTTGTTTACAAGATCATTGCCTGGATCTCATCTAATTCTCTTGATCAGATCTCTTGATTCCTTAAGTTCATAAGCATCAGCAGCTAGCAAACTTTTAGATTCATAATCAGATTCTGACTTTCATAAGCTTTGAATGAATTAATCTGGCTCACCTGTAACAATCTTAACCCAGAAATAAATTTTCTAAATTTAACAATTTAAATGCACCAACAATCTGATATAATCAGATAATTCTCTCTCATATCACAAATCAATGATGAACCAAAAGTAGGTTTTTAAAATACCAATTGTAAGGATTTTAACAAACCTTTTGACATTTTAAGATTCACTCCCCCTCACAACCAAGTCATCATGTTTAGCACTTGAAATTTTGACAATCAGCTTTCCAATTATAAGTTGTCGAAAATCTTTTTGTATTTTTCAAAATTTTATGCTAAAACACACTAAAATCTTTTTGTAATTTTTGATTGTAAAGGAATACAATAAAGAAATATTTACAAACAATATTTTTGTGAGTTTGTGCAAGAGGATCATATCAGTTTCTGAGACAGATCACTAACACCGTTAAGATTCATTTCATATTAAGTTCTAAACAATTTACCTAGATTGTCAGTATGTTTGTCCACTTAAATTTTCACACCAAGTTCATCTGATCCGAGATATGTTGTTAATGTTTTAAGCAACTTAAACTTATCCGTGTGTCCCACTACTTGAATATACTCCTGTATCCAGATCCCAATATTCAGTCTTACAGGTGAATATACCACAGATGATATCTGTCAGGGGAATAAATTATAGTACGAGGGTCGTGAGAGCTCAGGTCGATACTCCCGTATACGCAGAGAGATGACGGCTTCGACTTTCGGTGTGTCCCCTTTAGAGGATCTTTTGTTTCAACAGCCATGATTAGCATTTTTCAATGTTTCATCATTTTTTAGCTGAGGGAGAGCTATATTTCAAGCAAATGTAAAGTATTCTCCGGGGACTAGGCCATTGCTTCCTCAAAATCAGAAGTCCCGGGATAATACCCCAGATATCACTGAGCATAAAGACCTAGTATCTCAGAATAAGGGACCTTTCAAACAAGATTTCAGGGGTTACCTATATATCCAAGTTTGTGTTAACCTACAAAACAAGCAAGTTTGAAATTTAGATTTATATCTCGTCACAATCTACTAAATGTGCAAAAACCTACTGACATATCCGTAGTAAGATTGTTTATCACATTTTTACTTTACATTTCTTTAGCATGTTGTGATAGTCCACTGATGTACTATCATTTCCTCTATATGCAACAAAAAACTCATTTTTGAATTTTATCATGTTTTTGTTTTTTTTTAATTTTCAAATGTTTTTTGGATTTTCTAAAAATTTTACTCCCCCTAAAATGCAAACACATTTTAGGAAATTTGAAAACAAACTATATAGAAAACATGACAAACTGTACAATAATCTTGACAACTGATATCGAATCGCATCAAATCGCCATTCACTCGACATAAACAATCAGAACTCCCCCTATCACAAACCATTTTCTCATTTAGATTTCAAAACACTTAAGTTTGTTTTAATCAAAATGATTTTTCCGGAAAATGAATTTGTGTTGATAAAAACCATTTGTAAGTCTTATCATTTTAAGAACGGGGATATGGTTCATCATCTTGTTCGTCTCTTGACATATATAGTAAATCAAGTACAAATTAATGTCCCTGATTTACCATTTGCATTCAAGCAACCTCTAAATCAATTGTAAAAATAACCACATGTAGAACACAATATCACTTGTAGGAATGTTACGTCTACATCACCATTTTACCAATCAGAATGCCGATTCCTGCTTCGCACTTACCAACCTGGAAGCTCCGGCGTAGTCATACAACCTGTAAACATCCAAACACTATCAAAAACTTTCAACCAAAAACTTCAAATATTAGAAAGATGCCGATTCCTGATCCACGATATAAACTTGGGATCTCCGGCATAGTCCTTAGACTATCATGGAAAACAAACTTCCACCCAAGTCTTCTTAGACTTGGTGGCTTCCAATTCTTGTGCAGTAGGGTTGTAAGTTGCCTTTTTAGTTGCATAAAAATCTTTAACCCCCTTTACTTTCCCATCAAGCATTTTCTTGAAAATTTTCTTAACATTTTCATTAAATGTTTTTTCAATATCAAAATCTGAGATTTCTATTTTACCAACCATTTGTTTAATCTCTTCCACACTTAGTGATTTAATGTCAACATCATTCATCAAATCTTTGATCTCATCTTGTGACTCCTCTGATTTTGTGAAATCAGATTCATCGTCAGATTTTTCATCTGATTTTTTAACAATCCATTTTTGGTTGTCTTTTGCACTCTTTTTGTACAATCTTTTAGAATTTTCACCAAATTCATTCTTTGAATTTTCAAAATTTTTGAAGTTTGTAGTTGGTGAATCATTATTTTCAACCACTTTTTCTTTAAGTTTTTCGGATACTCCCTGTTTTTTGTTTACTTTGTTTGGACAATTGTGAGCAATGTATCCAACAACTTGACATTGAAAACAAGTTCTTGTGTCTTTTGATTGAAAAACTCCAATTTCTGTTCTTTTCCTTTCAGCAAGAAACTCTTGATTTGATTTTCTCCAAAATAAGCTATTTGACTCCTCTTCATAGCTTTTTCCTGCAACATATGTCATTTTTGATTTAAAATCTCTAACATATTTTTCATTTTTACAATTTTCAGATAGAGTAAAACCAAGACCTTTCTTTTTGTAACTACAATTTTGATTTGTTTTCTTTTGAAAACTAGAATCAGAATTATAATTCTTTTTTCCTTTTTTCTTGTTTAACCTTTGTTGAACTCTAGAAGTGTATTTTTTAGGTTTTTCAATAGATTTTAGATCCTTAATTTCAGAAAAATTAATTTCCGTCATTTTGAAAACCTTTTTAATCATGTCAAAACGAACACTTCTAATCGGAAACTCTTTGTCAGAGTATAATTTGTCCGAATCATTTAAAGTATATGCAACTTCAAATGTTTCATCATCCAAATTTGCCTTTGATAGCAAAAATTCTTTACTGTAAGACCGTTTTTCCGATGACTTTGAACTGTTGACTGACGAACTTGAACACCCAGACTCAAATTTTGACTCAGACACCTCCTCAGTATCCAACACCTGATCGACCACCTTTTTTATTAACTCAGACTCATGATCAGTATCAGACGAGGTAAACGTGATATCGATGTTATCTGGTAAAACGTCAGTTGTCTCGGATTTTAACTTTATATTGACTGCTTTTTCGACTTGCTCCTCATTTGGTTTTCTAGGAGAATAACCTTCCCAGATAGGAGGCGGACACTTGTTGTATTTAACAGTCGATTTCTTACCAGTCTCATTCTTTGTCTTTTCATCCTAAAATGCTTCAAAACCTGCAACAGTAGGATAAACTCGATCAATAACATAATCAGAACAAGAATAACTCAGTAATAACCTTCTGATCCTTTCATTCTCAATCTTTTCTTTCTCCAACTCTTGCTTTAGATTAGCATTTTCTTCGATGTAATGATTAATTGCCTTTTGCTTTGCCATCAACGTAGAATTCGTCATCGTTAAAGCTTTTTCTCTTTCAGAATTCGTTGTTTGAAGACCTGTCACAGTTCTGTTTAACACGCTATACGATTCTTTCACATAGCTGATGTCAGATAGTAGCTTTTCTATCAGTCTTTCTCTATCAAACAGAGTCACATCTTTTTCTTCACAACTTTTGCAAATTTCCAAACATTTCTTACAAGGCTTTTCAACTTCAACAATCTTCTCAACCTCAATTGTTTTTACCACTTCAATTACTTTTTCTACTCCAGTTACTTTCTCAGTTTCAATCACCTTTTCTTCATTCACACTTTTAACTTCTTCAGTTTGAACAACATTTTCAACCTTCTCATCTTGTTGTTGTTCTTTTGCAGCTTGTTTCTCCTTCAGTTTCTCCATGCGATCTGCAAAATAAAAATGAAAACTTTCAGGAGAAAGATGTTTTTTAGCAATATTAATATGTTTCTCTTCCTCATCATCACTGCTACTCTCAATCGGTGTTTGATCAAACTCTACAGATTTTTCAGACTCAGCATCTGAAATACCAGAATCAGATGGTGTTTGATCAAAAACAACTTCTTTTTCTGAAGTATCCTCATTTTGCACACTCTCATCTGTACTTAATGATTCAGAATCAGCACTTTCTGAACTTTCTTCAGATGTAATCGATTGATCTTTCACTATTTCATCAATTGATCTCATCCAAGTAGCAAACAAATTTGGTTCTCTAACAATCTTTGCAATGAAAGCTTTGAAATCCCCCTTTTCATCAACAAACATATCCCAGCTGAATCCTTCAGGTAGTTGTTCATCATTTTGGTCCACTATACATGCTGTGCTGTTAGAAGAAATGTAGTTGTTCCAGTTGAAATCTACCAAACATCCTTTCTTTGAATCTTCAATCTTTCTACCATGAGCCGTCTGTAATTCTTGTGTCTGACCAACTTGCTGATAAATGGCTTTCCGGTAGTAGTCATCTTTTCCAAATGGATTCTGAGCACCACTAACTTCTCTGTTTTTGCATTCCCGCTTAAAATGACCTTTTTCCCTGCACCTGAAACAAGTAACTTTAGATTTATCAAAACCTAAAGTAGAAACACAAGCATCAAGAAAGTCATTTCTCCCAGTAATTGTTTTGAACTTCTCAGCACGTCTAAGAACACTTGCAAGACACCATTTGATATCCATTAGTTCCATCTCTTCAGCATCTATTTGGTCGTAATCTTCTTTAGTAAGCATAGGATTTCCAATTCGACCAGCCACTAAACCTTCATATGAGATAAGCACGGAACCAAGTAATGCCATATGATCTTTCGCAATGTCTTCAGAAAAACTTTGACCTTCTGGAAGATTTAGAGCTATGTTGCATTGAATCACACAACCATTTCCCATCTTTGTGCTTTGAGACTGAAAAATTTCTGATGAAGTCTTTGGATTGACACTTGGATAAGATGAGAATCCACTGCTGTTTTTGTTTGAGCTTTGATCAATCTTTTTAGTAGTATCTCCAACACTATATGCAGTCTGAATTTTTTGACTTCTCTCAATTTCTGAAGTTGGAACACCACCCTTGTAATACATCTTTACATCTTGTTGACCACTTGGATTATTCATCCTTGCAATCTTCTGCTGTTCCAAATCCTGACTTTCAATCTTTTCAATGAACTGAGAGATTGACAACCTATCATAAACTCCAGTATTTTTCAGTATCATCAAATAAGTTCCCCACTCTTTCTGAGGTAATGCATCAGCAAGTTTATCCACCCATTCCTCATTTTCTTTTGTGATGTTCATCATCGACATTGTTCGTACTAAGTGACAGTATCGTTCAATAAGTTTCTTCGTATCTTCTCCGGGCAAACTTGTGAACAAATCAAACTCTTTTTTAATCAATGCCTTCTTGCTTTTAATCATACTTGTACTGCCTTCAACCTTGATTTTTAAAGCATCCCATATTGATTGTGATGTTTTGTCATGTTGAAGTAGTATGAAGATGTCTTCTTTGATGGCCTGTTGAAGCAAACTGATCATCATCTTTTCAGCTCGGTATATTTCCCGTTCTTCCTTACTAAGATCTGAAAGCTGTTTTTCAGTCTGCATTTCAGTTCGTGGTAGAGCATACTTTTGTCAGAATACATTCCCATGATCTTAGATGATTCAAGCGAAACTTTCAATTTAACACTTTCTGAAGCGAAATCCTTGAAGCGAAACACTTCAAGCGAAACTTCCTGAAGAGAGAATCTTGAAGCGAAAACCTTGAAGCGAAAATAAATCCTGTTTGAAGCGAAATGATAAGTGTCGCTTGAAGTTTCAAGCGAAATCGTCCAATGAAGCTATGTTCTTCAAGCGAAATCCATTCGAAGGTCGATTTTGATCACTTTTAGGTTGAATTTGGCTGTGAAACTTTCAAGGATTTGTTATCTTGTACTTTTAAACAATCCGTGAGAAATTGAATCGATTTTGACCATGAAAAATTTCTGAACTGATAAAAGAAGGTGTAGAAGTAAAAGAACGATGTCAATTTCAGCTGAAATCCTTCAGAATTCCTCAACTGGCTCTGATGCCAATTGTAAGGATCGGGTTTGCGACCTAAATGAGTCGGTTCAGAGGAATTCCATCAAATACAGGTGCGGAAAACAAGTATTTGACCTATAAACAGCTGAATCTTCACTTTAACACTGATTTGTATTGATATGAAAGCAATTACAATCAGTTCTCACACCGGCAGCACCTCGGTATGGAAATCTCACAAAAACAACTTATGATTTCGCTTGACCTTGATCTCCTATATATAGGGATTGAGATTTCGCTTCAGCATGACTCAAGCGAATAACATGTTGATTTCGCTTGAGCTGCTTCAAGCGAAATCCTTTTCATACACATTCATTCAAGCGAAATCTTGCTAACTCTCTCTCATTCTCTCGATTTACGTGCCCTGATCTATTCTAGCTAGTCTAAGACTCGATACAAGACGAAGTCGACAGATGTAGTGCACCAACACAGACGAGATGGTTCGATGTCGGTTCCGCATGAGTCGTTGTCTTTTTTTACGTATTGCAGGCGACATAACCCAGTCTGATCCGTTTTTTACGCTGCGATACGACGCTAGGGGGCAAAGGGGTTTCACTAATTTACAAAAATATACGTCGGCCATTCACCAAGCATACGGTTACGCACCCGATGCATTAGACGAGTATTTAAGGATGTCCGAAAGAACTGCACGTCTATGTTTGCACAAGTTTTGCGAATGAGTTGTCAAATTATATAGGAAGAGATACCCGTGGAGACTGAACGCAAACGACGTTCAAAAATTATATCAAGCACACGAACAGAGACATGGTTTCCCAGGAATGCTCGGGAGCATTGATTGCATGCACTGGCCGTGACAGAACTGCCCAGTTGCCTGGCAAGGTTAGTATACTAGGGGATATCATGGACATCCGACTATTATTCTAGAGGCTGTTGCGTCACATGATCTCTTGATCTGACATGCTTTTTTTGGTCTACCTGGTTCGCTCAATGACCTTAACATCATATACCAGTCACAGATATTTGACGATGTAGTGGCGAGAATAGGTCCAGACACAAGTTTTACGGTTTCGGGGGTGGAATACAGGCGCGAGGTTACTACCTAGCAAATGGAATATACCCAACGTACTCGACAATCGTTAAAACTATTCCGCACACGACAGACGAAAAAAGAAAAAAAAATTGTGAAGTATCAAGAGGGTGCGAGAAAAGATATTGAACGGGCTTTTGGTGTTCTACAAAAAAATGGCATATCATTGAACATTCAGCACGTTCGGCTACACCAAAGAGGTTATGACACATTATGTACGCTAGTATCATCCTTCATAACATGGTCATTGAAGACGAAGGTAGAGCGATATGCTAGTACGACGGAAACAAGTCTACCGGAAATTCTGTTGCAGTTAGTTTGGAACAACAAGATTTGAACATGTTCTCTCTACGTAATGAGTACACACATCATAACCTACAAGCGGACTTGGTGGAGTACATTTGGAACGACGCTCAAAACGAACCAGACGACGACATGCAGGACGAAGACTAGTAGCGTTTTTTAATATTTTTTTTAATCCTTAGGATTTTTTAAGTTTATGTTTTTCTAATTTATTAGGATTTTTTTAGTTTATGTTTTTTTTAAGTTTATGTATTGTTTTTTAATATTAATGAAAATATTTTCTTAATTTATTTGTTAAATGTTAAAAAAGTGAAGGATTAAAAAAATAAAAAATAAAAAAATGGTGGTGTAGGATCATTTAGGATCATTCTTTCATTTCCACTAAATTTGTGAGATGGACCACCCTCTCAAAGATGATGATTTGGCGATGACACAATCCTTTAAAGGATCATCCCCGTACCATGTAACCTAATAAAAAAAGTCCAATACTCAAGACCGTTGAAATTTGTCGGTAGCTAAAGATTATTGAAACTAAAAGTAAAGGCGAGTATCAATTGGGTTAAGGAACATGATTGACTTTTACTATACAAAGAGTCAACATCGTCTATTCCTCATTGTTTTTCTTAATGTATGAAACTTTTTTTTTAACGGAGAATCGCTTTATATATATAGAAATAAAGAGCCAACAAGGGGCTGAAAGAAAAAAAAAACCTCAAACAGAACACGTGTTTTGTGGCGACATCAAACCATAAAATAACTTCAATTTATACAGTAACTAAAACTTATTATATTTAACTCAACTCGTTTCTGAAAAAAAAATTACGTTAAAACATAAACCAACTGAAAGCGTACATAAAAATAAACATGTAAATGTATTATATTTGACACAACTTATTTACGAAAGAAATTTACATAGAAACGTAAACCAACTTAAATTTATACGGACACGTACATTAAAAATAAGCGCGTAAGAAAATGTTTTTTTAGTTAAAGAATGGTAAATTAACTCGAATTTATATAGTCTAATGAAAACGAATTATATTTGACCCGACTCGTTTTTGAACAAATTTATTTCTAAATGTACATAAAAATAAGCAATAAAACGTATTATGTGACACATATCATTCATAAAAAAAAACGCCGAAACATAATTCCACTTGAATTTAAACTAACACGTACATAAAAACAAACACCTAAAATTTATATTATAAAGTCTTTAAAATGTTTGAGAGGTTATAAGGATCCATGCTGAAAACTGAAAGATAAAAAGTAAAAAAGAAAAACAAAAACTGACAAAAATACATAAAAAAAACAAAAATAAATAATAAATAAAATCATCCAATAAATGAAAAGTCATGCACATCAAAATAGGGGTGTTCAGAATTCCATTCAAATTTGAAAATATTGAAATTCGACCCGATTCGAATTCGATTATGAAGGTTCGAATTCGAGTTAATTCGTATTGAGTCCAGTAATTGAATACGGATTTATTATTTTCAATTTGAATTCAATTTATATATAAAATTTTAATATACATATACATATACAAACACATATATGTACACACACATTTAACATCTAAACTTGACCAAAGTATGAATAACATCCATAAGTTATAAATTTATTATTTATAACATTACTAAAATTAATGACAAATAACACATGCCACTTATTTCTAAACTTTTACCTAACTTAAATCACTACAAGTAACTCACCTATCGTTTTGACATATAGATCGTTAATTAATTTTGCAGATTATATTTTATGTTAAATATAACTAGTTTGTAGTAGTTTTAAAAAATGAATGTAAAATAATGTATTGTTTAGGGTGAATTTGAATTAAATCGATTTTATTCGAATTCGATTCGAAATCGGGTTTCAAATATGAATCAAATACGAATTCAGATTAAAAAAAATAAATATTCAAAAAATTAATTCGATTAATTCGAAAATTCGTTATTCGATGAACACCCCTACATCAAACTTCTATTTGTATGTTTATATTATTATATAATAGAATGTAAAATAATTCTTGTTTCTTCTAACTTCTTAACATAAACATTTCTTTTACTAAATACACACAAAAGAGAGTATTATAAGCAAATTATAAATTCTACATCAACAGAGAAATACAAATATTGAAATCTGCCTTTTCAAAAAAAAAAAAAATAATAATAATAAAAAAATAAAAATAAATAAAAAGAGAGAAATACAAATCAGGAATGATGTCGTATTCATTTCTTGATCTCCCTTTTTCTATTGAAATGTGAACCTTAAAAAACAAAGACTCACACAAAAGAGGGTGGGTCAACAATATAGTACAAAATGTAAAACACAAAGCAACACAAGGGACCTAGATAAAGACATATAAACACCCATTACAATGCAAAGATTCCCTCTCTGATGCCTCTTGGTTAGTGAACCACGAAGCCCAACTAAACCGCCCACGCTTACGTTGATTTGAAACGCAAAGGAGCCTACACGCCTAGTGTGTTATGCCTTATGTTGATGAAACGCGAAGGAGCCTACACGCCTAGTGTGTTATGCCTTATGTTGACAGAATACATTCTCGTGATTTTGAAAGTGACCTTAGTGTATGTTATGCCTGTAGGTCCCTCTCGAGGATGAGATAAAACCTTATCCTTGTTATATCAAACACACTAGCGAGTGCGGAATCCAAGCTAGCATGCAACCGAGATTTTATACGAGAACAAGCACAACACACAACATTCAACGATTAACACCACTTGTATTAATGCGTATGAAAGGTTCGGTTACAAGCCCAATGTTCACAGATGTATTCTGCAAACTCTCAAAGTTCTCTCGTGTGTGTGCTCTCCTCTCTCTTCTGTCTCTCACATGAAGTGAACACAACACATGGGTATTTATACCCGACACAGCAGGTCTGGTCGAAGGATCAGACAGATTGATCGAAAGATCATCTGTCGACCAGAAAGCCATCGAAAGATTCACAAATACCTCGAAGGATGATATCCTTCGAGATATCCTTCGAGTTCATCCATCGAAGGTTTATGTTTCGAACTCATCTATCGAATGTTCATCTTTCGACCTCATCGAAGGATATAAAACAATCCTTCGATGACACATCCTTCGACACAACCAGCTTACAACATTTTTCTAACTGTTTGGTCAAGTCAAACCAGGAGGATGGTTGACTTGGTCAAACTTACATCAACCTTACATTAAAGACATCGTTTTGTATCATGACGAAATACAGACAAAGTACAGACACAAGTGCACCAACAAACTCCCCCTTGGATGTAGCTTTGTCTCGATCTTCGTGTCTTCAAGTCTTCAAGGCCGAGTCGAACCGAGCCGAGTCGCGTCCACACAAAGTGTATCAACAAACTCCCCCTTGGACGCTACTCGTGATGGTTCGTCTTCTGTGACTTTCATGTCGGAGGATCTTCAAAGTCTTCACGCGTCGTAAGTAGAAAGTGTATCAACAAACTCCCCATTTAACTTATGTAGTGTGTCAATAAACTCCCCCTTAGATTGAACTCTCCATTGAGTCATGCTCGTGAATCTTTTGACTTGTCAATTCTTCAGATCCTTGTGGTGTTGATGAAGGGACAGCGGCAACTCGATCATTTTATCCTTTGAGTGCCTCCACTTCGTGTCTTCATTCCAAAGCTTATCATCGAACATGTTCTCCTTGCCTTTAGCATCTGCACATGCAAGAAAGCTAAACGCATAATGAGAACAACCGCTTGGAATATAGTTAACATTTAAACTAACGACACATATGAGATCAAATCTCAATCAAACACCAACCGACAGCAGTTTGAAAGTTTAGAAAAATATTCATTTTAATCCTTTAACTTTCAAAACTCGTTAACTTCGACTGTTTATGAAGATGCAATTGTTTTCCAGCTTACGATCAGGATTTTAGGTAGGATAGACTCGAGTTCCAACATCGGTCAATCAAAAATAAACTAGAAGTAAAATCTTTTTGGATTTTATAAAGTTTAAATTAAAACACACCTAAAATCTTTGTGAAATTTTCATTTTTCAAATGTAAAGACGGAAAGCAATAAAAAAATATATACAAAGATGCATAAACAAAAGCAGTAAAAACATATTTACAGACATTCTTTTTGCGAGTTTCGAGGGTAAGAGAATCATATCAGTGTACGGTCATGTCAAAACGCTCTCGTTGTTCAATTAATTAACATTATGATAAGCATCCTATAACAATTATCGGTATTGTTGTCCACATAAACTCAACTTATCAGATGTAATCATGGCGAGGGGATACGTTAAGGTATGATTTATACTTACCGACCGGTGTTCATCCACATCACGACACATTCCCGTATCAAGGTATGCACGAGGGTTCATCTTACCGGTGAGTATACCGATTATCATCTGTTTGACCGTATATGATGTGAGATTCTCACTTATTTTGATTGAAAACAAGCCCTATGTGATAGAATCACTTATTTATGAGGAACTTGATTTTCATATGCATGAGGGCACAGGAGCAAGTCCGTGAACAGGTCAGTACTTTCGTACAGCAGAGAGACGAACTTGACTCCCGGAAAGAATTTGTGATATATTATCACTTATTTGTTTGGACATGTGATTGTTGATCACTTATTGAGGTCGTATGCAGTATGTACACGTATGTATGGTATCATGGAAGATCTAGACTTGCGTCCCCGTTAATTTTTGGTAAAAGATACAACCATGATACCCAGATGATAAGCAGCATAAAGACCGAATATCTCAGAACCTCGGCAATCTCTCAAACGAAATTTCGGTACTAAGACCATATGCCAATGAATGGTTCCCACCCAGTCCTCAGTCGATTTAAGATTTATATCACCCTGCACACTTTAAAATGATTGTGAGCCTACCGATACATCTTATATAGAGCTGCTTATCGTTTTTCATTTAAGGTTTAAAGAGGTTTAGACAGACCACTGATGTACTATCATTTTCTCTTTTGCTCGCCAGGAAACTCATTTTTGCTTTTCTATTGTTTTTGTGTTTTTGAAATTTTTTTCGATGTTTTTGGATTTTCAAATTTTGGATTTACTCCCCCTAAAATCAACAAATGAAGATAAATTTAAAAGACACAAGGATATTTACAAAAATGATTTTCCGATGTTGGTTAACTCATGTTTTACCTCAATGCCGTTTACCAAAATTAAGTTATAATCAGAAATGATTTAGCGAATTTTGGAAAAATCAGTTGGCATGTCGGTAAGCGGTGCGAACCATGACAACATTGTCTGGCCAAAGAGTGCTAAACGAGATAATAATTCACAAAGCAGCTTAAATATCGACAAGTATAGGAGAGATTAGAAATTTAAAACCGTATCCTGCAACTGCTTCGTGCATTGCAAGGAATCCGAGTGCTCTCCCAAACTGGACATCCACCCGGTGTGGATTTCAAAGTCGATTTTGTAGCTACTTAGAAATCTCTTCACAGCAACAAGATCAGAAACCTTTGGGTCCGGCTGGTCTTCCACATTGCACCAGCGAAGGTTTTTGACTTTCTCTTGTGAAGTAGTGTGCGGTTGTTCAACCCATGCCAAGGCATCCGCACACCCGGTTGGTTTGTTCAACAAACACATTTTCTTCAATCACACCACGAAGAAATGTACACTGCACGTTCATCTTGTAGATTGTTGAACTTCAGACGTGCTGCAGGTGCGTACATTTTGATTTGAATCTATCCCGGGGATCCGATCAAAGCCTTGAACATTCACATTTTGAAATGATTTTCATTTTGTCGAAGCTTTTCAATCTCTTTCAACAGACATTTCTGTTTCCCTTTACTTTTTCTCTCCATCAAAGGCATCAATTTCTTCTGTTGCCTATTTTGTGCAAGGATGCTCCACTATCAACAGTCTTACGACTATCGAAAGTTCCTCCTGGAATATCCTACACACTCACTCAAAAATTAGTTGGAGAGAGGGACCCAAGCCTTTGTGGACTTGGGTCGTCCTTGATCATCAAGAAAAGTGATCTCAATCACTTGATGATTAGGAAAAAGAACTTGTGGTGCTCCCCCTGACTGAATTACCTGTTTTTGTTTCCAAGCTGTTTGTCCTTTACCAGTACTTGTATTAATTGTTTTAGCATTTACTGGTTTTACAGTTTTAGGTTTTGCTTGAACAGGTTTTTCTTCTTTGACCTCTGATTTTAAGGCCTTTTCAATTACCTTTTGATTCTTTTGTTTTAACTTCTTTTCCCTTTCTTTCAAGACACGTGGGTCTTGTTTCGGGGAAAATGATCGTTTTTGGTAATTGGTTTCTTGGGGAGCACTTGTTTTTGCCTTCAACTTTTGCAGGTATGGGCAGTATCTTACAATATGCCCAATTGTGCCACACTCAAAACACATTCTCCGCTCTACAAACCTCGGAGAAACATGTTGATGATCAGACGGAGAACCAGACAATGAACTTTGTGATCTAGACGTGCTTGGACCTAAATCACCTCCGTTGGTGTGTTGGGTGTAGTTATTCTGATCATTTCGTTTTAAAATTCTAACTTGTTTTACAAAATCAATGTTAGATTTATCCTGAAATGTTTCAAGTTTATCTGAACCCGCGGATCCAACAAAGTTCACTTTCGGTTCTCTTTTCTTAACAGGAGCTCTTTTGTTTTGCACCCATTGTTGTTGAACCTTAGGTGCTTGAAAATTCTTGTTCTGAGCCTTCTTTCCCTGTACCTTACCTTTTCCGGAATTGACTTGTTGTTTTCGCTCAACTTGTAGTTTTTGGTTTCCGTACTGTTTTCTAATTTGTTCACACGAAATTGGATCACATTGAGTGACAGTAACTTTGCCACTTTTGTTCCCCAAAAACTTATCAGTGCATCCTTCAAAAATTTGCTCAATTAAATCTTGATTTACATTTTTAATTGGAAAATCTTTGTTAGAGTAGATTTTGCTATCTCCTTTGAGCGTGTACAACAAGTTACTCCCTTCAAAACTTGATACAATCGACTCCATTTCTTTTGACATTTCAGTCTTACTCGGTTTCACTGGTGGATCACACAGGATGTGATTCTCGATTGGAATATCTGTTGTAACCGAGTTAGACTGTTGGTTCACAATTACATCAGATTCATCATCCGAAGAATCAGTATCCTCAACAACGGGAGGACTCTGTTCCTTAACACACGATGAATCTGTCACACTTTTCTCAGATTCTGATTGACCCGAGGATGATGTACCAGTTGTGAACCCGAGGCCTGCTGCAAAGTCATCTAGACCGAGTGGCACAGTAGGTTCAAAACGGGGCATATCCTCGTCATCAGGCAATTTGGAGTAATTGTGATTCATTGGGGGAGGACATGATTTGAATCCCATACACTTCTTATCCCCCTTTTTCTTTTGAACATCAATAATGTGATCCAATACATAGCGGGAATTGGAATAACTTTCCAATTTCTGCTTGATTGTTTCACATTCACATCGAGCGGTTGCCAATTCTACCATCTGCTTTTCAATTGTGTCTATAAGATCATTGTTAGCATGTTGTTTTCGCAAAACAGCTTTTTGTAATTCTGAAACATCATGTCTTAATGACGCAATTGTTGTTTTAAATTCCTTTTCATTTCTGGTTAAAAACACGTTAGCTTCAGCTGCTTTAGAAAGATCTACAATCAATTCTTGATTGTGTTTGGATATGATTTCAAACTGACTTTCCTGTTCAGCATATTTAACATTTAAACTATCACAATTTTCACAGCTAACTACAGTGGGTTCATCGACACATACCTGACCTGATGAACTGTCGACATTAGCCATAAAGGCTGAATGGAGAGAAGACGAAGAGTAAGCAGCTGGATCCATCAAATTAGATCTTCTTTCAGTTCCTGCTGCAGCTTCCTCCAAAAGCTCATCAATATCTGCATCGACTGACGCACTTGATGTCTCATCCACATGATCATTTCCTGAAGTGGAGGATTCTTCATCTGAGCTTCCACTATAACCAGAACTGTCTTCATTTTCAGAAGATGCAACACCATTGGTGGAAGATTCTCCACCACTGGCGTGCTTTAAATCCTTTACAATCTCAGCAAAGCAAGCTGTTCCACCATTTCCTCCTTCTCCAAGCTGAAGCGACCAATCACAACCCTCATCTATTTGAACCATCAGCCCCCGGTTGGCATTTGATGACCCTGCTTGGCCTTGGTTGTTGACAGGTATCAATGTACGAACATTGTTCCCGTTCTGGTTCTGCTGGTTGCCTTGATTTCTGAACGGATTTTGATTTCCATGCTGAGCTGGTCTTGTGCATTCCCTTTTGAAATGACCCCGTTCGCCACAGTTAAAGCACTTGACAGCTTGCTTGTCGAACCCATACTTGGTGTCTTTCTTGTTTTCCAAGTTGGTTCTCCCCGTCCTTTCCATAAACTCCTTTGCTCTTCGAATTGCACTAGCAAGAGCCCATTTGATATCCATCATTTCAAACTCTTCTTTATCCACTTGCTGATAATCTTCATTGGTTAGATTGATATTCCCAATCTGACCTGCGATCAGTCCACTATAAGCACTAACCAAGGTATTCAACATCTCCATATGCTCCTTGGCTATTTCGACACTGACTTTGGAAAAGTTGGAAGTGTCTAATCTGACTGTGTTAGGATTGGAAGTGGCTTGAAGGTTTGAAGAGCTTCCATAAAACCCTTGCTGTTGCGGTTGTTGCTGCTGAGCTTTCGGTTGCACATCTGGTCTTGAATACATCATCGTGTATGCTGAAGGATCAAACTGACTTGTTGTGGAAGGACCAGTGTTTGAGATGAAGGCTGTTTGAAGCTTTGCATGTTGAGAGACTGGTTTTTCTCCACTGATACCTCCTGCAATCCCAAAGTACATCTCTGGATTTTGAGGAGTCAATGTTCTTTTTGCCTTAAGCTTTTCTTCTACATCCTTGTTCTCCAATCTTTGAATCAACTCATAAACGGTGATTGTGTCTAGAACACCATTTTCTTTGAGAATTTCAAGATAACTGCTCCACTTTGCTGGTAAGCTGTCAGCGAATCTCTTCACCATTTCTTGTGGAGTGGCAGTGACTTTAAAAGCAAACATCTCGCTCAACAAGTGATGGAACCTTGTAGATAAATCTGCCAAAGTCTCATTCTCCATACACGTGAATCCTTCAAACTCTTTCTTCAGTAATTCTTGCTTAATCTTTCTAGATTGAGCATTTCCTTCACATCGTAACGTGAGCATATCCCACAAGCTTTTAGTAGTCGTGCAGTAAACAAACTGGTGGTATATGTCTCTGTGAAGAGCTTGTGTGAGAATCATGAATGCTTTCTTTTCTAACTCAAATTTCTTCTTATCATCTTCAGACAAAGTGCTGTAAGTTTCTGGATTAGATCCTGCAACTTCCAAATCATGTTCAAATGCGGTGAAGAAGCACATCCATAGGTCTTGACCTTGCCCCTGAACATAAGTTCTCAGCCTTTCTTTCCACCATCCCCAATCATTGATGTGATTTAGCTTTGGCGGTTTTGTGCTTGTACCAGTTTCACTGTCGTTCTGCATCATAGATTGAATGCTGCTGTTTTGATTTGTGACCAATGCCCATTGATTTGCAGTGATCATTGCAGCTTGAGGTGGGGCAATAGCTTGCATCCATGCAGTTTTGTTGAAATCTGACGCCGATTGCGTAGCTGATGATTGCGTAGCTGATGATTGTGGAGTCAAAGATGTTAGAGTCCACACGGTTGGATCCCACTGACCGTTAGTTCCCATTTTATAAAAAATTTCACAAACTATGTCAAAATCTCGAAGGATAACAAACAGCCGAAGGATCTTTGATCGAAAGACCTGAAAAACACAAACTTGTTAACCTTAAACAGACTGGGATCGAAGGATCAAACCTTGTTCGAAGGATCAACAGTGTTCGAAAGATCACTGTTGAGTTTCGAGCAATGACTTCGAAAGACTCTCCACTCGAAAGATCCTTGTCTTTCGAACAATGACTTCGAAAGACTCTCCAATCGAAGGATCCTTGTCTTTCGAATATGACCTGTAGATCGACAGATATAACCTTCGAAAAGATTCCTTGGAACGAAGGATAAGTCTCCGACTTCGAAGGATGCTCGAAGGATGACTATCTATCGAACCTCCTTTGGTCGAAAGATGAACTTTCGACTTCGAAGGATATCTTTCGATCTTGTCTGACACAGTTGACAAAGAGTGACGGGTTGGTGAAAAAGGTGATGGGTAGGTGAAATCTTTCGGCAGAAGGTATGTTCATACCATACTTTCTGCCAAAACCAGATTTGAATCAATAAAATAATGGCCAAAAACAGAAAGATCTTATCCAGAAACCGGTCACCGGATAGGCCGGAATTTTGGCCGGAAATCACCAAAATTTTTAAAAACAGTTTTTAAGTTACCCAACTCGACCAAAAACACACCCGGTAAGTTTAGGACACGTTTTAACGTCTGGAAATGCGAGAAAATCAGTAAAAACGGGTGCTAAACCAGTGAGTTTTTGTCCAAAAACACTCCAAAATCATGTAAAAACTCGGTTTTTAACAAGGAAAAGAGCCACGGCTCTGATACCACTTGTAGGTCCCTCTCGAGGATGAGATAAAACCTTATCCTTGTTATATCAAACACACTAGCGAGTGCGGAATCCAAGCTAGCATGCAACCGAGATTTTATACGAGAACAAGCACAAGCACAACACACAACATTCAACGATTAACACCACTTGTATTAATGCGTATGAAAGGTTCGGTTACAAGCCCAATGTTCACAGATGTATTCTGCAAACTCTCAAAGTTCTCTCGTGTGTGTGCTCTCCTCTCTCTTCTGTCTCTCACATGAAGTGAACACAACACATGGGTATTTATACCCGACACAGCAGGTCTGGTCGAAGGATCAGACAGATTGATCGAAAGATCATCTGTCGACCAGAAAGCCATCGAAAGATTCACAAATACCTCGAAGGATGATATCCTTCGAGATATCCTTCGAGTTCATCCATCGAAGGTTTATGTTTCGAACTCATCTATCGAATGTTCATCTTTCGACCTCATCGAAGGATATAAAACAATCCTTCGATGACACATCCTTCGACACAACCAGCTTACAACATTTTTCTAACTGTTTGGTCAAGTCAAACCAGGAGGATGGTTGACTTGGTCAAACTTACCTCAACCTTACATTAAAGACATCGTTTTGTATCATGACGAAATACAGACAAAGTACAGACACAAGTGCACCAACAAACTCCCCCTTGGATGTAGCTTTGTCTCGATCTTCGTGTCTTCAAGTCTTCAAGGCCGAGTCGAACCGAGCCGAGTCGCGTCCACACAAAGTGTATCAACAATGCCTATGCACATACGCGATACTCCAACAAAGTGATATAACCACATTTGGATCAATGTACATCTTGATTTGTAACTCATATACATATGTGATGGTTATTTGTAGCTACGTATCTTCTTTATTTAAGGGGTTTGATTATATTTTACTATAGAACAAGTTGTGTAGTTGTCATTTGTAAATATTCCCCTAAAGCGTCGTAAGTCCTTTAACCCCTAGAGCTACATGGTTTTAGCAATATCTATCTACAATATCCTTAGCTAATGAACTTGAATTGGTGACGTCGTATGGTTGTAACTCAACGAGATATAGAATTGCCGCAAAATTAATGGTTAAGATGTGGTTGTCTTCTAACAATAAACCCATCAACGGGAGTGGCTTAACTTTTTTTGTTGATCTAAAGGAAACTATAAGAGGTATTTTTCAAAACAAGGTCATGACTTAAACTAATGTCTAATCCACCACCCAACACAATTGCTTTTCAGAACAAGCCTCTTGAGTGAATATTGATTTGGTATATGTCATTAACTTGCCAACACCCTACCTTTTAGGCCCGTTAGCTAACCCAAGCCAAACCGCTCATTGGTTGTTCGTCGAAAAAGTAGTGAACACTAATTTTGCACGAAATACACCTTTTCCACTACATTTGCGATGTAGTGTTAGGGGTTTGATTATTCCCATTTTATTATTGTTCCACTATATTCGTTGATGAAGAGTAGAACTAGAAATCAATAACGATACATGTTCAAAAAATGAAGTCAAAGAATGTATATATTAATTATGATCAATGGAAACTAAAAGCTATTAATCTTTTAATTATATATCTAACAAAAGTCTTCGAATGCAAACTTATTAAAATATCATAAAGATTTTTTTAATCAACTCTTATTATTAATTACTTTAAACGTGTGTCCAACTGTTCCTTTTTCACAATAATAATAAACTAATATGATCGACAATTGTACTTATCCATCCACACACTTTTAACACACATTGCCCACACACTTCAGTTCAAAGTTCAATCCACAGCCAGTTGTCCCTACGTGGGTTGTCTTTCTCGAGCCTCCAAAACCCCTATGAAAAGTCAAACATCCTCTCCCCCTTTGACCACGATTCATCTCACCTTTTTGATGTTTTGACTTTTTTTATTGTATTACAAAACATGACCGACTTTCCTACCCATTAAACCTGTGTATAAATACAAACCTTCACATTTCATAATCATTATTCACAACCACTTAAACCAAAAAGTTCCAATAATTCTTCACAACTTCATTCAAGATTCACAACAACATCCCATATTTAGATTCTGTACAAGCTATAATGAGTGATTCTGAAAAGTGTATAGAGATTCCTTCATTTTTTGTATGTCCTATTTCTTTAGAGATCATGAAAGATCCTGTAACACTCTCTACAGGCATCACATATGATCGTGGATTCATTGAAAAATGGTTAAGCAACAAAAAGAATGTCACTTGTCCCATAACCAAACAAGTCCTAACCGATATCGAGCTCACCCCGAACCACACCCTTCGTAGATTGATCCAGTCTTGGTGCACGATTAACACCCCGTTCGGGTTCGAAAGATTTCCCACTCCACGACTTCCGGTGTCGAAACCGCAAATCTTAAAGCTTCTACAAGACTTAAAGACTCCAAACTTGCAAATGAAGAGTTTAAAGAGACTGAAAACCATTGTGTTGGAGAGTGATATGAATAAACGGTCTGTGGAAGCCGTTGGAGCAGCTGAATACCTAGCTGACGTCATAACTAACCCTAATAGTACTAATATGACGTCATCATTTTCTGCCGGAGAACTTTCCGATGAAGCTGTTAGTATTCTTTATCATCTTCAGATGTCCCAAACCGGTCTTAAGGCGTTGTTCGGAAGAAACGGGGAGTTCATTGAAGTGTTAACTCGCACGATGCAACGAACCAACAACGACGAGTCACAAACATACGCCGTGTTGCTGCTCAAGTCGATGATGGAGGTGGTGGAGCCGGTTCAAGTGATGTCCTTAAAGCCACACTTCTTCACCGAGCTTACACGTATCTTGGTCAACCAAATTTCGCAAAAAACCACCAAAGCTGCAATAAAACTACTCATTGAAGTTTGTCCATGGGGGAGGAATAGAGTAAAGACAGTGGAAGGCGGAGCAGTTCCGGTATTGGTCGACATACTACTCGACAATACCGAAAAGAGGATCATAGAGATGGTGTTAATGCTTTTACACCAGCTTTGTTTGTGTGCGGATGGACGAGCGGAATTGCTCAAGCATGGTGCGGGTTTGGCTGTCGTTTCGAAGAAGATCTTTCGTGTTTCGGCTGTGGCAAGCGAGAGGGCAGTTCGAATACTTCATTTGATCGCGAAGTTTTCGGGCAATGCAAGTGTTCTACAAGAGATGTTGCAGTTGGGAGTGGTGGGGAAACTATGCTTTCTGTTGCAAGTAGATTATTGTGGGAGTAAGACTAGCGAGAAAGCTAGGGAGATTCTGAAAATGCATTCTAGGGTTTGGAAGAATTCTTCTTGTATACCTTATAATTTGGTTTCTTCTTATCCATCTTAGTATAGATGCATCAAGGATTTAAGGATGTTCAATTGTACATTATTTTACTTTATATGTGGTAAAGAACCGATTTTGCATCGTATCAAATTATGGAAAAAGAAGAAAGATTAGTTTGTTGTTCATTTTTTTTCTTGTGAAGGTAGATTGGTGAGTTATTGATGTTCTTGAAATTTGGCATCTGAAAGGTAAGGTGCATTTTTGTTTTAAAAAGGTTGTGATTCTATGGTTTATCCCCAAATTGGGATCTAAAATGATTCATAATCTATCCAACATAAGATGCATAAGGTTCACTGATATACTAATTTATATATCACAACAAATATAACTCACTTTAATATAAATCAATTCTTTTATATTATTCATTGTCTAACAAACATGAAAATTGAGCCGACAAAAAATATCGCTAGCTAAGATGGCTAGGAATTAGCCTGGCACGAAAACTTTCGTAAACCACAACAAGGACTAAAAGCAAACCAATAAAAAGCCAACACATGTAAAATCGGTGGCTAAGTCTTAGCCGCCGGCTATAATTTAGCTCCTATCCTATTTGTCAAGAAGAATGACGGGCCGATGCGGATATGCATCGACTAACGAGAGCTGAATAAGATAACCATCAAGAATCGCTACCCTTTGCCTAGGACCGATGATCTCTTTGATCAACTGCAAGGGGCAAGCTACTTCTTCAGGATCGACCTTCGATCTGGTTAACCACCAATTGAAGGTCATGAGTGAAGATACCCCAAGACTGCTTTTAGGAAAAGATATAGGCATTATGAGTTCTTGGTCATGTCGATTAGGCTTACTAATGCACCTGCAACATTCATGGAACTCGTGAATAGAGTCTACAAACCGTATCTAGTTAATTTTGTCATTGTTTTCATCGATGACATACTTATCTATTTTCGCAGTAAGGATGAACGTGAAGAGCACCTTAGGTGTAACAACCCTCAAAAAGGTCCCACAATAATCCGTAATCGAAACCCTAAACGCGTACGACGAGACCCGGCATGAAAAATGGAAAAACTAAGAATTTTATGTTTTCGCGGGCCGCGACACACTCATAAAGATCCCTCGCGGGTCGCGAGGATCCTGTAAACCTCCTGAGACACGTGTAGGACACGTGTCATCCACGTGTCAAGTCTATCCTTTGAGTCATGCCACCTATGCCTTAGTTACATAGTCTCGCGGGCCGGGATAGAATAGCCTTAGGCTATCGCGGGGCGCGAGAAACTCATATTTCAGCTATATATTGAGCGAGCATCAGACATTCAACTTCGCTCAAAATTTTCTTTCTTTCTTTCTTTCTTTCTTTCTGGTATTATACCCAAATATCCGAAGTGCCAAAACTCTGCTCGTAATCAGAGTGCTAACTGGAATCACTGGTACGGTACCCTGTCTGATCGATTGAAACCAAATCAACGGATGTTTAAGTGCTGCCTGAATAAGACTATACTTTTTCATTCATTGTGGGTTTTGATCTCGTGATCATCGTTAAAGTTGAATTGAGTTAATACATTAATACGAGTTACATTGTATCTAAAAAATTAGAACTCATAACCAGAGGGCTACTAAACCAGATAACTTAACGGTTAAGAAAACTTAGTAGTTAAGAAAAATTAACGGTTAAAAAACCTTAGTAGTTAAGAAAACTTAACGGTTAAGAAAACTTAGTGGTTAAGATATGTAAGGTCTCCTACCCAAGGATATCACTCAGACAACAATCACCAGGTGTGCGGAATCCACCTAGCAATCACTACTGTATGGTACTGGATCAAGAAAGTGTAGAACAAGAATGATGAAAATGATGAATGACACCACACACAGTAGCCATCAATTCACACACAGTGACAATGATTAGGGTTTCTTGAAGAACAAACTTTCCACAAAAGAAATCGCCATGTATAACATTTCACTAAGAGTTTATATACAATGGGAAGTCCTGACTACCAAAGTTAGGACATAGAAAGGCCCAAAGATAATACAAACCCTGACTAAACCAATATCTAAACTCGGACTAGGGAAAATCCTAAGTCCTGACCAAAACATAGGAATAAATTCAGACATAACATATTAGTTTTAACAAATTACATAAAAGACCCTTGAGTTTGAGAGCCTGCACTTATCACCCAAAGTGCATTTACAAGATAACTTAACGGTTAAGAAAACTTAGTGGTTAAGAAAACTTAATGGTTAAGAAAAGTTAATAGGTAAGAAAACTTAACAGCTAAGGAAACTTAACAGGAAAGAAAACTTAACAGCTAAATAAGTTAATCAGTTAAACAGTTAAGTAAGTTAATTAATTAATCAGCTAAGTAAGTTACTTAATTAAATGATTAATGTAAATTTTAATTAGTTAAACAATTAAGTATAACAACAAAACGGATAAGTAAGTTTAATAACTTAACATCTAAAAAGATATAATAACATCTAAATAGTTATATATGGGGTAGATAATATATAAGAAATGTATATATAATGAAGTAATATATAAGGAAAGATCTATCTAAGGAATGTTTATCTACGGAAGGTGTATATGGCTAGATAACACCTCGGGAAGATCTATATAGGGTAAGACATATTCTTTACCTATAAATAAGAATATTACTAATCACTGAATGAAGACATATTCCTTCCCTATAAATAGGAATATTATGAATCATTTTTTCTAGAATTTTCACTTTAAATTCAAACCCATAGCCCAACTTCAAATAGTCAACTACTAATCACTGAATGAAGGTTTTGACAAGGTGGAAATCCCATTTTGAAAGAAGAAAAAAATAAGTTGCATGAGCTTTAGGTTGTGATGATTCAAAGAATATGAAATAAAAGTTGATTAACTGATTAGTTATAACAAGAAATTGTTTGGTATTGAATCCACAAAACTGGCCACATTCAATCGAGTAATTTATTTGTAATATGTTTGATGTCTAGCTCTTGATATTTGAAGTAGTATAGTACCTAACTAAGACTAAAGGGTATGGGGGCCGGCTTAGGCCCGGCCTGGCCCGGCGCCGGTCCCCCACACCGCCCCCCTCATGCCCGGCTCGTCCCAACCGTCTGCTCACGGACGATCTCGCCGTGCCTCCTTCTCTCACATATACCTATACATACATACATATATATACATAAAGGAGCTCATCCTCCACCCCCTTGTTCCATCCCCTTTAGATCCATCCTCACTACCGGTAACATGGCGGGTGACGTGGCCTCCCCATACACTTCAGTCTAATTAGATTGAGCAAAAATACTTTTTTATATGGTATACATGACCTATTTAAAGAATACATTAAAGAGCAAGAGAAATAACTAAAATATGAGATTAAATAAATTATATTATAAATATGTACACGGGATATAGTTGCCCCGTGATTTATGATACTTTATAGAGTTAATTACTGTTTCCGTCCCTGTGGTTTGTCAAAAATCATTATTTCAGTCCATTAGTTTAAAAATTGTGATTTCAGTCCCTGTGGTTTCACTTTCGAAACCATTTCAGTCCACCTCGTAACCATTTCAGTCCCTGTACTTAACAGAATAATGGATTGAAATGGTTACGAAAGTGAAACCACAGGGACTGAAATCACAATGTTTAAACTAATGGACTGAAATAGTGATTTCTGACAAACCACATGGACGAAAACAGTAATTAACTCTACTTTATATAATGAAAACGAACCTAAAAATAATATGTACAAGGGATATTGTTGCCACGTGATTTATGATACTTTATAAATTTTTTTTGAATGGAAAATTTGGATTACTGACGGGGCACTGGAGTATTATCGTGTCACCAACGGAACCACCCGATCATATCCATCTCCACTAGGCATAATGCCTATACACCAATTCAGGAGGAAACCCAATAAATATGGGAAAACCCCCCTTGTGATAATCGAACCCAGGACCTATTGGTCCAAAACTTTATCTCACCCCCAAGATACCACTAGGCTATAAAGCCATGGGTTATGATACTTTATAAAGAAAACAAATCTAAAAATCAAAATAAATAAAGGATTATGGTCACCTAATTCTATTGTTTGTGTTTATTATTCTACTAGGTTAATGCCCGCGTAATACGCGGGCTTCAATCAAAACCATATTATTTACTTTGAAATGAAATATTCTAAGATACACGGGTTGAACACATAAGAATTTTCAATGGGTGGGAGGCCACATTATATGATGACGTCACAAGAAATATATGTAAATGGCACATTATGCACTAACTAAACATTTTGATACCTTAATGAAAAGTAATAACATAATGCAACACGGTCCGGTTGGGGTCGTCTTCTAATTTGTATACCTGGTGTTGAAGCTATCTCATCTTGTGTATTTCTAACTTTGAACACTATCTTCGCTATTGATAACAATGTTTTGAACTATTTAAATAAAATATAAAAATTAAAAATACTAATGAACTATCGAACACGTTAACAAATGTTCATGAACATAAATGAACGAACGTGACTTCTGTTCATGTTTGTTCATTAACTAAAAGAACAAATTTTTCATCCATGTCCGTTCATTTATTAAATGAAATTCCCGCCTAACGATTCACGAACTGTTCGCTGAACATTCATTTCGTTTGCAGCCCATAAATGCAAAACAACACCTTTAAGAAATTGGCATCTATATTACTGGCAATTGCTCTAGCTAGCAAGGTCTTGCCCGTACCAGGAGGTCCATAAAGAAGAACACCCTAATCACAGGGAAAAAATACACATATTTCATATAAAGTTTGAAAATATTATTTTTTAAAGCTATCAATTCGTATCTTTGGCGGTTTAATGCCGACCCTTATAAAGAGCTCCAGATTCATCAAAGGCAACTCAATGGATTCCCGGAGCTCTCAAATCTAATCCGATAGCACACCAAGAAGTCCGTCTTGCCATCACATACTCATTACCAGAACCAAGAAGTCCAACTTAGAGAGCTTTCAAAATATATATTAAATAAAACATAAAAATTGGACCTAAAATGACCAAAACATTGATTAATGGGGAAACGTAAATCAAATAATGATGTCATTCTACATTGACAATTTGCAAGATTAGGGCGAAAATTTACTCATAATGGCATCAGCCACGATGAGTATATACAAATGCTTTCTCAATATTAAAAAAGAAAAAGAAAAATACCTTTTTTCACATTTCCGTGTATTAAAAACTTTGATTCGTTCATAAAGAGTTCCGCAGACCCGAGCTGGGAAAAGAAAATTTGTGTAAGAATACAAAGAGTTCGACTTTCGAGGTCAATCACTTATGGACTGGTCAATCGGTCTATTTGGGTTATGATCTTATCTCAAACGGGTCAAAGGAGCCAACTTGATAACTTAGCTCAAAAGCAAACGGGTCACACGGTTTGAAAATTGGCCAACGTGTGCTTTCAGTTATTTCCTTCAATTACTTATATTTAAAAAATTTAGATAATAATTGTACCATTATAGTTATCTTGTAATAATATCTGATAACTGATACATTATTCATAAAAAAAGATATAGTAGAAAGAATAAAAAAGGAGCTTGCAATTTTCAACACATCTGACACCCTACCATCATGCCACCTCTACCCAAACCCATAGCATATTCTGTAACACCTCGAAAATTCACGTCCTATAATGTGTTGACACGTGTCATAAAGTTTGAACGTGTGAAAGAATGTTATAAAAGGACTAAAGTTGACAAACATGGAAAGTATGTGATTATACGGGTTCTAAATGTCAACAGTGAATAAATATACTTCATAATAACCCTACATGATGTTTATAACATCAAATGAATAAATCATGGATCATACGAAGCTAAAAGTGAGAGATTACAAACTACAGGGGTTAAACGTGTCAACTTGTTTAAAGATATACCTCTGAATGACCTTTTGACAAACCCGAAGCTTTGTAACTGTTAATTATGCTCACTAGAATGCGCGATATAAATTTCATAAAGTTTCGTTATCGTATGAGAAAGTTATGATCAAATTCGTGTGCGAGGGGTTAAAGCGTTAACATTGAAAGTTAAGACTTTTCGGGTTAACCGGAAGTGTCCAAGGACTTGGCGAAGTGGGTACAAGTCCTAAACCCCTTATGGGTAAATAATAAGGGGTCAAAATGCAAAGAACAGGCCTAATTGACCTTTCGTGATGTGACAACCCGTAATTTACGGCTCTTAATTACGTAATTAACAGACGATTAACGCGACAATGAATAGTGATTACAGCGCGAATTAACTTAATTAGGCCTTTGGAGTGCCTGGGAACGTCTATCCGTCTTTACAGTGCGCGAACGGTGGTTTACAGAGAAACCTGTGAAACGTTAAATGGCAACGGATTGAAACCGAACAGAATACTGACAACGCCGGCAAATATTAAATTTTTACGATATATTTTAGTTTTGTAGTTAAACTTTAGTAACTACAGTCGAAACCGGATTGAAAAACGGATTAAAGACGGCAACGATGCAATTTTTCGCGATTATTACCGTGACCGACGAACGGGCGCGCAAACAACAGCTACCGACCGTATTTTTGGGTATTTTAATTTTTGACGTTAAACGGAGTTCAGGTTTTGACAACGGGTCTCGTAGAAATTACGGGCCACTTACACATGGGATTGAGCTTGTGGGCCCCGGGCCCAAGCCCAAAACACACAAGCCTAAACCTACACATAATACATTAACCTTTATTTTTGCTTGTAAATCCTGCCAAAATCTATGATAAATCTCAACCAAATATTTTGTCCAGATCTTTAAAGGTTTCTATAGATCTCAATACCCTTATAAAGACCTTTCTCATCTCCTCCACAAGCCAAACACTCTCATCCTCACTTGTCTGCATTCCATCTATACACACACCCAAATCCCTTTACCCTTTCCCTCTCCCTTCTCGGTGAAGATCAGCGACAGCCCCCCCCCCCTCTTCTTCGATAACAGAACAGACCACCACCACCATCATCGGGTGGTGGTGAGCGATGGCGTCTGGCGGTGGTGCAAACACAGGGACGGAGAGAGAAAGAGACAAGAGATGAGAGAGAGGGTGTTCGAGTGAGAGACGAAACAGAGAGAGAGGAGCTGAGGAGAGATAGGGATGACGGCGGAGAGGAGCGGCTCCGCCGCAGGCGGCGGCGGTAGCAGCGGCAGTGGCGGTGGTTGTGCCTCGACCCGACCAAATTTCCGATTGATTACGGTTCCGGGCTCGGTCTAGACAGTTTCGGGTTCGACTCGGTGCATTTCGGTTCATCTCGGTTCGGGTCCAGGTCAAACCGTCAACAGATTTGATTCGGGTTAGAGGATGGCTCGGGTTACGGCTCGGTTGTGGGACAGCCGTGGTTCAGTTCGGTCAAGGGTTTGCAGTGGACTCGGTTCAGGTCAGCAGGTTCGAGTTTCGGGTTTTGTTTTGATCGGTTCGTATGTAGATTTTGATGTGGTTCAAGTTTTGGACAGATTCATGTTCGGGTGTTTCGGGTCAACGGCTTCGGGTCAGACTCAGTTTCAGTTGACTCGGTCAAACCGAGTCAACTCGGTCAACAGCAGTTCAGCTGGCCAACGATCAACAACGGGTCGAACGGTTTGGCTTGGATCGGTTTATAAAGCATTTCGGTTGACTCGGTCAAACCGAGTCAACTCAGTCAACACAGTCAACCGAGTCAACTCAGTTGACCCGGTCAACTCAGTCAAGCGACTCGACAGAAGGACTTGGTAAAATTTACGGCGCGTTTATTTTGTTATCTTTATTATTATGATTCATTACGTGATAAACGAGCTCGAACCATTACGTTTATAATTCAGTTTATATTTTGAAATACTTGACGATAACTACATATATATTGTTTGAATTTGGTTGAATTTTGTTAAAATTACGACACTTTAGTTGTCAGGGCCGTCCAAAAATAGAGGAAACTCTGCCCGTTTTTCGAGAAAAACCCTTAAACACGACACGTATGATATTTAAAAAAACGACGCTTAACGGAATTCGAGTTTATAATACTTCAAACCTTGATAATTCCAAACGCTTTTACAAATAAATATAATGTTATATTTATTTCGAACGTCGTCAACTCGTATACTTTTACAAAATAAATATAGTTCATATATTTATTTCGTATTTCAAACGACACTACAATTGTGTTACTAAAATAAATATAGTTATATATTTATTATAAATGTCGTACAACGCGAAATCTTTTACAAAAATAAATATGGTTATATTTATTTTCAAACATAACAACTCGACGATTTCTTTATAAAATAAATATAACTCTTCATATTTATTTTATACGCCTAGACGGCATATACGTGTATTTTCGGCAAATATACACAAGACGTGATATATATAATACAAGTTATTATATATTATTTTCATACGAAACGCAATATACGATACGAGTTTGTTATATGATATTTTCATAGAAATATTCTTTTATACACGTATGACTACTCGAGACGGCTAACACACCTACAACGATATATTTATATATTTTTATATAAATATTTATTCATTTTAAGTCTCTTGGAAACTAAGTCTTTTTCAAGACTTATTAAACTGCTACTGACATTAAACGAGACTTAACAAGTATAACTTAATTATTTTCATTAAGTTAATAACTTACTCGAATCGTTCGATTAACGATTCGGTAGAGCTCGGTGACACGTAGACTAGTTACCACTTTTGTTTAGAAACTTATTAGATATTCCGTGTTAGGAATATTGTAGAATGCACGCTAGCGAGTCTCATCTTGGAAACGACATCACGAAGTCGTAATTAGCTCGCTTTGCACAAGAATATTCAGGTGAGTTCATAACCCCACTTTTTACGACTTTACATTTTTATAAATGTTTTCGGGGTGGAAAGACATGCACGTTTTGCAAAAACATACAAAGTTTTGAACCAACGCAAAACTCATATTTCTAAATCATATTACGAAGGGATTTCGAGGAACACAAATGATTTACGAAAGGTTTATACTAAACATATCGGTTTTCAAACAAACGTATCTTTCGGAATATGCATACCCACAAATTCTAGTTTTCTAAACTACAGGTAAATACAAAAAGCACTCTTGGTGAGAACGAGTACCAAGTATGATGCAAATGCTTATTTTTGAAATAGGAATGATTGGCTGGTCAGGGTGACCAGGGATCTGGCCAGGGTGACCAGGGATCTGGCCAGGGTGACCAGGGATTTTTATACATGGTATGACTAGCGTAAGGAGGGTTTACTACTTAGATCATGTGAGTGGGTAGGTGGCACTTGAGGCCATTAATCCTCATTGTAGGACCGAGGGGCACGATGCGGTAGATCTATCTGGGTGTAGCGAGCCCAGCCCCCAGGACAAACAGTTAACGTTCCTCGGGGTGACTATGTTCCCGACGCACAAATCCGCTAGGTTTGAGTCTTCCTACTTGCACTTCACACATATCAATGGCCTTGCAAACCATTGGTGATCTCTATTTCCTTATTTGCTACATACCAGGGATTTTATACTTACGAAACATACTTGTTCATACAAATTAAATACCATGTTTTATACAAAATTTAAAGCATAGGGTATGCGGGTCAAAGTCAGGGTGGGCATTGATGATTTTACGAACATTACAAAAACATGGGTTTTATGAACATAACGTGTTACAAACACAACGTTTCCATATAACTTGCAAGAAAATGGTTTTTAAATTCATTTTCTCAATACTACATCAAAAACAGGTTATTCCAAAGATTTATTTCGAATCTTTCACAACTCAAAGGATTTATCTCAAACCTTTCACAACTCCAAAGATTTATTTCAAATCTTTTACAAACAAACTATGAACTCGCTCAACTTTATGTTGATTTTTCTCGCATGTTCTTTCTCAGGTTGCTTTTCAAAGTTATGGCACGGTTGGAATAGGAGAACCATGAAGAGTCGAGTACTTAGCAGGCGTTCAGTTTCTAGAAGTCTTTGCTTATTTGCTTCCGCTGTGCAATGACGATACCAGTCCAGTCACGCCAAGCTCTGATGATTTCGGGGTGTGACAGATTGGTATCAGAGCTATAGGTTACAGCGAATTAGGTTTCTGTTGTGATACCTAGGCTCTAACCTCACTTTCCTCTGGGAACTTAGACTATTAATACGTTGAATACATACAGAACGCCTAGTACTCGAATATGGTCTCCAACCGTTGCCGAAAAGCAAACAGTCAAAATTTTGTTTCCAAACATACGCTGTTGTGATGTTTTATACACGGTACACAAAACGATTACATACAATACACGACACTCTGAGAGTTTAGGAAACATGCATTTAAGACCTTCGGAAAAAGGTAGTCTGAGAGACTAGGAGATTCAGTCTGAGAGGCTGGGAGGCTAGTGAGACTAGGAGATTCAGTCTGAGAGGCTGGGAGGATAGTCTAGTGGGACTAGGAGATTCAGTCTGAGAGGCTGGGAGGATAGTCTAGTGGGACTAGGAGATTCAGTCTGGGAGGCTGGGAGGCTAGTGGGACTAGGAGAGTCAGTCTGGGAGGCTGGGAAAATTGTCTAGTGGGACTAGGGAGTCAGTCTGGGAGGCTGGGAGGCTAGTGGGACTAGGAGGACTATTTGATTGCTTATTGGTTATTTGCGCATGTGTGTGTTTATTAAAGGTCATCACGTAGGAACCGCGAATATTAACTCGGGTACACACTATTATCCATATTGTCTATGATATTTTAACTTCCCGAGCAGGCATCCTACGCATAACAAAACGCTAGCGCATGAGAATACATAGAACTCAAATTTTACGCCAACGAATGTCGGGGTACATCGCCTTCTACGCGGCACACAACGCTAGTGCACAGGTATACGTGAAACTTAAGCCATACATCAACGGAGGTTGAAGTGCGACACATACAACCATCGAGCGAGGCATTTGAAAAGACACGATGACGCAATTCAGTGACGACGCTAGATTCCTGTCAGCGGGAGAACTAACGATCAGGAAACGACTTGTCACGCGATCCTGCAACGACACGAATCACGCCAGGGAGAAGACGATTGTCTTCGCATTCCCCCTACCTAACTAACGACGAATACGCTATGTTCGACATTCCATGGTAAAGTCACATAACAATTGGTCGTCACACGAAACCCCAGGTAAAGTCCTCAAATTTCTTTTATTGAAATTTCGAATTTCACACTTACTGAGTAGATTTTCGTATCTCTACTCCTCTTAATGGTCATTGTATCACGATTATTTCTTTTCAAGTTACATACATGGTTTTTCGTTGTGACCATGCCGAAAGTTTCCTTGTCGATACATATATTTATTGTCGGATTACGCTAAAACCAAGTTCAATTGTTTGAATTTGCCCATTACACTTATTCGATTCGAGACACCATATGATGTATTGGGAGCATCATATTCAAATAAATTTTTAACGAGCACTTCATTTGTTCTGAGTCGTGGTAAACTTGTTTGGCATTCGACTCCATTAAATTGTCTGTTGATTTCGACACCATGTGATGGTGATTTTCACTTATTTGAACTTTGCGCTAAACTCGTTTACATATCTTATGATCGGATTTAATTATTTATTTCTTGAATTGCTTTAAATCCGCTTTGATTTATCACATTACAACAGTCTTAACACAATTGTGTGTTATGACAATGGTACATAAATTCATTGCATATTCTGGTGTACCTCATGACGGTTCTTTCAACATCAATTGGATGCTTTGCGATATTCATTGCTTCTTCATCTTCGATCGAAAGCATTATTTCTTTGATGTTCCATTTTCAATTGAAAATCTTTCGATGTTTGTTGGAACAAACATTCATATTTACTTCATGGCGCTTTCATTTGACTTCAAACACGGTGGATTTGTTTGATCACCACTATTATTGAATTATTTAAATCACTACGACACCTTGTGGTGTCAGTACAAACTTGTAGCTTGGGCTAATTACGATCGAACGTTTCATGCAAACTAATACATTTGAGATTGTCGATTCTAAGTTCATCCAGTGGATGTTATCGCTTCTAGAACTCAGTTACTTATTGTGAACGTTCATATGGAATTCGATTGGTCGAAGTTCCTGTTGGATCCCTGTTAACTTAGTCACATTAGTGACTGTACCTATACGTCTCGTTTCTTTTGACATCAATTACTGAGACACATTTCTTTTAAACTGTTGGGATTCCTATTGTGAAGGAATGCCCTTGAATTCACATGATTTGAATAAGTCTTGTTTCGATTACGCGGTCGTTCACTTTGTTATTATTCGGACTTACCTGCGAATAACACAATCCTGAGGGGATAACATAGTCTAAATTTCGAGGACGAAATTTCTGTAACAGGGGGAGAATGTGACAACCCGTAATTTACGGCTCTTAATTACGTAATTAACAGACGATTAACGCGACAATGAATAGTGATTACAGCGCGAATTAACTTAATTAGGCCTTTGGAGTGCCTGGGAACGTCTATCCGTCTTTACAGTGCGCGAACGGTGGTTTACAGAGAAACCTGTGAAACGTTAAATGGCAACGGATTGAAACCGAACAGAATACTGACAACGCCGGCAAATATTAAATTTTTACGATATATTTTAGTTTTGTAGTTAAACTTTAGTAACTACAGTCGAAACCGGATTGAAAAACGGATTAAAGACGGCAACGATGCAATTTTTCGCGATTATTACCGTGACCGACGAACGGGCGCGCAAACAACAGCTACCGACCGTATTTTTGGGTATTTTAATTTTTGACGTTAAACGGAGTTCAGGTTTTGACAACGGGTCTCGTAGAAATTACGGGCCACTTACACATGGGATTGAGCTTGTGGGCCCCGGGCCCAAGCCCAAAACACACAAGCCTAAACCTACACATAATACATTAACCTTTATTTTTGCTTGTAAATCCTGCCAAAATCTATGATAAATCTCAACCAAATATTTTGTCCAGATCTTTAAAGGTTTCTATAGATCTCAATACCCTTATAAAGACCTTTCTCATCTCCTCCACAAGCCAAACACTCTCATCCTCACTTGTCTGCATTCCATCTATACACACACCCAAATCCCTTTACCCTTTCCCTCTCCCTTCTCGGTGAAGATCAGCGACAGCCCCCCCCCCCTCTTCTTCGATAACAGAACAGACCACCACCACCATCATCGGGTGGTGGTGAGCGATGGCGTCTGGCGGTGGTGCAAACACAGGGACGGAGAGAGAAAGAGACAAGAGATGAGAGAGAGGGTGTTCGAGTGAGAGACGAAACAGAGAGAGAGGAGCTGAGGAGAGATAGGGATGACGGCGGAGAGGAGCGGCTCCGCCGCAGGCGGCGGCGGTAGCAGCGGCAGTGGCGGTGGTTGTGCCTCGACCCGACCAAATTTCCGATTGATTACGGTTCCGGGCTCGGTCTAGACAGTTTCGGGTTCGACTCGGTGCATTTCGGTTCATCTCGGTTCGGGTCCAGGTCAAACCGTCAACAGATTTGATTCGGGTTAGAGGATGGCTCGGGTTACGGCTCGGTTGTGGGACAGCCGTGGTTCAGTTCGGTCAAGGGTTTGCAGTGGACTCGGTTCAGGTCAGCAGGTTCGAGTTTCGGGTTTTGTTTTGATCGGTTCGTATGTAGATTTTGATGTGGTTCAAGTTTTGGACAGATTCATGTTCGGGTGTTTCGGGTCAACGGCTTCGGGTCAGACTCAGTTTCAGTTGACTCGGTCAAACCGAGTCAACTCGGTCAACAGCAGTTCAGCTGGCCAACGATCAACAACGGGTCGAACGGTTTGGCTTGGATCGGTTTATAAAGCATTTCGGTTGACTCGGTCAAACCGAGTCAACTCAGTCAACACAGTCAACCGAGTCAACTCAGTTGACCCGGTCAACTCAGTCAAGCGACTCGACAGAAGGACTTGGTAAAATTTACGGCGCGTTTATTTTGTTATCTTTATTATTATGATTCATTACGTGATAAACGAGCTCGAACCATTACGTTTATAATTCAGTTTATATTTTGAAATACTTGACGATAACTACATATATATTGTTTGAATTTGGTTGAATTTTGTTAAAATTACGACACTTTAGTTGTCAGGGCCGTCCAAAAATAGAGGAAACTCTGCCCGTTTTTCGAGAAAAACCCTTAAACACGACACGTATGATATTTAAAAAACGACGCTTAACGGAATTCGAGTTTATAATACTTCAAACCTTGATAATTCCAAACGCTTTTACAAATAAATATAATGTTATATTTATTTCGAACGTCGTCAACTCGTATACTTTTACAAAATAAATATAGTTCATATATTTATTTCGTATTTCAAACGACACTACAATTGTGTTACTAAAATAAATATAGTTATATATTTATTATAAATGTCGTACAACGCGAAATCTTTTACAAAAATAAATATGGTTATATTTATTTTCAAACATAACAACTCGACGATTTCTTTATAAAATAAATATAACTCTTCATATTTATTTTATACGCCTAGACGGCATATACGTGTATTTTCGGCAAATATACACAAGACGTGATATATATAATACAAGTTATTATATATTATTTTCATACGAAACGCAATATACGATACGAGTTTGTTATATGATATTTTCATAGAAATATTCTTTTATACACGTATGACTACTCGAGACGGCTAACACACCTACAACGATATATTTATATATTTTTATATAAATATTTATTCATTTTAAGTCTCTTGGAAACTAAGTCTTTTTCAAGACTTATTAAACTGCTACTGACATTAAACGAGACTTAACAAGTATAACTTAATTATTTTCATTAAGTTAATAACTTACTCGAATCGTTCGATTAACGATTCGGTAGAGCTCGGTGACACGTAGACTAGTTACCACTTTTGTTTAGAAACTTATTAGATATTCCGTGTTAGGAATATTGTAGAATGCACGCTAGCGAGTCTCATCTTGGAAACGACATCACGAAGTCGTAATTAGCTCGCTTTGCACAAGAATATTCAGGTGAGTTCATAACCCCACTTTTTACGACTTTACATTTTTATAAATGTTTTCGGGGTGGAAAGACATGCACGTTTTGCAAAAACATACAAAGTTTTGAACCAACGCAAAACTCATATTTCTAAATCATATTACGAAGGGATTTCGAGGAACACAAATGATTTACGAAAGGTTTATACTAAACATATCGGTTTTCAAACAAACGTATCTTTCGGAATATGCATACCCACAAATTCTAGTTTTCTAAACTACAGGTAAATACAAAAAGCACTCTTGGTGAGAACGAGTACCAAGTATGATGCAAATGCTTATTTTTGAAATAGGAATGATTGGCTGGTCAGGGTGACCAGGGATCTGGCCAGGGTGACCAGGGATTTTTATACATGGTATGACTAGCGTAAGGAGGGTTTACTACTTAGATCATGTGAGTGGGTAGGTGGCACTTGAGGCCATTAATCCTCATTGTAGGATCGAGGGGCACGATGCGGTAGATCTATCTGGGTGTAGCGAGCCCAGCCCCCAGGACAAACAGTTAACGTTCCTCGGGGTGACTATGTTCCCGACGCACAAATCCGCTAGGTTTGAGTCTTCCTACTTGCACTTCACACATATCAATGGCCTTGCAAACCATTGGTGATCTCTATTTCCTTATTTGCTACATACCAGGGATTTTATACTTACGAAACATACTTGTTCATACAAATTAAATACCATGTTTTATACAAAATTTAAAGCATAGGGTATGCGGGTCAAAGTCAGGGTGGGCATTGATGATTTTACGAACATTACAAAAACATGGGTTTTATGAACATAACGTGTTACAAACACAACGTTTCCATATAACTTGCAAGAAAATGGTTTTTAAATTCATTTTCTCAATACTACATCAAAAACAGGTTATTCCAAAGATTTATTTCGAATCTTTCACAACTCAAAGGATTTATCTCAAACCTTTCACAACTCCAAAGATTTATTTCAAATCTTTTACAAACAAACTATGAACTCGCTCAACTTTATGTTGATTTTTCTCGCATGTTCTTTCTCAGGTTGCTTTTCAAAGTTATGGCACGGTTGGAATAGGAGAACCATGAAGAGTCGAGTACTTAGCAGGCGTTCAGTTTCTAGAAGTCTTTGCTTATTTGCTTCCGCTGTGCAATGACGATACCAGTCCAGTCACGCCAAGCTCTGATGATTTCGGGGTGTGACACGTGAAGCCAAGGGACAAGTTGCAAAACAACAAAAATGAAAAATCTGATTTTCAGGGCCCAGGCGGCCCGCGTAGGATCTGTTAAAACTTGAGGCGGGCCGCGTGGGGACATCAGATGCAGAAACTTCAATCAGCAGCCTGTATACGCGAAAACTAGACCCAAAACGGATATTTCTCATCATGGGCGACCCCTAAATGCCTCCTAGGACACTAGAGACATGTGTTGATCAGTTGTGGTCACTTGTAGACTTGTGTGTCAACTTCTTATGGTGATTAAGAACACTATATAAAGGCATGAAGTTGCAACTCATTCCTCACACCTTCATTCTGCAATTGAGGAGCCTTCTGGAGCTTCAAAGCAGATCCAAGTCCTTCCTAATCAAGCTTAGGACTTCAGTAAGTTTACTAATCCTTTCTTAATTCAGTTTTAGCTTAGTTTTAGCTTAAAAGTCAAACCGTCGTAAGTAACAGTTGACTTTAAGATTAATCACTAATGGTCCAGTGATTAGTCGAAGTGAAAGTAGTTATAAGTTGGTAATTATGTGGGTAATAAACCCTCAAAAGGGTTCCCCTTGATTACCACTCTAACCAGGTCAAAAGTCGGGTCAAACTTGCTAAGAAAAAGTCAACATGATACTTAAATTACAATTTATGCATAATTAGCAATGTAGATCATATACAACCTGTTTGATCATTGTTATAACTTGGTAATAAGTGTAAGAACATGTCCAAACATGTTCAACCCGACAATTTCCTGTTTAGACCCGGTTCGGAACCGAAAGTCGCATAGTTTGACTTATACTTTGACTTTCAGTTCTGACCCGTTTTGGTATGATTTAGAAATACCTAAGAGCCTTATTTGGACCAGGTTACATGCTAGTATAACCCTCTGTGATTATACACTATGGTTCATTAGTTAACCTATTAATACGCATGATTCCGTTAATTGCTCATATGTTGACCATTATGCCCTTTTCACCTTAAAACGTGATTTTTGAAAATGTAAAAGAGTAGAAACCTTAATTACTGATATATAGACTTGTATGCAAAGTTTGACATCAGTTTAAGGTGTAGAAGAAGAGTTATGCTCGTTAGCGTAAAATTAAAGCCTTGTGTTAATAAAATGGCGTAATTAGCATATAGCCTAGTTAAGCCTACTTTTTGATATCAAATCTTTTACCCACTGATGTTATATATTATTTTGGGATTTTTAAAGATTTTTAATAAATTTTAGGATGAGCATAACTTATAGTCGTAGGCTTAATCCGGTAATTGTCGGTTTTGCCCTTACGGGCTATAAAATGAGTTTTACATATCTAAACGACTCCAAACCTTTTGCTACTGATCACATATGATAAATAAATCATTTTAAGCCTTCTGGAAATATAAAAATATCAGATTTAAGTATCGAACCCGGAAACGGCTTCTAATCGCCTTTTTAAGCGTTTTTAACGCATAGTATGTATTAAAATTATATCGAACATACCCGGGTTGATACCTACTGATATTTGAGGAAAATTATAATATTTTAACAGTAAGCAAAGGTTGTTAAACTCAGACTTCAGTTTTGAGTTTTTCGGCTTATGTGAAATTACCAAAATACCCCTACGGGGCATAGTTGGTTATGATTGATAAATTTCACATATATACTTTATCCTACTGTTATAACATAGTAAAATAAGTATTTTTTTCTGATTACATCAGACCTGTAACTCAGATAAATACTTAAACTCTTTTATCACATTAAAAATGACCAAACTACCCCTACGGGGCATAGTTTGTGTTTAAACACGTTTCGGGCATAATGAAAGACAACTTACTGATGTCACAACATATATGAAGCATATTAACTTAGGAAACCTGTAAATGGCTCATATGAATACCCGTTATGCTTATTACGCGTTCGGTTCGGTTTATGTAACTAGTTTACATAAACTAGCCTAAACGGGCCAAACCTTATCGGTTTTATCTCAAAATCCAGAGTGTGTATGAAATACCCATAGTAAACAAGTCTCCAAACTTGTTGGGTCTAAATCACATTCTATCCGATCTTCTCTTAATAGTGCGTACGAACCGTATCATTGAAACTAACCGGTCTAAGTTAAGGCTAAATTAAGGACCCGTTAGAAATCTAATAGGTTATTATAAACCTTCGTTCCAGATTAGGAGCCCAGTAAAAGTACTTGCATTTTGCTGTATTTGATTGATACTTTGCTCAGGTAAATACTCTTAACTTATTTTCCCTATACGGGCTTGGGGTACGGTACTATAAAAGTATCGCTTGGTCGGGTATGTAGTCATTTAAATCGGATTGTGATTAATGTATTTACATAACCCGCTTTATTCTGTATTATTTGATGTATGGCCCTTGGGGTTAAATGAACATGTCCCGGATATCCTTGGCATCATTTTACGAAATGGCCACGACCTAAGCACGGGGTGTAGGCGTACACCTGACATATGCATTATGTAAAAACTGGTAATCCACTAAAGGAATCAACCTTGTGGGCACTATACCTGTGGCGTGTCAGTTAACTTAAACCGGCTCTTCTAACCGGTGCTAATGGACGGCAAATGAGTAAAACTGTATACAAGATTATATACAAATAATTGTCCCAAGTTATAAAGATATTTTGTGCCGAAGTGCATTCAAATCAATTTTCAAACTCTTTTCTAAATGAGTCAGTTGAGTTGTATTTACCAGTGTAAACTGACGTATTTTCCAAAAAGGTTAAGTGCAGGTGCTAGACGAAATAGGCTGGCTACTCCAGGCATCATTACTCAAGTCTCGCAAGCTCTAGATGTCAAAGTCTGTTGAACTATTGTTTCTATTTTATTTTCGATCCGTCTGTGGATAAACTTCCGAATATTGTGACATTTGATATTACAATAATAAATTCGGTTGTATTATATCTTTTAAATTGCTTCCGCTGTGCATTTATATAATTGTGTTGTTTGACTATTATGTTGCCAACCACGTCACGATACTCCCCACCGGGCCCACCGGTGACACGTGGAAAGTAGGGGTGTGACAGGTTGGTATCAGAGCCAACACTGAGTGAATTAAACACTAGCCTTTTGTGTTTAATCTCAGTTACACAGTTGCACATACTTGAGTCTAGACAAGAACATAAGACAAATCTAAATTCGTTTCATTGTCTTTTAATTACTTCTTTGTTATTTTCTGATTAGCCCTTGCATGGGCAAGTCATTTTTATTTATTATTAGAAGTCCTGTTTAGGGCCACCATATACTTGTTTAAATTTTAAAGGAACGATTATGTTTAAAACATCATTCCCATATTATAAGATCTACCATTATAATAAAATGGCAAAAATCTAAAAAGGACGAGACCTAGCTCATGTGTCATTTTAAGGCAGGGCCAAGATGGTAGTTCCACAATTAGATTCAGATCCTCGTTAACATTCCAATTAAGGACTGTTCTGCGTTAATTATTAAAAAGAATCTAAAGAGTAAAACCTAGCCTAACTGTCATTATAGACATGGCCAAGACGGTAGAACCTATTTAAGAGATTCAAATTTTTGTTAAAAATCTGAAAGCATATTAACATGCTGGATAAAATGTGATATGATAAAATCACATAAGTCATCTTGGGTTATTCTAAAATTCCCTTATTTATATAATCATCCCTTATGGATGAAGTGCCCACGGGCTATGATTAACGTCCTCTGCGACTAAAGACAGTGGTAGCCTACAACTCCCTGTCAAGAAAAGGTAATGAACTTTGATTCAAACCTTAATACCTCGATTCTCTGAAATCATGGCTTATAAATTAAACTTGTCTACGTGACTAGGCCTTTTGTGCTATTATTAACTTATAATTTAGGATTATGATAAAGATCCTGAAATATTTTTATATTTAACAAATTAACTAAAATGTGTATTAAAAGCATGGTTAATAAATCGTTTAAGAACGATAGTACTGTAAGGGCTTCTAAATAAACCTCGCCCTTATTTTCTTTTTGTAGCAACTAAGACTACATGGCTGACTCTGACGAGATAAACAGTCATCCTTTGGAAAACCGCGATGATAATGATCGGATTAATATAACCAAAGGAGAGCTTCGTTCACTAATTGACACAGCTGTATCTAAAGCTGTAGAAGAACAATTTAAGGAGAATAGTGGGACGCATAGTCGAGCCTCATCTATACCCCACTCTAAATCTGTCCCTTAAACTCATTCAGAGCCTCATAACAAGCCGCCCTCTAAGAATGAAGGGCCAAAGAAGGATGATGATCGACATTCATCAAATGAACACAGTGTTCCATCCAAGAAGATAGCGTTCGATAATGAACCACGTACCAAGTCTTGTACCTATAAGTACTTTGTTTCCTGTAAACCCCGAGATTTCACTAGGGAGAAAGGAGCAGTAGATTGTATGATCTGGTTGGATGAAATGGACACGGTGGTGGACATCAGCGGTTGTGCTGAAAGGGATGTAGTAAAGTATGTATCCCAATCATTCAAAGGAGAGGCACTAGCTTGGTGGAAGTCTCTCATTCAAGCTGCTGGGAAGATCCCGCTCTACAACATGTCATGGGAGCAGTTTGTTACCCTCATTATGGAAAACTACTGCCCTCAACATGAGGTTGAAGGAATTGAATCTGATTTCTTATCTTTGGTGATGACAAACTTAGATTGTCAAGCTTACCTCACCAGTTTTAATACCCTGTCCAGACTGGTTCCTTACCTTGTAACACCAGAGCCCAAGCGGATTGCTCGCTTCATTGGGGGTTTTGCCCCAGAAATCAAAGCTAGTGTTAAGGCTTCAAGACCTGCTACATTTAGGTCAGCAGCTGATCTCTCTTTATCCCTTACTCTAGATGCGGTCAGGTTGAGATCGCTAAAGAAATCTGAAGAAAGTAAGAGGAAGCGTGAGGATGATAACTCACGAGGGTCAGAGAAGAAGCACAAGGGAAACACCGACTCTAAGAAGTATGGGTCTGGAAGGAACAGTCAGCGAACAGAGGAAAAGCCAAAGTGCACGAATTGCCAGAAACGCCACTTTGGAAAGTGCAGACTTGAGTCTGATTCTAAGTCAGGAGCACCTGCATGTGGGATATGCAAATCTAAAGAGCACAAGACGATAGAGTGCAAGAAGATAAAAGATGACACATGCTACAACTGCAATGAGAAGGGGCACATAAAGACCAACTGCCCTAAGTACGCTAGGAAGCCTGAAGAGGCTAAGAAGACTAATGCTAGAGTCTTTCGATTGGATGCCAAAGAAGCGGTCCTAGACGACAACGTTATTACAGGTACTTTCCTTGTAAACGATGTCTTTGCAAGAGTACTTTTTGATTCAGGCGCTGATAAGTCGTTCGTATATAATAAGTTTTGTGAATTGCTGAATTTACCTGTCAAAACCTTAAGTGTGAATTATGAGGTGGAGCTAGCAGATGGCACCATAGAAACCGTCTCAACTGTGTTAGATGGATGTGCTATATCCATTAAGAACCACTCTTTTCCTCTATCTCTACTTCCTTTTAAATTGGCCGGTTTTGACATAGTATTGGGTATGGACTGGTTATCTCATAACCAGGCCCAAATCGTCTGGAACAGAAAGCAAGTGGTGATAAAGACTCCGTCTGGTGAATCACTTACCATTCGGGGAGATACCCAGTATGGATTGCCTGAGCAAGTGACTATGCTCAAGGCTTCCAAATGTTTGAAGAAGGGTTGTGTCATCTACATGGCACAAGTGATTATTGATGAGCCTAAACCGAAGGTAGAAGACATCCCTACCATTTCTGAATACCCAGAAGTTTTTCCGGAAGAACTACCTGGTTTGCCACCAGATAGGCAAGTGGAATTCAGGATTGATATCATCCCCGGAGCAGCACCAGTTGCCAGAGCACCCAATAGGTTGGCTCCAACGGAGATGAAAAAATTGAGGACACAGCTGGATGAACTGCTAGTTAAAGGTTTCATTAAACCTAGTTCGTCTCCTTGGGGAGCGCCAGTCCTATTTGTGAAGAAGAAGGATTGATCGATGCGCCTGTGCATCGATTATCGTGAACTTAATAAGGTCACGATCAAGAATAGGTATCCTCTACCCAGGATCGACGATTTGTTCGATCAACTACAAGGAGCAAGTTATTTCTCAAAGATTGACTTGAGGTCAGGCTACCATCAACTGAAGGTTAGAGATGAAGACGTGCATAAAACAACATTTAGGACTCGTTATGGTCATTACGAGTTCCTAGTGATGCCTTTTGGGCTCACTAATGCACCTGCCGCGTTCATGGATCTCATGAATCGCGTTTGCAAACCGTACTTAGATAAATTCGTCATCGTTTTCATCGACGACATTCTTATCTACTCGAAGAATCAAGCTGACCATGAGAAACACCTACGATGTATTCTCAAACTCCTACATCAGGAGAAGCTCTATGCCAAATTCTCCAAGTGTGAATTTTGGCTTCGAGAAGTCCAATTCCTTGGACACGTGGTTAGCGAGCGTGGTATCCAAATGGATCCCGCTAAGGTTGAAGCAGTTATGAACTGGCAAGAACCAAAGACGCCTACAGAGATTCGTAGCTTCCTGGGATTGGCAGGATATTAACGGCGTTTCATTGAAAAATTTTCAAGGATTGCTGCACCCCTAACTTCCTTGACTAAGAAGAAAGTAAAGTTCATTTGGGGCCCTAAGAAGCAAGAGTCCTTTGATATTTTGAAGCAAAAGTTGAGCAACGCCCCAAACTGACATTGCCTGAAGGTGTCGAAGAGTTTGTAGTTTATTGTGATGCATCTCACACTGGCATGGGGTGTGTACTTATGAAAAAAGGCAAGATTATTGCCTATGCTTCACGACAGTTAAAGGTGCATGAAAAGAATTACACCACGCACGATTTGGAATTGGGTGCCGTTGTATTCGCACTAAAACTGTGGAGGCATTATCTTTATGGTGTCAAGTGTGTGATCTATTCTGATCACAAGAGCCTTCAGCATCTGTTTAATCAGAAGGAATTAAACATGAGGCAACGCCGTTGGATGGAAACTTTAAATGATTATGATTGTGAAATCAGATACCATCCCGGCAAGGCGAATGTAGTCGCCGATGCCTTGAGTAGAAAGGATAGGGTGAAACCTATCCGAATCAATGCCAAGCGCATGGAGATAAAGAATAATTTGATTTAAAGGTTGTTAGCTGCACAGAAGGAAGCTGTGTTGGAAGCTAACTATCCTAATGAAAAGCTAGGAGTAACTGAGGAGCAGTTGACTCTTAGCAAGGACGGAATTTTACGATTAAATGGACAGATATGGGTTCCAATTTATGGAGGACTTCGAGATGTCATCCTCCAAGAAGCCCATAGTTCCAAATACTCCGTTCACCCTGGAGCTGATAAGATGTACCAGGATCTAAAGGCAAATTATTGGTGGATAGGCTTGAAAAAGTCTGTAGCCACCCATGTAGCTAAATGCTTGACATGTGCGCAAGTCAAAGCCGAGCATAAAAAACCGTCAGGTTTGCTACAACAGCCTGAACTTCCTACGTGGAAGTGGGAGATGGTGACGATGGATTTCATCACCAAGTTGCCCAAGACAAGGAAAGGCAATGATACAATATGGGTTATAGTTGATAGACTGACTAAGTCAGCACATTTCTTACCCATCAAGGAGACTTATAGCTCCGATATGTTAGCCCAGTTATACGTGGATAAGATTGTAGCCTTACATGGCATATCTGTGGCTATTATCTCTAATAGAGATACTAGGTAAACGTCACATTTTTGGAAAAGTTTCCAACAATCTTTGGGCACACGTTTGAACTTTAGTACGGCTTACCATCCTCAGACAGACGGTCAGAGTGAGCGTACTATTCAAACGTTGGAAGACATGCTACGTGCATGTGCGATCGATTTAGGTGGTAGTTGGGATAAACACCTACCATTAATCGAATTCTCCTACAACAATAGCTACCATACCAGCATTAAGGCTGCGCCTTTTGAGGCATTATACGGTAGAAAGTGTAGATCACCCATTTGTTGGGCAGAAGTTGGAGACGTCCAATTATCAGGACCAGAGACATTCTTTGAAACGACGGACAAGGTTGTCCAGATTCGTGACCGTCTCAAGGCTGCCCGAGATAGGCAGAAGAGTTACGCTGATCCAAAGCGTAAAGCTTTTCACTTCGATGTAGGTGACAAAGTGTTGCTTAAAGTATCACCCTGGAAAGGGGTGATGCGATTTGGTAAGAAAGGCAAGCTAAGCCCGAGATACATAGGACCTTTCGAGGTTATCGAACATGTCGGGTCAGTTGCCTATAAGTTAAACTTACAAGAAGAGCTCAGTAGTATACATAATGTATTCCACATCTGCAATCTGAAGAAGTGTTTCGCTGACGAATCACTGGTAATACCACATACAGATGTGCATATAGATGAGAGCTTAAAATTTGTGGAAAAACCTTTGTCGATTGAAGATCGACAGGTAAAGAAGCTTCGAAGAAAGCATGTACCTATTGTAAAGGTCAAATGGGATGCCCGTAGAGGTCCCGAATTCACGTGGGAGGTTGAATCCACGATGAAAGAAAAGTACCCTTACTTATTTCAGTAAATCTCGGGTCAAGATTTATTTTAAGGGGGTGAGGATGTAACACCTCGAAAATTCACGTCCTATAATGTGTTGACACGTGTCATAAAGTTTGAACGTGTGAAAGAATGTTATAAAAGGACTAAAGTTGACAAACATGGAAAGTATGTGATTATACGGGTTCTAAATGTCAACAGTGAATAAATATACTTCATAATAACCCTACATGATGTTTATAATATCAAACGAATAAATCATGGATCATACGAAGCTAAAAGTGAGAGATTACAAACAACAGGGGTTAAACGTGTCAACATGTTTAAAGATATACCTCTGAATGACCTTTTGACAAACCCGAAGCTTTGTAACTGTTAGTTATGCTCACTAGAATGCGCGATATAAATTTCATAAAGTTTCGTTATCGTATGAGAAAGTTATGATCAAATTTGTGTGCGAGGGGTTAAAGCGTTAACATTGAAAGTTAAGACTTTTCGGGTTAACCGGAAGTGTCCAAGGACTTGGCGAAGTGTGTACAAGTCCTAAAGCCCTTATGGGTAAATAATAAGGGGTCAAAATGCAAAGAACAGGCCTAATTGACCTTTCGTGAAGCCAAGGGACAAGTTGCAAAACAACAAAAATGAAAAATCTGATTTTCAGGGCCCAGGCGGCCCGCGTAGGATCTGTTAAAACTTGAGGCGGGCCGCGTGGGGACATCAGATGCAGAAACTTCAATCAGCAGCCTGTATACGCGAAAACTCGACCCAAAACGGATATTTCTCATCATGGGCGACCCCTAAATGCCTCCTAGGACACTAGAGACATGTGTTGATCAGTTGTGGTCACTTGTAGACTTGTGTGTCAACTTCTTATGGTGATTAAGAACACTATATAAAGGCATGAAGTTGCAACTCATTCCTCACACCTTCATTCTGCAATTGAGGAGCCTTCTGGAGCTTCAAAGCAGATCCAAGTCCTTCCTAATCAAGCTTAGGACTTCAGTAAGTTTACTAATCCTTTCTTAATTCAGTTTTAGCTTAGTTTTAGCTTAAAAGTCAAACCGTCGTAAGTAACGGTTGACTTTAAGATTAATCACTAATGGTCCAGTGATTAGTCGAAGTGAAAGTAGTTATAAGTTGGTAATTATGTGGGTAATAAACCCTCAAAAGGGTTCCCCTGATTACCACTCTAACCAGGTCAAAAGTCGGGTCAAACTTGCTAAGAAAAAGTCAACAGGATACTTAAATTACAATTTATGCATAATTAGCAATGTAGATCATATACAACCTGTTTGATCATTGTTATAACTTGGTAATAAGTGCAAGAACATGTCCAAACATGTTCAACCCGACAATTTCCTGTTTAGACCCGGTTCGGAACCGAAAGTCGCATAGTTTGACTTATACTTTGAATTTCAGTTCTGACCCATTTTGGTATGATTTAGAAATACCTAAGAGCCTTATTTGGACCAGGTTACATGCTAGTATAACCCTCTATGATTATACACTATGGTTCATTAGTTAACCGATTAATACGCATGATTTCGTTAATTGCTCATATGTTGACCATTATGCCCTTTTCACCTTAAAATGTGATTTTTGAAAATGTAAAAGAGTAGAAACCTTAATTACTGATATATAGACTTGTATGCAAAGTTTGACATCAGTTTAAGGTGTAGAAGAAGAGTTATGCTAAATTAAAGCCTTATGTTAATAAAACGGCGTAATTAGCGTATAGCCTAGTTAAGCCTACTTTTTGATATCAAATATCTTACCCACTGATGTTATATATTATTTTGGGATTTTTAAAGATTTTTAATAAATTTTAGGATGAGCATAACTTATAGTCGTAGGCTTAATCCGGTAATTGTCGGTTTTGCCCTTACGGGCTATAAAATGAGTTTTACATATCTAAACGACTCCAAACCTTTTGCTACTGATCACATATGATAAATAAATCATTTTAAGCCTTCTGGAAATATAAAAATATCAGATTTAAGTATCGAACCCGGAAACGGCTTCTAATCGCCTTTTTAAGCGTTTTTAACGCATAGTATGCATTAAAATTATATCGAACATACCTGAGTTGATACCTACTGATATTTGAGGAAAAATATAATATTTTAACAGTAAGCAAAGGTTGTTAAACTCAGACTTCAGTTTTGAGCTTTTCGGCTTATGTGAAATTACCAAAATACCCCTACGGGGCATAGTTGGTTATGATTGATAAATTTCACATATATACTTTATCCTATTGTTATAACATAGTAAAATAAGTATTTTTGCTGATTACATCAGACCTGTAACTCAGATAAATACTTAAACTCTTTTATCACCTTAAAAATGACCAAACTACCCCTACGGGGCATACTTTGTGTTTAAACACGTTTCGGGCATAATGAAAGACAACTTACTGATGTCACAACATATATGAAGCATATTAACTTAGGAAACATGTAAATGGCTCATATGAATACCTGTTACGCTTATTACGCGTTCGGTTCGATTTATGTAACTAGTTTACATAAACTAGCCTAAACGGGCCAAACCTTATCGGTTTTATCTCAAAATCCAGAGTGTGTATGAAATACCCATATTAAACAAGTCTCCAAACTTGTGGGGTCTAAATCACATTCTATCCGGTCTTCGCTTAATAGTGCGTACGAACCGTATCATTAAAACTAACCGGTCTAAGCTAAGGCTAAATTAAGGACCCGTTAGAAATCTAATAGGTTATTATAAACCTTCGTTCCAGATTAGGAGCCCAGTAAAAGTACTTGCATTTTGATGTATTTGATTGATACTTTGCTCAGGTAAATACTCTTAACTTATTTTCCCTATACGGGCTTGGGGTACGGTACTATAAAAGTATCGCTTGGTCGGGTATGTAGTCATTTAAATCGGATTGTGATTAATGTATTTACATAACCCGCTTTATTCTGTATTATTTGATGTATGGCCCTTGGGGTTAAATGAACATGTCCCGGATATCCTTGGCATCATTTTACGAAATGGCCACGACCTAAGCACGGGGTGTAGGCGTACACCTGACATATGCATTATGTAAAAACTGGTAATCCACTAAAGGAATCAACCTTGTGGGCACTATACCTGTGGCGTGTCAGTTAACTTAAACCGGCTCTTCTAACCGGTGCTAATGGACGGCAAATGAGTAAAACTGTATACAAGATTATATACAAATAATTGTCCCAAGTTATAAAGATATTTTGTGCCGAAGTGCATTCAAATCAATTTTCAAACTCTTTTCTAAATGAGTCAGTTGAGTTGTATTTACCAGTGTAAACTGACGTATTTTCCAAAAAGGTTAAGTGCAGGTGCTAGACGAAATAGGCTGGCTACTCCAGGCATCATTACTCAAGTCTCGCAAGCTCTAGATGTCAAAGTCTGTTGAACTATTGTTTCTATTTTATTTTCGATCCGTCTGTGGATAAACTTCCGAATATTGTGACATTTGATATTACAATAATAAATTCGGTTGTATTATATCTTTTAAATTGCTTCCGCTGTGCATTTATATAATTGTGTTGTTTGACTATTATGTTGCCAACCACGTCACGATACTCCCCACCGGGCCCACCGGTGACACGTGGAAAGTAGGGGTGTGACATATTCACATCGAAAAAAGTAATACGTTTGAACTGTAAAAGTCAAAGTGTACATCAATTACAACATGTGAAGCATATTAAGTGACTCGTCAATTACATATACCTGTTCAACAAACACATCAAAGGGCTTTTGTCCATTAGATACCATAGTACCGCATAAAAACACGGCTTTGGAAATCTTTTGTGGAAATTGCTCCATTGCATAACAAACACAAGCACCACCACTACTGTGTCCTACTAAGATCACCTATAAAAATTCACACATAAATAATACAAAATTGCATATTATATTAATAAAAACAAATTAATATACCAAAAACAATCTTGTTTAGTATATTGATTTTAGACATAAAAGAGAATCTTAAATTCAAAGATACTTCAGGATGATAATGTTACATGGAAAAGATTACTTTTTTAATTTATTCATTTTGCTAGTCTAACATTTAATGAATAAATAAACACATAAACCGTAGGCTCGCTCTTCGATCTTAGATACTCATGAGTTTGAAAATAAGCATCAATTCGACCATACCAGGCTCGTGGAGCCTGCTTCAACCCGTATAAAGCTTTGTGTAGCTTCTACACCTTTCATTCTTCGCCTTCAACTACAAAGCCCGGTGGCTGAGTCACATAAACTTCCTCTAGCAATGGCCCATTAAGAAATGCAGATTTGACATCAAATTGATGCAAATCCCATTTGTTATGAGCTGCCAAGGATAATGCTAACCTGATTTTTTCGAAGCAGGCTACGGGCGAAAACGTTTCTTCAAAATCAATACCATAGTCTTGGTTATAGCCTTTTGCAACGATCCTTGCCTTGTACTTAGTTACTTTCCTATCAGTTCCAACTTTAGTACGATACACCCACTTCAAACCTTTGACATTTTTGTTTTCTTGGCAAATCTGTTAAGGTCAAAGTGTGATGTCTCTTTAAGGATTCCAGTGCTTCCTTCATTGCATTAACCCACTCGGTGTATTTTACCGCCTCACAGAATGAACTTGGTTCCACCAGAGATAAAGCAAATTGACATGATACATCAGCGTCTTTAATTTCTACCGTATTTCTATAGAGATCATCTAGAGTACGTACCAGTTGTGGTTCACCATCAGAATCGCTTGAGGCTGCTTCCTTTTTTTCTTCAGTACCATACCATAGTGATCATTGTTCAAATTTTCGACACATGAAGGAGAGTTATCATGTGTTGCAGCAGCTTCATCATCTTCTTGACCATATCGCACAACTCCAGCTTCAGCATCATCTTCCTAGATTACCCTTTCACTAAACACTACATCAGGAGAAGTGATGATTATGTTTTTTAAAGGGTCAAACAACTTGTAGGCTTTTGAATGATTACAATATCCAACAAAAATACATTTGTTGGATTTAGAATCCAGCTTGTTTCTATGCTGTGACGGCTTTAAGCTGTATGCAACACGCCCAAAAATTCTTAAATAATGAGTTAAGATAGTAAAAGGTGTTTTGCATCAGATAATAGATTGGCCCATGTGACCCACCATAAGAAGCAATAAATGTAACATGCACTTCATCTGCATAATACTGATGGTACTATCAAACTGGTACTTACAGTTCCTGCAATCTATCAATGTTTGCCAAAGATGGCGGAAAATGGTCCATTAAAACGGTTGTCCTCCAAATGTCTGTTTAAGAAGACAACAAAAAAGAGCGATGAAATATGTTCAGTACACGAGCTCCATTGTTATTTAACTTCTTTTACACCCCACCCCCTAACCATATTATTTGCAACCAAACCACAGTTGTCAAAGGCGCCCAATGCATTTTTATACCGTGAGCCTTGCTTAAAAAAAACCTCGCTTTTTAAGCGACTTGCGCCTTTGACTACCTGGACCGGTCCCATTGAATGTAAATCACTTTTTTTTCCCTTGTTTAGTATATTGATTTTAGACATAAAAGAGAATCTTAAATTCAAAGCAACACCACTTGACATGAGCAATTGAACTCGATATACGTTTAAACATCTGATAATCTATTTATCATCCATTATCTAGAAATCAAACACTAACAGGTTCTTCTAGAAAGACACCTGAACGTTAGTAGATTTATGTGTTTCCCATATAAGGCTATTTGAAATCCTTTTTAAATCACTCAACATTCAAAGGCCAGTAAGATTCTCCATTTCTTCAGTTGAGTTCATAAAAAAATGGATTTTGAAACACGGAAAAGGATAAAAAAACATTAATTAAAAGAATTTAAAATTCATAACTTGGAGGTGTAAGATACTTGATCTAACCACTATCTTATGTAAGCAAAGGATATATATGTTATTAAAACTTGTAATAAGCATATTTTGTAACTTCGTGTAGTGCTAGGTTAAAATAATTACCTTTCCACTGTTCTTGAAGCTTATTTTCATGTTTATAAACAGGTTGCGCAGCCTAGACAAAGTATCCTCCTGCCCTTAGCATCCTGTTCACCTCCAGAAGCAAAATTCCATCTTAAACACAAATGGAAAAAACGGTTGCAAGTCAAAATGCTAATATTAGTCCCCTGTCTTAAAATCAAAACATCATAAACAAAAAACTAAATATCAGAAATCTCATTACTGACAACCCAACGTTGGTGTATCAATTAAGGCCTGATATTTGCTTTCCTCGTAAGCTTTGCTAGGAGAAGGGGCGTCATGAAGTTTATTGTTATTAGGCTTAACTGGTAAAACAAACTATATTAAAGCATCTAAAGCATCTATTTGCAAATGAATGATAGAATTTTAATTTAGGGGTCCAATACGGGTCAAAGTGGGTGCATATTAGGGCTGCACGCTGTAGGTTCACATTTGGGCCACAAATACTAATGTCAGCAACCTGTTTTACCATGAACCTGTTTCAACCATTACCCAACCCGCCTATCTATCACCTCAAATGCTAATATTTTTTATATATCATCATAAATCTAAGTAATGAGAACGCTGGACATGCTTTAGAACCGGAACATGAAGTAAATTTTTTATACTTACCTAATTCGTCAAAAACTTTTCTCGACGTGCACTGTCCCGCTGACTACTGCGAAATTCTATCCCTGGTCATCTTTTGTTTGCAGCTTCAAGATCTGATGTGAGAATGTCGTAAGTTTTTACAAAAAAAAAAAGTTGAATGTCACTATAAAATCTTGATTCAATAAGGTATAATTTGTATAGCAATAAGTTTTATGAATTAGGCATCCTTCAATTCAAAACAATCAGCTTCTAATTGTGCAATCGAAATCAAAACTTAAAATACAAGTAGATAACGAATCATTTGAATATGATGAATAGATTAATAAAACAACAAAGAATCTAACTTCATGAAACATACAGGAATAAACCCTTTGGCTTGTTGAATCAAAACCGTGAAGAGCTGACAGATCCTAATTCAACACACATCAATCCTGCACCTTCAATCAATCCAAAACCACAATATTTCTTCAAAATAACTAAATTATGTTTAGTAACAGAACTAATTATCGATAAATCGAGATCGAAATACCCCAGCGGCATGAGAATATTGCTATAATCTGATCGTACAATGATGAAGGATTCCGGCACCGAAGATGAATAAAAACTTAAAACTTATCCAGCAAATCCGTATAAGAAATCGATCTTCAAAACCCTAACTATAATCATAATAAATCAATCATTCAAAAAAAAACTCAATCAGTAAACAAAAATCATAACAGCATTTTTCACAACCCTAAATAACATCGCCGTCGACTAAAAAACCTAAGTATCATTAAACTGTTATCGAAAACAGACAAATCGAACTACAAAATAATAGAATCAAACCACAAAATAACGATTACCGTCGAGTTTAGAGTCTTGAAATCCGTTGAATGATGAACGAAAGATCCGATTGAAGGTTCGACTAAAAACCTAAATATCATTAAAGTGTTAACGAAAACAGACAAATCGAACTACAAAATAATAGAATCAAACCACAAAATCACGATTACCGTCAAGTTTAGAGTCTTGAAATCCGTTGAATGATGAATGAAAGATCCAATTGAAGGTTGTCGCCGATGGTATTGAGAGAGGGAGAGAGGCAGAGGATTTTTGATTAGGGTTTAATTGGAGAGAGAGACAATAATGAATCGTATGAGAGAAGCTTGTCCAATCCTTCAATTCTAGCTATGCCACATGCACTGCCACATATGCAGCTTATTTGGCTTAAACCAATGGGTGACATGTGTCCCCCAATGGTTTTCTTTATTATATATATAGATTTGTACATGTAAGCACATTAAACATGCAACTCAAATTACATATTGATCGCCTTTTTTTATTATTCCAATTTATTTCCTAAAAGTTCATATAGATACGTATAAAACTTCTCTACAGCAGCCTTACAGGGCATGAAAAATACTGAAAGCGGAACCATTAACTAGCAGTAGCAACTTTTTATAATGAAAAGTCTTGGTGACTGTATTTCTCCATCAGAAATAGTTATTTTAAAGCAAACGAGACAGAGGGTAATATCACATAAACCAAATTAACGAGCCATCGAGACCGAACAACTACGCTTTGTTGCACTTAAAGACTTACATTGGGTACACACCACCATATATTTCTTACTTTCACACTTAAGGTGGGACATGATCGAATAAATCAGTAAACGATGACCCTACAATTATTGGAACTAGTGGGTTATGTTCCCGAGTTTCGGATGCTCAATCCTCTTTTATCGAAACTAAAAACCATAGAATAAATATATACTTAATGTTATCAACAAATATTTTACATCGATTAAAAAGCCTTTATGTTTTCAAATGATGAATAAATAAAAGTGCAAAACTGGATGTCGGCCCATGAGAACGGTGGATAAAAAATGGTTGAAAGGATATTACATAAAGGTGTAGGTCAATACCTCATGTAATAATAAATAGACATATTGTGTCTCTTTCCATGTGCATAATTTCAAATATATTTAATAGTTATAGTTCATTGTTTAGTAATTAAGCTTATATTATTCAACGTGCATAATTTCAAATATATTTAATAGTTATAGTGAAATTCTCCCGTGCTTCGCGGTAAGAATTCAGTCGGTATCTATTTGGTTTCTTACGGTATCGACACTTACTATATTAATTGAAAGAAAAAACTTTATATCGATCGACAACAATAACAACGAATATCGATAATGGTACCAATGTTGTTCAGTTGATATCGGTTCGGTTGATTTGCGTTCCATGTTAAAAAAAAATTCAACATTGTAATATAAACTTTATTGAAATGAATATTGTGCCGGTATCGTTCCAAAACAAATAAAAACAAATTGAACAACATCTATATAGACACCATATTTATTTTTATTGTTTTTTGATAATCTAACACGGCATCGTTGCCATATTATACCAAATCGAACAGCATTGGTACACAAATATATTCATTTTTATGGTTTCTTGTCTGATAAGGTATATCAAGCCGCTATCGTAGTTAACCGAACCAAAACCGAACGAACAAAATCGGTTCACTATCATTACTTATTATTTAAAATTCAGATGGACGACGAGGTAAACCAGAAAACCAGAATAACGATAACCAGAGTAACAATAATTTGGTTAATGAGAACCCGGACAACAACAATAATGGAAACCAAGTGGATAACAGTGCCATGCAACATATAGTGGCATAAGGGATAATAGATGCAATGCCATATATTATCAAAACAGTTAAGGAAGCGGAAAATAAAAGTAAACATGATAGTAAGCGACCCTCTGAACCTGAGAACATCGTAAACAATTGACCCGTACTTCAAATGCGCATTCCCAAAAGAAGAAGAACCGTGTCTTACGGTTGTTCTTATAAAGATTTCATGTCTTGTAAACCAATGGAATTCTCGGGCAATGAAGGGGCCGTTGCATCTCTACGCTGAATAGAAAAGACTGAGGCAGTCTTAAGGATAAGTAAATGTGCTGAAAAGGATAAAATAATGTTTGCTTCAAATCTATTTAAGAATTCAGCACCAGAATGGTGGAACACTATCCTCCAGTCAAAGGGAGGTGATAGAACTTACAATATGGAATGGGAGGCGTTTAAAAATGTGGTAGAAAGGAAATTATGCCCTCCTAATGAAAAAGAACAGATAGCAAACAAATTCCTAAATCTTAGGATGATTGGAGTAGATAGTAAAGGTTATACTACATTATTATTTGAATATGCCAGAATAGTACCAACCCTTGCTTCACCTGAACCAGTATTAATCTCCCGTTACATCTGGGGATTAATTGGAGAGATTAGACATGTAGTCAAGGCAGCTAGACCTCCAACCATAGAAAAAGCTGTAGAACTAGCCAACACCTTGACAGATGAATTAGTCCGTACACGAGAAGAGGATCAAAGGAGGAACCTAACCCAGAAGCTTACTCAAGAATTCCGTTCTGGAAATTCTAACCGTGGGAGAAATGTAGGTTCTACCTCTGCACCCTACTGTAAGTATTGCAAAAGAAAGCATTCAGGAAAATGCTCTATATACTGTAACTTTTGCAAAATATATGGACACAAGGAGGAAGATTGCAGGAAAAAGCCTAACAACAGAATATGCTACAATTACGGAGAACAAGGTCATATCAAGCCTAACTGTCCAAAGTTAGCTCAAGCTACGAATGCCAAGAATACTAGAAATGCTAGAGCATTTGTTCTAACTGCAGAAGAAGCAAAGATGATCCCGGATGTGATCACTGGTACGTTTTTAGTTAATGATGTTTTTGCTAAAGTATTATTTGACTCTGGTGCGAACCAAAGTTTTATTAATACTTCATTTTGCAACCTTCTTAATCAATCATTAACTAAACTCCCACAAGAGTGTCTAGTAGAGACCGCAAATGGGGAAACCATTAGGATTTCTGAAATCTTGTAGGGAGCAAGAATAGAAATTTTAAATCAGAAATTTATTGCAAACCTTTACCCAATGAATCTGGCAGGATTTGATATTGGATTAGGAATGGATTAGTTAATAGCCAATAAAGCCAGTATTTTATGTGATCAAAAGTCAATCCAAGTAAATTCACCAAGGGGTGAAAATATCACAATTAAAGGAAATAAAACCTCTAAATCCACAAAATTCATCTCTGTGATGAAAACAACAAGTTATATAATGAAAGAATCATTAGTGTATTTGATTTCTATAATCACTAACACTAAAGGAAAAGAATTAAAGGATATTCTTGTAGTATCCCAGTTTTCAGATGTATTTCCAGAAGAGCTACCAGGGCAACCTCTAGACAGGGAAGTAGAATTCAGAATCCATTTGATACCAGGAACCGCACCAATTGCCAAAGCACCTTACCGTTTGACACCCGCAGAAATGCAAGAACTAAAGAAACAATTAGATGAATTGTTGGAGAAGGGATTCATACAGCCAAGCTCATCGCCATGGGGAGCACCGATATTATTCGTTAAAAAGAAGGACGGATCAATGCGTATGTGCATTGACTACCATGAATTAAACGAAGTCACGATTAAGAATCGGTATCCATTACCAAGAATAGATGATATGTTTGATCAATTGCAAGGAGCACGATTTTTCTCTAAAATCGACTTAAGGTCAGGATATCACCAATTAAAGTTACAGGAAGAAGACATTCCTAAGACCTCTTTCAGAACAAGGTATGGCCATTATGAATTTACTGTCATGTAATTTGGTTTAACCAATGCCCCAGCTGCATTTATGGACATGATGAACCGAATATATAAGCCACATTTGGATAAATTCATAATTGTCTTTATAGATGATATTCTTATTTATTCCAAAAGAAACGAGGAACATGCAGCCCATCTGCATGCACTTCTAAGTTTACTAAGAAAAGAAAAGCTTTATGCTAAGTTTTCAAAGTGTGAGTTTTGGTTAGAACAGGTACAATTTCTTGGACATTTAGTCAATCATGAAGGAATTCATGTAGATCTCACCAAGATCGAGGCGATTACCAAGTGGAAAACCCCTGAATCACCAACCGAGGTTAGAAGTTTCTTAGGATTAGCTGGTTATTATAGAAGATTCATTCGAGATTTTTCCAGAATAGCCATTCCCTTAACTAAGTTAACCTGTAAATCCATTAAGTTTGAATGGGGACCAAAACAAGAAGAAGCCTTTAGAATTATTAAGCAAAGATTAACCCATGCACCCATACTAGCGTTACCAGAAGGAACTGAAGATTTTGTAATCTATTGTGATGCTTCCAAGTTAGGTTATGGATGTGTGTTAATGCAACGTCAAAAGGTTATAGCATACGCTTCTAGACAACTTAAGAATCATGAAGAGAATTACTCACTACTAGAAAATACACCTATCTTGATACGCGAACAATGACACGCACTCATTTTATGACATTTGAAAGCGTGTGTCAAGAAAAAAATGTCATGCTTTACAAAATTCAATAAATTTATGACACTTTTTTTGTGTGTCACCTTTTTAGCGTCATAAAGAAAAACAAGATCTATCTGGACATGCAAACAATGACACACTCTCATTTTATGACATTCGAAAGCGTTTGTCAAGAAAAAATGTCATGATTTACAAAATACAATAAATTTATGACACTCTTTTGTGTGTCTTCTTTTTAGCGTCATTAAAAAACAACACTGTTAAAATGTGTATGTAAAGTTCTATGACACTATTTTTTTTTGAAGTTCAAGTTTTAATAAAAGCTAGGGTTAAGAATAAGCCTGCACTTCGCGGCGAACAACAACTTTCCATGCGATGCGGTGCTTTCTTACGGTCTCGTTACTTTACCAGGTTAAAAAAATACTACGAACGTTGAGAATACAACTATATTTTCAAAGAACTTTAAAAGCTAATATGATATCGTTACCGGTGTTCAAACGATATCGTTTTCGTTCCTCACAATAAAGAAAAATATCAATTTTATTACACATGTTCGACCAAAGTTAGAAGCGAAAAAAAATATCAATTATAATAAGAAAATATTACAAAATAACAAATATAATTATTTATAATAATATCTATATATTAAAGAAAAGTCAAAAGTAAAAAAAGAAAATAAAGATAAGGTATTCGTAAAACTAAAATAAAAAATATATTCAGCATCGTCACCTTCATTCTCACACTACAAATAAAAAGCCATTCAGTGGCACACGGTTTTATTGGCGTTTAGCTTTTGTGCCACTAATCTAGGTTTTCAAGTCGGTGATATGGTATTAAGGAAAACATTCCAAAACACCACCAATCCTGCTGATGGCAAGTTAGCACCAAAGTGGGAAGGCCCCTATCTTATTGAAGCAGAAGCAGGAAAGGGGGCATATAGATTACTAACAATGGAAGGTGATTTACTACCAAGAGCTTGGAATGTTGTCCACTTGAAGAAATACTTCATGTAATAAGGATCCAGGATTCTGAGCTATATTCATGACGGTATCCTCGAAGGATCCTTAGAGGATAGATGATCCTCATTCTGGTAATGATCTAATTCCAATCTATTTAACTCTTTAATTATCTTATATACAAGGAGAAGGATCCTGCATCCTTTATCCTTCCTTCACTTAGTTCTGAGTTTTACAGAAGGTTGATATATCCTTAACAAAGGATTGAGTATCCACAGAAGTCCCCAGTTATTTGTGCTTGACCCCAGTTATTTGGGCTAGTCCCCAGTTTGTTGGGCCTGTCCCCAGTATCGCCAGTAGCGCACGATGATCCTGGTGCAGTTCGTGGCAATGGGACCAGTACCCGCTTTAGGGGCTGACAATTTCATTGTACTGGCTGTATTTAGGATCCTACGTATAATGGTAGACGTACCATACATCCGTTCCTAAGGTTTCTAACGTTTTCACGTTAGCTAAGGTTTTGGCATTTTCATGTCACTAAGTTTGGATAGTCGCCAGTGAGGGCCATACTCCAGTTTTACACAAGATCCTTTGGGCTTGTCCCCAGTTTTTTTGCGCTTGTCCCCAGTTTTTTGGGCCTGTCACCAGTTTTTTGGGCTTGTCCCCAGTATATTGGGCATGTCCCCAGAATTGTTGGGCTTGTCCCTAGTTGCTAACTCTACTCTTATATTGGCTTAGTCCCAAGTTATGTTCCATTTCAGGTTTTTGAAGTTAAACAGCTAAGGATCCTTGATCCTAACCTTTTATTAAGGTTTGTCTTTTGGTTATCCTGATTGTAAGTATTAAAGGTTTAGGATCCTAACTTGGATTCTCAGGTATGATCCTTAATCACTTTAATTTTATACTTTATTTGTCTAAGTGACCCTTATTCTTTGACAACAGCTTGCATGATCCTTAAGTCAGATCACTTTTTGAATTTTTTGATTATAGGATATTTGATCCTTGATCAATCCTAAATTTTTTGACATAATCTACTAACCTTTTGTTCTTAACTTATGAATTCAAACAAAGTGTATCATAGCAACTGAAAGGTAAAGTATTCACAAATGTAACAACACATAAGATAGTCAAAAGATTAAATTTTTATTTACCAAAAGTTAAACCCTTAAAAGGTTGTCAAAATTGCCAACCCAAGTTTCTATCAGCAAAACGTGGCCCGTCCACTTGGGTTGGCAAAGTGTGTCCATATTAACAAGGTCTAAGTGCAGGAAATAAAGGCGGCAAGATAACAAGTGGTTTCATCCCCCAAACAGAGGATCCATCCACCACCCATTATCCTACCTATTGTCCAGGGATCCATGATCCTCAACCCTAAAAACTATTGTTTAAGTACAGACCAGCATTGTTCAAGAAAAACACCACCAAGCAAAAAACAACTACCAAATCATAAAAATGGGCTCCGGCCGCGTCTAGATAAATCCATCATCGCCCATTGTTGCAGCTCACACCTTCGCTGCATCACCATCACCTCTAGCCTCTGCGTCACCAGCCTTATCCTTCAGCCCACTGCTGCCAGCCTCGATAGCCAAGACCTCTTCAGTTTCCTCTTCATCGTCCAGCTCAGCTAGCTTGGCCTTCCAGCCTTCTTGGTCCCAGGCAGTCCTATCGAAGTCAGGATCCTCAACTTCCCTGGCCATCTGCAGTTTGATCTTGTACATAGCAATGGCGGCAGAGAGCTTAGCATCCTCCATCACCTCTCTCTTCTCCTGGTCAGCAGTGATGTGGGCCATGACCAGCTGTTTTTTCTCCAAGTTGAGCTCCTTCTCGAGGGTAGAGATGGTTTGATCCTTAGCCAGGAAGATCTTCTGGAAGTCCAACTCCTCCTGCTCAGCCTCTTCAGTGTACGCATCCAAGAGCATTTGGATCTCAGCAAATTTCTGCAAAAAAAGAAAAGATACAATTCAGGATCCGGTATCCTCAAATGGGCAGGATAGAATTATGGATCAGGGATCCTTACCTCAGAGAAGTATTCTTCAAACTGATGCCGGATGAGGGGCATGCCTTCCAGATCGTCAGCGATCTTCCTCTTCTTTCCTCCCTTGCCCTTGGAGGTGACAGGCTTGGGGATTGGGACGCTAGGGCTGGTAGCAATTCGTTTCTTGCCGGACCGGGCAGCAACAACATCGAGATCACCGACGCTGAAGCGAGAAGCTGATTTCGAGGACTTTCATACATAAATATAAACACTTACTTGACATGGTGACTGAACCAAAGGATACTTCCTGTGAATCCTTTGTGTTTGCTTGGAATGTTCTAATTGCAGGATCAAGGTCCCAGAAGGCAGCGATCCTTTCCTTTGTTGCAGGTGACTGAATGAGATGAGAGACCGAGATAGCTGCAAAACAGAAAAGGATCAGTTAGTCTCAACAGAAACAGGGTTGTCCTATGATCCTTCTATAAGGATCCTATGTCCTACCATGGGTGGTCCACTCTTTGGGGAGATCTTTCCCGTCTGGGATAGAATCTCTCTTAACAAAGAAGAAACGCTTTTTCCAGTTGGTATCGTTCTTTGTGGTTTTAAGGATTGGATGAGGATCACCAGGCTTATGTTTGAACAAGTAACGGTGTGAACCATGGCTCAAAAGATTGTACAATTCTGCCAGTTCCGACATTCCCAATTCTATGCCTTCCTGCTCTATGATGTTTTCTAAAGTATACAATACTCTCCGCATCATTGGCATGGCCTGAATATAGATCATGTCGGTGAGAGAAAAGAAAGATTGGGTGAAGGCAGGGAAAGGATAGGAGAATCCTATCAGGAATGGGGTGGCCGGAAAAGCAACCCAAGTGTCAGAGACGGAGTCACTTTTGGCAGTAGGGTCAAAAGGTTTGAAGATGGCGTCCGCCGGAAAACAATGGCGAATCCGATCAATCTCCGGGTCAGTGAAGCAGCAGAGTTCCTTCGAAGGATTTTTGATAATCCGGTCAATTCTAACGACTATATATCCGTTAGTCAGTTTGTTGCAGATAAGATCAAAAAATACGACTCGTTAATTTACATTTTACTCCTCATATTTTGGGGGCAATTGTTAGGGGTGGATTTTCTAATCCTAAGGATCACGGATCGTCAAGTGTAGCCAGGATCACAGATCCTTAGTTCCGTTTGAATTAAGTATCCTCAGAAGACGTTGTAGAATTAAGGATCTAGGATCCGCATTGTTATCCTAACACTAACGGTTGTCTTCATTGTATGTGAGCTTGTTTTACAGGAGTATACGCATGGACCAAGTCTTGCCGATATTCCTGGGGAATATGCTTAAATATTCCACACGTGCATAGCCTTTGTGAACGTTATGGAGATCGTGGGAAGCTTGCACATTTTGCGGGTTGTTAGTTATTTCGATTATTTCTAATTTTAAAAGGGGATAACAGCTTGAATTAGAACAAGTTAGCTAATACACACACACTCGCAAGCTCTCGGCAATACATTGGCGATTTCATACACTTTTGCACACTAGGGATCCTTGTAACAAGCTTGTTATCATCCCGAGTTGTAACAATCATTTGTTTAATTATAGTTGGTGATCGCTAGTTTCCATCACCCGAGGTTTTTTATGCCGGAGATCATCTCTTGATCAAGGGCTTTTTCCTCGTATAAATCCTTGTGTCAGTTTTTCATTTCATTTGCAAGTTGTTCATACATTTGTTCATTGATTCAAGCATCATACCTCACAACAAAAGATTTGGTTGCATTATCCTAACCTGATTTTTTACCAAAACAATATTTGCTTAGCACATACTTTTAGTGGCATTTAACTTTTATGCCACTAATTTAGGTTTTTAATGACACCTTGCATATGCCATTATAAACTTTGCGTATGCCATTATAAATTATGGGCGTAAACGAGCCGAGTCGATCTCGACTAGGCTCGAGCTCGTACTCGTTTAACTTATGAAAGCATGAGCCTGATTCGAGCTTTGTTTCTAAGCTTTAACTTCGGCTCGGGCTTGATTTGTTTATTATATATTAATTATAATTATTATTTTGTATAAATTTATATTCAACATTATATATATAACTTAGTTGTTTTTGCATAATGTTCTAAATAGCAAATATTATTAATTAAAAATATATCTAATATATATTAATTAAAAACTATAGAAATAAAGAGCTCGTATAGGCATCCGAACGGGCTCTGACCCATTTACTAAGACTATGGGGTATGGGGCGTTGGTTGGGTACAAACGCCCAAGTCACCACCCCGGGTGGGCTTGGGTTTCGGCGTGGCCCCTTAGGCGGGGGTTTCAGCCCGGACGTTCGGCGGGCCTAGCGGTCTTCCGTAGCCGGCTCTCATTGGCTGGGTTGGCCAGGCTAGGTGACTAGGATTTAAATTTAAAAAACAACCGTTTTGCCAAGCCAAACCCATACCCCAACTACTATAAAACCCCCCACCGCCTATCCACATCGCTACCCCAACCCTTCACTCCACCTACCCGAACCCGCTACCCACACTTGAAAAATGGCCACATGGACGCACGGGGAAGAGATACCACTTGTAACGAGCGTCATGGACGCGATGAAGGGCCGCCAACCCGGTGAGACCCGTTACTGGCCGGAAGCTTTCGCTAGCTACCGGCACAATGTGGGGAACGACCGGCACAATCTAAACGCGTGCCAACACAAGTGGCGCGAACTACGACCGAAGCTCGACCGTTTTAAAGCCTACTACGACAGCGTCCCGGGCGGTGATATAAGTCACGAAGACCAGGTGGCGGTGGCCAACATCGAGTTCCGGGGCAAGGAGCGGAAGCCGTTTGACAAGCTCGCCCTGTTCGAAATCTACCTAACGCTTAATTAGGGGTTTTTTATATGTCTAATTATGTTTTCTTTAGATTTGTAATCTTTTTTTTTAGGATTTTGTAATTTTTAAGAAATTTTAATAATAATTTTAGTCTTTTTTTTTTAATTTTGTGTGTATTTTTATAATAATTGAAAAAAAATTATACACGTGGCCAACTCACGCGGGCTAGCAACGCCCAGCCAAACCGACCCAACATGCAACTGACCAGCGGTGCCACTCGAAGTCCACGTGTCAACCCATGGTCCAAACCCCCGCCCACCATACCCCACGGTCTAAACAAGTTTCGAGCTTCGTTTCATTTTTTTCAACCGAGCTAGACACTAGAGTACCTCACTCTTAATTTTAATTAAATTCCCCTCTAAATCATTTCCTTCTCCTGAAAGTTCTTCCCGCTCAGTATGTAACCCCTGCCCTAATTTTTAGATCTGCCTCTCAAATAATCCAAGCAACTCTCTCTTTCTCAATATTCTGAGCACTTCAGATCAAACTCTTTCTCTATCTCCATTTCGAGCAGCCACAAGTCAATAAGAGAGCCGGCTCTTCTTCATCACAAGTAAAGCCCTAATTTTGAAAATTATTGAATGCAAAATCGGATTCATAATTGATCCAACTAAAGAATCTGTATGCATATAGGGTTAATTTACAAATACGTGTGTTTATCTTAGTATATTTGTTTTGTTTATGTGATTAGTGAAAGAATCGATGGGGTTTGCAATTTCTAGTTTTCTTCTTGTCGGTTATTTTATACTTAATCGTAGTTCTTACTGTTTCTTCATATTGTAGTTTATTTTTCATGTGATTGGTGACTTAGGGAAGGCTCGTTTTCACCCTCGCTTTAGTGCAATGCTCTTCAACGAACAGTCTACTCTTGACCCTTGCAATCATGCATTAGTGTAAGGCTCCCCAACTGTTTGTTGAAATGTCTCTTTGAATAATTTAACTTACTTTGTTGAATAAATCCCTTAAGTTTTTAGACTATTTATTTGTTTTTTATTTCAAAGCCCTTCATGAGCACCTAAATTCTTAGTTATTGTGTGATATGATAAACTCAATGGTGGTTCAACCATTTTGGAGTCCCAAAGCTGAGTAAGAATTGAGGGTTCTTTTGCAAAATATATTTTATATGTTGATGTGTATTTGATTTCAATTTGAATTTTCAGATTGGTATTTGGTATACGATGATGATCTTGATCAATAATGCACTTCCTTTCATTTTAGATTTGGGTGTTCGGGTGTTTAATATTTTGAAAAAAATTTGTGATTATGATATGGGCTTCAACTGTTTGATAATTTGTGAGTGAGAACACTTTGATCATGTTTGATGTTTATTTTTTTCCAACAATTATTGCATTGAAAGATGAATCAATGGTGTTGAATAACTCATTAGATACAGATATACAACAGGAGCTTTAAGAACTTATACCACTCAAAGTAAAACAAGAAGGAAGAAACAAAGTGGTATGTTTAAAATTAGTTAAAACGTACAGCCATTTGAAAAAATGTTAAAACTTACAAAATATATAAATTTATATGTTTGGTTTGGTTGCAGAAAACTAAGGAAGAAGATAGAGGGAGAGCATTTGTCAATGAAAACAATAGATTTGTTTCATGTTTTATACCAAATGCTCAATCAAACTACTAAATGTATTTCTTTTAATTATCTACCATTTTCAAAAATGAATAGCGTTGACATACTAGAGTTATGAATTTAGGTATTATTGTTTATTAATCTCAACTTCCAAGTGTAATGTTAAGGAAACCAGTTATGAAACCAGTTTTTTAGCCAAATGTGGTAGAATATAGCATTACACTATTTGTGTGTATTAGGTTACAAATCCTTGTATTACACAATTTGAATTGACGGTTTCTTTATTTCAGGTTGGTCTCTATCTCTCATTTTGGATAGTTGGACGGGTCAGCGGGTCAAGCACATGCATATAGGAAGATATATATAATTGTAATCTAAGTTTTTCCTTATTAAATACAATAAATAATTCATTTATATTTTGATTAATGACAATGTAAATTTCGGTAAATTTTTACATGCATGTGAGGAATTGACCAGATTGAAGTTAGGCAAATTTTTACGCGCAATGACAATGTAAGTAGACAATGACAATGTAATGTGGCTACTAGTACACACTTCAATTTTTCAACCTTAATTATTTGCGTATGATTCTATCAAGCTCCGAAGATGAAGATGATGTGAGGACGAGATGGAATTTTGATTTTTGCCTAAAGTGGTTGCGTTCTTTATGAACCAAAGTAAAGACACCGCCGCATCTTCCTCAATAAGGTACTAATTTATTAAAAAAATATAATAAATATTCAATTTATAAAAATATGTAAGTGTTCTGACATATGAGATACACCATGTTACATCTTTACGAAATATTGCTTGTATTTATAAAAAAAAATGTTGCTTAGGTGGTGCCATGATATTGGTGGTGAGCATGCTACAAATAAGCCTATGATAAAAACCGTTTTCTAGGTACATATTTTTAGATCTTTGTTTTGTTCTATTTAATTGGAAGCTTTAAACAATCTACTTTAGACTTTTCCTTTTCCTTTTCCTTTTTTTGAGGTCATAATAAGATTATTTGGTCTATGCAAAACAACATTAGTTTTTGGTTTGCTATATGCGATACAACAATAGTAAGTGCGGTCTACACACGTATGTTTTAAATAAGAGTAAGTGTGATAAAACAAATTGTCATGTTTAGTTGTATTAGATTTTTTCATTGTTGAGGAATTGACCAGATTGAAGTTGTTGCTCTTTCTAGCTACGAAGAGAAGGAAGAACAGTTCAAAGAACAGGTAGAGTACATATTTTTTTTTGAACAAAATATTATGATGGACATGTAGACCTTAAATGATAAATTGGCCTCATTTTATATCTTTTCTCTTCACTAATGAAAGAGTGGATGAAATTGGTTTTTTTTCCATTTTATAGGTTAAGATGATCGAAGTGAGTAGGAAATCTGGGCATGCCACACAAGCAAATGGTGAAGGAGGTTCACTCGCATAGTTTAATGAAATATTGTATTTTCGTTTGTATTTTTTTTGAAATATTGCATGAAATATTGGTTTGTTAGTATCAACATTAATGAAATATTGTTAACTTTGTTATTTGAATTATTGAATGAAATGGATTGTTTTGATATATGTGTATTCTAATTTGTATTTTGAGACAATTATCATTTAATGTGAAATCTAGTATATATATATATATATATATAAATATATATATATATATATATATATATATATATATATTAATACACCTAAATTCATGACACGTATCTAAGTGTGTCATCTTCTTATTTATGACGTGGGCTTCCTTGACACGCGTTGTGTGTCATAAATGTGTGTCATGAATGCATGTCATTAAATGTGTGTCATGAATGCGTGTCGTTAAATGTGTGTCATAAAAACATGACACACAAATGCATGTCATGTTAATTTTATGACTCCTCAATCAACGACACGCTTTTGCGTGTCATAATTACCATTTTATGACACACAATGTGTGTCAAGAAATGTGTATTTTCTAGTAGTGACTCAACCCATGATTTGGAATTAGGAGCTATAATTTTTTCCTTTAAAATTTGGAGACATTACCTTTACGGTAGTAAGTTCACCATATTCACCGACCATAAAAGTTTAAGGTATGTTTTTGGGCAAAAGGAGTTGAATATGAGACAAAAACTCTGGATGGAGATACTTAGTGATTTTGATTGTAATATCCAGTATCATGCAGGAAAGGCAAACGTAGTAGCCGATGCTTTAAGTCGGAAGTATCATGAAAAGCCAAAAAGAGTACGTTCTCTTAAGTTAAATCTGCAAGTAGATTTAAATGATCAGATTAGAAAGGCACAAGAATCAGTAATCAAGGATGATACTGAAAAGTTAAAAGAAATGATTAAGGAATTAGAACAAGGAACATATGGAATTTGGAGATTCCATAAGAAAATGAATGATTAGGAAACCTACACCACCGTATATTAGAAGAAGCCCATAAGTCTAAGTATACGATGCATCCTGGAAATGATAAGATGTATCAGGACTTAAGAAAGAATTTCTGGTGGATAGGAATGAAAAAGGATATAGCAACATATGTTGCAAAGTGTTTAACTTGTTCACAAGTTAAAGCAGAACATCAGAAACCCTTAGGTTTATTGCAACAGTTAGAAATGCCTGTATGGAAATGGGAATTGATAACAATGGATTTTGTTACCAAATTACCCAAAACAAGAAAAGGTAATGATACAATATGGGTGATTGTAGACAGACTAACCAAGTCAGCTCATTTCCTACCAATGAAAGAAACGTTCAATATGGAACAGTTAGCTAAATTATATGTAAATGAAATAGTTTCATTACATGAAATTCCTCAATCAAAGGTTTCTGACAGAGATAGTCGTTTTACCTCTCATTTTTGGACAAGTTTCCAAAAAGCAATGCGAACCAAGTTGAATCTAAGCACCGCTTATCATCCTCAAACGGACGGACAAAGCGAAAGGACAATTCAGACATTGGAGGATATGCTTAGAGCCTGTATAATTGATTTCGGAGGTAATTGGGACGATCACTTACCATTGTTTATCAAAACAGTTAAGGAAGCCGAAAATAAAAGTAAACATGATAGTAAGCGACCCTCTGAACCTGAGAACAACGTAAACAATGGACCCGTACTTCAAATGCCCATTCCCAAAAAAAGAAGAACCGTGTCTTACAGTTGTTCTTATAAAGAATTATGGTCTTGTAAACCAATAGAATTCTCGGGCAATGAAGGGGCCATTGCATCTATACGCTGGATAGAAAAGACTGAGGCAGTCTTAAGGATAAGTAAATGTGCTGAAGAGGATAAAATAATATTTGCTTCAAATCTGTTTAAGAATTCAGCACTAGAATGGTGGAACACTATCCTCCAGTCAAGGGGAGGTGATAGAACTTACAATATGAAATGGGAGGCGTTTAAATATATGGTAGAAAGGAAATTCTGCCCTCCTAATGAAAAAGAACAGATAGCAAACAAATTCCTAAATCTTAGGATGATTGAAGTAGATAGTAAGGGTTATACTACATTATTCTATGAATATGCCATAATAGTACCAACCCTTGCTTCACCTGAACCAGTATTAATCTTCCGTTACATCTGGGATTAATTGGATAGATTAGACATGTAGTCAAGGTAGCTAGACCCCTAACTATAGAAGAAGCTGTAGAACTAGCCAACACCTTGACATATGAATTAGTCCGTACACGAGAAGAGGATCAAAGAAGGAACCTAACCCAGAAGCTTACTCAAGAATTCCGTTCTGGAAATTCTAACCGTGGGAGAAATGTAGGTTCTACCTCTGCACCCTACTGTAAGTATTGCAAAAGAAAGCATTCAGGAAGATGCTCCATATACTGTAACTTTTGCAAAATATCTGGATACAAGGAGGAAGATTGCATGAAAAAACCTAGCAATAGAATATGCTACAATTGCGGAGAACAAGGTCATATCAAGCCTAACTGTCCAAAGTTAGCTCCAGTTACGAATGTCAAGAATACTAGAAATGCTAGAGCATTTGTTCTAACTGTAGAAGAAGCAAAGATGATCCCGGATGTGATCACTGGTCCGTTTTTAGTTAATGATGTTTTTGCTAAAGTATTATTTGACTCTGGTGCGAACCAAAGTTTTATTAATACTTCATTTTCCAAATTTCTTAATCAATCATTAACTAGACTCCCACAAGAGTGTCTACTAGAGACCGCAAATGGGGAAACCATTAGGATTTCTGAAATCTTGCAGGGAGCAAGAATAGAAATTTTAAATCAGAAATTTATTGCAAACCTTTACCCAATGAATCTGGTAGGATTTGATATTGTATTAGGAATGGATTGGTTAATAGCCAATAAAGCCAGTATTTTATGTGATCAAAAGTCAATCCAAGTAAATTCACCAATGGGTGAAAAGATCACAATTAAAGGAAATAAAACCTCTAAATCCACACAATTCATCTCTGTGATGAAAAAAAAAACAAGTTATATAAGGAAATGATCATTAGTGTATTTGATTTCTTTAATCACTAACACTAAAGGAAATGAATTAAAGGATATTCCAGTAGTATCCTAGTTTTCAGATGTATTTCCAGAAGAGCTACCAGGGCAACCTCCAGACAGGGAAGTAGAATTCAGAATCCATTTGATACCAGGAACTGCACCAATTGCCAAAAGCACCTTACCGTTTGGCACCCGCAGAAATGCAAGAACTAAAGAAACAATTAGATGAATTATTGGAGAAGGGATTCATACAGCCAAGCTCATCGCCATGGGGATCACCGATATTATTCGTTAAAAAGAAGGACGGATCAATGCGTATGTGCATTTACTACCGCGAATTGAATGAAGTCACGATTAAGAATCAATATCCATTAACAAGAATAGACGATCTGTTTGATCAATTGCAAGGAGCACGATTTTTCTCTAAAATCGACTTAAGGTCTAGATATCATCAATTAAAGGTACAGGAAGAAGACATTACTAAGACCGCTTTCAGAACAAGGTATGGCCATGATGAATTTATTGTCATGCCATTTGGTTTAACCATTGTCCCAGCTGCATTTATGGACATGATGAACCGAATATGTAAGCCATATTTGGATAAATTCATAGTTGTCTTTATAGATGATATTCTTATTTATTCCAAAAGCAAGGAGGAACATACAACCCATCTGCATGCACTTCTAAGTTTACTAAGAAAAGAAAAGCTTTATGCTAAGTTTTCAATGTGTGAGTTTTGGTTAGAACATATACAATTTCTTGGACATTTAGTCAATCATGAAGGAATTCATGTAGATCCCACCAAGATAGAGGCGATTACCAAGTGGAAAACCCCTGAATCACCAACCGAGGTTAGAAGTTTCTTAGGATTAGCTGGTTATCATAGAAGATTCATTTGAGATTTTTCCAGAATAGCCATTCCCTTAACTAATTTAACCTGTAAATCCATTAAGTTTGAATGGGGACCAAAACAAGAAGAAGCCTTTAGAATTCTTAAGCAAACATTAACCCATGCACCCGTACTAGCGTTACCAGAAGGAACTGAAGATTTTGTAATCTATTGTGACGCTTTCAAGTTAGGTTATGGATGTGTGTTAATGCAACGTCAAAGGGTTATAGCATACGCTTCTAGACAACTTAAGAATCATGAAGAGAATTACTCAACCCATGATTTGGAATTAGGGGCTATAATTTTTGCCCTTAAAATTTGGAGACATTACCTTTACAGTAGTAAGTTCACCATATTCACCGACCATAAAAGTTTAATGTATGTTTTTGGGCAAAAGGAGTTGAATATGAGACAAAGACGCTGGATGGAGATACTTAGTGTTATTGATTGTAATATCCAGTATCATGCAGGAAAGGCAAACGTAGTAGCTGATGCTTTAAGTCGGAAGTATTATGAAAAGCCAAAAAAAGTACGTTCTCTTAAGTTAAATCTGCAAGTAGATTTAAATGATGAGATTAGAAAGGCACAAGAATCAGTAATCAAGGATGATACTGAAAAGTTAAAAGAAATGATTAAGGAACTAGAACAAGGAACAAATGGAATTTGGAGATTCCATAAGAAAAGGAATGATTTGGAAACCTACGCCACCAAATATTAGAAGAAGCCCATAAGTCTAAGTATACGATCCATCCTGGAAATGATAAGATGTATCAGGACTTAAGAAAGAATTTCTAGTGGATAGGAATGAAAAAGGATATAGCAACATATGTTGCAAAGTGTTTAACTTGTTCACAAGTTAAAGCTGAACATCAAAAACCCTTAGGTTTATTGCAACAGTTAGAAATGCCTGTATGGAAATGGGAATTGATAACAATGGATTCTGTTATCAAATTACCCAAAACAAGAAAAGGTAATGATACAACCTGGGTGATTGTAGACAGACTAACCAAGTCAGCTCATTTCCTGCCAATGAAAGAAACGTTCAGTATGGAACAGTTAGCTAAATTATATGTAAATGAAATAGTTTCATTACATGAAATTCCTCTATCAATTGTTTCTGACAGAGATAGTGGTTTTACCTCTCATTTTTGGACAAGTTTCCAAAAAGCAATGGGAACCAAGTTGAATCTAAGCACCGCTTATCATCCTCAAACAGACGGACAAAGCGAATGGACAATTCAGATAATGGAGGACACGCTTAGAGCCTGTGTAATTGATTTCGGAGGTAATTGGGACGATCAGTTACCATTGATAGAATTTTCTTATAATAATAGTTATTACACAAGTATCAATGCTGCACCATTCGAAGCAATTTATGGACGAAAGTGCCGAACGCCAGTCTGTTGGGCAGAAATTGGAGAAAAGCAACTATCTGGACCTGAGATAGTACAAGAAACAACAGACAAAATCACTCAAGTCAAGGAACGACTGAAAGCAACATGAGATAGACAAAAGAGTTATGCTGATAACAGACGAAAGCCATTGGAATTTCAAGTAGGAGATAAGGTGTTATTGAAAGTCTCTCCCTGGAAAGGAGTGGTAAGATTCATCAAAAGGGGAAAGCTAAGCCCCAGGTATATTGGACCTTTTAAGATTATTAAAAGAATAGGACCAGTAGCCTATCAGCTACAACATCTAGAGGAAATGGCAGGAATACATGATGTATTTCATCTATCTAATCTCAAGAAATGCTTAGCTGATGAATCGCTAGTAGTGCTTCTTGAGGATATAGAGGTGAATGAACAATTAAAGTTTGTAGAGAAGACTCTACAAAATGAAGATAGGAAGATTAAGAACCTCAAGCACAAAAGGCTAGTTCTAGTCAAAGTGAAGTGGGACTCCAAAAGAGGACCAGAATACACATGGGAGCTTGAATCAGAAATGCAAAGGAAATACACACACTTGTTCCAGTAGACCTCGAGGACGAGCTCTAAAACAAGGTGGGGAGGATATAACAACCCTCCAAAATATTTTGACAACCTAATATATTTTAAAATACCCCAATATGTCTTAAAATACACCCGTATGTGAGAACCGAACCCAAAATACGATCTAGCATTAAAAATAAAATAAAAACAAAAATTCTATGTCGCTCGCGGGCTGCGTAGATCCCTTAAGGATCTTACGCGGGGCGCGACAGCTATAAGATTAGGCGAGACCCCAGGCCGACACGTGTCACGATCGTGGCGGGGCTAGTGCGCTGACTGGGCCAGGCTAGGGCCTATCCAGTCTACTATGCAGGCCGCGTAGCCCTTAGTTTCACCTCACGCTGGCCGCGTGAAACCCAAAATCAGGCCCTATATAAGAGGGCATCGGGCCTTCAGTCAAAACTCGCTCAATTCTTACTTTCTCTCTCGAATTACTATATAGTAGGCACAATACTCGGGTATAATATCCCCCTAATTAACGAAGTTCTGCCCCGATGTAAGTGTTATAACCCCGGTTACGTATTAGATACGCTGCCCGATTGATCCAGGGTTCCGTGACGGCTGTCAGGGTTCTGCCCGACGTAGTCGTTGGAATGCCGTCTCGGGGAGGGTATAACTAATGTAAATATAAAGGGTTATTATACTAACGTGTGTGCATTGTGTAAATTATAGATAATCACCAGGAAACCCTAGAAGAAACCTAAGTCAGCAATGTGAGTAATCTCCTTGTTGATGCACTACGTCTGTCGACTACGTCTTACATCGAGTCTCAGTCTCGTTACGGATTTGCAAGAGTGTGACGTCATTATCTAAGATGATGACATCATAATGATGAAGTCATCATGATATCACCTTACAAGATGACAAATAGTTGCATGTGCATGTGAAGATGAAATCAGAAAATATGTATTGTTTAGGTTCGCTCATATGTCATGAATTTAGGTCCACTTATATGTCTTTGAGTCTGGATCGCTCATGTGTTCAAATGTGAGGTTCGCTTATGTGGCATGTCATTTAAGCGATCCAGATTTCCTATATATATAGGGGCTGTTAGAGCGAACCACACATATACATGCAGACATAGAGAGATACACATACACATAGTTGAAGGTGTTTTGTTCCGGTATTCTACCGAAGTGCTGTAAGATCGTGTAATCGAGTTATTAATCAATAAAGCAGCAAGATTAAAGTGAATTCAGCTTGAATAGCACCGAATTATTAGTTTCCGCCTCTTAATTCGGATACGAACTTCTCTGAACGACTCAAACAGGGCCGATAACGATCCTACAAGTGGTATCAGAGCTCAGGAGGAGGAGTTCTTGTCATTTTAGCTGATAATTCTTCTGTTTTTCTACACTTTCTTCAGTTTTTCAAAATTTTTCACGGTAAAAACGGCTCAAAATCACACAGTGCACTCGGAATCATGAATTAACAAATCTTTGAAGTTTTCAGAACTAAAATCGACCTAGAAAGTTGCTTTTTAGGTGGTTCGCTTTTTCAGATTCACGCAAAAGGTGACGTAAGCATCTGGACCGCTCCAAATTACTTGTCTGGACCGCTCAAAGGATCAGTTTTTAGTTCTGGTTCGCTCGAAAGTGAAGTGTCTGGTTCGCTCTTACAACATCATTCTGGTTCGCTCTTAGAACAACATCCTGGTCCGCTTTTAGTGATTGTTTTAGGATCGCTCAAACGAATAGCTTCTGGTCCGCTCGAAGGGATATCGTCTGGTCCGCTCGAAAGGATATTGTATGGTCCGCTCGAAGGGATATTGTCTGGTCCGCTTGAAAGGATATTGTCTGGCTCGCTTATTTGAACAATTTGGAAAACTAGGAAATTATTGTGAATTTGTAAACAATTTGAACAATGGATACTGAATTTTATAATGCTTTTGCAATTCCGACATCAATTACTCAGAGTGCTTTGATTGAAAACGAAACCGGAACGTCTCAGAAACCACCCAAACTTATGGATATTGATGATTATAATGGATGGTCCGAACGGTTTGGAAATTGGGTTGAGGCGTATCATTTGGATGTGTGGGAACATACGGAAGAGCCTTATGTTAAACCCACAAAGAACGATGTTGTGAATGGTACTCCGTTGACACTTAGAGAAATGACTGCTGTAGATAAAAAGAAATATCGAGATGAAAAATTGATGGTGAGTCTTCTTCAGCAAGCGATAAAAGAAGATATTTTGATACTGCTTCAACATGATGGAACTTCATATTCGATATGGAAAGAGTTGGAAGCAAAGTTTACTGGAAGTGACGATATGCTCAGGAATAAGATGTCTCTCATGAAAAAGGAATTTGACTTATTTCGGGGATTGAAAAATGAGAGTGTCAAGCAATTAATTGATAGATATTGTAACTTGGTGAGAAATATGACGAAACTTGGTGTTAAGAAAGATACTGATGAATTGGTTGAAAAACTTGCAGATGCACTACCTCATGAAACTTGGGGAACATTTCTGATGATGCTGAGATCCAACAGAAAAGATTATAAAAATATGACACTGGGAGATTTCATCAAACACCTGGAAGCTCAAGAGATGGAGCAAAGAAAGATTGCCAGGATGAAGAACTACGATGGAGAACAAGATATCAGCTTGTATTACAAAGGTGGTGTCAACGAAAAGTCAAATTTTTCTCCAAAAATTGAAACTGCTTACAGTGTGAAAGATTCTTCCGAAAAGAAATCATCCCAGGGATCAAGCAGCACTAGATTTTCATCATTCGATCCAAACATTTCTGCAACAAAGAATGGAAGAAAACTTCAATGCAATATTGTATTAAATCTTGAAAGTGATCAAGATTATTCTGAAGAAGTTGCTAAAAATCAAATGTCTTTGTTGGGAATGGTGTTTGAGTCTTATAGTAGTTTTGTGGCCGGAAAGATCGGTAATCCAATGCTCACAAAAGAGGATTAAGATCAAATTGATGCTGAGGAAATGGAATTGATGGATATTAAATGGTGCATGGCAAGTGTGTTGAGAAGAGCCGAAAAATTTAAACAAATTACAGGCCGAGATGATTTTCTTAATGCTCATGTTTCAACTTTAGGCTTTGATAAATCTAAAGTTACATGTTTTCGTTGCAGGGAAAAGGGGCATTTCAAGAGGGAATGCAAAAATCGTGAAGCTACCGGAGCCCAGAATCCTTTTGGAAACAACGATTATCACAAAAAGGCGATTTATCATCAAATCACACCACCAGCATTGCATCAGGCACAAACTGCACATGGAATGATGGAGATTAAAGATTCAAAGAAAGCTTGTCTGGGAAAGGATGGTGGATTCAGTTGGGATAAATATGTTCCAACAAACAGCAAAGTGTGTTTGGCAGAACAAGATGATGAAAAATTGGCTGAAGGTTTTAATTGGGACAATTTTTGCCCAGATCAAGAATTTATGGCCAAAGAAATGTCCAAAGACACTTTAAATGCTAAAGCTTTCATTGCAAATGCTTATGATTTGAAATGTGCTGAAAGATGCAGAAAAGTCATGGAAGCTGCTGAAGCAAGAAGAAGAAAGCTTAAAGAAGAGGAAGAGGAGGAAGAGAGATTGAAAAACGAAGCGAAAGCTGAGAAAAGAAGAAGAGCTGAGTTTTTACAATCGAGCAGAAGTGTCAAAGAAGTTCCAGAATATGAAGTGAAGATTGATGAAGAACGAGTTGAAGTTTCTGAAAAGTGCATGAACTGTGATTCGTTAATCAAACAAAACAATGAGTTATTGCACAATATTCACAAGTTGAAAGAATCGTATGACACAATGAACAGAGAAATTAACAAATATACTGATTCGAGTGGTGAACAAGCAATGGCAATGAATACTTTGAAAGTAGCATATCTTAGACAGCTGGATGATGCTAACTTTTATATCAAGAAATGTGCTGATTTAGAGTTGGAGCTGGCAACACAAAAGATAGAGACTGAGAAAGTTAAAAAGTTATTAAACAGTTACTCATGTTCTTCTTTTGTTGTTGACAGGATTTATCCCGTAGTGGAGAATTTGAAGACATTTGAAGAAATGAAAATGTCTGAAGAAGAGAAAGCTGTGACAAAAGATGAAGTGAAGATTTCTGGTAAGAAACCAAGTGTGGTCTACACTAGATGTCCGCCCCCGGTCGAAAATGGATTTTTACCTCGAAATCCAAATTCCGAAAGAGTCGAAAAGGCAATAAACTTACAATGGGAGTCTGGGTCGTCAGATAACTTGCCAGAAAATATTGATGTCACGTACACGTCATTCGATACTGATCATGAGTCAAAGTTGATAAAAAGTGTGGTCGATCAGGTGTTAGATAAAGATGATTGTGAGGAGTCAAAACCGGAGTCCAAATCCAAGTCAAAGTCTGAGTCCGATGCGTCAAAGTCAACAGTCAAAAAGGACAAACGGGTTTATGATAAAGAGTTTTTGATATCAAAATCTAATTTGAATGATGAATCATTCAAAGTGGCATATACTTTGAAAGATTCTGACAAATTATATTCTGATGAGATTTTTCCAATAAGAAGTGTTAGGTTTGAAATGATTCAAAAGGTTTTCAAAATCACAGAAATTAATATTTCTGAAATAAAAGATTTAAATCTTAATGGAAAACCTAAGCAATACACTTCAAGAGATCAACAAAGATTTAACAAGAAAATGGGTTACAATTATGGTTACAGTTTCCAAAAGAAACCAAACCATAATCGTAATTTCAAAAAGAAAGGATTAGGTTTTGTACCACCGAAAAACTATAAAAATGAAAAATTTTCTAAACCAAAAACTGTGTTTGTTTCAGGAAATTTTTTAAATGATGAGAAAGAGCAAGCATTCAGAAAGCAGACAAATCAGGAATTCCTTGCCAAGAAGCAAGAAGAGTTGAAGAAGAATGTTGTTCCAAAGAAGATAGAAACCAGAACCTGTTTTCAGTGTAAAACTGTTGGTCATGTGGCTAGGAATTGTCCAAAAACATTCAAACCAAAAACTGAAGTCTCTGGTAAACTGAAAGGAAAAGTTGTTGAGAAAACTGAACTTTCAACCCGAAAGTTTACAGGTTTTGAAAATTCAACCTTTGAAATTGGTGAATGTTCAAAGAATGTGATTAAAGGAAAAGAAAATATAAAAAATCAAAAATGGGTTGTGAAAGGTTCAGGTAACAGTTCTGGTGATGAATCTGATTCCACAAAATCAGAGGAGCCACGTGTTGAGAAAAAAGTTGAAAAATCAGTTCCAACTATGAACGATGAAAATTTTCCACCTTTGTGTGCTGAAAATTTCAAAAGGAAAGTTGGTAAAGTTGAGATATCAAATCAATTTTATAATGACAAAAAGGTTTTTGATGTTGACAAGGCCTTTAACCCTAATGTAAAACATATTTTTGGAAAAATGATTGATCGAAAAGTCAAAGGGGTTAAAGAGTTCTACGAGAAGAAAAGGGGAGGTAAGAAACCGAGTGATGATGACTCGGTAACACCCAAGGAAGGTCAGGCTTGGGTGGACATATTCTTCAAAGAGTAAAAACCTGACTTGCCGGAGATCCCAAGTTGGTAATCGTGGATCATGAATCGGCATCATTCTTTATCATGTTTGTATAAAATGTTTTTAAGAAGTTTTGCAGGACTTGCCGGAACTCCCAGGTTTGTAAGCGAGGAGTAGGAATCGGCACCTTGAGAATTCAACCAAAAGATGGTAAATTGGTTCAAAAGCAGGTTTAAGTTGTATGGTTGTGATTTTTACAAGTGGTTCAGAAGTTGAATTGGAATGATCTTACAAGTGGTAAATCAGGGACATTAAGTTGTATCTGATTTCCTACATATGATTGGTAAAACAATGTGATGATTTGATCCCCAATTTTACAAGTGATAAAATCAAACTTATTTTCCGGAAAAACCATTTGATTAAAACAAACTTAAGTGTTTTGAAATCAATGGGAAAATAGTTTGTTGTGAGGGGGAGTTCTGATTGTTTATGCCAAGTGGATGGAGATTTGAGGCAATTCGATATCAGTTGTCATGTTGTTGTACAGTTTGTTTTTAAATTTCCTAAAATGTGTTTGCATTTTAGGGGGAGTAAGAAATTTCAGAAAATCCAAAAACATTTGAAAAATTTGAAAAAGCCAAAAACATGATAAAATGGAAAAATGAGTTTTTGTTGCCTAAAAGAGGAAATGATAGTACATCAGTGGACGATCACAACATGCTAAAGATTTGGTAAGATAAAAAGTGATAAACGGTCTCACTGATGATGTGTCAGTAGGTTTTTACACATTTAGTAGATTGTGACGAGATATAAATCTAAATTTCAAACTTGCTTGTTCTGTGGGTTAACACAAACTTGGATATATAGGTAACCCCTGAAATCTTGTTTGAAAGGTCCCTTATTCTGAGATACTAGGTCTTTATGCTCAGTGATATCTGGGGTATTATCCCGGGACTTCTGCTGAAAGAAATTTCTGACCTAGTCCCCGGATAATGCTTTCTGCAAATGCTTGAAACATAGCATCGCCCTCAGCAAGCTGATGAAACAATAAAATTGATAGTCACTGCTGTTGTAATGCAAAAGATCCTCTAAAGGGGACCCACCAAAAGTCGAAGCCGTCATCTCTCTGCATATCGAAAGATCGACCTGAGCTCTCACGGCCCTCGTACTATAATTTATTCCCCTGACAGATATCATCTGTGGTATACTCACCTGTAAGACTGAATATTGGGATCTGGATACGGGAGTATATTCAAGTAGTGGGACACACGAATAAGTTCAAGAGCTTAAAACATTAACCTCGTATCTCGGATCAATTGAACTTTGTGTGAAAATTTAAGTGGATCAATATACTGACAATCTAGGTGAATTGTTTAGAGCTTAAAATGAAATGAAGCTTAACGGTGTTGGTGATTTGTCTCAAAAACTGATATGATCTTCTTGCACAAACTCACAAAAAATATTGTTTGTAAATATTTCATTTCTGCATTTATTTTCTTTTAAAAATTCAAAAAGATTTTAGTGTGTTTTAGCATAAATTTTTGAAAAATCCAAAAAGATTTTCGACAACTGGTGTTGGAGAGCTGATTTTCAAAATTCCGAGTGCTAAACATGATGAACATTTGGTTTGGGTAAAAGTGTTTGAGAATTGTTGAAATGAAGATTAGAAAAGTTTTGAAATAAATGTTATTCCTGCAAGTGGTAAATTAGATTTGAAAAATCTTATCCACAAATTGTTATCAGAAAATTTATTTTTGGGTAGAGATTTTGCAGGTTGGCCAGGTTCTGAAACCTGAGTTAGATGAGTGCCAGGTTACGATCTAAGAACCTGTGGAAAGTGAATTCCAGACTACGATCCCAGCAGATTGAGAGGGGGAGTCTGAAGACACCATAATATTCAACATTTGAGAGAGAGAAGTTGGTTGATGATGGAGATAAAGAATGAGGATTCTTGTAATGACAAATACTTCAGAGGAAGATTGAAGACTGATAAAGATTGTAGGTTGAAAATCGAAGACTCGAAGACTCCGTCAACATCCGAGGGGGAGTTTGTTGATGCACTACGTCTGTCGACTACGTCTTACATCGAGTCTCAGTCTCGTTACGGATTTGCAAGAGTGTGACGTCATTATCTAAGATGATGACATCATAATGATGAAGTCATCATGATATCACCTTACAAGATGACAAATAGTTGCATGTGCATGTGAAGATGAAATCAGAAAATATGTATTGTTTAGGTTCGCTCATATGTCATGAATTTAGGTCCACTTATATGTCTTTGAGTCTGGATCGCTCATGTGTTCAAATGTGAGGTTCGCTTATGTGGCATGTCATTTAAGCGATCCAGATTTCCTATATATATAGGGGCTGTTAGAGCGAACCACACATATACATGCAGACATAGAGAGATACACATACACATAGTTGAAGGTGTTTTGTTCCGGTATTCTACCGAAGTGCTGTAAGATCGTGTAATCGAGTTATTAATCAATAAAGCAACAAGATTAAAGTGAATTCAGCTTGAATAGCACCGAATTATTAGTTTCCGCCTCTTAATTCGGATACGAACTTCTCTGAACGACTCAAACAGGGCCGATAACGATCCTACACTCCTTTTTATAATTGTTTTTACAAAACCTTAAATATTTTACAATGTGATTAAGCAGTGATTGAGTCTTTGTAGTTCTTCAATTACTGCCGGTATGTTGGGGTTTTGTATACAAAATGTGGAACACGTTACCATTGGACAACGAGTTAGCCAATGTGTAATATGACCCACCAGTCAGGATTGACAATACTGAGTGAGTAATTGTGTAGAAATAAACAATGTGATAGCTCTCAATACTGTTAAAGGATAAAATGCTTCTTGATTAAACTGGGATTCACTCACTAGTATTTCCCACTGACAAATGTTTTTAAAACGCGTTTCAGGTAACAAAATGTAAAAGCAAAATTAGAAGAAAGCCAGCTGCAGAGCACTGACGGCTTGGAAAATGTGGCTATAAAAGTTGCCTAAAAGACGATGTTTTAAATAAAATAGGGTGTATCCCTATAAATATGTTGTAATAAGAAACTTGGGTTTTACCCATGTGTTTATTAATATAAAATATGGTGGTTTTACTCTGATAAATATTTTCTAACTACGGTCCTGATGAAATTTCCGCTGCCAAAATAATAAAATAATGATACCACCAAGACTGGTCTCGCGGCCGCCCGTTCCCGGGACAGATAGGGGGCGGGGGTTGCGACAACCATAGAGATGAAACTCACCCCCAAACCTCTCACTAGGGCCTCTAAAACAATCACTCATACCGAAACCCTTCTTTCTCCAAAAGTCTCCATCAAACCAATTCAACTTATGCTCGCTAGTGGGGAATTTATACCTCGAGTTACACACTAAAATACTATCCCTACACTTAGTTTCCTTCACACCTCCTTAACTAAAATCTCCCCATTCATCTTCCTTTCCCGAACTCCAAGAACTATCCTTAAACTCAACTTCACCTCCTACTACCTCCACCTTTTCCTTAAACCTAACATGCTTCTCCTTCTTCATATCACTCTCCATTCTAACATCTCCAATTCCCTTTAACTCTTGCCTAATTACCGAGGGTGTCCCTACCTTCTCGGAATTCTTTCCATTAACATGGAATGTAACCATGTCATCAGTGACACCAAGAGTTATCTCTCTGCCATGAACATCTATTATAGCTTTCGCTGTAGAAAGGAATGGACGACCTAAGATGAGTGAAACACAAGAGTGTCGACTAGGATCCTCGCCCATATCTAGAACAACAAAATCAGTAGGAAACACAAACTTACCTACTTTCACTAGCATGTTTTCAATTATACCTCTAGGAAATTTCACTGAACGATCGGCGATTTGAAGATTCATGTAGGTCGTGGTAGGCTCTCCTAGCTTAAGCTTCTTAAACACAGAATATGGCATCACATTTATACTAGCTCCTAGGTCGGCCAAAGCAGTCCTAAATTCATAACCCTCTATCTCATAAGGAATGGTGAAACTTCCTGGATCTGGCATCTTTGTAGGAAGTTTGTTTGAGATCACCGCAGAACATTCTTCGTTCAATGTAATAATCGAAAGATCCTCAATTTTCTTCTTATTGAGCAAGAGTCCTTTGAGAAACTTGGCAAATTTAGGCATTTTAGCCAAAGCCTCAAGGAAGAGAATGTCTATGTGGAGCTTTTTGATCATCTCCAAAAACCCATTATACTGAGAAATTTGCTTCTTTTTCAAAAGTCTAATAGGGTATGGAGGAACGGGCTCATACACTTCAACCTGCTCTTCTACATTCTCAACTTCCGGTTCAACCACTTTCTCAACTACTTTTTATGGGTCTACCTCTTTCTCAACAACCCTCTCAGGTTCTTTCACCTTTTCTATCTCAAACCCCTCATCAACAAGTCCTATGCTCCTACCGCTACGTGTGAACACAACATGTAACTGGGCATTAGGGTTAAGCTGCGTGGTGCTAGGGAATGAACCTGCGGGCCTCTCAGTCATCCTACTGGCCATCTCTCCTACGGTCCTCTCTAGACTCTGTATGGTGGACCCCTGATTCCTAAGCATTAACTCAAACTCTTGGTTTTTCTTCAGCTGCTCCTGATGTCTAGCCTCTCCCTACATCACTATTGACTCTAAGAGTTTGTTAGTCCTACTCTGACTCTCCTCATTCCTCTTCAAAAACTCGCTCAACTCAGATTTAGACTCTCCACTGTTCTGTCCATCAGCAGGGGTCTGAAATAGACTCTGGCGGGGCTGGAATCCAAGGGGATTCCTACTCTGCCAGTTTGAGGTATGGCGTGGCTGCCATCCAGAGTTGTACCCCTGGCCTCGTCCCTGGTTCTGGACAAAACTCAACTCCTCCTCAGATCCTACAGGGCAATCTATCGTCTCATGCCCACCTCTACACACCTCACACTTAGAACTAATCTTAACCTGAATGACCTTGACCATCTTTGTTAAGGATTCGACCTGGGCGGTTAAAGCTACACTAGAATCTACCGTATGAATACCTTTAGGGGCAGCAATAACGCCCCCAAAGCCTGGCTCGGTGTAAGTACTGGTGGCTAGATCCTCTATCATCTCAAGACACTCAGCAGCTGTCTTGGTCTTCATCATGTTGCCTCCTGCTGTGGAGTCAAGCAGTCTCTTAGTCGCTTCAGAAACTCCATTATAGAATTTCTCCACGACTCTCCACTCCTCAAGGCCATGGTGTGGGCACTTGTTCAGCAACGCCTTAAACCTATCCCAAGTGTCGTAGAAAGACTCCCCCGGCTGCTCAGTGAATGCGTAGATGAGATTTCTTAGAGGAGCGGTTTTCGCAGGTGGGAAGTATTTCTGTAAGAATTTAGACTGAAGATCATTCCAAGTGGTGATTGCTCCCTGTGGGAGGGTGTCGAACCAGATGGAAGCCTGATCAGTGAGTGAGAATGGAAACAAACAAAGATGAATGGCCTCCTCAGTGACGTCCGTAAGGCGGAAAGTATTACAGACCCTACCGAATCTAGTTAGATGAGCATGTGGGTCCTCGTCTCGCAGACCATGGAACTGGACCGAATGGGTAATGGTGTTGATCAAGGTAGGTGGGATGGTCCAGTTGTTTGCCTCTACTGCGGGAAGAGTGATGCTCGAGCGAACGGTGGTGGGAGCAACACTAATGTGATCAGCAACAGTCCTACGACCAACCATAACTACTTCGAGTTCTAGATTGAATTCTACTTTTGGAACCTTAAACTTAAGGCACACAAAACTAGCAAGAATCCTAAGAAAGCACATAACTATTTTTTTTTTTTTTTTGGATTATTTTTTTATTTTTATTGATTATATTTTTTAACTAAGAAATAAAAAAACAATTAATCTAAGAAAGCAGTAAAATGGCTAAATCTCCGACTCGGGTCGTCCTCAAAAGCGCACTGTGTCCCCGACAATGGCGCCAAAAACTTGATGTGTGAAAAGTGTATTTATTAAATTCAACAAGTTTTAAAAATTGGAAAAACCTGTAAACCACACACTACCGGCAAGTGTACCGGTCGTAAATAGTAAAACAAGTAAGTCCGAGTATTGAACCGTGGACACAATCTAGCGACTCTTGATACTAAACCTCTATCGACCCCTAGCCTAATAATTTGGTTTTGTTTTGAGAAAAATATTTTTAAACTAAAAAGCAGTTTAATTAAATAGACGACCAAACAGCAGCAAGCGCAGGCAACTAAAGACTGGACTGAAACTCAAGTATGAGAAAATAGGTTACCTAGGCAATAATCCCTAGACTCATGAATAAAATCCTAACCTTGGTTTCGAATGAAGACTATGCCTAACCCGATAAAACCCAGGAAGGTAAAACGAACCTGACAATAAAACCAGTGATGAAGTGCTAAAATGGACTGACTCGAGTTATCGACCACCAAATCCCACAACTATCAGGTACAAAGCAATTTATTTACTACAACCCTCAAATTATGAAGCAGAAATAACTAAGAACACCGAAACCCTAGGAAACCCTAGACGTGAATAAACAGATGAACCCGAGTTATCGGCCACCCAAACTGCCAAACAACACCCAGATAATAACCTAGCAATTCTAGATTAGATTTATCACCTCTAGAAGAGATTGCACGTTTTAATTAATTGGTTTTAATAATTATTAAACTTGAATTAGATTTCTCACTTTCAAGGTCTAGACTGAAAGATTACAACCTAGACTGACTCCCGGTTCTAAAGTATATTTCTAAGTATCTAGAGCAAATGAATCAATAAATAAATTATCAAACCAATCAAAACCAACACACAAATATTTAGAATCGGGTAAAAAATTATAACATGTAAATCATCACATTCAGTCAAAACCAAAAGTTAATCACTTAAACAATCATCTAGTTCATCAACCATAGGCAACCATAAAAGTTTAGCTACTCATAGTCAAGAACGAAACAAAAATAAATTTAAAACGATGAATTTCAACAACCATGTCTAAATATTCAAGTTCGAATGAAACAAATAATAAATAGACAAAAACCTTTCTCTTTTGCTCTTCTTTTCTTCTTCTTTCTTTCTCTTAGCCGTCTGATGTTGCGTCTTGTATGCGTCCAGAATATTGTTGCTCTCTCCTCTTGCGGCTGCCTTCTGTCGTCCCCTTAAATTGATGTCTCCTGCCGTATATCTTGCACAGTAGGTATCTTTCTTGTTGTTCACCAAAATCCTTCTATTTATTTCCTTTTCCCAGGTGCTTTACATATCGATGGCCCAACCCAACACATAATTCCTTTTATTTGAACTAATGGCCCATGATCCACCACAAACCAACATCATATATTCCTTTCTCTTTTTTTTCGTTACTTATACACTCCATTTCAGAACTAGTTTAATACCCGTCTGTTGGACGGGTTACGTACATTAATGTAATATAACATGAATGAATGAACGAACATAAAGAAATAAAACAGAGTCAGATTACACAAAATTATATGAGCTAACGTGACATAAAAAAAGCTAACATATATTAAGTGTAGACAAAATTATACAAGGGGACAAACAAAAACACCAATCTTTTATAAAAGGAAAACGAACGTCACAAGTTAACAACCATAAAACAATAGAAAGTAAATCTGGTAGATAACGCACATGTTTCTTCTTCTTTGTTGATAGACAACCACTTTATAGCTGGATAAACAAAATAGAATTTAATATTCACCATTAGCCTTAAAATGTGACTTTTGCCAAAAACTAACAAAAAACTAAATGACCACTACTTACAAAAGTACACACACAGTAGACCCAACTGACTCACAATCACAACTATGAAGTTGCTTAAAGCGTCTATAACCATAATCAAAATGTAGTAAATGCCTAGTTTAAACAACCAGGATTTAATATTGGCCTGAACCGACGGTCAGGATGAGTCCAAAAAAGTCGTTGGACTCACCGGTAACAATATAACATGTAATATAATGACGATATAATGACAAAACTATTGTATTATTATTTGTATCGTAAACAAAACATTATTTGTTTAAAACAAAAACAAAAATGCGTGTCCACGTATCAATGTCCTCTGCCCAAACTTGAAAATGTACCATGGATATGTTTTATACTGGCAGCTTCTAACCATATAGTGTAACAAAAACTTTTGAAGTGTCCATGTAGATATGCAGTAGACCTGAAAGTTTTTAATAAGATAATTAGCAATTAATCCAAATAATATAACATGAACAAATGCTAGAAAAAACATGCAAAAAAACCAAAATAAAAACCCTTGAATTCATCTATCCAATGCCACATGAGATGCTCCATATGCAACTGGAAGTGCACCAGACAGCAGCCAAGCCACCAAATCCATCCACCAAGAACTCCATACCTTCAATTGCAAGTAAAACTCAAAATTAGTGCAAATTTAATCAAATTTTTATGCACGTGTAACTGGAATAATTACTCACAAATCCTTCTCACCTACAACGTGTATTGGGCGAAAGTTGTCAAACATCTCTTTGTTACAGTTTCACACAAATTTACTCCATTAAAACCACACATGAATGCATAAGTTAGCACTTTTGTAAGACATGGAAGTAAAATAAAACACTACTAAAATGTGAAAAGAAAATAAGAAAGCAAATTGAAAGAGAGAACCTTCCATTGGGGGTAGACTCCCTGTGAGGATAGCCTCATTCACAATAGCAATATTCATCTAGATACCAAAGCTCCACATAGAAGACCTGAGATCAAAGTTAATAACAACTTAATTAAGAAATAGTTATGCAAGCGCACATAAAAAAATAATTTTCTTTGTTAAAGCCTTTTCTAAATGACAATGTAAGGACACAAGCAACATGATGCATCTTGTCAAACCTGAAAGAAAAAAAAAGGCTTCATGCAGTTCTCTTTCATCAATTTCTGGAATGTTGGTTGTGGATACTCGAATATACAAAGATGTCTTCAATAAGGTGATAGTAAAGCGTGTGAGTTAAAATAAGTAAAGACACTACACGTTGCCTCCCCACTTCTTAGCGGCAACTTGAAATTTAGCTTTAGTACCATATCGAGTGCTTTAAAAGATAGTAGCCAATACTTTTCTCCTTGGTATGCAACTTTTCTAAAAATCCTTTCCCTTCAAGGTTAGTAGTGCAAATAAAAAATATATTCTCATTTTTAATAGCATAATAAATTAAGAAAACTTCATCCCTAGGTAAAAGTTACAATCCTGTTGTAGATTTGCAGTAAAAATTGTTCTATAACGACAGCGTAGCACATACCCAATTAATAAACATAATTCCTAGTTTTTTTATGATCTAATTACAACAAATAATGAAAAACAACTTCTGAACAGTAACAGTTACATGCCATAGAACGGTCTTGAGAAAGATAGCAAAATAATCACAAATTATACATACATACCATGAGCAAACACGGTGGCAGCAGAAGGAACGACTGAATCATTTTCAGCATTCAAAGCCTTCACCGTAGCAAATCGCTTCCAGGATATATTCAAAGTCGCTAGTGACAGAAGTAGAAGTAATAAAAACCAACGCCCTTGATGAAGGTTGAAATGTGTAGTAAACTAACTGGAATTGATTGAGATTTGTGGATTTGATGATGAAAGCTTCCTTTTTTCATTAGGGTTTACTGTGACGGGGAGGTTAAACAGTGGTGATTGGAAACAGCAGGAAAGAATAAGAAGAAATAAAAAATAATAATTTTAGACTAAGAACTCGCTAACCTTGAACTCACGGGAGGAGAACTGAATCAGTGGAAGGCATCCTGGTTTGATGAACTTCACCAACTGATGGAAGTTCGAGAACAGAAAAATTACAATCATAAGAAACCCTAATTTCTATCTAGATGCTTACCCTATCAATTAGATCAACCCTGCTCTGGAGAACTCTGTCAATCATAGGAGGTATCTACTTTCTTGCATTTTTGATTTGGAGATGGAACCCATGATTTATGGGTGTGTGAGAAGCACAAATTGGCAATTACAGGAGCATGGGGGAACCATTGTCAAGGAGAACTCAACTTCAGATTTCCTTCTTGCGCCTATCATTCTATATTTAACTTCTTCAAACCCTAAAATTATGGGAGAGTGGGCAGTTGAATTGGCGGTTTACCAGGATTGTAGGAGGTTGGAGTTGTGGAGGTCATGAATGGAGCAAAACCACCAGCTTGAATTGTGTAACCACCTGTGAAGAAATTTCCTTGAACTTCTTTGAACTGCCATCATGGAAGTTATTTTTGTGTGTTTAAGTGGATCTCAGCAAGATCTAATGGTGGAAAATGATTTGAAAAACAGTTAGACTTAATGGGTTTAATATATATATATATATAATTCACATGTCAATTCTTATTTTGCCATGAATTAATTTTAAGTTTGGGAATTATGTCACTTTCAGTCCCTCAAAATTCATGAGTTATTTTTAAACAACTTTTCTTTAATTGCAATTTAACCCTTCGAGTTTCAGCTTCATTTAATATTTCCCGATTCTTCACACATTAATCGTCTAAGCTTGTTTTTCATTCCTTTTCACACCGGGACCTGTAATAATAATAAATAATAAAATATATGTCTATATATTATAAAAGTGACTCTAAACTATTAAAATAATATACAAGGAAAATAAGATGCGTTTGCAACAAATCAATATGTATCATTACTTCGACAAATTCCGTAATACGTTATCAGTAATAGACAATTGCACTTTAATTTACAATACCATCCGTAATACACTACTTTTTACATTACCAAAATTCAAAATGCACATGTGCATCATTATGTATAACCATGATATAAAGTGTTTTGGTACAAAAAGTTTGTGATTTTGAATGGAGAAGTAGGTCCATGTACATGTTTTTTGTTAGTTATATCTAGTGGTTGATGGTTTGGTTATAGTTGTCAATTTATGATGTAATATGTTGATTCGATGATATAAATGGTGTTGATATACATGTAATAAAGTGAAAATATTAGTAATGGTATTGTATTATGGATGGTAGGAGGTAATGGTATTGTATTATGAATGGTAGAATGTAATGGTAGTGTACTATGGATGGTATGATAGATGAAAGGGAAAGTGTATTCAAAATAGTGTACCAAAACACCTTATTTCATGTTGATACACATGTGCATTTCTAATATTAGTAATGTAAAAAGTAGTGTATTACATATGGTAGTGTAAATGAAAGTGCAATTGTCTAATATTTGTAATGAATTACGGAATTTGTCAAAGAAATGACAAAAATGCACATGTGCATGTTTGTGTATTATGGATGGAATAATAGATAAAAGAGAAAGTAGTGTACCAACACACCTTATTTCATGTTGATACATATAGATGCACATGTGCATTTCTAATATTGTTAACGTAAAAAGTAGTGTATTACACGTGGTAGTGTAAATGAAAGTGCAATTGTCTAATATTTGTAATGAATTACGTAATTTGTCAAAGAAATGATATAAATGCACATGTGCATGGATAACTGTTTTTTGAATCTTTTTTTTTTTTTTGATTTTTTTTATTATAACGAAATATAGCGATTTTTCCCAAAAAAATAGTAAAATATTTTTTTGGGTGTTTTTTAGATTTTTTTAGGTATTACTGTTTGTGTTCACACTGGTTCTTGCGGTTCTCGCAATAAAGGGTGGTTCCTAACGGATCTTTCTCCTATATATATATATATATATATACATAGGGTAAGGTTCATGCGAGAACCACCTTTAATGCGAGAACCGCGAGAACCAATGTGAACACAACCTAAAATAGCTAAAAAACCTAAAAAAAAAAATAACCCCCACCCCCCCAAAAAAAAACCTAACCCCCCCCCCCCCCCACCCCCAAAAAAAAAACCTAACCCCCCAAGCTAAATGCTAAAAACTAAAACCTCAAAAAACCTAAAAGAAACCTACCCCCCCCCACCTCCCTCAAAACCTAAACCCCCCTCCCCCACCCCCCAAAAACCTAACCCCCCCCCCCCCCCAAGCTAAAATACAAAAAACTAAACACCCAAAAAACCTAAAAAAAAACTAAAAAAAATAATAAAAAGTCAATTTTTTTAATATTTTTTTATGTTAAAATCGCAAATTTTAGTAGCAAAATTTAAAAAAAAAACAAAATTAAAATTTTTTTTGGCTACTAAAAGTAGCGATTTTAGCATAAAAAAAATTAAAAAAAATTGTGTGTTTTTTTTAGCTATTTTTAGGCATTTTTGGTTGTGTTCACATTGGTTCTCGCGGTTCTCGCAATATATATATATAGGAGGAGTTGGGTAGAAAGTGAGTTTTTCCAAGAAAGTCTAGGAAGCAATAAGAATGTGACATGTGGTATGGAGGGATTTTAACTAAAAGGGCACTTGTGTAATTTGACATTTTATTTTATTTTTGAAATTTTATCTCTCATTAACTAACAATGCCTAAAATTATGGAAACTGTTTCTCCAAGATTTTCTGAATGCCGCAACCTTCTCCTTCTTCGTCTTCGTCATCATCAAACACTTCTCCATCTCCACCATCTCCGAGTTCTTCATCACCATCTGAACTCGATCCGAAACGCGCCTCGTTCCTCTTTAATTAACCTCCATCTTTCAGTCACTGCCCATAACCATCACTATCAACTTCAATCCGACAATCGCCTCTGACAATCACGTCCGACAAGTTCCGGCACCTGTTCTCCGTCATCCGATTCAAATACTGTTCATATCATATCCATTTTCTTGACGATGTGTTTTAACAGCAAGCAGATTAATACAGTTGTGTTTTAGCATTCATGTTTGTAATGCTGGAGGATTTCTTGACGATGTGTTTTACCATTCATGCTTGTAATGCTGGAGGATTTCTTGACAATGTGTTTTAACGGCAAGCAGATTAATACAGTTGTGCTATAGCATTCATGTTGGTAATGCTGGAGGATTTGTTGACGCTGTGTTTTACCATCCACGCTGGTAATGCTGGAGGATTTATTGACATTGTGTTTTAACAGCAAGCAGATTAATACAGTTGTGTTTTAGCATTCATGTTTGTAATGCTGGAGGATTTCTTGACGCTGTGTTTTACCATCCATGCTGGTAATGCTGGAGGATTTCTTGACATTGTGCTTTAACAACAAGTAGTTTGATACAGTTGTGTTTTAGCATTCATGTTTGTAATGCTGGAGGATTTCTTGACGCTGTGTTTTACCATCATGCTGGTAATGCTGGAGGATTTCTTGACATTGTGTTTTAACAGCAAGCAGTTTGATACCGTTGCATTTTAGCATTCATGCTGGTAATGTTGGAGGATTTCTTGACATTGTGTTTTAACGGCAAGCAGTTTGATACAGTTGTGTTTTAGCATTCATGCTGGTAATTCTGGAGGATTTCTTGACGCTGTGTTTTACCATTCAGGTTGTTACGATGTGTGACATTTTTCACGATGTGTTTTCTTGATTTTGTGTTTCTTCATGAAGGATAGACGGAAGAGAGAGAGACGAGAGAAAAGGAGAGAGAGAGAGAGAGAGAAAATCGCAAGAAATGTGGGGTGGTTTATGGAATGACAATTATTTCCATATTTAAACAAGCTAAATGAAATATCTACCCCCGATTAATTAAATAATCGTATTTTTAAGACACATATATTACCAAAATGCCACCAAGATGATCTCAACCATTAAACACACCCATTGGATGGCCCAGATCGCTTCCTAGACTTTCTAGGAAAAACACACTTTCCGCAGGATCCCCACTATATATATATATATATATAGTGTGAGGTTCATTGGGGAACAATAAAAAAGTGGGGAACAGTGGGGAACCGACTCAAACGAACTCAGATTGAACTTATTCCAGCGGCGTTGGAACCGGCTCGTCGAACCCTAACTAGGATCTCTTAACCCTAAACCCTAAATCATAACCCCTAAACCCTAAATATATTACGGTTTGGCTTTTAGGGTTTAGCTTTAGGGTTTAGGGTTTAGCTTTAGGTTTAGCCTTTAGGGTTTAGATTTTAGGGTTTATAGTTTAGATTTTACGATTTAGCTTAGGTTTTAGCCTTATCTTTTAGCTTTAGGGTTTAGAGTTTAGGAGTTAGGATTTAGGGTTTAGGGTTAAGAGATCCTAGTTAGGGTTCGACGAGCCGGTTCCAACGCCGCTGGAATGAGTCCAATCGGAGTTCGTTTGATTCGGTTCCCCGCTGTTCCCCACTTTTTTAGTGTTCCCCAATGAACCTTCCCATATATATATAGGTGTACAAAAAACCGGTTTTAGAACCGAAACAGGGAAAATAACCGAAACCGGTTTTTTATTTTAACTGGTTTTTTTATAACCGAACCACCGGTTATAGACCAGTTAGGATTCTTGGTATGAAAAACCGGTTAATAACCGAAACCGGTTTTAAAAAAACCAGTTAAAAACCGTTTTGTTTTTGGCAAAAACCGGTTACACCGGTTATTGTTTTGGACTTGAAAAACCGGTTAGTAACCAAAACCAGTTATTAAAAAAACCAGTTTTCATTTTGGATGAAAAAACCGATTTGTACACCTCTATATATATATATATATATATATATATATGAGTAGGTATCCTAAGAGAAGTCTACTCTATTTGAGAAACTTGAGAAACATTCTGTACCATACATTTCCCTAAGTTTTTCGTAATGTATACATATTTATATTTTAAAATTGACAATACACACACACACACACACACACACACATATATATATATATATATATATATATATATATTGTCAAATATTGAATTATACACAAATGTATTTAGTCAATTTTAAGCTATACATATATGTATATTACGAAATGTTTAGGGAAAATGTGTGGTTCAGAATTGTTCTCAATTTTCTCAATTAGCATCGTGCTTCCACGATCCTAACCCTATATATATAGGATAGGGATCATTACAAAACACTAATTATTGCGAGAACTAAAAGAACAACTCTGAATCACTAAATTTTGGGATTTAAGGTTCATATTTCTTAAATTTTATGTTTCTTACATTCATATGTGTATTATATATACATTAAAACTCATATATTTTCCCCTACAAATAGTCTACATACATGTAGGTAATTTAGCCTACACATAACCTACATGTGTGTAGATTATTTAAAAACTGAATTTTTTCATTTTTTTTTTGTTTTAAATTATAGTTTTAGAAACAATAAATCTTACATTTATAACATTTTCATTTACTTTTAAGGTTTTTAGGATTGAAAAAATGAGTGATTCATTTTGTTCTACGTGTTCTCGCGATATTTAGTTTTCTGCATTACATTTATCTTGAAGCGAAGGGTATATGTGTCAACAAAATTTCTAGCCATGGTTACATACAACATTAAACAATTACATATAAAATAACACAAGATTCTATAACGCATATTAAATGATTAGGAACCACAATACGCAACATATGAAAGCACCATGGTGGTCGCAATACAACTCTTCCAACCGCATTCGGGCTAGTCTCAACGTAGTGCAACAGTGGGTGCTACTCGCGTCGCGTTTACTGGTGGCACGTTCTTTGGTTTCTTGTCCATTGTCAAGACCATACTGTCCGACCGAAAAGGATTTGAGGAAGTGAGAACTGATGTTATTTTTGGCTTGAGGCGACAGTGGTAATATTATTATTTTATAGAAAATATGTGCTTTTTCCCGTGTCTATTTGGAAAATGTGTCAAAAACACTTCCCCAAGCGAATTGAGGCCTGAACCCTTCATTGTTATTACCTAACAATTGATCTTGTTGGCACAATAGGTTAAAGGAGTGCCAGCAGCAAGTTAGGTAAGAACCAGAATTCGCGTAGACGACGCAAAAGATGGTGGTGATTGTGGCACGGGTGTTGGTGGTGATGCAAACAGGTCAAGTAATGGATTTGGTTTGATGGTAGTGCGGCTGGTATGTGGTTGTGTTGTGTGGACGATGAGGATGTATGTCTTTTCTGATAACGTTGACAAGGTTTGTACAAACTATTAATATTTATTATAAATATTGAATTTAAGTTCGGACACCGTCCTTGAGTTTTGTCCATTTTAATTAATTGAGCACCAAGCCCTGGTAACACATTGTGGCCTAGCGTTTCAAAACTTTAATCATTTTCGTCTTTTTCACTAACTCTGATAGATTTTCTTTTTTGATATAACATATATTAATAGAATGATTATGCATTTAAATTAAGGTTTTTTTTTTTACATATTTACCCCTACTAAGAGGGCTTATTACATATTTCCCCAAATAAAAAAATCAATTACATATATCCTCTCTCTAACCCATATATATTACATATTTCCCCTCACTAACCCATATATATTACATATTTCTCCTTTTAATTAAAATTACTCTTATATAATTACTATTTTACCCTTAATGAACTTATTATATAGATATTTACATATTTTCCCATTCTAATATCATCAACTACATATATCTTAATTCTTCTACTTACTACTCTTCTTAAACAATACCATAGTACTCATAATAAAAAACACAAACTTTCAAAAATGCAAGGTTTTGCATTCATGTTTCATTTATTTTATATTTCATTTATTTTCTAATTTCTAGTACGTAACAATTATATATTATATATATTTGATTTGCTCATTATTCAGTGTGTACGAAATTGATTAAGCCCAACGACAAATAAACGACTTTTTTCAAAAACCAATTCATTAATAACTAAACAAAAAAAATCTATTACTACTAAATATTATTAGGTATTATTTTCATTTTTTTAATGTGATGGCTTTTGTTTTGAGAATAAAAACTAATTTAACCAAGTGAAGTTGTTTCATGTTTAGTATTGTTTCTCCGTTTTTAGTGTTTAGCATATATGAAAAGTAGCTTGACATCATTCTTTGGTAAAGATCTGTCAATAAAATTTAAAATAATGCAACAGACAAGCATATGTTTCTCTGAAATCATATAGTTACTGCAAATTTCTGCAATCGTATTTTTTGACTGATCGAAGCTTTCTTTCTTCTGAATATAATCCAGACATGTACCAGATGCAAAGGGGGAATGAGCGATGTGAACCAGATGCGAATGGAGAGGAAGCCTCCTCAAATGTTTTTGATTTTAAAAAGGAATTGCAAAAGGGTAAAAGGGTAATCTTTTAAGAAAAAAGGAAATATGTAATTGATTTTAGGAGTTGGGTAAATATGTAATAATGCTGTTTATTAAGGGGAAATATGTAAAAATCTCTTAAATTAATCTTTGAGTTCAAAGTAAATCGATGCCTTGCATCAAGCCTTAAAATATAGAATATGAATTGAAAGATAACACGGAGAAAACAAGAAATTGAGCAAATCAAATATAATTGGACTGAATTTTTTCATCATAGCTTCATAATGCACCTCAATGATTGGTTCATTTTATATATCTGTAGCTGCATGTTAATTACTTCTTACATGCATCAATTTTCCATTCAGTAATTCGATCTAAAGTAACCCTTTACTTTTGCTTATGATATATAAATGAAGTTGCGAATTTACATCGAGATAGATGGTAAACGAGTAACAAGGTGCGCCGCTATCCCTTTATATCATAACTCCATTTATATATCATAAGCAAAAGTTAGGATCGAAAAAAAGTAACCCTTTCACATAAGTTTGCAAATCATAACTAAGAAACAAACCTAAGTATTGAACTCGAATTGATTTAGCGAGTATACATCAAACAAAACTTACAAAACCAAAAATGATAATAATTGTCTCCGAAAAAACAATCCAATTGTTGGAAATTTTAGTGAAAATGAGTTTTTCACTAAATATTTTGGACATCAATAATATTTATATATGTGTTGTATAAATAATTATTTATGGTTTGTGTTCAAACTATGTCCAAATAGAGCTAAGATGAATGAGATATCGAAGCTTGAAGTTGTATGTTTGGAACAAATAAATATGAATAAAATGGATTAGTTTTTTCAACTTGTCCCACATAGGTGGGATGACAAAACTTAAAGTGGTTTATAAGGAGGAGCACTCCTTGTACTCGTGCACATATGCGCGCGTGCCGTGGGCTATAGGCCCTATGTAGTGCACTTTGAACTTCGCACACCGCCTTTGTATTTTTGTCCATGAGCGCGTGGTCAGATACATGGCGGGTCCGCTTATGGCGCACCTTTGGGTGGCGTAGGCGGATGCCATGGCATGGCACATGACAATTTTTAATCCGAATACCGGGTTGCAAAACGATTTTTGATTCAAGTTTGGAGTTCATGGTTTTTGTTCGTGTTTAGTATGAACCGAACATATACAAAATAATATGTATTTCAATAGGTTTTTGAAATACGAAATTTTCTAATGAGCGTATTAGAAAATTTTATTTTTTAACCCTTAAAAATTAAATGTTTGTAACTTTTAATTTATTTTTAATAAGCTTTTAGTAACCATAATTGAGAGATTAATGTTGGTTTTAAAAGTCTTGAAATTTTTATATTTTCTAATGAGCATATTAGAAAGTAATTATTTTATAAAATAACTAGTTTTAATATTTTCTAACGAGCGTGTTAGAAACATTGTTGAAAGAATAACAAGATTAAAACTTTTTATATCTCTAACGAGCGTGTTAGAATTTTATAGAATAATAAGTTTTAATATCATCCTTTATATCTAATGAGCGTGTTAGATACGATGATTATGTAAAAGTAACTTGTTAAAAGACGATTAGATTTTCTAACAAGCGTGCTAGAAAATATACGTTTAGATTTTCTAACGAGCGTGTTAGGAAATATTATTATTTCAAATAATTACCGACGAGCGTGTTGGAGACAATTATTTTGGATAATATATCTTGTAACGGTTTCGTCTAAACTATTAAATTTCTAACGAGCGAGTTAGAAACGGATTTTTTCCACATACGTTTAAACGAATTTTATTTGTTTATTTCTAATGAGCGTATTAGAAATAGTTTATATTTTTTTATAAACTTCGAAACAAATTTTGTAATCGATTATTTCTAACGAGCGTGTTAGAAACGATTTAAAGAGTTTGATAGTTGTTTATTTTCTAACGAGCGTGTTAGAAACGATTTAACGACTTTGCCAATTGTTTATTTCTAACAAGCGGGTTAGAAAACGTTTATTTTATATAAACCAAAAACGGCTTTTGGCAATAAATAATCGTCTAATTTTCTAATGGGCGTATTAGAATTAGTTTATCTTATAACCAACTAATTTAACGATTTGCAATCGTTAATTTCTAACGAGCGGGTTAGAACCAGGTTAACTATGATAAACTATTTAAGATGATTTGTAATCGTTTATATATATTTTCTAACGAGCGTGTTAGAAAAGGTTTATGTCTATTTCTAACAAGCGTGTTAGAAAACGTTCATTTAAACCAAAAGTGAATAATTGTATTCGTTTTATTTCTAACGAGCGCGTTAGAAGCGGTTTACTTTGTAAAAAACCGAATATTTTGAATGTTTGTTCAACATTTAAATTCTAATTTGCATATTAGAATTGGTTATCATACAAACCACTCTTTTTAACGATTGATAATCGTTATTATCTAACAGCGGTTAGAAATGGTTTGAATATGATAAACCATTTATTAAAACGATGTGTATTCGTTTTATTTTCAAACGAGCGAGTTTGAAATTGTTTTATTTATTAAACTATTATAAGGTTTATTGTCTTGTAATCAAAACGTAAATATATAGTTTAATATTAAAACACTTGCAAAAACGAGAAATGTTTTGAACGAATAAAACATGTCTTTGCGAAGTATAAGTGATTCGATACTTTCACGAGAAGTATAACGTCTTGAACCATATAATAGTCTTGGAGAAACTATTTTGTGAAAAACAACTCGATGTTGTTCTAGACATAATAAGTTGCTTAACTACTTGCGAGTAGTTAATTGTAAACAACTTTATACTTTGGACAACTTGTGATTATTCAAGTTTAGAGTTCCAAGATGAGGGAGTACCTCAAAACATGACACCGAACGAAATAATTGTGTTTATTTCGGTAAAAAGTGTTGAAGATAATAACACTTTGGCTTTTGATGTTTAGATATCATTGGTGTATCCGTTATTTTGGACTACTAATAAGTTGTCAAAATGATACACATTTTGATACTAAGTGTAAAAAGTAATTTACACAAACACAACGAGCGGGTTGTGATCATGACTTATGTAATAAGTCACAAATCAAACATCAAATGCATGACGGCGTCGTGAGAAACGTGGTGTATGGTTTGAGATGGAATACACGAAAACGAGATATGTCATCTAATGTTGAGAGCATCAACATGGAAATGCACATGTAAGTTTTCAAAGAATATAACATATGAAAGAAATATATGTTATTATTGTAAATGATTTTTAATAAATTTAGCAAATTTATTAACGAAAATTTACAATAGTGATGGACTCGTAGATGCTTCTACCATCATCAATGTTGTTTAAACTATGTGGAGGCTTGGTCCTCAATTTGGGAGAGTATCCCAATACATGGTATTAATGAAACAACAACGTAAATGTATATATCACTATACGCATACGTGAATGCTATGTTGTTGAGAGTCAATCTAATTGACTATATCTCAAGACTCAAGTGATTTTATACAAAGATCTTTCATCAAAGTGACTTGGATTAAGACTTATGTTTAAGTCTTTAGGAAGTCAATGGTGAAGCCTTGGAGATAAAAAGGCAAACGAGTTATGATCCTAATGGATGAAGTTAACTATGGTTTTGAGGCCTTCCTAAAACCGATGGTTTTGGAACGGTGAAATAAAATTTCATTATAGTGTCTAAACTAAGAAACGAATGTTCGGAAGAGATAGTGCGTTATCTCTTAAGGATGTGAAGAATCAGAATGATGCATCTTCTGTTCACATGCTAGAGTATTGTGGTCTAAAGCATGCTAGACTAATACTTGTTAATTTATATGCTCGACGGAGATTAAATTAACTTTAAACATTCAAAATATGTGATGACATAAGAATGAATTTTGTGCTAAAACAAAACTATAAATATAACTTCATTTTAGTCCAAAGGGATTACTTAAACTTATTCAAAGTGCAAGCAATGTGGGGGGATGAGCACCATTTAAGAGACAAACCCTTTAGGGTATGAAGAAATGGTAGTTGAGAAGTTTTTCTCAAACGTGAAATGAAAGGGAGAACCTTTCATCACCCCATTTGGATGCTATCCAATTACACTTAAATGTGGGGGTGACTTGCATTTGAATGTGGAAATGGTAGTTGAGAAGTTTTCTCAAACTAGAAATGAAAGGGAGAACCTTTCATCGCCCCATTTGGATGCTATCCAATTACACTTAAATGTGAGGGTGACTTGCATATATTGCAAACGCATGACCAAGTGGAGTACACAATGGTTATATGGAGTCAATCGAGTAGATTGGACTCGAATGCCAATTGGTTAGATTCAAAATCTAGTAAGATGTCAGTCATGACACACCAAAGGCATGGTGAAAACATGTCTAGCCATGAATTGAGTTTCATGTCATTCTAAAGACAAGGTACATAACTGGATCCAGGTTGAGATCACGAGTTATAAGTCTTATGAATCGACTAAAAGGCAAAAAGTGACTAGCGAGTCAAGAACACGTTAGAACAACAGATCTAAACTGAAAATTATTGTTGTTGACTCAACGAAGTCAAAGATAATTTTGGTTCCAACAACCAGTGGGTTGATAACAGATCAGGTTGTGGAATGGGACTAAAGCCATGGAAAAAGGGACATGAGGGAAACCTAACCTAGTTGACTGGAGATCCCAAGATCTAGGTTCAATAGGCCAACTTAATCATGAACCGAAGGGTAGTCACTGTGGGGGCGTAGCTAATATATATGTTTATATATAAGCTATTTTATATGTTTCATATATCCCCCTAAACCTATAAAAGGGTGTTTAAATACGTCCTAGTCCATTCCTATAATATTCAGTGACATTGTTGTGAGGTTAAGCATAATATGTGGTTTTATGATTTGTGTAAATCATAGTAAACCATAATGCTTTTAATGATTTAAAGGGAAATCACCTATGTTGGAGAGAAGTGTGGTCGCTTCGAATGGAATTAGGGCATAATTCCTAGAGCTCCCGCAGAACCAGGAAAGTGCTCCATGACCATTATAGGACACGATAGTGAGGGGATGGCCCGGCTAGGGAAAGTATTGTGTGAATGTATATTGTCGTTTACACAAATGGGGGGTTGTTCAAGGACATCACGTCTACAAAACCCTAGTAGACTAATTATGCTTCACAAAGGAAGGTTCAAAGGCAAAACCTACCTATCCTGCAATACTCGACTGTCGAGTTTTCATCGGGGAATTTTGTGTGTTTTAATCGATCTCCATTCATGTGGGGGATTGTTGGAAATTTTAGTGAAAATGAGTTTTTCACTAAATATTTTGGACATCAATAATATTTAAATATGTGTTGTATAAATAATTATTTATGGTTTGTGTTCAAACTATGTCCAAATAGAGCTAAGATGAATGAGATATCGAAGCTTGAAGTTGTATGTTTGGAACAAATAAAGATGAATAAAATGGATTAGTTTTGTCAACTTGTCCCACATAGGTGGGATGACAAAACTTAAAGTGGTTTATAAGGAGGAGCACTCCTTGTACTCGTGCACATATGCGCGCGTGCCGTGGGCTATAGGCCCTATGTAGTGCACTTTGAACTTCGCACACCGCCTTTGTATTTTTGTCCATGAGCGCGTGGTCAGATACATGGCGGGTCCGCTTATGGCGCACCTTTGGGCGGCGTAGGCGGATGCCATGGCATGGCACATGACAATGCGGCGCAAGCTTCTTAGGCGCATAGCGCACGTCATTGGCCATGGCGAAGATTGCAAGTGGCACACGAGTTTGGATGGCGCATGACCAGGTGGCGTCCTGGTATGCTTAGTGATATCCGTGGGGAGCGCGACCCCATGTAGAAGCGGGTTTGACTGTGGTGCGCATTTGTACGCGCGATGCAGTTCAGCCAGTCAACTCGGTCTTCACCGGTTACTAGAATGTCATGAATTGACATGAGAGTTACATTTGACCACTTTAATTTCATTTTAATACAATTAAAACATGTTTATTACAATATTGATTACCTTGTAATTAAAACATTAATTCATGTTTAATATCTTGTTGATTACAAGATTAAATGAGTTTTAATTGTAAAACTTTGGTGTATATATAATCACAATGGTCCATTGTGAAAAGAGAGAAGAGAGATATACACACAACACCGAGGTCTTTTGTTCCATGAAAATTTTAGAGAGGAGCACTCTCTAAATTATCCTTTTATCAACTTCACATTGTTCCATTTTTTTATGAACACCAATTTATACCCGGTGTAATCTTGGGCGCGAGTGCCATCTCCGGCAGTACACATACTGTTCCGGTTGTTGTACCCTGGGAGACAGACCGTCTGAGAGGAGGCGCGGAATCTGTTTTAAGGGAAGCGTGTTGAACACGTGCCTCAACCAAAAACCGTCAACAATTTTGCTTGTCTTGCAGCAGAGTTTCGATCTCGTAGGTGCGGTTGAAGTTTCCAAAGACATCGACTTGAATCAAGATTGGTACAATTATATTGTATTTTATATTCGTTTATTTAATTTTTGTAATCGGTATTGTACTAGTCAAATTTCCCACAAATAACGAGAGTCTCGTTATTATTTATTATTTATTTTGTAATATATTTAATAAAAAAGTGAACCTAGTTCCTACACCAATTGCTCTCTTTCTTCTCATTTTCAGCCGTAGAATAAGCCCCGGTCAATTGCCGTTAAGATGCTCTTTTCAAAAAATTATAAGTCAATAATTTCTTTTATAAGCAATCCCAAACAGCCCCTTAATTCCTCTACGCATTTTTCTGGTTCACTATCAGCCCAAGACCAATGGTTATGGGCCACACTAATTCCATCTTTCCAGCCCACTAATTTGGTTCTTACTTGTGCTCCACCGAAATCTCAAAATAATTAATCCAGCCCATTAATTAAATAAAAGTATACTAATATTAATTAGTCCACGAAAATTACTTTCGAGCCGGGGGTACAAGGTTTGATGCAAAAACATATAACACTTGCTTCAATTTTAATTTTTCGTCTTTATCATGAGTTTTATGTACAAGGTTTGATGCAAAACTACTATCGAGCCGGGGGTCTCACTGGAAGTAGTCTCTCTATTCCTATGGGGTAGAGATAAGACTGTCTACATCTTACCCTCCTCAGACCCTACATTTGCTTTGCTATTGGTGAGATTTACTGAGTATGATGATGATGATCTTTATCATGAGCTTTACAATTAGGTCTTTTTGTAACTCTTGACGTTGATCTTTATCATGAGTTTTACAATTAGGTCTTTTTTAACTCTTGACGTTGTTGAAAATTTTAACTCGTCTTTCACAATCTCTTCGCACCTACAAAACAATATAAATGATCCAAAGTAGATTACGTTGTAAATGATGGGATATGGATATGATCAATGCATGGTATAGGATGAAAATTGAATGTTGAAATGTTAAAAGCTTGCCTAAAATTGCGACTAACACTCACCTCCATCACTTAATTTTATTATATATTTTTTACACTTAAATTTTTTTTAATTTTGAAGTTAAATTTGCTTTAAAAACCAAAAAGCAAAAAGTGTAACGTCACGAATTACCCGGCCGATTCTATACGCAGAATATATCAATTCTTGTATGAATCTAATCAAGGACAATCAAGATCTAATCCACAATTCTAATTCTAATTCTTGAATTGATGAAGCTTGTGAGCGAATACACATGCAAAACCCTAGTTGGGATTTTTTTTTTAAAAAGATGTTACAAATGAACTCCCAAAGTCTCTATATTTATAATCCCTAATACAAGATATTGAATGTTACAGATATGCCCCATGTTAGTCAATATTAATTTGATCATAAAAGTATGCTTAAACACAGAATTTGCACAAACTCTCTTAGTTCGCTCAAACAAAAATTATACTTTATTAGAGTGTGTATGTTAGTTAGTATATTGAGTTAGTTATTGACAGTTGTCATGGTTAGTTGTTTAGCATGTAGTAGTTAGATGGTTGTATATATAGTGTCATAGTCTGTATCATTGAACTATTCTATTCTATTCTATGAGATTGAGATCATACTCTTGTTTCATGGTATCAGAGCCATAGAGGTACTGATTCAGATCTCCATTGTTTCCGACCAATATGCTTCATCTCCGGCCAATCTTCATCTTTTCCGGCGAACAATTGCTTTCCGATTATCTTCCAACTTTTCTGATCTTTTCTACTTACTCTGTTTCGTATCCAAATTTCAAATATTTTTTTTACTCATCAACTGAAACATCAATCATGAGTGATGTTACATCTAATTCAAATAATAATCTTCCTAATATCAAACTTGATAATGAGACTTACCTGAATTGGCAACACCACACTCTCACGTTTTTGAAGAATTTGGGGCTTCTATAGTTTCTAAACAGAGAAATTAAACCTCCAGTTGATTTAGAAGCTCGAGAAATCTGGAATAAGTATGATGCTTATGTAACTGCCTTCTTAATCGACAATCTATCTTCTTCCTTGTTTCATCTTATGTGAGGTATTGAATCTGCATTAGATCTATGGTAGAAAATCGAAGAGTCCTTTCATCAACACCAACAGAAAAGATATACGAACTGTATTTTTTTCGGCGACTTGGTTTCCTCCGGCGTGTTCTATTCAGGTGAGGACGATGTTAAGATTAAAGAAGATGAATAGCGATTCTTCAGATTGTGATGACAATGGTTCAGATTTGCGACCCCGTGTTCTCTTTGAAAGAACAGATTGTTCAGGGTATGATGAAGATGGTTCATATTTCAAATCTAGGGTTTTCTTTGAAAGTAGCGATGTTTTTTGCAAGAGTGACCAGTGTACAATTGGGTCTGGTCAACAGACTTCAAGAAAATTTGTTTGGGGCTCTAGTTCTGGCCCAACAAGTGGTTCTCATATGTTTTCTGGATTTGGGCCTCCTACACACTTTGAATTTAGTGCTAATTTTTCGAGTATTTGTGAGAGGGTTGACTCGTGGATTCTGGATTCTAGAGCGACTGCTCATATGACCGCTGATGCCTCGATTATTTTTGATGCTACTCCTTATACCGGTTCTGAGAAAGTTGTCGTTGGTGATGGTAAGACACTTTCTATTTCTCATATAGGTAGCTCACTCTTACATTTATCATATCATACTTTGTTATTGCGACATGTGTTAGTGGTTCCTGGCTTAGCCAAGAACCTCTTGTCTATCACACAACTTGTTATTCTCAGACCTTGACTGGACAACTTCTCCACCACACACGTGGTAGTCCACATCAGTTGTATTCACTTGCTTCTTTCACTTCTGCTTCCCGTGAGACTTGGCATTCTCGTTTGGGTCATCCGTCTTATGATGTTTTGTCTAGATGTTCGTTTTTACAACTGACAAACAAACCCACACACACACATTGTACAGCTTGTAGTGTTTCAAAAACGACGAGATTGCCTTTTACATCAGTTGTATCCCATTCTACTTTACCTTTACATGTTATACATTGTGATATTTGGGGTGCGTCACCGGTTATCTCTAGAGATGGATACCGATATTTCATTACGTTCCTTGATGATTTTAGTAGATTTACATGGATGTATCCTTTGACTTGTCGTTCTCAAGCGGTCGATTGTTTTCGGCATTTCAAACCGCTTGTTGAGAACCACTTCTCATGTACCATCAAACACCTTCAGTGTGATGGTGCTCCTGAGCTCATTCGTGGCCCTATGGCTCGTTTTCTTTCAGATTCTATCATTGCTTATCGCATTTCATGTCCCTATAATCCCCAACAGAATGGGGTTGCTGAGCGAAAAAACAGCCATCTTTCCGAGGTAGCTGGAGCTTTATTGTTTCATGCTCGGATACTAAATAAATTCTGGTATGATGCATATGCTACTGCTGCCTTCCTTATTAACCGGTTACCATCAACAGTTCTGTGACAATTATCAAAATTTCATGTATCCGTACAATACTTAAACAATGATTAGTGCTTTAATGACTGTGTTGATTAAAAATTAATGACATGAATGTTTTCTGATTATTGTCATATACATACATGTGCATCACATATTGCATAATGTTATATCATTATTGCATGCAACACTTTATTGGCTCAAATGATGCACGAAACAAAGTTAGCACAATTATCACACAAATAAAAAAAATGCTGAAGGGGTTCAGTACGTAGACAGACATGGTATTCAAAACCCAGAATGAGCCAGAAACCAAGAGTTACACTAGTATAGTGTGTAGGAAAGTAAAGATCATAAAATTGTCTTCCTAGTGATAGTTTAAGTGCCGGAAAGTGCCTAAAACTCACACAAACTACAGAATTCAGTAAAAAACAGCTTTTAGACAACTTAATATTATGCAGAATTATGGTTAAATGGTCCAGAATGCTTTCCTAAGTGTCGGGAATCAAAAATGTCACAAAAGGTAACATAAAGCACACTAAACTGCATAGTTTAGCACCTTAACGAACCGATAACCAACCGAACAATCAGACACTACCCGAAACACCATATTCTCACTAGAAGCATTGTTTTATCATTTCCGAGCTAGTTATGGTCCCCGAACATCATAAAACCTATTATAACATCATAACAACTAAACACCCTAACTAAATCCTTAGATTCCAACCAATAACCTTAACTTACCATTACAACCTAATCTATACCCCCCCCCCCCTCTATTTACGGTCACCATAAGGTGGCCCACCCTTGGATTTTATTTTAATTGTTTAATAGATCTTGTTGCCTCTTTATGAACATAATACACATTAGATAAATTGTTGTTGGAGGATTATAAGTGAAACCACAATACATAACATCCTTCATTCTCTCAAACTCACAACACACTTCAACTCTCCTCTCTCCCTCTCCTACCTTCGGCCGAGAACAAGCAACCACACCTCCACCATCTTCATCTCATCTTCATCCATTTACTAGTGATACAAAGGTGTAAGAAGCAAGGATAAGAAGCTAGGAGGCTTTGGAAGTGGAAGGACCTCTCTCACAAGCTATTAACCACCAAGATTGTCATCATCTTCACCTTGTGTGCATCCCTAGCCTTGTGCTAGTAGTAAGATCCTTTTAATCCCATTTTCATCTTGTTAAGTTGGTTAAAAGATGATACAAGTAACTAATCATGAAGAACACTAAAGATCAAGAACATAATCTTTAACATAAGACTAAAAATCATGATGATCTATGTTGTCTAAGTGTTTATATGCTTCTTGATTGTTGATTGTTTGTGTTAATGATGTTAAACATCATATGAAACTTGCTAGATTGTGATTAAAGACATAATCTAGCAAGACGAGAGGATGATTATGTTATAAATCAAGATGATCATCCTTATGTGTAAGCATGAACTTGAAGTATGAAGTGTTTTCTTGAATAATGATGATCAAAGTATAATGTAAGTCTTGTAAACGTGTGATTTCAAAAATGATTTTTCTCAAGAAACTAAGTTAAATTACAAGATTTACATAACAATGGTTCTTAAAGAAACTAATCACATTTTTAGTGGTTAATCAAGTGTAGAAACATGTTAATGACAAGAAGAATTCAAAAAGAAATATTTTTAGATAATTATTTTACAAGTTGTAAAGATCTAAAATCTTCAAGAATGATGTTTTTAAGCAAATAACCACACTTTAAAGGGTAACTAAGCTTACTAAACACTCTACTAAGTTACTACTGATGTGTGTAAAATGCAACATATAAATTAAATCAAATGAGGCATGAAACTAACCCTTTTTAAGTACTAATGTTGGAAAAAGAGTGTTTTTGTCTTCCTTTTGTATTTTCAGGATTAAATGAGCTCAAATTCACAAAAAGCAAAAAGACAGCTAAATCTAACATAAATACAAGAAAAGGAACATAAGTGGACTGCCCGACCCCTCAACGGCATCTTCCCAAGCAAAATAGAGAAGACAGAAGACTGAACACGCCCCGTGCTCAGCCAGCACGAGGCCGTGCCCAAGAAGCAGCAGAAAAGACAAACCTATAGAAGCTTCTATTGCCCACCACAGGCAGTGCCTAGCGGACACGGGGGCGTGGCGAAAGTACAGCAGGCGCATTAATTGTAATTGCGAATTACAATTAATGAAGAGAGAGAGTGTCAGACAGGCACGGGGCCGTGCCCAGCCTTCTGTTCAGCCTATAAATAGGAGTGCTTGGTTTCATTTCAACTCATCCCTTGGCACACCACCTCTCTCACACTTCATCCACCACCCACCACCACCATAACACCATCATCCACCACCATCATCCATTGTCCATCGTAGAGTGTGTGAGTCGTCTCGGGATCCAAGATTGATCGTAAGAGTTCTTGACAATCAAGGCCATGTTTGCCTAAGTCTCTTACATCACTTGGTGAAGACAAAGTGTCTAGTTTAATACCTTTTATTTCTAATCTTTTGCACTTTTTATTTGGTTTTGTATTAATGACTTTAATAACTAGTTGCTTATGTTGAAGGTGATCTTTCCTTATCGTTTGTCCGTGGTGTCTTGGCATTATTTTACTGTCTATATAAAATAAAAGATTTTCACCATTCATATCTCCACGGTCTATATGGAGGTATGTTGGCCACCTGGTCGGGGGTTAAGGGAACGGTTTGGTAAAGGTCTTGCCATTGTTCAGCGTTTAGAGGTCCTGCAATGGACCTGGGTCAAATTTAGTAGGACCTCCTTCAATGCTTCACGGTATTGGATGGCGGGGGTCCAAACTCTTTGATCCCCTCATAAGTTAACTACTATTAATACTATAACCCGGCTATTTAGGACTGTATCCCTGCTGACTCAGACTACTTAGTCGAGGGTAACGACACCGCCAAAAGCGGGGCCTACCATAATTTGCATTAATAACTTAATTCATTATCTTCCAATAATCCACCCTTTTAGGATTGTATCCTTGCTGACTCAAACTACTGGGGTGAGGGTAATGTCACCTTCAAAAGAGAGGCCTACTACAATAACTAAGATAATCTCTTAATGATGTGCAAAAGTGCGGAAATAATCAAAGGTTATACTAGATACGAGTCGGAACCAAGTGATTCATCTTGTCTATCTGTTTTTTCTTTTATTTTTATTTTTCAGCATTTAGTTAGTTTTTATTTTTCTTAGTTTAAAAACATTTTTTCTAAACTTTATATTTTGATTAGACGTTGAGGATAAACGGTACTAAAAGCTCTTGTGTCCTTGGACGACCTCGGTATCTTACCAACACTATACTACGCTCACGATGGGTGCACTTGCCCATATGTGTGTCTAGTGTTAGTAAATATCGTGTTTTATAAATTTAAAACTTGGCTAAAATAAGTGTTAAAGGGGCTTAAAATATACACCTAATATATATAACACTTCGCACGCATCAAGTTTTTGGCACCGTTGCCGGGGACACAAGGATTTTAAGAAAGCTTAAAATCGACGGCCTAATCAGTTTTCAAAACCTTTTTAAAAGCGCGCACATTTTTCTGCATTTTAGTTTAGATTTGCATTTTACAGTAGCCTGTACACGGGGCCGTGTTCACTGAACACGGGGCCGTGCTGCACATTTTCATAAAAACACCCAGTAACAGTAGCTTGAACACGGGCCGTGCTCACTGAACACGGGCCGTGCTCACTGAACACGCCCCGTGCTCAACGAAATCAGTAAATTTAATTAAAACGCCCAGATACAGTTCCTGAACACGGGGCCGTGCTCACTGAACACGGGGCCGTGTCCAGCCTCTGTTTCCGCTTTTTATTTTTGTTTTCTGATCTCGAGACTCGGTTGTGGTCTGCTGAGTGATTCTTATGGATCAATACTCAGGAGGTTACAACTACACCTATGAGGAGGATGATTATAGGGGTAATTATTGCACTAATTGTCGTAACACACGCTCGGCTCAAAATAATCACTCATATCAACCATCCAATTCATACACCTACTATGAGGAGCCCAGGTACGAGCCATCGACTTCATACACATCCTATGAAGACCAAAGGTATGAACCTCCTCCCTCATACTCATATTTTGATGAACCAAGCTATGAGCCTTCTTACTCATACTTTGAGGAACCAAGATATGAGCCACCACCTTCGTATGCTTATTATGAGGAACCATGGCGTGAACAACCCACCTCATATGAGTATTACGAAGAACAAAATTATGACCCTTATCCATCATATACTTACAATGAAGAACAATGGTGTGAACCATCTACTTCATATGGGTATTATGAGGAACAAAGGATCGAACAACCGGATTCAAGCTTAGAAAATACCGATTCTTTTTCTATAACCGAAGTGACCGATAGGATATTAGAACACATTAGAGTTATCGATCGATGTATAAAAGAAGCGCGCAAGGGAAGCGGAGTCCCGCGCAAGAGAAGAGTTAAAAAAGGAAGAGATAACCGAAAGTATAAAAATGGAAGAACAAATAAGTGAAAAACCGACACATGAGTTAAACAACGAAAAAGGTGAGTCCAACAACGTTAAAATTCAAGAAGAGTCTAATTTTGAAAAAATTAATCTCTTGTCACCTTCTTTTGAAAATCATTGTTTAATACCCACTCATGCTAAGTTTTTAAAAGAGTTAAACACTAACACTAAAATTGACGAAACGGTAAGTGTTAAGTTAACTAATGATCAAACCTCACTAATAAAAGAAGACCCATTTAAAATTAACATTACACCAGTTTCATGTTTCTTTCAAAATTCGTTTATTAGTAATGTCACAATCGATAAAGATCTTTGTGTTAACATAATGCCTAACTACATTTTCGAAAAATTAAGTATTAGTGATTTTTCTCCACTTCAAATACCCATTTTTCTATCCAATCGGAAAGTAATAAAATCAATCGGTATAGTTGAAGATGTCTTGGTTCAAACGAATCAAATGGTAATCCCAACCGACTTTGTCATCCTCGATGACACTCCTCTAGTGTTGGGGCGACCATTTGTAAAAACTCACGAAGCTTTGAAAAACCGGAAGTTCAACAATCTACCTCTTCAATTAGGGGCATTTAAAAGAAGTGTCGATCTTGAACGATCAATGAAATATCCTTTCGGCAATAATGACCCCCTAATTGAAGATGAAGATGAACCACCCGATACAAGTGAAGAAATTGACCACTTTGTTGAAGAAGAGGTCGCCATAGAACAAACTTTTAAAGTTCTTGATCGAAATGAGCAACCAAATAAGGAGTCTCCCAAAGACCCACCACTTGAGCTCAAAGAACTTCCAAAAGGTTTGGAATATGCTTTTCTAGACAAAGATGGTAATTTACCTGTAATTTTTTCGTCTAAATTAGATAACTTAGAAAAGGAAAAATTAATTAATCTTTTGAAAAAACACAAAAACGCAATAGCTTGGAAACTTGTAGACATAAAAGGAATTAGTCCTTCTATGTGCACACACAAAATTTTGATGAATGATGACTATAAATCGGTCATACAACCACAACGTCGAGTAAATCCAAATGTTCAAGAAGTGGTTAAAAACGAAGTCATCAAACTACTTGACGCCGGACTTATCTATCCTATCTCTGATAGTCCTTGGGTGAGTCCTGTCCAGGTAGTTCCAAAGAAAGGAGGTATGACGGTAATAACTAACGAGAAAAATGAATTAATACCAACAAGAACCGTCACAGGATGGAGAGTATGTATAGATTATAGACGATTAAATGAAGCAACAAGAAAGGATCACTTTCCTTTACCCTTCATTGATCAAATGTTAGAAAGACTATCCGGTCATAAATTTTACTGTTTCTTGGATGGTTTTTCAGGTTACTTTCAAATCCCGATAGCACCCGAAGACCAAGAAAAGACAACTTTCACATGTCCCTATGGAACTTTTGCTTATCGACGCATGCCGTTTGGTCTATGTAATGCTCCGGCAACATTCCAACGTTGCATGGTAGCCATTTTCCACGACATGATAGAAAAGACAATGTAAGTCTTTATGGACGACTTTTCTATCTTTGGGGATTCATATGACCAATGCCTCGATAACCTTGAACGAATGCTATCCCGATGTGACGAAACTAACCTCGCCCTTAATTGGGAAAAATGCCATTTCATGGTAACGGAGGGAATAGTACTCGGTCACAAGATATCAAGCGAAGGAATGGAGGTGGATCGAGCCAAAATAGATACCATTTCTAGATTACCACCTCCATCCTCCGTACGAGCTATCAGAAGTTTCCTAGGGCATGCCGGATTCTATAGGCGGTTTATCAAAGACTTTTCTAAAATTTCTAGACCTCTAACAAAATTACTTGAAAAAGATGCTCCTTTCATCTTTGACAATGATTGCAATCAAGCATTTCTCACCTTAAAAGAAATGTTAGTCAATGCACCTATCATGATAGCGCCTGATTGGAAATTCCCTTTTGAAATCATGTGTGATGCTAGTGACTTTGCAGTTGGAGCTATCTTGGGACAAAGAAAAGAAAAGCATTTCCACCCAATTTATTATGCTAGTAAAACACTTAATGATGCACAAGAAAATTACACAACTGAAAAAGAGTTACTAGCGGTGGTATTTGCTTTTGATAAATTTCGTTCTTATCTTGTTCTTTCTAAAACTATAGTTTATACAGATCATGCAGCCATCCGATATCTCTTCAAAAAGCAAGATGCAAAACCACGTTTGATTCGGTGGATTCTACTCCTCCAAGAATTTGACATTGAAATCAAGGACAAAAGAGGAGCAGAAAACACCGCTGCAGATCATCTTTCGCGCTTAGAAGACCCAGCTTTGGAAGCAACCAGGGACGAGCAAATCAACGAACAATTCCCAACTGAGTCCCTGGGAATGGTGGAATATAAGGAAGAACCATGGTACGCCGACTATGCTAACTACCTAGCTAGCGGTATAGTCGCAAAAGGGTGGCCACATCATCAAAGAAAAAAATTCTTTGCCAATGTGAAACACTACTTTTGGGAAGATCCATATCTTTTCAAAATATGTGCCGACCAACTCATCCGACGATGCGTACATGGTAGTGAAGCACGAAGAATTCTCCGCCATTGTCATGAAGGTCCATACGGAGGACATCATGGTTCTGCTAGTACCGCACGAAAGGTATTCGATTCAGGATTTTATTGGCCAACCATTTACAAAGACGCCCAAAGTCTTGTAAAAACATGTGATGCTTGCCAAAGAACAGGTAATATTTCTTCCAAAAACGAAATGCCACAAAATGGCATTCTTGTTTGTGAAATTTTTGATGTGTGGGGACTCGACTTTATGGGACTTTTCCCACCATCGAAAGGAAACAAATATATACTTGTGGCAGTAGATTACTTGTCTAAATGGGCCGAGGCCGAGGCACTTCCAACAAATGATGGAAGAGTCGTGGTAAAATTTCTGAAAAAGTTATTCTCTCGTTTTGGCACACCAAAAGCTTTAATAAGTGATAGAGGTACCCATTTTTGCAACCATCAACTCGAATTTTTTTTAACAAGGTATGGGGTCTATCACCGGGTCTCAACAGCATATCACCCTCAAACCAACGGACAAGCCGAAATGGCTAATAGAGGTTTAAAACGAATACTTGAAAAAACCGTAGGAATAAATAAAAAGGAATGGGCTGATAAATTAGATGATGCTTTATGGGCTTTTCGTACTGCTTATAAAACAACAATAGGTACAACCCCATATAAGCTAGTCTATGGAAAAAGTTGTCACTTACCAGTAGAAATCGCACACAAAGCCTACTGGGCAATCAAAAATGTAAACTTAGACTTAGAATTTGCCGGTAAAAATCGATTTTGTCAATTAAATGAATTAGACGAGCTTAGGAATTATGCATACTCAAACTCTGAAATTTATAAGGAAAGAATGAAAAATTTGCATGACAAACATATTAAACCTAATGAATTTCGGTTACGAGATTTAGTTCTTTTGTTTAATTCACGACTTCGATTATTTCCTGGTAAATTAAAGTCTAGGTGGTCAGGACCTTTTTCCATCACCCATATTTTTCCACACGGTGCAGTAGAAATTAAATCTCGAAATGGGCCTCCATTTAAAGTCAATGGCCAACGGCTGAAACTCTATCAAGGATTCATTGAGGATGAAGAAGAAGAGATTTCACTTCAAATGGTGGAGGAATAAAAACATCATGCCTGGAAGTTCACGAGATTCAACGCCAATGAGCTCGATGTAAGAGCTCGATACGAAATTCTTCAAACAAGGCCGGAGGAATACCCGAGGCAAGCTTGCACAGAATTGCTAACCATGGTGAATCAAATTGACCGTTTCAACAACATTGTTACGGGACCACTCAGAGTCGCCCTAACAACTCGGCTCAGTTCCGTCCACGAATGCACGTTGGAATTCTATAGCACTTTCACATTCAACCCGAGGTGCGACCCGTTCGACAATGACGGGGTAGCTTTCCGATGTGGCGGAACGAAGTATTCGATCTCTATGGCACAATTTGGGTCGATTATCGGGTTGTATGCGGAAGAGGATGCGGGAAACGAAGAAAATACTGGGGGAATGAGAGAGGTAGGTGACAACGAACGCCAAGCCATGTGGGCTCAGATTGGAGAAGGGTTCTACAATCCGAGCAGCACTAAGAGTACAAAGCTGAGGGATCCGCTATACAGATACATTCATAGGCTCCTCGGCTACTCTCTTAGCCAAAGGCATGACAGTAGTGGCATCGTTGGGTTAAGAGATTTGGTTGTCCTCCACTGCATTCACAACCGCAGGCCGCTCGATGTTCCGTTCCTCATGCTCCGAAACATGCATCACAACCGCCTTGCTAATGCACCGACACCTATTTTCTTTGGGGGATGGGTGTACCGTCTCTTCAAGCACTTCGCCCACATACCTAGGGCATTTGAGAGGAGCCCATGGTCGGGTACGGTGGATATTAACATATGCCGCTCAATGAACCTGATTTATGAGGCAGAAGACGGGACGGTAACCTTCCAAAGGATGCAAGGTCATGCATGGAACCCGCAAGAAGCGCTTGTTCTCCCAGCTCCGCAACATCATCAGTACCAATACCAACCCCACGGTGATCCGGGCCAATCATCCTCCTCGGGAGGCGGTTTTCCTAACTTTCAAAGTTTGCATGATTTGTTGCAGGAAAACCTTATGTGTACTAGGAACACCTATAACATGGCGAGCAACACCTACCACCGGGTCGGAGCTATAGAAAGAAACCTATCCGAGATCCAAGACGATGTTGGATACATAAGAGACCACATTGCACGCCATGGAGGGGATGATGACGATGATGATGATGACGATGCTATGGAGTAGGTGAGAGGAGCAGAGGAGGAAGCGGTTGATTGATGACTACCCAGGTTAACCCTTTTTAATCTTGAACAATTGATGGCCTGCGTGCCAAATGTTGAACAATTTACTTTTCCTAACTTCTTTTATTTTCTGCATTTTTTTTACTTGACATGGATGTTAACTTTTGTAAAAGTAGGATGTTTGTGTTACTTGGTGTGGTATTAAGTGATGAAACAGGTACAAACCAAGGATTGAAGTGCTAAGCCTCAGCACTTATAGGGCCAGGATGGAAAAATCGGGAGAAGAAACCTGTTTTTCAGGTTTACAGACTGTCCACACGGGGACGTGTCCAGCCAACACGCCCCCGTGCTCAGTTCCCAGACCTGCTGTTTGGTTACTGTCCGACAGATTTTTGCCAGACACGGGGTCCTGTCCACTCAACACGGGGTCGTGTCCAGATTGCCAGTAACACAAAATTTTGCTTTTTACACCATTTTACACATCTAATCAACCTAAAAATTTATTTTTGGGACACATTGAGGACAATGTGTAATTTAAGTGTGGGGGGGATGCTAAAACCTTGAAATTTTGCAAGTCCTAAATACAAGCCTTACACAAAACTCTATTGGAACTGCTAATCACCCCAAATTTTTTTCAAAAATTTCATTTTTTTTACTTGTCTAGGTTTAACTCGGGAAATTCAAGTTCTCAAAAAGGTTATATTTTTACAAATTTACAACCGATAGCGTCGTGATAAAAAGAACCAACATAAGAAAGTTATGAAAAGGCATAGCAAACCTAGTTAAAATTTGATTATATATACTTGATCACATAAAAACCCATTCCCACAAAAGTGAGTTTTGAGCCTTTATTGAGCATACAAATTTACATCTTTAGACTAAATGCTCATTTTTCGTTTCTTGTGTGAATAGCCGCTTGGTACTTACGACTCTAGAACTTGCCATGACGATACATTCCCGGTCCTTATCAACTTAAACCCGAGTAAGTAAATGATGGAGGCATTAGGACTAACCTTTTTTCTTTTACACCATTATTTTTTTTACCACCTACCCAAAAATCCCCCTAGTTAGCCCCTTTGAGCCTAAACCTTTTCATTTCATAACCCAAACACCCCTTTTACCCACCAAAACCCTTTTTCATTTTTAACCCTTTGTTTTAGTAACAAGTTCGGTTTTTCATATGATCTTTCAAAAAAAAAAAAAAAAAAAAAAATTTGTGTTGATGATGAAGCAAAAGAATAAAAAAACAAGTTCATCAAAAATAACTTTGTTTGAATAAAAGCTTTATCAGAATAAAAAGCTACAAAAATAGAAAATCCCCCGAAAACCGACACTTGTTACGCTTTTTCACCCTTTTTCTACTAACCACTAACCACTAACCACTAACCCAACCACCTACCTTTAACCCAAGCCTAACCCTTCACCCGCAAAGCCCTCTTGATATTTACAAAGGTATAAAAGTTAAAAAGGAGGAGGATTGATTGCTTGGCAAGCCTATGGTAGGAGTAAGTTCCATGCCGCTCTCGAGTGATTCACTAAAAATACACCTTCGGCCGAGTGTGAGTGATTTCTCCCGTGAGGTATGTGAACTTGTATATAAATGGGATTTTAAAAAAGGCATGTTATGCCCAAATTAGTAATTTCTCTTATGAAAAGTTTTAAATAAATCATGACGAATAGGATTGTAAATAAATAAAAATAAAACTACATAAAGAATCTTGGAAATCCCGATACTCTACGACAAGCCCAAAACCTTCTCTTCTACCCATTCCATTTGGGAGTGTAAGCCACATATTAAAGAGTTTTGCTTGAGGACAAGCAAAAGTTCAAGTGTTGGGGTATTTGATGTGTGTAAAATGCAACATATAAATTACATCAAATGAGGCATGAAACTAACCCTTTTTAAGTACTAATGTTGGAAAAAAAGTGTTTTTGTCTTCCTTTTGTATTTTCAGGATTAAATGAGCTCAAATTCACAAAAGAAGCAAAAAGACAGCTAAATCTAACATAAATACAAGAAAAGGAACATAAGTGGACTGCCCGACCCCTCAACGGCATCTTCCCAAGCAAAATAGAGAAGACAGAAGACTAAACACGCCCCGTACTCAGCCAGCACGGGGCCGTGCCCAAGAAGCAGCAGAAAAGACAAACCTATAGAAGCTTCTATTTCCCACCACAGGCCGTGCCCAGCGGACACGGGGGCGTGGCGAAAGTACAGCAGGCGCATTAATTGTAATTGCGAATTACAATTAATGAAGAGAGAGAGTGTCAGACAGGCACAGGGCCGTGCCCAGCCTTCTGTTCAGCCTATAAATAGGAGTGCTTGGTTTCATTTCAACTCATCCCTTGGCACACCACCTCTCTCACACTTCATCCACCACCCACCACCACCATAACACCATCATCCACCACCATCATCCATTGTCCATCGTAGACTGTGAGAGTCGTCTCGGGATCCAAGATTGATCGTAAGAGTTCTTGACAATCAAGGCCATGTTTGCCTAAGTCTCTTACATCACTTGGTGAAGACAAAGTGTCTAGTTTAATACTTTTTATTTCTAATCTTTTGCACTTATTATTTGGTTTTGTATTAATGACTTTAATAACTAGTTGCTTATGTTGAAGGTGATCTTTCCTTATCGTTTGTCCGTGGTGTCTTGGCATTATTTTACTGTCTATATAAAATAAAAGATTTTCACCATTCATATCTCCACGGTCTATATGGAGGTATGTTGGCTTCCTGGTCAGGGGTTAAGGGAACGGTTTGGTAAAGGTCTTGCCATTGTCCAGCATTTAGAGGTCCTGCAATGGACCTGGGTCAAATTTAGTAGGACCTCCTTCAATGCTTCACGGTATTGGATGGCGGGGGTCCAAACTCTTTGATCCCCTCATAAGTTAACTACTATTAATAATATAACCCGGCTATTTAGGACTGTATCCCTGCTGACTCAGACTACTTAGTCGAGGGTAACGTCACCGCCAAAAGCGGGGCCTACCATAATTTGCATTAATAACTTAATTCATTATCTTCCAATAATCCACCCTTTTAGGATTGTATCCTTGCTGACTCAAACTACGGGGGTGAAGGTAACGTCACCTTCAAAAGAGGGGCCTACTACAATAACTAAGATAATCTCTTAATTATGTGCAAAAGTGCGGAAATAATCAAAGGTTATACTAGATACGAGTCGGAACCAAGTGATTCATCTTGTCTATCTGTTTTTTCTTTTATTTTTATTTTTCAGCATTTAGTTAGTTTTTATTTTTCTTAGTTTAAAAACATTTTTTTTCTAAACTTTATATTTTGATTAGACGTTGAGGATAAACCGGTACTAAAAGCTCTTGTGTCCTTGGACGACCTCGGTATCTTACCAACACTATACTACGCTCACGATGGGTGCACTTGCCCATATGTGTGTCTAGTGTTAGTAAATATCGTGTTTTATAAATTTAAAACTTGGCTAAAATAAGTGTTAAAGGGGCTTAAAATATACACCTAATATATATAACACTTCACACGCATCACTACAAATTTTTATAAATTTCAAATTCATGAAGAAGTGTAAAATGCATGATTTTGGCACTTGGTAAGTATTTTTTGCTTTGTTGATGAATTGTGATGATTTATAAAAGAAAATTATATGCTTTGAAAGCATGGAAACCTCCATTTTAAGGGGAAACTATGGCAAAATTTTTCTAGAAATTAAACACTTAGAAAAATATTTTTAAACAAATATTTACAAGTATATTTTAACCATGAATTTTCATTTAAAGTTTGCCATAATTTTGTTACAAAAATTACAAAATATTAGAGGTTGGTTTTTGATAATAAAAGTGACTAAATATGTATTTAGGAAAATATATATATTTAGATGTCACCATGTGTGTGATTTCTTGTATATTATGTGTATTAGTTATATTATTTTAGGACTTGAAATAATATAACTCACCAAAATACCAAGAAATTATAACACCAAGATATTACCAAAATTCCAAGAAATAAATATACAATTTGTACCCAAAATATTGGAGAAACTGAACAAGGAATATAAGCTACAAAATATTCCAGAATTAAATTCACAAGTATATTTGATAAACGGTATTTTGGAAACAGAGAGGACAAAAATATGATATTTGCAAGTGTTAAAAAATATATCATATTTTGAAAAGAAGAAAATATATTATTTTTGAGTAAAGGAAAATATATATGTTTTCTTGAATTATTATAGGATATATTATTTTTGGAAAAAATATATATATTATAAATATTTTCTAGGTTAAACTTGAAAATATATTATTTTTGAGGTTTAAATGAAAATACAATTATTTTTGTCAAGGGAAAAATTATAGATAATTTTTCTATGTAAGTTTTCTTAAAATATATATTTTAACAATATATATTGGTGATTTTTATAGAAAATATTATTCCGGGAAATATAATACAAAATTAAGTATAAGAATACTTAATAAACAAAAGAAAATAGGTATCCTCGTACGTATAAATACACTGGAATACGCCACCGATGCTTGGCAAAATATACAAGTTTAAGAATACGAGTATGAATACACCCATCCTTGGGGAAGTTATACATGTATAAGTACCTAATGTGTCAAGTTAAAATATATTATTTTAACTAATTTTCCAAAATTTAATAAATATAATTTAAGTTAAAATATTTATTATTTTAACAAATAATTATATACTTTGGGATAATATTAAGACATAAAGAAACATAACTCAAGGATACTAATTAAGACTAAAGTCAAGGCATGACCCATCAGTCTAATACACCTTAGCACGTTTGTAGGTAGTCGTGTGAATAAGTAGCAGCTTTGAGTTACACCGGATTCGAGACGCAAGACTGTGAGTTCATGTCCCCCCCTTTTTTTTAACTGTTTTTAGTTTTATAACTTCGAGGGTGAAGTACATGTTACAAATTGTTTACAAACGTTTACATAAGGTATGGTTAGCTAAGGAATGAACTGTTAGATCATGTGAGTGGTGAGTACAACGCTTAAGACAATTAATCCTCGTAGTAGGACCGAGGGACATGAGTGATAGATCTATTTGGGTGTTGCAAGCCCCACCCATGAGGACCTGGATTTGGCCCATGAGGTGACTATGTCTTCCAGCTGGAAGCCCGGTACATAATCCGCTAGGTTTGAGCCTTCCTACATCACTGCATGTATATTAATGGCCTTGCAAACCATTAATTGATCTGTTTTCCTTGTTGCTTTCATACAGGGGTTTACAAATAGATACTTACAATGATTACAAGATTTAGTCGTGCACACATACAAAACACATGAACTCCCTCAACTTTTGTTGATGTTTTCAAACCACATGTATTTCTGGAAATTGATTATGGATCTGGCAGGCGTGCAAGGATTTTCAAGTTGTGTCTTCAAATAAAAAGATGTCATCCAGTGTTGTAGGGTTTGAATCATGTATTTTACCTTGGTTAAGATACATGGTTCAAAGCCTAGTTTTATTTGTGTCTTTTGTTAAGTCCGTTAAGGAACGTCAAACTCTGGTTGTTGTGTATTTCAAACTTGAAGTCTGTGTTTGGATTTAAAACAATGATGGTTGTAATATTTTGAAGACTATCTAATTGTTGATGCACGAGAATGTCTGTTGACTTCATCTTCATCAAGTCTTAGTTCTTGAAAGTCAAAATTAGATCTTATATGTAAAATTAGGGTTTAGTATTGAGTTTTGTAAGTGTTTCAAAGGGTTCCGTTTGAAATCAGTTATGTGTATAAGGGTTCCGTTTGAAACTGTCTCAAACGATGAGGGTTCCGTTTGAACATAGGCTTCCGTTTGAGATCTGTCGTTTGAATATAATGTTTAGTTTCAAACGGAAGGGTCCCTATGTCTATATATAGGAGTGTTAGTGTCTCATTTCAAACGGAACGGTTAGAGGTCATTGTAAGAGTCACGAAGTGCTGTCGGATTTTCATCAGAACTTATTGTACAAAGCACACGATTGATAATATAAAGAAAGATTAGAAGATACAAGCTGTTTTGGATATCGTTTACTTTGATTCCGCCTTAGTAATTGATGATGAACATCCTTAACTGACTTTCAGGGTCACGTAATCGATCCAACAAGTGGTATCAGAGCTCAGGACGAGGAGTTCATACCGAAATCAGCTTGAAATCATCGGATTATCTCACTTCTACCTTTCTTTTCTGTTTTTAACCGCGAGAACTGGTTAAAATGGCTTGAAACGATCACATAACAAACGAAATACATTAATAACGAATCCTTGAAAGTTTGATAACGAAATTCGACCTAAAACTAACTGAAATCGTTCGTACCGTTTGAAATTTTCGCGAAACTGCTGACGTCATGTGTTCTGTCGTTTGAAAAACAGACCCTCCCGTTTGAAAACAAGTCTATCGTTTGAAATGTGTATCGTTTGAAAAGTTGGTCGTTTGAAAATCTTTATCGTTTGAAGTCTGCCGTTTGAAAGTTTGTCGTTTGAAACTAGTTGGTCGTTTGAAACCATTGTCGTTTGAAACTATTAATTCAAACGGAACTGTACCTCGTTTGAATCTGTCGTTTGAAACAAGTTGTCGTTTGAAACTTGTTGATCGTTTGAAATACTTGTCGTTTGAAAGTATTGATTCAAACGGAAGAGTCCACCGTTTGAATTCTTTGTCGTTTGAAAAACATCTATCGTTTGAAAAGTTGTTGTTTGAAACTTTTGGAATTTCAAACGATACAAACCATTCCGTTTGAACAAGTGTCGTTTGAATCTGATAATTTCCAAATCAAAATTTGTCTAAGTGTTGTTTGATTTTACAGGTACGATCAAAATGGATGATATTTTCATGAATCCGTTTAGCGATATGTACGCATTCGCAGGAAACTCAGGAGATGATATTCCAACAAACAACAACAATACGAACGAGAACGAGAATACTCCGAAAGAAAAGAAGAAGGAAGCTTGGGAATCTGAAAGCGCATTCGGAACGTTCAATAAACCCCCAAAGCTTACGGCTATTGAGGAGTACAGTCGTTGGTCCAGAAAATTTGAAGACTGGTTGATGGCATTCGCATTTACTAGCTGGAAAAGTATGAAAAATGGTTATGCAAATGGAAACAAAAATGGTGAGGCGTTAAGAACAGCTGAGGAGATTGATTCGTTTTGTAGCTGAACAAAAGTGTGTGGCGTTGTTATTTCAGTCAGTCCGGGAAGACATTATTGCCTTGATCGAGTATTCAAATGCAAAAGATCTTTGGGAAAAGCTTGAAAAGAAATGTACTGGTAGTCAAGAAATTAAGAAAAACAAAAAGAAACTTCTTAGAAAAGAGTTTGATCTGTTTGGTTATCTTAAGAATGAGTCAGTGTGTAAAATGATAGAAAGGTTCGGTCATCTGAAGCTGGAATTAGTAAGACATGGTATCGACATTCCTGAAGAAGATCTTATCGATAAATTGTTCGATTCGTTGCCTGACGAGATGGATTGGAGATATTATGCACTAATGCTGAAGAATACCATCAAAGAACCAGAAAAGCTGACATTAGATTTGGTGATTGAGAAACTCGAGAGTCATGAGTTGGAGAAGACGTACAAAGTTAATCATTCATCTTATCAACAGAATCTGGATCTATACTATCCAAAAAGCATGATGCCAAAAGCAACTTCACCAAAAACTGCTTTTTCTGCTGAAAATGTGTCGATAGCTGGCAAAGAAAGTCAAAGTGGTCAAAGCAGTGGAAGTCACAGTGGTTATCACAGTGGATCTTCATCTTCTGGAAGTCATTCTGATGCAAAGAATCGGTTTTAATGCAACATCGCAATAGACTTGAAGAATGCTCAGAACTTTGATGAGGAATCGGCCAAGCAGCAGATGATCTTTCTAGCATCGGTGTTGGAATCCTATGAAGGGTTGGTGGCTGGAAAAATCGGGAATACAAATCTGACGAAGAAGACTACGATCAGATTGACCCTGAAGAAATGGAGCTGATCGACATTCGTTGGGCAATGGCAAGTGCAGTTCGACGTGCACAACGCTTCATGGAGATTACAGGGAGAAAAACGATCGGTGGTCCGTCTACAAAACTGGGGTTCGATAAATCCAAAGTGACATGTTTCAAGTGTAAGCAGAAGGGTCACTTCAAAAGAGAATGCCGAAACGCTTATGCTGATGAGTCGGAGAACCCTTTCAGAGATGATTATTACAAAAAGGCAATCTACCATCAGAATAAATCTGAGTCGCCTAGATTGAAGCAAGTTGAAGATAACAGAGACAAATCAAGGGCTCTTGCTGTGATTTATGATGATGAGGGGTATGATTGGAGTAAGGAAGTTCTACCGGAAGAAGATGCGGTGGGTTACGCATTCATGGCAAGCAATGATGAACCCGTTAAATGGAAAGATGATCGAACTGAAGAGCAAAAATATCAATACAGAAAAATGATTGCTGAAAACAAAATCATTAGAATATCTCGTATCTATCTGAATGCAAGGAGAGCCAATAGATGGGATCCAGATAGAGAGTGCTATCTTGATGAGTATGGAAATATTGCAATTGATGATAGCACACTTGATATTGAAGCCATAATCCAGCAATACAAAGAAGATGATGAGTATTGGCAACACAAATGGTGGGGAATTCCAACTTCGAAAATGATTGAAGAAGAGAAAGAGAAAGAAGAGAAAGAAGAGAAAGAGAAAGAGAGAAAGGAGAAAGAAGAGATCGAGAAAGCGAAGAAGATTGATACTGGAGTTATTGACACAACGCAGGAGTTGACTGCTGAAAATCTTGGGAGAATGGCTGACAAAGTGCTAGCTGCTTAGGCACTTGAGGTAGACTCTAACTCCGTGTCTGAGTCAAAAAGCCAGGTCAGTCCAGATGTGTCAACAAATGTATCAGGTAAGAAAATCGATGGAAATGCTGATTGCAAAAATTGCAACAAAGAGTGCAAATTTTGTAGCACAGTCACGTATCTCAACGGGAAGAAAGTTGATGATCTGACAGCTAAGGTCAGAAGCGTTGAGAATCAGATTCTTGATCGTGACAAAATGGTTAAAGCTTCAACTGAACGGATAAAAGAATTAACTAAACAATTGGAAAATGATAAAATTGATCATGATAAAGTTAAAAATGAAAATGAAAAGTTGATTCTTGAAAACCGTCAGATTTCTGAAAAATTTGAAAAATTAAAAGGTACTTTGAAAGATTGTGATGATCAAAATGGTAAAACTTTTAAAGAAAATGAACATCTAAGAGCAGTGCTTAGAGTCAAAGAAGAATCAATCAATCAACAACTGGATGAAATCGCTAAATTGAAACTTAAAGTTCAAGAGGCTGTAATCGAAAATGAGCGAATCCAGTTGAAGCTTAACAGTTATAGCTCCGCAAGCTTTGTTTTACAACATATCATTCCCAAACCCATTGGGAAAGACAAAGCGAGCGAAGATGTGTATTGTGATGGAACTGGGGTGGGGTTTCATCAAGTTCCACCACCTGTTCTTGATAATTACACGAAAAAGCAATCTGGGTTGGTTGAAATTGAAGAATAAAAAGAAGTTAAACTTCCGGAGAACATTGATGTTACTTTTTCTACATCATCTGATGATAGTGTTCAGACAGAGATTGTTAAGAGTACAGCTGAAAGTGTTTTGAATAGTGATTCAGCTGAAGATGATGGGTGTTTCTTGGACAAATACATTCAGAAATCAAAATCCAAAAACAACTTAAGTGATGAACCGGGTCTTGTGATGTACAAGATGGCTGGATCTGATAAGTTGTATTCGGATTCTGAATTTCCGATTGAGAATGTTAATGTGAAAAAGTTGACGAATGTTTTCAAGTTAGTTGAAGTTGAGTTGTCAGAAGTGAACAGTTTGTGTCAAACAAAAAGGCAAATGAATTTTGAGAAAGATAAAGCTTATTACAAAAAGCCTGTTGTTCCACCAAGGTTTTATAATAACAATCGAAACAATTGGTCGGGTGGTTATCAGGGTGGTAGGAGTTATCAGAAAAAGAGTTTTCAAAACAAGAGGTTTGCTGAAAAGAAGGTGTTTGTAAACAGTTCAAGTTCACTTGCTAATGAAGAAATTTTTTTTTTCAAAATCGAATGAAGAGTTCTTTGAGAAAAGAATTTCACTTTATCGGTCTGAAGGTACAAGTCGAGTTGTTGACACTCGAACATGTTTTAGATGTAATCAAGTTGGTCACATTGTACGAATGTGTACCAATGTGAAGCCTAAGACTGAAAATGTGAAGTTTCAACAGAAGAAAGTTGATGTGAAGGGTAAAGCACCAATCTTTGTTGAGAAGAAGAATGTGAAAAATGATAACATCAAAGTGAAAAATGAACCTGTAAAGAAAGTGGTAACTAAAAACGACAAGTTTTTTAAACAGGTTGCATTAAATCAACAAGTTTGGAAACCAAAAACTGAAATGAAAATTTCAACTTCTGAAGTGAAAAAGGCTGATGAATCAATTTCGGTTGATTATGATGCAAATTTTCCACCTTTGAAGGCTGAAAATTTCAAAATTCAAGTTGCTAGAGTCAAGGTTACACCTAAGGATGATGAGGCCTGGGTGGACACCATGTTCGAATAAGCAGTTTGAATTGCCGGAGCTTCCTTGTTTGCGAAGCATGAATCGGCATCTTTATTGAAGTGTTTTAAAATCAACTTGTGGTATATGCAGGATCTTCCAAGAGCCATTTCAAGATGGATCATGGATAGTGGCGCATCTCGACATATGACAGGAAAAACTGCTTTGTTGTATGATGTGAAGAATATCAATGGTGGTTATGTGGGATTTGCAGGTCATGAAGGTGGTCGAATTGTTGGTGAAGGAACGTTATCTAACGGGATTGTGACATTTGAGAGAGTTAACTACATCACTGAGCTGGAGAACAATCTGCTTAGTATCTCGCAGATTTGTGACAATCAGTATACTACTCACTTCACTGATAAAGAGTGTTTGATTTTGAAACCTGGTTTTGTTATCCCTGAAGAATGGATTATTATGAGGGCACCTAGAGTGAATGATTTATATGTGTTAGATATGTCTGTAGCAACTACAACAACTGGTCAAGCACATTGTTTCGTGTCTAAAGCAACTGAGAAAGAATCAAGATTGTGGCACCGAAAGATGGGGCATATTCACCTACCGAAGATGAATCACTTGGTGCACAATGATTTGGTATTGGGTGTCAATATCAAAGGTTTTCATCTGGAAGGGGAGTGCATTAGCTGCATCAAAGGCAAGCAGAAGAAAAAGACACACCCTACAAAGCAAGTTAATGCAGTTTCGAGACCTCTGGAAAGACTTCACATGGATTTGTTTGGTCCTGTGAATGTCAAAAGTATTACAGGAGATTTCTATTGTCTGGTCGTTACTGATGATTATTCCAGATTTTCGTGGGTATCTTTCTTGAAGACGAAAGATGAAACATTTGACAGTTTGATGGGTTTGTTCAGGAAGATTGAGAATTTGTACCAAAGGCGTATCAAGAGAATTCGAAGTGATAATGGTACTGAATTTAAGAACAGTAAGATGGAAGAATTTTGTGATGAAAGAGGTATTTTGCATGAGTTTAGTGCTCCGTACACTCCGCAGCAGAATGGAGTCGCAGAACGCAAAAACCTGACGCTAATCGAGACGACTAGAACTATGCTCGCAGATTCAAAGTTACCAATTAATTTTTGGGCTGAAGCTGTTTCTGCCGCATGCTATACGCTCAACAGGGTTCTTACTGTCAAAAAGTTCAACAAAACATGCTTTGTGCTAATCAATAACCGCAAACCGAATTTGAAGTATCTAGAACCGTTCGGGTCACCCTGTACGGTTATAGAGCCTTTTGGAAAGTTTGGTCCGAAGTGCATTGAGGGTGTATTTGTTGGTTATTCAAATCCATTGCGACGTGTCTTCGTTCCAAGTGAGAAGCGGATTATTGAAGCTACAAATGTTGAATGTCAAGGTTATACTATGCCGCCGCAGAATCCTGGTGATTCATGGCGTTATCATTATGACAAACTTTGGGATTCGTTTGACATGAGAGAAGAATCAGAGGATGAAGAAGATTTCTTTGATGAGTTGGATATTTTGCGTGAATATGAGTCACAGTTAAGGTTCCCAGATGAGTATTCGAGGAGACCACGAGAAACTTCAAATGACGATGAAGCAGGTCCGAGTAATGCTGGTGAACAAGATGATGTCCAACAGAATGAAGTTGCTCAAGATAATCAGTCGGCTCAGAATGATAATCTAGAAGCTGAAAACATGCCAGTTTTTGATCACGGTGATTCAGATTCAAATTCTGAGGGGGAGCAGATTCAGATTTCAGGTCAAACAAACCAAGTTGGTGAACAAGATGCAGAGCAGAATGTTACTAATCTGGAGGGAAATGTAGATGTTCCAAGCGAAGTGATGCCGCGAACTTTTTCATATCATCCAGAGGAGTTGATTATAGGAGACTTGCAAGATGGTGTTCGCACTCGAAATCAGATTGATAAAGGGCTTACTTGTTTTTATACAAAAGTTGCTCCTTTGCAAACTGAATTTTCATTAAGTTGTTTTATCTCGCAGGTTGAGCCAAGAACTTACAAAGAGGCGCTTACTGAAGACTCTTGGGTCAATGCTATGCAGGAGGAACTTAGTCAATTTGAGAAATTGGGAGTGTGGAAGTTAGTTGATTTGCCGGATGGTCATAGGAAAATTAACACCAAGTGGGTGTTCAAGTGTAAGAGGGACGATAGAGGAGTGGTTGTAAGGAACAAAGCTCGACTCGTTGTTCAGGGATTTAGTCAACAGGAGGGAATAGATTTTACCGAAGTCTATGCTCCTGTAGCACGACTAGAAGCAATCAGAATTTTCCTAGCATTTGCGTCTTGGAAGAACTTCAAAGTTTATCAGTTAGATGTTAAATCGGCGTTTCTTTATGGGAAGGTTAAAGAGGAGGTTTATGTCGGTCAGCCACCGGGCTTTATCGATCCAATCCACAAAAACAAGGTCTACTTATTGGACAAAGCGCTGTATGGTTTACACCAGGCCCCGAGAGCCTGGTACGAGACTTTGTCTCAACACCTACTAGCCAACAAGTTCATTCGTGGAAAAGTGGATGCCACTCTCTTCACTAAAGAAGTCGATGGTCATCTTCTGATTGTTCAGATTTATGTGGACGATATAATCTTTGGGTCGACAAATGAAAATCTATGCAAAGATTTTGAATCAGTGATGAAGCAGAAGTTTGAAATGTCATCAATGGGGGAGATGAAATTCTTTCTGGGATTACAAGTTGAACAACTTCCTGAAGGAATTTTCATTCATCAGTCAAAGTACGTTCATGATATTCTAGAGAAATTTGGGATGTCAAGTTCTACTCCAGCTGCTACCCCACTTGCAACAAATCATGGGATTCACCTAGATCTCACCGGAGATAGGGCTAATGAAACTTTTTATCGATCCATGATAGGTTCTTTAATGTACCTAACTGCTTCACGTCCTGATATCATGTACCCAACGTGCCTCACAGCAAGATTTCAGTCTAACCCGAGAGCATCGCACATGATTATTGTGAAGAGGATATTGCGCTACCTGAAAGGAACTCCTTCATTGGGGTTGTGGTATCCAAGAAAAGGCGATTTTACGCTCGAAGGGTATTCCGATTCGGATTTCGGATGCTGCAAAGTAAATTCAAAGTCAACAACTGCAGGATGCCAGTTCTTTGGTCCTAGATTGGTTACCTGGCAGTGTAAGAAACAAACGTCTGTGGCGTTATCTACATGTGAAGCGGAGTATGTTTCTGCTAGCAGTTGCTGCTCTCAGATCTTGTGGATACAGCAACAGATGCGCGACTACGGTTTGCAGTTTCTTAACACACCTCTTTTTGTTGATAATGAGGCCGCAATAAATATAACAAAAAATCCAGTACATCACGCTAAAACTAAACACATAGAAATTCGTCATCACTTTATTCGTGATTGCTTTGAGAAAAAGTTGATACGAATTGAGAAAATCCACACTGACGAACAGAAAGCTGATTTACAAACCAAAGCTTTTGATAAAAATCGGTTTAAATATTTGTTAAAACTGAACGGTATGAAGCTTCTGTCGGTGTCGGATGGCATTATTGGCGTTGATGAGAGTACTGTTGTGGATGAAGACGAGAAACAATCTGCAATGGTTTATCGAATTTTTACTTGTTTTGGTATTTAGGGGGAGTAGATGTTTGTACATAGTTTATTTTCAGAAAATACAAAAACAGTAAAAAATGCAAAAATACAAAAACATGATAAAATCGGAAAAAGAGCTTGTGTATATAGGGAAAATGATAGTACATCAGCTAGACGATTACAGTATGCTAAAGATTTGAAAAGTATAAAAGAGTTAAACAATCTTACTGATGATGTGTCGATAGGTTTTCACACATTTAGTAGATTTATTCGGGATATAAACCTAAATTCAAACTTGTGAATTTGTGGGGAACACTACTTGGATATATAGGTAACCCCTGAAATCTCGTTTGAAAGGTCTCTTAATCTGATATACTAGGTCTTTATACTCTATGATATCTGGGGTATTATTCCGGGACTTCTGCTGAACGGTAGTTCTGACCTAGTCCCTGGCTAATACTTGCTGCAATGCTTGAAACACATCATTAAACCCTCAGCATGCTGAAACAATAAAATTGATAAATGCTGCTGTTGTAAGCAAAAAGATCCTCTAAAGGGGACACACCAAAAAGTCGAAGCTGATATCTCTCTGCGTATACGGAAGTATCGATCTGAGATCCCTCGGCTCTCGCATACCTAAATTATATACAGATATCATTGTAGTATTCTCACCTGTAAGACTGATTATTGGGATTCTGGATACGGGAGTATATTCAAGAGGTGGAACACATGAATGATCTAAGTTCTTAATTCATCTAAATTGTATCCTGAGTAAATTGAAATTTGTGTGGGAATTTAAGATGGATCAGTATATCGACAATCGAGGTGAATTGTTTAAATATGAGTATGTAATGTAGCTTAACGGTATTTGTGATTTGTCTGAAAAGCTGATATGATTCCCTGACACGCTCATCAAAAATATGTTTGTGAATAGTTTGCTTTGTTTAATTTCTTGCAATTTAAGTTTTCTGTATTTCATTTCTTAGTCTAGAACACTTTGATAAAATCCAAAAAGATTTTATTTCTGCTTTATTTTAGACAAACCAAAGTGGAGAGTTGATTGTTGGATTCTCAGATGTTTGAAGCAGATACAGGAAATTCTGAACTGAAGAATGAGGAGAGCTTACTTTGAAGAAGTTTGATTTGTTTGAAATGTCAAAAACAAGTTCATTAACTTGATACTTGTTATTTTTCAGAAAATGTTTGAAATTGTTGTATTAAAATCAGTTCGTTTAGTCAAATAATCATCCAAGGTCATTAATTTGGACTTGGTAGATTAATCAAGTAATCAGGATCATTAGCTTGAACTTGAATACTTGAGTGGATTTCTAAAACTGATTAAGTTTGTGGATTATGTTTGAAAGATAGAATTGTAATGTTTGTTGGTTGAGTAACAGATTTGATCTTCATTATTCCCAATGGAAGCAAATTGTCAAAGCTTGAACCAGATATCTCAGATTCAGCATATCGAGAGGGGGAGTCTGTGAAAGGGGGAGTCTGGATCAACAACATATGGGAATGTGAAGATAGAGTGCTTGTGATGAAAAGGCAGAGTTAGAGAAAAGACTAAGACTGAAGACTCAGGAGCTGAAGACTACGTCAACATCCAAGGGGGAGTCTGTTGATGCACGAGAATGTCAGTTGACTTCATCTTCATCAAGTCTTAGTTCTTGAAAGTCAAAATTAGATCTTATATGTAAAATTAGGGTTTAGTATTGAGTTTTGTAAGTGTTTCAAAGGGTTCCGTTTGAAATCAGTTATGTGTATAAGGGTTCCGTTTGAAACTGTCTCAAACGATGAGGGTTCCGTTTGAACATAGGCTTCCGTTTGAGATCTGTCGTTTGAATATAATGTTTAGTTTCAAACGGAAGGGTCCCTATGTCTATATATAGGAGTGTTAGTGTCTCATTTCAAACGGAACGGTTAGAGGTCATTGTAAGAGTCACGAAGTGCTGTCGGATTTTCATCAGAACTTATTGTACAAAGCACACGGTTGATAATATAAAGAAAGATTAGAAGATACAAGCTGTTTTGGACATCGTTTACTTTGATTCCGCCTTAGTAATTGATGATGAACATCCTTAACTGACTTTCAGGGTCACGTAATCGATCCAACACTAATGGATGAACATCATGAGTTTTATCATATAGTTGTTTGTTATGGTTGAATGCAATGATATTAAGCAAGTCACACATAATCATGCTTCCGCAAAAGTCAGGGTGTGACAGTTTGGTACCATAGCCAGGTTGTATCGAACTAGGATTCTTTCTCGAGTCTAGACTACAATCATTAGGGCTCTCCCACGAAAATATTTTTACAACATATTTTTCATTGCATACACAAAATGCCGAGATCCATGGAACAAACGTTTTACAAAAGGAAAGACAAGAAACACTATTGCAAGGTCACATTGGTGGTTTAGTCTGCATGGGGCAGACTAGGGAAGATAAAGAAATATTCATGAGGAATAATGAGGATACATGATTACGTGATAAATTGTCTTTGTTTTCATATACTGAGTATTAGAGGTTAATATATGTTCATATGTTATGATTGTTATGTTACAGGCATCATGTCATCTTCCGAGAGTGGGTTGTCGGATGCCCACGACCCGACGGCAGTCGTTTCAGATGACAAGGTTGTGCCCGCACCAGAGACATATATGTCGGACACTGAGAGTGATCCTGACATGCTATCCGAGGACGAGAACGACTTCCAGCCGTTCGCGCTACCAGACTTTGGCGATGAGTTACCTATTGCTGATGGTTTCCATGACGAGGATCTTTTTGACATTCCTGCTCCAGTCCATGATCACCTCATCATTGGTCACCTCGATGGTGAGCATATCGTGGCTCCGATCCTCGATCCCGTTCCTCTTGTGGTCATTCATCCCGAGGATTGGCCTTTCGATGACTTCTTCGATGACGACGTCGATTTGACTGTAGACGGTCCCCCAGCTGACGCCTAGGGTGATGGGGAGATAGATGAGGATGTTGTAGCTGTCCCACCTCCTGTTGTTCCTGTCCTTGAGATATCTTCTGACACCAGTTTGCATTCGGTCTCAGACTCCTTTGAGTCTGTGACATCTTTAGCTTTACATGCGGTCGGATTGCAGCTTTTTGCTACCGACTCAGACGACGACACCGCTATGTTTGCTGCACCATCTCCTGCTCATGACCCCACGCCTCCACACGACCCCGAGCATGTCCCCGAGCCGGACCCTATTCATTTTGGTCAGCTTGATGTTGCACCTGTTGACCCTGAGCCGATTCCTGATCATGTCCCGTTTGGATTACCTGATATCGCACCTCTTATTCCAGACCCAGTTCCCGCACCTGTTGATCTTCCTCTTGGTGAGCTATTTATTCCTCCACCCGCACCCGTTGATGTTGCTTCTCTCCCTCCTGTAGAGTCTGATGTCCATCGCACTGATTTGCCGATTACTTTCTTACAGGACATCCCTGCACCCCGTCCAGGTGAAGGTACTTCGGGCCAGCCCCCGAGCTAGGAACCTTTTGCTTCAGCATCTTTTCCTTCGATTTCTCAGACTGCACCATTTGCTCCTTTCACATATACACCGCTTGACGAGCCACTCTGATGGTTCCCACCATACTCCATGCCTATCTCAGACCCCTACCGTCCCTCCCATTTCGTTGGATACACACGGGATGAGTTACTTTTGTCGCTACAGTTGCAGTTTGAGGTTTTGAGTCGCAGAGTTTTGGAGCTTGAGCTGACTCCACGTCCCCCACCTTATCCCTGCCTGTCTACTTTTGTTCCTCCACATTAATCACCGTCTCCTTTTACACATCCACCTACTGCTCTTATACCTTTTCCAGGTTTTGATGCTCGTTTCCTTACTTTCGAGCAGCATATCAGTTACTTACTTTGCTGTGTATACGAGCTCGAGGAGGAACTTGCGCATGTTTTGCGGCTTACTTTTCTTTCTTCCTCCTCCTCCTCCACCATCAGCATAGTAGGTTTTTGGTTTTGTGCAGATGTATTACTTTTGGGGAGAGCATTATTATTGAGTCGAGATTGTGAAGACTTTTGAAGACCACTTTTGACCATGTGATTTTTGTATATTGACAGACTTATTGGACATGGGTAGTGTGACCCTATGTCCCTTTTGATGTGATACACCTGTAAACAATGTAACTGTGGTCGGTAATTAATGAAAGCTCAATCGTCATGTTCTCACTAAACACATTGTTGTGTTAAAAATTTATACTATGATTGTGTTGTTGCATGATTGTTTGGTGTGATGATTGTTTATATATGTGTACATACGACCTCTAGACAATTACTTATTTACTTAACGAATAAGACCTGACCTATCAAATCTTTTTATTAGAAGGAGAATGCCTCCTCGAAGTAACAATCAACTACCCACGACCGAGGCAGAATTACAAGAGCACATCTCTTAGGCCATCGCACAACACGAGGCCCTTCGCTCCAAACACAGCGGAGGTACCTCAGGGAATAACCCACCTAACAGTAATGTTTAAGTTACCTAAGACACATTACAATACATTTGGACATTTCCAAGTGTGCTTTGCTAATGCTTTCTGTGAATGATGTTGCTTGTGTACAGGCTGTACCTATAAGCAGTTTTTGGACTGCAAGCCCCTGAACTTTGACGGCACTGGAGATGCCGTAGCTTTTGTGAGATGGGTTGAGAAGACGTATTCTGTTTTAAGGATGAGTAAATGTGCTCCAGAGCATCAGGTCACGTACATTTCTAGAATGTTTCTAGATGGGGCTCTGTCATGGTGGAACCTTCAGGTTCAAACTTTGGGTGAGGCTGCGGCGTATGCTTTGTCATGGGATGAATTGAAAGAGTTGATGCGTAAGAAGTATTGTTCTCGAGCCGAAATCCAGAAGTTGGAAACTGAATTCTAGAATTTGAAAATGGAAGGTCTAAAGGTAGCTGAGTATGTGCAGAGATTTCATGATTTGTCTCGTGTTGTTCCTTACTTGGTAGAGCCGGAGTTTAGGAGGATATAACGTTTCCTCTGGGGTTTGGCACTTTGATTCTGAGCATGGTGACTGCTTCCAAGCCACCAACAATTACTGAGGCAATCAACTTGAGTGTGGCACTAACAGAAGAAGCGGTCAGGTTGGGCAAGTTTTGGATTTCTGAGACAAAGAAGAAATATAATCATGTAGAGTCGTCCGGAGATAACAAGAGAAAGTTTACAAACTTCAAGAAAGATACTCGGGCGAACAACAATAATGCCAACAAAGCGCTGAGACACTAATCCGCCAGTTGAGGCACAAGCTGGCACTGCAAATGCTGAGAACAAAGGAAGAAGGTACATGGGTACTCTACCAAAGTGTGATGTATGTCAGTTTCATCATGCCGGTCAGTGCAGGTTTAGGAAGTGTGGTAATTGTGGAAGAAATGGTCATTCTAAGGAAACGTGTTGGTTTGGAGCTGGTAGTGGAAACGGTGGGCAAGGAGGAAATGGTAATGGCAATGGTAACCGTGGTGGTAATGGGAATCAGAATGGTAATCAGAACCGCGGAGGAAACGGAAACCAGGCAGGAAATGGAAACCGAGGAGGACACAACAACAACAATAATCAGGGAGGTAATGGAAATGGACGCGGTCAAGGTTGCTTTGGTTGTGGTGAAATGGGGCATTTTAAGTGGGATTGCCCAAAGAATAACCAAGCTCGTGGAAGAGTGTTTAACATTGGAGCTAGGGAAGCACGCCAGGATCTGAACGTGGTTACTGGTATGTTCCCTATGAATCAACATTATGCATTTGTGCTATTTGATACTGGTGTCGATTATAGCTTCATATCTCTAGAGTTTAAGAATATACTTGGTTTAGTAGCAAGTAAGTTAGATGTTCCGTACTCGATAGAACTAGCTAATGGAAAGCTAGTAGAAGCCAGTGAAGTGATTAGAGGCTGTGTTATATAGCTTGGAGAGCGTGAGTTTTCGATAGATCTTCTGCCAGTTGAATTAGGAAGCTTCGACGTGGTTGTTGGGATGGATTGGTTGTCGAGTAATCGTGCAGAGATTGTATGCCATGAGAAGATCATTCGTATTCCAGTAGCAAGTGAATAGACGATTGTGATACACGAAGAGAAGCATGATACGCCTCTGCGGATTATTAGTTGCTTGAAAGCAAGGAAGTTTCTACGTAAAGGATGTGTTGCCTTCTTAGCTCACGTCATAGATAAAGAGGCCGAAGAACCAAAGCTCGAAGATATCCCTGTGGTAAGGGAATATCCTGAAGTCTTCCCTAAAGACTTGCCAGGATTACCGCCTCAACGACAAGTCAAGTTCCACATTGACTTGGTTCCAGGCGCCACGCCTGTAGCCAAGGCACCTTATCGACTTGCACCTTCAGAGATGCAAGAGTTGTCAACGCAGCTTCAGGAATTACTAGACAAGGGATTTATAAGGCCAAGCTTCTCGCCTTGGGGGAGCTCCAGTGCTGTTCGTCAAGAAGAAGGATGGTAGCTTTCGAATGTGCATCGACTACCGGGAGTTGAACAAGTTAACCATCAAGAATCGGTATCCCTTGCCGAGGATTGATGATCTATTCGACCAACTTCAGGGATCAAGCTACTATTCCAAGATTGATCTTCGATCGGGTTATCACCAGCTGCGGATTCAGGAAGAGAGTATACCGAAGACTGCCTTCAGAACTCGTTATGGACATTATGAGTTCTAGTGATGTCGTTTGGGTTAACAAATGCGCCGACAGTATTTATGGATTTGATGAACCAAGTATGCAAGCCATATCTCGATAAATTCGTGATCATATTTGTCGATGATATTTTGATCTATTCGCGGACTAAGGAAGATTACGTACAACACCTAAGAGCCATCCTAGAGCTGCTAAAGAAGGAGAAGCTCTATGCTAAGTTCTCGAAGTGAGAGTTTTGGATATGCGAAGTGCAGTTCCTCGGTCACGTCGTAAATGAGAATGGTATTCATGTGGATCCCACAAAGATAGAGGCGATCAAGAATTGGGAAACTCCGAAGACGCCAACCGAGATCCGACAATTTTTGGGTTTAGCAGGGTATTATCGCAGGTTCATAGAGGACTTTTCCAAGATAGCTCAACCGTTGACCTCCCTTACTCAAAAGGACAAGAAGTACGAATGGGGAGACAAGCAAGAAGAAGCCTTTCAGCTACTCAAGAATAAGCTATGCGATGCACCTATATTATCCCTACCCGAAGGCACCAACAACCTCATTGTCTATTGTGACACCTCACGTCAGTGTTTGGGTTGTGTGCTAATGTAATGCCAGAAGGCTATCTCTTATGCTTCACGCCAACTGAAGGTCCACGAGAAGAATTATACCACACATGACTTGGAGCTAGGCGTAGTGGTATTTGCTTTGAAGATCTGGCAACATTATCTATATGGTACTCGATGTACTATTTTCACGGATCACAAGAGCCTTCAGCACATATTCGATCAGAAAGAGCTTAACATGAGATAGCGACGATGGGTTGAGTTGTTAAATGATTATGACTACGAGATTAAGTGTTATCCAGGAAAGGCGAATGTGGTGGCAGACGCCTTAAGCCAAAAGGAAAGGATCAAGCCCATAAGGGTTAGGGATTTAGAGATGATTATTCAGACGGACCTCACGTTGCGTATTCGTGCTGCACAAAGAGAAGCTCTTAAGAAAGAAAATGTTAAGGCTGAATATCTCCGAGGAATGGAGAAAAAGTTGACGCCTAACGAGGAAGAAACCTTGTATTTCATGGGACGTATTTGGGTTCCGCTTTATGGTGGTATTAGAGAGGTTATTTTTGATGAGGCTCATAAGTCGAGGTACTCGATCCATCCATGATCGGATAAGATGTACCAAGATCTGAAGGATTACTATTGGTGGCAAAGACTTAAGAGTGATGTTGCCATCTATGTTGGAAAGTGTTTAACTTGTGCCAATGTAAAGGCCGAATCTCAAAAGCCCTCAGGTCTCCTGCAATATACAGAAATACCCATGTGGAAATGGGAGCAGATTTCTATGGACTTCATAACCAAGTTACCAAGGACCCCCAGAGGACATGATACGGTTTGGGTAATCGTAGATCGGTTGACAAAGTCTGCACACTTCTTACCGATTTGGGAAAAGGATAACGCTGGAAAGTTAGCTGAGCTATACCTCAGGGAGATAGTTGCACGTCATGGAGTGCCTATCTCGATAATATCGGACAGAGATGAACGGTTTATGTCAAGGATTTGGCAATCCTTCTAGGAAGCTTTTGGTTCACAGCTGAATCTGAGTACAACTTTTCACCCACAGACTGATGGACAGAGCGAGAGAACTATTCAGACGTTAGAAGATATGGTACGTGCTTGTGTAATGGATTTGGGTGGCAGTTGGGATACTCATCTACCGCTGGTTGAGTTTTCCTATAACAACCACTACCATACAAGCATCCAAGCTGCACCGTTTGAGGCTCTCTACGGACGCAAGTGCCGATCGCCGTTATGCTGGGCAGATGCAGGTGATAGATAGATGGTTGGTGATGTGTGCAAAATGCAACATATAAATTTCATCAACTGTGGCATAAAACTAACCTTTTTTTAGTACTAATGTTGGAAAAAGTGTGCTTTTATCTTCCTTTTGTATTTTCAGGATTAAATGAGCTCAAATTAACAAAAGAAGCAAAAAGGTAGCTAAATCTAACATAAATACAAGAAAAGGAACAAACGTGACATGCCCGACCCCACGACAACATCTTCCCAAACAAAACAAGAGAACAGAAGGCTGAACAGGCCCCGTGCTCAATGAGCACGGGGGCGTGCCCAAGTGTCAGCATAAAAGACAAAGTTGTAGAAGCTTCCATCGCCCACCATGGGACCGTGCTCAGCGGACACGGGGCCGTGGTCAACTATAAGATTCGCAGAATCCAGGAAAATCTTGATAGTACAGATATGCTTCTGCACATGGGGTCGTGCCCAGCGGACACGCGACCGTGGTCAACAAATACAGACAAGAGCAATTAATGAAGACAGAGAAGGATGTTGACACGGGGCCGTGCCAACTGGACACGGGGCCGTGCCCGAGCTTCTGTTCAGCCTATAAATAGGAGTGCTTGGCTCAAGCTCAAACCATCACTTGGCACACCACCTCTCTCACACTTCACCCACCACCACCATAACACCATCATCCACCACCATCATCCATTGTCCATCATAGAGTGTGTGAGTAGTCTCGGGATCCAAGATTGATCGTAAGAGTTGTTGACAATCAAGGCCATGTTTGCCTAAGTCTCTTACATCACTTGGTTAAGACAAAGTGTCTAGTGTAATACTTTTTATTTTTAATCTTTTCGCACTTTTTAATTGGTTATGTGTTAATGACTTTAATAACTAGTTTCTTATGTTGAAGGTGATTCTTCCTTATCGTTTGTCCGTGGTGTCTTGGCATTATTTTGCTGTCTATATAAAATAAAATATTTTCACCATTCGTATCTCCACGGTCTATATGGTGGTATGTTGGCTACCTGGTCGGGGGTTAAGGGAACGGTTTGGTAAGAGTCTTGCCATTGTTCAGTGTATAGATCCTGCAAAGGACCTGGGTCAAATTTAGTAGGGCCTCCTTCAATACCTACCGGTATTGGATGGCGGGGGTCCAAACTCTTTGACCTCCTCATAAGTTAAGCTACTATTAAAACTTTAACCCGGCTACTTAGGACTGTATCCCTGCTGACTCAGACTACTTAGCCGAGGGTAACGTCGCCTTCAAAAGAGGGGCCTACCACATTATGCATTAATAACTTAATTAATTATCTTTCAATAATCCGACCCTTTAGGATTGTATCCCTGCTGACTCAAACTACTGGGTTGAGGGTAACGTCACCTCCAAAAGAGGGGCCTACTACAATAACTAAGATAATCTCTTAAATAGTGCAAAAGTGCGGAAATAATCAAAGGTTACACTAAACACGAGTCGGAGCCAAGTGATTCATCTTGTCTATCTGTTTTTACTTTATTTTTATTTTTCAGAATTTTAGTTAGTTTTTATTTTCTTAGTTTAAAACCTTTTTCTAAACTTTTGATTTGATTAGACGTTGAGGATAAACCGGTACTAAAAGCTCTTGTGTCCTTGGACGACCTCGGTATCTTGCCAACACTATACTACGCTCACAATGGGTGCACTTGCCCATATGTGTGTTTAGTGTTAGTAAATATCGTGTTTTATAAATTTAAAACTAGGCTAAAAAGAGTAAAAAGGGCTTAAAATATACTTTAACTTATATACACACTTCACATGCATCAAGTTTTTGGCGCCGTTGCCAGGGATACAAGGATTTTAAGAAAGTTAGGAATCAACGGCCTAATCGTTTTTTCTTATTTTTCTATATTTTTTTTTAGTTTTTTCTTAGTTTTTCAGCTTCTGCAGAACTCAGCACGGGCCGTGCCCGCTGAACACACCCCGTGGCCAATCATTGGAACTGGCAATCCTGTTTTAAGTCAAACAGTAAGCTGAACACGGGGCCGTGCCCAATCAACACGTCCCGTGCCCAAGATTCAGTTACTGAAAACAGAACCGTGAGATCCCGACGGTTGTAATTTCTGACCCAAACATGAGTGATACTGATATTTTTTACTTTCGGCACTCTTATGGTACGTGGTGTCAAATATGTGGTGGTTCCCATAAGGAATTAGAATGTTATTTTCTAAATTATAAGCACCACTATATAGACCCATCGTTTTCTTGTATCCTTAAGAGGGGCGAAAGTAAAAATAATCCCTATCTCTCCCTCGAATGCTCCCAACCAGATTTTCTAGGAGAAATGCTTCTTGATGAACTATTTCAATTAGAAGATCTAATTCTTAATTGGTTAAAAGAACTTAGGATAGATTTCAATAATTTATCTCAAGATGATAATCAAGAAGAAGTGTTGGAATCGCATTCAGACAACTTCGTTGTTCCCGACGATACTTCTAACTCTAGTGAGGACTTGAGCGATAGTCGTCCCTGTGCCGATTGTGCCGTGAAGGACTCCCCATCGACTTCGTTCGATGCATACATAGACCTGAGCGATTCGGCATACACCTTCTTTAACGAGAGCCCGGGAAACGATTTGACTTGTCCACCTATATATAGCATAGGAATCACCCTCACCGACAACCTCTTGCGTTCTCGTCTTAATCTAGAACAATTAAGGTATCTTAGGCACTTTGGGGTTGTTCCATCCACTAAGGAACCACCCAATCCGGATAAGTTCCTTAAAAATAGGCAAACTCCATAAGACAGCCTCTAGACACGGGGCCGTGTCCAGGTCAACACGCCCCCGTGTCCACTCAAAGATTCCCGTCTGATTTTGTGTCAGAATACGGACAAAATGTGTCAGGATTCCCCCTGAAAACAGGGCCGTGTGCAGCGTACTGTTGTTTTCTATAAATGCAGCCAAGAATCCTGCACATTTGAACCATTGAAGGGACAGAGATTTGGGGGAATATTCTCACATACCATCCTAGGTATTCTCTAAAAGAAGTTTCTCAACAACCTTCTTGTCCTTTCCTCTTTTATCCACTTCATCTTCTTCAATTTTCCTTCATGCTTCCATTAAAACTTGAAGTCTCTATTATTTCAAGCTTTATTGAAATGTTTGTTAGATTTTTATTCGTGGGATCTTGTTAAAAATAAGTTCTACAACAATTTTTAAGTTGTTTCTGCTTAAAAACGTTTTAAACATCATAAAAACAAATTAAAACTCCAAGATCCCTTGTCCTAAAAAAATCTGCAAACATTTGAACACGGGCCGTGCCCAGTTGAACACGGGGCCGTGTCCGAAGTACTGATCCAATAAAGTTGAACTCTTCTCGGTATGTTTTCTCAGAATGGCGAGCAGAACTAGCGGAACATTTTCATCACACTCCAGAAACAACTGACAAGGGAGAAGAGCATCAACGGTTGAAGATTCTCTTGTAAACTACGTTTACGCCTTAAGAGAGGCCCTTGATGAGATGACAGGGGTGGAAGAGGCATTGGTTGACCGTATTAATCATTTGACGATGGGGTTAGAGGGATGTCTTCGAGAGGTCAAACTTTTGCACCAAAGGTTGAACATTCTCGCTTCTCCTCCTTTGGTATCAATCATTACCCAAAGGGCATGGAATGTGGTTCCTGAAGTCATCATACCGGCCGAATGGTACGCCATACATCCGGAGCCCTCTCGGGAAGTACTACAAGGGGTTGCGGTTGGTGTCGCTCCTCATCCACAAGATGTTGAAGAGAATGACGCCGCCTTTTTCCTCCCAAGAGAGATAGAAGAATGGCTTTAAAACGCCCCTCGGCTCGGAGTTCTACGAACTTTTTAGATACCGGAAAACCACTTCCGGATTTTTGGTTCTTATTGTACTCGTAGAGCTCCATAAGATGATTTTACTTATCACTTGACCTATCTAATTTAGGACCCTTTAATTTTATTTTCTGCTTTGTTTTTAATTTTTAGACTATTATGTAATTCTCTCTATGACTTAATGAATGATGGTTTTAGTTAACTTGGTGTTTGGATGGTGTTAAAATAAACAAAACACACTCGAAATGACAAAGGATACAAGGGAAACTTGAACCAGCACCCCATGCAGGAAAACAGGGCCATCCAACAAACTTTCTTCATTACAGCAAGTTCAGCACGGGCCGTGTCCGCCCAACATGGCCCCGTGCTGCACAGTCTGCAGAAATGACCCAGTTCAGGTAAACTGGACACGGGCCTTGTTCACCCAACACGCCCCCGTGTCCAGGCTTCTGTTTCTTTTGTTTAACTTTTTGTTACTGGCACCTGAACACAGGGTCATGCACGGACAACACGTGGCCGTGTCCAGGCACCCAGTAACACAATTTTTTGCTTTTTCACACGTTTTACACATTCAATCAACCTAAAAACTTATTTTTGGGGACACATTGAGGACAATGTGTAATTTAAGTGTGGGGGGATGCTAAAACTTTGAATCTTGCAAGTCCTAATTACAAGCCTTACCCAAAACTCTATTGGAACCGCTAATCACCCCAAATTTTCATTTTTTTTACTTGTCTAAGTTTAACTTGGGAATTTCAAATTCTGAAAAGGTTATATTTTTACAAATTTACAACCGATAGCGTCATGATAAAAAGAACCAACATAAGAAAATTATGAAAAGGCATGACAAGCTTAGTTAAAATTTAATTATATATACTTGATCACATAAAAACCCATTCCCACAAAAGTGAGTTTTGAGCCTTTATTGAGCATACAAATACATATCTTTAAACTAAATGCTCATTTTTCGTTTCTTGTGTGAATAGCCGCTTGGTTCTTACAACTCTAGAACTTGCCACGACGATACATTCCCCGTCCTTACCTACTTAAAGCCGAGTAAGTAAATGATGGAGGCATTAGGACTAACCCTTTTTATTTCAACACCATTATTTTTCTTTTTTTACCACCTACCCAAAATCCCCCTAGTTAACCCCTTTCAGCCTAAACCTTTTCATTCTTAACCCAAACCAAACACCCTTTCACCCACCAAAACCTTTTTATTTTTAACCCTTTGTTTTAGTAACAAGCTCAGTTTTCCGTATGACTTTCAAAAAAAATAAATATTGACGATGAAGCAAAAGAAATAAACAAACAAGTTCATCAAAAAATAACCTTGTTTGAGCAATAGCTTCATCAAAATAAAAAAAAAAGTCTTACCAAAACCGATGCTTTTTACGCTTTTCGCTAACCACTAACCCAACCACCTACCTTAAACCCAAACCTAACCCTTCACCCAAAAAGTCCTCCTGATATTTATAAAGGTATATAGTTAAAAAGGAGGAGGATTGATTACTTGGCAAGCCTATGGTAGGAGTAAGTTCCATGCCGCTCTCGAGTGACTCACTAAAATACATCTTCGGCCGAGTGTTGTGTAACACCCCAAAAACGTTAACTAGGCATAAGTTGTAACACCCCAAAAATGTTTAGTATTATGATAAGTGCAAATAAAAAAAGAATTTAACTTAGTTAATGAAATATGGCAACATGGTAGTTAGTTTATGGGGGAAAACCTCATTTAAACACTCTTTCAAAATGGAAGGGTTCAATGTGTAATTAGTAAACTAGAAGGGTTTTACTAATAAACAAAAAAAATGAAATACACCCACAATTGGGGTTCTGGTCGATCGAACAGGAAGCAGGACAAGAGGGGAAACCCTAGTATCAAGAAAATTAAGCAATTGAACTTGAATCAATGGAGAAATCTAATGCATGAACCCTTAAATGCGAGTAGCTAACCTCAATTTCTAAAGTGGTAAGTTTAATTTTCTGAAATCATGATTTGTTGAATGATGGGTTCAACCTAATCTTGAATTATTGTGTTTGAATGTGAGAAATCTGAGTTAGGATTTCCTTCTAGAACAAGAATCATGTATGATACTAGGTTATTTGGAAGATTTTAGTAAAAACCCACTTATGAAGTTGTGATATGAATTAGGATGATCATGTAGTGTCATGCATGTGAATCATTGATGTATAGTTCTGTAGATGATGTATAAACACGAGATAAATTAATATAGAATAAGGTTTGCTTGATTATTGTTGAATGATTAAAAGAACTAGCCTAAAAACACGTTTTAGTTAGATGAGTAAATGTCCCGAAAATGCGAAACCCGCTAAGTGTTTGATGAAATGCTTGAAAGAACAATTATGTGTAATTTGGAAAATAATGGAATGAAATTTGGGGTACTAAACGAATGAATGGATGTGTTGATATAGGCGTGAAGGAAGAAGGTTCAAGTACTAAGAAATCGGAAGGCTCATAAGATCAAGGTATGTTCCGTTGCATACAAAACCTTACTTAAATTTTGTTAATAATTATGAAGAACAACCCTTGTTATAATGAATTTGGTGATTAGTAAGTGGATAGCAAATCCCTTGCGGATTTGGTTATGCTAACGAAGGTTATGATAAGTTATGCAAGTCGACCGGTTCAAGTTGAACAAGTCGAGTAAGGATAAGGTACCATTTGTTTAGAACGGGTGGTCGTGAATGCAATAACGAATGTATGAAGTTCAATCCGTTATACGGATAGAACGAAAGATTTATGTTGAAAGCAATTAACCCGATGTTACCTGGTCGTAAGTGGTATGCTTGAATCTCATTATGAGAGTATATGCCATTACCCATTTAATTGGGTAATCGAATACGTAAAAGAAATGAAAGTATGTAAGCGAATGGAACTAAAATGTTAGTATTGTAAGCGAAATAGATATTATGACTAACTTTTAAAAGCTTTGTTGTTGAATGCAGGTAAATCCTCAATTTAGGCGACTTGGAGAATCGGAGCGAGCACGTGTTCATGTTATGTCATACCAAGCGCTTCCGCTAGCTTGTTCTAATGTTTTTGGTCCAATACTTGTTTATTTTGCATAACCTTGTTAGTAGTCATACTTTTTCTAAAACATGTTGTCTTGGTTTTTGGTAGTATTTTGTCGAACGAATCGTAGAATTGTATTTAGATTGTTTATGGTAAAAACAGGGGTATATCCGTTTTACGGACGGGTCATGCCCAAATTTTGTAAAATTATGTACTAATGATATTGGTACATTTGAAGGTTTATGTTTCTAGCAAAATTTTGGTCATTATTTCATAAACGAAAAAGTGGGGTTCTAACAAGTTGGTATCAGAGCCTAGGTTTGAGGGATTCGAGCAAGAGTAATAGTGCTTGAACTCAAACCGACGGCTCGTGCAAAAGTGTGCTCGCTCCGAGATCGCCAATGAGGTAAAACTTTAAGTTTTTGTTTAATACAAGTATGTATAGTGTGTTTATGATAAATATTTAAGTTAAGTATGTGAAATAGTAATAATGGGAGTTAAACATTGGGTTATATCAGATCTGGCGTCGCACACAGTTGTGTCGTTAAGTGACACAGCTGTGTGGACCATTGATGCTTGTTGCTGAGATCAGGGTGTGTAGCAAGGCTGACATAGCTGTGTGACATTGTACTCAGATAATCAACACAGCTGTGTCTGGGAAAAAATTTTCAGGGATTCAGCAAAGGAAGGGCCGTCGCCGACGGGCTATGATGCCGTCGCCGACGCCCTCATGTTTGCCGACGGCTTAGCTAGCTGTCTACGGACGTTTACGGGCGACGCACGTTTACAGAGCCCGTCGCCGACGGGGTGTGAAGCCGTCGCCGACGGCTAGAGGAATTCAAATCTGCTGAAAATTTTTTGTTTCGTCTTGTTTTCGTATTATGAGTTTCTAAGTCGTTCAAAAGCCTAATGAATGTTCGTGTAGGGTCTATATAAGGCCTAGTAAGATATATGCAACCACGATTAGTGGTTACGTTAGAAAGAAATTTATAAAACTCGAAGGTAATGTGTCGAATGACACGAAAGAATGATGAAAGCTGAAAAAGCGAGTAAAGTTTAAAATATAAGAATGCGAACGAAGTAATTATGGACTAATGAACTATGATGTATTGAAGCTTTTGAATTATGATTTAAGTTCCCATACTTCTTAGAAATGCCCGTTTTATGTTCCTGTCAAGTTATAAGAAGATATAATAAGTTATGTAAAGTTATGTAGATCGTCGGCGATAAAGTAAAATTTATAAAATTTGAATGTAACGTATGGAATGGCATGAAATGAATGACGAATGTATAAAGTGGAGTTGGAATTCGTATGAAAATTCGGATGAATGTATGCTTTGATAGAATTATGCATTAAAGGCTTGTACCTTGTACATGAATGGTGTGATGCTTATGTATATTTAATGATTTGCTTTAGTATGATTAAGAGGCGAATATGTGCTAAATGTGAATCATACGAGCTAATCAGTAAAGGATATGTTGAAATTATGTTATATAGTTGTTTCGAATGAAATTTGCTAATTGTAGAATCATGGAGCATTAGCATGTGAAAATACGTGTATGTGAATGTATATGTGTATTGTTTAGAGGATCACGTAAATTGTACATGTCGTACAATACGAGTATGAGATACGCTAGATATTATTATTATTATTATTATTATTATTATTATGACCTACCATATTTAGATGAATACATGTTCAAAGATTTGAAGTGTGTAAACGAGACAATTGACTTTCTGAAGGTCAACAGTATAGAGATATCATGAGATGGCCATTAGACACAATTGTTTAAGTAAAGAGTTATTGTGTTACGTACTAGATGAATTACATGTTATGATGGATGATAGTTTAGTTGTATGGATTTGAAATGAGATAACTATTAATGAACGTCTCACTTATACGAAATTCTACTAACGAAAGTCGATTAACGTATGAATAGAAAGAAAGTGAACAGTCGTATATATGCTCACATAAACTAATGATATTACGAAAGTACTGATATGTAAGGATGGGAATCTTGTCAATTTACTTGAGCATGGATGGCAAAAAGGGTTAAGAGGAAGTAATAAAGTAAGCATGAACATGGACGCTAAAGGAAGGTGAATTTGCGATCACTTCGAATGTATTTACATAAAGAAGTATGTGTGTTAGAATAATTGAAATTAAGTGGAACGTATAAATAAATGAGAACTAGGTAATATTAATAAAAGGTAAGGAAAGGATAATAGTTCAGATGTTAGCTAAAGGTGTTTTGTAAGTGTGTTCGAATTGAAAGTAAGAACAACCCGTACTACAATACTTATATACAAAAGTACTGGGTGGTGGTTGACCTTAAAAGGTTATATTGTAGAAGTCAGTGAATAATAATTACTTACAAATGCTGGAAGTATTACGTAAGAAATACAACGTGTAAAGTAGAATACTCATTAGTAAAAGACATGTTAGAGAACGTAGGTGAATTAACACCTAATACGGTGAACAAACAAACAGAAATGGTATATTAAGGGATGGTCATTTATTGACCGAAGCTCGAGAAAAACATGAGAATCACCTCACTTATGTCCGGTCAAGCTAGCAAAAAGGGGTCTAACGATTCTTAAAGGAACGGATCAATATAAGAAAGAAAGAAGGATAAGAATGAAAAGTATAAGCCTACGACTGAATGTAAGACAAACTTAAGAAAGAAGGGTGGGAACACCACTAGAAATAGGATGTAAAGTGTCGCGTCGAGATGCGCTACATGAAATAGGACATGGAATTAAGTGTTAGGACCCAACACTCGAAGTTGAATGTAGAAGATTAATATGAAAACGTTTCGTAAGAAATGACATGGTAAATGATACGGCAGAAAAATGAAGGTACAGAGGAAAATGTTTGAATCTGATAAATGGATTCGACCATGTAAGGAATGAAAGGTTGAATCCGTAAGCAAGCACGGGTCAAACCAGTAAGAATGAAAGGTAATGAATTAAAAGTTCGAATCCGTAAATGAAGACGGATTAAACGAATAGGAATAGAAACTAAAAACGAGACTCAAATGAGTCATACGGGTCAAATGGCGATCACCATTTGAACCCCGTATTTAATGTTCGATTTGTAAAGTTTATTACTTATAGGTGAGCATAATGTATGGGCATGCATTGTCACAGTTTGGAAAGTATTAACCGTCGCAAAGTATGAATGACGAGTCAAGGGTTCTGACCCGCGCCAGGTAGGTATAAAAAGATTATATTTTTAATAGGAGCATAGGGCTCGACTAGAGAATGGTGTGTCAGAATAGGATAACTGATACCCATATGTGAGAATGTATTTACAATTAGACTTCCAAAAGGTCAAACGAAATAAATGAAGTCCTTGCAATTATGCAAGTATAAGGTACGAAAGTGTACCTCGATGCCACCACAATAGGTAAGGGGGTGTAATCTGACCCTGAAAGGTCAAACTGCGAAAGTTGGCGAGATAACCAATAAAAAGAAATGGAATGTATGATATGTTTAGCATGTACGTAAGAATATTTTGAAAGAGACAGTAGGTGAACAAACACCCTATAGGACACAATTATGAAAGGTTATGTGCTAACTATTTATTTATAGATAAATATGATGGAATTCTTAGTGAAATGATAGTATTGAAGCTAGTGGAAGAATGCCCATGAGTGGGAGCATATTTCATGAATGAATGAGACCAATTCTGGTACGGAAGGTACACATAAAGAAGCGGATTGATCCGGCACACGGATAACCGACTTATACATTGAAAGCGAGGTTAGTAAAATGTTTAATTCTTAGTTAATGATTAAGAATCCGTAGATTTATTTGTAAGTGTGAACAAAATGAATGGTAGAATAATTATGGTATGCTATACAGTGATCGACCTGTAATGGTCAGCGTGAGAAGGTATGAATGTCATTAAGAGGGAGAATTAAAGGCCTTAAATGAAAGTTTGAGCTGAATTGGTTAAATGCTAGTATGGTGCTCGTACACAACATACCTAGTTGTTATCATAAGTAGTTCATGCAAGGAGCTAATAATAAAGTGTGCGAAGGATTAAATTCAAGGCTAAACTCAAACTTGTAATTAGTTCAAGTGTCGGTGGTAACCGTAGAATGATGCCTTATACTCGTATTAAGTATGAAAAAGTAATTAGGAAGTGGGAAGCTTTGTATTAGTACCACTAAGTCATTAAATGTCTATAGTATACGTATAATGTTGTGCTAAGCCCTCATATGAGCAAGAAAGTAACTGGAAGAACGTTAGTAATGGGATGATGGGGTTGCTTATAATTACAATAATGAATTATGTCGTGCATGATTCGTGTGCGGAATAAAATAAATCAATTTATTTATATTAGTAAATGTATGAATATGTTACGCTTATTTAAAAAGATAGAAACAAGCCGTAAGCATAAGCTTGTACGCCCAATAGCATACATTGGAATAAATTCCAATGAACGAATTGCTAGTGATGATGTATGCTAGGAACTGGCATTATAAAGCGAAAATGACACTAATAAGAGCCCTGGATCAGATTCTGACTTATAAGTGATTATGAAAGTAATTTACTTGATTTAAGAACGGAGGGACAATGCGTACAAAGACGTTTATGCATGAATGAAACTCTTGCCAAGTTCTCGAATGCATATATGTTCTAGTAAGCATTGTGAATGAAAAGACGAAAAAGTAGGAGTAGAATTGATCTAGTTGGAATGAGAAAGGTTTCGGGGACGAAACCTCTTTTAAGGGGGGTAGACTTGTAACACCCCAAAAACGTTAACTAGGCATAAGTTGTAACACCCCAAAAATGTTTAGTATTATGATAAGTGCAAATAAATAAAGAATTTAACTTAGTTAATGAAATATGGCAACATGGTAGTTAGTTTATGGGGGAAAACCTCATTTAAACACTCTTTCAAAATGAAAGGGTTCAATGTGTAATTAGTAAACTAGAAGGGTTTTACTAATAAACAAAAAAAATGAAAAACACCCACAATTGGGGTTCTGGTCGATCGAACAGGAAGCAACACAAGAGGGGAAACCCTAGTATCAAGAAAATTACACAATTGAACTAGAATCAATGGAGAAATCTAATGCATGAACCCTTAAATGCGAGTAGCTAACCTCAATTTCTAAAGTGGTAAGTTTAATTTTCTGAAATCATGATTTGTTGAATGATGGGTTCAACCTAATCTTGAATTATTGTGTTTGAATGTGAGAAATCTGAGTTAGGATTTCCTTCTAGAACAAGAATCATGTATGATACTAGGTTATTTGGAAGATTTTAGTAAAAAACCACTTATGAAGTTGTGATATGAATTAGGATGTTCATGTAGTGTCATGCATGTGAATCATTGATGTATAGTTCTGTGGATGATGTATAAACACGAGATAAATTGATATAGAATAAGGTTTTCTTGATTATTGTTGAATGATTAAAAGAACTAGCCTAAAAACACGTTTTAGTTAGATGAGTAAATGTCCCGAAAATGCGAAACCCGCCAAGTGTTTGATGAAATGCTTGAAAGAACAATTATGTGTAATTTGGAAAATAATGGAATGAAATTTGGGGTACTAAACGAATGAATGGATGTGTTGATATAGGCGTGAAGGAAGAAGGTTCAAGTACTAAGAAATCGGAAGGCTCATAAGATCGAGGTATGTTCCGTTGCATACAAAACCTTACTTAAATTTTGTTAATAATTATGAAGAACAACCCTTTTTATAATGAATATGGTGATTAGTAAGTGGATAGCAAATCCCTTGCGGATTTGGTTATGCTAACGAAGGTTATGATAAGTTATGCAAGTCGACCAGTTCAAGTTGAACAAGTCGAGTAAGGATAAGGTACCATTTGTTTAGAACGGGTGGTCATGAATGCAATAACGAATGTATGAAGTTCAATCCGTTATACGGATAGAACGAAAGATTTATGTTGAAAGCAATTAACCCGATGTTACCGTGTCGTAAGTGGTATGCTTGAATCTCATTATAAGAGTATATGCCATTACCCATTTAATTGGGTAATCGAATACGTAAAAGAAATGAAAGTATGTAAGCGAATGGAACTAAAATGTTAGTATTGTAAGCGAAATAGATATTATGACTAACTTTTAAAAGCTTTGTTGTTGAATGCAGGTAAATCCTCAATTTAGGCGACTTGGAGAATCGGAGCGAGCACGTGTTCATGTTATGTCATACCAAGCGCTTCCGCGAGCTTGTTCTAATGTTTTTGGTCCAAGACTTGTTTATTTTGCATAACCTTGTTAGTAGTCATACTTTTTCTAAAACATGTTGTCTTGGTTTTTGGTAGTATTTTGTCGAACGAATCGTAGAATTGTATTTAGATTGTTTATGGTTAAAACAAGGGTATATCCGTTTTACGGATGGGTCATCCCCAAATTTTGTAAAATTATGTACTAATGATATTGGTACATTTAAAGGTTTATGTTTCTAGCAAAATTTTGGTCATTATTTCATAAACGAAAAGTGGGGTTCTAACATGTTGAGTGATCCCCCGTGAGGTATGTGAACTTATATATAAATGGAATTTTTTTAAAAAAGGCATGTTATGCCCTAATAAGTAATTTATCTTATGAAAAGTTTTAAATAAATCATGACGAATAGGATTGTAAATAAATAAACATAAAACAAAATAAAGAATCTTTGAAATCCCGACACTCTATGACAAGCCCAAAAACCTTCTCTTCTACCCATTCCATTTGGGAGTGTAAAGCCACATTATAAAGAGTTTTGCTTGAGGACAAGTAAAGATTCAAGTGTGGGGGTATTTGATGTGTGCAAAATGCAACATATAAATTTCATCAATTATGGCATAAAACTAACCCTTTTTTAGTACTAATGTTGGAAAAAGTGTGCTTTTATCTTCCTTTTGTATTTTCAGGATTAAATGAGCTCAAATTAACAAAAGAAGCAAAAAGGCAGCTAAATCTAACATAAATACAAGAAAAGGAACAAACGTGACATGCCCGACCCCATGACAACATCTTCTCAAGCAAAACAAGAGAACAGAAGGCTGAAGACGCCCCGTGCTCAATGAGCACGGGGGCGTGCCCAAGTGTCAGCATAAAAGACAAAGTTGTAGAAGCTTCCATCGCCCACCACGGGATCGTGCTCAGCGGACACGGGGCCGTGGTCAACTATAAGATTCGCAGAATCCAGGAAAATCTTGATCGTAAGAGTTCTTGACAATCAAGGCCACGTTTGCCTAAGTCTCTTACATCACTTGGTGAAGACAAAGTATCTAGTGTAATACTTTTTATTTTTAATATTTTCGCACTTTTTAATTGGTTATGTATTAATGACTTTAATAACTAGTTTCTTATGTTGAAGGTGATTCTTCCTTATCGTTTGTCCGTGGTGTCTTGGCATTATTTTTTATTGTCTATATAAAATAAAAGATTTTCACCATTCGTATCTCCACGGTCTATATGGAGGTTTGTTGGCTACCTGGTCGGGGGTTAAGGGAACGGTTTGGTAAGAGTCTTGCCATTGTTCAGTGTATAGATCCTGCAAAGGACCTGGGTCAAATTTAGTAGGACCTCCTTCAATACCTACCGGTATTGGATGGCGGGGGTCCAAACTCTTTGACCTCCTCATAAGTTAAGCTACTATTAAAACTTTAACCCGGCTACTTAGGACTGTATCTCTGCTGACTCAGACTACTTAGACGAGGGTAACGTCGCCTTCAAAAGAGGGGCCTACCACATTATGCATTAATAACTTAATTAATTATCTTTCAATAATCCGACCCTTTAGGATTGTATCCCTGCTTACTCAAACTACTGGGTTGAGGGTAACGTCACCTCCAAAAGAGGGGCCTACTACAATAACTAAGATAATCTCTTAAATAGTGCAAAAGTGCGGAAATAATCAAAGGTTACACTAAACACGAGTCGGAGCCAAGTGATTCATCTTGTCTATCTGTTTTTACTTTATTTTTATTTTTCAACATTTTAGTTAGTTTTTATTTTCGTAGTTTAAAACCTTTTTCTAAACTTTTGATTTGATTAGACGTTGAGTATAAACCGGTACTAAAAGCTCTTGTGTCCTTAGACGACCTCAGTATCTTGCCAACACTATACTACGTTCACGATGGGTGCACTTGCCCATATGTGTGTTTAGTGTTAGTAAATATCGTGTTTTATAAATTTAAAACTTGGCTAAAAAGTGTAAAAGGGCTTAAAATATACTTAAACTTATATACACACTTCACACGCATCAGTTGGTCCCGAACTGGTCCAAGAAACAACTGATAAGATCATGCAGATCCGGGAGTGCATCAAGGCGGCTCATGATCGACAAAAGAGTTATGCGGACCAAAGGCCCTTGGAATTCGAAGTGGGTGATATGGTTTTACTGAAAGTCACACCATGGAAATGTGTAGCACGTTTTGGGAAACGTGGCAAGTTAAACCCACCTTATATCGGGCAATTCAGTATTTTGGAAAGGGTTGGTACCGTAGCGTACAAGTTGGAGTTACCAGCGGAATTAAACGGTGTTCATGATACATTTCACGTATCTAACTTGAAGAAAAGTCCAACTCAAGAGACAGTAATCATCCCTGCTGATGAAGTGTATATAGACGACGCACTCCACTTCACAGAAGTACCCGTTGAGGTTACAGATTGGAAGATTAACAAGACTCGGAGGAGTTGTGTTAAGCTTGTCAAGGTTCGATAGAACGCACGTCACGGCCCCGAGTTTACTTGGGAGCATAAAGATCGTATGAAAGCAAAATACCCACATTTGTTCCCTAACTCACCTGCCACCATTAACGCAACTTAAAATTTCGGGGCGAAATTTTCTTAATAGGGGGATAATGTGACAATTGTCAAAATTTCATGTATCCGTACAATACTTAAACAATGATTAGTGCTTTAATGACTGTGCTGATTAAAAAGTAATGACATGAATGTTTTCTGATTATTATCATATACATACATGTGCATCACATATTGCATAATGTCATATCATTATTGCATGCAACACTTTATTGACTCAAATGATGCACGAAACAAAGTTAGCACAGTTATCAGAAAAATCAGAAAAATGCTGACGGAGTTCAGCACGTAGACAGACATGGTATTGAAAACATAGAATGAGCCAGAAACCAAGAGTTACACTAGTATAGTGTGTAGGAAAGTAAAGATCTTAAAACTGGCTTCCTAGTGATAGCTTAAGTGCCGGAAAGTGCCTAAAACTCACACAAACTGCAGAATTCAGCAAAAATCAGCTTTTAGACAACTTAATATTATGCAGAATTATGGTTAAATGGTCCAGAATGCTTTCCTAAGTGTCGGGAATCAAAACTGTCACACAAGGTAACATAAAGCACACTAAACTGCATAGTTTGGCACCTTAACGAACCGATAACCAACTGAAAAACCGGACACTACCCGAAACACCAAATTCTCACTAGAAGCATTGTTTTATCATTTCCGAGCTAGTTATGGTCCCCGAACATCATAACACCTATTATAACAACATAACAACTAAATACCCTAACTAAATCCTTAGATTCCAACTAATAACCTTAACTTACCATTACAACCTAATCTGTACCCCCCTCTATTTACGGTCACCATACGGTGGCCCACCCTTGGATTTTATTTTAATTGTTTAATAGATCTTGTTGCCTCTTTATGAACATAATACACATTAGATAAATTGTTATTGGATGATTATAAGTGAAACCACAATACATAACATCCTTCATTCTCTAAAACTCACAACACACTTTAACTCTCCTCTCTCCCTCTCCTACCTTCGGCCGAGAACAAGTAACCACACTACCACCATCTTCATCTCATCTTCATCCATTTACTAGTGATACAAAGGTGTAAGAAGCAAGGATAAGAAGCTAGGAGCCTTTAGAAGTGGAAGGACCTCTCTCACAAGCTATTAACCACCAAGATTGTCATCATCTTCACCTTGTGTTCATCCCTAGCCTTGTGTTAGTAGTAAGATCCTTTTAACCCCATTTTACATCTTGTTAAGTTGGTTAAAAGATGATACAAGTAACTAATCATGAAGAACACTAAAGATCAAGAACATAATCTTTAACATAAGACTAAAAATCATGATAATCTATGTTGTCTAAGTGTTTATATGCTTCTTGGTTGTTGATTGTTTATGTTAATGATGTTAAACATCATATGAAACTTGCTAGATTGTGATTAAAGACATAATCTAGCAAGATGAGAGGATGATTATGTTATAAATCAAGATGATCATCCTTATGTGTAACCATGAACTTGAAGTATGAAGTGTTTTCTTGAATAATGATGATCAAAGTATAATGTAAGTCTTGTAAATGTGTGATTTCAAAAATGATTTTTCTCAAGAAACTAAGTTAAATTACAAGATTTACATAACAATGGTTCTTAAAGAAACTAATCACATTTTTAGTGGTTAATCAAGTGTAGAAACATGTTAATGACAAGAAGAATTCAAAAAGGAATATTTTTAGAAAATTATTTTACAAGTTTTAAGATCTAAAATCTTCAAGAATGATTTTTTAAGCAAATAACCACACTTTAAAGGGTAACTAAGCTTACTAAACACTCTACTAAGTTACTACAAATTTTTATAAATTTTCAAGTTCATGAAGAAGTGTAAAATGCATGATTTTGGCACTTGGTAAGTATTGTTTGCTTTGTTGATGAATTGTGATGATTTAAAAAAGAAAATGATATGCTTTGAAAGCATGGAAACCTCCATTTTAAGGGGAAACTATGGCAAAAGTTTTCTAGAAATTAAACACTTAGAAAAATATTTTTAAACAAATATTTACAAGTATATTTTAACCATGAATTTTCATATAAAGTTTACCATAATTTTGTTACAAAAATTACAAAATATTGGAGGTTGGTTTTTGATAATAAAAGTGACTAAATATGTATTTAGGAAAATATATATATTTAGATGTTGTCACCATGTGTGTGATTACTTGTATATTATGTGTATTAGTTATATTATTTTAGGACTTGAAATAATATAACTCACCAAAATACCAAGAAATTATAACACCAAGATATTACCAAAATTCCAAGAAAATAAATATACAATTTATACCCAAAATATTGGAGAAACCGAACAAGGAATATAAGCTACAAAATATTCCGGAATTAAATTCACAAGTATATTTTGATAAACGGTATTTTGGAAACAGAGTGGACAAAAATATGATATTTGCAATTGTTAAAAAATATATCATATTTTGACAAGAAAAAAATATATTATTTTTGAGTAAAGAAAAATATATATGTTTTCTTGAATTATTATAGGATATATTATTTTTGAAAAAAATATATATTTTTCTCAAACAAATTTAGAATACATTATTTTTGAGTGAAAATTGGATTTATTAATATTTTCTAAGTTAAACTTTAAAATATATTATTTTTGAGGTTTAAATGAAAATACAATTATTTTGGCCAAGGGAAAAATTATAGATAATTTTTCTATGTAAGTTTTGTTAATATATATATATTTTAAGAGTATATATTGGTGATTTTTATTTAAAATATTATTCCGAAAAATCTAATACAAAATTAAGTTTAAGAATATTTAATAAACACAAGAAAATACGTATCCTCGTACGTATAAATACACCGGAATACGCCACCGATACTTGGTAAAATATACAAGTTTAAGAATACGTGTATGAATACACCCATCCTTGGGGAAGTTATACTTGTATAAGTACTTAATGTGTCAAATTAAAATATATTATTTTAACTAATTTTCCAAAATTTAATAAATCTAATTTAAGTTAAAATATTTATTATTTTAACAAATAATTATATACTTTGGGATAATATTGAGACACAAAGAAACGTTACTCAAGGATACTAATTAAGACTAAAGTCAAGGCACGACCCATCCGTCTAATACACCTTAGCACGTTTGTAGGTAGTCGTGTGAATAAGTAGCAGATTTGAGTTACACCGGATTCGAGACGCAAGACTTTGAGTTCATGTCCCCCTTTTTTCAATTGTTTTCAGTTTTATAACTTCGGGGGTGAAGTACATGTTACAAATTGTTTACAAACGTTTACATAAGGTATGGTTAGCTAAGGAATGAACCTTTAGATCATGTGAGTGGCGGGTACAACGCTTAAGACCATTAATCCTCATAGTAGGACCGTGGGACTTGAGTGATAGATCTATTTGGGTGTTGCGAGTCCCTCCTATGAGGACTGGGATTTGGCCCATGAGGTGACTTTGTCTTCCAGCCGGAAGCCCGGTACAAAATCCGCTAGGTTTGAGCCTTCCTGCATCACTGCACGTATATTAATGGCCTTGCAAACCATTAATTGACCTGTTTTCCTTGTTGCTTTCATACTTGGGTTTACAAATACATACTTACAATGATTACAAGATTTATTCGTGCACACATTCAAAACACATGAACTCGCTCAACTTTTGTTGATGTTTTCAAACCACATGTATTTCAGGAAATTGATTATGGATCTAGCAGGCGTGCAAGGATTTTCCAGTTGTGTCTTCAAATAAAAAGATGTCATCCAGTGTTGTAGGGTTTGAATTGTGTATTTTACCTTGGTTAAGATACATGGTTCAAAGCCTAGTTTTATTTGTGTCTTTTTTAAGTCCGTTAAGGAACTTCAAACTTTGGTTGTTGTGTATTTCAAACTTGAAGTCTGTCTTTGGATTTAACACAATGATGGTTGTATTATTTTGAAGACTATCTAATGGATGAACATCATGAGTTTTATCATATAGTTGTTTGTTATGGTTGAGTGCAATGATATTAAGCAAGTCACACATAATCACGCTTCTGCAAAAGTCAGGGTGTGACAAGTTCTTCATCACTCATCTCCCTACGAGGTCCTATTTGCATCTCGTCCCGATTACTCTCTTCTTCGCACTTTTGTGTGTTTGTTTTTTCCGTTTCTAGGTGATACTCGAGCGGATAAACTTTTACCCAAGTCTACTCCATGTATCTTTGTTGGCTATGCTCTTGATCATCTTGATTATCTCTGTTATGATCCTCATACTTCTCATACTTATACTTCTCGACATGTTCAATTCCATGAGTTGATATTTGATATTCCAGAGAGTTCTACGACTCCCACAACTTCTTTTGATTATATTCCTTTATTCATTCCTCCTCCTTCACTTCCAGTTTCTAGTTCTTCTCATTCACTTCCGGTTTCTGTTTCTTCTCCTTCCTCTTAATCTCCTCCTATTATTCCTTCCTCATGTTCTCCTGTTATTTCTTCTCCTGATATTCCTTCTCCTTCTCATCCACCTCCTGTTCTGACTCACCCGATGGTTACTCGATCTCATGATAAAACACGGCAACCGCGTCAGTTTCCTGATCATGTTCTTTTTCATGTCTCTACTACACCCACCACTGAGCCTTCTACATTTCGACAGGCTCAGAAGTACTCTATATGGTGGGATGCGATGCGTGCTGAGATTGATGCTCTTCATGCCAACGAGACTTGGTGTCTGGTTCTGGCTCCCACTGATGCCAACATTGTTGGTTGTAAGTGGGTTTATAGGATTAAGCATAATCCTGATGGTTCTGTGAGTCGATACAAAGTCCGGCTTGATGCCAAGGGCTTTCATCAGACTGAGGGTGTTGATTATACCGAGACTTTTAGCCGAGTGGTTAAACCCACTACTATTCGTCTTGTTCTCTCTGTTGCTTTTTCTCACGGATGGGTCATCAGACAGGCTGATGTCAACAATGCCTTTCTTCTTGGTGATTTATTTGAGACTGTCTATATGTCACAACCTCCAGGCTTTGTTGATTCTTCCCGACCTCATCATGTTTGTTTACTGCAGAAGGCTCTTTATGGCCTGAAGCAGGCACCCAGAGCTTGGTTTTCCAACCTTTCATCGGCTCTTATTTCTGGTGGAATCTCTCAGTGTCTTTCTGACACCTCTTTATTTGTTTACAGTCGAGATTCGATCATGTGTTTTGTCTTGATCTACGTGGACGATAATATTATTACTGGGAGCTCTTCAGAGTTTGTTACTGGATTGATTGAGCGCTTGCATTCACAGTTTGCACTCAAAAATTTGGGACAGTTGTCATATTTTCTAGGTATTCAGGCTACATTTTCTGAGGATGTGTTACATTTATCATAGCAGCGCTACTTACTTGACTTGTTACAGCGCACTGGTCTTGCTGATTGTCGTCCGTTATCTACTCCTGTCTCTTCTGGTAGACAGCTTTCTCGACACACTGGTGATCCTTTATCTGATGCTACTATGTATCGGAGCACTGTTGGTGCATTACAGTATCTTGTGCTGACACGACCATAGATTGCTTTTGCAGTCCGTAAGGTGTCACAGTTTCTTCAAACACCTACTGATCGACATTGGGTCGCCGTCAAACGGATTTTGAGGTACCTTAAGGGTACCATATCTCATGGTTTATGTATACGCCAGTCCACTTGTGTTGATTTACATGCTTACAACGATGCTGACTGGGCTGGGTGTCTAGATGATCGACGTTCCACCACAGGTTATTGTGTTTTGCTTGGGCCTAACCTCATCAATTGGAGTTCCAAGAAACAGCATACGATTGCTAGGTCGAGTACTGAGGCTGAGTACCGTTCTCTTACTCATACAGCTGCTGAGTTACGACGGATTACATCTATATTGCATGAGTCGCATATTATGATGACTTGTCCACCACCTCTTTGGTGTGACAATAATGGAGCTACATATCTTCCAGTCAACCCGGTGTTTCATCAGAGCACTAAACACTTGGAGATTGACTTACATTTTATTCGTGACATGGTTTTGGCGGGTATTTTACATGTTCGGTATGTTTCCACTACACTTCAGATTACATATCTTTTGACCAAAGGATTGTTTGGTATTCGTTTTGACAATATGCGGTCCAAGTTTCACGTGGATGCTCCCGTTCAGCTTGAGGGGGGTATATTTATAACAACCCACCTAAAACCCTTAAAACACCCTAAACGTCCTAATATATACCTCCTATGTGAGAAACGGACCCGAATAACATTAATATTAATGAAAAACAAATAAAAAAAAATCCGTGGGTCGCTCGCGGGCCGCGAGCAAGACCTCCAGACCAGTCGCGGGCCATGACTCAGTGAAACATGGTGACACTACAGGCGGCCACGTGTCCCTGTGCATGTTGAGTCTAATGAGCTGATGAGCCAAGGCTAGAGCCTAGCCTAGGGCCCTCGCGGGCCACGTGGGAGTTAGTCTGGTGGGTCACGGGGCGCGAGCCGCCTTCGATCAGACCTATAAATTGAGGTCTCGGCCTCATTTGTTTCTCGTTCAAAATTTTCTTTCCTCTGCCTCTATTATAGCAAAGTATACTCGGGTATTATACCCCTAAAAGCGAAGCGTTGCCTCGTTGTAAGTATTAACCTCGATCACGTATTTGTTACCCTACCCGATTGATCTAGGGCTTCGTAATGCATGTCAAGGCTCTGCCTGACTCAGTTCGTTGGAGTTCTGTCTCGTGTTATATGGCTAACGTGATTTGGGTTATCTTACTAACATGTGTGCATTGTTTAATTTTAATAGATAATAACCAGGAAAAGAACCAGGAAGCTATAGTAACATCTAAGTCAACAAAGTGAGTAGATTCTCTTTTTGTTGGTGCATGTTTGTGACAACAGCTTAGATTTGGTCTTTGGATATCTTGTAATTAGTTAAACGATAAACAGTTAGCGGGTTTAGCTTTGTAATAGTTAGTTGTAATGTTTGGGCTAACTAAACCCATACTTATGGGGATGGGGGGCGAATTGGGCTTGTCCAATTCGCAGTCCATGATGTTTAACTAAGCCCAAGTAGTAACCTTGTGTTATATAAACAAGGTTAGGCTTTAGGGTTTAGGTTAATCAGTTAATCAGTTAATCAGGTTAATCAGTTAATCAGCCAAAACAGTTTTAGAGAGAGAATTCGTGAGAGCTTTAGGGTTTGGACGAATTTGGAGTTGGTTAGGGATCTTGATTGATTGTAATCAAGTTTGATAGATAATCAATAAAGATCCAGTTTGAAAGTGATTTGCTGTTTCTGTCTTCTACTTGTTTCTGTGATATTCTGATCAAGAGGATTCCGCACTCTTGATTGGAAATACAATTCTGTGAAAGATTCATACGAATAGGGGACCTACAATTGGTATCAGAGCATTAGGCTCTTGAAGGCTCGGTTCAGAATTGTGTCTGCAGAAACAGGGAGTTTTTCGAATTTTTGAAAACTAGGGTTTTGAAATTTTCGAAATTTTTCTGTTTGTTTGATAAAAATTGTCGAAATTCTTGGCTGTTTTGATAAAAATTTTCAAGATTTATTGGCTGTTTTGATATTCTGCTTTGTTTGTTTGCTGATTTGCAGGTTTGCTGATTTGCAGGTTTGGCTGAAATTCGAAGATTGTTCTTGGTTTCTTCATCAAGTTCATCGAATTTGGGTGAAAAGGTTGCTGTTTTTGCTGCTTCGATTCTGCAGAAGTTGTTAGGAGAATCCAGAAAATAATCAGAATTTTTGAAAAGATTAAGTTTCCAAATTTACTGGGTGGCGAAATTGACTGTACTGGCGAATTTGACTGATCTGCGAATTTAACCAGCATAGTTATCGGCGAAGTTAAATCCAAAGGCGACTTTGGTAACCGTGAAATTTTCCACAGCGAAAATATTACGGTTTTCAGCGACTTACAGGTCGTCGTAATTGCGAAATTATACCAGCGAATTTGTCCAGCAAAGATAACCAGCGAAATTGAACAAACAACAAGCCAGCGAAATTAATCACTAACCCAGCGAAATTAACTGATATCAGCGAATTTAACAGGGTGAAATTTTCGTTGGCAAGCGTCGAGAAAATTTGACTGTTTTGCAAATAGAAATTGATCCGTAGCTCGTTAGACAGAACCGTTTGGACCGTTGAATTCCTTTGATTTTTAGGGTAAAAAAAAAAAAAAAAACTATGCTGGTTATATATCATTGGACTTGTCTTTTCGAGACAGAACCGAATACGATTTTTGACATTATATATCATTGGATTTGTCTTTTCGAGACGATTCTAAAGGTGTAATTTGGTAACCACTGTTTTCAGAGATATTGTGTACGGTTTTACCAGTCTGTCTGCGTTAAAATGTCGAACATGACAAAATTGAATGCACCTAAGATGATGAAGGTGGAGAATTATCATACATGGAAGGACAGCTTCAAATCCTTCATTGAATCTCAAGATGCACGTATGTGGATATGTATTGAAGATGGGTACATAAACCCTACACATGATTATGAGGGCAGACAACGTAGAACAGACTATGTGAACATGAAATAGGATGATAAAAGGAAGTATGACGCTGAAAAGAGAGCATTGGCTGCAATTAAAATGTCCTTACCTGATAGCATCAAGCATACCTTCAAAAAGTACAATAATTCAAAGGATATGTGGGATGCATTACAAAAGCGATATCAGGGAAATGAGAGTGCAACTCAGGCATTCATGGCAGAGATAGTTCAAGTTGATGAGGCTGAAACTAGTGTGAGTGATGCTGAATCTGAAGTGAAGAATGCTGAAGCAAAAGTGGATGCCGAAGTAGAGAAGGAGAGTGAAGCTGAACAGGTTGTTGCTGATGAAAACTCAGAAGTTCATGAGAAAGAGGTACAATCTATTTCTGTATGTTTGAGATGTCGTGAACTACAGGGTGAGGTTGCCAGGTTGACAACACAAAACCAAAGTCTGGTAAGTGAGATGTCTAACATAAAAGAAGCAAATTTTTTTGCTAAAAGAAATGAATCGTCATACTTGAAGAAGATAAAAGGTTGTGAAGCTGAAATTGAAGCTTTAACATGCAAGTTAAATGAAAAACTTCAAGTAATAGATTTAGCTCATGACATGATGGCTGAGAAAACAAAAGAGATTTCTGAAAAATGCAAAGAGTTGTCAGATGCACAACTCAAAATTGTTGAACTTGAAAAGAAATTAGGTCAATTCAGGGATTCTACTTTTGTTATGAAACATATGATGGGTGGCTTGAAGAAAAGTAATGACAAAACCAGTGTGGGATTTCATGGTTTCAATGAAGTTCCACCTCCTCTTAGTCATGACTATTCATTCCTGCCCAGTGAAAATGAGCTAGCAGACTTTATGGCATCTACATCTAGTAGTTTCGCATCCACATCAAGTAAAGGTGATGGATCTGAGAGTGATGAGGCTAAGAATAACAATAACAGGGAACCTTTTAAAAAGAAAAATTCACCGCCTAAGAATAAAAATCAAGCTTTTGTTAAAAAGATTAATTTTGTTCAAGGTAGTGATATGAAGAATGAAACAACTGTTATTGAAAATGAATCAAATGTAGAGTTTGCTAAAAATAAGAGCATAGAAAAATCTGAAATTAAGCAAACTGAACAAGGTTCATCTAAGGGATCATCACCATCTGATAAGGGATCTACGTCAGAGACTCCAGCTAAGAAGTCTTCGAAAAAGATATCGTGCTTCAAATGTCACGTCAAGGGACATGTAGCAAGCTGCTGTCCTAACAAAAAGAGTGAAGCAAAACTTAGTGAAAAACAGAGAGGGAAATTACCAGTGAAGGAAGGTGATAGTGAGGAGAAAGGCTCAAATTCTCCAAAGAAATCTGCTCCTAAGCAACCAGAGAATGTTGCTGTTGGTGTAGATAAGGCTGAAAAAGGAACTCCACAAGTTCCACGTTTTCAAAGAAATCAATCAAGATTTCAGCCTAGATCTCCACCAGGCAGATTTGAGAGACCTAGAAGCAGTTCACCAAGAATGAACAATTATAATGCTAATAATTTCAGAAGTCAAGGTCAATATCAAAATCGATACCAAAATAATGGTTGTCGAAATTTTTATAACAATGGCTTTAGAAATTATAACAATCAAGCTTCTTGGAATCAAAATTCAAGATATCAAAATCAAAATTTTCAAAGGTCAAATAATCCAAATACGTATAGGAACCCTCAGGACCAGAGACCTTATGGAAATCATGCCCCAATTCCATCAACAGGTCTAAGATCCAAGACTCCAGTTAGGAGTAATGGATATTGGATGGATGTTCCAATAGTTGGTGAATTTGGACGACCCAAGACCATTAAGGCTTGGGTGCCCCAATCTAACTAATTTCTTAGTTGGTGTGTGCAGGAGCTGCTAAGGAGGATTATCAACTTATGTTGATAGTGGCTGCTTCAGGCACATGAAGGGGGTGTGAGATTGTTGATATATTTACATTGATTGATTTAAATTGAAGTTCAAAGTGCTGATTCGACACACTAGATAACCTGGCAGATCTTTATACTAAAGCTTTTGACAGGGCTCGCTTTGAACATTTAGTCGAACTCAACGGGATGAGGAATCCTGAATAACTTGTTTTTCATAAGAATTTTGTAAATAGTTTACTGCTTTTCTTAAAAATTAAAAAAATTTGAAAAAAATTTAAAAACATAAAAAAATAGAAAATTAAAAAAAATTTGAAAAATTTAAAAACATAAAAAAATAGAAAATAAAAAAATGAGTTATCACTGTGTGAAAAAGAAGAAATGATAGTACATCGGCAAGTTAGACTGTCACACTGAAACTGAATTAAATTGCTTAAGTTGTGATAGTAGCTTCATTATATGATGTACCAGTAGGCAAAAAGCATGAAATAATCAACTTACCAATGTGATATAAACTTAAATGAACTGTGTATGAGTGGGGAACACATCAGTGGTGTATGGTTTAATGACCTTAAATCTTGCGTTGATAGATTGCCAAAATCTGAAGTTTTGGGTCTTTATACTGTTATTTCATCTGGGGATATCTTGACTGTCTTTCTGTTCAGAACTAAAATTGTACATGACCCCAGGAGAGAAAGTCACTTGGAATTAGCAGATTTCTATTTGAATGTCTGTATGTTGTCCCGATACACACACTTTTGATCTGATTCTGAAATCTTCTCTGAAAAAGTCGTGTACCTCCTCTGCTGCATCCAGATATATGCTGACCTGGAGGTGCTAGGCAACGACAGCTTCTGCTGCATCCAGATACATGCTGACCTAGCTGTACATTGTCGCGCTATAGATCTAATACACCCGAAAGAGGCCCTCAAGTGCCCAAAAGAAACCCAATAAACCTATATCAAACTGAGAAAACTCATTTGATCTGTATATTATACCATCTCTCCTAAAGATCTATTCTGTTCTCTTCTCAACCTATTCCCAGTTAAGATTTCAGAAATCTGGATTGGACTTGTGAAATATGTGGTAGGGAAGATACTTGCATGATAGAGTGTGTTGTTTATATTTCCAGGATTTGATTAGTATTTATTTGGGTGTTCATTGTTAAGCAATTAAAACATGATAAAACAGACTATATGCAGACCTAGACATTGTCAGGATATCTTAAAGGATGAATTCAGTATACTCACCTACTACGATGAATCTTTGTGCATACCTTGATCGTAGGCGTATATCCTGAAGTGGGACACACTAGTATATCAGAAATAAAATTACCTTAACGTATCATACGGTAATGGTACTTGAAATGTTCATGCATTTTGGTATAAGAGGACAAACATACTGGTAATCGTCTTGGACTGCTTTTCACGAAAAATTAAATAAAGAATTATCTAATAGTGTGAAACAGTTTGATTTTTTTGATATGATCTTCTTACCAGTGATTCTCACAAAAATAGAGTGTTTATTGCTTTTGTATTTACTTGCTTTCAGAAAAATATAAAAATCCAAAAATAGTGTCTTTTTCTGTTTAAAATTCTTAACGTACGGAAAACTGTTATTCTTGGAGGAATTGTTACTGATAGGGGGAGACGGTGTTAGAAAGTGAGTTCAAAATTTTAAATCATGCGGGTTAAAGGGTGTGATTAAAAAGTTTTGCGTGTTGGTGATAAAATTGAGAATGCTTAATCTGTTATACACTTTAACAAATCTCTTGAAAAATAATAATTTATTTAACTTTGTTGAAAAATTCTTATGGTTTCTCGAGATGTTTGTTTTATAGTATACAGATTGAAGCAGTATGTTGCTGAGAAGTTAAAGTGAGAAGTTGCTGTGAAGATGAGAGTTTGATTGGATGCATGGTAGAACCTCCTTTCTATATTGCAGACAGGATGAAGAGTTTGAAGATTGCTATTCAAATGCTGAACTGGAGTTTACTCAAACGCTAAAGTTTTTGAAGATTTGGTGATTGGATGCATCAGCTTAGGGGGAGTCTGTTGCTGACAGAAGCTATTGAAGCTGAAGCTATCCAAAGACCAAAGACAGTGCAAGACTACATGAAGATTGCAAGATGACTGAAGACAAAGTTATTTTATGAAGCTATTGTCAAGGGGGAGTTTGTTGGTGCATGTTTGTGACAACAGCTTAGATTTGGTCTTTGGATATCTTGTAATTAGTTAAACGATAAACAGTTAGCGGGTTTAGCTTTGTAATAGTTAGTTGTAATGTTTGGGCTAACTAAACCCATACTTATGGGGATGGGGGGCGAATTGGGCTTGTCCAATTCGCAGTCCATGATGTTTAACTAAGCCCAAGTAGTAACCTTGTGTTATATAAACAAGGTTAGGCTTTAGGGTTTAGGTTAATCAGTTAATCAGTTAATCAGGTTAATCAGTTAATCAGCCAAAACAGTTTTAGAGCGAGAATTCGTGAGAGCTTTAGGGTTTGGACGAATTTGGAGTTGGTTAGGGATCTTGATTGATTGTAATCAAGTTTGATAGATAATCAATAAAGATCCAGTTTGAAAGTGATTTGCTGTTTCTGTCTTCTACTTGTTTATGTGATATTCTGATCAAGAGGATTCCGCACTCTTGATTGGAAAGACAATTCTGTGAAAGATTCATACGAATAGGGGACCTACACTTTTTGTAAACCCTTTTTGTGAGTCATTATTTCAAATATTTTAAAAACCCTAAATGTTTATCAAGATACTTACTGTGATTAAGTTTTTGTGATTCTACAATATCATCATTATGTGGGGTTTTGTATACATTACCTGGCACTCGTTACTATTGCGAATAGTAGCATGACCGCAAACACGGGGGACAAAGGTTGCCCAGTAGCAATGTTGTATTGAATAGCTGGATAGATATAAACATTGTAAATCCTAATACTGGAAAGTTATAAACACTTGTTCTGATTAAACTGGGATGCACTCGCCAGTATTTCTTGCTGATAAAATCTTTTTAAAAACGTGTTTCAGGTAACTTAATGTGATGCTAATAGAATACAGCTGGAGATCACTGAAGGCTTAAAGAAGTGGCTATAAAAGTTACCTAAATAAAAATGAGATTTTACTTTCAATAATTAGGGTTTTATCCCTATAAATGTATTATTAATGAAACTTGGGGTTTATCCCATTTATTATTTATAAAAGTTTAGCGTTTGAAACTCTGATAAATATTTCCTAACTACGGTCCTGATGTTAAATTCCGCTGTGAAATTAATAAACACCGATACCACTTGACTGGCTCGCGGCACCCGCTCCTGGGGTAGGGGTCGGGGGCTACGACAGAAGGTGGTATCAGAGCTACAACCACTAGTTTAAGCCACTGAGATATTCTGTTAATACCTAAATTTTTAACCAGTTGTGTTTGGAAATAATCTATGTGACTATGTGTAAATATATTATTATTTTGTGTTATTTCACAATTTTTTAGTTTACAGTATGAGTGAGCAAGGTACATCCGACGCTTACCATCAATTAACTAGTTCCCTAAAGAGTGAAGGAACCTTATCTCATCCAACCCCCTCAGGGTACTCTGCTGATACTGAGGAAGGAATCTTTATCTTTAAGGCACAATCTGAGGAACCATTCCCTCCCAAAAAGAGAGGATGGTTTAGTGCATGAGAGGAGGAAAAGGATGAAGAAACTACACCAACAGAGAGCTCTAGCAAAAGCAAATAGGTAAGTGAATGCCCAAAACCAGGAAGCAATTAGTAGACCATTGAAAGAAGAGGAACTTGATAGGCAGTTAGCAGATTTCCATATGTTAGCCACTACAGCAGCAGACCCTAACCTAAACCAAATAACCGAACTAGAGCCTCTTCCCTTATTCCCCAACCAACCAATGGAGCTAGAACCAAACCAGGAGGACCAATTCCCAATACCAGCATTTGACCCCAATGAGATACCTAGAATCCCAGCACCAGCCCCTTTAGAATATGATCCATGGTGGGATGCCAATAGGTCATATCAGGAATTATATCCTCGTGAAGAACCAGTACCCAATCCCATAGCACAATATACCGACCTGAACCCTTTAGACACATATTGGAACGACGACATGTATATTCAGAGTGTGTTAAACAACCCATACCCATAATGAGAACCCATACCCCAATACCCAAACCCAGTACCAGCACCACTACCACCCATGAGCGAAGAAAATGTGTAGGAACTTCGCTCATATGGCGAAGAATTAGTCGAAGAAGGAAATAGGATTCGTCAGATAGGAGAGAAGCTCGTTTGGAAGTATGACGAGCGAGAGATGCAGTTTTGGGCAAATGACACCTAGTATAATATATATATATATATATATACACACACACATTTGTGTAATGTTGTATAAAAAATCTAATCAACTAAAATAGATAGACTAAAATACCTATCGATGTATAATTACTAGTGTGGTTAAATTTCAGTTGTAATTTGTAATCGATGCATATATCTTAAAGAATAAAGTCGCAATGTTCGACGTTGATCAATCTGTTTGCGTGATTGTTTGTATTAAATCTTATTTCCATGATATTAATACCAGGAAAATGTTTCCAATTCAGATGGACAACGAAGTAAATCAGGAAAACCAGAATAATGATAACAACGGGAACCAAGTGAATAATAGTGCCATCGAACACATAATAGCACAAGGAATTATAGATGCTATGCCATATATTATCCAGAGTGTTAAAGAAGCGGACAATAACAAATCTGTAACTGGAAGTAAACGTCAACCCACTGAACCAAGTCACAGTGTGAACTAAAATCACAGACCACTAATCCAAGCTCCAATTCCAAAAAGAAGAAGAACTGATCGGAGTGTCGCGCTCCAGTCAAAGATAAAATTTATAAGCCCTATTTACCCTTAACAAATAGCTAGTGGTAGCAAGGGGTCGAACCACGAAGAGTATGTGGTTTGCGAATGGAATCGATTGAATTACAAAAAGGTGTCACAATTATGAAGCTTGCTATGATATTTTTGTATTTTTGTTTTGTTGAAAGGTGTGAATTTAAACTAATGGAATTGGTTTAATTAATTAACAACTAATAATTAACGATTGCAAGAAAAAAATGATTAATAAACGATAATGAGAAAAAGGGTTCACACCCGGTTTCGGTAATTTCCAACCTAGGGTTTCTACAAGTTTTAGATTCAACTCAATTGTATACGATTAGCGGATTTAGTGTACCGTGACTTAGGTGCCAATAACTATCAATGTTTTGAAAAACGGACAAGAATGCACTTTGTAATCAACACAAGTAAAACCTAACCAAGACAATGCATAACTACACATAACCATTTCATAAAGTCATAGCTTTATAATCGCTCGACGATTTACGAATACGAAACAAATGTAAACTATTGTCAAAGGTTTCAAAAATCAATACAAATTGTCACAACGTTGAATCAAGAACAATTCAAAGCCCTAAATTAAACAACTACCTACACCGGGTCGAAACCAAGGTGATTAGCCACTCATGGTTGATGAAACTTGATCACAGGATGCTTGGAACTTAAATTAAGTCATCTTGAAGCTTGAACAATAGAGAATTGATGAATGATTAGGGTTTTGGTGAACGATGATAGTGGAAGAATGATGGTGGAAGGATTAGGGTTATGGATGAATTGATGATTGTGAATGATGGTGATGATGTTTTTGATGATTCGAATGATGTGTGTTGTTAGAGATGGATAAGGATTGAATGGTAGGTGGTTATGGCTTCAAGATTGCGATTCAAAACTCAAAAAGATGTGTAACTTACGAGTTGAATGCTTGAGAGCCAATGAAAATCGATTTAAGCTAAAAATTCCTAAAATTTGCGTCAGCTAAAATCACTGCCCGTCGCCGACGGGTTCTCCTGATTGCTGTTTCGTGCCGACGCCTTGATCTCCTGGTTACGGTCATGTGTTGCCTACGAGCATTTTTAGACCCCATCGCCGACGGCTTGGAGCCCGTTGGCGACGGCCTCTCCAGCTCCAAATCTTCATTTTCCGTCTCGCACTCCCATTTGATCCGTAAGGCGTCCCGGTTGTCTGTTTTCTGCTCCGGTGACCCGTAAAGCTCCTGAAAAACTCCTTAAACTTCATTAAACTTGCAAAACACAAATCTAATTAAAAGTGGGCTATTCAAGATTAAAACTCGTGTAAAAACATCAAGTTATACGATTACGGACATCGGTTTTCAACCACGTATCACATCCCCACACTTGTCTTTTCCTTGCCCTCAAGCAAATCTGTTTTTCACTTTCACGTGGGTCGAACAAAGAATACACTCCCCATTCCCGAGATAAAGGTTAAGGTCTATTGTCATACAAAAGTTCAAACTCTTTACAATTTCCAACATATTTAACAGTAACATGAATAATCTCATATGCAATGGTTATCCAAGATTAATCCGCCCGTAAAACTAACAAGTCATGCACATCCCTCACAATGTTCTCTCCACTCGGCTTATAAATTGGCTAATGTGTCTAATGTATTAGCACTTCAAAAATTAATCGCTCAAAACCGATTAGAATACGTACCTGCATAGGCTTGCAACTTAATCATTCTCCACCACCGATCAAGAATACTAAGCACAAGTCACAAGGTCTTTGTAAGGATTGTAACGGGGCTAGGCTAAGGGTAGGAAATAGGATATTTTAAAGTGGCTAAGGTGATGAAAATTCAATTTTTATTACAAAAGACTACTCTAAACAAAACTAAACTATAAATATCAACTACAAGGCAACAACTTTAGCCTTTTATTTCTCAAAAAAAAATATATTTTTGTTATTTTCGCAACAATTTTCTATCTTTTTCATACATTTTCTGAGTTTTCTTTTTTTTTTTTATAAATATGCAAACAAGCAAATACAACTATACAAACTTTACTCCTATAATCAAATTTCCATCACACGGGTTTGAAAGAAAAAGGTTTTAAGGTTATGGACTAAAGGGTAGTCAAACGAAAGGATTAGGCTCAAAATTGGCTACTAGGGGATAATTTTTGGGTAAGGATATAAAAATGGTGTAAAAGGAAAAGGTTTACCTAATGCCTTAATCATTCTCATGCTTGTATTCGGTCTATGGTCTCGAACGTATCAAAAGTTGCAAGTTCTACAATACGCGACTAATGGTCCACTCAAACAAAGAAACATGTATATGTAAATCTATGATATAAAAGTGGCTCAAAACCTCACGTATAAGGGTATGGTATGTGATATGCATAAAATGCTAGTTACTTAGGCGAATTATTCCCAAATAACCACCCACTAAATACCTGTCATGCTAATAATTTGAACTTGACCATGATAAAAGACCAAATGGGTTGTGACATCCCTCGTTGACTTAGTTACTTGTGCTTTAAGATTGCTTTTGAAACAAGGAATTTTTGAATTTTTTTTTTGAAATTTTCCCCCATCCCCACACTTGAGGTAAACATTGTCCTCAATGTGTAGTGTTTTAAATGAACAGGTCAAAATCGAAAACTTTTACTACTCCCCCATCCCCACACTTGAGGTAAACATTGTCCTCAATGTGTAAGAACTAGAGTTTTAAAACGCACAAGGGATGTGACACAGCTAACCTTCCCAAAATTTCACCCCGGAAAAATAAAATACAAATTGCAATCCACTTATTACTAGACTAAGAATCAAGGTAAAAAGGAAACGCATGCACCTGATTTTTGTCGCTTGATGCCCATATCTTCTTCTTCTCTTCATAAAAACGGTTGTCCCGCGAACATGTTGTACCTACAAATCTTAACCCTTGTGTAGAAGCATGCTTCTCACAACCATTAAAATTTGTTAGGTGATTAGTTCTACCATTTTTATTAAAGTGTTACGAAATCATGCGTTAACTTACCTTGATTTTTGTGGAAAAATACTTTACAACAATAACAATCCTAACCCACTTTCGTAGGAATCACGGTTGCATTTAGCTTATGCAACAAGGCCTTTTAAACCCCCCCCCCCCAATAGCTTGGGAGGACGAGAGGTCTCGTGAGGGTTATATAGGGAACACACCCACAACGTTCATTTAACTAGGCAAAAATAAATAATAACAAAAAAGATATAAAGAAAATTAAAGTATACAACAACAACACAAAACATACCTTGCCTTCACCGCAGATATCTCTCGTTAGGGTTAACTGGCGGGTTTGGCTGGTATGGATAACCAGTGAGGGCCTCAAACATCTCCCTGTAGTTATCAAGTGGACTCTGCTCTCCTTGAGGTGGCGGCTGATAGGGAATCAGGATGAAGCTGGAGCCTACTGCCTCTGGCCAGTGAGGAGATGGATCGGATGGGCCTCGTGGAACGGGGAGGTTAAGATAGTCGGTCCACCCCGAGTGCTCGACATAAGGAAGGCCGGCCTCATAGTCTCTTTGATGTCTCTCCTGATCATGGAGGATTTTGGCGTTGTTTATTGCCATTTCATTTGAGACATATAAGGCACTGCAACGGTGGTCTTCCAATGCGTTTCGCTCGTGCCGCGCTTTTTCTTCCCTTCCTTCCCATACCCGTCTTCGGGCCGTATCTTCTTCCTGCAATTGTAACAAGCGTTCCATGTGAGATCTTTGAAGCGCTTATTGCAATTCTTGCTCTTCCATATGTTTCTCCATCCTCTCACGATAGGATGCTTGGAAGGCCAACTGTTCTTGCGTGTAGGCCCCGTGCATCTCTTCCCAGTTCTCTATCCTCTTATTATACTCTCTGCCCTCTCCTATACACGCAGAAACGTTGTTAAACGTTTCTTGTTAGCCCCGATTAAAATCCTTGTATGAGGGCACCTTCCTCATGTTCACAAAACCTGTCACATCTGCATTTAACTCCCTGTGTGGCCACATATACCTCTGTTTTGGTCCCCGTGGACCAAGAGGCTCGGTTTCATCTTCTTCATCAAAGATTTCCTCATCTCCCCCAGCTCCTTGCTGTGCTTCTGGATTAACAAACTCATACATGTGACCCAATTTGTCGGTCAACACATATTTGTTTCCCGAAAGCTTCACCTCTATCTTCCAATTTTTCTTCATCGCCGCTTGGTTGATTTCTTCCAAAGGTTTGGTTACCCAAAGCGATTCTGGGGGCAGACAATTCTGTTGGAGGATCATGGCACTGATGAGGCGTGCATATGGAATAAAACTCCTTTGAGATGACTCCCGGGTAACCCATGTGTTCATCATTATGATATGCCTCCATGACAAAGTAGGTGTTCCGTACAACAAAGAATGAACAACCCTACAATCACTTGCCCTTACTCCGCCCCTATCACCAAATCTCACCAAAACATTCTCTAGGGAAATTCCTTGAAGAATCCTTCCCTCGATCGCCATTTGAGTTCTTTGGGCCACTCCCCCGTCATTATACGAATGATAGCCGCTGTCATTTGTTCAGGATCACCACCGTTCATATGATTATCCAAAAAAATTTCAGTGGTTGGATAATCATATGCTTGCACCCCCAAAGAGTCAAAGCGTGCAATGCAATTAATCGTTTCGAAGGACATCGTCATTGCCCCTCGGCTTGTCTTACCAACCAATTTCCATTGGGCGGGAGGACCATCCCTGTTCATGAACCTCAATGTTGCCAACCATTCACACACCTCCGCCAAATACACCCGAGAGGTGTTGTCTTCACACCAGTCAAGAACTCTCTCCCATCCTTGACGCTCAAACATTTGCACGATCCTAATTTGTCTAAACTCTTCCACATTCACAACCCTTTCACACACCACCCTTTCCGGCACTGAAGTGGTCACACCATTGACCATCTTCCACTTCCATAGTTTGGCCTCCAACTTCCTATCTTGATACGCTGATAAAGGTTTGTTTTTCTCCTCATCTCATACTTGAGCGCTTCTACTATCCCTGAATTTCTCCCATGCCCAATCCTGCCTATAGAGTCTCGCATCACCCTCTTCTACGAAGCTTAGTTGCTCCCACTTCTTCGGTATTAAACCGGAAGAAGATCCCGCTCCCGATGATGAACCTTGCCCTGTAGTTTTCTGCTTTTTTTCTTCCTCCAGCCATACTACAATCACAAAACAAGCAAAGCATCAACATAAACCCAACCTTCAATAAACTCTCGAACTTTGAACATGATGTATGATGTTGAACTTTTAATGAACAAGTAGATGAAAAATCGCCTTTTTAAACTTTCGAAGTCGCTCATTTTATCATATACCTATCAATTTTACTTGTTAACTCGCAATTTCTTATAAGTTCAACAAAGTTCAACATCACCTTCATGTTCAATCATGTAAATAACGAGTGTAATCACTTCACTGTGGTTAAAACATGTTCAAATTCCATCCAAAACAACCAATCATACTTAAACTCATGCTAGAACAACATACATTGTTTAAACAACCTACTAATAAACTAACAAGTTTAAAATTTCGGAAGAAAAACACTAAATATATGATAATCATGCATAAATTTAAGGGAAAATCCATACCTTTGATGTTGTAAACAAGAAGAACTAAGAAAAAGATGTAAAGCAAGCAACTTGATGAAGACCCTTCAAATAACCCGAAATTTCACGCACAGCAATCTTGCAAACGAGCAAGAATTGATGAACTGTGATAGGGGTTTTGTTCCTCTCAAAAAATTACATAAGATGGACTCAAGAATCAGGTGATTTGGTGGAGATTTGAAGGAGCTATGGAAGCTTGAAGGATTTGGGTTCTTAAGGGAGAGATAAAGACGATGAAGTGGAAAGGAAGAGTTATGAGAGAGAGAGAGAGAGAGCAGGGTTTTTTAGAAGTTGAATGAGGTGGGATTGTTGTGGGTCGAATTGTGTGGCTCATAATGACTTTGATTATGTTTTCGGTGGTTTAGAGGGCTTGGAATTCGAGGCAAACAACAAACGAATGAAATTACGTCGGAGGGTTTTAGGAGACCCGTCGCCGACACCCCACCACCCGTCGCCGACGGGTTCTCTTTTGAACAAATTTGGCAGACGGCCTAAACGTCTGGATACGGAATGTTTGGGCGACGCGTATTTTGGTAGCCCGTCCAGGATAGCCTGATACCCGTAGCCGACGGGATTTACTTTTTCAGTTTTAAAATATTTTTTTTTTAGAAAAATAGGACGAAAACTATGTACTTTTTGTAAAGGGACTATATACATTAAAAATTCCTAAAAATTATTAACAATCTTTTTGTAAATTTTTTATAAGTTAAAATTTGAAAACGCGAAAACCGTTAACGGCCCTACCACCCCCCAAAAAGTCGTGTATTGTCCTCAATGCACATAACAAAGTTTAAAAACATACCTTACGTCTTCAGGACTCGTTCGGAATATCCAGACTTCACACAATCACACGGGGTTAGTATGAAACGAAAACGATTATATCCAAAGCGCTCAAACAATTAAAAAATTATACAAAACTCTACACAAAATGTTACCGGTCCTTTTTAGTAGACCTCATAAACCGGAATGCTTACCACAAAGCTTACCGATTCCTTGTTTTCATCCACCTTTTCGTTACCATCGAGAAAAGATTTTAGCCGATGACCATTAACCGTTTGCCGTGACCCATCCTTCGGGTCCTCGATTGTAACATCACCCAATTGTCCGACCCGGGTGATCACATAGGGTCCCATCCATTTGCTTCGGAGGTTTCCGGGAAAGAATTTGGGCTTCGAATTGTAGAGCCACACCTTTTGCCCGATCTCGAACTCTTTCTTCCTCAACTTGGCATCATGCGCCTTCTTCATCCCATCTTTGTACTTGGACGCTGTCACACCCCGACCACGTAGAACATACAAAACGTGGCGGAAACATCGGGGAGTGTTGTAACAGAATTAATGTTTCACAACCATGGAAATTAAAGTTTCGCTTTATTGATTAAAAGTGTTACAATGTCTTAACAAACAAAGAAATACAACATAATTAACTAGTCTTGCATCTTTTATTTTCACTAAAGCCCAAGTCTGCCTATGTGTATCTTGATCATCTTATACAACAGCTCCTGAAAAACACTTGTAAAAATAGGTACGTCAGTATAAAAATGCCTGTGAGATACATAGGTTTTGTGAAAATAGGTTTCATGACTTATGTTTGAGAAAATGTTTAGTCATGAACCTTGTAATTTGCTTTGTCTTTGTAAATCATTTGAAAAACAATAAGTTCAGATGATATGTATAAATAAGAAAATAATGCATGGTTAAATGAATAACCATGTAAACTGAGTTTGTAAAAGTTAAGTTGTTTGTAAAACAATGTATTGTGAAAGGTATGTTATTTGTATAAAATATTATATGTATCAAACTGAAATGATTCAAATAACGCTACGATATATGTAATACCATAAAAACACTTATATATAGGAAGTACCAGCGGCGTATCCACCATGCTTGTATCATATTACACACGCATCGTTACTTAATCACTTACTCAAACCACCAATGTAATAAGTCTATGTTTAAACCAATAGTCAAAAGTCCTTGTATAAACCATGTCAAATGTTTATAGTCCAAAAGTAGTCAAGTAATGTATAACCAAAATGATATGTATGGTAAGTAAAATTTAGACTACTTAAACCATAAGTAAAAATGTACAAAACAAAGTATTGAAGTAAAACTTGGTTTAAATCAAAGTTATGTTTTGTAAGATATATGCATGCTATACTGAATATGAACATTTATGCGGTATTGTGAAAATTCATATATCCAAGCCTTGAAACAGACGGATAACTATGTAAAAGTGAGTTATCAAGAGAATATGTATTCGGATTCGGTCATTCCTTTCATCCCCTTTCCCTGGGATGTCCGGAACGGGATTTGTCAAGTCCTATGGTACCACTACCTACTAACGAACGGCATGATCGGTGTTAATGAATGTATAGTATAGTTTAAACAAACCAAATGTCATACCAAAATGTAAGCATGTTTTATGAAGATAATGTACCTAGTATGCTAGAGTAAACATAAAGGGTAGAGCTGTAAAACAATGTGTCCATATGTTACTGGAACATATGCAACAGAGATGCAGTATAAAACAATGTACTAAGTATGCAAAGTCATCATACAAAGTAGAAAAGTCATGTAAAACAATGTACTAAGTATGCAAAGTCATCATACAAAGCATAGAACACCATGAAATCATGTACTATAAATGTACTAATGAACATAGCAAGTATATGATGTGAAAACAGGAAAGCACGAAAGTAACAAGTAGGCACATGTGTTTCACCCCAAAACAGTTTGGAAAACAGTAAAAGAGGGGTCTATGTACTCACTTGAGAATGCTCAGTAGTCCTTGAGTGACAACCAAACAATGCTAGAGATCACGGAAATCAAACGACACCTAATATAGGTAACTACATTAATAAACCGGACATAAATCGGAAGATCGGATAGAATGAGGTTTCGTAAACCAAACGAGTATAGAGACTCGTGTCATATGGTTTATCAAAGCCTACATGCTAAATGAAACCCAACCTAATAGCTTACGACCCATTACGACCCGTTTAGGTAGCTTATGCTACTTTAGCGCGTCGTTCGCGTGAAACGCGTTCGGACCGCCTAACTAGTTCTACGACAAGTGTTATATGCCTAAACATGTTACATAATCAGTTATGTGACAAAAGTTTAGGTTACATATGCTTAATTACCAATTATACATGAAAAGGGTATTCTGGTAATTTACCTAAGGCATATAAACTACATATCATACAACTACTTAAACGATGTGACCATAGGGTATAACCTCGGAAGGTTATTCCCTACCTACTATGGTCACCTAATGTATTTGGTCGGATCCTAATGATCGACCAAACTGGGTCGGGTTCGAGGGTATAGGCGATTTATTAGATCGCCTACCCTACGACCCTAGACAACGTGGTAATCAGTGGGCATAGTCCCAAGGGACTATGACCAACGTGATTACAATCACGTTGCGAAGTTCAAACGAACTTCGCATTGACCATAAGCTGGTCAACGCTGAAAGTCAAACAAAGTTTGACTTTCTGACTCTAAAAGCAATAAAATAAAGAAAAGAACGAAAAAATACTTATGAAGGGTCCCCGAATGCTAATCCCGATTCAAGAATCTCAGGTATGAAACAATGGTTTCAACTTAGAGCTTCTCAAATCAGAATTCTTGTAATTTTGAAGCATGGGGGGTGGGGTATTTATAGTTTTCGGGTAACCTTTAGGATCGTTTCATGGAAAACGTGCCTTAATCCCATCCGTACATGTGTTGCAAAGTTGTGGTGACTAAAAATGGTCCTTATCATCTGACTAAGCAATTGAGAATGTGTGGGTGAGGATCAAACAGCTGCAACTTGCTGTTTAATACACTTAATCTGGTCAGAAGGACTGACGCGGGCCGCCTAAGGATGTTAAGAAACTGAGGCGGGCCGCCTAGGAGCCACAGATCAGCAAAAGTTTCAGAAATGACAGTTTCAGTCCCTGCACGTGTTTAAGCCCATTTCCGACACTTCTAAGGCCCGTAAAGCCAACTTTAAGGCCCTAAAATGATGCCTAAACATTGTGGACATGAAACATGCTCAAAAATATGCCGGGTGTTGGTTCGTTTGGTCGTACGAACGTGATGTTCGCTTAATTACGACGGAATGCGCATAAGTGCGAAAAACGATCCAAATGACGCGACGAATGGATTTTTGACAAGCCAAACACTAAAGCATAATATATTCATGCTTCCATAAATTTTTGGATGTCCGGATGTATTCAGAACGTGAGTTATGCATAAAAATGCAAACTTGTGCACTTTTTGACACTTTTAGTCCCTGAATGACCCAAAAGTTTATTTTAGCACACCAAACACCGCAAAGCCTATTTCTAAGCCATGTAAAGGATATTTATGGTATGTTTAACTTATGGTCATGTTCCGGAATGTCCGTTATAGTTAAAATTGGCATACTTTCGCAGTTTGTCAAATTTAGTCCCTGTAAGCCATTTAACTTGATTTTGCCATACCAAAGCCTTCAAAACTTATTTCTAAGTTATGTAAAGGTTATTTAAGGTATGTTAAGCCTATGTCACTATTCCAGAGTGTTTATTGCATTAAACTGGTTATATTTACGCATCGGTGCGCGTATAACCTTCCAGAAAGCGATTTAGAGTTTGAAATTGAACAAGAATTGATATGTGCAAATGATACACATATTTTTACAAATCCCAAGTATGAAATATACTATTTCATTGGTTCGGTATTTGTTTGATGGCCGTGGAGGCACAGGTGTTACAGTCTCCCCTACTTTAGGAAATTTCGTCCCGAAATTTATTTAGAGGAAACTTGTGAGAGCTTGAAAGCATGTAGTTTGAAAAGATCGAACAACATTGGTTAGGGTTCTGAACTTCTAGTAACTTTAATAACATCATGCTTGCAATGTAAGAGGGATACTTATATACAAGTATATGAAGCGTCATTGGTGCGTCCACCGTACCTCCATTACATCGTTCTCATTTTGTTATTGTTGTCAGTATCGGTTCTTACACATAATAACTCCTACTGGGTTTCTGTGCACTAAATTTCATAATTATGTACGCGTCCATAATTAGACAATTCCTTGCACAGTTCACACAGTCTATTTTATAGTGTGTAGGGGAAAACCAAATGAACAAACCGGTGATGAGTGTGACTAGACCACCATAGGGTCCTTTTGACTAAATCAATAAATGATCTAAATAGACTTATCAAGGAGTCTGTCCAGCTACATCACTAGATGTCGTCCTTTAACCAAATTGTGAATCAATCTTTTAGACTAGACCACTAAAAGGATCTCTTATGAAACATGGAGCGGTACTTATATAATCCAAGGGTCTTAACTATTACATAGAAGCCCATTAAGGATTGAAGGTAGTACCTTTTGAATATCCTGCTACGAATCCCTCATATGAAGATATGAAAGCTTCTGCGAGGATTTGGATAACGAATATCCAAAGTATTAAAAACACAAAAATGCATAAAAGAAAACATAAGATGAATAAACACATAGTCACATAACCACAAAATTGTTTAACTAGAAGTTTGTTCTGCTAACAGAGTACATGTATTTAAAGCACACTAGGAATCCATCTCGTGGATTTCATTTGGCACTTTAAACATTATCAAGAATCTAACTATAAAGATAGAAAGATTCAAAAAGAAAATTCAATTTCGATTACTAGAACCCGAAATGTTCGAATTAAGGTACATAAAGAATCCAATTAAGGACTCTGATTTGAATGATGATCATCCACAAGGGTCTAAATATGAAGATAAAAAGATCCCATATGGATTTTAGAAGTTGAAGATGTTTTGAAACCTTACACTGGACGTGCTTATGTCAAAACATGAAGTTGAAATGCTTTACAAAGTTGAGATGCCAGATATGCCAAGGCGACATATGAAGCGAAATTTGAAAGTTAAGTCGATGTACGAGGAAAATATTTGTGAAAACTGTGCATGGGGTTCTTTTAAGAAAAAATGTGTTTACCGTTTTTGAAACCTTATATATAATACTTTTGAAATAAAGTAGGTGTATTAGATAGATATATTTATAAAAATGTTTTAAAATCATGTGAGATGAATTTTGAAATTATGTATAAGGTTTTTGAAAGACATGAATGATGCTTTTCGAAATCATGCACTTGATCAGAAAATGTATTGTGTTAATATTGTCTTCAGACTATATGAAATATTTTGAAATTAGAAAGGTTGGTTTTGATAACATGGCCAATGTTTTTGAAATAACATAGATAATGCATCTAGAAAAAATGTTTTCAAACTATATGAAATGTTTTGAGATCATGAAGATTGTTTTGAAATACTGGTACTGTGTATGTTGAAAAATCAAAACGTAATGGGTATGAGATTTGAAAATTCCCTTAGTTATTTAACCAAGGATTTCAAAGGCACAGATGTGCAGAAGCATGATTACTCATAATGTCACTTTATTTTCTGTACTTCGTATCTTAGAATGAAACGAGTACTTAAAATTTTCTAGGGAATCATGAGCAATCATTTGAAAGAGAGAAATCACAAGAGTAGTTTGCAAGGTACATAGTTCCTTGATGTAGGTATCATAGGAAAAGCCATACACACATGTAATTATACTTGTATATCAGAATTGTGAACAACTTTTATTTATGAACGAGACATATTGTTTCACAATACACGAAAACAAAAGAAACAAAGGCATAAGACACCAACATCCTTTGTTCAGCTGAATGCTCATCCGTGGGTCGGATTTGCATTAGCAAGCTTTGGGCATCGGTTTCTGTAGTGGGTCAGATCCCCACAATTGTAACAGGCACCAGGTGGGTAGTGTGGTCGTGCAGCTTGACCCTGTTGCTGAGCAAGAGGCTGAGCAACTTGTTGAGCCGGGTTCTGAACTGGGCGATTCGGATTAGCAGGGATGCGACAGGTGTCAGCAAGATGACCGGATCTTCCGCAGTTGGTGCACTGACGACACTGGAGGTGTGGTTGATGATGGCCGTTACACCTGTTGCACAAAGGTGCATTGCCAAAATAAGGCTTCTTGGCTAGTGGTTGCGCAGGCTGATTTGGTGCAGCTTGGGCCTGTGCAGTAATGGCATAGTTTTGGGAAACCTTACGCTTCCTTGCCCTCTTCGATGAACTAGAATCCTTCCCATTCTTGTTTTGACCTTTCTTGCTATCCTCCTTGTCAGACGACTGTTTCTCGCCCTTGTCACCCTTCCTGTGTAATTTATTCTTCCGAATCTGCGACTCATTCAATGTCGCTGATAACTCGATCGCCTGACGGAGTGTGGTAGGGTTACTACCAGTAAGGATGTCTTGTACCGAGTCAGGTAGGCCGTCGATGTACCTTTCGATAGCTATGTCAAGTGGGGTAACCATTGTCGGGCAAAGCAGACTCAACTCCTCAAACCTATCAGTATACGCCCTGTGCTCACCACTATCTTGCTTCAACTCATCAAATTCCTTCTCCAAAGCTCGCTGCTCATGACGAGGACAGAATTCCCTCATCATGAGAGCCCTAAGTTCAGCCCATGTCTGTGCTAGAGCAACTTCTGTACCACGATCCCTCATAATCCCGTTCCACCATGTGAGAGCCCTCTTCTGAAACACACTCGAAGAAAACTCGACCTTGCGATTGTCAGGACACTACACGTGGCGGAAAGTATTCTCAATGCTCTCGAACCATTGAAGAAGCCCAGTCGCTCCTTCAGAACCACTAAACTCGAGTGGTTTAGCCTGGTTAAAATCCTTGTATTTGCATAGAACATTGTTGTTGTTGTTGGCTTGGTTCCATTGAGCAAAGAGGTTTGGGAATTGAGCAGCCATTTGCTGCGCAATGATTTCTGCCAATTCGGCAGTCTCTATCTGGCTTTCGCGTCGAGGAGGCATTCTAAAAGAGGAAACATGAAAGGAAACGACAGAGAGAATTAGACGACAAGAATGAGATGAAACAAATCTGATGAAAGCAAGGATAGTGGTCATTTGTTTGTTACTACAAAGCAACAAACGACACACAGTGACAAATCAAAGTAAATGGGTCGAAAATAATGTATCGCGAAGACATGCTCGCCTATAAGTGAACACTCATCCCAAGAATTCCCAGGTAAGCACAACTGGTCTCGCGTCTGATGAGATGTATACGAAGTGCTTGCCTAGACAGAAAACCCAGAATACAGGCATTCACCCTTCCAGTTTGCACGTGTTCACATTATTTAAAACCCAAAACCTTAATGAGATTTTGAAAACTCAAAGGGGTTCAAAACCATATAACAGAGAGTTCAAAACCTTACAATAGAGGGTTCAAAACCTAGTAATCAATCATCCTAGAACAGATGATTAGTTTTCAAAGTGGTTCGGAAATTTAAGTTCTTGTTGTGATCGTCGCCTAAGGATAGGTGACGGAATTGTTTTATGACTAAACGCAAGTAAACTCGCGTTAGGGTCCTAAGAAGGTTATAGACTAGGTCAAAGCATTACTAATAACCTAATTCCCTATAACCATTGGCTCTGATACCATCTTTTCTGTCACACCCCGACCACGTAGAACATACAAAACGTGGCGGAAACATCGGGGAGTGTTGTAACAGAATTAATGTTTCACAACCATGGTAATTAACGTTTCGCTTTATTGATTAAAAGTGTTACAATGTCTTAACAAACAAAGAAATACAACATAATTAACTAGTCTTGCATCTTTTATTTTCACTAAAGCCCAAGTCTGCCTATGTGTATCTTGATCATCTTATACAACAGCTCCTGAAAAACACATGTGAAAATAGGTACGTCAGCATAAAAATGCCTATGAGATACATAGGTTTTGTGAAAATAGGTTTCATGACTTATGTTTGAGAAAATGTTTAGTCATGAACCTTGTAATTTGCTTTGTCTTTGTAAATCATTTGAAAAGCAATAAGTTCAGATGATATGTATAAATAAGAAAATAATGCATGGTTAAATGAATAACCATGTAAACTGAGTTTGTAAAAGTTAAGTTGTTTGTAAAACAATGTATTGTGAAAGGTATGTTATTTGTATAAAATGTTATATGTATCAAACTGAAATGATTCAAATAACGCTACGATATATGTAATACCATACAAACACTTATATATAGGAAGTACCAGCGGCGTATCCACCATGCTTGTATCATATTACACACGCATCGTTACTTAATCACTTACTCAAACCACCAATGTAATAAGTCTATGTTTAAACCAATAGTCAAAAGTCCTTGTATAAACCATGTCAAATGTTTATAGTCCAAAAGTAGTCAAGTAATGTATAACCAAAATGATATGTATGGTAAGTAAAATTTAGACTACTTAAACCATAAGTAAAAATGTACAAAACAAAGTATTGAAGTAAAACTTGGTTTAAATCAAAGTTATGTTTTGTAAGATATATGCATGCTATACTGAATATGAACATTTATGCGGTATTGTGAAAATTCATACATCCAAGCCTTGAGACAGACGGATAACTATGTAAAAGTGAGTTATCAAGAGAATATGTATTCGGATTCGGTCATTCCTTTCATCCCCTTTCCCTGGGATGTCCGGAACGGGATTTGTCAAGTCCTATGGTACCACTACCTACTAACGAACGGCATGATCGGTGTTAATGAATGTATAGTATAGTTTAAACAAACCAAATGTCATACCAAAATGTAAGCATGTTTTATGAAGATAATGTACCTAGTATGCTAGAGTAAACATACAGGGTAGAGCTGTAAAACAATGTGTCCATATGTTACTGGAACATATGCAACAGAGATGCAGTATAAAACAATGTACTAAGTATGCAAAGTCATCATACAAAGTAGAAAAGTCATGTAAAACAATGTACTAAGTATGCAAAGTCATCATACAAAGCATAGAACACCATGAAATCATGTACTATAAATGTACTAATGAACATAGCAAGTATATGATGTGAAAACAGGAAAGCACGAAAGTAACAAGTAGGCACATGTGTTTCACCCCAAAACAGTTTGGAAAACAGTAAAAGGGGGGTCTATGTACTCACTTGAGAATGCTCAGTAGTCCTTGAGTGACAACCAAACAATGCTAGAGATCACGGAAATCAAACGACACCTAATATATGTAACTACATTAATAAACCGGACATAAATCGGAAGATCGGATAGAATGAGGTTTCGTAAACCAAACGAGTATAGAGACTCGTGTCATATGGTTTATCAAAGCCTACATGCTAAATGAAACCCAACCTAATAGCTTACGACCCGTTTAGGTAGCTTATGCTACTTTAACGCGTCGTTCGCGTGAAACGCGTTCGGACCGCCTAACTAGTTCTACGACAAGTGTTATATGCCTAAACATGTTACATAATCAGTTATGTGACAAAAGTTTAGGTTACATATGCTTATCATACAACTACTTAAACGATGTGACCATAGGGTATAACCTCGGAAGGTTATTCCCTACCTACTATGGTCACCTAATGTATTTGGTCGGATCCTAATGATCGACCAAACTGGGTCGGGTTCGAGGGTATAGGCGATTTATTAGATCGCCTACCCTACGACCCTAGACAACGTGGTAATCAGTGGGCACAGTCCCAAGGGACTATGACCAACGTGATTACAATCACGTTGCGAAGTTCAAACGAACTTCGCATTGACCATAAGCTGGTCAACGCTGAAAGTCAAACAAAGTTTGACTTTCTGACTCTAAAAGAAATAAAATAAAGAAAAGAACGAAAGAATACTTACGAAGGGTCCCCGAATGCTAATCCCGATTCAAGAATCTCAGGTATGAAACAATGGTTTCAACTTAGAGCTTCTCAAATCAGAATTCTTGTAATTTTGAAGCATGGGGGGTGGGGTATTTATAGTTTTCGGGTAACCTTTAGGATCGTTTCATGGAAAACGTGCCTTAATCCCATCCGTACATGTGTTGCAAAGTTGTGGTGACTAAAAATGGTCCTTATCATCTGACTAAGCAATTGAGAATGTGTGGGTGAGGATCAAACAGCTACAACTTGCTGTTTAATACACTTAATCTGGTCAGAAGGACTGACACGGGCCGCCTAAGGATGTTAAGAAACTGAGGCGGGCCGCCTAGGAGCCACAGATCAGCAAAAGTTTCAGAAATGACAGTTTCAGTCCCTGCACGTGTTTAAGCCCATTTCCGACACTTCTAAGGCCCGTAAAGCCAACTTTAAGGCCCTAAAATGATGCCTAAACATTGTGGACATGAAACATGCTCAAAAATATGCCGGGTGTTGGTTCGTTTGGTCGTACGAACGTGATGTTCGCTTAATTACGACGGAATGCGCATAAGTGCGAAAAACGATCCAAATGACGCAACGAATGGATTTTTGACAAGCCAAACACTAAAGCATAATATATTCATGCTTCCATAAATTTTTGGATGTCCGGATGTATTCAGAACGTGAGTTATGCGTAAAAATGCAAACTTGTGCACTTTTTGACACTTTTAGTCCCTGAATGACCCAAAAGTTTATTTTAGCACACCAAACACCTCAAAGCCTATTTCTAAGCCATGTAAAGGATATTTATGGTATGTTTAACTTATGGTCATGTTCCAGAATGTCTGTTACAGTTCAAATTGGCATACTTTCGCAGTTTGTCAAATTTAGTCCCTATAAGCGATTTAACTTGATTTTGCCATACCAAAGCCTTCAAAACTTATTTCTAAGTTATGTAAAGGTTATTTAAGGTATGTTAAGCCTATGTCACTATTCTGGAGTTTTGTTGCATTAAACTGGTTATATTTACGCATCGGTGCGCGTATAACCTTCCAGAAAGCGATTTAGAGTTTGAAATTGAACAAGAATTGATATGTGCAAATGATACACATATTTTTACAAATCCCAAGTATGAAATATACTATTTCATTGGTTCGGTATTTGTTTGATGGCCGTGGAGGCACAGGTGTTACAGACGCGCACTCATATGCCATTTCCCTTAGCTTCTCCAACTCGCATAACTTAAGTTTCCGTTCCTCACCTGCATCATCATATTGAACATTAACCTCTTTAATAGCCCATAATGATTTATGCACAAGTTCAACCAGTAAATGACAATTTTTACCGTAAACCAACCGATAAGGTGTAGTGCCAATAGGTGTCTTATGTACCGTACGGTAGGCCCATAAAGCATCGTTCAACTTAATTGACCAATCCTTACGGTCCGCCCACACGGTCTTTTGCAAAATCTCTTTGATTTGCCGGTTTGACACCTCTACTTGCCTGCTCGTTTGCGGGTGATAGGGGGTAGCAATTCTATAGTCAACACCAAACCGTTTTAAAAGTTTCCCAAACCGAAAATTTTTAAAATGAGATCCTCCGTCACTTATGATGACACGAGGAATCCTAAACCTTGAAAAAATATTGGCTTGCACAAAATTACAAACTACGGAATGGTCGTTCGTCTTGGTGGCTATTGCTTAGACCCACTTTGACACATAGTCAACGGCCACCAAGATATACAAATTGTCATAAGAATTGGGGAATGAGCCCATGAAATCAACACCCCACACATCAAAAATGTCGACTACGAGGATTGGTTGCATGGGTATCTCATCCCTTTTTGAAATACCCCCTAATTTCTGGCACTCTACACAATTCTTGGAAAACTCAAATGCATCTTTAAAAATAGTTGGCCAATAAAGACCACTATTCAACACTTTATGACCCATTTTGTGGCCACTAAAATGGCCACCACACGCAAACGAATGTAGATGCTTCAACACGCTTGTAATTTCCTCATCATCTATGCATCATCTAATTACTTGATCCGCACACTACTTCCACAAGTGCGATTCTTCCAACCGGTAATACTTGATTTGAGACATGAAATGTTGCCTCCTCCGTCTATCCCAATGTGGCGGTAAGTCACCTGGAACAAGGTAATTCACAATGTTAGCATACCACGGTAACTTGTCTAATTTCATAATATGCTCATCGGGAAACGACTCATTGATCTCTAAGGCTTTAGGATCTTCTTCAACCATCAACCGGGACAAATGGTCCGCTACCACATTCTCGGTGCCCTTTTTGTCCCGTATCTCCAAATCAAACTCTTGGAGCAACAACACCCATCGAATCAATCTCAGCTTAGCATCTTTTTTCTCCATGAGGTACCTCACAGCAGTGTCATCAGAATAAATAATCATTTTACTACCCCATATGTATGACCGAAATTTATCCAATGCATATACCACCGCGAGTAGCTCTTTTTCGGTGGTTGTGTAATTCAATTGTGCATCTGAAAGAGTCTTACTCGCGTAGTATATAGCAACGGGTTTCTTGTCAACCCATTGTCCCAACACGGCCCCCACCGCATAATCACTTGCATCGCACATGATTTCAAAGGGTAAAGACCAATTTGGCGATTGCAAGATTGGGGCCTCAACTAACTTTTCTTTTAATTTGTTAAACGAGTTTTGACGATTTTCATTAAAATCAAACGGTTGATCCTTTAACAACAAGTTACACAAAGGCTTGGTTATGTCACTGAAACCCTTAACAAACCGTCGATAAAAACCCGGATGACCTAAGAATGACCTAACACCTTTAACACTCGTGGGATATGGCAAAGTGGATATAACTTGTACCTTTGCACGATCAACCTCTATCCCACGACTCGACACCACATGTCCCAACACGATTCCCTCTTGAACCATAAAATGGCTCTTTTCCCAACTCAAGACCAAACAAGTTTCGACACACCTTTTTAATACTTTGTCTAGTTGGTCCTAACAAGCCTCGAATGACGACCTAAAAATTGAGAAATCATCCATGAAAATTTCCAAAGACTTCCCCACCATATCTGAAAAGATACTCATCATACACCTTTGGAAGGTGGCGGGGGCGTTACACAGTCCAAACGGCATTCGCCTAAATGCGAAGGTGCCGTATGGACAAGTAAACGTTGTCTTTGCTTGATCTTCTGGACGGATGGCAATTTGATTATAACCAAAATAACCATCTAAAAAGCAATAAAATTGTTGCCCCGATAATTTCTCAATAATTTGGTCAATAAACGGTAAAGGAAAATGATCTTTGGAAGTTGCGGTATTCAACTTCCTATAATCAATACAAATTCGCCACCCGGTTACCGGCCGAGTGGCTACCTCTTCACCTGCATCATTTTTGACGACTTGTATACCCGCTTTCTTTGGAACCGTCTGCGTTGGGCTCACCCATTGGCTATCCGAGATCGGATAAATAATACCCGCATCAAGCCATTTCAGCACTTCCTTTTTCACCACCCCCGCATATTCGGATTCAATCTCCGTTGTGCATCTCGAACGGGAGTCACACTTTCTTCCGTGACGATTTTATGCATCACCACCGAGGGACTAATACCCTTCAAATCAGCAATGGTCCATCCAATTGCCGCCCGATTGGTGACCAAAACATCCATCAATTTCTCCTCTTGCTCCTCGGTTAAGTTTAATGCAATGATAACCGGGAGTGTATTGCCTTCACCAACATCAGCATACTTGAGATGCTTCGGCAATGCCTTCAATTCAACCTCCGGAGGCTCTACTAATGACGACTTCAATTTAGTATCAATACTCTCCGGTAAACTCTCAACTTGGTGCGTCCATGTCAGTTTTCCTTCTCTAACCGCAAGCACCTCCAAACTCTTCACCTCCTCGTCTATGCTCTTATTTGTCTCCACATGTGACATGTCAAACATATAACAATCCTCCATTGTGTTTTCCCCATCCACGACTATGTCGCAAAGAGGTATACACATGTCAGCAATGTCTGCCATATAGCATTCATCATCAACTGGAGGGTTCGTAAGTCTGGAAAAAACATGCAACCTCAACCTTCGGTTTCCAAATGTCATGTCAACCGTTCCTGTTTTGCAATCAATTTGAGAATTTGCGGTTGCTAAGAACGGTCGACCCAAAATCATCATAGATTGCTTGGTTGGGTCCTTGGCCACATAATCAAGTACCGAAAAGTCCACCGGATAGTAAAAATCCTCAATTTTCACTATCACATCCGAAACAATTCCACGGGGTAGTTTAGGTGTCAAATCGGCTAACACGACGGTGGTGTTTGACGACTGAAGTGGACCAAACTCGTGTTGGTCATACAAACTACCCGGTAGAATGCTCACGCTAGCACCAAGATCTAGAATTGCCCGGTTGATTTTAAAATCGCCTACTTAAATTGAAAAGATAGGCGCACCCGGATCTTGGAGCTTAGTTGGAAGTACACCCGAAAGAATCGAACTCACATTTTCAGTTAAATCTACTTTTTTAGGAAATTTATGAGTTCGTTTCTGGGTACACAATTCTTTCAAGTACTTAGCATAAGACGGTACTTGTTTGATTGCATCCAAAAGAGGTAAATTAATTTTTACTTGTTTGAAAATTTCCAACAACTCTTCTTGTTGTTGACCTCTTTTGTTTACAACCTTCTTCACGGGTCCCTTCAATGCTTCAGGATAAGGGGCGGTATTAGCCTCCACACCCTTTTCGTTAGCCTTAGGGACCGGGATGGTCACAATGGGAGTGTCATTTTTCTTTTTTAAATCATTTTTGTTTTGACCCGTTTGACCATCCTCATTTTCATCCTCACTGGCATCTTCCACCACCCCTTCAACAAACTGGGGTGATGGTGTTTTAACACCATCATCTACGACTCGACCACTACGTAAAGTAATTTTATTAATTGGCACCTCACGTGTGTTCCTTGAGCTTGACCCTTGATGCTTAGGGTTCACCGCGGTGTCACTTGGAAGCTTTCCCGTGCTTCCTCTCATTTGAGCCATTTCCTCCGCGAGTTGGCCCACTTGCTTCTCCAACGCCTTATGGGATTTATCTCGTACCTCAAACTCTTTCTTCATCTCTTGATTTGAATGATTGATAGCATTCATAATAGCATCAAATTGCGAATTTATCGAGTCATCACCTTTAGAGTTTGAAGCACCACCCCCATTCCCACTTTGATTGTAACCACGTTGATAATTACCTTCACGGTTTTGATACCCTTGGTTACCCCCTTGATTGTAATTCCTTTGGTAGCCCCCTTGGTTACCACCTTGATGGTTGTTATAAGAATAACCACCTTGATTACCCGACTGAAAATTCGGGTTCATATGATTCGAGGCGTTACCATATCGGAAGTTGGGATGGTTTCTCAATCTGGGATGATAAGTGTTCGAATTCATATCATTATTCTTTCTATCCCCGAACACTTGATTTACTTCCTCGGTGTAATCACCCGGTCCCGTTGGACATTGATCGGTCCTATGGCCGATATCCCCACAATCCTCACACACTGCGAATTGAACCGCATTCACCTCCTACTTTTTCATACGAGCCATTTCCCATTCTAAAGTAGAAATTTGATCCTTAGAATCAAGATCGGGAAGTGATCGGGAGACGGGATGTTTCTTAGCTCTATCGGCCGATTCCTTTTCCTTCGATCGCTTGCTCATCCGCTCGAGGAATTCCCAATCATCATCTTCATGATTGCTCAATAGAGTTCCGTTGCTCGTTGACTCGAGGCGATTCCACGTCGCATCATCCAAACCACGTACAAAACACTTCACCAATTCCCACTTTTCTATTTGGTGATGTGGGCATTTCCGAATCAATTCTTTGTATCGAGTGAATGCTTCATGCAACGGTTCACTCGATAGTTGCCGAAACGACCTTATTTCATCCCGTGCATCATCAGTCTTCGCCATTGAATAGTAATCATCAAGAAAGACTTGTTGCATCTCACCCCATGTCCGGATACTATTCTCCGGAAGTGTAAGGAACCATTACTTCGCCTTGTCTTTTAATGAAAACTGGAATAATCGAAGCTTGACCTCCTCCAATGCAAAGTTGTGGCCCCCGATAGTGTTACAAATGGAGGAAAACTCCGCCAAATGCGTGTACGGTTCATCATTAGACCTCCCATTAAAGTGGGGAAGTATATTGATGTAATGAGGCTTACAGTCGAACATTCTCCTTTCTCACACTATTGGAGAGTCATTATCGGTAACCACCGGTCTAAAACGGTCATTTACTCCCCGTGAAGGTTGTTGACGATGATGCGGACCGTTAACTTCTTGATCAACCGGTCTTCGATTGTCCCTTCTATCACCTCCCCTATCACCTCTTCGGTTTCCACCTTGGTTACCCCTTTGATTTCCTCCTCCCATGAAACGAGGAATTCGGTGAGGGTTAGCATTGTTGTTATTGTTGTTGTAAAACCCTTCATTCTGGTTCCTTTGGTTGTTGTTTCGTGGTTGACGGTTGTTCTCGTAACCGTCATTTCTCACATTCCCATACCCATAATCATCGTTCCCCACAAAGTTGGCGTTTTGATAGCCAAGCTCATCATCTTCAAAACCTCTAGCATTGTAGACGTTACCCCTATTCAAATACCCCCAATCTTCATCATCATTGGGCCGATCATCGTAATATCCCCCATCATCCGAATATTCTGTATGAACACTCACATGTTCCGGTGATTGATAACCGGGAACACTAAACGGCTCATCATCGGGGATGGCATTTCTCAAATCGTCTATATTAAAGAACGAGTCTTCATTCAAGGGATTGCCACGATCTCGATTGCCTCTATGGTCGGAATTGACATTCCGGTCATCAAGGTGAATGGGTAAGGAATTTTGTCGGTGAAGGTTTTGTTGTTGGGGTGTTCTTTGGGTGTTGTTGGGATTTTGGTTTCGGAAAGGTGGTGTGGGTGGTCTAGAGTTATTGTTACCACCCGATTGCTCTTGAGGTATAGGTTGGATATTTTTGGTGGGATTGAAGTTGCTTCGGTATTGAAATTGGTTCGGGTTTTGGTTTTGGTTGAGGTTTTGGTTTGAGTTTTGGTTTGCCATTGAATCGGTTTCAATGGATGGTGTGAGTGGTGGTGTTTTAGTGACTTGGTTAGAAGCAAGTGTTGCCTCCAACCGGCTTGCTAAATTTATTCTTGCAACTCTTTCGATTTCCGGTTCGTAGACTAACGGTGAAGTCCTCCCGGAGTTCCGCGTATGCGTGCACTACTTGTAACCGGCACAAGTAACACACCCCGCGTAACAAGGAAAAGACAAAGTACAAGAAAAGAAATTATGCAAATTAAACAGTTCATCACACAAATTCAAACAATATCCAAACACAAAGCGCCCGCACTCCCCGGCAACGGTGCCAAAATTTGATCGGAGTGTCGCGCTCCGGTCAAAGATAAAATTTATATGTCACACCCCCAAAATACACATGCGGAGTACCACCGCTTGGAGGCGTGACTGACCAGGATCCAGCCACCAATTACACCGAACATTAGTAAATAGTGAGAATGATCACCAACCATAATAGTTAGTAATACATCATAATTAAAGTTCAAGAGTTTAACTTCAAATAACAGCTTAAGTAAGTCGCGGAAGCATAGGCAAAACAGTTTAAACAAAGTTCATAGTTCAAGTTATTTAAAACCCAACACACGGGTTTAGACGACCACTACACTTCCCCAAGCCACAAGCTCCTGAGTCACGGGGTACCTGCAAAGCACGCAGTAGGGTATCAACATAATGTTGGCGAGTTCACGAGATGTCCAGTTTTAACTTTTCAAAAAACGTAGGTTGTTTAGATAAAGCATTTATAATCACGTCATGGGGAGCTACCCCATATGAAAGCTACTAAACTAGCGTTACCGAAACTATTGACGAGAAGTTTTTGTGCCCCGAGTCAATGTCTATCGTCATTGACCATGATGCAAGGTATACTATTTCACGCCCGATCTCCCCCGGTCACGGTGTGAGGTTGTCAAACCTAATAGCGCTATCAACTAATAACCCGTTCGCCCCCGGCGATTAGTCGGTACTATAAGCAGGGACTTTACATGATAGAGATTCGTTTAGTTTTGCTAGTTGTGATTTATAAATAATATCCAAACGTATCTCCCCCGGAGATAGTAATTTAAAAGTACCCGTTTGCATTTTCCCCCGGAGATATAAATTGAAAGTAATCTTTAGAGATGGCAGTTTGCTCGTGTCCCTCCCTGGGACGCATGCTTTTAGTGTATGAACTCACCTTGGGTTGCTCGGCAGTTTAGTTTACTTGGTTAAGTATGCTGGTCACCACGTCCTAATATGGTTACCAGTATAGGTCAGGCTCGGACACAAGTAATCACGTATATGGTACACGTATCTAACACATAGCACACAAAACATACAAGGGTATTAGGCCTGCCCTAATACTTGAACAGTTAATCAGTAACACTTAGTCCAGATAAACAGTAACAGGAAAATCATGCAGCCCAGACATTAGATGCGGCCCAATAACGAAAACACGTAGCCAACTCGAGACAAGGTGGTCTCGACTCGAGAACACGCGGTCTCGAGTCGCAACCGGGAGGTCTCGAATTATGGACTTCTAGTCTCGAGTAGTGCAGGTATGAGTCGCAACCTCAGGGATCTCGAGTCCAGTCTCGAGTCGAAATCAGAAGATCTCGAGTCGGGACCTTGATGGTATCGAGTCCCTGAAGTCTGTTTAGAGTTGTTTGGTCAAGGTCTCGAGTCGCAATTGCTGTGGTCTCGAGTTGTCACGTGTTGGTCTCGAGTCGCAACCGGGAGTCTCGACTCGCAACCCCTGATACGTGCACATGAAGTTCTTCTAGAACCTCTGATGTACTAACCAATAGAATTCTGATTTCATGAAACTATGTACTAACCAATAGAATTTCATAAACATGTTTTCTTGTCTGATTTCTAATTAAATCAGATCAAACATCACATATTCAAATGTTTATCTCACATTCAACATTGTTCATCATATGTTCATATCACATTTAACACATATTCATAACGTTCTTCATGAGATCATTCAAGCATGAAACGTTGTGATCAAAGATCAAGTAAATCTTGTATCATCTCATCAAACACACATTTGTCCTAAATATCTAACATGAATCGGATAGCAAGAATCATCCTAAGCGATTAATCATTTACTCTTCAAAACACCTTAGCAAGACATTATCATACAATGGCTCACACACATTATTCATCATTTCACAAACTCAATAATCATACAAGAATCATGCAAAAAGACCTCTAAACTAATCATGCATCTTATTCATTAAGCACACATAATTTACCAACACACATTAAAACACTAACCGGTTCCAAAGCGTGAAGGTGTGTAGGGATTCACCGAGATCCGAGAGCTCCTTCCCTAGCCGACGGTTGTTCCGAGAAGAAAGGAGGAGAGTGTTGGCAGAGCTTTTAGGGTTTTAGTGATTGAAGGAATGTAGGAGAGTGTGTGGGTGAGTGTGGGAGAATGATGGAAATGTCAAAATGAGAGAAGGTTGGCTTGGGCATGAGTTTTATACCCGTTCTAAGGTCGGTACACCCTAATGGGTTCTGAATGGGCTCAAGTGCACATGGCCTAACCGTTTAATGTTCACTCGAAACCGAGTGATCTCGAGTCGGGTTCATGGTCTCGTCTTACTATACATTTATATATATATAACTATGTATGTCATACTTACACATTGTCAACACATAACTTAGCACCAGGATCACATAGCATATCAAGATCAACACCATATTTTTCATTTAATAATATATACACCCCAATACAAGTGGTTGCTCGGGAAAACCCAGAGTGTCACATTATCCCCAAGTTTTAAGAACTTTCATCCCGAAAGTTAAGGCAGCCACTGACAAGCTAGTATGAGTGAGAGCGTTTCAACGGGGTGTCACATCATCCCCCCATTAATTTGGAATTTCGTCTCGAAATTCGGTTGTAGCTTCAGTGCTGGAAGTTTCATTTGGAAACAACTGAGGATACTTGCACTTCATCTGGTCTTCCCGCTCCCAGGTAAACTCTGGGCCACGTCGCGAGTTCCAACGGACTCACACGAGAGGTATCTGGCTACGTTTGAGGGTTTTGATCTCTCGATCCGTGATCTCAATCGGTTCCTCAGTAAAGTGTAGCTGTTCGTCAATAGTGAGTTCCTTGAAAGGAATGATGAGTGTTTCATCTGACAGACACTTCTTCAGATTAGACACGTGGAAGACGTTGTGCACAGCACTCAGTTCTTCAGGCAGATTCAATCTGTAAGCGACCTTATCGATCTTTTCGGTAACTTCGAAGGGTCCGACGTATCTCGGGTTAAGCTTGCCCCGTTTTCCAAAACGAACCACACCCTTCCAGGGTGAGACTTTGAGTAGAGCCCAGTCACCAACCTGGAACTCTAGAGGTTTCCTATCCTTATCAGCGTAACTCTTCTGACGGTCGCGAGCTGCCGCCATGCGTTGTCTGATCTGGGCAATCCTTTCCGTAGTGTCTACCACAAGTTCTGGTCCTGTGATCTGGCTGTCACCAACTTCCGCCCAGCAGAGAGGCGATCGGCATTTACGACCATACAAGGCCTCAAAGGGTGCTGCCTGAATGCTGGTGTGGTAGCTGTTGTTGTAGGAGAATTCCACTAACGGTAGGTGCTTTTCCCAACCCTTGCCAAAATCAATCGCACATGCCCTAAGCATGTCTTCAAGTGTTTGGATGGTGCGTTCAGACTGCCCATCCGTTTGTGGATGATAAGCGATGCTCATGTCTAAACGTGAGCCAAAGGATTTGTGCATAGCTTGCCACAACTCAGAAGTAAAACGCGCATCCCGATCGGAAATAATAGAGGTCGGCACCCCGTGCTTCGAAACCACTTCCTTTAAGTATACCTCTGCTAAGGTAGAGAACTTGTCTGTTTCTTTAATGGCCAAAAAGTGTGGAGACTTAGTTAATCAGTCCACTATCACCCAAATGGTGTCATTTCCGCGTTGAGACCTAGGCAGGCCAGTAACAAAATCCATGGAAATTTGCTCCCATTTCCATTGCGGGATTTATGGCTGTTGGAGTAGGCCCGATGGTTTCTGATACTCAGCCTTGACACATGCACAAGTCAAACATTTTCTGACATAGGTTGCTATGTGAGATTTCATGCTAGGCCACCAGTATGTAGTCTTTAAGTCGTGGTACATCTTATCCGAACCAGGATGTACTGAGTAACGGGACTTATGGGCTTCATCCATTACAAGCTCGCGCAAATTCCCATAAAATGGGACCCATATACGCCCGTTTACGTAGTAGGCACCATCTTCTTTTTGTTCTAGCCGTTTCCTTGATCCTCGCAGGGACTCAGCCCTGACGTTCTCGGCTTTCAATGCTTCGACCTGAGCGTTTCGGATTTGCTTAGGGAGGTTCGAGTGGATGGTGAGCTGTAAGGTACGAACACGCTTGGGTTTGGTCTCCTTTCTGCTAAGGGCATCGGCTACCACATTAGCCTTGCCTAGATGGTATTTAATCGCACACTCGTAGTCATTTAGAAGTTCGACCCATCGACGTTGCCGCATATTCAACTCCTTTTGTTCCATTATGTGTTGGAGACTCTTGTGATCAGTGTAAATCGTGCACTTGGTACCGTATAAATAATGTCTCCAAATCTTGAGCGCGAAAACCACAGCGCCGAATTCTAAATCGTGTGTCGTGTAGTTCCATTCGTGGATCTTGAGTTGTCGCGAAGCGTAAGCAATAACCTTCTCACGTTGCATCAACACGCAACCAAGTCCTTGAACAGAAGCGTCGCAGTAAACAACAAAGTCGTCGGTACCTTCCGGTAAGGAAAGAATAGGAGCACTACAGAGGTTCTTCTTTAGTTCTTGAAAGGCAGATTCCTGAGCATCACTCCATTTGTAAGCAACACCCTTCTGGGTGAGGGTCGTAAGTGGTTGAGCGATCTTAGAAAATCCCTTGATAAATCTTCGATAGTATCCAGCCAATCCCAAGAATTGGCGAACTTCGGTCGGAGTCTTAGGTATAGGCCAATTCTTAATGGATTCGATCTTAGCAGGGTCGACGTGAATCCCATCCTGATTGACTATGTGCCCAAGGAAATGGACTTCTCTAAGCCATAAATCACATTTCGAGAATTTGGCATACAGTTGCTCATTGCGAAGGAGTTCGAGAATAAGACGCAGGTGTTGTTCATGCTCCTCTTAACTCTTCGAGTAGATAAGGATGTCGTCAATAAACACAATTACGAACTTGTCGAGGTAGGGTTTGCACACTCGGTTCATGAGATCCATGAAGATCGCAGGTGCGTTTGTCATTCCGAAAGGCATAACAAGGAATTCGTAGTGACCATAGCGGGTTCTGAAAGCCGTCTTAGAGACGTCCTCATCGCGGACTCTCAGCTGGTGATAACCCGATCGCAGATCGATCTTGGAATAATAGCTCGACCCTTGCAGCTGGTCGAACAGATCGTCGATACGAGAAAGTGGATAACGATTCTTGATGGTGACCTTGTTCAGTTCGCGGTAATCAATGCACATTCGGAATGTGCCATCTTTCTTTTGGACAAAGAGCACTGGGGTTCCTAGGACGGATAAAACCTTTGTTCAAAAGTTCTTGTAGCTGAGTAGAAAGTTCCTTGAGTTCTGCGGGAGCTAGTCAATAAGGTGCACGAGCTATAGGCGCTGCTTCGGGAGCTAGCTCGATTTGAAATTCGACCTGATGGTGAGGAGGGAGTCCAGGTAGTTCTTCAGGAAATACCTCAGGATAATCGAGTACAACTGGAAAATCTTCAATCCTGTTTTCCTTTTTCTGCGTGTCGGCAACAAGTGCTAAGATAGCGGTGTGCCCCTTTCGTAAACATTTATGGGCTTTTAAGAATGAAATGATGCCTGTGACTTCTCCGCTTTTGTCGCCTTGGACGATAAGGGGTTTGCCAGGAGGACGGGGAATACGAACAGCTTTCTCTTGGCAGAGGATTTTAGCTCGATGCTTGGATAACCAATCCATACCAATGACGACGTCGAAGCTTCCGAGAATGATGGGGAAGAGATCGATACGGAAGGTCTGACCAGACAATTCTACGTTGCAGTTTCGAATAACGTGTGAGGCATCGAGGTTTCTACCATTAGCTAATTCAACGATGTGCTTAGAACTTAACGGCGTAAGAGTGGACTTAAGCTTCTTACTAATACGTAGGGATACATAACTAGCATCTGCTCCAGAATCAAACAATACGGAAACATAACGATCATTAAGTAGGAACTTACCCGCTACAATGTTGGGGTCATTCCTTGCTTCTCCAGCTCCAATCACAAAAGCCCTTCCTCTTGCACCATTCCCAGCATTGTTGGTGTTGTTGTTATTTCCCGCACCCTGGTTGTGGTTGTTCTGGTTCAACTGGGGACAATTCTTCTTAATGTGCCCCTCGGCTCCGCACTGGAAACAGCCCTTGATGTTCCCATGGTGCTGTTGCTGCTGTGGTTGGTTCTACCTTGCGGGATGAGGGATCCTACAGTCCTTGGCCTCATGCCCCATCTTGTTGCATCGCTGACACTTGTTCCTCGCAAAGGGCCCATTGTGATGTCGATTACACTTTATACATTTGGGGAGATGGCCCTGGTAGCCGCCCTGCTGCTGAGTGCCCTTGTTGTTTTCGGTTTTCCTTTGCTGGGCTGGGGCCTGAGTAGGGTTAGCATCCTTACCCTGATTTCCATCCCACTTTCGTTTGTTGTCACTAGAAGCTCCGGCAGTAGCACTGATCCTCTTGGGCAGCTTACCCTCCTCCACTGCCTGATCGGTGAGTTTGTGAGCAAGACGGACCACTGGCTGAATGGTATTGAGGTTGGCTGAGGTCACATGGCTCCGGATTTCTGGGACCAACCCTTTGATGTACAATTCGATCCTTCGATACATAGGTCAGGACATGTTTGGGCATAGTGCATCATAGTCATTGGACTGTTTGGTGTAGGTCTCGATCTCTGATCCAACCATCTTGAGCTCATAGTATTCGTTTTCGAGTTTGTGGATGTCATCCCTGTGACAGTACTCTTCCTTGATCATGTCCTTAAAATCTTCCCACGCAGTAGCATTTGCAGTTTCCAGACCAAGCATATAAATTTGTGCCTTCTACCATGAAAGCGCGTTTCCTTCAAGCGTACCAGTCGCAAACTTTACCCAGTTAGCAAGGGGACACTCGCAGACAGCAAAGACAGGTTCGGCCTTTTCAATCCAGTGTAGAAGGCCTATGGCACCCTCAGTGCCGTTGAAAGGGAGAGGCTTGCAATCCATGAAGGTTTTGAAAGTACAAACACGTGGTTGCGCAGGCGCTTGCTGACCTGTTGTGAGAAGCGAAGCGAATGGGCATAGAGGTGAAAAGACGATGCGGGGGTAGGATCTAAACATCCTAAAGTAACGAGTTTACCTCCAGGGTGAGCTACGAAAGCTGCAGCCACCGTGTTGAGCAAGTTAGTGAACTGAGCCTGAATCATGTTAACGTTTCCTCTTCCGCGTCCACTCATTGTCTTCATAGCCAGAAAACACAGTATGAGTGTGATGCCGTAACATAGCGAGAATGAGATAGAAGAGGGATGTGTATCTATCCGATTAGGCACACTAGTATGTATAGTAGAACAACAAAATAAAGTAAACAAGCAAGTAAACACAAGTCCGAGCTATGAGGCCTAATAAGCTGAGTCTTGCCCTTGGGGTGTAGTGCCGTTATGAGTCACGGGTTATAGTCTGGTTTTTCTCAAAAAGACTTTCTTTTTAAAACCAAGTTCACTATAACCAATGGCTCTGATACCAATCTGTCACACCCCCAAAATCTACATGCGGAGTACCACCGCTTGGAGGAGTGACTGACAAGGATCTAGCCACCAATTACACCGAACATTAGTAAATAGTGAGAATGATCACCAACCATAATAGTTAGTAATACATCATAATTAAAGTTCAAGAGTTTAACTTCAAATAACAGCTTAAGTAAGTCGCGGAAGCATAGGCAAAACAGTATAAACAAAGTTCATAGTTCAAGTTATTTAAAACCCAACACACGGGTTTAGACGACCACTACACTTCCCCAAGCCACAAGCTCCTGAGTCACTGGGTACCTGCAAAGCATGTAGTAGGGTATCAATATAATGTTGGCGAGTTCACGAGATGTCCAGTTTTAACTTTTCGAAAAACATAGGTTGTTTAGATAAAACATTTATAATCACGTCATGGGGAGCTACCCCATATGAAAGCTACTAAACTGGCGTTACCGAAACTATTGACGAGAAGTTTTTGTGCCCCGAGTCAATGTCTATCGTCATTGACCAAGATGCAAGGTATACTAGTTCACGCCCGATCTCCCCCGGTCACGGTGTGAGGTTGTCAAACCTAATAGCGCTATCAACTAATAACCCGTTCGCCCTGGCGATTAATCGGTACTATAAGCAGGGACTTTACATGATAGAGATTCGTTTAGTTTTGCTAGTTGTGATTTATAAATAATATCCAAACGTATCTCCCCCGGAGATAGTAATTTAAAAGTACCCGTTTGCATTTTCCCCCGGAGATATAAATTGAAAGTAATCTTTAGAGATGGCAGTTTGCTCGTGTCCCTCCCTGGGATGCATGCTTTTAGTGTATGAACTCACCTTGGGTTGCTCGGCAGTTTAGTTTACTTGGTTAAGTATGCTGGTCACCACGTCCTAATATGGTTACCAGTATAGGTCAGGCTCGGACACAAGTAATCACGTATATGGTACACGTATCTAACACATAGCACACAAAACATACAAGGGTATTGGGCCTGCCCTAATACTTGAACAGTTAATCAGTAACACTTAGTCCAGATAAACAGTAACAGGAAAATCATGCAGCCCAGACATTAGATGCGACCCAATAACGAAAACAAGTAGCCCACTCGAGACAAGGTGGTGTCGGCTCGAGAACACGCGGTCTCGAGTCGCAACCGGGAGGTCTCGAATTATGGACTTCTAGTCTCTAATCAGAAGATCTCGAGTCGAGACCTTGATGGTCTCGAGTCCCTGAAGTCTGTTTACAGTTGTTTGGTCAATGTCTCGAGTCGCAATTGCTGTGGTCTCGAGTTGTCACGTGTTGGTCCCGAGTCGCAACCGGGAGTCTCGACTCGCAACCCCTGATACGTGCACATACAGTTCTTCTAGAACCTCTGATGTACTAACCAATAGAATTGTGATTTCATGAAACTATGCACTAACCAATAGAATTTCATAAACATGTTTTCTTGTCTAATTTCTAATTAAATCAGATAAAACATCACATATTCAAATGTTTATCTCACATTCAACATTGTTCATCATATGTCCATATCACATTTAACACATATTCATAATGTTCTTCATGAGATCATTCAAGCATGAAACGTTGTGATCAAAGATCAAGTATATCTTGTATCATCTCATCAAACACACATTTGTCCTAAAATATCTAACATGAATCGGATAGTGATGTGTGTAAAATGCAACATATAAATTACATCAAAAAAGGCATAAAACTAACCCTTTTTTAGTACTAATGTTGGAAAAAGTGTGCTTTTGTCTTCCTTTTGTATTTTCAGGATTAAATGAGCTCAAATTAACAAAAGAAGCAAAAAGACATCAAAATCTAACATAAATATAAGAAAAGGAACAAACGTGGCATGCCCGACCCCCATCGACAACAACTCCCAAAGCAAAAACAAGAAGAAAGCTGAGCATGGGGCTGTGCCCAGCTGAGCATGGGGCTGTGCCCAGCTGAGCATGGGGCTGTGCCCAGCTGAGCATGGGGCTGTGCCCAGCCCGACACGGGGCGTGCCCAGCTCGACACGGGGCGTGTCCAGCTCAACACGGGGCCGTGCTCAGCGAGCACGGGGCAGTGTCCAGGATGGTCAGCCCTGTCACTAAAGACAAACCTGTAGAAGCTTCTATTGCCCACCACGGGGCCGTGTCCAGCGGACACGGGGGCGTGGCGAAAGTACAGCAGGCGCATTAATTGTAATTGCGAATTACAATTAATGAAGAGAGAGAGTGTCAGACGAGCACGGGGCCGTGCCCAGCGGACACGGGGGCGTGTGGAGCTAATAAAGACAAACTGTATTAATGAAGAAAGAGAAAAGGGTGGACACGGGGCCGTGTCCAGCGGACACGGGGCCGTGTCCAGGCTTCTGTACAGGCTATAAATAGGAGTGCTTGGCTCAAGCTCAAACTATCCCTTGGCACACCACCTCTCTCACACTTCATCCACCACCCACCACCATCACAACACCATCATCCACCACCATCATCCATTGTCCATCGTAGAGTGTGTGAGTCGTCTCGGGATCCAAGATTGATCGTAAGTGTTCTTGACAATCAAGGCCATGTTTGCCTAAGTCTCTTACATCACTTGGTGAAGACAAAGTGTCTAGTATAATACTTTTTATTTCTAATCTTTTGCACTTTTTATTTGGTTTTGTATTAATGACTTTAATAACTAGTTACTTATGTTGAAGGTGACCTTTCCTTATCGTTTGTCCGTGGTGTCTTGGCATTATTTTACTGTCTATATAAAATAAAGGATTTTCACCATTCATATCTCCACGGTCTATATGGAGGTATGTTGGCTACCTGGTAGGGGGTTAAGGGAACGGTTTGGTAAAGGTCTTGCCATTGTTCAGCGTTTAGAGGTCCTGCAATGGACCTGGGTCAAATTTAGTAGGACCTCCTTCAATACTTCACGGTATTGGATGGCGGGGGTCCAAACTCTTTGATCCCCTCATAAGCTAACTACTATTAATACTATAACCCGGCTACTTAGGACTGTATCCCTGCTGACTCAGACTACTTAGCCGAGGGTAACGTCACCGCCAAAAGCGGGGCCTACCACAATACTTCATTAATAACTTAATTCATTATCTTCCAATAATCCACCCCTTTAGGATTGTATCCCTGCTGACTCAAACTACTGGGTGAGGGTAACGTCACCTTCAAAAGAGGGGCCTACTACAATAACTAAGATAATCTCTTAATTATGTGCAAAAGTGCGGAAATAATCAAAGGTTATACTAGATACGAGTCGGAACCAAGTGATTAATCTTGTCTATCTGTTTTTATTTTTATTTTATTTTCAGCATTTTAGTTAGTTTTATTTTTCTTAGTTTAAAACATTTTTCTAAACTTTTATTCTGGTTAGACGTTGAGGATAAACCGGTACTAAAAGCTCTTGTGTCCTTGGACGACCTCGGTATCTTACCAACACTATACTACACTCAACGATGGGTGCACTTGCCCATATGTGTGTCTAGTGTCAGTGAAATATCGTGTTTTATAAATTTAAAACTTGGCAAAAATAAGTGTTAAAAAGGGCTTAAAATATACACCTAAAATATACGACACTTTCACGCACATCAAGTTTTTGGCGCCGTTGCCGGGGATACAAGGATTTTAGGAAAGCTTAAAATCGACGGCCTAATCAGTTTTTCAAAACCTTTTCAAAACGGGCCCACATTTTTCTGCATTTTAGTTTAGTTTTGTATTTACAGTAGGTTGAACACGGGCCGTGCTCACTAAACACGCCCCGTGCTCAACTAGATCAGTAAATTTAATTAAAACGCCCAGATACAGATCCTGAACACGGGGCCGTGTCCACTGAACACGGGGCAGTGTCCAGCCTCTGTTTCCGTTTTTATTTTTGTTTTCTGATCTCGAGACTCAGTTGTGGTCTGCTGAGTGATTCTTATGGATCAATACTCAGGAGGTTACAACTACACCTATGAGGAGGATGATTATAGGGGTAATTATTGCACTAATTGTCGTAACGCACGATTGGTTCAAAATAATCGCTCATATCAACCATCCAATTCATACACCTACTATGAGGAGCCCAGGTACGAGCCATCAACTTCATACACATCCTATGAAGACCAAAGGTATGAATCTCCTCCCTCATACTCATATTTTGATGAACCAAGGTATGAACCTTCATACTCATACTTTGAGGAACCAAGATATGAGCCACCACCTTCGTATGCTTATTATGAGGAACCATGGCGTGAACAACCCACCTCATATGAGTATTATGAAGAACAAAATTACGACCCTTATCCATCATATGCTTACAATGAAGAACAATGGTGTGAACCATCTACTTCATATGGGTATTATGAGGAACAAAGGATCGAACAACCGGATTCAAGCTTAGAAAATACCGATTCTTTTTCTATAACCGAAGTGACCGATAGGATATTAGAACACATTAGAGTTATCGATCGATGTATAAAAGAAGCTCGCGCAAGGGAAGAGGAGTCCCGCGCAAGAGAAGAATTAAAAAGGGAAGAGATAACTGAAAGTGTTAAAATGGAAGAACAAATAAGTGAAAAACCGACACATGAGTTAAACAACGAAAAAGGTGAGTCTGACAACGTTAAAATTCAAGAAGAGTCTAATTTTGAAGAAATTAATCTCTTGTCACCTTCGTTTGAAAATCATTGTTTAGTACCCACTCATGCTAAGTTTTTAAAAGAGTTAAACACTAACACTAAAATTGACGAAACGGTAAGTGTTAAGTTAACTAATGATCAAACGTCACTAATAAAAGAAGACCCATTTGAAATTAACATTACACCGGTTCCATGTTTCTTTCAAAATTCGTTTATTAGTAATATCACAATCGATAAAGATCTTTGTGTTAACATAATGCCTAACTACATTTTCGAAAAATTAAGTATTAGTGATTTTTCTCCACTTCAAATACCCATTTTTCTATCCAATCGGAAAGTAATAAAATCAATCGGTATAGTTGAAGATGTCTTGGTTCAAACAAATCAAATGGTAATCCCGACCGATTTTGTCATCCTCGATGACGCTCCTCTAGTGTTGGGGCGACCATTTGTAAAAACTCACGAAGCTTTGAAAAAACGGAAGTTCAACAATCTACCTCTTCAATTAGGGGCATTTAAAAAGAGTGTTGATCTTGAGCGATCAATGAAATATCCATTCGGCAATGACGACCCCCTAATTGAAGATGAGCCAGAACCACCCGATAAGGTGGGTCTAGCCAAGGACCCTTATAAACGTGGCGCACCACGGAGGCATTCCGCGGAACTATCCGTAGTTTTAGTTTAGATTAACCTTTATGTTTTCTAGTTTAGCTTTTATTTTTCAGGAATAAACCACACTCGGGATGGTGAAGGATGATAAGGGAAGCTTGAACCAACACCCCATACACAAAAACAGGGCCTCCCTACGATTTTTCTTCATTACAACAAGTTCAACACGGGGCCGTGCTCACCCCAACACGCCCCGTGCCCAAGGTTCTGTAGAAAATGCCCAGTTCAGGTACCTGGACACGGGGCCGTGCTCACTGGACACGCCCCCGTGCCCAGCCTTCTGTTTACTTTTGGTACTGGCAGTCTGGACACTGGGCCGTGCTCAGCCAACACCACCCCGTGTTCAGCTACCCAGTACCATAAAATCTTGTTTTTAACCCATTTTTACACATTTAATCAGCCTAAAAACTTATTTTTGGGACACATTGAGGACAATGTGTAATTTAAGTGTGGGGGGGGGGGGGGGATGCTAAAACCTTGAATCTTGCAAGTCCTAATAACAAGCCTTACACAAAACTCTATTGGAACCGCTAATCACCCCAAATTTTTTCAAAAATTTTCAATTTTTTTTAACTTGTCTAGGTTTAATTTGGGAATTTCAAAATTCTAAAAATGTTATATTTTTACAAATTTACAACCGATAGCGTCGTGACAAAAAGAACCAACATAAGAAAATTATGAAAAGACATGACAAGCTTAGTTAAAATTTGATTATATATACTTGATCACATAAAAACCCATTCCCACAAAAGTGAGTTTTGAGCCTTTATTGAGCATACACTTACATATCATTTGACTAAATGCTCATTTTTCGTTTCTTGTGTGAATAGCCGCTTGGTTCTTACGACTCTAGAACTTGCCATGACGATACATTCCCGGTCCCTACCAACTTAAACCCGAGTAAGTAAATGACGGAGGCATTAGGACTAACCATTTTTATTTCTACACCATTATTTTCTTTTTTCTTTTTTACCACCTACCCAAAATCCCCCTAGTTAACCCCTTTGAGCCTAAACCTTTTCATTTCATAACCCAAAACAAAAACCCTTTCACCCACCAAAACCTTTTTATTTTTAACCCTTTTGTTTTAGTAACAAGCTCGGTTTTCTTATGACTTTAAAAAAAAAAAAAAAAAAAAAAGATGATGATGATGATGAAGCAAAAGAGAAATAAACAAACAAGTTTATCAAAAATAACTTTGTTTGAATAGTGGCTTCATCAAAATCAAAATAATAAAAAAAAATTCAAAAAAAAAAAAAAAAAAAAAAGAGGTCTTACGAAAACCGATGCTTTTTACGCCTTTCGCCCTTTTTCTAACCACTAACCCAACCACCTACCTTTAACCCAAGCCTAACCCTTCACCCAAAAAGTCCTCTTGATATTTACAAAGGTATATAAATTAAAAAGGAGGAGGATTGATTGCTTGGCAAGCCTATGGTAGGAGTAAGCTCCATGCCGCTCTCGAGTGATCCACAAAAATACATTTTCGGCCGAGTGTTGAGTGATCCCCGTGAGGTATGTGAACTTGTATATAAATAGAATTTTACAAAGGCATGTTATGCCCTAATAAGTAATTTATCTTATGAAAAGTTTTAAATAAATCATGACGAATAGGATTGTAAATAAATAAAAATAAAACTTAATAAAGAATCTTGAAATCCCGACACTCTATGACAAGCCCTAAAACCTTCTCCATTTGGGAGTGTAAAGCCACATTATAAAGAGTTTTGCTTGAGGACAAACAAAGATTCAAGTGTGGGGGTATTTGATGTGTGTAAAATGCAACATATAAATTACATCAAATAAGGCATAAAACTAACCCTTTTTTAGTACTAATGTTGGAAAAAGTGTGCTTTTGTCTTCCTTTTGTATTTTCAGGATTAAATGAGCTCAAATTAACAAAAGAAGCAAAAAGACATCAAAATCTAACATAAATATAAGAAAAGGAACAAACGTGGCATGCCCGACCCCCATCGACAACAACTCCCAAAGCAAAAACAAGAAGAAAGCTGAGCATGGGGCTGTGTCCAGCTGAGCATGGGGCTGTGCCCAGCCCGACACGGGGCGTGCCCAGCTCGACACGGGGCGTGTCCAGCTCAACACGGGGCCGTGCTCAGCGAGCACGGGGCAGTGTCCAGGATGGTCAGCCCTGTCACTAAAGACAAACCTGTAGAAGCTTCTATTGCCCACCACGGGGCCGTGTCCAGCGGACACGGGGGCGTGGCGAAAGTACAGCAGGCGCATTAATTGTAATTGCGAATTACAATTAATGAAGAGAGAGAGTGTCAGACGAGCACGGGGCCGTGCCCAGCGGACACGGGGGCGTGTGGAGCTAATAAAGACAAACTGTATTAATGAAGAAAGAGAAAAGGGTGGACACGGGGCCGTGTCCAGGCTTCTGTACAGGCTATAAATAGGAATGCTTGGCTCAAGCTCAAACTATCCCTTGGCACACCACCTCTCTCACACTTCATCCACCACCCACCACCATCACAACACCATCATCCACCACCATCATCCATTGTCCATCGTAGAGTGTGTGAGTCGTCTCGGGATCCAAGATTGATCGTAAGAGTTCTTGACAATCAAGGCCATGTTTGCCTAAGTCTCTTACATCACTTGGTGAAGACAAAGTGTCTAGTATAATACTTTTTATTTCTAATCTTTTGCACTTTTTATTTGGTTTTGTATTAATGACTTTAATAACTAGTTACTTATGTTGAAGGTGATCTTTCCTTATCGTTTGTCCGTGGTGTCTTGGCATTATTTTACTGTCTATATAAAATAAAGGATTTTCACCATTCATATCTCCACGGTCTATATGGAGGTATGTTGGCTACCTGGTAGGGGGTTAAGGGAACGGTTTGGTAAAGGTCTTGCCATTGTTCAGCGTTTAGAGGTCCTGCAATGGACCTGGGTCAAATTTAGTAGGACCTCCTTCAATACTTCACGGTATTGGATGGCGGGGGTCCAAACTCTTTGATCCCCTCATAAGCTAACTACTATTAATACTATAACCCGGCTACTTAGGACTGTATCCCTGCTGACTCAGACTACTTAGCCGAGGGTAACGTCACCGCCAAAAGCGGGGCCTACCACAATACTGCATTAATAACTTAATTCATTATCTTCCAATAATCCACCACTTTAGGATTGTATCCCTGCTGACTCAAACTTCTGGGGTGAGGGTAACGTCACCTTCAAAAGAGGGGCCTACTACAATAACTAAGATAATCTCTTAATTATGTGCAAAAGTGCGGAAATAATCAAAGGTTATACTAGATACGAGTCGGAACCAAGTGATTCATCTTGTATATCTGTTTTTATTTTTATTTTATTTTCAGCATTTTAGTTAGTTTTATTTTTCTTAGTTTAAAACATTTTTCTAAACTTTTATTCTGGTTAGACGTTGAGGATAAACCGGTACTAAAAGCTCTTGTGTCCTTGGACGACCTCGGTATCTTACCAACACTATACTACACTCAACGATGGGTGCACTTGCCCATATGTGTGTCTAGTGTCAGTGAAATATCGTGTTTTATAAATTTAAAACTTGGCAAAAATAAGTGTTAAAAAGGGCTTAAAATATACACCTAAAATATACGACACTTTCACGTACATCAGATAGCAAGAATCATCCTAAGCTATTAATCATTTACTCTTCAAAACACCTTAGCAAGACATTATCATACAATGGCTCACACACATTATTCATCATTTCACAAACTCACTAATCATACAAGAATCATGCAAAAAGACCTCTAAACTAATCATGCATCTTATTCAATAAGCAGACATAATTTACCAACACACATTAAAACACTAACCGGTTCCAAAGCGTGAAGGTGTGTAGGGATTCACCGAGATCCGAGAGCTCCTTCCCTAGCTGACGGTTGTTCCGAGAAGAGAGGAGGAGAGTGTTGGCAGAGCTTTTAGGGTTTTAGTGATTGAAGGAATGTAGGAGAGTGTGTGGGTGGGTGTGGGAGAATGATGGAAATGTCAAAATGAGAGAAGGTTGGCTTGGGCGTGGGTTTTATACCCGTTCTAAGGTCGGTACACCCTAATGGGTTCTGAATGGGCCCAAGTGCACATGGCCCAACCGTTTAATGTTCACTCGAAACTGAGTGATCTCGAGTCGGGATCATGGTCTCGTCTTACTATACATTTATATATATATAACTATGTATGTCATACTTACACATTGTCAACACATAACTTAGCACGAGGATCACATAGCATATCAAGATCAACACCATATTTTTCATTTAATAATATATACACGCAAGTTCAATACAAGGTGGTTGCTCGGGAAAACCCAGAGTGTCACATTATAAGCCCTATTTACCCTTAACAATTAGGTAGTGGTAGCAAGGGGTCGAACCACGAAGAGTATGTGGTTTGCGAATGGAATCGATTGAATTATAAAAAGGTGTCACAATTATGAAGCTTGCTATGATATTTTTGTATTTTTGTTTTGTTGAAAGATGTGAATTTAAACAAATGGAATTTGTTTAATTGATTAACAACTAATAATTAACGACTGCAAAAAAATTGTTTAATAAACGATAATGAGAAAAAGGGTTCACACCCGGTTTTCGGTAATTGACAACCTAGGGTTTCTACAAGTTTTAGATTCAACTCAATTGTATACGATTAGCGGATTTAGTGTACCGTGACTTAGGTGCCAATAACTATCAACGTTTTGAAAAACAGACAAGAATGCACTTTGTAATCAACACAAGTAAAACCTAACCAAGACAATGCATAACTACACATAACCATTTCGCAAAGTCATAGCTTTATAATCGCTCGACGATTTACGAATACGAAACAAATGTAAACAATTGTCAAAGGTTTCAAAAATCAATACAAATTGTCACAAAGTTGAATCAAGAACAATTAAAAGCCCTAAATTAAACTACCTACACCGGGGTGAAACCAAGGTGATTAGCTGCTCATGGTTGACGAAACTTGATCACCAGATGCTTGGAACTTGAATGAAGTCATCTTGAAGCTTGAACAATGGAGAATTGATGAATGGTTAAGGTTTTGGTGAACGATGATAGTGGAAGAATGATGGTGGAAGGATTAGGGTTATGGATGAATTGATGATTGTGAATGATGGTGATGATGTTCTTGATGATTCGAATGATGTGTGTTGTTAGAGATGGATTAGGATTGAATGGTAGGTGGTTATGGCTCCAAGATTGTGATTCAAAACTCAAAAAGATGTATAACTTACGAGTTGAATGCTTGAGAGCCAATGAAAATCGATTTAAGCTAAAATTCCCAAAAATTTGCATCAGCCAAAATCACTGCCCGTCGCCGAACCCCGTCGCCGACGGGTTCTCCTGATTGCTGTTTCGTGCCGACGCCTTGATCTCCTGGTTACGGGCATGTGTTGCCTCCGGGCATTTTTAGACCCCGTCGCTGACGGCCTGGAGCCCGTCGGCGACGGCCTCTCCAGCTCCAAATCTTCATTTTCCGTCTCGCACTCCAGTTTGATCCGTAATGCGTCCCGGTTGTCTGTTTTCTGCTCCGGTGACCCGTAAAGCTCCTGAAAAACTCCTTAAACTTCATTAAACCTGCAAAACACAAATCTAATTAAAAGTGAGCTATTCAAGATTAAAACTCGTGTATAAACATCAAGTTATACGATTACGAACACCGGTTTTCATCCACGTATCAAGAACCATTCCATATGGTTTTTCTTATAAAGAATTCTTGGCCTGCAAGCCAATAAAATTCTCCGGCATGAAAGAGCCATTGCAGCATTACGTTGGATAGAAAAGACAGAAGCAGTCATAAAAATAAGCAAATTTGCAGATAAATATAAGATTATGTTTGCTTCTAATCTTTTAAGAATGCAGCCCTAGAGTGGTGGAATACCATTCTCTAGTCTAGAGGAAGTGACAGAGTTTATAATATGGAATGCACTAACTTTAAAGAGATAGTCGAAATGAATTATGTCCTCCTCATAAAGGAACAAATTGCCAATAAGTTCTTAAATCTTAAAATGACTGGAATAGATTGCAAGGGTTACACTACCATATTCTTTGAATATGCTAGGATAGTACAAACCTTAGCCTCACCAGAACCAGTATTAATCTCCCGTTACATTTGGGGATTAATTAGTGAAATTCGACATGTAGCCAAGGCAGCTAGGCCACAAACCAAGCAGTAGAACTGGCCAATACCCAAACTGATGAATTGATATGCACGCAAGAGGAAAACCAGAGAAAGAACCTAGCCCGAAGGCTTACCCAAGAATTTCGCTACAGTAATTCCAATCGGGGGAAAGATACAGGTTCTTCCTCTGCACCTTACTGCAAGTGGTGTGCGTTCGGTGTGATATATTTTTATTGATAATTTGAGCCCATTTTACACATTACTGAAGTTTTAAAATTTTAAAACACGATAATCTACTAACACTAAACACACACTTGGGCAAGTGCACCCATCGTGAGCATAGTATAGCGTTGGTAAGACACCGAGGTCGTCCAAGGCCACAAGAGCTTTTAATATCGTTTTATCCTCAACGTCTAATCAATCTAAATTTTTTGAGAAAAGATTTGAAACATGAAAATAAAAAACTAAAAATGCAGAAATAAAATAAAATTAAAATAGATAGACAAGATGAATCACTTGGATCCGACTCGCCTTTAATGTATCCTTTGATGATTTTTGCACTTTCAGACTTTTTAAAAGATTACCCTAGGCATAGTAGTATGCCCTTCTTTTGAAGGTGACGTTACCCTCAACCCAGTGGTTTGAGTCAGTAAGGATACGATCCCAAAGGGTCGAAATATTGAAAGATAATTAATTAAATTATTAATGCGAAAAGTGGTAGGCCCCTCTTTTGAAGGTGACGTTACCCTCGGCTAAGTGGTTTGAGTCAGTAGAATTACAATCCCAAGTAGCCGATTTAATGTATTAATAGTAGTTTACATATGAGGGATTCAAGCTATTCGCACCCCCGCCATCCAATACCAGTGGGTATTGAAGGAGGTCCTAGTAGTAAGCTTGAACCAGGTCCTTGCATGATCTATACAGTGAACAAGGCAAGAACCTTACTAAACTATCCCCTTAACCCCTGACCTGGTAGCCAACATGCCTCTATATAGACCGTAGAGACATGAATGATGCAATTTTTTACTTTATATAGACCGTAAAGTAACGCCAAGACACCACGGACAAATGATAAAGAAAATTCACCTTCAACATAAGAAACTAGTTATTAAAGTCCTTGATACAAAACCAAATAAAAGTGCCAAAAGATTAAAAATCAAAAGTAATACATACAAGACTTGTCTTCACCAAGTGATGTAAGAGGCTTAACCAAACATGGCCTTTGATTGGTAAGAACCCTTACGATTAATCTTGGATCCGTGACTACTACACACTCTAAAGATGAATGATAGATGATGGTGGTGGGTGTTGGTGTTGTAGTGGTGGTGGAGTGGTGACAAAGTGGGAGAGTAGTGGTTTGCCAATGGATGCCTTTGAAGTGAGCCAAGCACCCCTATTTATAGCCTGCACAGAGCTCTGGCCACGGCCCCGTGTCTAGTGGGCACGCCCATGTGGCCAGCCTTTTTCTCTTCCTTCATTAATTGCAAGTGTCAGCAGAGGGTCCTACACGACCCTGTGTCCAGTGGGCACGGCCCCGTGGTCAGCATCGTATCTGTACTATCAAGATTTTCCAAGATTCTGCGTATCTTTGCGTTAACCACGCCCCGTACTGAGCTGGGCACGCCCCCATGGTGGGCGTAGATGCTTCTACAGGTTTGTCTTTTCTGCAGGCACCTGACCACGACCCCGTGTCCGGCTGGGCACGCCCTCGTGGTCAGTCTTTTGTTGTCTTGTTTTTGCTTTGGGGATGCTACCGAGGGGTCGGGCATGTCACATTTATTCCTTTTCTTTGTGTTTATGTTGGTTTTGGCTGTATATTTGTTCCTTTTGCTCGTTTAAGCTCATTTGGTCCTGTAAATTCAAAAAGGAAGACAAAAACACACTTTTTCCAACATTAGTACTAAAAAAGGGTTGGTTTTATGCCTCTTTTGATGTAATTTATATGTTACATTTTGCACACATCAGCAAGTCTTGTAAAAAGAAGCATTAAGGAAAATGTGCAACGTATTGTAATTTCTACAAGAAATCCGAGCATAAGGAAGAAGAATGTCGAACGAAAGCTAGCAATAAGCTATGCTTCAATTGTGGAGAAGCTGGTCATATTAAACCGAACTGTCCGAAACTAGCTCTAGCAACAACCAGCAAAGCTAAGGCACCTGAAGAAACCAAGAAGAATGCCAAAGCATTCGTTCTGACAACCGAAGAAGCCAAGATGATCCCGGATGTGATTGCTGGTACGTTTTTAGCTAATGATATTTTTTCAAAAGTATTATTTGGCTCTGGTGCAAACCAAAGTTATATTAATACTTCTTTCTACGAACTTCTCAATCAACCATTAACTAATCTTCAACAAGACTGTCTGGTAGAGACGGCAAATGGAGATTCCATTAAGATAAGTGAAATCATGCAGGGAGCAAGGATAGAGATTTTTAAACCATAGTTTTTCTGCTAACCTTTACCCCATGAATTTAACCAGATTTGGTCATGTTAGGAATCGATTGGTTGGTAGCCAATCATGCCAGTATTTTATGTGATCAAAAGTCAGTACAAGTAAGTACACCAAAGGGTGAAAATATCATAATTAAAGGAGATAAGCCAACCAGGTCAACAAAATTCATCTATGTGATGAAAGTTGCAAGCTATACAAGGAAAGGAGGAATAGTGTATATGATTTCCATAATCATTAACACTAAAGGAAAAGAATTAAAAGATATTCCCATAGTATCTAAATTCTCAGACGTTTTCCAGAAGAGTTACCTGGATTGCCGCCAGACCGAGAGGTTGAATTTAGGATTCACCTCATACTAGGAACGACACCAATTGCCCAAGAACCATATCGTTTAGCACCGACGAAAATGCAGGAACTGAAGAAACAGTTGGACGAACTACTCGGAAAAGGTTTCATACAACCCAGTTCATCACCGTGGGGAGCACCGGTCTTGTTTGTCAAGAAGAAGGACGGATCAATGCGTATGTGGATTGATTACCAGGAATTGAACAAGGTTACAATTAAAAATCGGTACCCACTACTGAGAATCGATGATCTGTTCGATCAACTTCAAGGAAATCGATTTTTCTCTAAGTTCGTCTTACGTTCAGGATATCATCAATTGAAGGTACAGGAAGAGGACATTCGTAAAACTGCTTTCAGAACAAGGTACGGTCATTACGAATTTACAGTCATGCCATTTGGTTACCAACCAATCCATGATGAACAGGATATGTAAGCCATATCTGGATAAATTCATAATTGTCTTTATAGATAATATTCTAATTTGCTCCAAGAGTAAAGAGGATCATGGAGAGCATCTGCATACACTTCTAACATTATTGAGAAAAGAAAAGCTTTACGCTAAATTCTCAAAATGCGAATTCTGGTTACAAGAAGAACATTTCCTTGGACATCTGGTTAATCATGAAGGAATTCATGTGGATCCTACAAAGATCGAGACGATTACCAAATGGAAAGTCCTTCAGTCACCAACGGAAGTAAGAAGTTTTCTTGGACTGGCAGGTTATTATAGGCGTTTTATTCAGGGTTTTTTTAGAATAGCCATTCCATTAACCAGAATAATCTGCAAATCAGTTAAGTTTGAATAGGAACCAAAACAGGTGGAAGCCTTTAGGATTCTGAAGCAAAGGTTAACCCACGCACCCATACTCGCATTACCAGAAGGAACTAAAGATTAGTAGTCTACTGTGACGCGTCTAAGTTAGGTTATGGATGTGTGTTAATACAACGTCAAAAGGTTATAACTTATGCCTCTAGACAGCTTAAGAAACATGAAGAGAATTATACAACCCATGATCTAGAGTTAGGAGCCGTAGTTTTTTCCCTTAAGATTTGGAGACACTATCTTTACGGTAGCAAGTTTGTTGTCTTCACATATCATAAGATTTTAAGGTATGTTTTTGGGCAAATGGAATTAAATGTGAGACAGAGACGCTGGATGGAAATTCTTAGTGATTATGATTGTGATATCCTGTATCATGCAGGAAAATCTAATGTAGTAGCTGATGCTTTAATTCGAAAGTATCATGAAAAGACAAAACGAGTACGCTCTCTCAGATTAAATATGCAGATAGATTTAAATGAACAAATTAGAGTGGCACAGGAAACAGCAATCAAGGACGATGCTGGAAATTTAAAAGGAATGATTAAAGAATTAGAATAAGGAACAGATGGAATTTGGAGATTCCATAAAAAAAGAATGTGGATACCTAAATAAGGAAACCTACGCCATAGGATTTTAGAAGAAGCCCCTAAGTCTAAGTATACAATACATCCAGGTATTGATAATATGTATCAAGACTTAAGGAAAAATTTCTGGTGGATAGGAATGAAAAAGGATATAGCAACCTATGTTGCTAAATGTCTAACATGTTCACAGGTTAAAGTTGAACATCAGAAACCCTCAGGATTATTGCAACAATTAGAAATGCCAATATGGAAATGGGAATTGATAACAATGGATTTTGTTACTGAATTACCCAAGACATGAAAAGGTAATGATACAATCTGGGTGATTGTAGACAGATTAACCAAATCTGCTCATTTTTTACCAATGAAGGAAACTTTCAGTATGGAACAGTTAGCCAAGTTATATGTAAATGAAATAGTTTCATTACATGGAATTCCTTTATCTATTGTATCTGATAGAGATAGCCGTTTTACATCTCATTTTTGGACAAGTTTCCAAAAAGTAATGGGAACAAGGTTGAACCTAAGCACCGCGTATCATGCTCAAACGGACGGACAAAGCGAAAGGACAATTCAGACAATGGAAGATATGCTTAGAGCCTGTGTAATTGATTTCAGAGGAAATTGGGACGATCATTTACCATTAATAGAATTTTCCTATAATAACAGCTATCATACCAGTATCAATGTTGCACCATTTGAAGCACTTTATGGACGCAAGTGCCGAACCCCAGTCTAGTGGGCAGAGATTGGAGAAAAGCGACTATCTAGACCAGAAATAGTACAAGAAACAACGGACAAGATTATTCAAGTCAAAGAAAGACTAAAAGCAGCACAAGATCGTCAAAAGAGTTATGAAGATAACAGACGAAAACCCTTGAAATTTCAAGTTGGAGATAAGGTATTGTCAAAAGTTTCTCCATGGAAAGGATTAGTCAGATTCGTTAAAAGAGGATAGTTAAGCCCCAGGTATGTTGGACCTTTTGAGATTATCAAAAGAATAGGACCAGTAGCTTATCAATTACAACTGCCAGAGGAAATGGCAGGAATACATGATGTATTTCATGTATGTAATCTCAAAAAGTGCTTAGTAGATGAATCATTAATAGTACCCCTTCAGGACATAGAAGTAAATGAGAAACTTAAGTTTACAGAGAAACCAATACAGATTAAAGATCGAAAGATCAAGAATCTCAAACACACGAGACTAGTTCTGGTCAAAGTGAAATGGGATTCCAAGAGATGACCAGAATACACTTGGGAGCTCGAGTCAGAAATGTAACGGGAATATCCACACCTGTTCCAGTAGATATCGAGGACGATATTTAAATCAAGGTGGGGAGGATATAACAACCCTCCTAAAACCCTTAAAACACCCTAAATGTCCTGCTATATACCCCGTATGTGAGAAACGGATCTGAATAACATTAATATTAATGAAAAACAAATAAAACAAAATCTATGGGTCGCTCGCGGGCCGCGAGCAAGACCTCCAGATAAGTCGCCGGCCGTGACTCAGTGAAACATTGCGATACCACAGGCGGCCACGTGTCCCTTTGCGTGTTGAGTCTAATGAGCTGATAAGCCAAGGCTAGAGCCTAGCCTAGGGCCCTTGCGGGCCGCGAGGGAGTTAGCCTGGTGGGTCGCGGGGCGCGAGCTGCCTTTGATCAGACCTATAAATTGAGGTCTCGGCCTTATTTGTTTCTGGTTCAAAAATTTCTTTCTTCTGCCTCTATTATAGCAAAGTATACTCGGGTATTACCCCCAAAAAGCGAAGTCTTCCTCGTTGTAAGTATTATAACCCCCGATCACGTATTTGTTACCCTACCCGATTGATCTAGGGCTCCGTAACGCATGTCAAGGCTCTGCCTGACTCAGTTCATTGTAGTTCTGTCTCATGTTGTATGGCTAATGTTATTTGGGTTATCTTACTAACACGTATGCATTGTTTAATTTTAATAGTTAATAACCAGTAAAACAACCAGGAAGCTATAGTAACATTTAAGTCAGCAAAGTGAGTACATTCTCTTTTTGTAAACCCTTTTTGTGAGTCATTGTTTCAAATATTTTACAAAAACCCTAAATGTATATCAAGATACTTATAGTGATTAAGTTTTTGTGATTCTACAATATCATCAGTATGTGGGGTTTTGTATACATTACTTGGCACTCGTTACTATTGCGAATGGTAGCATAATCGCAAGCACGGGGGACAAAGGTTGCCCAGTAGCAATGTTGTATTGAATAATTGGATAGATATAAACATTGTAAATCTTAATACTGTAAAGTTATAAACACTTGTTTTGATTAAACTGGAATGCACTCGCCAGTATTTCTTGCTGATAAAATCTTTTTAAAAACGCGTTTCAGGTAACTTAATATGAAGCTAATAGAAGCCAGCTGGAGAGCACTAAAGGCTTAAAGAAGTGGCTATAAAAGATACCTAAATAAAAAGGAGATTTACTTTCAATAATTAGGGTTTTATCCCTACAAATGTATTGTCAATGAAACTTAGGTTTTATCCCATTTATTATTTATAAAAGTTTGGTGTTTGAAACTCTGATAAATATTTCCTAACTACGATCCTAATGTTAAATTCCGCTGCCAAATTAATAAACACCGATACCACTTGACTGGCTCGTGACACCCGCTCCTGGGGTAGGGGTCGGTGGCTGCGACAATATTAGAGTGTGTATGTTAGTTAGTATGTTGAGTTAGTTATTGACAATTGTCATGGTTAGTTGTTTAGCATGTGGTAGTTAGATGGTTGTATATATAGTGTCATAGTCTGTATCTTTGAACTATTCTATTCTATGAGATTGAGATCATACTCTTTTTTCATACCTAAATCCCAGATGTACACTCAAATCATCAAAGTATACTCAACTCATCCGCAAGAACTCTTTTGTAACACCCCGACCGCGTAATACAACAAACCGCATCGGAAACATCGGGGAGTCATGTCACAGAATCATTGTTTCACAACACATGGAATTTAAAGTATTGTTTTATTAAATAAATAAGTTACATTGTCTTGGAATTAAATCAAACAAATAGTACAATTGTCTTTCATGTTTTATATTTACTAAGGCCCACGTCCATCCTATGTGAAGCAAGCAATCAACAGTCATCACACAATAGAACCTGAAACATATGTGAAAGTAAATACGTCAACGTAAAAATGCATGTGAGTGACATAGCTTTTGTGTATTAGATTCATGGCTTTGGATCATATAAGAAAAGATTATATGTTTATAAAAGTAGCCATGAATCCTTGATAAAAGTTTTGTTTCTAGAACACTTTGCATTGATATAAAAGTTGTAGTATACATAAAAAATATACTTTGGTTTGGAAATAGCATATCAAACTTTGCTTTAGTAGTATATCAAACTATACTTTGGTTAAAATATGTGTATCAGTATTATATCAAACTACACTTTGGTAAAACAATATCACGTTGGTAGCATAACGAAATATGCCTTGATAGTATATCGAAATATACCATAACTCGATATTTTGGCAGTATATCAAACTATACTTTAGTAAAAACAATATCACGTTGGTAGCATATCGAAATATGCCTTGATAGTATATCGAAATATACCATAAATCATGATTTGGCAGTATATCAAACTATACTTTAGTAAAAACAATATCACGTTGGTAGCATATCGAAATATGCCTTGATAGTATATCGAAATATACCATAAATCGTGATTTGGCAGTATATCAAACTATACTTTGGTAATTAATCTAACAAAAAATAAGTTTTTATGGCTTAATTGGAAAACATTTGTATACTATTCTTTGGTAACATAATATCACGTTAGTTGCATATCAAAATATGCCTTGGTAGTATATCGAAATATACCATAAATCGTGATTGGCAATACATTCAAACCTGGTGTATCAAACTACACTTTGGTGACTATAGAAATACCACAAAGGCAAATCTATTTGGTTCAAACTTTGATTTCTGACATTCCATACAACAGGAATGGGGTGTTGTCCTATAGCACTATATCATACTACCAATCGGCTTGATCATTGTTAATGAATGTATAAAAATAAATACGAACCAACAATAGTCATACAAACTTTGAAAATCAGTATTTAAGCCATGTATAACAGTTACAACTCGTTATAGGATAATTATTACGTATGTAAAACCATATAGCTTGAAATCATGAAAATAATGAATAGGCACATATGAATCACCTCAAAACATTTGAAAACGTAAAAGAGGGGAACTATGTACTCACATTCGAGTGCGTTCTTAAGTGTTAACACAATCCTTCAAATTGTTTATTCGTCCTAAATTAAGTAAGAACGATTTAATAATAAAAAACTCACAAAATACCTAAGTTTCTCCGATACTTAGAATTTTCACATAACTTTGAGATTTTCTAGAAAAGTTATTATTTTTGATTATGTTGGTGTGTGTGTGTGTGTGTATATATATATATATATAGGTAGAGGTTCCTGTAAAAAGGGGGTTTTGTGAGAAAGGTAAGAAAGAATCTAAACCATTAGATCTTTGATCTAATGGTTGAGATCATAATGGCAAAATTATAAATAATGTTTACTATTAAACAAATTAATTTTCTAGATTAAGGGTATACAGGTAAATTTAACATTTTTAAATTAAGAAACTAACATTAATGCACATGTAACTCCCCCCCCCCCCCCCGTCTTTTTTAAACGTCAATAACTTTTTATACGTATTTTTTTTTAAATTACACCATAATAACGAGCTTTTTTTTATCTTTAATATGAGTACCAAATTGCTACACTTATATAGAGAAAAAAATATGTTTAGATGTTTAGTCCATGATGTTTTGTCTATGTTCATACAGTGGTGTTTTAATTGTATTGTGATTCAAATCGTGGTGTTTTAAACACATACTGGAAAGTGTGGTGTTTTTTTATCTACTGGAATGTAGGTTTTAAAACACCATGGTGTTTTAACATATGGAATCTAGAACATCTACTAGCATGCAGATGTAAAACACCATGCATGCAGGTTTAAAACACCATGTAAAATAATCATACTATGAACATTATACTAAGAATACATTCTAGAAATGGAGGTAGTGTCTTTAATAGTGTTATATACTTATTGAATGGTGTAATATAATTATTGCATGGTGTTATATACTTATTGAATAATGTTATATAATTATTGAATGGTGTTATATATGTGTTGAATGGTGATTTTGCCGTGTTATTCATAGTGTTTTTATAGAGATCTTTAAAGTGGTGTTATGTACTTATTAAATGGTGTTATATACTTATTGAATGTTGTTATATATGTGCTGAATGGTGGTTGCAGTGTTATTCGTAGTGTTTTTATAGAGATCTTTTAAAAAAATCATGTTCCTATAAATAAGGTGGCGATTATGGAAGGTTTTGAATTAATCGAATCAATGATAAAATCACTTGTTTACCCTTTTGAATTAATTTAGATTGAGGACACATGTCATCTCCACAATATTTCTCACACTTTTAACATTTTTTACAATAACCTTACCCTATATATATATAGGGAGGGGCTCATGCGAGAACTCCATTTATTGCGAGAACTATGAGAACCAATGTGAACACAACCTAAAATAGCTAAAAAAAACCTAACCCCCCCCCCCAAAAAAAAAAAAACCCTAAACCCCCCTCCCCCCCCCCCCCCCAAGCTAAAATGCTAAAAACTAAACCCCCAAAAAACCTAAAAAATTCTAAATTTTTTTTTTATTTTTTTGATTTTTTTATGTTAAAATCGCTACTTTTCGAATAAAAAAAAATTTTAAAAAAAATTTTAACATTTTTTTTGCTTCGAAAAGTAGCGATTTTAATATAAAAAATATTTAAAAAATAAAAAAAAAATTTTGTGTGATTTTTAGCTATTTTTAAGCATTTTTGGTTGTGTTCACATTGGTTCTCGCGGTTCTCGCAATAAGAGGTGGTTCTCGCATGATCCTCTCCCTATATATATAGAGGATCATGAGAAAACTAGATATAAATGAGAAAACCAAAAAACTAACAAAAAAAACACTAAAAAGGAGGGGGGGGGGGGGACTTTTAATGAAGGAGGGGTAAAATTGGAAAAAAATATATAACTTTTCAAACATTTCCCATTTCTCCATACGTTATCATTTTAGAACAAAAATGGCACTATAAGATCACAAATTTTTGTATCTTTCATTCAAGTATATTCGAGCATATTTTTTATGACATAAAAAAATATTTATGGTGTCGTCTTGTTTTCAATACTATTATTATAGTAGTGCACATGTGCAATATAACATGTACTACAATTGCATTACATGCTTAAAATTAGCTTTTTGAGTCTAGTTTAGCTTTTAGGGTTAGTTTTTTTGGAGGTTTAGGATTAGGATTAGGTTTTTGGGTGTGGGGGGGGGGGGGGGGAGGGGGGTTTAGGTTTTTGACGGTGGGGGTGGGGGGAGGGGGGGGGTTAGTTTTTTTTTTATTGCATTACATGCTTAAAATTAGCTTTTTGAGTCTAGTTTAGCTTTTAGGGTTAGTTTTTTTGGAGTTTTAGGATTAGGATTAGGATTAGGTTTTTGGGGGGTGGGGGTGGGGGGTTAAGGTTTTTTTCGGGTTTATGCTTAGGGTTTAGTTTTAGGTTTTCGGGAGGGTGGGGGGTTTAGGTTTTTGGGGGGTGGGGGGGGGGGGGTTAGGCTTTTGGTGGGAGGGTGAATTTAGGTTTTTGGGGGGTGGGGGTGTGGGGTTTAGGTTTTTGGGGGGTGTCGGTAGGGGGTAGGTTAAGTGGTTTAAGCTTTATGTATTAGTGCACATGTGCAGTACAACAAAAAAAAAGATTTTTTTTTTTGAAATTTTTTTTCCATACATAAAAAGTAGCGATTTTAAAAAAAAAATAGTAAAAAAAAAAAAATTTTGGTATATTTTTAGGTTTTTTTTGGCTTTTTTGGTTAGTTTTTTGGTTTTCTCATTTAAACTAGTTTTCTCATGATCCATCCCCTATATATATATATGCGTTCATATATATATACATTTTAAAAACTTTGGGACTTGAACGATTTTATCACACCCGTTTAAGCAATATATCTACGATTTGCGCGCGTAATATATATATATATACACTCAAACGTGACATATAATTAAAATCGTAATGCATAAAATCTTGTCAACTCTTAACATGTCATTATACACATATTGTAAATCACATAACACATTGTAACACATAAAGTTTACCCATGAACAACCCATTCTAGTGTATAATGAAAAGCACGTATTTTTGTGATTCGGTAACGTTTTTGGGCGTCAGAAGTCACGTATGACTAACCAAACACCAAGTAAACTTATTATAAGTTAAAATACTTATTTTTATATAAAAAATATCAGTTTAGTTACTGATCTAAAACAGTTTTATAAAATTCCCCCGAAAAGCCGATTTTTAACCGTTTTACCGCATATTTTTGCATCAAACGTTACCATAACCATCCCAAATCGTAACGACTTGATATTTTAACATAATCCATGTTATTTTCTGAATAAAATAGGGGTTATACTCATGATAGTGCAGGTCTCATGTAAACCACATAAATCATGCAAATTTCACATATTTTACCACTTTCTATGCTAAATAAATAACATGCAAAGCTACCAAACCTATGACAAAGTTTCATGCCATTTTAGCACATCAAATAACATTATTTTTAATGTTTATAATCTGATCAAAATTCATTTTTCTCATAACTTTTCATTTTCATCATTTCATGACCATAAATCCACATGCATGCTTATGTACAAGCAGTTAATGCACCCATATCATATCATCATCATCATCATCCTACATAAACTTAAATGCATCCAAGAACACATTTATTTCATGTTCATATGTTTCAAAACATTTTCATCATCTAATCATTTATTCATGTTCACATAATACAAGATATACTTCTCATTTGTGAATATTATGACAAAACATGCATGTGTACATATACAACCAAGAACTCACTTTTATATAATCATCCTTAATCATTGAACTTTTTTATAAAATCCTTCTTTGATCATGCATGCATCAAGTTTCTCATTAATCACATCATCAAAATTGAGTAACATCAAAACTCAATCTCTTATCCATACATACCTATTAATTTCGGCCATATCAATATACACACTAGTTCCATTTTATATTTTGTATTAAAACCCATTTATTTTAGTTTCAAGTTTGTGAAATATTCCAAGATTCAAGAGAAACTTCCAACATCAAGAACAACACCAAGAATCAAGAGTAGGTTTTTTTAAAGTAATATTTATACCTTCAAGATTCAAGTGGGTTTTTGGCAAGATTTTTGATGTTTGGAGCTTGTTTCTTCTTGGAATCGCCTTGGAATACTTCTTGAATTTTCACCCAAACTTGAAAACAACTTGGTTCTCTCAAGAATACTTGAAATTTCGAAATTATGGAGATGTGGAAGTGGGTTCGGCCGTGAGTAGTGAGTAGGAGAAGATGAATTGTTTTGATTTTGAAATTGGTGATGTTTAGTGTATTCAAGAAGTTATAATCATTGTGTTCTTTGCATGGCCTACACTTTTCAAGAGAGAGAAAGAAAAACACTCCTATGGCTGCCACCAACCATATATACACGTACATACACATATATATACATATAATAGGCTTTAAACTGGTATTTTACTGATTACCGGGTATTTTTACTAGCGTTTTAATCCTGTTTGATGAAATTGAAACTCAGATACAACTCAGCCCCTCTCATTCACATGTTAAAGAGAGCACACTTCCACATGTAACTGAGTGTGAGAAAATTCAATCTGCTAGCCCACAAACAGCTGAGGAGGCTACACCCTTGAGTTTCATGAAACTCTTGGTGGTAGTTAATCCAGTTTTAAGGCGTTTTAAATTATTTTTATCACTCTATAATAATAAACTCGCCATATTATTACTGAAATAATTATCAGTTGTCTCGACTGGCTGCGTTTACATATTTTGTTAGATACGCGCAGTATCGCGTAGTACGCGCTTAAACTCGAAAAATAACGTTTTTAAGCGTTTTAATTTATTTTTCGTTACGAACATGATTAAAAATAAATTTTAACCATAACAAAATATTTTTAGGATTTAAATATTATCTGGGTGGTCACCAACGTTCGTTTCACAGTTTTGACTCAAATAGTTCTTAAGTTCAAACAAACATGTTTTTGCCATACCGAACCTTTCAAAACTTATTTCTAAGTTATATAAAGAGTATTTATGGTATGTTTAGATTATGTCATTGTTCTGGAGCGTACGTCGCATTAAACTGATTAGGTTTACGTGACAGTTTACGATTTCACTTCCAGAACGAGTTTAAGAGTTTGGAAATGAACAATGATTAAAACGTACTAATGTCACAAATAATTAAAAAAATATTGGAATTTAAAATACCATGTTTCATTAAATACAAATTTGTTCGGAAATTGTACAGGGATTAAAATATATGGATGTCACATCTTTTATAAGCATCAGTCACAACTTTAGACCTTACAATCTCGGGAGTTGTTGATGCTATCAAAATTCAACTAATCAGCAACGTTAGTATAATCTTCATTTAAGCTACATGGTTGTAAAAGTCCCGCCTAGACACGGATTACTCACCGAGTAGTCACTACGAGGGAGGCTGCCGAGGCTCGAGTACTATTTGCCTAGGTCGAGTACTCTCAAATCCTACTAGGGAGCGCCTACCGACTTTTGCAACTATGGCTACAACAAAAATAAAACAAGAAATATGGACTCCAACATAAATCATAATACTATTTATTGTATTTGAGTAAACTATTGTTTTACTCCATGTGGTTTGATCAGAATTGTAACTTTAATCACTTATTTATTTGCCACAAGGACATCGTATTTTCCAAAACTAGTTATTTTAGTTAAGGTCACTAAGCATTGGGAGTTTTGTGACAATTGGCACAAAACCGAAAATTTCCGTACAGTCTAATTATTAGTAAATATCTGCAATTATGTGCTTAAATGTCAATATTGTCTAATTTCATGCTATACATGTGAATTCATGCACATTTTATACTTCAAATATTGCTTTATGCATTACTTTAGCGTTGCGTCAGAAAGACTAGTAAACTCACCAGTAAGACACACTGTGTCAGCAGTTCTGCAGAAATCAGTCAGATAAGAAAATTAGGGCCTATGTTGGCTTGTGTAGATTTCATTTTTTTAATTTCATGCTATACATCATCATTTACATAAATCAGATTTGAAGATTTCGCTTGAAATGTTTATATAGATTTCGCTTGAAGTCTTTCCAAGCGAAATCTTAATAGTATATATAGGCTTGTGTAGATTTCATTTGTAACGTTTCTGAAATTCCATACCGAGGTGCTGCCGGTGTGATGACTGATTGTAAACGATAGTATATCAATATAATCAGTGTTAAAGTGATACGCAAGCTATTTTGCAATCGGTTTCTTAGTTTCCGCCTCTGAAACTGATAAATCTCTTCTGAACGACTCGTTCGAGTCGCAAACCGATCCTACAGCCTAGGAGTAGGTCCAACATCTAAAATACATTAAAAGCCCCTATGGGTCCCACATAAAGATTTTAGTTGATTTTAATTGATTATGTTAGGTTTTATGTGGGGAATATTCTAGTAAATATACCCTAAAAAGATTTGGAAGATCTTTATAAAAGCCTAAACAAATCACACACCCTCATTCACCTTCTTCTTCCTTGTTTCTCCTTCTTACTCACGGCCCAACACACACACACTTACACATCCATTTTTCAAGCTTCAACCATTCAATCCAAGGTGAGGTGTTTGGAGGCCATTTAGGAAGGTGTATGGTGCTAGAACTTGAAGGACCACCCTGTGGAGCTTTTAACCTCTTGATTTCTTCCTTGTGCATCACCTTCATTTTTGTGCCATTTCCCTAGCCATTAGAGCTAGTAATAAGCTTCTTGACCACTAATTTAAGTCATGTTTATGTTATGTACAAGTTTCACCATCTAAACAACTTAACTTCTAATGTTAAAAATGAAAGGATCTAACATATTCATGAAGAAAATAAGTGATTACATGAAATTTTAGTGTATGTATTGATGTTGTTGATGTTATATCTTGTGTTTATGTTTAGATCTAGTATGTTAAAGCTTAGATCTACCAAAGTTAAGCATGGATCTTGAAGGATCCATGGTTAAACTTGAAGATGAACATATGAAGCATGATGTGAACTTGAAATAAGAATTTCTATGCATAATCTTGTAACTTTGAAGTAATAAAGTGTGTGTAGAACTAATTTTTGAAACTAAAACTCATGGAAGGTTTGTTAAAAGTTTAACATAAAGCTTGTTTTTGAAAGATCTAAAGTTATTAAGCATGGATCTTGAAAGATCCATGGTGAAACATGATGATAAACATAATGATCTTTCTAATAAACATAAAAGTGTTTTTAGAACATGGTTTACAAACTTTGAAACCATTAAACTCCTAAATGAGTTGATTAGTAAAATAAAATTTCATACAAGTTTGTTTAAAATACTTAAGAACACTTATTTTTGGAAAGATCATAACATGTTAAGTGTAGATCTAAAAGACTACACATTTTTAACAAGAAACGAGTTCACCATGATGTTCATATGAAAAAAATAGTATATGTAGTTGATGATTATTGTTGGAAAATTGTTTTGGTGTTGAAAAGAAAATAAACACATGTTTAAAAACATGGGAAACCTCCATTTTTAGGGGAAACTATGTCAAAAATTTTACAAGATTTTGACACTTAGAAAAATATAAGTTTTGGTGAAACTAATTCTCTAAAAATTCACCTAAAAATATTTTCCAAGTTTTCCCTAATTTTTGTGTAAATTTCAAGTTAAGAAATGATGATTTCTTCAAGATAAAAATTAATATCACCAAATTTTGTGCTAAGTGTATATTATGTGTATTATATGTAGTAGTGTATTAGGGACTTGAAAATACACTAAATACTCCCATGGTGTATGAATAGAAAAATACACATACAAATACATGAGAATACATAAGTATACCAAGTATTAGAATTTATAGAAAAATCGGGTGGATAACAAGACTAACCATATATATTTTATAGCATGACAAAATATATATTTCATACAAGCCTTAAAAATATATTATTTTTAAGAAATATAATTCCGGAAAGTAATAAAAATCAAAGTATTGATTTTTGGTAAAATCACAAAATACATAAGTGTTTACATAAAATACTAGTATACTTTCCAAAGAATAATTGTACAAAATAATATTGAGAATATTATTTCACAAAATACTTATATTTATTTTTGGGGAAAATAATATAAGTAACATTTATGAAAAGTTAAAAATATAAATTATTTTTAACAACTTATTACCTCGAAAAGTCTACATAAACAAAAATAAATTTGAGGAGTAAAATATATATTTACAAGACACATTACAAACTCAAAGTGCAAGACATGACAAACGGGCAAGACTCGACAAACAAGGGCACGACCCTCACAAAGATTGGACATACAAAGAACATATACATAGACAAAAGATGGTGACTTGTACTTTTGTGATACAAGTCTAGTGACTAACATTAATAGAACACGTATAGGTCACGACGCTACGAAACCAACCGGTGAAGTTTACGGCGCAGGATACGCAAAGTTGTGAGTTCATGTGCCCACTTTTAAACTTTTACTTGTTTTCTAAACTTGGGGAAAATACATGTGCTATGGTATGTTGAATACAAAAACTAAGGAATGATATTTTAGATCATGTCACGAATAGGGTGCCATAAGCACCATTAATCAGTTACATACCAAGACCGCGGAACAAAAAGTTAGATCTAATGGGTTTCAGGTAACCACACTCTTGGCCACTCTTTTACCAAGCAGTGCTTTTGTGTCTCTAGTCGTGAATCGACAGTCGTGAATCGACAACTAAAAATGCCTATGGTTTGGATGCTTCCTATGTCGTGTCACATGTTAATGGCCTTGCAAACCATTAGCGATCTCGATTTCCTTACATTTACAGAACTCAGTTTCAGATACGTTTTTACAAATTACATACCATGTTTTCATTCAAGTATATAAACATTCAATACAAAAACTGCATGAACTCACACCAACATTATGTTGACGATTTTCCAAAACTTACATGTATTTCAGGAAACAAGTTGGATATTGGGCGCTGGTGTTATTTCCAAGACGTAAATTTCAAGTTTAGATGTCATCCACTTTTGTTTTGTATCATAACTTGAGGGTTTTGGTTAATACTTAAATGACTTGTGTTAGTAACATTTTCAATCTTATGAATGGATTAACATCTTGTTTTAATCATATAGACGTTTATTATAATAGACTGCAATGATATTGAGCAAGTCACACAACATACGCTTCTACAAAAGTCAGGGTGTGACAGTTTGGTATCAGAGCTTCTATTGTAGTGAACTAGGATTCCTTCTCGAGTCTAGACTACAATCATTAGGACTCTCTCACGAAAACATTTTTCCAAAAGGTTTTTCATTGCATTTACAAAAAGCGCCAAGATCCATGAATCCAACATTTTTCAAAGGAAAGAACAAACGAGAGTTATATGAGACATGTAGCATTTATTTGCTTGTGTATACTAAGTAACGTTATTATATATTAATATATATGCATATATGTGTACGGAATGATTATTGACGAGATACCTTCGACTTCGAATCCTATCATTGTTCTTGACTTGCGCAATGAGATTAACGACCTCGCGTACACTGCAGAGCTTATGGCTGATTACCAAACGAGGCCCCGAGCTTGATTCTGTAGAAAATGGCTGCTCTTTCCCCTTGAATGTGAAGGTGCCTGACTACGGCAGTGATGGCGAGGCGGAGGAGGCAACCTTGGACATCGACCTTATCAGTAAGACGAGACCCCGGTGGCTTTATGAAGCTAGAATGACGACACTCTCGTCCAATCAAGGAAGATGAAGTACTCATCTTGAAGGTGCCCCTCCAACTTCCAGGAATTCCCCTTATTCCTATTACATCTAAAGCATTGTGCCTATACGCGCGTAGCGATAACAAATGATGACGCGTGGACCACCATAATGGTCCTTTTCCATGTCGGAGGTATAAGGACAGTAGTGTCCCCTCTATGGTTGATCATCTACTTTGAACGAGGGAAAGTTTGGGTGACCGTGCAAGACAATTTATTATTACGGGGGCCCACGTAATAACGACTTGTAGTGCATGGAAATCCTGGTGGACTTTGCGGGTCAAGCTAATGATCACCACCCATCCAAAACTTTCTAAGTGTTCACACCTTCATATAGTAGGGCAATACCTAGATAATTGCTATAGCACCTTACAAGTAGGAAACCTGTCTTTGCCTACTTCGTGTCAGACACTTCTACCCATATTACAACACCGACGCACCCATCAGTACTTCCACCCTCATTATCCCGTGGTGCACCCCATCGTTTGGGTAGTGCATTCACACCCTGGAAACCACTTTACGGTTGCTGCAAGGCACAATTTGGTCCCGAGGAAGAAGTCATGTACCCTCACAACCTTATCTATGCATTTTCACTATCACTTTCTCCTATACATGGAAGTAATGCACAACCCCCCAATCTCCTGTGAAGCATACCCGTTTATGTAAAGCTAAGGACTATGGAAGAGTCAGAGACTTGAGGAATAAACAAGGAACAAGGTGAAGGGAAGACCTCACCGTATTTTTATAGCCATGGATGACTTGCATCAATCGGAGTAAGGTGACTCCGAGGAGGTTTGCTACGCAAGACAACAACATCTATTCCAAAATAAATGTTTAATCTTGTCAATATGTTTCATACAAGAGAAGCACATGGAACCACAGCAAAGGAAACGTTGGCCGAGTCTAATCAGAACCTTTACCTACAATAGGAGCTGAGCCTGAAGCTCTGTGAAACCAACAAGTTGCTGAAGCAATCGTCCAATGCGAAGCAAACAACACTGAAAACAACGGCAAAATAAAAGGAAGTATACACATCCCAAGTAAAGCTCTAAAGCAAACAACAAACATAAGGAAACCGTTGCGACTAGGAAAGTCAAGGCATTCGTTGTCACGACCAAGATTGGTGATAAAAACTACCAAGGAGAACTACCAAAGTGTGTTAGATGTGGTTATTATCACACAGGTCTGTGCAGGACTCGTAGGTGTGAAATTGGGGCAAGACAAGGCATAGCAAGGAGGCATGCTGGTCTGGTATGAGACATGTGAATAGAATTTAGGGCAGTAATAGCAATGGCAAAGGCCAAAAGTTGCTACGGATGTGGTGACAAAGGACACTATCGGAAGGACTGCCTGAAGAAAAGTTCAAGCTCTTGGGAGCATTTTCATGAAGGGAATACGCAAGGCACACTAGGACCCGAACGTAGTTACGAGTACGTCCCTTATAAACCGACACATTGCATCCGTTCTATTTGATACCGGTTCCGACTTTGGTATTAAGTCTATGGAACTTAAGGATATACTTGGCTTAGGAACAAGTAAACTAGACTCCACACATGCTATAGAGTTGGCAAATGGGAAATCAGTCGAAATGGATAAAGTTATTAAGGGTTGTATACTTGGACTTGGGGAAACGAAAATTCTCTATCAACCTTCTACCAGTTGGTTTAGTTAGTTTTGATATGGTAGTAGTCATGGACTGGATATCCACGAATAAGGCTGAAGTGGATTGTCATGAGAAAGTCATTCGCCTTCCTCTTGCGGATGATGAAACACTTATAATACACGACCTTCATGCAGTTGATGCGGGGACGCTGGGCCCCAAAGGCGATGGATTGCGACATCCCACATTGGTTATGAAGGCGCAAAAATGCTTAAGGAAAGGATGTGTTGCATTCCTGGCGCACGTTGTAGATAAGAAGGCTGAGGAGCCGAAACTCGAAGACATTCCTGCGGCGAAGGAATTCCCTGATGTTTTTCCTGATGATTTGCCAGGATTACCTCCGCAAAGACAAGTCAAATTCCATATTGACTTGGTTCTAGGAGCCGCTCCTGTAGCCAAGGCACCCTATCGACTTGCGCCATCCGAGATGCAAGAATTATCTACACAACTCCAGGAGTTATTGGATAAAGGATTCATAAGGCCGAGCTTCTCTCCTTAGGGAGCTAGAGCTTTGTTCGTAAAGAAGAAGGATGGAACCCTGTGGATATGTTTCGATTATAGAGAACTGAATAAGCTCACTGTCAAGAATCGGTATCCGCTACCGAGGATTGACGACTTATTCGATCAGCTGCAAGGATCGAGTTACTACTCCAAGATCGACCTTCGATCTGGATATCATCAGTTAAGGATCCAAGAACAGAGCATACCAAAGACTGCATTCAGAACGCGTTATGGGCATTACGAGTTCCTTGTGATGCCATTTGGATTGACGAACGCGCCAGTAGTATTTACGGATCTGATGAATCGTGTTTGCAAACCATATCTCGATAAATTCGTGATTGTATTTATCGATGATATTCTGATTTATTCGCGAACAAAGGAGGAGCACGAGCAACACCTCAGGACCATTTTGGAACAACTGAAAAAAGAGAAACTTTATGCAAAGTTCTCAAAATGCGAATTGTGGATTCGTGAAGTACAGTTCCTTGGTCATGTCCTGAACGAGAAGGGCATTCATGTACATCCAGCGAAGATGGAAGCGATAAAGAATTGGGAAGCCCACAAGACACCGACCGAAGTTCGACAATTTTTGGGATTAGCGGGCTACTACCACCGATTTATTGAGAATTTCTCCAAGATAGCTCAGCTGTTGACTTCCCTTACGCAGAAAGACAAGAAATACGAATAGGGAGATAAGAAGGAAGAAGCCTTCCAGCTTCTAAAAAACAAGCAATGCGATGCACCGATACTATCTTTACCCGAAAGCGCTGAAGTCTTCGTGGTATACTGTGACGCTTCGCGTCAAGGTTTGGGTTGCGTGCTCATGTAATGCCAAAGGGTCATCGCTTACGCTTCTAGACAGTTGAAAGTTCATGAGAGGAATTAGACCACCCACGACCTAGAGCTAGGCGCGGTGGTATTCGCCTTGAAGATCTGGAGACACCATTGTATGGTACTCGATGTACAATCTTCACAGATCACAAGAGTCTACAGCACATATTTGATCAGAAGGAATTAAGTATGCGACAACGACGATGGGTTGAGTTGCTAAACGATTATGATTGTGAGATTAAGTACCACCCCGGAAAGGCAAACGTAGTAGCAGACGCGTTTAGACAAAAGGAAAGGGTTAAGACCCTAAGGGTTCGAGCATTGGAAATGACTATTCAAACAAATCTTACTTGACGCATTCATAACTCACAACGAGAAGCCCTCAAGAGGGAGAATCATAGAGCTGAATATCTCCGAGGTATGGAGAATAAATTGGTGCCAAATGAAGAGGGAACCTTATACTTTATGGGGCGTATTTGGGTTCCGCTCTATGGCGGTAGTCGAGAAGTCATCTTTGATGAAGCTCACAAGTCGAGATACTCGATCCACCCAGGATCAGACAAAATGTATCAAGACCTGAAAGAATACTACTGGTGGCCAAGGCTTAAGAGCGACGTAGCTGTTTACGTTGGAAAATGCCTAACCTGTGCCAAGGTCCAGACAGAATATCAGAAATCGTCCGGTCTACTGCAACAACCAGAGATACCCACGTGGAAGTGGGAGAAAATCTCGATGGACTTCATAACAAAATTACCCAAGACCCCTAGAGGACATGATATGATATGGGTGATAGTTGATCGATTGATGAAGTCTGTATATTTCCTACCCATTTGAGAGAAGGATAGCACCGGAAAGCTTGCTGAGCTGTATCTTAAGGAAATTGTAGCACGACATGGAGTGCTTGTTTCGATTATTTTAGACAGAGATGGACGTTTCGTATCAAGGATCTGGCAATCCTTCCAGGAGGCCTTTGGATCTCAGCTAGATCTAAGCACGACCCTTCCATCCGCAAACAGACGGCCAGAGCAAACGGACCATACAAACACTGGAGGATATGCTTCGCACATATGTTATAGCTCTAGACGGTAGCTGGGATACTCATCTGCCTTTAGTTGAGTTTTTTCCTAAAATAACAACTACCATACGAGCCTAAAAAGCCGCACCGTTCGAAGCTCTATATGGCCGCAAGTGCCGCTCACCGTTGTGTTGGGCAGATGCTGGAGACAAACAGTTGATTGGTCCTTAACTCGTTCAAGAGACAAGCTACAAGATCGTGCAGATCCGAGAGCGCATTAAGGCAACTCCTGATCGACAAAAGAGCTACGCTGATCGAAGACGAAAACCCTTAGAATTCAAGGTGGGAGACAAAGTCCTGTTGAAAGTCTCACCTTGGAAAGGTGTTGCAAGATTCGGAAAACGTGGAAAGTCAAATCCACGGTGAATGGTCCAATGTATCCAGCAAATTTACGTCGTCAAACGTTCAGAATCAAGACGAGCATAAAATTTCCATTCAAGATCTTGGAAAAGGTTGGTACCGTGGCGTACAAGTTAGAATTACCGGAAGAACTTAATGGTGTACATAGCACGTTCCATGTGTCAAACCTCAAAAAGAGTCCAACCCAAGAAACAGTCACCATCCCTACGGATGATGTTCATATCGACGACACACTCCGATTTACAGAACAACCTGTTGAGGTAACGGATTGAAGATCCATAAAACAAGGAGGAGACGCATTAAAATTGTCAAAGTACGTTGGAACTCTAAGCACGGACCCAAGTACACGTGGGAACGTGAAGACCGGTTCAAAGCCAAGTACCCCCATCTGTTCGAGAAAGCTCCTGCGGGAGATGACTCAGCCTGAATTTCGGGACGAAATTCTTTTAACGGGGGGGGGGGGGGGGATACTGTCACAACTGGCACAAAACCGGTAATTTGTGTACAGTCTAATTATTAGTAAATATCTTCAATTATGTGCTTAAATGTCAACATTGTCTAATTTCATGCTATACATGTGAATTCATGCACGTTTTATACTTCAAATATTGCTTTATGCATTACTTTAGCGTTGCGTCAGAAAGACTAGTAAACTCACCGGTAAGACACACTGTGTCAGCAGTTCTGCAGAAATCAGTCAGATAAGAAAATTAGGGCCTAGGAGTAGGTCCAACATCTAAAATATATTAAAACCCAAGTGTGGATACAAGTGTTAACATATAAACTTTCCATAAGCTAAACTTTGCACTAAAAAGCACCCGAAACTTATCTAAAATGCTGAAATCAGCATAATTCAGCAACAATTCAGCTATAATCAGCTTTTAAGCACATTAATATCATGTAGAATTTATGTTTTATTATCCAAATTAACTTACAAAGTGTCGGGAATTAAAACTGCCACAAAAAGTGCTTTATACCTAGTGAAACTGCGCAATTCAGCACTTTAACGAACCGTAACGAACCGAACAACCGGACAATAACTGGGACATCAAAATTTGACTAGAAGTAATGGTGTTGATGCGTTTTTAGTGTCTGTGACTAGTCTTGTTTAACGATGTATTTTGTACGGTCTTTTATTAATTATCGAGTCTGTATGTTATGTTGACCAAGTCAGATATCCTCCTATCTGCTTGTGTACGACTTGTTTGTCTCTTTTGGTATGTAATGTATTAAGAACAATGCATGTTGCATGACAAGGGTATAATTGTCATTATATGTTTATATAGTCTATTTGTTTGCTGTCTGTATACAACAAACAGAACAGCTGATGCAGCCCTCGACGAAACAGGTCTGTTTCGTCGAACACATCATGACGAAACAGACCAATGTCCTTTATTTTTGTTTCGCCGACAGTCATGACGAATCACACTTGATTCGTCGTGTAATGGGCTGTTTCAAGCCCAATGACTGGCCCATATCCTGTTTCGCCGAGACACTTTGTGTTTCGTCGAAGTCTTGGGCCCAGGGACTATATAAAGCAAGTCTGCTTTCACTTTGAAGGTAGATGAGATAATAACCAGCAACAAAACTCTGTCGAAATTCTGTCTGAACTGTGTTTGTATCAGTTTGTAATTGGTTCTCATCCCGTTTAATCAATCGAGTGTGTTTCATTGATTAATCCTTTGTTGTTATTGCTTTATATGTTTGATTTGGCATAGTTACGTGGATTTCGCACACGTGACCGTGTTTGCTATAAACAAGTGATTCGGTTCGTTATCGATCCTCAGATTTCGGGACTTACAAGTGGTATCAGAGCATTGGCTCTTATCCTTGTTTAAAATCAAACATTGTTCGGTTTTTATCAAGTATTTGTGTGTGTTTTTCTGAAAATTTGTTCTTGAAAAATCATATATTCTGGAAAAATATTCATAAAATCTGTTGGTTTCTTGTTGTTTGCTAAAGATTTTTATCAAAAACCTAGTTAGATTGTTTGTTCATGCTTTAAACCGGGTTTTTAGTGAAAATCTTTTGTATTTTCGTGTTTCGGAAAATTATCAACTGACCGGAAAACTCATGTTCTTGAATGTGTTCTTGACAATCTTCATAGTGTTCTTATCACTATTGTGAACTTGATCTATTAATTGTAGAAACCTAAGTGTTGTCTCTTTTAATACATTATATTGACTTTAGTGTAAAAAAATGATCATTGGTTTGTGAAAAGTCTGGTACGTTGAAAAATTGTGTTACAAACATACCTTGTGTCAGTAATAAATATCTTGCTGTCTGAGACTTATCTTTGACTAATCAAACAGGCGACGAAACAAAAGCATTTCGTCAAAAATATCTTCGACGAAACAACTTCTGTTTCGCCACAACATCTTCGACGAAACTACTTCTTTTTCACCACAAAATCACAAATATCACAAGTCTATTTCGTCAAAATATCTTCAAAGAAACAAGTCTGTTTCGTCATCATTCTTTTAGACGAAACAAACCTATTTCGTGAAATCTGTTTCGTCGAGAACAGATCTGTTTTATACAGAGGACTTGTAAAAGTTTGCTAACTGTGTGTTTTCAAGAATTTGATCAGGTACTACAGTTCATACATCAAATATGAGTTGTACTAGTCCATGGGATTGGAGTATGGACACGAGACCACGTGAAGATCTGACCTCCGCAGCAGCGTGGGTGAAGAATGTTTTTGGTCAACCTACTATAAGTGCCGGACAATGGGCTTTTGTATCTAATCAAAATCAAAACATTCAAAATCTTTTGCTTAGCGAGAGCAAAACGGGCAGCAACAATCGCCCACCAAAGTTGAATCATATGAACGAGTTTCCATCATGGAAAGGTCGTTTCCATACATATGTTTAAGGTCAAAGCACTGATCTTTGGAGGTGTTTCATTACTCCACGCAATAATGCTCTCGGAGTAGCAGCTTCAACGGCCGAAGGTTTTTCTAACATGCAGGAAAATGACAAGAAAGCCTATGAATTTGAGAAAAAGTCGTTTGCTATTCTTACCCAAGCGCTTCACAAAGATATCTATCATCAATTTTCTTATTGTTCAGACACGAAAACATTATGGGATTCTTTGGTAACAAGAGGAGAAGGAAATGCAGCTTCTAGAAAGACACGCCATGATCTATTGAAGAAAGAGTTTGAATCGTTTCAGTTCTTGGAAAGTGAAACTCTAAATGATATGACTACACGTTTTTATCATTTGATTAGTGAAATGTTTGCTTATACTGTTACTGCTACTCAAAAGGAAGTTTGTGCACGGTTTGCTGATTCTCTACCACCAAAGTGGAGCCCATACATTGAGCTTTTAAAGCATACCGGTGTTCTAGATGCTGACACTATAAGTATCTATGAATTCGTACAGAAGCTGGAACATAAGAATGATGAAGAAATTCGGAAAGCAAAACGCATTGCTGCTCCTCAAAATATCGAAATGTATTATGGAGGAGGTTTTAACCCGTCAGTTAGTTCCAGTTCAGCTTAGCAACCAAAGTTACAAACGGCGTTTGTATCAAATACAAACTCTTCTCCGTTTCCTCAATCAGCTCCGCCTCCTGTCTTCGATCCGAGCGCCTATCTTCCGCCAGCGCATTTGATTGCTCAAGCTCAGGCTTATTCTGGAGGAGGTTTTATTCCTTATACACCTCCAGTTGCCACTACTCAACCTCAGTTCAATCCGAGTGCTTATATTCCAGCCCTTACACAACCACAAGTCCAACCACAACAACAGCAAGCTCATTATACCAACAATCCTCCACCCACAAACCCTAACACAGTCAAAGTTGATACATCAAACCTCTCAAATGTTAGCATTGAAGTGGCAAAGGAACATATGGAACTTATTAATACAATGGTCAGTGCTTACTGCGGTTTGGTCGCAGGTCAAATTGGAAACATTAGTTTGACCAACGAAGACTATCTACAAATCAACCGTGATGAAATGGAGTTGATGGATATAAAGTGGGCGTTCGCAAGTGCTGTTAGAAGGGCGAAGGACTTTATGGTTCGAACAGGGAGAAGTTCTTTAGACAGCAAACAGGATACAAAGTACGGATTTGATAAAGAAGCAGTTACATGCTTCAATTGTGGCGAAAAGGGTCACTTCAAACGTGAGTGCACCCGACCAAGCAAACAAGGCAATCAGAACCCATTCCGTAATCAGAAGAGTACTTCAAATGCCAATCAAGACAATCGTGGAAAAGGGATAGTGGCTGTAAACAACACCACTAACAAGAATCAGTCTGGACCATCAAACGAAAATCGTGCATTAACCGTACAAGCTGATGAAGGGTTTAATTGGTCTTTACAACTTGGGGAAGGTGATCAAGATAAATGGGGAACAGCGTGTTATGCAAAGATCATTAATCACATCAAGCACGTTCATAAGGAAGAATTTTCTGAAAGTGACGACAGTTCGGGTTATACCGGGACTTCTGATGAAGAAAGTTCTACTTCGGGCGATTATCATTCTGAATCTGATGTGAGCAAAGAAGCAAGTTCTAATGTTGATGACTTATTGAATGAAGCAGAAGAGTTGAAATGTTAGAAATCAGTTCTGATCAAGAAGGCTGAGGTAGCATCTAAAGAAATGGAGAAGTTCTTTTCTGAAGACGGATCTTTTTCTTATCAGACTGCCTTTATGGCAAATGTCTCAGCTTCTACAAGTCAGGTAAAATCCGAAATTCTTATCAACTGTAGAGATTGTGAGTATATGAAAAATGAATTTGAAAGAATAAAACTTGAATGTGATACGATTCATATTCACAATCAGAGTTTAGTTGTTGAAATGGCTAATTGCAAAGAAGCGAATATGGCTTTAGTTAGACCTGAAAAAGAATTTAAATCTATGATTGAAACTCTAAAGAAAAATGTTTCCGAAGTGACAAAACTGTTTATCATAAACAAGTTAGTATAAACGATTACATTAACATTGTTGAGGAAACTAAAAGGGAATTAGCCATTGTAAAATGCGAGCATGATGCAATCAAGCAAAAGTTGGAGAGTTATTCTAACTCCCGATTTGTGCTCGATCACATTATTGATGTTAAACAACTAAAGGGAAACAATAAAGGTGTTGGGTATGAGAAGTGTCCGCCCCCTTTGAGACATAATTATGCTTATATGCCTGATGAAGAAGAAATGCCACGGTTTGAACCCAGTGTGCCTCTTGATTATGAAGAAGTTACTACTGGCCTAGGGTTCAAATCGGACAATTCTCCAAGTACAACTTCTGAGCAAAAAGATTCAACATCTGCGAAACAAGGTCCTCCAACCATTGAGGACTATGAGTCGTCGGATGATGAACCATAATCAGATGTGAGTAATCAGGATAAATCACTTGACAAACTTAAAGGAGTAGAAGTTCCAATTGAGAATCATATTCTGCGTGATCCTCCTACCCCTGCTGTTCAACCTGTTGTTCAACAAGTGATAGATCATGTGTCTACCGTTAAAAGTAATATTGTGTTGTACACTTTGATTGGTGATTCTAAAATCTATTCAGATAATGATTTTCCAATTAAAAATGTCAATCCATCATCGATTGAAAATGTTTTTGAAAATAACACAAGTAAGTTTTTGGGAAAGTCGATTCCGGGAGTTATTGTGACTCAATGTAATCCAATTCCTAAGGCTGAAATCAAAAAGAAATTTGGAAATCAGAAATCACCTTCAAAGCAACAATCTATTGCTTCTAAGGGTAAACAATCAGATCAACGAGCTCAAAGGTCAAATGTTTCTAAATCAAAATTTGAAACAAAAGGGGCTCGTTATCAGAAGAAAAACAGCAGTGTCAAATTTGTGGAATCGAGGGGTACAGATAAAATTGAGACTTTTGAAAACAAGTCAAACACTGATTTTGTACAAGTCAAAATTTTAAAACGTGATAGTCAAAACAATTACACTCAACATTCAAACGGGTGTGATGAAAAAGCAAGTACCTCGGGTTATACAAGTTCAACATCTGATCATCGATCCAGTTCTCCTAAGTTTGTTGAAAGGAGAACGTGTTTTAAATGTGGATAGTTTGGGCACATCATCAAAGATTGTGCAAACACTCCGAAAGAGAAATTTGTTGAGAGAGCATCACCTGAAACGATTCACCCTAAATGTCGTCCCGTTTCGCCTAAACATGATAAAAGAACTGTTAAAGAACAGGAAACGAAACAATGACATCAAAATGTGAAGAAAATAGAAAAGGCTTTAAAATCTAAGGTCAAATCTGTTCCAAGGGAACCAAGTTCACCTGTAAAACCAGAAGTTTCAAAATTTGTTTACAAAACTCAATCTGGTAAACAAAAACAAACTTGGAAACCTAGGAAGGGTGAAAGTTTAGGGGGAGCTGTTCGTTTGGAAAATCATCAACAGATCGAGATCACTATTCGCGATTCTCAGGGACGACCCAAGACCACTTTGGCTTGGGTCCCCATCCTTAACTAATCATTGGATGATATGTGCAGGGTGTTCCAGGAGGAACTATCAATAGTCATTGGATTGTTGATAGTGGGGCATCCAGGCACATGACGGGCGACTTACGGCTTCTATATGATGTGAGAAACATTAAAGGAGGCTATGTCGCTTTCGCTGGAGACAAAGGCGGATACATCACTGGAGAGGGAATGATCTCCAATGGTGTTGTATGTTTCGATAAGATCAATTATGTTCATCAAATTGATCATAATCTTCTCAGTGTGTCGCAAATCTGCGATAAAAAGTTCACCGTGCATTTCGATGATGCCGGTTGTTATGTGCTTAAACCTGGTTTCAAAATTCCTGATGAATGGATTCTCTTATCGGCTCCAAGAATCAATGATCTTTATGTTCTTGATATGAGTCAAGCGATTACGACTTCTGCACAAGTCACATGTTTTGTCTCGAAAGCCACGGAGAAGGAGCCTATATCTTGGCACAGAAGAATGGGACACATTCACTTAAGAAAAATGAACCATTTGGTGAAAAACAATCTTGTGAATGGCATGCCCGTGAGAAGTTTTCATCTACAAGATATCTGTGTTTCATGCCAGAAAGGGAAGCAAACGAAGAAGTCTCACCCTTTGAAGAAAATCAACACTGTTAGCATGCCTCTCGAACGTCTTCATATGGACCTTTTTGGACCTATGAGACACAAGACAACGTTCGGAGATGTTTATTGTATAGTAGTTACTGATGACTACTCTAGATTTTCTTGGGTAGCTTTTATGGCACACAAGAGTGATACTCCTGGCATCCTCAAGGATCTTCTTACAATGTTGGAAAATCTCTACTCGTTGAAAGTTAAGAGGATCAGAAGCGACAATGGAACTGAATTCAAAAACCGTGTTATGGATGGGTTCTGTACTTCTAAAGGCATTCTTCATGAATACAGTTCTCCTTACACTCCACAACAAAATGGTGTCGCGGAGAGGAAGAATCGGACAATAATTGAAACTGCAAGAACAATGTTGGTAGAGTCGGCGTTTCCTGTTCAGTTTTGGGCGGAGGCTGTGTCGACTGCATGCTACACATTAAACCGAGTTCTTACGGTTAAGAGACATGGCAAGACTTGTTTCGAACTTCTACAGAAAAGGAAACCAGATCTTTTAATTCTAGAACCTTTTGGCGGTCCATGCACTATGATTGATCCGGATGGAAAGTTTGGAGCGAAAGCTATCGAGGGTTTCTTCCTTGGATATGCTACACCAAATTTTCGTGTTTGGAATCTGACTACCAAAAAGATTGAGCTATGGAGTGAAGTAAGGGTTCAGAGATATACAAGTCCTGTTAAAGCTCCAGGTGATCCTTGGATGTTCGATTACGATGGGCTATTCAACTCCTTTGATCTGCCAACCTTTGATGAAGATTCCGCAGCTGCTAGAATGATATTTGATAGTGATAATGCTACTGACTCGTCATTGGTTAGACCTGTTGTTGTTAACTCACAATGTTCCAATTCGTCTAACAACACAATTCAAAATGAGGAAGTTGAAAATGCTACTGAATACAATGAGTCATCAGAAGAAGATGAAGAAAATCTGGATGCGACTGAAGGCACTTCATCTCCAGTTGTTCCAGTTCAGGGTACTTCTGTTGATACTCCTCATGTACAAGTCGATGATACTGCTGAAGGAAATGCATCCACTTCTACGCATATTCCAGGCGTGGAGTTGGTTGTTGATCTTAATATTAACAATTTGGGTGTTAATGCTCGTGTTCCTGAAAATTCTGAAATGAGGATACACGATATCCATCCACAGCAGAATATCATAGGAGATGTCCAACAAGGTGTGCAGACGCGTAATCAGCTGAGAAACAACCAGAGTGCTGGTTTGTATTCAGCTATTAGAGAATCTGGTCTCCAAAATGATTGGTCCTTCGCGTGTTACGTTTCACAAGAAGAACCGAAATCTTGGAAGGAAGCTTTAAAAGATAATTCTTGGGTTGAAGCCATGCAGGACGAACTGCAACAATTTCAAAAGCTTGGCGTTTGGAAGCTTGTTGAAAAACCGGAGAATTACAAGAAAATTGGCACTCGATGGGTTTACAAATGCAAGAAAGACGACCGTGGAATTGTTATTCGCAACAAGGCGAGACTGGTTGTTCAGGGTTTTCGCCAGATTGAAGGCATTGACTACAATGAAGTTTATGCACCTGTTGCATGTCTGGAAGCTATTCGGATCTTCTTAGCTTATGCTTCTTTCAAAGGATTCAAAGTTTACCAGATGGACGTTAAAAGTGCTTTTCTTCATGGTATTGTTCAAGAAGAGGTGCACGTCGAACAACCTCCATGATTTGAAGATCCAATTCACCCCGATCGGGTTTGGTTGCTCAACAAAGCTCTTTATGGTCTACATCAAGCACCTAGGGCTTGGTACGCAACCTTATCAAACTATCTTCTGGAGAATGGATTTCGACGAGGTCTTATTGATTGCACACTCTTTATCAAAGAACAAGATGAAGATCTTCTGCTGGTGCAGGTATATGTTGATGATATAATATTTGGGTCTACTAATGACTCTTTGCGCAGGCAATTCAAAAGTGTTATGCAGGAAAAGTTTGAAATGAGCGCTATGGGGGAGATGAATTTCTTTTTGGGCCTTCAAGTTCAACAAACAGAGTCTGGGATATTCATCCATCAGACTAAATATGTTGGTGACATTTTGAGCCAATTCCAAATGTCAGATGCAACGCCCATTGGTACCCCACTTCCGCAGAATCACGGGATTACTCCGGATTTGAAGGGTGAAAGCATCAACTCCTCGTACTATCGTGCCATAATCGGATCTCTCATGTATCTCACCGCTTCGAGGCCTGATATCATGTATCCAACGTGCCTGCTAGCAAGATATCAAGCAAACCCGAAGGCCTCTCATCTGTCAGCTGTCAAAAGGATTTTACGCTATTTGAAGGGATGCCCAGACCTCGGTCTTTGGTACCCTAGGGATGATAGTTTTGAATTAATTGCCTACAGTGATTCTGATTTCGGTGGTTGCAAAATCGATGGCAAATCGACAACAGCAGGATGTCAGTTCCTAGGAAATCGCCTGGTCACGTGGCAGTGCAAGAAGCAAACGTGTGTTGCTACATCAACATGTGAAGCAGCATATATTGCTGCCTCGAGTTGTTGCTCCCAAGTTCTTTGGATACAACAACAAATGCGCGACTACGGTTTAGAATTCCTATCTACCCATATTTTTGTTGATAATAATGCTGCCTTACAGATCACTAGAAATCCTGTGCAACATTCTAAGACTAAACACATCGACATTAAATATCACTTCATACGTGATTGTTTTGACAAGAGGTTAATCGATGTCGTTCATGTCCCCACTGATCACCAACGTGCCGACCTGTTTACAAAAGCTTTTGATAAATCACGTTTTGATTATCTACTTTTGGTCAATGGCATTAAGGTGATACCCGAGTAAACTTCTTTGGCTGATCGTTTTTGTAAATATTTTCTTTATAAACTTTGAAAATTAAAAAAGATTTTAGTTTTCGTAAACTTTGAGCATTTTAGGGGGAGAAATTTCAAGAAAATACAAAAAACATTGCAAAATTTCAAAATCCAAAAAGATGTCTTTACTTTCTGTCGTTTCGTTTGAAAAATTCAAAAATTCAAAAACAATAGAAAAACCAAAAATGAGTTTCTTGGATAAAGGAAAATGATGATGTTCACTGGTGTGGTCGGTCAACGTGCTCAAAATGAAAAACAAAAAGAAAAATGATAAGTATCTCTACTAACGATGTATCGGTAGGCTCACAATCAGACTAAAATGTGCAGGATGATACAAACCTAACAGACTTCAAGTCAGGTGGGAACCATTCATTGGCATATGGTCTTAGTACCGAAATCTCGTTTGAGAGATTGCCGAGATCTGAAATATTCGGTGTTTATGCTGCTTATCATCTGGGTATCATGGTTGTATCAAACCGTTAAAATAACGGAGACGAAGTCTAAGATCTTCCATGATACTATACATACGTGTACATATTGCATTCGACCTCAATAAGTGATCAACAATCACATGTCCAAACAAAATAAGTGATAATTTTATCACAGATTCTTTGCGGGAGTCAAGTTCGTCTCTCTGCTGTACGGAAGTACTGACCTGTTCACGGACTTGCTCCTGTGCCCTCATGCATCTGAAAATCAAGTTCCTCATCAATAAGTGATTCTATCACATAGGGCTTGTTTTCAAATCAAAATAAGTGAGTTTCTCACATTTTTATACGGTCAAACAGATGATAATCGGTATACTCACCGGTAAGAAGAATTCTCGTGCATACCTTGATACGAAAATGTGTCGTGAGTGGATTCACATCGACAAGTAAGTATAATCCTTACCGTTAATCGTATCTCTTAAATTATGATTACGTCTGATCAGTTTGAGCTTATGTGGACCACAATACCGATAATCGAGGTAGTATACTTATCCAGAGCTTTAAACAGAAATCAAAATCATGTTGACTAAGACCGTAAGCTGGTATGATTCCTTATCCTTGAGATTCGCAAAAAGATTGCATTTGTACAGTTGCTAACTGTTTTTCTCAGTTTATTACCTTTTTCGTTTAGTTTACCGCGCTTTAAATTCGTTTTTAGTGTCTTTTGTAAAGTTCGTTTTTGATTAAGCCAAAGTTGTTGCTTGGTGTTTTCTACCGAAAGCCTAAAACCTACTTCATAACATGTTCTTGCATTTGGAAACTAAAACAAAATGGAAAAGTGTTCATTTTAAATCATGATTTGTTCAGTCTGCAGAAATTTTTCATGTCTCTGTGTTTTGAAAATTTAAATGTCGACGAAACAAAATGTGTACGGCGAATCAAAACTGTGACGACGAAACAGATCAGTTTCGTCGAAGTTACGACGAATCACATGAGCCCAAATCAGTTTCGTCATGGGATAAATTCTGGCCCAAGTCTAAGCCCAATTTCGTTCTGTTTCGTCGAGCCCAATCCTGTTTCGTCGAAAAATTCTGATTCGTCGAAATGAGGCGGTGTATAAATGGGTCCCTGTTGTTCACTTTTTCAAAATAACAACTGTTTGTCTTCCTTCATCACACAGAAACCCCATTATCATCTCTTTTCTTCAAAATCCTTCATACTCTCATTTTTAACTAATATCTCACAAAACACAAAGGTATAAAAAGAATCGTGTTCCGATTCCGAACCTTTTGGACCGATTGTATTTTGTTTGAGACCCTTTAAAATCCTTGATTATCAAATGATTTTATGCTTAGTCTTATATCTTGTTTGTTATCTTTCGAAATCGGATAGATTTAGGATTAACATGTGTGTATATGCATAGTTTTGGGTTTGGGTGTATGTAACAAATACAGGGTATTTTGTTGATATGGGTGGTTTTTGTATGAAACTGATGTTTTCTTGTGCATATGGGTATTATTGATTGGTTTGGATAATAAACAATGTTGATTGTGTTTATTATTTGTTTCTGTTCTTTGTTTAAACCACAAATGTCGAAACAACAAAAACCCCCAAATCGACGAATCGCATAAACCCTAATTCCGGCGAAACAGACGACGAATCAGAGACGACGAATCAGAAATGGAATGAAACAGACTCGACGAATCAAAACGTCGACGAATCAAACTGGTCAAGGGTCAACCCTCTGTTTCGTCGCACACCCTTCTGTTTCGTCGTTGATCTTCTGTTTCGTCGTCCATGCCTTAGCAGTTTTCTGTTTTTGCTGTTTGTTCACAGAATGTTTGTATTTCTGTGACTCAAGATCATTTTATGTTCAAACTGTTTACACATAAGTTTGATACACTTATTGTAGCATTATGAATTATTTTGGACATTTACATGTACAGATGGCTCCGAAAGCACCGCAAGAAAAAGGAAAACACAAGAAGGCGATAAAGAAGGAAAACAAAACTGAAGAGGAGATTATGTCAGAGAAGCGTTATAATCAAGTTGCATATCTGGATCCTGATGAAAAGCTCACGGAATTGAAAGATATCACGAAGTGGATCAGGAGTCACGCATTAATTATGCTGTTACATTCTCGACGCCCGTTTACAAATCACTTATCAAGGCTTTCTGGGATTCTGCAAGCGTCATACAAGTGGATGGAAAAGATGTTATAAGGGGTCGAGTGAATAATTTGGATGTTGTTGTCTCTCCGGTTATATTGAACGAAGTTTTACAATTACAAGATCAACAGGATGCTCCATATTCAATCCCAATCATGTGTTCACGAGGCTGTTTGCTACGGATGAAGTGTATTGGAGACATTTTCGTCAAACAAATCAACAAAGGTGATCTTCCATTACGCTACAAGTTTTTATTGCATATTCTTATTCAGTGTCTCAGCAATAGATGGTCTGGATATGATATGGCTGGAGATGATCTCGTTGGTTTCATGGTTGCTTTGGTGTTAAACAAACCGTTTAGCATCTCAAAGTATATTTTCAGCAACATGAAAGAAAATATGACAAGGACTGGAAGTAGAACAACCGGGAACAAGTTTTGGATGTATCCGCGGTTTCTGCAAATGATTATGAATGTTCAACATCCGGACCTTCCTAAAGCTGACAATGATCTTCTGAAGATAGAGGCGATGAATTTCAACTCTTTAAGGCTAATCAAGACTCTTGCCGCCAAAAGATACAAAGAAAGCGTTCCTCCAAGGAAGCTTTTTGGCGCACTTGAGAATCCTGATTATGTTGCTCCAGCAAATGATAAATGGCGTCATGATGACAGCCAATCTGACAACGAAGAGCCTGAGTTGGAAAGAAAAAGGATAGAAAAATTTGGTCCTGGTCCAGTTAATTCAGATAAGTCTGGTAGTGATAGTGATGACAGTAGTGAAGAAGGCAATAAAGGTGGTGATGCAGGTGCTGTTGGTGCATCGAGCAAAGGTGCAGCTGGTGATACATCAGCTAGTAGTTCTTTAGTAAGTGGTGATGATGAATCTGATTCTAGCTCTAGTGATCATTTAGTCGAGCCTGGATACGAAATGTATATCGATATACGTGGAGTAAAAAGGTATAGAAAGATTAGAACTGAAGATGATCCAGCATACGTTCCAGAGGATCCTGAAGGTGAAAGAAGAACAAAAAGGAGAGCTGAGAAAGCTGCTGAAACTCAAAAGAAGAAAGCAAGAAGATATTTGAGTACTTATACTAGAAAACTTGTGCCTCAAGAGTCTTCATCTGTACCTCAGGAGACTGTACAAGAAGCTCCTGTAGTTACTTCAGCTACAGAAACTACAGTTGTTACATCAGCTGCTGCAACTCCATCTGTTACTCCTCAGGCAGTTCCTGAAAGAACTATGGCTTCTACAATCAGAGCAACCGCTTCGCAGATCAGTGCTGAACGTCATAGGACATTTTCCGAATTTTCTCAAGACGAAAAGATCAGATACCTATTCTCTACACTTGAAGCAGCTGCTGATCGTGTTCAGAGGCAATCTCATTTCATTAATCTCACGAAGAATGATCAGCTTAAACAATCGGTGGAAATTAACAACTTGAAGTCAACCGTTGGTCAACAGCAAACGGTAATAGAGCAACAACAAGCTGAAATTGATTTGCTTAAAGCTGAAAATGCTCGCTTGAAGGTTGTTGATGAAGAGAAAGAGAGAAGGATTGCTGTTCTGTGGGATTATCATTGTAAACAACAAGAAGTACTGAAGAAAAAGGATGATGATACGGAAGACCAAGGGAATCCTGACACTTCTGGTACATCACAGAAGCAGCCAACCGCACCTTCTTCTGAAGTTGTTGCAGTTCAACCTACAGTGGTCGAATCATCTCAGGGAACTTCTACTGGAAAAGTTCAACAGACCGTAGGTACTTCTTCTGTAGTAAGCAGTGCTGATATTGCTTTACAGGCTATTCATCCATTTACGGGAGAGTTGCTTGAAGAAGGGGAGTTAATAGAAGATCTTTCTCAGGAGCAATTGAATGTTCTACATTCTATGAGAGAAATTGATGATGCTGAGATAGATAAAATGTCGACTGAGACTGATACAACTAATATAGAAAATATTGATGAGATAGTGTTTGAAGGCGAAGCAACAAAATCAACGTATGTTCGAAAAGATGGTACTGAATTCGCTTCGTTTGATGAAGATTGGATGAAGGAGAATATTGATGACATAGACGAGCACTTAAAGAATCGTAATTCGTCTGAAAAAGACACAGATGCATTTTCTGAATGGAGAAAACAGTTTCTATCTAAAGTCTCCAAGCATGTGCCTGAAAAAGCTCAAGTCGACTACTTGCAATTTGAAAAGGCAAAGCCAAGTGGAATGATTCTATGCTGGATGTTTGTTAGAGATATTCACTGTGTTGCAATCAAACGTGAATACGGAATCCTGTATTTCAACTCACTGCTGAGCATTCTTTCGTTGCCATTTTATGATGTTGCTGCGTTGACAAGGCTTGAGCTTATTAATCGTTCAAACTACGATGGCGCTACTTTATTTGAGCGACTGATTAAAGTAAACAAGAAGTCGGGATGGAAGGATGAATCATACAAGCCACAATTTCCCATTTATCAACCGATCAAGTTTACTCTTGATCCTGACACCAACACTTGCAAATACAAGCTTGTGTACCAGCCTCCGAGGGTCGTAGATAAAATCCCATTGATGCCTATGCAACAGGATTTTCTTGAAGATATGGCATTATGGTGCTACGATTCGGACACGCATGAAGCCGTAATTGTGTTTAGAGATGGTCGTGCAAATTACCGGATGTTGGATCCGATGTGGATCGTCAACATGTCCGAGGGTGACATAAGCAGATTATATCGTCATGATATTTTCTATGAAGATCAGGACGCACGTCAAGCTTTAAAGTTTCAGCGCGTAGCGTGTTTTTGTTATTACCGGGGCATACATTCGGGCAGTTCGTGGTCCGAACAACACTGAGATGGAAGATAAGAAGACCGAAGACGAGTAACAGAAAAGGGGGAGTTTGTTGATGCATTTTTAGTGTATGTGACTAGTCTTGTTTAACGATGTATTTTGTACGGTCTTTTATTAATTATCGAGTCTGTATGTTATGTTGACCAAGTCGGATATCCTCCTATCTGCTTGTGTACGACTTGTTTGTCTCTTTTGGTATGTAATGTATTAAGAACAATGCATGTTGCATGACAAGGGTATAATGGTCATTATATGTTTATATAGTCTATCTGTTTGCTGTCTGTATACAACAAACAGAACAGCTGATGCAGCCCTCGACGAAACAGGTCTGTTTCATCGAACACATCATGACGAAACAGACCAATGTCCTTTATTTCTGTTTCGCCGACAGTCATGACGAATCACACTTGATTCGTCGTGTAATGGGCTGTTTCAAGCCCAATGACTGGCCCATATCCTGTTTCGTCGAAGTCTTGGGCCCAGGGACTATATAAAGCAAGTCTGCTTTCACTTTGAAGGTAGATGAGATAATAACCAGTAACAAAACTCTGTCGAAATTATGTCTGAACTGTGTTTGTATCAGTTTGTAATCGGTTCTCATCCCGTTTAATCAATCGAGTGTGTTTCATTGATTAATCCTTTGTTGTTATTGCTTTATATGTTTGATTTGGCATAGTTACGTGGATTCCGCACACGTGACCGTGTTTGCTATAAACAAGTGATTCGGTTCGTTATCGATCCTCAGATTTCGGGACCTACAAATGGTATTAAATTAGTATTGATTCTAGAAAACCATAAAAATCATAAAAACCCCTAAACACACTTAAACATACTTAACCCCCCCCCCCCCCCCCCCCCCCGTTTACACTTTAAACCTTCAACTTCCAAAATTTTACATTTTACCCCCCCCCCCATTCACCAAATCCGGCCCTTATGGGTCCCACATAAATATTTTTGTTGATTTTAATTGATTATGTTAGATTTTATGAGGGGAATATTCTAGTAAATATACCCTAAAAAGATTTGGAAGATCTTTATAAAAGCCTAAACAAATCACACACCCCCATTCACCTTCTTCTTCCTTGTTTCTCCTTCTTACTCACGGCTCAACGCACACACACTTACACATCCATTTTCAAGCTTCAACCATTCAATCCAAGGTGATCTAGAGGTGTATGGTGCTAGAACTTGAAGGACCACCTTGTGGAGCTTTTAACCTCTTGTTTTCTTCCTTGTGCATCACCTTCATTTTTGTGCCACTTCCCTAGCCATTAGAGCTAGTAGTAAGCTTCTTGATCACTAATTTAAGTCATGTTTATGTTATGTACAAGTTTCACCATCTAAACAACTTAACTTCTAATGTTAAAAATGAAAAGATCTCACATATTCCTGAAGAAAATAAGTGATTCCATGAAATTTTAGTGTATGTATTGATGTTCTTGATGTTATATCTTGTGTTTATGTTTAGATCTAGTATGTTAAAGCTTAGATCTACCAAGTTTAAGCATGGATCTTGAAGGATCCATGGTTAAACTTGAAGATGAACATATGAAGCATGATGTGAACTTGAAATAAGAATTTCTATGCATAATCTTGTAACTTTGAAGTAATAAAGTGTGTGTAGAACTAATTTTTGAAACTAAAACTCATGGAAGGTTTGTTAAAAGTGTAACATAAAGCTTGTTTTTGAAAGATCTAAACTTATTAAGCATGGATCTTGAACGATCCATGGTGAAACATGATGATAAACATAATGATCTTTCTAATAAACATAAAAGTGTTTTTTTTTAGAACATGGTTTACAAACTTTGAAACCATTAAACTTCTAAATGAGTTGATTAGTAAAATAAAATTTCATACAAGTATGTTTAAAATACCCAAGAACACTTATTTTTGGAAAGATCATAACATGTTAGGTGTAGATCTAAAAGACTACACATTTTTAACAAAAAACAAGTTCACCATGATGTTCATATGGAAAAAATGGCATATGTAGTTGATGATTATTGTTGGAAAATTGTTTTGGTGTTGAAAAGAAAATAAACACATGTTTGAAAACATGAGAAACCTCCATTTTTAGGGGAAACTATGTCAAAATTGTGTGCAAAGTCGGTTAACCGTCGGTTCAGTTATCCGAATGTCGGTTAACACTACAAGAACGGGGTACCTTTAGCGGCGACAGGTGTCGCCGCTATTGGTACATTTTGTCGCCGCTATTTGGTATTAGCGACGACACGTCGCCGGTATTGCGTCGCCGGTATTGCTGGGACGCTATTGCCATGTTGTCGCCGCTATTGGTTCTTGTCGCCGGTATTGGTCATCAATCTTTAGCGACGACAACTGTCGTCGCTATCAAGTCGCCGGTATTGACTATCGTCGCTAAAGGTTCAAGAGCAATAGCAGCGACACGTGTCGCCGCTAAAGGTCAATTTTTTTTAATACAGCAGCTGTATTACCAGCTGCCCAGCCAGTTTTTTGGCCGAAAAACCAAAACCTGCCAATTTTCAAACAACGCAAGCATACACGTTTTCTAACATGAACATAATCAACATATACTCAAAGAAATATAGTTAAAAACTACGTTTAAGTCGTACATTATAATCCTACAACGTTTAATTAAATCATACATTAAAAACAAGTCACTCTTCGCCCCCGGATTCATTATCGAATAAGTCATCAGAATCGTAGCCTTTTGACTTTCCTTTTCCTTTTCCTTGTGAAGCAAGATAATTGTTAAGTTGGTTCAAAAAGGACGGGGTTTGGAATAAGCTGTTAACAAAATCCTACAATAATAGATAACAAAACGTATATTAGCATATATTTAACAAGGAAACATGCGTTCGTTTGTCATTTTATAAATTGCGTAGTTTACCTCGGAAAAGGGTTCTTGCGTTTGAGTGTGCGAAGACGACATGTTAGATGACGAGTGCGAGGACGTGTTGGAAGAAGGTTTAGGCCCCATCCCGCGGTACCATCCTCGCCGATCACCCAACGCTTCCTGATACGGGGCAATTGGCGGACCCTCACCGCTCCATTCACTTGTGGCCTGTTGTATGTTCCGCTGTATTTTACGAAGATGATTAAATATATATATATATATATATATATATATATATATATATATATATATATATACTAGTCGTTTACCCGCGCGATGCGGCGGGAAACATATCACTTAGATTGGTGAGTTTAGGGCTATGTAAGGGGATGTAGTTTCCGATGTGGCGTGCGACGACGATGGTGGCAGTGTAGTAGAACGTGAGGGTCGGTTGTGGCCTTGTTCAGCGGCAGAGAATTAGCGAGTTGTGACGATTTGTGGTTTCGTGATGTCGTTTAGTGGTTATTGTGTGACGGCCGGTTACCGGCTTCAGGAGAAAACAAAGAAAATTATGTGATTCTAGTTATGTTATGAGAGGTTTAAAAGATGTGGGTAAATCAACGGTTTGAATGATGAATCGTATCATCAGTTACAATGAGGCCTTCCGTAGTGGCGAAGCTTGACGTTTTCGACAGGGGGGGGGTAACTATGTAAATAAAATTTAAAAAAAGAAAACACTGACATCTGCGCGATGTGGCCAAAGCTACATATTATAATGCCACACTCTAAATCTTGAAAATTTTAGAGGTTTGTTGGGTGATTAAGAACATCCAACAATATACTCATTCGGTTCACGCTTCTATCAATGTAGATGCCCTTAAAAAGTTCATCACCAAGCTCGGAACCAAAAGAATACGGGTTTGTTCGGTTTATTAAGCTCCTTTATGTTTTGTCTGTTTAGCTCGTTATGTCTATACGTGTCATAGTGTTCCAAAAGAATATGGTTTGTTAAGCTCCTTATGAATCGAAGGAGTTAGCAATGATGTATAAAAGTGTTAATTCGGTCTGTTAAGCTCGTTACGTCCCACACATGTCACACAATACTAATACGTAATAAAATTTATAATAGTCAACTAAAGGGTTCGGGTGTGAGTATACACCTTCCCGCGTCACCGGTTAATAATATTAATAATATGAAACGCACCCGAGTTCCTTGATAAACATCTTGACCAGCCTAGACTTGCTTTGACAGGCGATGCTTAATAATTATTGGGTATATCTCTATGTATGAACATTAAGTACGACATGTTTTGCCTCAAATTTAAAATTTGCTTGTCTCAAATTTAAAAAGATGGAGAGTTTTTTATAAAAGTGGATGAGAATGGGAGAAGTATTGAGAAAATGGTATAAAAATGAATGAGATGAGGGGTATTTATTTAAAGTTAAAATGTTTTTTTTATTAATTAAGATAGCCGTTACTACGGCTATATGTTTGAAAATGTGGCCCGTCAACATCGTCGAATGGTAGCCGAATGGGACGCGCCGGGCCGAGGGGGACGGTGTAGGGGACCGGCGACGGGCCAGGCCGGGCCTAAGCCGGCCCCCTTACCGTCTGGTCTAAAAGACCAATGCAACTAATCACTCGTCTTAAATTAGTCCGGTCCGTCTTAGATTGCGTCTAATTTAATTCATGTCAACTCGGGAACACAAATCATCAGGAGCAAGTAAATACTTCTTGGAAAAAAAACAACAATCACTGGAATTTGTACTGTATCTATTTTAGTGATGCCCCTTCTTAAAACACGAGAAAAATCCCCAAGTGATTTGTCCTTCTGCCCCTCCCCTCCGTTACCAACCTGTTCTAATCATTACATTACGTTCATACTACTTTTTATATGATAATTTAAAAATAAAGGTTTATTTGTGTTCAAGATGTTCATACCTCTTTTGCTAAATGCTTTAATCTGTCTAGAATTTTAGTGAAGTTGAGTCTTAGTGTCCGGTCATGTCGCCAGCAACACGTTAAACGAAAATTGTTGGAAAACAAATACTCTTGTTGAAGTATATGTTCATGTTTATCATTGCATAAGGCACAAGTACATGATACTTTTTTTATTTTGTAACTCAAGAAATAAAGGCTACAGATTGCTTGAAGCACCAGTAACAAACCAAATAATCAAATTTACGCTTTTATGGCAAAGCTCCTCCAATTACCATGCTTATTCCAGCTTTTAAACCATTGTCTAATTTTAAGTCAATGAATTCAAAGATCAGAAATCAAAAGATATGGGTCAAACTATCTAATGTTGTTGTATGCTTATGGCAATGCTTCTCTAGCTATCCAGCCTTTAAGACCTTGTTATAATTTAAGTCAATGAAACTAAAAGATCTTGCATCCCATGCAAGCAATTGCTAAAACTTAAATTATGTAAAGAAACTAAAGCTATTGGTCATGTTGTTACATACATATTTACAGACACCAAATAGTGTTAGTAACCATTATTAAGATTTCATATAACTTATTACATACCATGGAAAGCTAATATAATTCAAGGATACAAAGACACTTTTGTTTAAAAAATAAACCCTAATCCAGTTTTCTAGATCAAATTAATTAGTCAAATGTATAGTTTCAATGAGAAAAGTAGATGTACTATTTCAATGACAAAAGTAAAGTTGTACAGGAAGAATGCTTCTGACCACTGTTCCCTCTTTTCACCACTGTTCATGACAACATCGTGAGCATACGGAGCTGTCAGTTGGTTTCTTGTTCAAATATTAGTACAAAACCAACAAGATATTGGTTTCTTGTTTAAATATTCATAACAAATACATAGTAAATACATGCAAAAGGCGTATTAATATACCAGAACTCATGGGTCTCCCTGCCACAATCATCAACCAGATCTTTCACTTCTCAAAATAGACACGTCTTTGCTAAATCGACATCCAGTGGCTTCACAAAGGAAATATCAAAATCCTTGTTAATTTTCTAGCAAACAAAATAACAATATTCAACGAAAGATGTTTAACCTCAAAAGAATGGAAAAAAAATGCAAACCAAAAGCACATGTAATCATTTTCACATTTACCCCAAGATTCAAACCCCCTTTGAACCTTGTCAGCACTATCATGACGTGGCGGATGACAGAGCGACATTAGCCCAATAAACTGCCACAGTCCTCCAGGACTCTCTTTAGGTCCCTCTCGAACTTCCTATCTTAACAAAAAGATATAAATAAAGTAAAATAAACATCAAATCCTACAACCAAATAAAATAAAATCAGCAAAGCAAGCTTTATGTGTTAAAAAAGGCATTAATTGATCACCTGGCATAAAATGCTAAAAAAAATTCATTAATGACATAACATATCCTACAAATAAAGGGTTTAAACGGGTCAACCGGCAAATCCACCGGTTTGAAATAAACACTACTCGATTAGCTAAACAGGTTCAGGGGTTATACCCGAAACTAACCCAAACCCATTAATGGTAAACCCAAACCTATGAATTTTGTGTCGTGTCATAATTCACACCGTAAATGGTATAAATGTCAAAATTTTGAAAATTGGAATGTATGAAGTTATGATTTTTTGCTGGGTATATCCATTGAAAAAAGTAATCTTGGCAGGTTCTAACAAGTTACTGAGGTATCGCCGTAAAATTGTTTCAAAATTTTTTGGTGGATATCTTCCCTTCACTACCAATCTATATTGTCCATCAAGAGATCCACTATTACCCAATTCGGCTAGCAAGAAGGTCATAACATGCTCTGGTTCCCAATGCATACAGAAGCAAGAAAATGAAATGAGAAACTTAGCAAAGAACAATGTAAACCAAAAAACAACTTAAAACTTACGATTTGCACAAATCCATGAAATTCACAAAAACTGTTTTCTTGGTTCCTTCACGAAGAACTTGTGGCAGTGGTGGCCTAAAGACGGTTCTCCTTCTATCTCCACAAGTTCAGGGTTGTGTTCATGAATAATTCGGAAAACTCGACCTAGAAGCTGAATCCCATAAATGGCCTGCAGATTCATGAATCGGTAATAATGTGAATATTAAGGTGTTTATAAAGTGTTAAAACCAAATGAACTGTCAAAACTTAAGCAAATCGGCCGGTTTAGAGTTTAAAAAAACCCAAACCACAAAACACCAGTATTGAACTGTTTTTACCAGCCAGGCCGACCCAGCCAACAAACATCCAGAACCCAACTCCTAATTTTCAGAACCGGACAAGAAATCTGATCCACCCCAACGTGATTTTAATTGGTAAAAAATAGAAATATTACTTGCCAAGAAGTGTGTATACCTTGGAAAACTCCTCATTTGGAACCTGTAACTTCTTATATATCCATACTTCAACTTCAACTAATGTCTCGCCCTCCCAAAATTACCATGAAGAATGGTTCCCCAAACAATTGATTCCATCAACCCCTTCGATTACACATAACAAACAAAGCATTAGGATATAGAAAATAGATATTCAATATTTACTTCAAATATCAAGTTTAGACAATAGTTAGAAGTGTTCATGAATCGCTAAACCTATAAACCCACCACACTAAAACAAGTTGACAAGTTTAAAAGTTATTTGGTTTGCTTAACAGTTTGTTTTGGTGATTTTAACCGCCCGGCTAGCTGAAAGAATGCATAAAATGTATATCTTAGTAGATGGGTCAATTGAAATTTCCTCCCACAATACACAAACAGGTCCTCAAGACTCTGTCCTAGCAAATCAATAACTAAAACGTTATCCTCTCCATCTACACCGGACCATTTTATGGAAGGTATACCACCTACAAGTGAAAACAAAAGATTATAAATCATATCATTCAGAGTGAAATAAAAGATAAACATATAAATCTGCATTGTGATATTACTATCAAACCACACATACTTCCTCCCTTAAAAAGATTGTACAACTTAGCTTCATACAAAAGTTGTGGATGTTTAGTCTTATTATTCTCCTGCAAAATCAAAAAACCAACATTAGCTCTAAACTCAAAATAAAACCAGTTCAAACCCTACCTCAGGTCCTCAACCAGGTTGTCGGTACCTACCTCAACCACCATCTACCGCCAGATGCTTGTCTCATTTGCCACCAATCTGCTCGAGAATCCCACTGCCGGAACCCTAATCGGCGGATTTTAACACTGCACACCACACCATCACAGGATGGGGTCATGGATTTGAAATCGAATGAAAGAAAAACCCTAGATTTGGTCACATATCTGTTCATGAGTCGTAGAGAGAGAGAGAGAGAAGGTTGATGAAGTTTTGTGAGAGTAAATCGAATGAAAATAAAACCCTTTATCCGTGTGAGCTGAATATGAGCCGTCCAGATCACAATCCGTGTGAAAAAGTGAAAGAAATGGATGGCTAAGATGAACCAGTAGAAGGGTAATTTATTTGTGTTTCTTGGTGCCTTAAGACTTGTACATTGTGCATTGAGGGTGTTTTCAACACCTTGCTGAATTACCATTCTGTCCTTCCTATATCCTTATTAAAGTAGTATATATATATATATATATATATATATATTTGTTATAGAAAATAATACTTAAAAGAAATACTTACGTAATTTTGTTCAGCAACCGGATCAACCCAATTCCCTTGATTGTCCGTGTGGGTTTTAGCATACGTAGGTACCCAATCCATATCCTGTTTAACATTAAACTTAGATTACACATTAAATAAACAAAAAACTTACACACGCGCACACATACATAAAACATTACATTTTTATAGGCGGTGCTACCGTACGACGATGTCCCCCCACGGTATGGGAATTGTTGTTTCTCGCGTACTAGTGTGTTGGCCTCGCTTCTTTTAATATATTTTGCCTCCCGAAAACCTTCGATGGTTCTCAACCAGTTATCATAGGGCATATCCCGTGGATGGTATGCCCTTGCACTCTCAAGATCATTGTAACCTCCCTTGCTCTTAAATAATTTTTTAGCGCTGTACTTGCGGTCAGAGTACCGCTTCATAAGCACAGCCCTAATGCCACCCGTCAAGTTTTCGGCCTCTATATCACGTTCCACTTCATCAAAATTGAAATTTTCCTACAAATTAAATAAAAAAGTTACAATATCATATATAAGTTAGATTTGCATGTGCTTAAATATTTGATAAAATTTTATGCATATAACTTATTTACCCGTAAGTGGTTCATGAGGGTGTCTTTGTAATGTTGTTCAACGTTATCCCATCCAATTTTATCGAACGGGATGGACCGCCACATATACAGGCCGGCCTCCCGTGAAAACATATCTCTTGTTTTACCAACGGGGGTATACGTGACGTGCCTGTCAAACGTAAGTGACACAGGCCCCCCCGCTTTTACCAGACGCCTTAGTTTCTCGTTTTTTTCTTTCCCCCTCCTTTTCGGGGGAACCGCTGCAATTAAAACAAAAATAATTAGTAACAACATTTATAATATATAAAATATAAGGACTACAAAATAATTTAGTAAAAGACTTACCGTCTGTCTCGTGTGTGCCACGAAATCCACCAGGAGGAATCGGTGGATCACCAGCGCCGTCACCCCCATGTCCCCAGGGGGCCACATCCGCCATCAAATAAGCGAATATCAACAATACCGAAAACATAATCCCTATAAAGTTATAAATGTAACAACATGTGTATCTAATAGAAATTAAGGGAAAGTACAACAAATGTAACTCAAATTCAAATAAACATTTCAAACAAGTGTTTATCAATTACAAATCAATATAAAATTTATACATACTTACATACACATTTGCATACTTTGTACAAACATATAACATACACATTTTTCACCAATTGCAAACATTTACTTTCACCAATTGTTCATCATTTACATACACCTACATACTAACATACACCTACATACATACATTCATAGACTTACATACACATATACATGCTTACATACACCTACATACACAAATACATAGATTTTCATTTACACATTTTCACCAAACACACCTGCATTATACATTTGACATACTAACATACACCAACATTCATACATTCGTAGACTTACATACACACATACATGCTTACATACACCTAGATACACAAATACATAGATTTCCATATACACATTTTCACCAAATACACCTACATTATACATTGGCCATACAAACATACATCCTTACATACACATTTACACACCTAAACCAAACATTATACAATTTCTAAACTTTGAAAAAAAAATACATATAAAACTAACCGTATTTTCAAGTTTCCAAGAGATGTAGACCGCGGAGACGATTTGGTGACCGGAGAAGTGATGGTGGTGACCGGAGAAGTGATGGAGGTGATCGGATTTCTCTACCATAAGCACAAAAATACACAAAAATTAAAGCCTAGAACATGTATATAACAAAATAGAGAAGAAATCTTACAAAAACAAAGTGAAACTAACCAATTTGGACAAAAATCGCGATTTAGCAGCGCAGTTCCGAGGTGTTTTTGGGGAAAAATGAAGGAGGAGGGAGAAATTGGCGCTGTATAGGGTATTTTTGCGTTTAACCTTTAGCGGCGACAGCCTGTCGCCGGTAATACTCCTTCCGTCGCCGGTATTACCTCTGCTGGTTGACCAGAGGTTAAATTTTTGTCGGTTGACCAGATACAAGAGTTAACTTGTCGCCGGTATTGCCCATGACTTGTCGCCGCTATTGCCTCTAGAATTTCCAACCGTCAGATCACGCTTTTGATCAACGGATGTAATTTGGCTTGACACGGATCGACCAATAGCGGCGACGACAGACCTGTCGCCGCTAAGGTTGTCGCCGGTAAAGGATGTACTTTCTTGTAGTGTAACCGCTGATTCGGTTACTTTAAAAGTGTTAACCGTAAGCATAACTGATAGGCGGTTAACCATGGTTCAGTTAATTGGCGTTTATGGTTCGGTTATGGTTAGTTTGATTATTAACCGATATTTTTTTTGTGTTTTTCGATAAAAATATGGTTCTTCTTGTATATAGTTTATCGACGTTTTAATAAATAAAACTTGATTATGTTCTTATACGAGCTATATTAGCTTACAAAACATATACCGTATACTAAAAAATGAATTACTTAGTTCATAAGTAATTAATATAACCATATTTTGGATATAGATATTTAATTTGCTAATACAATAAATAAAAAAAGGACACGAATAAATAGAGAGAACAAACTGCTTATTAAACATTTAACTTCAATCGTAAATATATAAAATACAAATGAATATAAAAAAACAAGGTTCGGTTTGGTTAAATTCGGTTAATGAAAAAAAAATTAGTTTAAATATTAAAAAATTTCCTTCAAAAAAAAAAAAAAACTGAAGATACCTTATCTGTAACTGTAACCGTAACGGAAAGGTCGGTTAATCATATTCACCTAACCATAACCGTTCTGTTTGGACGGTTTCGGTTTATTTCAGTTAATTTTTTTGGTTATCGGTTCGGTTTTCGGTTGTGGTTCGATTTTTGCTCACCCCTATATATGTTCTCTCTTCATGGTGTTTGAGAATAGTGGATGTTAATACGACCAACTTGTGCCAATTAGCTCTATTCTAATAATATTGTAAAGGGTCCAAAATCTATACGCCTTTGCAAAACGAACCCTTTAAATTAGATTATTTGTAATCCTTTTGTTTCAACCCATACGTACATATAACTAATTATAATATAAATTTTAATAACAATTAAACACATAAATTTAAATTTTACAACACCTCATATAATAAGTATTTCAAGGCCTGAAAATTGCATCGGGATTCGGCGGTTGTTCAAACATCTTCACTGAACATTCAGCTGAGACTTCCGGTCCAATCCCTGGGTTTAAAACCGGTTCCGAACACACAATATTCGACTCCGACCACCCCAATTCCTCTCCGGGCAACGGCGGCAACCCGTAGTTGCTCATATCACTTGTCCCATAGTAACGTTTTTCATGATCTTCCTCGTGGTTATTGAAAACGGAGTTGTATCCACAAAACTGAATCCCATTACCTTCACTAAAAAAGCTCTCCAAACTTGTCCCATAATCGCCAAACTCCATATTCGGAATGCTTGAAAACCCGACTGACACCATTGGATCAACTTCACCAAGCAACCCTTGATCATTCACATATTCTTGATTACCAATTTGTGGCCTTTGGTTTAAAAAGTTGGCATACACTTGTTGAATATCAATATGTGTAGGCTGCATCATTGTGGATCCACTCGCATTGTCCCCACGGCTTTCTACATTGCGTACGGATTCACCGGCGCCATGTACAAGGGCGTTTGTGGTGTCGGATACGCGAATAGACTTCGCGCGTCGAGTTTTCCGGCAACCCCCACCAACGGGGATGTTTCTAAGAGAGCCACCTTTAGTCCAATATCTTCTACACCCTTTACAGAAGTATCTTGGTTGTGTCAAGCTATAATTGTTGTAATAGCAAAATTTGGTGTTTGATGAACCGCAACGAGGACACGGTGGGCATATTTCGACCGTGGGCTTCCATCCTCTTTCCATTTTGTAAAATGTTCAAGTTCATAAAGCTTCAATGGTGGTTTACTCTCTTTCAACATCCAAACCACACTAAATGTGTGTGACTGTGTGAAGTTGGAGGGAGATGACTGATGAGCATGTGTTTTGGGTAAAATTAGGGTTTGTAAAGATGATATGTGTGTGAAAATTAGAGAGGAATCAGTGTGTGTAAAAAGGTGTTTTCTGTCATAAGTTGAGAGAAAAGTGATGGTTATATTGGGGGGGAAACTATTGGCCATCATGGGTTAGAAGCCTTGGGTGTATAATTAATGATTTGATTTGGTTTGGTTTATGATGATATTAAAAAATTCTTTATTGTTCGATCTCACTATTACCTATATCTAATATTTTTTATTTTTATTATTAGTTAATTAATAAATAAAATTTTAACTTACACAAATGCTCATAATTGATATATATAAAGTTAGGAATTTTATTAGTAACATTCTTAGAAAGATATTCATTAAGGGCGTGTTTGGCTAAACTTTTTGAAACAACTTATTGACTTATTGGTCTTTTGAAAAGTCATAAGCTTCAAAATGATATTCTATAATAAGGGTGTATGTGAGGGGAAAAACGAATAAGTCAATAAGTCACTTCCACTACAAGAAAGTCGGCTAATAGCGGCGACAGATGTCGCCGCTAATGGTCATCATCGTCGCCGCTAAAGCTATGTACCAAATTATCATATAAAATAACGTAAGTGTGGGGACATATGGGGTGCCGCCGCTACTGGTGTCGCCGCTATTGCCCGTTATTCTTGTAGTGTTCATACTGACTTTTCCAAAAAGCCAATAAGTTAAAAAGTTGTTTCAAAAAGCTTAGCCAAACATTGTCTAATTTAGAAACTTGTGACTTCTATAATCATCAACATCAAATTGCACTTATTCGTGGTCGCTTTGCTATAACCGTTGCATATTGAACATTGATCGGAACTAAAATTCAAATTAATAACCCTTAACAAGCATCTAACTTACAGAATCGACATTAATATCCCATTTTGTGGGACTTAACCCACACCACTAATTAGATTTTCTTTTGGAATTTCTTTATCCGTTTAGACCAATGGTAACAGACTTGATCATGATGCGTCCATTGGTCAGAACAGTGGGTGTGTTCGCAGTGAACAATTATATGGAGCATCCGTTATTTAAATGGATTTGGTAATATGTGTCGGTACAAGTGGCGGATCCAGAATTTTATTCTAATGTGTTTCTTTTGGTAAGTTCTCTTTAATTCTCCCTATTTTTTTTTCTAAATTCTACAACGTTCTCATTATTTTTTTTCCCATTTTTCCCAAACGCACTAAGTTTTTGGAAACACACAAATATGAGCTGGATCCGCCCCTCGTCGGTACAGTATTTACCCATGCTCGTTTTTACCCACATAACTTCACCGACGGTTGGTAATTTGGTATCTTCAGAGACAACAGATTTGCCATCGGTGAAATTAGTATGATTCGTGCTCTTTATACCGGTCTAATCTAAAATCTTAGAAAATTCATTATTCTTTACAGACGCCATTTTCAAAAGATATAAAAACTTTTGTCATTCATTAATACATTGACTTCTTAGATATCTTGGAAACTTAAGATGACGACTTAAAATCCCTATATTATTTCATAAGGATACGAATCATGACTTGATTGAGTAAGAAACAATATGTACCAAATTATCATATAAAATAACGTAAGTGTGTGTGTGAAATGATCAGCAGATTTTGTGTTAAAAGAGTGTAAAGGGGGCCATGCATGCACGTGTAAGTGCTTGGTGGTGAGTTATAGAAGGCAATGTGTACGGGACCCGCACAGTTATCTGTAGCACTTGTGACGAATCGCACGGTTGTTGTCGGTGTTTGCAAGTGGTGTCATCACCCCATTGGTTGATTATGAAGGGACTTCAGGAAGCAAAGTTATCGATTTTACAAATATATTTACTTATTTTTTACATTTAGTGGTAAAAAATATATATAATTGCAGATGTAAAAGTGGGATTTGGTGATCCCGAAGACGAGGAATGTCGCTTGGAGAATCACGCATGGGGGTTTAGAAAGGTACATCGGATCATGGGCTTCTTGGATCACGCTTTTTATAATATCAAATTTATGTCTCGAATTGTGATGTTGGCTACGGTTTCCTTTAACTAGACATCAACTCCATATCACTCTAATTTTCGCAACCTTCACTTGTTATTAACTGTCAAGATAGCATTGTTTATTGGTTGGGGATTATGATAATTATATAATTTATAGATATAATGTAACTATGTTTTGTGGTGGTAATGTGTCTCCCTCGGCTCTATTCATGAGGTGGAGGGTTGAATTCTGATGTGTGCAAGTATAAAGGTGGTTAATAGGAGTAAACTAGGAGTGATGTTCTAAAAAAAAATTATGCATATGAAGATAGTATATGGTACTAATCGACTAACTTAAGTGTAACTCTCTAGCCATTTGTCGCGATCATTATAACTGTTTCGGCTTGGGTATTCATTATTTTCACTTTTGTTACGGAATTCATACTCATACATGATATGCTTTGATTTGTCGAATTATTTTGCCAAATTATCTTGGAACATGTAAATGTGTTGGTTTGTTAGTGTCAAGAACCATGGATTTAACTCATAACACATAATTACCAAATCGTTTATTGATGAACAAATTGACCTACTTTAATACAAAAGGCAAATTACAAACACCATCTTCCTGATAAGATGACACACAAACTCTAATACAACTATTTGATCAACATGATCAAATATAGACGAACCCTAAAACGATTATTATAACAATGGAGGAAAGATGAAGACCCTAACTCTCTATGTTATAACCCACACAACTGGAGTTAGCATGTTTATATACCCTAAGCACTTTAACTGAAATCCACAAGCAGTCAATCGGCTTCCATCAGCCTTCCTAACAAACCTTTATGCTTTCAGTTTCTAAAAGGTATGGGTCGTGAAGGGGGTCATGGAAGTGATGTTGATGATGATGATTTTATATTATTTGCAATAGTGAATCGTTTTATATTATTTGCAAAACAGATGATTTTGAATGGTATATCTGTCCAAATATGATTTGTGTTTAGTTTTTGGATTTTGGATATTAAAAACTTTATAGTTGACGCGAATATGCCGCAAATTCTCTGATGTATTTCATGATGATTATTTCAATACTTAATTGGCTAACGATGTCAAAAAAATATGAATCTTCATAAACAATTGATGGCTGCGATAAGAGCTCTTTAGCTCTTTAGAAGCAGGTTGGGTATAGATTACTATAAGCAAGAGATTGCAAGCATGTGGAGTGTTTGTTGTCTTATTAGGGTGATAAACAAACAATTTTCATTATTCAACTCGTGTAATACACGATACTGTAACCTAGGAGTCACATATCTAACTCCTTAAGACTATGAATCTTTATGACTGCTAATTCTTCATATCACCTATTAAGGCTCCTGCTAATTCTTCATATGACCTATTAAGGGTCCTTATGGGGATCACTATAGCTTGTAATGACTTCTCCTTACTCCTTAACGTGATAACGTCCACAACAACATGTATGGAATAATATTGCAATTGATGATGCACCAATTTTATGTCATGGGCCAACTTAATCACGATTGCATTTCATTTTTTTCACACTCATTCTTTAGTTGGAGTGGTGTGTAAAGTCATTGCTAATACCTTCATTAATAGGCTAAAAGCCGTGATGAAGTCCGTTTCCTCACCTGCCCAATCGGCTTTCATGGCGGGTAGGAACATCTTTAATGGCCTGTAATTGTTAATGAGGTAGTGTCTCAGGCAAGATAGAAGAAAGCAGAGATTATACTTTTCAAAGTGGATTTCTACCGTACGACTCGGTAAGTTGGGGGTTCCCCCTTAATAATTTAAAGATGATGGGTTTTCTTGAAAGGTGGATGAGATGGGTGCACTTGTGTCTCGCAACTAACAAAGCCTTGGTTTTGATTAATGGATCCTCGACAAAAGAATTTTATCTTAAAAGAGGACTTCGCCAAGGTGACCCATTGTCCCCTTTTTTTGTTTTTATAGTATTGGAAGTTCTTGAGGTTTTCATGGGGCGTGCGGTTAGATTAGGGTATGTTCAAGGGGATCTCTCTGCCTAACGGTGGTCCGGTTTTGACTCACCTTTGCGACGCCGACGACGTAATTTGCTTGGGGAGATGGACGAAAAAGAACGTTTTAGATTTAAAAAGAATTGTGAGATGCCTTTATCTTGTATCGGGCTTAAAAGTGAACTTGGCGAAGAGTAGCTTGATGGGGGTAGGAGTGGATGATGGAGCGGTAGAGGCTATGAGAATGTTTTTGGATGCAAACGGGCTCTCTCCTGTTCAGTTTCCTAGGGCTCCCGATAGGTGAAACAATGAAGAGGATTAAGCTATGGAAAACAGTTATCGACAACTTTGCAAAAAAAAAAAAATGGTCTAGTTGGAAAGCGAATCACTTGTCTATGGGAAGAAGAATTACTTTGGCCAAAGTGGTTCTTGGTAACCTCTCATCTTACTTTCTTTCGATTTTGCAAGGCACCAGTGAAGGTTATAAAAACTTTAGAAGGTTTGAGACGTGACTTTGTTTGGGGTAAAACACGTTCCAGAAATAAAGTGTGGTGGATGGCTTGGAATAAAATTCAAACTCCAAAAAAGTTGGGTGGGTTGGGCTTGGGCGACATCACATCACTTAACTTAACTGGGGGCTTCTATTGAAATGGAAATGGAGAATCAAACCTGAGCCAAATTAGTTGTTGGCGCGAGTAATTCGAGCCATTCATGGTGGCAACTGGCGAGACCAAGAGGTGTCGGTTAAACCGAATCTTGCTAGAACATGGAAGGACTTAAACTCGGTCCTGAAAGATACAGTTAAAGAAGTAATTATGGTGGCTGAGAAGACGAGGTCAGAAGTTTCAGGTGGGGGATAAAATGTTTTCTTAGTGGTGCATTTTAGAGCTGAACCGATGTTACAAAACTGTTAAAAAATCGAAGTGAAAGGCTTTAAATGGATCGAGGTGGTACCGAGGAAGGTTCTATTCTTCATATGGAACCTTGCTCTCGGTTGTATTGCGACGAAGGAAGTGCGCTATGCGGAGGTGAAGAGGATCCAATATTACACCTCGCTGCAGGCTGCGTTTATAGTCAGTCAGTTTGGTGGAATTTTTGTATTTGGACTAAGACTATGGGGTGTGGGGCATGCGTTCCACAAACCATATCAGGTTCAATGTAGTTGTTGGCGGTAGCCGGTATGCAAAACGAAATTTTAAAAAGCCAAATTTTGAAAAACAAATACATTTTTTACCTATAAATACCCAGCCCCAAACCATATTTTCCCATTCTTCTTCACCCATACTCACACAAAAAAAAGAAAAAAAACGAACATGGTGCTTTGGACCGAAGAGAAAGAAATCGCACTTGTGACATCGATTTTCGATGCACAACGTACTCTACAACGCGGTCAAACCGCGTATTGGGGTCGAGCTTTTCAAAAATACCAACAACATGTCGGCAACACGTGTGTCAACACAAATGGCGTGAGCTCAAACCGAACTTGGATCGGTTTAAAGTTTGCTTCGACCGTGTCCCTGCGAGCGACTTGACCCACGATGATAGAGTCAAAATCGCGAAGATCGAGTACATGCACGATGGGAATATGTATTTTAAGTGGGTTCTCCACTTTAATATCTATCGTACTCTGTAGTTTTTATTTTTTATTTTTTTAGCATTTAATAAATAGATTTTTATTTTTTATTTTTTTAGGATTTAATACATAGGTTTTTTATTTATATTTTTTAGGATTGTCTTTTATGTAATTTTTATAAATTAATATAAACTGTGTTTTTATATAATTGTCAACTAATAAAAAAAACAAAAAAAAAACACATGACACCCCACACCGGACTGGCCACACCGCTTCCACACCCCACTTTTTTTGGGGTGGACGGGTGGAGCCCACATCTACCACATGTCGAGCAATGCACTTAACCCAAGCTCCCTCCACACCCCCTAGTCTAAGCTTCCAATAATGGCAAATGTTTCATCTTCTGCGGATCTGATTGTTTGGTTTAATGGGTTGCATGGATCTATCGAATGGAAGCAGGTCTTAGTAGAATTAGTGTACGACACACTATGGAGAATATGGAAGGCTCGAAACGATAAAGTCTTTGATGGAACGCATTCTCAACCCCCGCGTTATTGAGGTTGTGAAAGAAGATACTTTTTTATGGCTCAAGAATCGCTCTGAATACAATAGCTTAGTATGAGAGAGGGGAAAGACTATAACGTTAGAGATAGAATTTTGTCATGTCTTTTTGTTTTGGGACTTCCAGTACTGGTCCTTAGGGGTCTTCAAAAAATTCTGGATCCGAAAATCCATATTCGAAATATCAGAAAATCGGATAATTTGAATATTTGGATTCGGATGCGGATGCGAATTTAAAAATTTTTGGATAATCCGATATCTGAAAACTAATATTTTTTAAATATTATATATATATATATATATATATATATATATATATATGTATATGTATATTGTTAACGAAGTCTCATGAATAGTAACTTTATTTTTATAATAATATATAGCTTTTTTTATTCTAGTTTGAAATATAATAAAAATAGTATATGATCGGATTCAGATGTGGATTTATGAATGTTTTCTGTTTTCAATATTGAAATTTTGGAAAATCCAATATAAGTTTAGTTTAGTCTATGGACGATACAAATTTTTTTATTTCTTTTATAAGTTCGGATATTCGTTTGGATATCTAAATCCGTATCTGAAATTTCGGATACAGATTCGAATATTAATATTCACTACCCGAAATTTTTGGATATTCGAAAACCAGATATTTCGAACTTGAACACCGTTGTTCAAGTTTGTTATTTGGTTTTAATTTAATAAAATAGTTGTTGTTTAAAAATCTATCTATACTATCAATAAAAGAAGAAAACCAAGTGACATAAGAAAAGCTGAGGTGGCAGCCATAGAGGTTGTCCAACAATGCTTTTCTTATGTCATTATTACATCATAAATCTTAACATAAAATCACTTTAAAAGACATTTAATTTTAAAAGCTTTGCCCACCATTCAATTTTAAAAGTTATGCCCACCATTCAAAATTCAAAAGCTCAACCCACATTCAAAATTCAAAATTATGGCTCCACATTGGAATTTCAATTATCTCTCTCACTCATATCCCCTTCAAGATTTATGAAGAACTCAAAGATCTAGATGACAATCTTCGCAATGTTCCATTCCTCCGAGAGTACAGGTAGTCATCCCCTTCTGTCTAAGGATTTTGTTTCGATGAAGTACAGGTAATCATCTCATTCATTCTGAGGATTTTATATCATATATGCATTTGAAGTTCCAGTCTTCTCTCTCCTCTTTCTTTCTCTCTCTAGGGTTTCAAAAGAGTCGTTTTTCGCTGATCGGAGTGTGTTTGATAACTTAATCATCAGGTAATTTTTGTTTTTAGGGTTTGTTATCAGTTAATTTCAATCTTCCTTTGCTAACAGAAACTCTGAATATCTACGAACAGCCTGAAGAAGATGAATCTAACAAGTCAAAGTCAGAAGTTCATGATGACGAAGCTGATGATGATGACAGTGGAGAGGTTTAATTGTATATGTTTATATATAATCTTTGACTTGAACAAATTTACGTAGTTTTGTTCAATTTTGTTTAAGTCTGCTTCATTGTTTCATTATTGTTTTGGGTTGGAAAGCTTCGAGGGTGGGTTTTGGGTTGGAAACAGGTTAGATTCGGAACATATTTTAATTAATTTAATATTTTAATGTTTATAAGCATAGCATAACTGTTATTTGAAAGATCGGATTTTGAAGAAGGGATGTTAAACTCTTATATGTTATTCGAGAACATACAGTTAAGAAATGGAAGAAAGAAGTGTGTTTGTCTGATGGTAGGCGTTTAGGCTTGCAATGTCACGATCATCGATTCGATTTTAAGCACATTTTTTTTAAATTTGTTTCCATTTTTAAGTCCATTTTTAATTCTGTTATTGTTTTTAATTTATTTTATGGTAGTTCTGTGGTGCTTCAATTGTTATATTTGTCACATTTTCTTTTCTGTAATGTGGACCAAGTAAACAAATCAAACTCGGTTTAGAGTATTACAAGCAAGTAATAGCTCTTAGTTTTGCGCAGGTAGAATAAGTTAGAGTAACTTCCTACTGGTGAATTTTTTAGCTTAAATATCTACAATTTTGTGATTGTTGAATGTAAGTTTATCTCTCTGACCCAAAATGATCCGCAATCAGAAATTAGGTTTGCTCTCTCCTTGTGGAAAATTCCTTCTTAGGCGTGTTTTTCAGGTATGAAAATCCCTTATACTTTTAAGAAAATGAAGCTTAAATTTAGTAAATTATATTCATATGTTTCAGGTTGTTGCAGAAGCAAGAAGCTCAGAAGCTTTTGTAGCGCTCTGTTTATTGACAGTTGCTGGAACATCACTTATAACTCAGAAATTAGGCTTTAGCGACACGATCTGATATATTTGTTTCTACTTATCGGTATATATTCATTATTCAGGTCTTTGCTAATTAATTACAATTTTGATGCAGCTTGGAGTCTTTTTAGCTGGGACTTTGTTGGCTGAAACAAATTTCAGGACCCAGATTGAAGCTGACAAAAGGCCTTTTAGGGGGTTACTTCTTGGGTTATTCTTTGTGACTACCGGAACATCTATAGATACACAAGTGAGTAGTTTTCTGTGGAATTTGTAGTTTTAAGAAAGGTTAATTTGGTGTTTCTAATTTGCAGGTACTTCTCCGAGAATGGCCGAATGTATTGTCACTGTTCGAAGGTTTAATTGTTATCAAGACACTATTTATAACATCTTTGCTGCTGTGGTTTGATTTATAAAAACCGTGTTTAACCTACATTAATAACCCTTCCACGGGCACATTTGAGATGTAGTTATAACATCTTCTAGTTCTTCATTATGTTTCACATCATCATTGACTCGGTGTGGTCTAACCGGTCATGCCAACTAATTAAATAATTATGATCCATAAACGTCTGGTTTATGATCGTATGTGTATTACTTGCTCGTATGTAATACAAAACGTATGATACGAGAGAATATATTATAACTTCAAAGTTAAAACCATCACGTTATGCAATAACTCCTTAATTTGCCACTTTTGGTTGTCTATCTCATTATTAAAATGGTCATCATTACAATTCTTATAGTCAATCTATTCATTACAAGTGTCTCAATTAGGTCCATCACTACATTTACAATGATTAATATATAATCACATTCACTTTTGGGAATGGAGTAGAACCAAAACAAGCTTCATAGCTTTTCATTATTTACTCGGTCACATGCGTATAAAATCATTTCATTTTTTCATAACTCTTATAACGATATTGCTACTTTAGGAGTGTATGTCTCAAGTGTGACAAATGAAAAGAATTTAATCGATTTTTCCTTGTAAATAATGTTCTCTTTGCTTACCATCAATTGAGAAGTAGTTGAGTCATATAAGATTTATCAATCTTATATCTTACGACCTTTATAATGATTATTGTATAATCATCTCATTATTGACACGGTAGATCTCATTACATGTGCATCATAACAATTTTCTCAATTACCATGATTACGAACTTTACACCAATTATTATATCATCACATTCAGTTCAAGGAATGGATTATAACCAAACAACTATCATGGTGACATCGTTACAATTTTCTTAGTTATTATATACATGATCACGACCTTTACATTGGTCATTATATCATCACATTCACTTCATGAATGGATTAGAATCACACAACTTTCATGGTGGTCGTTTCAAACCTTACATATTCTTTAACAATCTTGCTTCTTCAAGAGCATATTTGAGGTTTAACAATGGAACTTGTTTTGCTCAATGGATTATGATATATATTTTTCTCATCACATGATATAAATAAAGATGTAGTTATATAACCGAGACATTCATACTTATCGGTTTAAAATCTTACAAGCTTCGATAAACTCATAATAAGCTTTGAGAAGTTAGACACTCCAGGTGTCTTTTTATCTAAACCGTAATCGTTTTAATAGCTTGTGATCATATACCACAACCCTGGTCACTTTGATGTCCCCTTCCAAATTTATAACATATGGAACATAATATATACATTAGATTATACAATGCACGACTATATAACATGTCACCAAATAAATAGGATATGATACAACCTTATGAAATAAGATTTTTTTCATCACTTGCAAGAAAATGTATGTAAGTTATCCATAAATGTCACTATAGTTTAAAACATAAACAAATGTCACTATCAACTTTCTCGATCATATAATAACATATGAATCTTTATTACTTGTAAATGAGCTTTCTTACTAATAAATTTTGTTGCTCAAGAAAATATAACAGGCATCTTGAGAATTTTAGTGTCATGTTAATTTGCAAATAATATCTTTTACCACACAAATATTTCATAGAATCAAATCACATATTTAAATATCTAATAGCAACTAAAACGCTTATATAATTGCAATAACAATGATATACAACAAAGTTAACTAAGTAGTTGTCATATTATAACATATTATCATATAAACATGTGCATTATTGTAAATTCATTAACATAATTGCACTAATGATTATCTTCAAATAGTACTATTAGACATCACCTTTAAATACAAATTGTATTTTGGTAGTTCATCATAAATTTTATAATACTAATAACAAAAACTAATTAATGGACCAATTAAAACTCATAACCATAATAATTGTAACACCCCGAAAACGGGTTTGGTAATTAAACCCCGTTAATACTAAAAGACGGGCAAAGTACCGTTAGCGGCAAAAGTAACCCGGTAAATATTAGAATTTAAATAAATAATCCTAATATTAATTAAAAGGCGGATAAGAACTTTCAAGGAATAAAAGGGATAGAAGGCCCGAGTTAACGGAACTTAAAATAAACGGGTTAGAAATCCCGAGACTCACTAAGTTAACTAGGGGTAATTAACCTAGTTAATTATTTGTTTAAAAACAATTGAGAAGCATGGACTAGTAAGCCTTTTATAAACCGAACGATAGTTGAGGGACCAACGTTGTTAAAATTGAAACAAGTAATATTAAAACAAAATAATTACACCAAACACACACTTAGGTGTGTGTGCCTAGTCGATGTTACACAGGGGCGATCCAGGAGCTCCTCAACAAACCCTAACTCTTCCAAAATCTGCCAAATTGAAGGATAAAATTTGTTCCAAATCGAAATCTAATCATAGAATAGTGATCTCCTCTGTGAAGGGATCATAAGATATGTAAATTTCATAGAAAAATTCCATCTAAATTTCTGGATGAACATAAGAAATTCGAAATTGATGTTGCAAGATTGTGGTATGGATGATATTGAAGTGAAATAGTGTCTAGGAATAAACCCTAGTCATTAGATTGTTGAAATATTGCTTAATTCTTGTGAAACTCATAAGCACCAATGAAGGTGTTAAGTGGGTTATGTAGAAGTATGAAAACACTAGGATTATGATTGTTGTACTAGTGTAATTTGAATTCTATAAAGCAATTTCAGGTTTGTTGATGTTAAAATTGATGTGAATTTGCCAAATTGATGTTAATCTTGGCTAAATGACAAGTTATGAACTTGACTGTAAATATGTAAAAATTATGCCCACTAGGTGTCTGTTAAAATGCCTGAATAAAATCGTGGTCTACTCGGTTGTGTATGGAACTTGATTATAATAGGTATTCGGATGAATGCTAAATGGTATGATGAAACGGGTCTCGCTTATAAAGAGAACCTTTGGCTCTTGCGAAAATGAATAAAGAAACTAGACACAATAATCGCTTGAACTAGTTAAAGAAATTAGAAGTATAATGAAATTGATTAGAACATTGGTTAAAACGGTGGCCAAGAGATAAAGCCTACCGGATAAATAAGGAATGCTTAAACTAGTTGATAGATTTAATTATGCATTTCATATACTAATGGGCGTTTGAGTTTTAAAAGTCAAACTGACCCACAATACGATAAATGATAATTTTGGTATAAAATCCGTAAGGTGGAATAATCGTATTTAATTATGATTAATCTAACCACCTTGAGAATACTGAATAATAGTTGATGCTCGACAAGCAAGGTGGAAGCTTGGGAAAGAAGTGGGTCAAACGGAGCGAGTACGCGGAAAAAGAGCATAACCGGATGCAAGGTAAGTGAAACTTACACCTTTTTGTAGAATACGTATCCATTCTATAAGTTATAAATACAATAGAGATAATATTTGAAATATGGTTACCAACGCGACATGATACGGGTTGGAACTAAAAACAAGTGTTAAAAACCATAGTAATGGTAAAACGGGATGAAACGGTAAATTAGTCGCGAAAAAACTAACATAAAATGAGTTTTCGAATGGCTGCTTATTAATTAAACCTAAACTAATAAAAAGGGTAAAACGGATCAAATGGTGATATTGATACCATTTGACAATTAGCAACTAATAAGTACATGTCGAGTCTCATGCTCGCAGGATGAGCGGCTCGTGAATTAGCGATTCAAAGAAATAGCAAACAAGTGAAGACAAGGTATTAAAACGGGTCAATATGTTGATCCGAACCATGTATGTATAATTATGTGGTAGTTAAAAGTGCTAATTTTGTCAAATAGATACGGATGGTCCTTCGCCGTAAAACGAAGGACATAAAGTTGACCAAAAAGCCCTTGATGGGTAAATCGGGCAAACAACCCTTATGGTTGTTTAGAAACATGTTTTATGGTAATGTAAACCATAGATAAGCATGCGAGTTATAGGGATAAAGGTTCTCAGTCCAAATATCTAAAAATGGTCATTTGCGTAAAATGACTAGTTGAATGGTAAAATTTGGAAAAAAAAGGGGTTCATTATTTTAAATCCACCACAAAATAGTTGTGGTGGAATATATGTAGTTAATTAAATATGGAATTATCTAGTGTCAAAAGAAAAGAGCAAGTTTTAGACTAAAGTGCTTGAATTCCCTAAACGGGTCAAAATAGTTTATGCACATAGCTTGCGTACTAGTCGCGCAATTTATAGCAATTACGAACCCGAGCTAAAGATTGTGTGTTAAATACATTAGCGTATGTATTTTGGTTGTTTAAGAATCAAGTTGGTCATTTTAAATACAAACGGGTCAAAATAGTTTATGCACATAGCTTGCGTACTAGTCGCGCAATTTATAGCAATTACGAACCCGAACTAAAGATTGTGTGTTAAATACATTAGCGTATGTATTTTGGTTGTTTAAGAATCAAGTTGGTGGTTTTAAATACAAACGGGTCAAAATGTTGATTTTGAATAATAAGTCGATTGCTTAAAAATTTGGAATTTTATTAATTTGAATATTAAATTTTAACTCCATATGATGGAGAATTAAATTACGAACGCGTAGGAAAAAGAATCGCGTAAAACCGACATCTCGATCAAAAGTTATGAAGCTTTGAAATTAGAATTCCGACCGAAATCGGAGCTGGGCAAATGCAGCTACAAGCTGCACCATTCTAGAAAAATCAAGGCGTCGCGCCACGCGACGAGGAAGACCTTAGACCGTCGCGCAACGCGACGGGGTGCCAGATGCGCGAAAATTGTTTGTTTACCCTTTTTATGCATTGCGAACCCATTTAAATACGTTTTAAGCTACGTGTGAGTAATCTAACTCATGTTTTATGAGTTGCTGGTAAAATTCTAGTACCGGAGGACGATCAAGTTCAATATAGAACTGAACACGTACAAGATACAAGCTTCCGCACATTTGCTACTACGTTATTTTAACAACGAACCTAATTGGATTATGTTGTATAACTTCTAATTGTAAAAGTTTTAATAAACTCCCATTTTTTATGAATGGGTATACTTAAATACGCATTTTATTGTTGATTATCGTACGGAAATCGTTAAATAATGGTACGGGTGTTACAAGTTGGTAATCAGAGCTCACGGTTAAAGAGTAAGGTGTGTTCGGTTCGAGGCTTGATAGCAAATCTGGTAAGTACATGTATTTTAAAGGTTTAGTATGATTAAAGTGTTGTGAACAACATATAGGGTTATCATGTAGTACACGTTACACCAATCAAATTGATAAAGGATAGACATAGTCAACGAAATTACGTGTGTTGACACGTATAGTGGAAAATCTTTGTACTATAATACGGGCGATTATTGATGTCGACATCACTAAATTTTGTGAATGTTTTAATTGAAGGACACTCGCATTTGAAGATGACGAGGGTTAAACAAATTACGGATATGATAGAGGAACGGTCTGAGGTATGACGAGCAGGGCATACACATCAAGGACCTAAATCGCGTAATGATGGCGAACAAGGATAAAGGCATGGAAAGCCCGTTAGGGCAAACATTATCAGGTGCACACTTTTAAATTTAATCGCACAAGTAGTAATATGAAACAAACACGTAGGGGATAACGGTTGCATATATCTAATAAAACCTGAATAGGATATCTAATCAGGATGATGTTTCTAAAAGAAGTTTAATAGAAACATGTGTTATTCACGATGATGAATAACAAAACTATAATAGGATTAGTACATATGGAAACTTGGACGGGGGGTAATTATACAAGTGGAAAACTCTCAATATAATGCTATTGAGAAAAGTAGCGATCACATTAACAAATGTGATTATATAATGGTTCGATAGAAAAGAAAAACATTTTATATGTTCAAATGTAAAACTAGTAAAACTAATGATCTTTGTTTTGCAGTTAAATAAAGTTTTACTAAATGAAATCAGAGATATGAAATAAATAGAGGCGTTACTTACATAGGGTGTGATGTGAAAACTATAAAAAGATCATGTGTGTCATGTGTTGATTGCTTACTCTGGCCAAGTAAGTAGTGGCATGTGATACCATGAACTTTTTTGTAGTGGACGCATTTATGTCCAATGTAGTAAGGACGGGGTGAATGGGACGAATTAAAAAGGTACCCAAATGAGTCAAACAAGTAAGATGTTTGATAGTAAACGTAAACGCGAGTCGGATGACGGGAGCGTATTACGTTAGAATAACGAGCCCGAGAGAAGGGACAAAGATTAAAGTAAATGAAAATACAAACCAACTAATGAGAATGCTAAGGCATAAAGATAAAAGTTTGACTGTCGCAAGTGATGAAATTCACACGGATAAGTCAAACGAATTAAATAAAGAATAAAGAACTTGATTAAATAAAAGCGATGGATTTCGCTAAGATGACCAAATAATTAAAACGAAGTCTTAATACATACCTCTTTAATGGGGACAAAACCTCTTTAAGGGGGGTAGACTTGTAACACCCCGAAAACGGGTTTGGTAATCAAACCCTGTTAATACTAAAAGATGGGCAAAGTACCGTTAGCGGCAAAAGTAACCCGGTAAATATTAGAATTTAAATAAATAATCCTAATACTAATTAAAAGGCGGATAAGAACTTTCAAGGAATAAAAGGGATAAAAGGCCCGAGTTAACGGAACTTAAAATAAACGGGTTAGAACTCCCGGGACTCACTAAGTTAACTAGGGGTAATTAACCTAGTTAATTATTTGTTTAAAAACAATAGAGAAGCATGGACTAGTAAGCCTGTTATAAACCGAACAATAGTTGAGGGACCAAAGTTGTTAAAATTGAAACAAGTAATATTAAAACAAAATAATTACACCAAACATACACTTAGGTGTGTGTGCCTGGTCGATGTTACACAGAGGCGATCCAGGAGCTCCTCAACAAACCCTAACTCTTGCAAAATCTGCCAAATTGAAGGATCAAATATGTTCCAAATCGAAATCCAATCATAGAATAGTGATCTCCTCTGTGAAGGGATCATAAGGTATGTAAATTTCATAGAAAATTTCCATCTAAATTTCTGGATGAACATAAGAAATTCGAAATTGATGTTGAATGATTGTGGTATGGATGATATTGAAGTGAAATAGTGTCTAGGAATAAACCCTAGTCATTAGATTGTTGAAATATTACTTAATTCTTGCGAAACTCATAAGCACCAATGAAGGTGTTAAGTGGGTTATGTATGTGACAACTGTCACTTTTCCATACATTCCGTACACTAAGTGAACAGTAATATGTGCTTTAATAACTATGCATGATCTAGTTTACAAGACAAATGAATTTCTGATTACTGTTATATATACATACAATGGCATTTATCGTTGCTACATGCAACACGATATAGTTCTAATAATGCACAGAACAGAATTGGCACCGTTATCAGACAAACTAAAAACACTGACGGAAGTTTAGTACATAGACGCACAGTATTTGAGGCCCAGTATGAGCCAGAGACTACGTATTACACTAGTATATTGTGTAGGGAAGTAAGGAACACAAAACTGCTTTTCTAGGTGATAGTTTAAGTGCAGGGAAGTGCCTAAAACTCACCCAAAGTGCAGAATTCTGCATAATTCAGTAAAAATCAGCATTTTAACAAGTTTATTACATGCAAAAATATTACTAAATGGTCCTGAATGCTTTCCTAAGTGTCAGGAATTAAAAGTGTCATAAAGGGGTACAAAAAGAACACTAAACGGAATAGTTTGACTCCTTAACGAACCGGTATCTAACCGAACAACCGGACATTACCCGGAACACCAAAATATTGCTAGAAACATTGTTTTATTATTTGTAAACTAGTTATGGTCCCCGAACACGCTAACACACTATATAATGCATCATACACATAAACACTAGACTTTACACTTAACCTCCAACTAATTACCTAATTTACCAGCCAAACTTACATTTACCCCCCCCCCTTGGTAATTACGGTCACAAGGACCCCACCACCTAAGATTTCCCTAAAATCTTACATAATCTTCTCTAAATCTTTCCATGATATTCCTTGGATTTGATAAGATCATGTGTGTGTACTTAGGGGACATGAAACCCATTGGACAAACACTCTAGTGGATTATAAGAACACATCAACACCTCACCTTCACCACAAACCTCCTTCTTCCTCTCCCCACTTCGGCCGAGAGCTCCCCCACACACCACCATTGTTTTCATCTCAAGTTCATGCAATCCAATATCATTCAAAGGTGATTAAAGAAGCTTGGAACTCTTGGATCTTGAAGGACCTCTTTTGTTTACTATTATCCTTCACTTTTGTCATCACCATCTTCAAGAGTTCTTCCCTAGCTTAGAGCTAGTAGTAAGATCCTTGTAACCTTTGTTACTGATGCGTGTGAAGTGTTATATATATTAGGTGTATATTTTAAGCCCCTTTAACACTTATTTTTAGCCAAGTTTTAAATTTATAAAACACGATATTTCACTAACACTAAACACACATATGGGCAAGTGCACCCATCGTGAGCTTAGTATAGTGTTGGTAAGATACCGAGGTCGTCCAATGACACAAGAGCTTTTAGTACCGGTTTATCCTCAACGTCTAATCAAAATAAAAAGTTTAGAAAAATGTTTTAAATTAAGAAAAATAAAAACTAACTAAAAATGCTGAAAAATAAAAAAAAACATATAGACAAGATGAATCACTTGGTTCCGACTCGTATCTAGTGTAACCTTTGATTATTTCCGCACTTTTGCACTATTTTAAGAGATTATCTTAGTTATTGTAGTAGGCCCCTCTTTTAAAGGTGACGTTACCCTCACCCCAGTAGTTTGAGTCAGCAAGGATACAATCCTAAAAGGGTGGATTACTGGAAGATAACTAATTAAGTTATTAATGCAAATTATGGTAGGCCCCACTTTTGGAGGTGACGTTACCCTAGACTAAGTAGTCTGAGTCAGCAGGGATACAGTCCTAAATAGCCGGGTTATAGTATTAATAGTAGTTAACTTATGAGGGGATCAAAGAGTTTGGACCCCCGCCATCCAATACCGTTAAGTATTGAAGGGGGTCCTACTAAATTTGACCCTAGTCCATTGCAGGACCTCTAAACGTTGAACAATGGCAAGACCTTTACCAAACTATTCCCTTAACCCCCGACCAGGTAGCCAACATACCTCCATATAGACCGTGGAGATATGAATGGTGAAAATCTTTTATTTTATATAGACAGTAAAATAATGCCAAGACACCACGGACAAACGATAAGGAAAGATCACCTTCAACATAAGCAACTAGTTATTAAAGTTATTAATACAAAACCAAATAAAAAGTGCAAAAGATTAGAAATAAAAAGTATTACACTAGACACTTTGTCTTCACCAAGTGATGTAAGAGACTTAGGCAAACATGGCCTTGATTGTCAAGAACTCTTATGATCAATCTTGGATCCCGAGATGACTCACACACTCTACGATGGACAATGGATGATGTGACACCTGTGTCACTTCAACCATCAAACAAATGCCAAACCAATGAAATATTGTATTTCATACTTGGTATTTGTAAAAATAAGTGTATCGTTTGCACATATCAACTCTTGTTCGATTTTAAGCTTTACATCGCTTTCTGGAGGGTTATACGCGCTCTGATGCGTAAATATAACCAGTTTAACCCAACAAACACTCCAGAATAGTGAAATAGGCTTAACATACCTTAAATAACCTTTACATAACTTAGAAATACGTTTTTAAGGCTTTGGTATGGCCAAAAACAAGTTAATTCGCTTACAGGGACTAAACTTGACAAACTGCGAAAGTATGCCAATTTGAACTGTAACGAACATTTTGGAACATGACCATAAGTTAAAAACACCTTATATATCCTTTATATAGCTTAGAAATAGGCTTTGAGGGGTTCGGTGTGCTAAAATAAACTTTTGGGTCATTCAGGGACTAAAAGTGTCAAAAAGTGCACAAGTTTGCATTTTCGCGCATAACTTATGTTCTGAATACATCCGGACATCCAAAAATTTATGTAAGCACTATAATATTTTATTTTAGTGTTTGGAATGAGAAAAATCCATTCGTCGCGTCATTTGGATCGTTTTTCGCGCTTATGCGCATTCCGTCGTAATTAACCGAACATCGGAACCGTACGGCTAAACGAACCGACATCTGAGATATTTTTGAGCATGTTTTAAGTTCCCAATACTTTAACTTCATTTTAGAGCTTTGAAATGGGGTTAACGGGCCTTAAACGTGTCGAAAATGGGCTGAATTCATGACAGGGACCAAAATTGTAAATCTGCCAAACTAAGGCCTAGCGCACCTCTACACCTTTAATGTAACGGTGCGCTAGCCTGGGTCAGATGCAGCAAATCGTTTTTAAACAGCAATTAACAGCCTTTAACCCCTCCCAAAGGTCAAGTGCCACTTGTTAAACTCCTATGGTGGCCATTTTCAGTAACCATAACATCTTGACAAGTGTACGGGCTAGATCATTCCCTCTTTTCCAAGAAACGATCCTAATGGTAGACCAAAAACTATAAATACCCAACCCATTTCACTTCATTCCTCACAAGAATCTGATCATTTGTGCTCTAAGTTGAAACCTTTGTTTCATACCTGAGCTATTTTGATCTAGATTAGCATTCGAGGACCCTTCGTAAGTGTTCCTTCGTTCTTTTATTGCTTTTCGAGTCCGAAAGTCAAACTTTGTTTAACTTTCTGCATTGACTAACGTGAGCATGATCACGATGGTTATAGTCCCTAGTGACTATACCTACTGATTACCACGTTATCTAGGCTCAGTGACGAGCCGTAGTTTCGGTCAGAATACGTATTCTTGCGTATTTTGTAACCAAACTACTCTTAGGTATCACAACCGTTTGTTGTGATACCAAACCTGTTTTCTAAACTTAGTTAAGCATGTTTTAACATGCTTAGCTCGTCACTTTTAGTTTAGTGCTTATATAGGGTCGTAAGGTAAGTGATCTAAACAATCGCTTATACTTTCGAACCCGACCCGTTTGGTCGATCATTAGGATCCGACCAAGCACTTTAGGTGACCATAGTGTAGGGAATAACCTTCCGAGGTTATACCCTATGGTCACGACGTTTAGTTAGTTGTATGATAAGTAGTTTATATGCCTTAGGTAAATTACCAAAATACCCCTTTGATGCCAAAATTCATTTTAAACATATGTAACATAACTTTTGACATCTAAACTGATTTGACAACCATTTTAGACATGTTAAGGCATATATTACTTGTCATAGGACTAGTTAGGCGGTCCGAACGCGTTTCAGGCGAACGACGCGTTAAAGTAGCATAAGCTACCTAAACGGGTCGTAATGGGTCACAAGCACTTAGGTTAGGTTTCATTTAGTATGTAGGCTTTAATAAACCATACTTCATGAGTTCCCATACTCATTTGGTTTACGAGCCCTCATTCTATCCGATCTTCCGATTTAGGTCCGGTTTATTAATGTAGTTACCTATATTAGGTGCCGTTTGATATTCTGTGATCTCTAGCATTGCTTGGTGGCTATCTTAGGACTTCTGAGCAATCTCATGTGAGTACATAGTTCCCCTATTTTACTGTTTTCCAAACTGTTTTGGGGTGAAGCATGTGTACCTATCTGTTACTTTCATGTTTTCCAAAAGTATAATTGATTATACAGGTTATTACTTATCTATTGACAAATTGAATGACTATCTATGATTTAAGCATTGATTTCTCAAAGAACATAAAATAAAATGTTGAATTGTACTTATTTTATGTTCACCAGACCGATTGTTAGTATGATATAGCGCTATAGGATTTGACACCCCATTCCTGTTGTCATGGAATGTCTGAAACCAATTTGTTGCTCCATCCAAATAGGGATTGCCTTTGTGGTATTTCTATAGTCTTAAAGGTGTATTTTGATGCACCAGGTCTGAATGAATTCTCAAATCACACTATTAAAGTATAGTTTGATATACTCCCACGTGTGATATTGTACAAAACCAACATATATGTTATTTATCACATCTAAAGCATATTTTGATATGTTATTTATGAAACCAAAACATAGTTTAATATGTTACTTACAAATCCAAAGTATACTTTTAATATGCTACTATAAGGTTATTTGTTTAATCTTACATTTATTTATACAAATCACATTGGTTACACATTACATTGGACACATAAACATTTTGACATATTATTCAATACATTTGGCAATTGGTTTAAACATAGACATCTTACATTGTTGGTTTGGTTTGAGTAAGTGATTAAGTAACGGGGTGTGTGTAATATGATACAAGCATGGTGGATACGCCGCTGGTACTTCCTATATATAAGTGTTTGTATGGTATTACATATTGTAGCGTTATTTGAATCATTTCAATTTGAGACATATAACATTTTATACAAATAACATACTTTTCACAAGACATTGTTTTACAAAACAACTTCTCTTATACAAACACATTCTATTTCGTTATTCACTTAACCATACACTATTATTTTACTTATACGTATCATCTGATCTTATTGCTTTTCAAATGATTTACAAAACAAAGCAAACTACAAGGTTCATGACTAAACATTTTCTTAAACATAAGTCATGAATCTTATTTTCACAAAACCTATGTATCTCACAGGCATTTTATGCTGACGTGCCTATTTTTACACATGTTTCAGGTACTTCTTTGCAATGATTGTTGATACATGCTACATATAGGACGGACTCGTGCCTTAGTAACTTTAAAACTTGGAAGATCATAGTTGTACTTATTTGATTGTATTAAAACAATGAGTTCATTTATTCAATTAAACGGAATTTATTTATGCCATGGTTATGAAACAATAATTCTGTTACAACACTCCCCGACGTTTCCGCCACGTTTCGTTGTCTCACGTGGTCGGGGTGTGACAGATGATGGTGGTGGATGATGGTGTTATGGTGGTGGTGGGTGGTGGGTGAAGTGTGAGAGAGGTGGTGTGCCAAGGGATGGTTTGAGCTCAAGCCAATCACTCCTATTTATAGACTGAACAGAAGCTCGGGCACGGCCCCGTGTCCACATCCTTCTCCTTCTTCATTTAATGCAATTTTGTCTTTTTAGTTGACCACGCCCCCGTGTCCGCTGAGCACGACCCCGTGGTGCAGAAGAATCTTTGTACTATGCAAATTTGCTGGATTGTGCGAATCTTATAGTTGATCACGGCCCCGTATCCGCTGAGCACGGCCCCGTGGTGGGCAATAGAAGCTTCTACCACTTTGTCTTTTCTGCTGACACTTGGGCACACCCCCGTGCTGGCTGAGCACGGGGCGTGTTCAGGCTTCTGATGTCTTGTTTTGCTTGGGAAGATGCTGTCGTGGGGTCGGGCATGTCACGTCTTGTTCCTTTTCTTGTATTTATGTTAGATTTTGATGTATTTTTGCTTCTTTTGTTACTTTGAGCTCATTTAATCCTGAAAATACAAAAGGAAGACAAAAGCACACTTTTTTTCCAACATTAGTACTAAAAAAGGGTTAGTTTTATGCCTCATTTGATGAAATTTATATGTTGCATTTTTAACACATCAGTTACTTCTATATTTAGTTGGTTAAAAGATATATTATGTTGTAAATCACAAGAACACTAAAAGACATGAACAAGAATCATAAACAAAAGCTTAACATATGATGATATATTGGTGAAATAATGATTGTTTAGTGTATGTATAATACTTGCTTGATGTTTTCTTGAGTATATGATGTTGATCATTACATGGAGCTTGCTAGATTGTGATTAAACACATGATCTAGCAAGTGAGAGGATGATTATGTGACAACATAAGATAATCATCTTCTTGTGTAAACATGAACTTGAATAAAAAGATGATTTCTTGGAAAATAATAAACAACGTAAGCTAGTAATCTTTTGGATCTAAGATTTATGGATGGTTTTTCAAAAGAACCATGTTCAAAAGATGATTTTGAGAAAATATTGGTTCTTACTTAAACAAACACTATTTTTAGTGATGAAACAAGTAAATAAATACTTATGAAACAAGAAGATCTAATAAATAAACATTTTTGTAAAATATGATTACAAGTTGTAAACACCTAGTTTCTTTAAGAATGAGATTTTTAAAGAAACAAACACACTTTAAAGGGTAACTAAGTCTACTAAACATACTACCAAGTTACTACAAATATTTATGAAAACTCAAGTTCATGATCATTATTTAGGAAAGATTGCCCTAGGAAGAACCAAGCAAGAAAGGGTCTTCACGATTGGAGCTCGTGAAGCACGCCAGGATCCAGATGCGGTTACGGGTACGTTCCCTATTAACCAACCTTATGCATATATTTGTGATTAATACTGGCACCAACTTTAATCTTGTAGGCTTAGAACTTAAGAAACTGCTTGGCCTAGTTTCGAGTAGAATAGACGTCTTGTATTATTTAGAAATGGGCATATAGAAGGCTAGTTTAAGCAGACGAAGCAATTAAGGATTATATTTTGGGGACTCAGAAGGCCGGAACTTTCTGTTACCATTGACTTGGGAAGTCATGATATGATAGTCAGCATGAATTGGAAATCCAAGTATAGAGCTGAAGTCGTTCGATATAAGGAAGATCAGTCGCATCCCTCTTGCGAATGATGAAACATTTATAGTACACAACCTTCCTGCAATAGGTGCAAGGGTGCTAGACCCCATAAGGCAGCGGATCTGCGACATCTCTCATTGGTGAAAGAGACACATAAGCGCCTCCGAGTAGACTGCAGAGCCTTCCTAGCTCATGTTGCCAATAAGGAGACCAAGGAGCCAGAGACTGAGAGCATCCCCGTGATGGAAGAAGTTCCAGAAGCCTGTTCTAAAGACTTGCCAAGAATACCTCCACAACAACAAGAGGAGTTTTGGATGAACCTAGTGCTAGGAACGACACCAGTGCCAAATGACGCCTTACCAACTAGCTTCGTCCGAGAAGCATGAGCACCCGATATAACTGGAAGAGCTGCTAGACAGAGGAAATTAAGGACATGACATCCTTAGTTAAGGACATGAGAAGAAAGTCGGCGGTTTCCATTTTTCACCAACTTCAGAGAATTGGATATCAAGGACCGGTATCCTTTTTGCCAAGGATTGGCAACCTGATTGGACCAACCGTCAGATTCCAGTTACTACTTAAGGAGTTACTTGAGGCCAGGAAGTCCTCAACTGCGAATACAAGAAGGGAATATCCCTAACACGACCTTAGGGAACTCGCGTTGAGCATTACGAGTTCCTTGACGTGCCGTTTGGCTTAACACATGCTTTGACAGTATTCATGGACCTCATGAATCGAACGTGTAAGCCATACTGGGTTAGATCACAATTATTTCTATTGACTACATTCTTATGTGCCCAATGACCAAGGAAGGTCGTGAGCAACATCTGCAATTTACCTTGCGACTCTTAGAAAAAGTACAGTTACGAGCTAAGATGTCGAAAAGCGCATTCCGAATTCAAGAGGTAAGAACTTTGGGATACATGGCGGATAAGAACGAGATTCATGCCAACCCTGCAATCAAGAGCTAAGGACTAGAGTTGCAATTATGTGACGCTTCTCGACAAAGTCTCGATTGCTCGTCGATGACCACGACATTGCATACGCGTCACGTTGATTAAGGGATCATGAGAAGAAACCTTGATCTAGATACAGTAATTGCGCGCCGCAAATTTGACATCATTACCTGTAAGAAAATGTTGCACAGCCCTTACTGATCACAAGGGTTGCAGCACACCGTTAATCGTAAGAACTTAAATATTAACGAAGATGGATTTAGCTACTGAACGATGCAGACTGTATGGACATGTTACGTGCTTGTGTGATGAACTTTGATGAAAAGTTGGAACACTCACTTGCCCTTAGTGGAGTTTTCCTACAACAGTATTTATCACACCGCTGTTTAAATCGCTTCGTGTGAAGCTTTAGATGGAACATAATAAGTCGATCCCCATTGTGTTAAACGGAGACCAGAGATAAACAATCTACTGGCCCGAGTTGATTCAGGAAAAATTAGAGGTAAGATCGTTCAGATATGTGATCATATCAAGACAGCTCGCGGAATACAGAAAGATTGCACCGATGAGCGGCAGAAATCATAGAAATTTGAGATAAGAAGCATGGCTTTAATGGGAGCCTCGCCTTGAGAAGGCGTGGTGCGATTCGAAAAAAAAGTGAAAGATTGGATCCCCGGTATATTAGACCTTTCGAGATCCTGGTAGGGATCGGGACCATTGCTCACAAACTGAAACTTCCAGAAAAGATCAGTAGTGATCGCGACCCAATCTGTCTAGTCTTTAGAGGAGTCTGACTCAAGGAACAGTCGTTGTTTCCACAAACAAGATTCACGTCAACGAAAAACTCCAATTTATTATAGAACCTGTTAAGGTTGCGAACCGAGAGTCCACAAAACACGGAGAAGACGTAATTGATTTACTTGAGTACGTTGGCATTCATATCATGACCCAGAGTTACATGGGAACATGAAGGCAAATTTTAAAACCTAAGTGACCACATTTGGTTCACAAATCCCCTACGACCGATGGCATCGCTTGAATTTCGGGACGAAATTCTTTTAACGGGGGGAGACTATGACAAATGTCACTTTTCCATACATTCCATACACTAAGTGAACAGTAATCTGTGCTTTAATAACTGTGCATGATCTAGTTTACAAGACAAATGAATTTCTGATTACTGTTATATACATACAATGGCATTTCATGTTGCAAGACTTTTATCGTTGCTACATGCAACACGATATAGTTCTAATAATGCACAGAACAGAATTGGCACCGTTATCAGACAAACTAAAAACACTGATGGAAGTTTAGTACATAGACAGACAGTATTTGAGGCCCAGTATGAGCCAGAGACTACGTATTACACTAGTATATTGTGTAGGGAAGTAAGGACCACAAAACTGCTTTTCTAGGTGATAGTTTAAGTGCAGGGAAGTGCCTAAAACTCACCCAAAGTGCAGAATTCTGCATAATTCAAGAAAAATCAGCATTTTAACAAGTTTATTACATGCAAAAATATTACTAAATGGTCCTGAATGCTTTCCTAAGTGTCAGGAATTAAAAGTGTCATAAAGGGGTACAAAAAGAACACTAAACGGAATAGTTTGACTCCTTAACGAACCGGTATCTAACCGAACAACCGGACATTACCCGGAACACCAAAATATTGCTAGAAGCATTGTTTTATTATTTGTAAACTAGTTATGGTCCCCGAACACGCTAACACACTATATAATGCATCATACACATAAACACTAGACTTTACACTTAACCTCCAACTAATTACCTAATTTACCAGCCAAACTTACATTTACCCCCCCCCCCTTGGTAATTACGGTCACAAGGACCCCACCACCTAAGATTTCCCTAAAATCTTAAATAATCTTCTCTAAATCTTTCCATGATATTCCTTGGATTTGATAAGATCATGTGTGTGTACTTAGGGGACATGAAACCCATTGGACAAACACTCTAGTGGATTATAAGAACACATCAACACCTCACTTTCACCACAAACCTCCTTCTTCCTCTCCCCACTTCGGCCGAGAGCTCCCCCACACACCACCATTGTTTTCATCTCAAGTTCATGCAATCCAAGATCATTCAAAGGTGTTAAAAGGTGATTAAAGAAGCTTGGAACTCTTGGATCTTGAAGGACCTCTTTTGTTTACTATTATCCTTCACTTTTGTCATCACCATCTTCAAGAGTTCTTCCCTAGCTTAGAGCTAGTAGTAAGATCCTTGTAACCTTTGTTACTTCTATTTTTAGTTGGTTAAAAGATATATTATGTTGTAAATCACAAGAACACTAAAAGACATGAACAAGAATCATAAATAAAAGCTTAACATATGATGATATATTGGTGAAATAATGATTGTTTAGTGTATGTATAATACTTGCTTGATGTTTTCTTGAGAATATGATGTTGATCATCACATAGAGCTTGCTAGATTGTGATTAAACACATGATCTAGCAAGTGAGAGGATGATTATGTGACAACATAAGATAATAATCTTCTTGTGTAAACATGAACTTGAATAAAAATATGATTTCTTGGCAAATAATAAACAAAATAAGCTTGTAATCTTTTGGATCTAAGATTTATGGATGGTTTTTCAAAATAACCAAGTTCAATAGATGATTTTGAGAAAATATTGGTTCTTACTTAAACAAACACTATTTTTAGTGATGAAACAAGTAAATAAATACTTATGAAACAAGAAGATCTAATAAATAAACATTTTTGTAAAATATGATTACAAGTTGTAAACACCTAGTTTCTTTAAGAATGAGATTTTTAAAGAAACAAACACACTTTAAAGGGTAACTAAGTCAACTAAACATACTACCAAGTTACTACAAGTATTTATGAAAACTCAAGTTCATGATCATTATGTAGATAGCTTTGTTTTAAGCACTTGGTAAGTGTAGATTGATTGTTGATTGTTTATGATGATTTTTGAAAAGAAAATGATATGCTTTAATAGCAAGGACACCTCCATTTTTAGGGGAAACTATGGCGAAATTTTCTAAAAATACAAACACTTAGAAAAATATTTTCTAAACAAGTATTTACAAGTGAGTTTTAACTATGGTTTTCAATATAAACTTTGCCATAGATTTTGTTACAAAAATACAAGTATCGGAGGTTGGTTTTTATAAATAAAAATGGGTAAATATGTATTTAGAATATATATTTACGTTAAGGACACATTATGTGGTTATTTGTATACTTGGTGTAATAGTTATGTTATTTTAGGAAATAAAAGTAATATAACTTGACAAAAAACCAAGAATTTACAATCCAAAATAATACCAAAAATCACAAGGAGTTAATATATAAGTTACACACTTAATATTGTGAAATTGAACGCAAGAACGTAACTTACAAAATATTCCGGAAATTACCGCCATAAATATATTTTTGGTAAATATTATTTTGGACACAAGAAATGAAAATGTGATTTTCGTTATTATTACAAAGTATATCATATTTTCGACAAAGAGAAAATATATTGTTTTTGGAAGTAAAAATATATTTTATTAGAATATTTAGAAGGTATATGATTTTTGGAAAATATATATTTTCTTGAAATAAATTATTTTTTGACAAAATAAGTTATACAGATTTTCTAAAGTAGGACTTGAAAATATACTATTTTGGGATTACAAATACAAGAATACAAAGATACATTTATGAGATACCCCCATCCTTGGGAAGGAAATACGAAAATAAATACTTGAGAAGTATTGATACAAAAATATTGTTTAAACAATTATTCCAAAATAAAATATAATTTAAAGTTAAAATATTTATTATTTTAACAAGGAGTTATAACTTGGAATAATACTGGAGACATAAAAGAAACGTAACTCAAAAACGTAAATACTAAGTCAAGACACGGCCCGTTCGTCTAATAGACCTTAGTACATTGTAGGGAGTCGTGTTTGCTAAGGAGATTTGAGTTACAGGTACTGAAGACGCAAACCTGTGAGTTCATGCTCCCCCTTTTCTCTTAACTATTTTTGGTTTTATAACTCTCGGGGGTGGAATACATGTTACGAATACTTAAACGGTATGAATTGCCTATGAAATACTAGATCATGTGAGCATAGACTTAATATTGAAATGCCATTAATACTTAATTAGGGACGAGGGTTAGATCTAACGGGTACGGCCGAGCCCCACTCATGGTCCTCATGTGATCACTTGAGTGCTTCGGTGTCCCAGTCGAGGGAAATCGACATAGTCAAAGTAAATTGACTTAGTCGAAGGGAAATTCGACATAGTCGAGGGAAATCGACATAGTCGAGGGAAAATCGACAAGGGTATAAACCTACTCATTACGAGTGCTCCCTATGTCCTCACATGCCTTAATGTCCCTGTAGAACATTTATTTGATATATTCATAAATGCTTTTCATACCTGTTCTCAAAGGAGTCTCTCAAAGGTTTACAAGTACTCAAACAAAACGCATGAACTCGCTCAACTTTTGTTGATGTTTTCCAAAATTACATGTATTTCAGGTGACAGGTTGGATCTTGGGCGCGGGTGTTGTTTCTAGAAGTAGACTTCAAGTTAGATGTCATCCACTTTTGTTGGTTTGTAACCTAGTCGAAGGTCGTGTTTTAAAACTTAAATAACCAGTGTTTGTAATACTCAAATTTTATGAATGGATGAACATCGTTTTGATTATATAGTTGTTTATTATGATTGAATGCAATGATATTAAACCAGTCACACATCAAACGCTTCCGCAAAAGTCAGGGTGTGACAGTTTGGTATCAGAGCTTCGATTGTAGTAAACTAGGATTCCTTCTCGAGTCTAGACTACAATCACTAGAAATCTCTCACAAAAACATTTTACAAAAAGATTTTTTCATTGCATTCACGTAAGCGTCAAGATCCATGAGTCAAACATTTTTCAAAGAAGAGACAAGGCAAGGACATTAGTAGGGAGGAAAATACCCCAAAATAAGGTGCCAACTAAGGCATAGTCTACACGAGTTAGACTTACCAAAGACAAAATGACTCCCCAAAAGGATAAACAAGAGTTATATGTGATATGATGCATCGAATTTCCTGTTTATGCTAAGTAACATACTTATTTATTGATATATACATACGAATAAGTGTACAGACTAATTGTTGGCATGAATAAGATACCTTCGACTCCGAATCCTATTGTTATTCTTACTCGCACGATGAAGCTATTGACCTCGCGTTCATTGCAAAGCTCATGGCTGGAGTGATTACCAAACAAGATGCTGAGCTTGCTTCCGTAGGAGATGGCTGCTCTTCCCTCTCGATCGTGAAGGTGCCTGACTACGGTAGTGACGGCGAGGCAGAGGTGGCAACCTTGAACGACTTCTTAATCAGCGGGGCAAGGTCCCTGCGGCTTTTGTGAAGCAAGATTGACAACACTTGACCAGAAAAGGAAGATGAAGTATTCATGTCAAAGGTGCCCCTCCAACTACCAGGAATACTTCTTATTCCTATTTTGTTTAATCATCGTGACTATTTGCGCGTAACGATAACGAGTGTTAACGCGTGGAGCACTGCAATGGTCCTTTCCATGACAGAGGTATAAGGACAGTAGTGTCCCCTCCTTGGTTGATCATCTGCTTGGACGAGAGAAAATTGGGGTAACCGTGCAAGACAAATTATTATTACGGGGGCCCACGTAATAACGACTTGTAGTGCATGGAATAATCGTATTTAATTATGATTAATCTAAGCACCTTGAGAATATTGAATAATAGTTGATGCTCGACAAGCAAGGTGGAAGCTTGGGAAAGAAGTGGGTCAAACGGAGCGAGCACGCGGAAAAAGAGCATAACCGAATGCAAGGTAAGTGAAACTTACACCTTTTTGTAGAATACATATCCATTCTATAAGTTATAAATACAATAGAGATAATATTTGAAATATGGTTACCGACGCGAAATGATACGGGTCGGAACTAAAAACAAGTGTTAAAAACCATAGAAATGGTAAAACGGGGTGGAACGGTAAATTAGTCGCGAAAAGACTAAGATAAAATGAGTTTTCGAACGGCTGCTTATTAATTAAACCTAAACTAATAAAATGGGTAAAACGGATCAAATGGTAATATTGATACCATTTGACAATTAGCAACTAATAAGTATATGTCGAGTCTCATGCTCGCATGATGAACGGCTCGTGAATTAGCGATTCAAAGAAATAGCAAATAAGTGAAGACAAGGTATTAAAACGGGTCAATATGTTGATCCGAGCCAGGTATGTATAATTATGTGGTAGTTAAAAGTGCTAATTTGGTCAAATAGATAGTGATGGTCCTTCGCCGTAAAACGAAGGACTTAAAGTTGACCAAAAAGCCCTTGATGGGTAAATCAGGAAAACAACCCTTATGGGTTGTTTAGAAACATGTTTTATGGTAATGTAAACCTTAGATAAGCATGCGAGTTAAAGGGATAAAGGTTCTCGGGCCAAATATCTAAAAATGGTCATTTGCGTAAAATGACTAGTTGAAGGGTAAAATTTGAAAAAAAGGGGTTCATTATTTTAAATCCACCACAAAATAGTTGTGGTGGAATATATGTAGTTAATTAGATATGGAATTATGTAGTGTCAAAAGAAAAGAGCAAGTTTTAGACTAAATTGCTTGAATTCCCTAAACGGGTCAAAATAGTTTATGCACATAGCTTGCGTACTAGTCGCGCAATTTATAGCAATTACGAACCCGAGCTAAAGATTGTGTGTTAAATACATTAGTGTAAGTATTTTGGTTGTTTAAGAATCAAGTTGGTGGTTTTAAATACAAACGGGTCAAAATAGTTTATGCACATAGCTTGCGTACTAGTTGCACAATTTATAGCAATTACGAACCCGAGCTAAAGATTGTGTGTTAAATACATTAGTGTATGTAGTTTGGTTATTTAAGAATCAAGTTGGTGGTTTTAAATACAAACGGGTCAAAATGTTGATTTTGAATAAAAAGTCGATTGCTTAAAAATTTGGAATTTTATTAGTTTGAATGTTAAATTTTAACTCCATATGATGGAGAATTAAATTACGAACGCGTAGGAAATAGAATCGCGTAAAACGGACATCTCGATCAAAAGTTATGAAACTTTGAAGTTAGAATTCCGACCGAAATCGGAGCTGGGCAAATGCAGCAACAAGCTGCATCATTCTGGAAAAATCAAGGCGTCGCGCCACGCGACGAGGAAGGCCTTAGGCCGTCGCGCGACGCGACGGGGTGCCAGATGCGCGAAAATTGTTTGTTTACCCTTTTTTATGCATTGCGAACCCATTTAAATACGTTTTAAGCTACGTATGACTAATCTAACTCATGTTTTATGAGTTGCAGGTAAAATTCTAGTACCGGAGGACGATCAAGTTCAATATAGAACCGAACACGTTCAAGATACAAGCTTCCGCACATTTGCTACTACGTTCTTTTAACAATGAACCTAATTAGATTATGTTGTATAACTTTTAATTGTAAAAGTTTTAATAAACTCCCATTTTTTATGAATGGGTATACTTAAATACCCATTTTATTGTTGATTATCGTACGGAAATCGTTAAATAATGGTAAGGGTGTTACAATAATAGTTACATCCATTCACCAAATCAAAATTAAATATATATATTAATACATTGAAAATTTCTCAGTAACCTTGTGGATCATTTATTGGCGATTTCACAAAACATCATCCCAAAAGCAATAAAATTTTATAAATTAAAATCACATAATGATTTTGAATTTGTAATGTCTCTTTGAAACCCCAACAATGTAATTCGTTGTATAAAATTTAGAACAACAATAAAAGGCTATTTAATTACTAACCATAAAATATAATAAAACAATTTATCCCACAAGTAATAAGTCGATTACAATTCAAAAACCAAAACTGATATACACCTTAGTTTACTAGCTTTTACAAATATGTATAACATGGATCCACTACGGCATATCATGACATACCACATTCCTAATCTAAATAATTTCATGTTTAATACATACCACACATAACTACACCTTTGAAGAGTTAGTTGAGATAGAAGTAGAATTATATTATTGAAATCTTTAGAGTAGTTTAGAAATGACCAATTGTGAAGATTTAAATATATATTGCATATTTGGGATAACTAAATTAAAAAATAAATTCACTAGATACTGCAACTTTTCAAACCGTTAATGAAACATACCTATTCAGTTTAGTATACCAAAACTTCCCTTGAAGTCCAATAAAATATTTAAATGATAAAAGAGACATAACCAAGAGGGGTAAGAAATTAGTTACAATATTGTAAATAATCAATTAGAGAAACTAGAAAGATTTTTTTTCTTGATCGAAAACCATTGTGTTTCTGGTTTACTTTTCCTTTCTTTTCTTCATATCTCAATGTTTTTCGTAGGTGTTTGTTTGTGAAAGAAAACTATTCAGATACGTTAAAAAAGAAGTAAAAACATTATGATCCTGGTTAAATAAGAATGATATCAATGTTGTTCATGATGATTTTAATCTTAAATCATAACCAATAAAAAAATATCAAGAAAAGCGTAAGTTAATTTTCAAGTTTTATCATACCAACAATCGATGAGAAAATAGGAAATAAAATTAAAACAATTAAGGGTTTTCATACCATATCAACAATTTTGTCTTTTATCTCTTTCGCCAACGTTGATATGACATGGTGTCTTGTGTTGATACAATCCAACTTCAAAAGCAATTCGTGCTGATAACGTGTTTTGTAACAACTTGCCTATTAACATTATAAAGATAAGAAAGAGAGATTGGGGAACATGGATATCTTATTCATATCTAAAATGGATCCCGTATGCCTCTATTTATAGGCTTATAAGATGGGAGTTAAATATATGGAGAGATGGGAGTTAAGTATATGGAGAATCCTAACACAAGTGGATAGTCACACAATAAATATATAATAATTCATAACAAATTATACATTTTGAATCTATTTTTTATGGTAATTAAAAGTTTGTATTAACAGATTTGGCAAAGGTATGTTTTATGTTTTGAAACCTCTGTTTGTTGTGAACAGATGTTAGAAAATAAAACAGTGGTTGATACATCTGTTGACTTTGGTCAAAAGATAGATGAAAACAGATGTTCGAAACCACTGTTGGGTTAAAACAGTGTTTTATGGAGAAAAAAGTGGATGAAACCACTGTTGGGTTAAAACGGTGGTGTGAAACCACTGTTGGGGTAAAACAGTGTTTTGTGTAGATAACAGTGCTTGAAACCACTGTTGGGTTAAATCGGTGGTTTGAAACCATTGTTGGCTTAAAACAAGCGATTTTTTAAGACTTGTATCGATTCAAATCATATATATACTTTTTGATCTGAACTAATCCTGTTTTTGCGTTTCATTGCAACAGATTGCAGTCAGAACTGATGAATCTAATGGTAAGTCAGTCAAACACATACATACATACATACATACATACATACATACATACATACATACATACATACATACATACATACATACATACATACATACATACATACATACATACATACATACATACATATTAAGATTGACGATTGTTAATTCGATTGATCAAATTCTTTTTGTGCTACAACAATGATAAATCAAACAAGGCAACTATAGGTATCATCGTTCAGAGAGTCAAGTTTAGGTGTCGGAGTTATGGTTTGAGCTCGGATGACAGCAGATGGAACATTATTGGTTGAAGGTATAGGTTTCATTACCCCTATGAGATGTCTGTTTTTTTCTTTTCTTTTCCTTTCAGCTTTTCATATTTGTTGTAGAGTATCAACACACCAACCATCCTACGCATTCGTTAGAATATTTATCCGACATCAATTTTTCTTTCATTAGAAACAACCAAGTAACTTTTGCAGGCATAGCTGCATAGGTGAATTGCAATGACATATATCTTTTTGGATATATGACACATCTCTCAGTAAAAAGTGTTTGGATCTTCGTTAAATAATAAAGGGAATAATTGTGTGAACTACATTAAGTTGGGATCACCTATCCGAGAGTTTAAGCAGGCAGTAAGGGAGCTGATAGATTACTATGTTGGATTAAGTTTAAGGACATTCGTATCTGCCGATATAGGTTACTGGAAAAGAAAGAAACTAATAACACTATATTGTAATTAGAATAGAAACCAATTTTCTACTAATCTACCTCAGGAATCGACACAAAACTAACTTTTTATAAAGAAATTGGAACGTTGAACTCAAATATTAGGCGGGAAGTTGGCACGACTCTATAGCGCATCACTTATACCTGGAATTATACAAAAACACATATTTAAATACCCTGAAGGACTAATGACAAAATGAATTAATAGTTCTTCTACACAAATGTTGTCAGCTAATACCATGATATTTGAGAACTTCTGATTGTAATACCACATGTTACCTACACAATAACATGGGCTTTTAGGAAGATATCGGGCTTTATAAGCAAAAAATTTAGCTACATGCCTATCTAAGATGAGATCTTGTAAATTGAATTGCTTAGATATGGCTTCACAAAACTTCAATTATAAAACCAATCATGAAGATGTTGCCATGGATTTTGAGAAGACGAAAAAAGAGATCGAAGCAAATCAAGATAACGCGGTAAACCTGTGTACTGAGAAGGTCATTCTTGCACGCCAAGCTTATGAATTTGTAAGTTTTTTTTCACAAAATGTTGACTTTATTTGACTGTTTATGTTCTCTTTGATTACCGTCTTGATCCAGATATCTAACTGTTTATGTTGACTTTATTTCACTGTTTATATTCGCTCAGATTATCGTTATTCAAAGCGTTGACTTTATTTGACTGTTTATGTTTATTTAAATTTACTTCCAGATAGACAGTCATCTAAAACGTCTCGACAAGGATATGCACAACTTTCCTGAGGATTTGAAACAAGGTTTACGTTTTTACGCAACAACCCAATACGAAACGTGTTCCGTTTTTATGTTCACATAATTTCTAGATATGTGTATTTATCGGAAAAAAAATCAATTATTTGCAGAGGGGAAATTACCAGAGGCGGCAATAATTTATGAATGACTCGGGAATTGATAAAGTAGATAGAAATTTGCCAGGTCAGCAATAATTTATAAATGACTTCACTTGATGATTCATATCTTTCGAAATGTAAATCCATGTTTTCTCTCAAGAGGAAAAAAAATATTGGAAAAAATGCATCGTCAAAAAGTTGTTGAGGTGGAAAAGCTTACACAAACCATACTCGAGCTTGAAGAGGCTGTTCTTGTTGGTTGTGCTGCTGCAAACGCTGTTCGGGACTATCAACGGAAAGTTCAAGAAATGAATGTAAAATAGATACTTCTATTCTTTAGTTGTTAAAGTTTATTCATGTTCCTGCTGGTGAATATTAAATGGGTCGAGTGGATATGCTTTGGTTTTCTAAAATGTGTTATGTATGGTTTTCTAAAAACCACCCGTGTTTGCACACGGGTCTTACTACTAATACTATATAATAAAAGAAACCATTTTGGGGACACATGTCGCTTGATGAAGTGGTCTCAATTAGAATTTGTAGAAAATATTTTGATGATAAGGATAAAGATAATTGATAACCACATATTAAGTATTAAGATTTAAAGATTTTGATGATACGAATAAGGATAACCGATTACCATATATAAATTAATAAAATTAAAAACTATATATTAACGTTTTTATTATTTATAAAGATTAATATAGTTTAATTTGTTTATATAAAAGTTTATAATCTTTATCTTTATAGTTTAGTGGCATCTTAGGGGTGAGATAAGGCTTTGGGACCAATAGATCCTGGGTTCGATTCCCACAAGGGGGTTTTTCCCATATTTATTGGGTTTCCTCCTGAATTGGTATATAGGCATTATTCCTTGTGGAGATGGATGTGATCGGGTGATTCTCCTGGTGGCACGATTATACTCCAGTGGCCCGTCAGTGATCCAAATTTGCCCTAAAAAATGAAACTAACGATGAACCGGACTCAATCAAGAATTATTTCCAAATTCCAATCAATCACAAGTAGTTCAAAAGGAGCAAAAAAATATTTGTTGTTAATTCCTCTGCTACTACTATACTAACCTAATCAAATATGAAGGTAAAACTATAACATCATACATGAAAATTAAAAAAGTTAACATTTTTTTCTGTTACTTTTTTTGCTTATTAATAACTATTTAATTTAAAATTTCATTGATTTAACCATGCGTAATACTTATGTTTCTAACCTATTGATAAATAAATAAACAAAGTAAAATGTTCACTTGTGTAATACATAAGTTTCTAACGTAATAATAAATAAATAAATAAATAACAAAGTAAAATGTTATGATACATTAAAGTTCATTTTTTTTTCAAAAACATATCTTGACGACCATGTGTTAACGGATTTTATTATATTTAATCAACCCGTGTAATACACATGTTTATTCAACCCATGCAATACACGTTTTTAAAGATATAACTTTTTTTATTATCTAATGTATAAAGTTATATTTATTTAGTAAAGTCATATTTATTTAATTTGTGTAATACACGTTGCTTAAATATATATTCAATTTAGTCAAAGTACGTTAGTCTGTCATGACTCACGGGTCTTATTATAATACTATATAATAAAAGAAACAATTTTGGGGACACATGACGCTTGATGAAGTGGTCTCAATTAGAATTTGTAGAAAATATTTTGACGATAAGGATAAAGATAATTGATAACCACATATTAATTATTAAAATTTAAAGATTTTGATGATACGAATAAGGATAACTGATTACCATATATAAATTAATAAAATTAAAAACTATATATTAACGTTTTTATTATTTATAAAGATTAATATAGTTTAATTTGTTTATATAAAAGTTTATAATCTTTATCTTTATATTTTAGTGGCATCTTAGGGGTGGGATAAGGCTTTGGGACCAATAGATCATTGGTTCGATTCCCACAAGGGAGGTTTTCCCCTATTTATTGGGTTTCCTCCTGAATTTGGTATATAGGCATTATTCCTTGTGGAGATGGATGTGATAGGGTGATTCTGCTGGTGGCACGATTATACTCCAGTGGCTCGTCAGTGATCAAAATTTGCCGTAAAAAATGAAACTGATGATGAACCGGACTCAATCAATAATTATTTCCAAATTTGAATCAATCACAAGTAGCTCAAAAGGAGCAAAAAAAATATTTGTTGGCAATTCCTCTACTACTACTATACTAACCTAATCAAATATGAAAGTAAAAATATAACATCATACATGAAAATTAAAAAAGTTAACATTTTTTTCTGTTACTGTTTTTGCTTATTAATAACTATTTAATTTAAAATTTCATCGATTTAACCATGCGTAATACTTATGTTTCTAACATATTAATAAATAAATAAACAAAGTAAAATGTTAACTTGTGTAATACATAAGTTTCTAACGTAATAATAAATTAATAAATAAAAAACAAAGTAAAATGTTATGATACATGAAAGTTCATTTTTTTTCAAAAACATATCTTGACGACCATATGTATTAACCGATTATATTATATTTAATCAACCCGTGTAATACACATGTTTATTCAACCCATACAATACACGTTTTTAAAGATATAACTTTTTTATTATCTAATATATAAAGTCATATTTATTTAGTAAAGTCATATTTATTTAATTTGTGTAACACACGTTGCTTAAATATATATTCAATTTAGTCAAAGTACGTTAGTCTGTCATGCTCCTCATGGATGTATCATGTATATGACTAACAGCAAGGGTGTTCATCGAATCGAATATTGAATTTTCGAATTATTCGAATCGAATTAATCGAATAATTTTTTTTTCTCTTGAATTCGAATTCGAATAAGACACATACTATTCGATTCGAATTCGAATAAAAACTTCAATTCGTATTCGCTTCGTATTCGAATAAAAATTCGAATTCGAATCGAATTAGAATAAATTCGCTTCAATTCGTATTCGCTTCGTATTCGAATAATAGATATGGTATTTGGTTGATGGTTCATCATGTCATGGGCCATATGCCCATATCATATGTAATGGGCTTAGTAATAACTTAAATGGGTAATTTTATATAGCCCAATTAATTTATATATGTATTAAATTTTAAATTATATATATTATATATATAAAAATAAAAATACATGTATAATTCTTATTCGAATTTCGAATCGAATCGAATTTAAAATTGTAAATTCGTATTCGATTAACTTGACTCGAATCGAATCGAATTCGAATTCGAATTCTTGCGACTCGAAACGAATTCTTGATAATCGAATCGAATTCGAATCGAATTTCGAATTTTTCGAATCGAAACGAATTCTGAACACCCCTAACTAACAGACTATCTATTATGACACCAACTTTTATGATTCTTGATATCAATGGATACATAATTCAAACCGGTTTCTACACATATAAATACACATTAATAAAAATTATAGAATTTATTAAAAGTTTAATTTTATATAAAAAGTTGTCTAACTTTTTTAAAATGTGCACACTAACACTAGAACGGGTTTACAAATGGGGTTGGTTCCGGTACAAACTATATTTATCCTACAAACCGTAAGAACAGATCATAGCACTTAAAAAAAGTTAAATTAGCACATACCAAAACAATACATACATAAAAGTAGCACTTTTGAATTATATTAGCACATGAAAATTAATCAAGGTAATTGATTTTAGCACATATTTGAATGGTGTCAACACTTTTTTTAATCAGCACATTGAAAAAAAAAAAACAAGATTCAAATAAGGAATTAATTGCTTGTTAGCATATTTATAGGGAATTCAATATAATTTATATTATTTAGGATATTATTTTATCATTTCTCTATAATTGGTTGACACTTTTTAATTGGTTCTTACAGTTTGTAGACGAAATGTGGTTTGTATTTGATCCTAAATCAAAACCAGCCTTTTAAGCAGGTAGTAAAAACCGACCAAACATCCTCCCAAACCGGTTTGGCTTGGAACCCGTCAAAGTCAAAACCAGTTCCGAACCGGTTTGTATTTGGTAAAAAAAACTATTTGCTCATCTCTATATATAGCCAGGTAGGCCCATGCTAGCTAAACAACAAGATCATGTGGACGTCAAAGGCCCAGTTATCTCGATGACATTAGCCAATGGGCCATTATCAATACGGTTTGGCGCTTGTACCTTGTCTAACAACAAACCAAATTAAATTAAGATTATGGGGCTGTTTGGTTAAGCTTTTCAAAACTACTTATTTGCTTATTTGCTTTCTGAAAAGCAAATAAGCAAATAAATAGTTTTGAAAAGCTCCATTTTAAAGCTTTTCAAAACTACTTATTTGCTTATTTGCTTTTCAGAAAAGCAAATAAGCAAATAAGTAGTTTTGAAAAGCTTAGCCAAACAAGCCCTATATAGTTTATTTGCGGACACATGTTAAAGGAGCAGAGCGGATACAATTTGTGGCTAAAATATTCTAGCGGGTCATTATATGATCATATTATCAAAAAAATATTAACTTAACCATCATTAAGGAAAATGTTATTATAAACTAGAATGTATCCCGCCTCGTTGCGGTGGGCGAAGTGTGCTTTACTGTGATGAGGATTCGTTAGGTTACATTATGCCCTTAATGAAACTAAAACCAATCAGTTTATACATGTTTATGATTTTTTTGTCAAGTAACCCAATCGAGGCAGACCGTAGAAGAGAGGTTAACAGGTTGACTGGGTTTATCACATAAGGGAAAAGACTTGTTTGTAACTAACAGTATATGCAATCAACAAACATTTAAGATCCAGCCTTTCATACCATAACTTCAAGCCCTCATAGCTAATCACTAAAAGATCTGAGCCGTGGCCCGCCCTCACGCTCGTGTAACGTGCCCTACCCATGCTGAGTTGGCACGTGGTTGCGCCCCACAACTGGTGGCCTTGACAATAGTAAAAAGTAAAGTGTTATATAAGACTTATAAAATTATAAATATTAACATAGTAATGAACTTCAGATGAAGTGTTATATTTGTAGAACGACTTTTCTAGGTTAGTTTCTTCTTTAATTACACACGAGCTACTTTTAGCTAACGCTTCTGAATTGTATTGTTTTTGTGGACATTCACCTATCTTCGGGACACCATGCAAAGATGTCCATATTGTGTAACAGCAACTTCTTGAGATGCGAGATAGTGTATTCGGTGATGTTGGTATTTACCCTTATCCTTTGTTGGGGATGCTTAGGGTTAATGATCTAACCTTGCTCTTCCTCTTCGTTTTTTGTTGAGCTCTCCCCTTTAACCAGGAAGGCTTCCTAGGTAGGTTGAAGGGTTGAAATTCCTCTTTCGGTTGGGAACTTGATTATACCTTGACCAACTGATACAGCCATACCAAACTCACTCTGCCCCGACCTTCCTATGATAACATCATAGTTGGAAGGTATGTTGATCACCACAAAGTTGAGTGGTTTGGTCTTTTCCATTTTTCCTTCTCTGAAGCAAACATCAAGTGTTAGTTGGCCCAAAGGATTAATGGGGATTTCAGCAATACCTTTAATAGAGGACTCAGCTGGTTGAAGCCTTGAACGTTCATCGTTGCTGAGACGGTTGAAAAACTTCTCGAACATTATCTCAGTTGCTGCCCCTGTATCAATGTAAGCTTTGCTTGTTTTGATGGTTCCCACAGTGGCTTCTACCACCAAAGGGTTCGACAGAAGGCCCCTTTCTAGTGGTGGGAAACATACACATTGAAGCTCCCAAGCCTCTAAGTGTTGCCGTTTGTGGGAAGTTTCTCTATCAAGGTTTACCATGTTTACCTCTTTACCTTTTCCATCAGCCATTTTATCTCTTACCCCTCTAACCAAGTGGGCAAGTTCTCCAGACTTAACAGCTTCCTCAATTCTATTTTTGAGCTGAAAACAGTCATTGGTGTTTTTCCTCATGAAATTCACAATATTGAGTGGAGTTTTCGTTCCGTTTGCTTTTGGGCAAGGGTCGGGGTGGCCGGAAGCTATGCTTTACCTCTTCGGTGGTAAGGATCTCTTGTGGGGTTTTGGTCAAGGATGTGAAGTTCACAGTCTTTTCCTTGCTTGAAGGGTTCCTGCCTTCAGACCTTCGAGTATCTGAGTTTCTGGAACGTTTATCATAAGAACCGTAGTTGCTTCTTTTTCTATTAGGGAAGGTATTCCTCCAGCTTGGACCCCTTTTTCCTTGTTCCTTGATATCTATGGCTTCTTCCCCTCAGATGTGGGCTTCAACCCTTTCAAGGGCTTCTTCAAGGGTCTTGGGTAGGCACTTGTTAAAGTCTCTGGCGAGCTACTTAGAGGTGATTGCATTCATGAAGCCTGCAACCCTCATCTTTTCATCAGCACCTACATATATTAACCCTTCTTTCTTGTACCTTTCAATGAAATCCCTAAGGCTTTCATCATCCCTTTGCTTGATTTGAAAAATTACTGTTGCATCGTTGACGTACCTCCTTTGCTGCGAAAAGTTGGCCAAGAAACCTTTGTTTAGATTATCGAAGGTTTGAATGCTTATGTCAGGAAAGTCATTGAACCAAATTCGGGCAGACCCTACAAGGGTTTGCATAAACATAAGGCGACACTCAGTGTTGGACCACTTTTCAATCCTTGCAGCCCCGGTAAAAAATTGGAGGTGTTCTTCGGGATCTTCGGTTCCATCATACATTCTTATGTGAGATGGCATCTTAATCTGGGTTTGGAAATCATAGTTGGCAATTTGTTGAGAAAAACAGGACAAGTTGCTTGACTTGTACGGTTTGGCAAGATCTTCTTCTACTCTTGAGGCCGGATTGTTGTTTACATTCCCTTGAGTGGCTAGCACTTGGTTAATAAAGTGTTGTCAAGGGAAGTTTGCCATCATTTGAGCCATCATCAGTGGCATGAGGTTGAAGCCTTGAAGGCTTTCTGGTGCAGCCATATAGTTCATTCCCATAGGAATACTCATGGCAGCACTTCGTGCCAAGAGAAGAACGGATAAGGCTTGTTCCCATGTAGTGACCACAGGATGGGGAAGACTTGAAGCTGGTGACTGTAACAACTGATCCATAGTTAACTCATGTCCCAATGGTGCATTAGTTGCCATTGGCTGGGAGGAGAATAAAGGAAAAGTTGTTAGATCTGGTCTTGCAACAGCATATGGACCCGGATTTGGTGGAGGGTGATTAGGACGAGCTTCATTTCTGGATATGGTAGGTTGTGAGCTTTTAAAAGGAGGCAGAGGTGGCCCAGGTAACACTGAGGGCTCAGGTTCATCATAATCCAGCCTGATTCTTACACCTTTATGTAACACCCTTGTTATTATTTTAAAGGTTTTCGTATAAATTACGAAAATAAACATGTAATTGTACATACGTAATGTTGAATAATACGGGATAATTAAAACTTTTACAATTTGAAAATAATACAACTTAATGAATTTGAGTTCGTCGTTTAAAGTTACGACGAAACGTCGTGCGGAAGCTTTTAACTTTATCGTGTTCGTTTCTTCTTCGAGCTTGATCTTCATCCGGGCACTCTTGGCAATCACCTATGATCAAAACCAACTTAAAAGTTAGTTTTGATAGTTAAATAACAAGTTTAAACAAGTTATATAGGATTAGAAATCAAGGCATTTGAACAAAATAATTAAATACAAGAAATTATATATTTTGTTTTCAGCCCCTTCACCCGGCCGTGTCAAAAGATCACCCGACCGTGTCAGTTTAACATATATTTTTCACAGCCCCTTCACCTGGCCGTGTCAAAAGTTCACCCCCCCGTGTCAACTCTGCACGTTTATTTTTCATCAAATTTGCATCCAAATCTATCCAAACTCATTTTAATTGCTTGGGGTTCGTTTCTTAACATGTCTAAGCTATCATCCATTACCCGGATCCATTATTCATATAGTTTACGCTCCCGTTACCCGGTTTACGTTTTTCTTTATTACACTTAAGCCAACAGTTTACCACCTATTTTATTTTGACCCGTTTAGAAGTTTTCATGCATTTAAGCATCAAACTCGCAATTCTCTTTGTACACTTCGTATTTTCATTTTTTAAATAGCCTCTTATATTCCACAACAACTATTTTGTAGTGGATTTAACAAAACGGACCGTTATACTTACAACTATTACATATATCTAAGAGTTGCATAATCATAATACTAGTCTCTAAACGACCTCTAAGGGTCATTTGCCTGATTTACAAATCATGGGAGTTTTGGTCATTTTTAGTCCCTCATTTACGACGAAGGACTCTCGCTAATTATTTGACCCAAATTTGCATGTTTATCTAGCAACTCAACAATGCGTACCTGGCTCGGGTCAAGGTATTGACCCGTTTACATAACTTTTTGCTTTAAATCTTTCTAGTTAAAGCAACGCAAGCTTATGTTATTTTCCTGTGATTACAAAACTCAACAAGCGATTGTCAAATGTTATCGTCAAATGGTGTTAACCACATCATTTGACCCATTTAGTCTAATTGACCATTTGTCCGTATGAGATGGTATTTAATTACCATTTCACCCCTTTAAACCTATCCCGGTTTTCCTTTGAACTTGTTTTACTTAAAACCGTTTTTATTTATTCGTCATTACATGACTAATTTACCGCTTTACCCCTTTTTACTATAATTCATAATTTCTTACCATTTTCCCTCATTCCGACTCTCATTGAATCGTGTCGGAATATCATATATCAACCACTTAGTAGCATTCATATCTATACTTGAAATTAAGTAACTTTGCAAATAATGTAAAGGGGCGTAAGCTCTACTTACCTCGCATCCGAATACACTTTCTTCTCGTGCTTGATTCGTTTGACCGCTTCTTTCCCAAGCCTCCACCTAGCTCGTTAGGCGACAAACTATCATCATTCACAAGGTGGTTAGATTAGTCATTACAATTCACGACTATTCCACCTTACGTATTTTTTTTATGTCGAAACCACTATTCGACTTTATCATTGGTTAGTTTGACTTGTATAGGTCAACTATCTTAAATCATACAATAGGAATAATTAAGTTAAATCAACATTATGATTAGAACTCGTTTTAACCCTTATTTCACGTATTTAGTCAAACAAGGCAATTACGCGTTTCATTCTTAATTTCAACATATAAACATTCACTTAGGCATTTTAACAAACACCTTGCAGGCATAATTTCTCACAATTTATTATCAAGCTCAATACTTGTCATTTATCCATGGTTAACATCAACTAAGCATGTTTACATCAATTTTCACATTAACAAAATCTGAATTTACTTCCTAGAACTCAAATTACACTAGAAAAACAATTAAAATTCTAGTGTTTAACATGTTCCTACAACACCCACTTATCACCTTCAATGGTGATTGTGAATTCACAAGAAATAAGCATGATTTCAACTTGTATTTTTCTAGGGTTTGTCCCTAGACACTATATTGTTCCTAATTCATCATAAAACAAACATGCAACCATAAATTTCAGATTTTCCCAATTTCATGAGAATTTCGAGTTGAGAGTTTTCTTCAAATTTTACATACCTTGTAATCCTCTTGTGATGAGGATCACTAATCTATGCTCTATTTTCGATTTCAGCCTGGATTGAGCCTTCAATTTGAGAGTTTAGTGATGTTTAGGGTTTTGAGAGTGGGGAATCGCCCCTTCCTGCTTCTGTACGACCAGACATCTCAATTGAGGTGTTTGGTTTTGTTTTTAATTAAAACTAATAATACCACTTTCAATTTTAACAACATTGGCCATCCTACTTTTGTTTAACATATAGTTTTGGTTATTTTAACCCTATTTCAAGTTATTTCTAGACTTGTAATTAACTAGGTTAAAATTCCTAGTTAGTAAATTCTTGTGTATTTATACTTTATAATTCAAATATAAAGTTATATATTTTTCGGGTTAACTTTATCGGGTTAATTTTTACCACTAACAGTATTTTACCCGTCTTTACTATTAACGTGGTTTGATTACTAAACCCGTTTTTGGGATGTTATAAGTCTACCCCCCTTAAAGAGGTTTCGTCCCCGAAACCTTATTTACGTAGTTCATTGGTTTAATCAAACGAACCTAGTTTTGTTTTCAAGGCTCCCGTTTCCTTTGGTCAAAAGTTTTCATGTATACTAACGCGTACGTCTTTCATGTGTAAGGCCTCGCGGGCCGTTACTTACAGCTTATAACCCTTTATCTTTACTGACTGAGTTGTCACTTGACCACTTACTCTCGTTAGTCTTTTAATAAGTCTATCCCGCGCTTGTGTTATATTAACAAGCGCTTGTGTTTGTTATGACGTTTTCTTAACTTTGAATAGTTTTACCGGCTAGACTAATTAGTCGCCGTCACTTCATACCCCGTAACTCACGTTACAACGTGATCATTTTCTTTATTTCTTTTCTTGTCCGTGAGCGTGTCACATCACGTTTAAGTTTAATTCAACGTTTCTTTATCATACTTCGTCTTTTCGAATGTATCGTCTCGCACTTATCGATGTTAAAACCCATACTCTTTGATATTTGTTATTTCCGAATTCGCCTTATAGTATTCATATTTGTTAAACTGTTATTTCTTACTAAAACTGAATTTTTAGTTTAACGTTTTTCTCTTTAACTATGTCAATTACTCATATCAAGGAAATTGAAAACCCATAATTTATTGTTTTCCGTTCTCGTTTTACGCGGGGATTCGTAACAAGTTCCCTCACCTTACACTATTGACCCGTAGGTTCCTTCACTTAACCTCGTAGGCTATTTCCTTAAGCTTTCACCTCTTTAAGGCGAGGCCCTTATGATCCCTTTGCTTCAATTCATGACCCGTGGGTCATTTTGGCCCCGTAGACCGTTACACTAATTAATATCCCGTAGGTTGTGATGATTCCGTAGATCATCTTTTATTCGAGTCTTTATTCAAATGTATATACGTTTATATACGCATATGGCGTTAAGGCACCCCTTTTTATGTTTAGAATTATTCACTTTTACTTTTTGGATTTCGTTTGACCTTGACCGTAGTCTAAGGCTACATTGTTTTCTTTCAAATTTTTTTTTCGACTTCGTGACTTCTAACGTCAATTACACGTCGATTTGCCCTACACTTACCGTTACCCGGTTCTTACCTATACTTCTTTACGTCCCATTACCCGGGTTCTTTTATTTTAATGTTTTTAACGCCTATGAATCCTTTACATAGGTTTATTAATATTTCACACTTTTATTTATTCGATTCGCGCTTACTTACTTTTGCAAGTGTCATCCTTTATTAAATTTGTTTGACTTGTTCGTGTGAAAATTCATCACTTATAAATGTCAAACTTCAGTCTTTGTTCGACCCGTTCAGCTTTGAAATAGTTGAACGTAATTTATCAAAATTTCTATTTGCAGTATGTTATCGTCCTTTAGTCAGGACCCAAAACCCGAGTCTTTTTGACTTTCCATACGCGTTCCTGTTTCTCAGTCTACGCATGCGTTTAATTCCTTACCCATCAACCGGGTGTTTTACCGAAATCGTTATCATTGCACCCTTTCCGGTATGCATTAAGACTTCATTTCGATTTACTTGGTCATCTTAGCGAAATCCGTCGCTTTTATTCGACCATGTCTTTTATTCTTTACGTGGCCACCATTGGCGGCCTTATTAATTATGAGTGACGATTATCATCGTTATCCTTGCATTACTACGACTAAAGTTAACAACCTTGATTATCTTTTTCGTGTGGGCAACACCTTTGTTTTTATGACCCGGCGGATCATCTATACTTTGGTTTTACTTGCCCATATGGTTCACCATGGCCCTTTCGTCCAAGATGACTTATTTTCGTGAATTTTCTTTTGATCATTCATTTATATCATCATTTACATTAATCCTTGTCCCTTCTCTCGGGCTCATTATCCTAAGGTAATACGCTTCCGTCACCCGGCTGTGCGTTTACATTATTATCAACTATTTTGTTCATTTGTTTCATTTGGGTACTTTTTAATTTGTCCCATTCACCCCGTCCTTACTACATCGGATGTAAATGTGTCCGCTATAAGAAGTTCATGGTATCATATGCCACTACTTACTTGGCCAGAGTAAGCGATTAACACATGACACGCATGACCTTTTTATAGTTTTCACATCACGCCCTATGTAAGTAATGCCTCTATTTGTTTCTCTTGGAAACAATATCCCGAATACATTTTCTATTCATTTTTCCAAGTTTCTAATTTACATATGCAACAATCATTCTCTACATGTTTGTTGCATATTGCTATTTGTGCGTTTACATTTAAAAGCGTGCACCTGGTAATGTTTGCCCCGACGGACGTTCCTTGCCATTAACCTTGTTCGCGGTCGTTACGCTATTTAGTCCTTAGTGAGCATGCTCCTCTTGTCATACTTCGGACCGTTCCTCTATCATATCCGTAATTTGTTTAACCCTCGTCATCTTCAAATGCGAGTTTCCTCCAATTAAAACATTCATAAAAGTTAGTAATGTCAACTTTACTAAATGCCCATATCATAATACAAGGCTTTTCTACTATACGTGTTAACGCACGTAATTTTGTTAACTATATCTATTATTTAATTGAGGTATCGTATATTACACGACAACCCTATGTGTTGTTTACAACATTTTAACATGCTAAACCATTAAAATACACATACTTACCGGATTTGCGATCAAGCCTCGAACCGAACACACTTTACTTTTTAACCATGAGCTCTGATTACCAACTTGTAACACCCTTGTTATTATTTTAAAGGTTTTCGTATAAATTATGAAAATTGTTGGATCTGAGTTTCTTTTTGATTGTATTTTCGTTTGTAATTAAGATGGAAATGAAAGAGTTGTGCAGCGGAAATAAGATGAAAGCAAACTTTGCATACAATCAAACGAGAGTAATACTCTTATCAAACATCTTTTCACAAAGAACCGAATGATTGAATTTGTTTCAACAACGATTACAATGATTGATGTAAGAATGCAAACTCCCCCTCAGCCAGAGCTCAGTAGTTTGTTCGTGCAAAGAAGACGATTGATCAAAAGAGCTAATAGAACAGTACAAAGTACTGAACTATTTATAGGCACTTGCAAACTACTGAGCATCTTAGCTGACGTCACCATGAAAGTGACATCTAACCTCCTAACAAACTCTAACTACTGATCTATAAACACTGATGTACTAAACTACTGCTATTACATTATATTACATAAAAGACACTTAAAACTGCTGCTGCATCCTTCCACTGCTGTGAACCCAGCACTGCTTGTCCGGATCAGCAGTACTTGACCCAAGGCAGTAGATTGAGTCAACAGAGCTTTGGACTTCCATCAGTTCTTTGACTTTGGCCAGTAGATATAAAGCAGCAGTTGTAGGTCAGCACTTAGTATGATCAGCAGATAGGAGGTCAGCAGATATGAAACCACTTTCAAGGGGAGAGATTTGCATGAACCAACTGTAAACGTCTGCTTATTCTGGATCCACTGCTTTGATCCAGTTTTGGCTTTACATTATCTGTTCCTCTGATAGGGTTCAATCCCAACAATCTCCCCCTGGAACAGATAATGCCAAAACTCTTCATTATTTGTGGAAATCTTTATTGCCTCAACAACAGCTCCCTTATCTGACCTTTGAATTGTAGTTCAAAGTCTAGGGCATCTGTATCTTCATCATCCCTGCTGAGTGGAAGATCAAGGAGATCCTACAAATCTTCAAGACTCAGGCCAAGAGCTTGTTCCCTTGATATTTTCTCCACTCCTCCACCAGACCTGAGCAAAGTCAATACGCAGGTCTGTTTGTCAGTTTCCCACTTTTGTATTTCTGAGCCTGGTGGGTTTCTTGGGAGATGTTTATTTGCAGAAGTATTTGGAGAGGCTGGCCTATTCATGACTGGCTGAGCAGTACTTGCAGTTTGATCCAAACCAAGAGTTTCCATGATCATTTTCTTTATACCCTCTTTTCCAAGGTCTTCACCTTCCATTAACTCTTTGATGGTTTCAGCAATCAGTTGTTTGTGTGGCCTTCTTTTGTAGATGGTAGCACCAACTGGAGCTGTGGATCTCCTGATTTGCAGCTTTGAAGGTCTTTTTGAAACCGCTGCTTCAGGATAGTCAGGCTTTTGAGGAACTGTGGGATCTTTCTTTCTTAATTGTTCCAACCTTTTGTAAGTAGCCCTGACCATATCTTCTTTCCATCTAGCAACTTGTCTTTTGTTACCATAATCAGCTGCTACCAATTCCTCTTTCATCCTCTTCAGCTCTTCCTGTTTGTCAGGTACATTCTTTCTAAATTTTGCCCAGTTAGGAGGAGTGTGAGTGACCTTCCTTTTTATCATGTCTTGAATTCTTGCAGCTTCATCTTCAAGCTCAGGAACAATCCACTCTTTGTACATATATCTCTCTCCTTTGTACTTTTTGTGAGCCATGATGCTTTCAATGTAGTCTTTCTTCAGAGATTTAGCTGCTCTTTCAGAAATTTGTTGACTAACATTTTTTGCAAATTGCTCTAGGGATCTGACTTGTGTGAGCAAATATTGATAATTTCTTGAAATTTCTTTGTCAGACTTCCCTTGTGTGTTTCTTTTTGAGATATCCTCTGCTTGCTTGGCTTTGATTTCCAAGTATTCATCAACATTTTTAGGCCAAGGATATCCTTTTATTGATGGCAACCTCCTTTTGGCAGGGTCATCCTCATAGTAGAAGGATTTTATTTCATCTCTAACAGCTGCTAGTTCAAGAGGAAATTGAACACCTGCAGGAGGTAAGGGCTTGTACATTGGAACTGAAGAGAGAGGAACAGGTTTTGGTATTGTGACAAGAGCTAAAGATTTTGAAGATGTTGGTGACGGAGGTGTGTCATCATCTTTTAAAATTAGCCTTCTCCTTTTTGGTTTAGGAGAGACTGATGATGTTTTGAATGGAACAGTGGTTGTAGATGTAGTGGCAGTGGATTGTGATTGACTAACAGTTGTTGAAACAACTGGTGTTTCAACCACTGCTGTCATAACAACAGATGTTATAACATCTGCTGTCTTCTGCTGTATATCAGCAGGTGTTGTTTTTGCTGGTGATGATGATAAAGTAGTAGATGTTGTGTGTGTTGAAGTGGTGTGTGTTGATGGAACAACTGTTTGGCAAGCAGTGGTTTTTGTAACTCCTGCTGCATCAGCTGTTTTGTACGGTGGTTTTTTAGCAGACTTTGAACGTCTGGTTGGAATGGACTTGGGTTGCCTTACTTTTCTAGTAGGCCTCTTCTTTTCCTCAACAGGATTTTCATGATCCCTTGACCCAGAAGTACCCTGATCTGGATGATCCATTCTGTCCACCCTGGCTTTCCTTTTGGCCTCTCTATCTCTCTTCACACTTGCAATTGCTTCTGCTAGTGCATTTGTTCTCACATCAATCTTCTTGCTGCCATCTGGCAAAGGGATCTTTTTGGTCATGTTTGAATTCTCTGGTTCAAGATAAAGACCATCTTCTATACCCTTCCTTTTCCACTCCTTAATTTTCTCCCCCTTTTTGGCATTATCTTCTGGGAGGTCATAAATGAAACGTACGTTTGGAGGAGCAGTGCCAGTGGTGTGCAAGATCTGAGTTTTGAGAGCTTTTAAGTCAGCCTGAGTGTTCTTGAATCTTGACTCCATTGCAGTTCTCAGCTGTTGTACATGTTTTTCATGTTGCTGATCTGCTAATTGTGCTTGTTGTTGGAGAAAAGATTGAAATAGATTCCAGAGCTCATTTGTAGCAGGTGTCCTTTGTGGAGCAGGTGCTTGAGGTGGAACAGCAGTTGTTTGTACCTTTTGAACTTGTAACACCTGTTGTAGCATATCTTTGAGTTCTGCAACAGAGTTATCAAGCTTTGCAATACGATCCGTCAATTTCTGGTACTTTAAACCATCACCCAAGTTAATGGGATCATCTGATTTCCCACTAGCAGTGGTTTTATCAGTGGTAGATGTAGGGAATATACTCCAAACATTAACCACTGATGCCCCTTTTTCTTGGTACTGGGGTCTTCTTCCTTCAACACTTGACAACCTTTTGATGTTGCCAGTAGGATAAATAAATCCACTGGTGGTTGACAGAGGTGCTATAAAAGGAATTGCCTCCAAGGAAGTCTTATGAATGTAACCACTGTCCAAATGTAACCCAGTGGGTGTAACAGTTGTAGTGGCTGCTTCGCTTGGAATACCACCAAGAGTTACTTGTAACTCAAGGGGTGTAACCTCCTCAGGTTTTGTTGGTGGGTTAGCAAAGATTGATACATCAGACCCAGTCAATTGTTGAGGTATATTCTCATTAATAGGTGATTGAGAAGGACTGGATAATGCCTGGTTCAAATCAATTGCATCTAACAGTGGTTTTATTGGTGAAGGAATTGTGGATGTGATGGTTGGTGTAGAAATAGGATGTGTCCCGGGCATTGGACTGCGGATGATAGAAACGAGTGTTTCCAGAGCATCATGATGTGGAGACCCTATTTGTACAACCTGTTCTTTTTGTGAAGTAACAGGAGGAGTTTCAGCTATGGGTTGAGATATTTGTACCAACTGCTGTGAGGAAGTAGCAGCAGTGGTTTCTTGTGACTTTTGTGTTGTCACTGGCAGGAGCTCTGGTATCTCATCCTCCAGAGATGCCTTTTTGATGGTTTTGGGGGGTTTTTGTGATTTTCTTTTTGTGGGCTTTTTGGTGATTTTAGGTGTGGGTTTCAAAGCAGTTGTGCTGCTGCTTTGATTACCTTGAGCAGTGGGCTCAGCAGCAGATACCTGAGGAGCAGTTGTAACTGCTAAAATCTGCTCAGGCACCTCTGCTTGTGTTTTGCAGGGTGCTAACATCCTTGAAAAAGTTTCAGTAGTTAAACTATTTATTTGAATAGGATCACCCTGGTTTATTACAGCTAAATCATCCTTACTGAATTTCTTTGAAAAATAGTAACCTAAAAACCTTGGAAACAGTAAGAATGATTTTGTTTCAACATTATTAACCAAATCTTTAAAAATTTCCCGAGAATAGTTAAAATTTTCTCCTTGAAGAATAGCATATCCCAGATTTTGAATCTTTAAAGGGATTTCATTAAAAGAAGTGGTTTTGTTGGAAACACATAGTAGGAGGGTATGAAATAAAAATCTGGTTGCAGAAGGAAAATAACCTTTTTCTAAGGTAATTTTCTTCAACATTGTGGCTTCATACCCTCGCTCAATGAAGTCAATTTTTAACTCGTTTTTAGTGAAAGAAATTTTACCTTCCTGATCACCGAGTTGAAAGACCTCTGAAATGGATTGTGGCGTGATTTGGACCGCTTTACCCTTTATAGAAGAGTTTATGGTGGTTGCAGTGTCGCCTTGTTTTTCAAGGGTTGCATTTTTCCAGAACTCCCTTTGGGTCGCCAAGTAGATTGGTGCATCGGCAGTGATCAAGGTTTTGTACTTTGATTTTGCCATGATACCAATGATGGAATCGAAAACGTTGGTGGTTCCTGGTTTTGTGAGAAGACCCAGGAGATTGTGAGATGGTTTGTGTGGAATTTCAGTGGAGATTGCCTTTGGAGAGGCTGTTTTCGATGAAGATTTGGATGAGGGTTTTGAAGATTTCTTTGATTTTGTCATTTTGAGGATGATTGATCGAAGAAATTTGTGAAGAAATGTGAAGAAAAACTGCTTTGAGAAGAGAATTTTTAAGAATTCAATTCGACAGTAAAACCCTGTTTTGGTGGTGAGTGGGGGATTTTATTGGGAAGAAAGTGAATGCTGAGGTGGCAGCCGTTACAAAAGGTCTGACCAATATGTACTGTCCACATGACAACCCCTGTTGAAAGTGAAGGACAGTACTTTTGTTGAAAGTGACTGATGAAGGCAGTGGTATGAAAGCAGTGGATGATTTTTACTATCAGTGGATAGCATATCAGTGGATAAGACACTGCTTTTGAACAACAGAGTTTATCAAAATAATGAGAGAGCAAGGGTTGACTTTCAGCAGTGGACAGACTTTTGAAGTAGCAGACTTTTGAACAATCAGTGGTTAATGGCAGACTTTTAAGGACTTAATGAAAAAATTTCATTTTTAACTATTTTTAAGGATGGAGTTTGATTTTCTGAAAACATTTTGTTGCTTTTATTCATAGAAAAACAAGATGTTGCTTGTTATTCCATGTTCAGCATCCCAATCCTAGAGACCAAACTTTCAAAAGTGGCTGTATCAAGTGCTTTTGTGAGCACATCAGCCAGCTGGTCTTTAGTTGGGACATGATGCAGAGAAATCAAACCTTTTTCATAGCAGTCCCTCACAAAGTGATGTCTGATGTCAATATGTTTGGTGGTTGAGTGGGAAACTGGATTTTTGATGATATTTTCTGCTGCTTAACTGTCCAACATGAGTGGTGTCTTTAAGGCAGTGATACCAAAATCCAGCAACTGATTTTGAAGCCACAGGAGTTGGGTTGTACAGCTTGCAGCAGCAATGTATTCAGCTTCAGCAGTGGATGTCGAAACAGCTGCTTGCTTTTTGCTTTGCCAAGAAACTAAGCAGTCACCTAGAAACTGGCACCCTCCTGATGTGGACTTCCTTGTGGTGTGACATCCAGCAAAGTCACTGTCTGAGAAACCTGAAAGCTTGATGTTCCCATTAGCTGGATACCAGATACCAAGTGTGGGAGCACCTTTTATGTATCTGAAGATCCTTTTTACAGCAATGAGATTTGATTTTCTGGGAGCTGATTGACTTCTTGCACAGACACATGTTGCAAACATGATGTCTGGTCTAGATGCAGTTAGGTACAATAAAGACCCAATCATGCTTCTATAAAGTGTTTGGTCAATCAGCTCATCTTTTTCATCAGACATGACCAGCTTATTTGTTGCCATGGGTGTGCTGCATGGTTTACAATCATTCATATCAAATTTGGTTAAAAGTTCTTTAGCATATTTGCTTTGATGAATGAAAGTTCCATTTTGCAATTGTTGTACTTGGAGACCAAGAAAGCATTGTAGCTCACCCATTGCACTCATTTCAAACTCAGCTGTCATGAGTTCTCTAAACTCTTCACACATTGAGTTACATGTGCTTCCAAAAATAATGTCATCCACATAAATCTGGACAATCATTAAATCCTTCCCTCTCCATTTTAAAAACAGCGTTTTATCAATGGTACCTCTTTTGAAACCATTTGAGAGTAGGAAGTTGGAAAGAGTTTCATACCAGGCTCTTGGTGCTTGTTTCAAGCCATACAAGGCTTTGTTTAGCCTGTAGACATGATCTGGATAAAATGGATCCTCAAAACCTGGAGGTTGACAAACATACACCTCTTCTTGAATTGTACCATAGAGGAAAGCACTTTTGATATCCATTTGAAACACCTTCATATTGTGGTTGACAGCAAAGGCCAGGAACAGTGTAATTGCTTCTAATCTTGCAACAGGGGCAAATGTTTCATCATAATCAATCCCCTCTTCCTGTCTGTAACCTTGAACCACAAGCCTGGCTTTATTCTTGACAACAATACCCCTTTCATCAGTTTTGTTCTTGAAGACCCACTTTGTGCCAATGGGACTAGCCTCTTCTGGCAGTGGTACAAGCTCCCATACTTGTTGTCTTTTAAACTGTTGGAGCTCCTCTTGCATGGCTTCTACCCAGCTGTTGTCTTTCAGTGCCTCTTGGTACTTGACTGGCTGATGGAGTGATAGAAAACCAGCAAAAAGACAAATGTTTTGGGTTTGGCTTCTTGTGAGCACCCCTTCATTTATGTTGCCAATGATTTGATCAGGTGGATGAGATCTCAAGAAGATTAAATCTCCTTGGTATGGTATGATGGCATTGGTTGGTGAAGGCTGCAAATGTGTATCATCTGAGCTAACCACTGCTGGGGACTTTGATGCTCCAGCAGTGGTTTCAAAAGGTGGTGGAATAGGAGGTAGTGAGGTGGACAACTGCTGGCTTTTATCCACTGTTTGAGGACTTTTGTCAGCAGTGTTTGAGGATGTGGAAGCAGTGGTTGATGGGCTACTTTGGTCAACAATTGTTGAGGTAGCAGTGGTAGAGCTTTGACAACTGTTTTGAACAGCTGATGCTTTTCCCTTTGTGGCAGACCTTTGAGGGATGATGATTTCATACCCATAGTCTGGTGTTGTATCCTCTGATGGACCTGCACTGTTAGTCTTGACAGCAGTATTTTCAAAAGTGAATTTTTCAAGATCAAACAGATCTGCAGGATTTGCTGGGATTTTCATTGACGAAAGTTCATTGAACTTAACATTCAAAGTCTCCTCCACTGCCTTGGTCCGTGTATTAAACACTTTGTAGGCCTTGGCAGTGGTTGAGTATCCCAGATGATAACCACAATCAATTTTGGCTGCAAATTTTGAAATGGAATCTTTTAAATTCAAAATAAAGCATGAGCAGCCAAACACTTTGAAATATGAGATCAGTGGTTTAATTTTATACAGAATTTCATAGGCAGTCTTTTTGTGCCTGGGGTTTATTAAAACTCTGTTCTGAACATAGCAAGCAGTGTTTACTGCCTCTGCCCAGAAAGTTAAAGGCAAACCTGAATCTGCAAGCATGGTTCTGGCAGCCTCAATCAGAGTTCTGTTCTTCCTTTCCACTACCCCATTCTGCTCTGGTGTTCTTGGGATGCTGTACTGCCTTACAATCCCTTTCTTCACACAGAAGGCATCCAACTCCCTATTTTTGAATTCTGTGCCATTGTCACTCCTAAAGCTTTTTACTGGAAGGTCAAATTGCTTTTCAACCTGTATTACAAAGTCTTGCAAAATGCCTGCAGTTTCATCTTTTGAGTGCAAGAAGAAAGTCCATGTGAACCTAGAAAAGTCATCAACAATAACCAAACAATATCTCTTCTTTTTAAGGCTCATGACTTGAACTGGGCCAAACAAATCCATGTGTAGCATTTGCAGACACTGGGTTGTTTTGGACTCTTCAATGGACTTATAAGAACTTTTATGTTGTTTTCCTTTTAAACAGGAAATGCAATGTTCAGGACATGAAAACAATTTTTGTGGTAGGCCTCTCACCAAACCATTTTTTGAAATTTCTGTGATTGTCTTAAGATTTGTGTGTCCCAGCCTTCTGTGCCAAAGTTCTGTCTCTTTGTTAGAGGCAGCTGAGAACAGACAGGCATCAGCTCTGGGACACTCTTTTGACATGTCAACAACATAAACATTGCCACTTCTTTGAGCAACAAGTTTAGTATGACCAGATTTAATTATTGCTTCAATCTTTTTGACCATTTCTGGTCCAACAATCCTACAACAGTCTTTTGTGAAGAATGACCCAAATCCCTTATCACTCATTTGGGACACACTCAGAAGGTTGAATTTTAGATTGTCTATTAGATTGACATTTTCAAATTTTACATTTCCAGATTGCACTGTACCAGACCCCAGAACCTTCCCTTTACTATTATTCCCAAAGGATATATCACCCCCACCATGGATTTTAAAGTCTTTGAGGAGGGCTTTACATCCTGTCATGTGCCTGGAGCCTCCACTATCTACATACCAAAGACTATCAAAGCATGCAGAAGCTCCCTGCACATGAAGTAAAAGGATTAGTTCATTAAGGTCTCCAAAGCCAACAAGGCTTTGGATGGGGTCTCAACAGTGTCTGGAATGGATGCAAGATGATGGACAGTGGTTAGGTCAGGGGTTTGAACTGTTTTAGGACAGTTTTCTCTAACCACTGTTGTGGGTCCTGACCAATCATCTGCTGGTAACCAAAAGGATTCCTGTTCACTTTGGGTTTAGAGGGCCTTTTGTAGGCCTCATAAACGTGTGGAATCCTTTGGTAAGACTGTTTTTCTCTGCCTTTTTTGAACTGATTGGCAGGGGGTGCATCAGTAACCTGAACATCTCTTTTGACAGATGTTTGGTTCAGCTGTTTTGTAACAGCTGTTTGTACTGGCACAAACAGTGGTTGTTTCTTGGTGAATTTGACAGATGATGAGGATGATGGTGGACTCAAGGATGTTTTAGCCATGTACTCATTCTTTTTCACATCAAAGTTTTTGAGGTACACACATGCTTGAGTTTTGTGGTTTGTTTTCCCACAGACAATGCAGCTTTCTGCTGAAAGAATGACACTTGTTTTGTTTAGATCATAAGCTTTTAAGTGGAAACAGTCTTTTGTTAGATGATTCCTTTTCTCACAGAATTCACAAAACAAGTTATCAATTTTTTCTTTCTTCTTTCTCTTTTCAGATTCCTTTGCAGCAGAGGTTTTAACCACTGCTGGGATATCTTTGAGAGGTATGACTTTAGCTTTTGGAGCTTTAGCACCATCAATTGATGTAAAGTCCATTGGCTTGAAATTTTCAAGAATATCACACTCATCAGACCATTTTGGTTTAAACTGATGATCTTCAAGCTCCTTGAAAGTGGAGGAGCCCATTGGTCTGTTAAGTGTGATTTTGTTACCAAGTTTGTCAGTGATTTTCACTTCTTGGCCATTCTTGTTTGTGGGGATAAGCTCAGTAGCTTCATCAGTGGTTTGAACAGAGTTTTCAAAAGCAGTGTTTTCATCATCATATTTTCTATACCCAACCCCAAACTTCACATTGCTTTTTCTCTGTTTTTCAAGCATAACCTCATATCCTTTGCAGGATTCCACCCATCTTTCACAAGTAATCTGGGCAGACTCCAACTCCTTTTTGCAAACTTGGTATTTTTCTACCATAGTTTGAAGTTGGGTTTTGGTTATACTTTGCTCTTCTTTTAAACAGCTGATTTCCTTTTCTTTTTCAGTCAATTTGTTTTTAAGTTCTTTTAAAGAGCTTTCAAATTTGACCTCATCAGTTAAGATTTTATCCCGAAGGTTTTCATTCACCTCTTTGATGTTAGCAAAAGCAATTATGCAATTGTCTGAACACAGTTTTTCAAGAACTTGAGGCATAACCTTGGCAGCTGCCATCATTGCACAATCACATTGATGATCTTTATCATCATCAGCTCTTACCTTCTTTTCACCAGCCTTTTCTTCTTTCTCTTCTTCTTTGTCCTCTATGGACCATGGATCTGTCATTGGTTCAATCAGAGTACCTGAACTTTCTTCCAACAGTACTTCATCAGCCACAGCAGTAATCACTGCTTCAATCACCTCTTCCACTGTTTCAAAGCACTGCTGTTCCTCCTCAGCTTCAACCCCCTCCTGTATTGACTCTAGTGCCATCAAACAAAACTCATCATGTGAAGAATCATTAGAAGCATAGAGTGCAAAATTTTCATAACAAAGATCATCAGGCATACTGCTCCAGTCAACAAACCCTTGAGTGAAAAAGCTTTGTTGATCTGGTTGTGTTGCTGCTGGAGCAGTGGTTTGAGGTGCAACAGGTTGCACTTGTACCTGTGGAACAGGGGTTTGAACATATTGGATTTGTGGAACAGTAGTTTGGACATAATGTACTGGCACAGGGGCAGCAGCATAGTGAGCAGTGTTCACTTGAGCTGCTGGGGCATATTGGGCATAATGCACAGTGTTTTGGTTTTGAGGTCTAGGATTTGAGCTAGGATGAGTAATTATGGGACCAGTATTTTGACTCCTACATTCCCTAGCGAAATGTCCCAACCTATTACACTTGTAGCACTTGATTTTCGATTTATTCAACCCAACCCTTAGATTCCCATGCAAACCTGGGAATTTTCTCCCTGTTCTTTTGTAGAACTTGCTAGTTCTAACACTTAGCAAAGCCAGTTGGTGCAGGATGTCCATTTCCTCTAAATCAGTGGGATCAAAATGTTGCAAATCATTTAGTTCAAAGCTTAAATTATCTGACATCTGGTTTTCGTTTGCAGTGAATGCATAACTTGCAGAGTGAGGATCAGGGTTGTTAAAGTTAGCTCCAGCAGTTATGTCAATGAAATGGTCATAACCCTGGTCCTTACCACTGCTCCCAGATTCTTCTTGACCCAAAAGAGCAGTGTTACCGAATGTATAATCATCAACGGCTTTTCCTGACTCTTGTAACTTCCTTTTCTGGTTCAACTCCCTTTCGTAGGTCAGGAGTCGACCATGGAGTTGGGTCAAGGTCAGATCCTTGAACTCAGGTGAATTTCTGGTGACAAAGGCTATAGTGTCCCATTTTTCGGGCAGTGACCTGAGGAACCTGCTGTTTTGAGTTGAGTTTGTAAAAGTGGTATTAACAAGCCTCAGTTCACTGATGAGACAACTAAACCGCTCAAATTGTTGAGTCAGTGATTCACCTCTAACATGACAAAACGTTTCGTACTGTTGGTTCAGGATTTCCCTATTGTTTTCTATGACTTCTTCAGTACCTCCAAACTGTTCCTTAAGTGCGTCCCACAATTCTTTGGCACTGTTACAGTGTAACAGTCCAGCATATATTTCATTGGGCAGCGCTGATGCTATGATGCTAAACGCTTTAGCATCTAGTTCGATCTTTTGAAAATCAGTTTCGGTGTAATTTTCAACTGGTTTTGGAACGAACTTTTTAGCATCTTCAGCGCTTGCACTGAAGGAACATGAGGACCAAAGGTGACAGACCTCCAACAACCTGTGCTTTGTTGAGCGAGGATGTGACCCATCCTCCTCTGCCAGATGTTGTACTCATTTCTTTTTAGCATAGGTGGTTTAAAAAGTGAGCCGATGTTGTTTTTATCATCCTGAGATTGTGACGTCATTCTTGTTGTTTTCCAGACACTGAGAAATCAACTTTAATGGTGATTTATCCTTGCTCTGTTTTTCAACGGACGAACAAACGATCAGTATCAACTGTTATGAGCTGAACTATTTACGTCAAAATGATTGTTAAATCAAATTTGACTGTCCAAGCTCTGATACCAATTGTTGGATCTGAGTTTCTTTTTTATTGTATTTTCGTTTGTAATTAAGATGGAAATGAAAGAGTTGTGCAGCGGAAATAAGATGAAAGCAAACTTTGCATACAATCAAACGAGAGTAATACTTTTATCAAACATCTTTTCACAAAGAACCGAATGATTGAATTTGTTTCAACAACGATTACAATGATTGATGTAAGAATGCAAACTCCCCCTCAGCCAGAGCTCAGTAGTTTGTTCGTGCAAAGAAGACGATTGATCAAAAGAGCTAATAGAACAGTACAAAGTACTGAACTATTTATAGGCACTTGCAAACTACTGAGCATCTTAGCTGACGTCACCATGAAAGTGACATCTAACCTCCTAACAAACTCTAACTACTGATCTATAAACACTGATGTACTAAACTACTGCTATTACATTATATTACATAAAAGACACTTAAAACTGCTGCTGCATCCTTCCACTGCTGTGAACCCAGCACTGCTTGTCCGGATCAGCAGTACTTGACCCAAGGCAGTAGATTGAGTCAACAGAGCTTTGGACTTCCATCAGTTCTTTGACTTTGGCCAGTAGATATAAAGCAGCAGTTGTAGGTCAGCACTTAGTATGATCAGCAGATAGGAGGTCAGCAGATATGAAACCACTTTCAAGGGGAGAGATTTGCATGAACCAACTGTAAACGTCTGCTTATTCTGGATCCACTGCTTTGATCCAGTTTTGGCTTTACATTATCTGTTCCTCTGATAGGGTTCAATCCCAACAAAAATAAACATGTAATTGTACATACGTAATGTTGAATAATACGGGATAATTAAAACTTTTACAATTTGAAAATAATACAACTTAATGAATTTGAGTTCGTCGTTTAAAGTTACGACGAAACGTCGTGCGGAAGCTTTTAACTTTATCGTGTTCGGTTCTTCTTCGAGCTTGATCTTCATCCAGGCACTCTTGGCAATCACCTATGATCAAAACCACCTTAAAAGTTAGTTTTGATAGTTAAATAACAAGTTTAAACAAGTTATATGGGATTAGAAATCAAGGCATTTGAACAAAATAATTAAATACAAGAAATTATATATTTTGTTTTCAGCCCCTTCACCCGGCCGTGTCAAAAGATCACCCGACCGTGTCAGCTTAACATATATTTTTCACAGCCCCTTCACCCGCCCGTGTCAACTCTGCAGATTTATTTTTCATCAAATTTGCATCCAAACCTATCCAAGCTCATTTTATTTTCTTGGGGTTCGTTTCTTAACATGTCTAAGCTATCATCCATTACCCGGATCCATTATTCATATAGTTTACGCTCCCGTTACCCGGTTTACGTTTTTCTTTATTACACTTAAGCCAACATTTTACCACCTACTTTATTTTGACCCGTTTAGAAGTTTTCATGCATTTAAGCATCAAACTCGCATTTCTCTTTGTACACTTCGTATTTCCATTTTTTAAATAGCATCTTATATTCCGCAACAACTATTTTGTAGTGGATTTAACATAACGGACCGTTATTCTAAATTTCACCCTTTGGATAGTCATTCTACGTAATTGACCCGTTCTTAGGCATTTGACTCTCAAGGTTTATACTTACAACTCTTACATATATCTAAGAGTTGCATAATCATAATACTAGTATCTAAACGACCTCTAAGGGTCATTTGCCTAATTTACAAATCATGGGCGTTTTGGTCATTTTTAGTCCCTCATTTACGACGAAGGACTCTCGCTAATTATTTGACCCATATTTGCATGTTTATCTAGCAACTCAACTATGCGTACCTGGCTCAGGTAAACGTATTGACCCGTTTACATAACTTTTTGCTTTAAATCTTTCTAGTTAAAGCAACACAAGCTTATGTTATTTTCCTGTGATTACAAAACTCAATAAGCGATTGTCAAATGTTATTGTCAAATGGTGTTAACCACATCATTTGACCCATTTAGTCTAATTGACCATTTGTCCGTATGAGATGGTATTTAATTACCATTTCACCCCTTTAAACCTATCCCGGTTTTCCTTTGAACTTGTTTTACTTAAAACCGTTTTTATTTATTCGTCATTACATGACTAATTTACCGCTTTACCCCTTTTTACTATAATTCATAATTTCTTACCATTTTCCCTCATTTTGACTCTCATTGAATCGTGTCGGAATATCATATATCAACCACTTAGTAGCATTCATATCTATACTTGAAATTAAGTAACTTTGCAAATAATGTAAAGGGGCGTAAGCTCTACTTACCTCGCATCCGAATACACTTTCTTCTCGTGCTTGATTCGTTTGACCGCTTCTTTCCCAAGCCTCCACCTAGCTCGTTAGGCGACAAACTATCATCATTCACAAGGTGGTTAGATTTGTCATTACAATTCACGACTATTCCACCTTACGTATTTTTTTTATGTCGAAACCACTATTCGACTTTATCATTGGTTAGTTTGACTTGTATAGGTCAACTATCTTAAATCATACAATAGGCATAATTAAGTTAAATCAACATTATGATTAGAACTCGTTTTAACCCTTATTTCACGTATTTAGTCAAAAAAGGCAATTACGCGTTTCATTCGTAATTTCAACATATAAACATTCACTTAGGCATTTTAACAAACACCTTGCGGGCATAATTTCTCACAATTTATTATCAAGCTCAATACTTGTCATTTAGCCATGGTTAACATCAACTAAGCATGTTTACATCAATTTTCACCTTAACAAAATCTGAATTTACTTCCTAGAACTCAAATTACACTAGAACAACAATTAAAATTCTAGTGTTTAACATGTTCCTACAACACCCACTTATCACGTTCAATGGTGATTGGGAATTCACAAGAAATAAGCATGATTTCAACTTGTATTTGTCTAGGGTTTGTCCCTAGACACTATATTGTTCCTAATTCATCATAAAACAAACATGCAACCATAAATTTTAGATTTTCCCAATTTCATGAGAATTTCGAGGTGAGAGTTTTCATCAAATTTTACATACCTTGTAATCCTCTTGTGATGAGGATCACTAATCTATGCTCTAATTTCGATTTCAGCCGGGATTGAGCCTTCAATTTGAGAGTTTAGTGATGTTTAGGGTTTTGAGAGTGGGGAATCGCCCCTTCCTGCTTCTGTACGACCAGACATCTCAATTGAGGTGTTTGGTTTTGTTTTTAATTAAAACTAATACTACCACTTTCAATTTTAACAACATTGGCCCTCCTACTTTTGTTTAACATATAGTTTTGGTTATTTTAACCTTATTTCAAGTTATTTCTAGACTTGTAATTAAGTAGGTTAAAATTCCTAGTTAGTAAATTCTTGTGTATTTATACTTTATAATTCTAATATAAAGTTTTATATTTTTCGGGGTAACTTTATCGGGTTAATTTTTACCACTAACGGTATTTTACCCGTCTTTACTATTAACGTGGTTTGATTACCAAACCCGTTTTTGGGATGTTACACTTTATCCCTTTCTCTGCTCACATACTAATTAAGGAGAAACCTCAACTGTAGAAAGTTGCTTGCTACCCCATCTGGTGTTAAATCGATGCGTGTCGGTGTGCCTGTTGCACAGATATGAGGGGATGTAACCCGTGAACGAGATGGGGTTGGCGTTTGAAAGGAAAAAAACTCAGGATGCGTCGCTCCTGTTGGGGTGTTTCCCGGAGTTGAGAACGAGGTGGGCATAGCCGGTGGAGTTTGGCTAGCATTAGGTGTTGAAGTACGTGGTACTTGGTTCACCTCACCCGAATATTCGCTTTCAGATATGATGGTTTTAACGAAGTTGGAGCTACATTACTGGTCTTCAAAGATGAACTTAGGTGCATATCCCCATAGTGGGCGCCAACTTGTTGCTACGACAAATATGAGAACAAGAATAGTGGAGGGACTGGTTAGGCAAAAGGGTTCAAGAGTCTTGATTTACCTAACAAGGATCGCGGGTCCCCCTACGTAAGGTTAGATCACTCTTCTATTGATTGCTTAGAATTCAGGGTTGAAGGAGATTCAACCCAGATTTGATGCATGCAATGTGATAGTGTTATTGAATATGAAGAATAGAACATGCAATGTGCAAGTTCTAGAGAGAGTGTGAGATTTCAGAATGTTTGGCTTAATGACTAAGGATGGTCATTTATAGTGAAAGGGGAAGCCAAGAGTAGAAACCTTTGACTAGTGATCCGGTGATGCAGTGAGGGGGTTGCTCGTTTTGGTAGATTGAAGGCTTCAGATCTGCGGGTAATATACTGTCTCTTCTCACGTGCCCCTTTTGCGGCTGAGTGAGAGAAGTCACACGTAAAGCGTGATGGGACATGACACTGTGTAATGCTTTTTGCTGTTCACCACAGCTGGTAGTCTATTTAAGCTATTTTGCACTTATAGTTAATTTGTTGAGCTTCAGCTATGAAGACTCAAAACCAGTTGGTCCGACCAGGTCAGAGGAGAGCTTCAGATGACCTAGCAAGAACCTGCAAGATCACAAGGAAACAAGCACACCGTTAGCCTCGTCACAGGGAGGGGGGGCCTCTCTGTGACCAAGCTCGGGCGTGAGAATAAGTATTTGTGAGGAGGAAGTAGGTCAGGAAGAGAGAGAGGATAGTTTAGAGATAGAGAATAGCGATTACCCCTTTTTGGAGGTCTAAGTGTGGTATTTATAGTCTTTGGGTATGCTGACGTGGCGAGTTAGTTAGGGTCGGACCAGTCATTGTCAGGGCAGTTAAATTTGTGGTCCCCCAATTAGTTATGGCGTATCAATGTATCCCGTTGTTCCGTCTACAGCGTGAGGTGCGATCCGACCTTTGAGTGATATAGTTCGGTTCAATGTTTGCTGATGATTCGGTCCGATCAAGGACGTATCCTCATCAAGTCCCCCTAGTTCGTAGCATTTCCTAGGTAAAAGCTTCGAACTATAGCGGCGTAATTCTTGGCGGGTTGATCCCTGGATTTATCGTTTGCTGATTTTTTTGAATTTTAAATTTCTGGGCGGTGATTTTTGCTGGGTAACAGACGGTCACTTTATCTTTTCCTCTGACGTGACGTTTGAAATGCGTCAGTTTTCGTGACGTGTCACTCTTTGATTGGTTGCCATTGAGGCGGTGTATTATCCCTATAAAAAGGGGGAAAAAGTAATTTTTTGTTTTCACTTTTTACTTTATCTTCTCCATCCCTTTGTCTGAGGCGAACCTATTCATCGAGCAGGTTAGTACCCTTCTTTTTAGTATGGCGAACAAGAGTAATCTATCCGGTTGCTTCAACATTTTGAGAGAAATGGTTTATAGTGGTACATAGATAATTATGCAATTCCTGCCTCATTACACCCCGTTCTCCCCGAAAAGAATACGCCTATCTATCCTTTTGTACGGGGGAAAATAGGGGTTTACACTCGCCTTTTCGATTACTGTAACTATCGTCTACCTCTGACGAAGTTCTTGATCGAAGTTCTTTTATTTCACGAGGTTCATCTTTCTCAAATGAACCCTTTCGGCCTTGCCAAGGTGTGTCACTTTGAGTTAGCTTGTCGTGGTTTAGGATCCGACCCGGATTTGGATGTGTTCCGGGCTTTTTACAAGCTGAATCGGTTCGGTAGCTGGTACACCTTCGAAGTTAGGAAAGATCACTTCTTCTTGGTTGATGATCGGTGCGTTCCGGAGTTTATGACGTGGATATTGAAGAAGTCGCGCCTTCCACCCCCTTGATGTGTTAAAAATTCAACATATAAATTTCATCAAATGAGGCATAAAACTAACCCTTTTTAGTACTAATGTTGGAAAAAGTGTGCTTTTGTCTTCCTTTTGTATTTTCAGGATTAAATGAGCTCAAATTAACAAAAGAAGCAAAAAGACATCAAAATCTAACAAAATACAAGAAAAGGAACAAGACGTGGCATGCCCGACCCCACGACATCATCTTCCCAAGCAAAACCAGAGATCAGAAGCCTGAACATGCCCCGTGCTCAGCCAGCACGGGGGCGTGCCCAAGTGTCAGCAGAAAAGACAAAGTGGTAGAAGTTTCTATTGCCCACCACGGGGCCGTGCTCAGCGGACACGGGGCCGTGCTCAGCGGACACGGGGCCGTGGTCAACTATATGATTCGCACAATCCAGCAAATCTGCAAAGTACAAAGATTCTTCTGCACCACGGTGTCGTGCTCAGCGGACACGGGGGCGTGGTCAACCAAAAAGACAAAACAACATTAAATGAAGAAAGAGAAGGATGTGGACACGGGGTCGTGCCCACTGGACACGGGGCCGTGCCCGAGCTTCTATTCAACCTATAAATAGAAGTGTTTGGCTCAAGCTCAAACCATCCCTTGGCACACCACCTCTCTCACACTTCACCCACCACCCACCACCACCATAACACCATCATCCACCACCATCATCCATTGTCCATCGTAGAGTGTGTGTGTGTCGTCTCGGGATCCAAGATTGATCGTAAGAGTTCTTGACAATCAAGGCCATGTTTGCCTAAGTCTCTTATATCACTTGGTGAAGACAAAGTGTCTAGTGTAATACTTTTTATTTCTAATCTTTTGGACTTTTTACTTGCTTTTGTATTAATGACTTTAATAACTAGTTGCTTATGTTGAAGGTGATCTTTCCTTATCGTTTGTCCGTGGTGTCTTGGCATTATTTTACTGTCTATATAAAATAAAAGATTTTCACCATTCCTATCTCCACGGTCTATATGGAGGTATGTTGGCTACCTGGTCGGGGGTTAAGGGAACGGTTTGGTAAAGGTCTTGCCATTGTTCAGCGTTTAGAGGTCCTGCAATGGACCTGGGTCAAATTTAGTAGGACCTCCTTCAATACTTAACGGTATTGGATGGCGGGGGTCCAAACTCTTTGATCCCCTCATAAGTTAACTACTATTAATACTATAACCCGGCTATTTAGGACTGTATCCCTGCTGACTCAGACTACTTAGTCAAGGGTAACGTCACCTCCAAAAGAGGGGCCTACCATAATTTGCATTAATAACTTAATTAATTATCTTCCAATAATCCACCCTTTTAGAATTGTATCCTTGCTGACTAAAACTACTGGGGTGAGGGTAACGTCACCTTCAAAAGAGGGGCCTACTACAATAACTAAGATAATCTCTTAACTATGTGCAATAGTGCGGAAATAATCAAAGGTTACACTAGATACCAGTCGGAACCAAGTGATTCATCTTGTCTATCTGTTTTTCTTTTTATTTTATTTTTCAGCATTTAGTTAGTTTTTATTTTTCTTAGTTAAAAAACATTTTTCTAAACTTTTTATTTTGATTAGACGTTGAGGATAAACCGATACTAAAAGCTCTTGTGTCCTTGGACGACCTCGGTATCTTGACGACACTATACTACGCTCACGATGGGTGCACTTGCCCATATGTGTGTTTAGTGTTAGTAAAATATCGTGTTTTATAAATTTAAAACTTGGCTAAAAATAAGTGTTAAAGGGGCTTAAAAATATACACCTAATATATATAACACTTCACACGCATCACCCTCTTCCTGAAGACTTCGAGTTTAACAGAGATTTATATGTGAATTTGATTAAGGAAGCTGGACGTATACAGAAGTATCCGGAACACATCCTTGTCATGGGGCAGATTAGCACGATCTGGGCCGAACAAGAGTGGTATCCTACCCTCAAGTGGAATAAAGAGAGTTAGTTATGCGGTGCTTCTTAAATTTGTTTTGTTTATTTTACTCGTTTTGTATGCTTTACGTCATGTCGCACTATAGATATTATTTATCGTTTGTTTTTGTGCAGCTATGGGTTTAAAGGAAGCTTTGAGATTGAAGTCTTTTGATTCTAAGGAGCTCGACATCCGGGCCACAAAGACATCGAAAGGTGATCCTCCGTATCTAAGCGTTGTGCAGGAGAATCTTTATCAGATTCGGGAACCCGAGGCTCCGGATAATCAGGGAGGTTCAGCCGGTCAAGGAGGTTCAGGTTTGGTTCCTGCGGCACGAATAGTGGATATTGTTCCGGCTCAGGCTGCGGTGGTGGTTGGTGGTGATAAGGGCAAGAAAACAAGTTCGAGTGGGACGAAAGGGTCTGGTTCCAAATTTGTTATCGAAGACGAAGGAGAACATATCTCTATCGAAAACGAAGGAGTGCATGCCGAAGGGTATGAAGAGGGTGATGATGGTGATGACAAAGAACGTCCTCAAGTCAGTTTGAAGAGAAGACGGACTACTTCTTCTAAGTCCGGTCCGAAAGTTAAACATATGAAAACGAAGATGGACTTTAAAACTATTACATTGGATGACGATGAGGAAGATCAAGCCACCGACTTCGCTACTGCTGGGGGTTTGTTGGCAAACCTGGACGCCTATCTCCATGGTGGTCGTACCCCAAGGGATCATCCGGTTAAGGTTCCGACGAGCCCGTTATCCTTTGGAGGGGCAAATACCAAAGTTTTGGAAGATATTTATATGCCTGATCCCCTTTCCTTTAAGAAGATTGAACTGTCACACCCCAACCGATGGTGGAATCATCGGGGCATGGCACTGAGCGAAACAGATTGTCCAGAAGTTTCCATAACAACTATCATTACCATTCAAATTAAATTAACATGTCACATACCATGTATCAAATAGTAAACAAATTATTGCAGATAAACATCAAGACAATTCCGACAACTCAGATTTAAACATAAATAGTTTGTTTATTGCTTTCTAGGATCCCTTTTCCTAGCTTCGATTTCATCACAGTGCAGAGAGCATCCTAGACCTTTCCTAGCCTCAAGTTCACAGCATGCTAGGCATGTAAACTTCCTAAGCACCTGTCACATACGTTAAAATAAATTCAATACATAAAATGTAAAGGTGAGCATACAACTAAATAAAGAATCTTGGAAATCCCGACACTCTACGACAAGCCCAAAAAACCTTCTTTCCTACCCATTCCATTTGGGAGTGTAATAGCCACATATTAAAGAGTTTTGCTTGAGGACAAGCAAAGATTCAAGTGTGGGGGTAATTGATGTGTTAAAAATGCAACATATAAATTTCATCAAATGAGGCATAAAACTAACCCTTTTTAGTACTAATGTTGGAAAAAGTGTGCTTTTGTCTTCCTTTTGTATTTTCAGGATTAAATGAGCTCAAATTAACAAAAGAAACAAAAAGACATCAAAATCTAACATAAATACAAGAAAAGGAACAAGACGTGGCATGCCCGACCCCACGACAGCATCTTCCCAAGCAAAACAAGAGATCAGAAGCCTGAACACGCCCCGTGCTCAGCCAGCACGGGGGCGTGCCCAAGTGTCAGCAGAAAAGACAAAGTGGTAGAAGCTTCTATTGCCCACCACGGGGCCGTGCTCAGCGGACAAGGGGCCGTGGTCAACTATAAGATTCGCACAATCCAGCAAATCTGCAAAGTACAAAGATTCTTCTGCACCACGGGGTCGTGCTCAGCGGACACGGGGGCATGGTCAACTAAAAAGACAAAACAGCATTAAATGAAGAAAGAGAAGGATGTGGACACGGGGCCGTGCCCGAGCTTCTATTCAGCCTATAAATAGAAGTGCTTGGCTCAAGCTCAAACCATCCCTTGGCAAACCACCTCTCTCACACTTCACCCACCACCCACCATCACCATAACACCATCATCCACCACCATCATCCATTGTCCATCGTAGAGTGTGTGAGTCGTCTCGGGATCCAAGATTGATCGTAAGAGTTCTTGACAATCAAGGCCATGTTTGCCTAAGTTTCTTACATCACTTGTTGAAGACAAAGTGTCTAGTGTAATACTTTTTATTTCTAATCTTTTGCACTTTTTTACTTGGTTTTGTATTAATGACTTTAATAACTAGTTGCTTATGTTGAAGGTGATCTTTCCTTATCGTTTGTCCGTGGTGTTTTGGCATTATTTTACTGTCTATATAAAATAAAAGATTTTCACCATTCATATCCCCACGGTCTATATGGAGGTATGTTGCCTACCTGGTCGGGGGTTAAGGGAACGGTTTGGTAAAGTTCTTGCCATTGTTCAGCATTTAGAGGTCCTGCAATGGACCTGGGTCAAATTTAGTAGGACCTCCTTCAATACTTAACGGTATTGGATGGCGGGGGTCCAAACTCTTTGATCCCCTCATAAGTTAACTACTATTAATACTATAACCCGGCTATTTAGGACTGTATCCCTGCTGACTCAGACTACTTAGTCGAGGGTAACGTCACCTCCAAAAGAGGGGCCTACCATAATTTGCATTAATAACTTAATTAATTATCTTCCAATAATCCACCCTTTTAGGATTGTATCCTTGCTGACTCAAACTACTAGGGTGAGGGTAACGTCACCTTCAAAAGAGGGGCCTACTACAATAACTAAGATAATCTCTTAACTATGTGCAAAAGTGCGGAAATAATCAAAGGTTACACTAGATACAAGTCGGAACCAAGTGATTTATCTTGTCTATCTGTTTTTCTTTTTATTTTATTTTTCAGCATTTAGTTAGTTTTTATTTTTCTTAGTTAAAAAACATTTTTCTAAACTTTTTATTTTGATTAGACGTTGAGGATAAACCGGTACTAAAAGCTCTTGTGTCCTTGGACGACCTCGGTATCTTGCCAACACTATACTACGCTCACGATGGGTGCACTTGCCCATATGTGTGTTTAGTGTTAGTAAAATATCGTGTTTTATAAATTTAAAACTTGGCTAAAAATAAGTGTTAAAGGGGCTTAAAAATATACACCTAATATATATAACACTTCACACGCATCACCCTCTTCCTGAAGACTTCGAGTTTAACAGAGATTTATATGCGAATTTGATTAAGGAAGCTGGACGTATACAGAAGTATCCGGAACACATCCTTGTCATGGGGTGGATTAGCACGATCTGGGCCAAACCAGAGTGGTATCCTACCCTCAAGTGGAATAAAGAGAGTTAGTTATGCGGTGCTTCTTGAATTTGTTTTGTTTATTTTGCTCGTTTTGTATGCTTTACGTCATATCGCACTATAGATATTATTTATCGTTTGTTTTTGTGCAGCTATGGGTTTAAAGGAAGCTTTGAGATTGAAGTCTTTTGATTCTAAGGAGCTCGACATCCGGGCCACAAAGACATCGAAAGGTGATCCTCCGTATCTAAGCGTTGTGCAGGAGAATCTTTTTCAGATTCGGGAACCCAAGGCTCCGGATAATCAGGGAGGTTCAGCCGGTCAAGGAGGTTCAGGTTCGGTTCCTGCGGCACGAATAGTGGATATTGTTCCGGCTCAGGCTGCGGTGGTGGTTGGTGGTGATAAGGGCAAGAAAACAAGTTCGAGTGGGACGAAAGGGTCTGGTTCCAAATTTGTTATCAAAGACGAAGGAGAACATATCTCTATCGAAAATGAAAGAGTGCATGCCGAAGGGTATGAAGAGGGTGATGATGGCGATGACAAAGAACGTCCTCAAGTCAGTTTGAAGAGAAGACGGACTACTTCTTCTAAGTTCGGTCCGAAAGTTAAACATATGAAAACGAATATGGACTTTAAAACTATTACATTGGATGACGATGAGGAAGATCAAGCCACCGACTTCTCTACTACTGGGGGTTTGTTGGCACACCTGGACGCCTATCTCCATGGTGGTCGTACCGCAAGGGATCATCCGGTTAATGTTCCGACGAGCCCATTATCCTTTGGAGGGGCAAATACCAAAGTTTTGGAAGATATTCATATGCCCGGTCCCCTTTCCTTTAAGAAGATTGAACTGTCACACCCTAACCGATGGCGGAATCATCGGGGCATGGCACTGAGCGAAACAGATTGTCCAGAAGTTTCCATAACAACAATCATTACCATTCAAATTAAATTAACATGTCATATACCATGTATCAAATAGTAAACAAATTATTACAGATAAACATCAAGACAATTATTCTGTTCCGACAACTCAGATTTAAACATAAATAGTTCGTTTATTGCTTTCTAGGATCCCTTTTCCTAGCTTCGATTTCATCACAGTGCAGAGAGCATCCTAGACCTTTCCTAGCCTCAAGTTCACAACATGCTAGGCATGTAAACTTCCTAAGCACCTGTCACATACGTTAAAATAAAGTCAATACATAAAATGTAAAGGTGAGCATACAACTAAATAAAGAATCTTGGAAATCCCGACACTCTACGACAAGCCCAAAAAACCTTCTTTCCTACCCATTCCATTTGGGAGTGTAATAGCCACATATTAAAGAGTTTTGCTTGAGGACAAGCAAAGATTCAAGTGTGGGGGTAATTGATGTGTTAAAAATGCAACATATAAATTTCATCAAATGAGGCATAAAACTAACCCTTTTTAGTACTAATGTTGGAAAAAGTGTGCTTTTGTCTTCCTTTTGTATTTTCAGGATTAAATGAGCTCAAATTAACAAAAGAAACAAAAAGACATCAAAATCTAACATAAATACAAGAAAAGGAACAAGACGTGGCATGCCCGACCCCACGACAGCATCTTCCCAAGCAAAACAAGAGATCAGAAGCCTGAACACGCCCCGTGCTCAGCCAGCACGGGGGCGTGCCCAAGTGTCAGCAGAAAAGACAAAGTGGTAGAAGCTTCTATTGCCCACCACGGGGCCGTGCTCAGCGGACAAGGGGCCGTGGTCAACTATAAGATTCGCACAATCCAGCAAATCTGCAAAGTACAAAGATTCTTCTGCACCACGGGGTCGTGCTCAGCGGACACGGGGGCATGGTCAACTAAAAAGACAAAACAGCATTAAATGAAGAAAGAGAAGGATGTGGACACGGGGCCGTGCCCGAGCTTCTATTCAGCCTATAAATAGAAGTGCTTGGCTCAAGCTCAAACCATCCCTTGGCAAACCACCTCTCTCACACTTCACCCACCACCCACCATCACCATAACACCATCATCCACCACCATCATCCATTGTCCATCGTAGAGTGTGTGAGTCGTCTCGGGATCCAAGATTGATCGTAAGAGTTCTTGACAATCAAGGCCATGTTTGCCTAAGTTTCTTACATCACTTGTTGAAGACAAAGTGTCTAGTGTAATACTTTTTATTTCTAATCTTTTGCACTTTTTTACTTGGTTTTGTATTAATGACTTTAATAACTAGTTGCTTATGTTGAAGGTGATCTTTCCTTATCGTTTGTCCGTGGTGTTTTGGCATTATTTTACTGTCTATATAAAATAAAAGATTTTCACCATTCATATCCCCACGGTCTATATGGAGGTATGTTGCCTACCTGGTCGGGGGTTAAGGGAACGGTTTGGTAAAGTTCTTGCCATTGTTCAGCATTTAGAGGTCCTGCAATGGACCTGGGTCAAATTTAGTAGGACCTCCTTCAATACTTAACGGTATTGGATGGCGGGGGTCCAAACTCTTTGATCCCCTCATAAGTTAACTACTATTAATACTATAACTCGCGGGTAGAATCCGGATCTAGGACTAGTGCATCACTAACATTGAGTAGAAGACTAGAACTGATCCGATTCTTATCGTTTTTTAGTGTAAAAGATGGAGAAAACTTGTGTTTATTTCTTTCAACTCTTTTATCCATTTGAAAAAGTTCAGATTTATGCGAAGTCGTTGTGAAATCTTGTGGAAACCGTTCAGATCCGAGTTATTCTTGGTGGAATGAGGTCAAACTTGAAGTTCATAGGAACTTCACGATGACGTCATCCTAGAATACCTCAAATCTTGATGATTTCACGGTTAAAAGTTAATATTTAAAAGATAGAAAGGTGTAGAAGTGCGTATAGATCAAGAAAGTACAAGATTTAGGGCGAGATCTTACCTGGATTGAGAGAAATCGAAGGAAAGGTGAAGAGAGCGTGCGGGTCGGACGTCACTTGCCAAAAGTGGAAAGTTTGGAGAGTGACCCGTGTATTTATAGGATGCCAAAAGAGGAAAGTGTTATCCGTCCGGATTGCACATCACCCGGATGGTCGGTCGGGCGAATAGTAATCCGTCCGGATTGCGCTCATCACTTCCCCAGGCGGCTAACCCGGGCGGATGGCCATTCGGCCGGTTGGCGCCTGGATGGTGTGTTTGGTGCGATGATCTTTGACGCTTCGGTTCCGATTGCGAGCGTTTCGATAGGGTTTCCTAGTCAAATTACTTTTAGTCCCAACTACTTCGTACCTTGCGTAATCTCTTTTCCACTATCTATCATGGTTCGATCGTGATTCGAGTTCGAGTTCGATTGCATTCGAGTTAGATTTCGAGTTTCGATTGGGGTCGCTTGATTACCACAACACAACATAATTAAACATGCACAGGTAACACGTAAGGCACACACACACGTATAAACAACAAGTAAAATACATAGTCCGAGTTGCTATTCGATGTCGATTCGACTAGCATAGCTTGATTAGTGATTAATTAACTTTATCGCATTGTTACTTCCTATAGTTCACAGTCGTTGATCGGTTGAATAACGATTAACACAATTCGATTACTATCATTAACAACACTTACTCCACATAATACGAATTAAATAAAGAAATTTCTATAAGTCAAGTTGCGCGAAACCGGTCGTTGACTTAAACCTTGACCTTGACTTTGACTTGTGAAAACACGGGGTGTTACAGCCTCCCCTTGTTGAGGGAATTTCGTCCCGAAATTAAGCTGAAAGCTGTACAACGCCGTGAATCACATTTGGGAACCTTCTGTTTGGACCGGTTTTGACTCCGTAACGATTGCGGAATCCGTACATGAACGTGACCAAACACACAAGAACGTACTATAATCGGTGATTCTATAGATTGATATGAAATCGTACAAGCACTAGAATCACAATGCTACTTTCTCTCTCTAGTTCACTCTTTAAACAACTGCGGGTACTTAGCCTTCATGTCGCTTTCGAGTTCCCAAGTGAACTTTGCGCCCCGTTTGCCTTCCCATCGGACTTTCACAATAGGAATGCGATCCCTGAGCTGCTTGGTTTGGCGATCCATGATTTCGACAGGCTTTTCCACGAAGTGTAATGTTTCGTTCACTTGTAGATCATCTAGATAAACGTGTAAGTCATGGTCGGCTATGCACTTTCGGAGGTTTGACACGTGGAAAGTCGGGTGGACATTACTAAGTTCCTCTGGTTGTTCGAGTCTGTAGGCAACTTTACCGATCCTTTCCAGAATCTTAAAAGGTCCAACATATCGAGGCGCGAGTTTTCCCTTCTTGCCGAATCGGACTACACCCTTCCAAGGCGATACCTTTAGGAGTACGTAGTCACCAACGCCAAATTCACGGGGCTTGCGCTTTTTATCGGCGTAACTTTTCTGTCGATCCCGAGCTTTCACTAGGTTGTCTCGGATTTGGAAAATTTTGTCTGTCGTTTCTTGTAGTAGATCCGGACCGGTTAGTTGCAAGTGACCGATCTCGTGCCACACAATAGGCGATCGACATCTTCTTCCGTATAATGCCTCGAATGGTGCCATTTGGATGCTAGAATGATAGCTATTGTTATACGAGAATTCGACCATTGTTAGGTATTTATCCCAATTACCACCGAAGTCTAAGACACACGAATGAAGCATGTCTTCAAGAGTATGAATCGTTCTTTCAGTCTGACCGTCGGTTTGTGGGTGGAAAACGGTACTTAGATTAAGCGTTGTACCGAGTGCCGTTTGAAACGTTTACCACAGTCGTGAAGTAAATCGAGCATCACGATCAGAGATGATGTCACGAGGCGTCCCATGATTACAAATGATCTCGTCGGTGTAGATTATGGCTAATCGTTCCGCCGTGTAGTCTTCTCGTATAGGCAGAAAGTGGGCTGATTTAGTCAATCGGTCGACCACAACCCATACGCTATCGTGACCTGATGACGTGGGTGGTAGCTTGGTTACGAAATCCATAGCTATGCTCTCCCACTTCCACATGGGAATTGGTGGTTGTTCTAGCAAGCCAGAGGGTCTTTGATGTTCAGCCTTGACTCTAGCACAAGTTAGGCATTTTCCGACGTAGAGAGCGATATCCGTCTTCATACCCGACCACCAGTACTTATAACGAAGATCCTGGTACATTTTGTCAGCACCGGGATGAACAGAATACCGGGATTTGTGGGCTTCGTCCATCAGAATCTGTCGCAGGTTGGTTCGCTTGGGAATCCAAATTCGGTCTAAAAAGTGGAATATCCCATTTGATTTGCTCACAAGCTGGGCTCCATCATGGTAGATCCTTTCTTTCTTTAGGGTGCGTTCGTTAAAACATGCATGTTGAGCGTCGCGGATGAGGGTTTCGAGATCATGCTGGGCTTGAACATTACGAGTGCTAAGCAGATAGCTCCGTCTGCTAAGTGCGTCGGCAACAACATTCGCCTTACCTGGGTGATAACGAATCTCACAATCGTAATCGTTGAGAAGTTCTACCCATCGGCGTTGACGCATATTAAGTTCCTTCTGATTAAAGATATGTTGCAGGCTCTTATGATCGGTGAAGATCGTACACTTGGTACCATACAGGTAGTGTCGCCAAATCTTTAATGCAAAAACAACTGCGCCTAGCTCGAGATCATGGGTTGTATAGTTCTTCTCGTGGATTTTGAGCTGACGAGATGCGCAAGCTATGACCTTGTCCCGTTGCATGAGAACACAGCCGAGACCAAGGTTGGAAGCATCACAGTAGACAATGAAATCATTGTTTTCGTCGGGTAATGTGAGAACAAGAGCATTGCAAAGCATGAGCTTGAGGATTTGAAAGGCAGACTCTTGTTTGTTTCCCCAAACAAAAGGCTTGTCTTTATGCGTAAGAGAGGTAAGTGGTACAGCGATCTTTGAGAATCCTTCGATAAAGCATCGATAATAGCCCGCTAGACCGAGAAAAGAACGGACCTCAGACGGATTCTTAGGTGTAACCCAACTCTTGACTGCTTCAATCTTTGCAGGATCGACGTGAATGCCCTGCTATTAACAATGTGACCCAGAAACTGAACTTTCTCCAACCAAAATTCACACTTGGAGAACTTGGCATAGAGTTGGTTCCCCTGGAGTAACTCGAGAACCAAACGTAGATGTTGCGCGTGTTCGGTTTTTTATTTGGAATAGATCAAGACATCGTCGATGAATATAATGACAAAACGGTCGAGATACGGCTTACACACGCGATTCATCAGATCCATAAAAACCGCTGGTGCGTTTGTTAGACCAAAAGGCATGACAACGAATTCGTAATGGCCGTATCGAGTACGAAACGCGGTTTTAGGTATATCCTCCTCTTGAATACGCAGCTGATGATATCCTGAACGTAGATCGATCTTTGAGAAACACGTAGCGCCTTGTAGTTGATCAAACAGATCGTTGATACGAGGTAGAGGATAGCGGTTCTTGATAGTCAACTTATTCAATTCCCGGTAGTCGATGCACATCCTTAACGACCCATCCTTCTTTTTGACGAAGAGTACTGGCGCGCCCCAAGGAGAGGAGCTCGGGCGAATGAAGCCTTTCTCAAGTAATTCCTGGAGTTGGGTCGAGAGTTCGCGCATTTCGGACGGTGCGAGTCGGTAAGGAGCTTTGGCGATAGGGTTGGCTCCATGAATGAGGTCAATACGAAAGTCGATATCACGACTTGGCGGTAGTCCGGGAAGATCCTCTGGAAAAACATTAGGAAATTCTCGAACCACAGGAACGTCTTTCACTTCCTTCTTCTCTTTCTTTTCCTTCTCCGCTACTACGATGTTAGCCAGGAAAGCCCTGTATTCCTTACGGAGATACTTGCTGGCTTGCACGCATGACATAAGCTTGAGCCCTCTTGAAGTAGTATCGCCATAAACACACAATAAGTCACCATTTGCGAGTGAAAAACGAATCATCTTGTCGAAGCACACAACTTCAGCATGGTTTTCTCGAAGAAAGTCCATGCCTACTATGACGTCGAAACTTCCGAGTTGCAACGGAATGAGGTCGATTGGGAAGATGTGAATGTTGAGCTCAAGAGTACAATCACGGATAACGGAATTAACGGCGATGGTTCTTCCGGTAGCGACTTCTACATCGAACGTCAAGGAGAGTTTGGAGCGTTTACGACTAAGAAGTTTCTCAAATTCGAACGACACAAAGCAATTATCGGCTCCGGTATCAAACAAACATGAAGAATAAATACCATTCATAAGGAACGTACCATTGACCACGTTGTTGTCAGCCTGGGCTTGACGCACGTTGTGGTTGAAAGTTCTGGAGCGTGCGGCCTGTTGTTGTTGTTGTTGCTGTTGTTGTTGCTGCTATTGTTGTTGCTGCTGTGGCTGCTGCTGCTGAGGCTCTTGCTTCACGACCCAGTTTGGGCACATGTTGGCGAAATGGTTCGGGTCGCCACATGCGAAGCAGGCTCTGGCTTTGACTGTGGGTGCCGGAGGAGCTTGTTGACCCTGTGGGGCAGTGAGCAGAGCTTGGTGAGCAGGAGCTTGTCGGATCCGGCAGTTAGCAGTAAAATGGCCGTATACGTTGTAGTGAGCACAATAACGGCAAGCAATGGCAGTTGGGTGGTGGTAGGTGCAATTAGGGCAGAACGGGTGTGGTCCAGTGTATGCACGCTTTACAGGCGGTGCATTGGCAACATGCGCCGCTACTTGACGCTGTTGGGTAGGTACAGCTTGGATCGGTGCAGCAGTAATCGCACAGTTCTTGTTGGTGGAGCTGTTATTTCTCTTGTTCTTCCTCTTGTTGCTCGATGAGGTGGGTTCAGCAGCTGGTTCGGTAGCGGTAGCTTGATGCAGATGCTTCGAAGTCTTTTCCCAGACACTAGCCTTAACCCGCTTGTCGTTGATCTCAGCGGCTAGCAGATAGGTTTCCTCGATCGTCGTAGTCTTAGCTGCTTTCACGAAATCAGCAACGCGGTCAGGCAGTGCCCGGATGTACTTCTTGATCGTCATGTCGGGAGTCTTGACTTGATCGGGACAGATAATGCTGAGCTGTTTGAAACGAGCAGTGAGACCAGCATTGTCTCCATCCTTTTGCTGTATGTGCCAAAATTCATCTTCCAGCTTTTGACGTTCGTGAGGAGGGCAGAACTCCTTTAACATAACCTCCTTGAGCTCGTCCCATGACAGACCGTAGGCGGCATCGTTCCCTCGCTTGTTCCTCTCGGCCGTCCACCAGTCTAGTGCACGGGACTGGAAAACGCCAGTAGCATTCAGAGTACGGAGGTCATCAGGGCAACCACTCTATCGTAGTTTAACCTCAATGGAATCAAACCAGTGGAATAGTGTAGTGGGACCTCCTTCGCCAGTGAATTCTTTTGGCCCACACGACTTGAATTGCTTGAAACTGAAAGTTTTCGCGGCAGCTTTAGGAGCTTCGGTTCTCGATTCCTCGGATGATTTGCTGGCATTCTCATAAACATCACTCACGGCCTTTGCTACACTTTTAGCGATGATGGAAGCAAGGCGTTTGTCTCTCCTCTCTTGACGAGAAAGCGCATGACGGGATCCAGACGACATGGTCTGCAACAGACATTGTCACAGGACTCATTACATTGTATTCGAATCTCACCTCCCACGTTTACTACTTACTAAAGCTCAGTAACACGTACCGTGTGAACACATAGACTTATAATTACGCAAGTCACAGAACCACTTAATCACGTAACCACATAAACACTTAGAGCACAAATCACGTAATCACGTAGAGCACATAATCACACAGTTTCCTAAGCACGTAGAGCAAAGAAACCGGGAAACACATGCGCACTTAATCACTAGAGGCAGTTAGAAAACAGAAACCTATTATTCAAGGTCGACAATTGCTCGAGAGTAGGGTGGTACAAGCGTATATCGTAGCATGAAGTCGTTCAAAGTTTCGCGATTTGTTAACGAATTGAGATAGAAAAGCAGTGCGAGTCGTGTGTGTCGATCGAAGTGAAAGCGAAATCGAGTAAATCCCAAAGTTTGAACACATAAACGGGTAAGCACATATACAAAATCGACGTAACATCGGAGTCAGCAGTTGCAGACTCAAAATCGAAACACATGAAATTTGAGAAATAGATTGTCTGCGGCTAGTAGACTTCGACTAACCAAAGTGGTTCGACTATTCACAAGGATCCGTTGTGCACATTTAACCTTCAAGACTGTGCCTTTGCCACGATTCTTGGGCATTTGGCACGCATCCCGTTAGTCCTATCGTGACTTCAGGTCATTGGAGTCCATCGAGACTTTGGTGAGAGTTTTATAAAACCAAAATGAGTCAGGAATAGCTATCAAGGTTCGGGTTTCACCCCTGTCTTAACAACTTTTGCTCCTGAGCTTTAATAAAATAGAGGAGATTATTCATCAAAATGTGGATTTCACTCCTGGTTTGGCATAATTCTCCTCGTTTGTAGTTAAAATGCGAGTTGAGTAAGTAACTTCAGTCGAGAGTTTGCGGTTTTCACACCTATTCTCGACCTTATTGCCCACTTATCGTCGAAAATCCGAGTGTAGTGATAGCGTAGAATAAGCGAGAATAACGAGGAAATAAGCTCGTACATAGTCCCTACTGGTTATGCACAAGTCGGTCTGCTGGTTCTTAGATATAGTCTAGGTATCTAAGACTTCGACCCGGACTAGGTCGAGTCTTGCCTAATTCCCTATAGTTATTGCTCTGATACCAATCTGTCACACCCCAACCGATGGCGGAATCATCGGGGCATGGCACTGAGAGAAACAGATTGTCCAGAAGTTTCCATAACAACTATCATTACCATTCAAATTAAATTAACATGTCCCATACCATGTATCAAATAGTAAACAAATTATTACAGATAAACATCAAGACAATTATTTTGTTCTGACAACTCAGATTTAAACATAAATAGTTCATTTATTGGTTTCTAGGACCCCTTTTCCTAGCTTCGATTTCATCACAGTGCAGAGAGCATCCTAGACCTTTCCTAGCCTCAAGTTCACAGCATGCTAGGCATGTAAACTTCCTAAGCACCTGTCACATACGTTAAAATAAAGTCAATACATAAAATGTAAAGGTGAGCATACAAGTTTGTTAATAGCATATAGAGTTCGAATTCGTTTACGCATAAACAACACGTACACATAGTGAAATGAAGCACGTTAGTTATCGACATAGATCCATCGATACCAATGACTGCGGGTTGACTGCCCGAGGCACTTCGCAATACATGATTACCACCGTAATCCATGCAAGTAAAAGATCCTTAACAACCCCCGTGTGAACGGGTGCTGAGTCCAAACTATAGTACTATTGTTGCTAAGGCAGGTAGAGAGCATTCCATGTGTAAACATAACAAACAAGCATTCATAAGCCACGTATAACATGCATTAACGGTTAGCGTTCAAATAGTTTGAGTAGTGTGATAGTTGTAGTTTGAATATTCGTAACGTATGTAACACCCAAAAGTGCTTAAAGCAAAAAGGGATCGAGTATACTCACAGCGATTAATGGATTGAAGGGAGCGCTTTTAGCGAGTACGGTTAGCCTGAATAGATTCGGTAACGAAGCGATAAGTGACGCGTAAAACAATGCAGGGTGAGAGTGGGTAGGATAGCTGGTCGTTCGGATGGTCATCCGTGCGAACATCAATTCGGGTGAATAGCAATCCGTTCGGTTAGTCATCCGTGCGGATAGTTTGTCCGAGCGGATGACTATTCGAGTGGATTGTTTCTTCCTATGGGTGAGATGTGCTTCTGTATGGTGGCTTGACTTTTGAAGTTTTTTGTTGTAGCATTTGAAAACCTTGAAGTTCTCTTACCCTTCAAGTCGGTCGAGCGGACGACAATCCGTCCGGATGGTAGTCCGTGCGGACAACGACTTTAATGGTGGGTCACTTGGTGAAAGTGTCATCCGGTCGGATGGGTTATCCGATCGGGTGGAACCCTGTTAACGAACGTGTTGGAAATTGTTTAAGGTCTTAGTATCTCATGATCCGAAGAGTAATCTATTCAGGGGGTCGTCCGTGTGGATTATTCACTCGTCGATACTCAAACCTTGTTTGGACATGGGTCCGAAGTGTAGTCCGTCCGGATGGCAACCCGTCCGGATAACCTGTCCATGCGGACATCAGTCCATCCGGATAGCATCTCGTTCTGGTTATTCCATTCGTCTACCCTTGGTCGCTTTTGTCGTTCTATCGAGATGTTCTGATTACGTGTCAGCCAATCGGAATTTTATTCTTACCCGCATGACTAAGCCGGCCAGGAATCACCCCAGCTTGGCCGGTCGGCGGCTCAGAACGGTCATTCTGGTCTAACCCGAAATCAGGTGTCTCGCGGGTAGAATCCGGATCTAGGACTAGTGCATCACTAACATTGAGTAGAAAACTAGAACTGATCCGATTCTTATCGTTTTTGAGTGTAAAAGAGGGAGAAAACTTGTGTTTATTTCTTTCAACTCTTTTATCCATTTGAAAAAGTTCAGATTTATGCGAAGTCGTTGTGAAATCTTGTGGAAACCGTTCAGATCCGAGTTATTCTTGGTGGAATGAGGTCAAACTTGAAGTTCATAGGAACTTCACGATGACGTCATCCTAGAATACCTCAAATCTTGATGATTTCATGGTTAAAAGTTAATATTTAAAAGATAGAAAGGTGTAGAAGTGCGTATAGATCAAGAAAGTACAAGATTTAGGGCGAGATCTTACCTGGATTGAGAGAAATCGAAGGAAACGTGAAGAGAGCGTGCGGGTCGGACGTCACTTGCCAAATGTGGAAAGTTTGGAGAGTGACCCGTGTATTTATAGGATGCCAAAAGAGGAAAGTGTTATCCGTCCGGATTGCACATCACCCGGATGGTCGGTCGGGCGAATAGCAATCCGTCCGGATTGCGCTCATCACTTCCCCAGGCGGCTACCCCGGGCGTTTGGCCAGCCGGCCGGTTGGCGCCTGGGTGGTGTGTTTGGTGCGACGATCTTTGACGCTTCGGTTCCGATTGCGAGCGTTTCGATAGGGTTTCCTAGTCAAATTACTTTTTGTCCCAACTACTTCGTACCTTGCGTAATCTATTTTCCACTATCTATCATGGTTTGATCGTGATTCGAGTTCGATTGCATTCGAGTTAGATTTCGAGTTTCGATTGGGTTTGCTTGATTACCACAACACAACATAATTAAACATGCACAGGTAACACGTAAGGCACACATACACACGTATAAACAACAAGTAAAATACATAGTCCGAGTTGCGATTCGATGTCGATTCGACTAGCATAGCTTGATTAGTGATTAATTAACTTTATCGAATTGTTACTTCCTATAGTTCACAGTCGTAGATCGGTTGAATAACGATTAACACAATTCGATTAATGTCATTAATGACACTTACTCCACATAATACGAATTAAATAAAGAAATTTCTATAAGTTAAGTTGCGCGAAACCGGTCGTTGACTTAAACCTTGACTTTGACTTGTGAAAACACGACGTGTTACAACAGGGGTAAGCCTACAACCGGGGTAAGCCTACAACCGGGGTTGCTTTAAGAAGATTGAACCTTCTCCTTTAAGAAGAAATTTCTATAAGTCAAGTTGCCCCTTTCCTTTAAGAAGATTGAACCTTCTCCTTCGGGTAAGCCTACAACCGGGGTTGCTTCTAACGTTTCAAGGCCAAGTCCACAACCATTTGATGGTGGGGATAGTGCCTCTTCTTCCCCTTTGTGGTTTAAAACTAAAGCTGCTTTCTTGTCCCGGGAGTTAGGTTCGGGCGATGTTGGGTACATGGATTCGGCTCGAGCTTTGGAGAAGTATATACCCGAGTGGTCGTTGGTGAATAAAGATAGAATTGTGGATGCCTTGTCAGCAAAGATGGCTCTCTTTCATCTTGGGACTCCGACCGAACATGCACATTACCGGAAGATGAGCGGCCCGGAGCTTGGGAATGCCCTAATGCTGAATCAAGCTCAGTCGAATTCTTTGGTGGTGGAGACTTATAAGCGTTGGATCGAGTCAGAATCAAATTGTCACAAGCTTGAGCGTGAAGTTGCTAATTTGAAGAATGAAGAGAATATTCGGTCGAAGACAAAACAGGAGCTATCTTCTCTCCATTCTCAGATTGACCGTTTGAAGGAGCAGGTTTTGGAGGCGAAAGAAGTTAATAAATCTTCCCAAGCCTCGGCGGCGACTGCTTATGAAGCTCGAGACAAAGCCCTTCAAGACTTAGAAGCTTTCAAGTTGAAATTTGCTGATCTGGAGAAGAAGTTATCTGGTGCGGAGAAGAGGCATGCAGCTGAGCTAAAAGAAATGCAAATATCTTATGATCAGCTTCTGGCCGATCATCATCGCTTGATTGATGGTACGTTCGTAATTTGCTTTTTATTGCTTCCTTTTCCTACTTATTGAATCCTGTTTTTCTTCAGTTAAAGATAGTTAGAGAGGGCTCGTGATAGGGCGATCGAAATCGCACAAAGCGACGATCGACGAAGTGAAAGGCATGTTGACCCGTACTGATGGTGAGATGGTTGAGCTATATGCCCAGGTGTCGGAGCTCATGCTTACCAAGCAATGGTTTCTCACAGATGGGATTGCCTGGGTGGTTAAGCTGGTTCACCAAAGCCCTGAGATGGAGAAGGTCGTTGTGGACCTGGTCAACAGTGTAAACGTAGTTGGGGTGAATGAAGGAATTAAACCAGGCTTCAAGGCTACTTTGGATTCAGTCCGTTCGGCCAAGGAAGTTCCTGGATATGACGAAGGAGCACAGGATGCATTGGATGCCGCAATAAAAGCCTCTGATAATATTCATATCTCTGTTCTTGGCAAAGTTGCGGATTTAATTGACAAGCCCTTATCCGTCATTAAACAGAGAAGTGAACTCCCTATCGTGAAAGAAGATTATGAAGCTTAAAGTTTGGTCTTTATAATCGTGCAATACTATACTGTTATTGTGGCATGTAACCGTACAATTTAAACTTTTTCTTTTGGCATGTATTCGCACAGTTTATCTTTTCGTGTGTAGCATTTGACTGACATGTTTCTGTACCTTCGTATAAAATCATGATTTTTGATAACAAGTATTCAATCCTGGCTACTTAGTTTTTTTAGTTTGCGTCCAAACTTTTACTGTTTGACCAGGTTTTTGCTCGGCCATCTTAGGTGACTGAGTTTTGGCAAGAAGTTTCTTTTGGACTTCTTTTGCTTAGTAGATTTTTTGTAGTCGGACCGTATTAGGTACGAACCTTTTGCTTAATAGATTTTACTATTTTTGGAACTATTTATGCCTTCTCGATCGGCGCGAGGCATGGGTCGAGGCCCGTTTATGCACATTTTTAACATTGTTCGAACTTATACATACACTATGCTTTATACTTGTAAAAACACAGATCGCTTTATTTATCGATTCAATCATAGCTTCCGGGGAAAACCCTCCCGGTTTACAAGGAAAATGGAAATTAGTTCGGGGCATTACCCTCCCGATTCATACATGGAAATTGAAAGTAAAAAACATAAGCAATAGCGATCTTTTCTTAGCCATAGCAGGCTGTTTACATGAAACACTTCTTTAGATGCACCCCGTTCCATGTCCTGGGTACGGGGGTTCCATCAATTTTTTCCAATACGTACGAGCCTTTTTCACTAGCCTCTTTGACTCAGTACGGTCCTTCCTATTTTGGGGTTAGCTTGCCAGGGGCTTCGACGCGGTTGGCATCGTTGCTCCGGAGCACAAAGTCTCCGACCTTGAATTTGTAAAGCTTGGCATGGGCGTTATAGTACTTTTCGATCTTCTTTTTGTATCGGGCTTCTTTAATTGCCGCGATGTTCCGACGTTCTTCTAGCAGATCAAGATTGGATCGGAGCACACGCTCGTTTTCCTCCCAATTTTTGCACCTTTGGTTTGGGAGTCCAATCTCTGCGGGAATCACGGCCTCAGTGCCATAAGTAAGACTGAACGGAGTTTCCCCGTTACTAGTCTTGTGCAACGTTCGGTGAGCCCATAAAACGTTCGGTAACTCGTCCGCCCAACCTTTGCCTTCATAACCAAGTCTTCTCTTTATCCCATCAACGATTCGGCGGTTTATCTGTTCGACCTGCCCGTTCCCCTAGGGATGGGCGACCGAGGAAAAGACTTGGTTAATTTTCAAGTTTTCACACCACCGCTTGAACGGGTTTTCCGCGAACTGCTTTGCGTTTTCGCTTACTATGTAGAGTGGAAGATCGAAACGTGCATTCGAATTGTTCCCAAAAGAATCTCGTTACATTATAGCCGGAGATGATTGTGAATGGTCTGGCTTCCACCCATTTAGTGAAATAATCCACTGCGACTAGCAAATATTGGGCGCTTCCACTCGATCGTGGAAAAGGACCAACTATATCGACGCCCCATTTTTGGAAGGGCCATGCGGCGGTCACCGGGATCATTTAATTCTTTGCTCGGAGGCTCACTAGTGCGTGCTTTTAGCATTTATCACATTGTTGGAGTTCTTTAACTGCACTCTCGTGCATCCCGAGCCAATAATATCCAGTATGTTTCACTTTTGTTACGATCATTTTTGGCCCGACGTGAGTACCACAAATGCCGTAATGTATTTATCTGATGATATAACTGGCCTGCTCCGGATTAAGACACTTTAGCAGGGGTCCGAGAAAAGTCTTTCGGTACAAACCTCCTTCCTGTATCTGATATTGGAGCGAGTTGATTTGGATCTTTCTTGCTTCTGCTTTATCAACTGGCAAGATGTCGTGCACCAAGTACTTGATTATGGGTGTCATCCATGTTCGCGTCGGAGCTTCTACATGCATAAAGTGAGGAGTCACAATTGACGGTGCGGTTAACACTTCTACCCTCACCTCTTTGGCCAAGTGACTGAACGACACCGATGCCAACTTGCTTAACGCGTCGGCCTTTTTGTTTTTGCTACTGGGAATGTGTTCGACTTTGCATGCCTCGAATGACGCCATAACTTGCTTCACTTGCATGAGATATTCGATCATGTTAGCTTCCCTCGCCTCATATTCTCCGTTTACCTGATTTGCTACGAGCAACGAATCTACGTGGGCTACGACATTTCTTGCTCCGACTTTTAGCGCCAGACGTAGACCAGCTAAGAAGGCCTCGTATTCGGATTCGTTATTAGAACTCTTAAATTCTAGTCGGAGGGCATACGTAATATCCGTACCATCTGGATCGGTGAGAATTAGGCCTGCTCCCGCTCATTCGGCGCTTGAAGCCCCGTCTGTATACAAGGACCAAGGCTTCTCGAGAGCTTTCTCGATTTCTTGCGTTTCCTTATCCTCCGGCATTTCTACCAGGAAATCAGCTATCACCTGTCCTTTTAACGGACCTTTGGTTCTGAAGGTGATATTAAATGTACCCAGCTCGATCGCCCATTTTGCCATACGACCTGAAACTTCGGGTCGTCGGAGAACATGCTGGATTCTTTGATCCGTTCGTACCTCGATCAGGTGAGCTTGAAAGTATCGCCGGAGTCTTCTCGAAGCATGGACCAATGCTAGAGCTAGTTTTTCCAAGTTTGAATATCTTGTTTCATAGTCTTTTAGTGTTCGGCTCACGTAATAGATGGGGATTTGCGCCCCGGTCCGGTGAGCGACTAGCACTGCACTGATAGCACCAGATGATGCAGCCAGATAAACCGTTAGCACCTCATCCTTTTCTGGTACGGTGAGAGTCGGTAAAGTACCGAGATAAACTTTAAGTTCTTCGAAAGCTCGTGCAGCTTCTTCCATCCATTTGAACTCCAATCTGAAGCTTTTTCTGAGCACGTCCATGAATGGGAGTGACCTGTCTGCTTCTTTTGACAAGAAGCGATGGAGAGCAGCCAATCGTCCATTTAGGGATTGAATCTCTTTTACCGAAGTTGGAGGTTTCATTGTAAAGATGGCATCGATCTTGTCTGGGTTGGCTCAAAGGCCTTTTGACCCGACCATGACTCCCAAGAACTTTCCTTTTTCTACCTCGAACGTACATTTTTTGGGGTTTAACTTCATGTTGATACTTCGGAGTCGGGTGAATGTTTCAAGTATGTTTTTCAGCATGGTGGCTTCATCGTGACTCTTGATTACAATATCATCAACATATACTTCTACATTTCGCTCGATCTGATCTTTGAAAGCTTTGCTCATCAGACGCTGATACGTAGCACCAGTGTTCTTCAGCCCAAAAGGCATCTTGGTGAAACAGTAAACTCCTTCGTTGGTGACAAAGGCTGTCTTATCCTCGTCTTCGACCGCCATTTGTATCTGGTGGTACCCTTTGTATGCGTCTAGAAAACACTTCAACCTGAACGTGGCGACGGAGTCAATCTTCTCATCAATCTCCGGTAACGGAAAACAATCCTTTGGGCACGCATCATTTAGATTGGTGAAATCGATACACATTCTCCACGAGTTGTCCTTTTTTCCAACCATAACTGGGTTCAACACCCATGTTTGGTACCGAACTTCTCGAATAATTCCGGCATCTAAGAGGCTTTTTACGTCTTTTGCAATAGCCTCGGCTCGATCCGGCGCCATATGCCTTTTCCTCTGTGCTATTGGTTTAATCGACTCTTTTACGTTCAGGTGGTGCTGCGCCATAGATCTGGGGACCCCTTGCATATCGGAATGCTTCCATGCGAAAACATCGATCGAGTTACTTAATAGTTCCCATAGGAGCTTCTTCGTTCGTTTTGGGAGTTGGGCTCCGATAGCCACTTGTTGTTCAGGGAAATCCGGATCGATCGCACAGAGTTCTGTAGGCACCTCGGACTTTTTGGAGCTCATTTCTGCTGCTTGTCTTACTTCAGCTACGAACGAATTTGATTATGAAAGGATAGTGGCGACCCCTGCTTCGGTGGGGAATTTAATGGCACCATGTATCGTCGAGCTGATCGCTCCAAGAGCTCGCAATCCGGGTCGTCCGAGTATTATGTTATGCGACGAGTGAGTTCCAACCACCAGAAATGTTAGTTGAACAGTTCTGCTCTTGTCACCATCCTTGAAGGTGGTCGGAAGGGTAATCTGCCCTATTGGACGAACCACTTCTCCCGAAAAACTTATCAGATGGGTGGAGACTTCAATCAACCTCCTCTTCGTTTGGGGGTTCAGCTGCTGGAAACACTGTAGATACATGATTTCAAAGGCGCTTCCTCCGTCTACATAGACTCGTTGGACTAGGTGTCCGGCGACGACAACCGATATCGTAATTGGAACCTCTCGAGCATCATCTGGATCGATCGGAGGGAAGTATGTCGGTTGGTGCATCCACGCTGCCATATGTTGGTTCGATCGCTTTACCCCTCTTGATTCGGTTGACCGGATCATGTTGATTCTGAACTCGGTGTTCGGATTATCGATTGCTGCTGCAGATTTCTTCCCATCATTTACTTCTTTCACAAGATGAGAGAGTTTACCGGATCGTACAGCCTTCTCGATTTCTTGCTTCAGAGCCCAACATTCATCAGTCGTATGGCCCTTGTCTCGGTGATATTCACAATACTTTTTGGAGTGCTTATCCGAGGTAGGTCGCTGCTTCGACGGTGTAGGGAACCGGGTGGTTTCCGTACTAAGAATTTCGCTTGGCGATTTTGTGAGCTCGGAGAAGGTGTTAAAACGCACGTTTCCGGTTCGGAAACCGCTTCGATCTGACTTCTGATACGGACCACGACTTCTATTCCAACTGTTGCTTCTATCTTTTGGTCGTGACGCGTTCCGTCTCCACGATGTGGTTCAAGCCTTGGCATTTCTACCAGGAAATCAGCTATCACCCACGTCATCAGTTAGTGTTCTTGTATTAAAATTAATGGAGCAAATGAATACAAAGTAACATTAGTAAGTTGGTAATGGTAGCAACCTAGAAGATTAAAGGCCTTTTAAACTTCGATTATTAGCATCCTTTAGCAGCTTGCTGTATTATTTTTGTGAAGTAATACAGTGGCACTGCATTATTTTCTGAAGTAACTAATTTTTCCAGTGATATTTTTTTTGTTTTTTTTTTTTGTTTGGCGGTAATAAGACCGCCCAAAACATCTATTTCCACCGCCAAACTGAATAGTTTTCTAGTAGCTCAGGGTGCAACAATGACAATGACGAAGATGAAACATTATCGGAAGTGAACGAGTATCCACTTTAAGGACTGAAATTGTTACCCACAAGTGAATAGTGTAGAACAAAAGTGTAGTAATAAATAAAACTTAGAGACCATTAACCAAAATATAGTCATACCACATGAAATATTCGTGCAATTATACCTATAAATAATTGAATTTTGATATTATGATCCGGTTACAAAGAAACCGAACAAAAACGTCATAACATGATTAGACAAGACACCATTGTTCCTTTGTCATGGTGTAAACTTAACTTTCAAGAGCTTTAGGAAAGCAGACAAGACTGCCTTCCAACATCTTTCGTTTGTGTCAATCACACAATTTCTAAGTACCTTAAATTCTTCTTCCTTAAATAAATTAATGGGCAAAGTTTCATCAAGAAGCCTATAATTTAACTTTCTAGAAATAAAAACTTTGACTTAATCACTAGGATATTTTAATATAAATTAATAATTGTCACAAGGTTTCAAATATTGACATATGGCCTTATTAGTCCCGCCATAACTTATGACTTAGTCTTCTTATTCCCAGTTTTCGCCAGCCATCTATGAACTCAACCGCGTTTTTTCAATTTTAATCTAATAAACTCTCACCTTAAAAACCTAATTTTCCAACAATTTTACTCATATTATTTTGATCATCATTAGCCTAATTTGCACAATCTAGATTAATATCTATTCAGTTTTGGTTTCACATAATTACATAACTCGAAATGAACGACCTACTCTCCCGATCATTCTCCGGAGGCCGAGTAGCCGATATCGAGATGGGGAACGCAGTCGTAACCGACGGAACAAACCTCGAAAAGTTCTTCGGAGATGTGGCGGAGATCAAGGAAGAGTTGAAAGGTCTGGAAACACTTCATAATCACCTACAAGAAGCAAATGAACAAAGCAAAACTCTATACAACGCGAACGCGATAAAAAATCTCAGAACTAAGATGGATAATGATGTCGCTTTGTCTCTTAAAAAGGCAAAACTCATCAAGAATCGTCTTGAAGCGCTAGATCGTTCTAGTGATGCCAATCGCAACCTCCCTGGCTGTGGACCTGGGAGCTCCACTGATCGTACGCGTATCTCTGTTGTTAATGGACTCCGGAAGCAACTCCAATCATCGATGAAAGAGTTTACTGAGCTTCGCCAGAAAATGGCGTTGGAGCACCGAGAAACCGTTCAGCGAAGGTACTTTAAAATAATGAAATTCACGTATGATATTGTGTATTATAATATTGATCAACTATATTTAGTAGAGTGTTTATAAATGGTACAATCCAATCACACAAACTGAAGAAAGTCGTCCGGTTTGAAATATGTATTGTCAACATCACAGTTCGATTTTTATAATTTGCCGGTTTAAGGTTCAGTTTATGGTTTGAAACTCAATTTAAAACGAACCGGCCGTTTAACATTTATCATTTAAAGCAAATATAAAAGAACTAGTTATCATTTAAAGCAATTATAAAAGAACTAGTAATGAACATTTAAGAATTACAAAACGATATTTTAAGATAAGATATAATTGATATTACGTATAAGTATAAGTAAATACTTTAAGAAATTATGAAATTTTTTATATTAAGAAAATAGAATACAAATTAGTGAAATAAATGAAACACCGAAAAAATCTTAACATCACATAATTGTGACACGTGGCACAATGAACATTCCTAATATTTCTTCTTAAAAAATCAATGAAAAGTTATAATTTAAAAAAAATTGCCATTCAAATCGCATAATCGAACTGAGAAATAGCTAGTTCGGCCGACCCAACCAGCCTAGCCAATTCGGTTTGTATTTTCTCAAACCGTGGTTAACGGTCGGTTGGGTGTAAACTTTTTCATCAAACCCGGTCAGGACCGGACCGTGAACACCTTGAGTATATAGAGATATACAATAAAAACAATTACAAAGAGAAACTAATAAAATCATATCTTCTAACTATAGTAAAGATATTACAATTCTAACTGTACTATCTAATAGGTATTACACCGTCACCGGAGAAAACGCGGATGAGGCTACAGTAGATAACCTGATATCAACCGGACAAAGCGAGACGTTTCTACAGAAAGCGATTCAGGAGCAAGGGAGAGGGCAGGTGATGGAAACAATACTCGAAATACAAGAGCGGCATGATGCTGTGACAGTGATCGAAAGAAACCTTAAGGAACTGCATGAAGTTTTCATGGATATGGCCGTGTTAGTGGAGACCCAAGGAGAGCAACTGGACGACATCGAAAGCCATGTGAACCGCGCGAATTCGTTTGTTCGTGGTGGCGCACAGCAGTTGCAGGTTGCAAGGAAGACACAATTGAACACAAGAAAATGGACTTGTTTTGGGATTCTTTTGTTGTTGATCATCATCGCCATTATTGTTCTTTCTATTAGGCCATGGAAGTAGAAGAGTTCTTGTACATTTTTTTTTTTATTAGTATTGGTTGATTGGCATAAATATTATGAGATATTGTTGCAGTGAAAAAAAAAAAAAGCTTGAGAGAACTTGTTTGATGTATAAATATTGTTGAAAGTTATTTGTAACTTATTTGAGAGTACTTTTTATTTTAGTTAATTTTATTTTTTAATTATTTTCTAAAAATATATTAAAATCTATAAAATTGGGTGGAGATACAATAGGAAGTTTATTTCGCTAGGAAGGATAGGAAGCAATCATAACCGTCCAATTGCACAATCTACGGTCAAGATCAAAATCAAATTAAAAACTGTCATTTAAACACGCTCTCCGGAGTTTCAGGGGTATTATCGTCAAATTTCAAAATAACCGCCGTTGATTATACACAGAAACGCTTCGAAAAAAAGTGCATTACGTTTTACACTTCCATTGAACGATCAAACACATACATAAATTTGAGAAAATCATACTCCATTGAAGTTCATGGCGTCGTCGAGAGATAATTTGAAGGTTTACATTCGAGTTACTCAAAACAAATCAGTCTCTGAAAACCCTAAATCATCAAAGAAGCGAAAAACATCAACAGCTGAAGAGAACATTGATGAACAAGAAAATATTAGCCGAAAATCAACAATCAAACAACAAAGAACTAGAAAACGGAAAGATATTTCAGACAATGGTATAATTATCTATTTTTGCTCTTTAACTGAATTCAAGTTACGTTTTATGCTGAACAATAGACCTAATATATCATATCCGTTCCGAAAAATAGTTAATGAGTTATATCATCCCCTATCTTAACATTTTTGTTACTAGAGACTATATTGCGTTTTATGTTAAAGCTATGATCTAAGATACTAATGCTTCTTACGGGATTTATATATTGTGAATTAATGCGTTTTACCTTAATAAATTTGCAGAAACAATGAGATTATTATTATGATAATTGTAATCGAATTTTAGTACATTGCGTTTTATCTTTGAATTTGCTGAGATACATGTGTTGTTAACTATTGCGTTTTATATTAATATATAATAAAAAAAACAAAATGAGAATATGTAATGTTAATTTGGTGTGTTAAATAATATGATGTAAAGTATTGCGTTTTATCTTAAACCTCTGAATCACTGCTTTTTATTTTATGGTGTTAGCTAATGCGTTTTATCATAAATTTCTTAATTGACATTGTTGACTAAGTCGTTTTACATTAATAAATCATAAAAAACAAAATGTGATTATGTAATTTTAATTTGGTGTGTTAAATAATATGATGTAAAGTATTGCGTTTTATCTTAAACCTCTGAATCACTGCTTTTTATCTTTATGGTGTTAGCAAATGCGTTTTTTCATAAACTTGTTAATTGACATTGTTTCATTATTCTATTTAAAGTTAAAAAACAAGAGGAGAAACAACAGGAAAAACAAAAAAAGGCGAAGAAAGAAAGTGGTGATAGAATCATCAAAAGATACAGTTTCTGATTCAAAGGATGAAAAATCTAGTCGAGCTATTGTTCTGCATACTTCCAAACAACAACAAGTAAATTCAGGTAACATAAAACGCATTTAACATATTTCATGAAAAAAATATATGTTTTTAACACAATTCAATATATCAGATGATGATTTTGTTGATCCACAACCAAGAGTTAACCTGACAAAAAATCAAAAGAAGGAAAAGGCAGAATCAAAACCAAAGAGATCACAGAGGAAAGATAAAACAAAAGAACAACCAGAACAACAACCATATTATGATTACGACGGAAAAAAAAAATAACATAAGATGTGCAGTCAATAATCTAAAAGATTATATTGAAGGTTTGTCAAAAGAGCAAAGGAATGTTGTTAGAGAAATAGGGTTTGAGAGCATACTAAAATTCAAGCTGCATTCAGTTCCACGCAAATTCGGATATTGGCTGGTAAAAAACTTTGATGCTGAAAATGATGAGATAAATATTGGAGATGAAAAGATTAAGATCACAGCTGAATTTATACAAAAGGTATTTCTAATACCAAATGGAAAAACAGAGATTGTGGAAAAACTGAGACCAAATGACACTGATCTTATAATTAAATTCGGGCGCGGTCAATTCCCCAAAGATATTTTGAAGAGAATGTATGCGCACAACTTGATTAGTTATTTAAAATCAAGAAATGAGCTTGGAAGATTGTTCAAACTGAATTTCTTGGTTATATTTTTTACGATCATGGCGGAGGCAATGCAGAGTAGTAATGTTAATAAAAGATTCTTGCCATCAATGAAATGTGACAAAAAAACCCAGGATTTTAATTGGTGTGAATATATGCTGACCGTTTTAAAGCGTACAAGAAGACAATGGCCTGGAAATGAGAAGCTCTTCAATGGACCTATTGCATTGTTAGCGGTATGAAATCTGATCTTTCATTATTGCTACATATTATTGAATGCTTGTTTAGGCTGCTTGTTTATATTATTTGTTTGTTTAAAACTATACTTTATAAAACGCAATGTATATTTTAAAACGCAATTATCTTTCATTTTTGTTTATTTATATTCTTTGTATGTTTAAAACTATTCTTTGCTTGTGTAAGACGCAATGTTTTTGTAAAACGCAATATATTTAAAGTTACAAAACAATAGTTTTGTAATTTGTTTACAATGATTTATATTTTAAAACGCAACAAATTATGAATTGATTATTTATCTAAAACGCAATGAATCATACAGATACTATATGCATACAAAAAACAAGGATTTGACGATACTGAAAACACTGAAGAGTTCTCACTTGATAAAATTGATTCTACAACATTACAAGAATTTGAAGATGAATTGGAGATTGCTGCACAAAATGAGGGCAGATGTCTTGTAAAGGATAAAGAGAAAAAAGTCAGAACGACTAAACAAAAAAAGAAAGATGAAAAGGATCAATTTTATGTTTATCCAAGTGAATCCGAGGATGAAAACGAAGAAATTTTTGAAGATGAATCTGAAGAAAAACATGAAGACGATGCTGAAGAACAACCAGTCACCTTACTTAAAGCTGCAACAGACTGGATTGATCAAGAGAATCAAGAGAATGTTCAAAACAGCCAAATTATAACCAATGAAACTGAGAAAACCCATATAGAAAGTGGAGGATCATGGGGGCAATTCTTCATTAAACCATCAATAGGAAATAAAGATAAAATGTGGGTAGACAGTCAAAGCCGACTGCGTAATTTCATGCCATCACAAAATCAAAGTGAAAGTCTTTCTGACATTCATTCAACAAAAAGTGGCGATGAAAATATGAAGAACATTAAAGATAAAAAATCACATGAAGAATATCTTGTGACTGCTTTGGATGATCATTTTAAAGGATTTGAAGATATTTTCGAAAACATCCAATCACGCATAGATGAGATTGTGGAGGAATATCCAAACAGTGAAGCTCTTCATAACAAAGTTAACGAATGGGTGTCATTGATTGAAAAATTCAACCATCAAGCAAAAAAGCATTTGAAAGTTAATATTGATTCAACTATGATTGAAACACCATCAAGATTTCTAAATTTGAGCCAAAATGAAGACACTGAAAATCAAATCATTTCAACACCATTGATTGTAAAACGCAATGATGATGATACAAAACGCAATGAGGATAACTCACCTCTAGTTCAATCATCCAATCCAGAAAAAATCAGTGAGAATGAACCTGCATCTGTTCTGCAAACACACATTGAAAAACCTTCAATGGTACAATCATCATTTAGCGAAGAAACTCCATCATTAATGTTGGAGATTATCAAAAAGACAGATGAAGAAGAAAAAAAATCAAATCAAAAGAAAATTCATGATGATGAGGTACCATCCTTTGATTTGAAAATTTCTCAGTTGTCTTCAAATGTTGATGAAAATGAAGTTGAAGTTGATGCTACTCGACACGGTGCACAAACCGAAATTCAAGCGGAATCTGAAAATAAAACAATCGAACAAGATGTTCAAATTACTGGAATACAAACAATGTTTGATAGAATTGAAGAACAAGATACTGAAAAGGAAATCAGTGATCTACTTCAAAACACATCATTCCTACACCCACAAGAAGATCCGTATAAAACACCTGCAAAATCACTTCATCAAGAACAACCAACAAGTGATATAAGCAAAACAGAAGAAATAATCACAAGGATGGTACGACCAGATCGAGAGAAAAATGTACCTGAAGTATTTTGTTCACCATACTATCTGAGACAAGTAGCAATGAAGGAAGCAAGAACAGCACATGAAAACAACATATCGGGATATGCATTCCATGCAAAAGGAGAAATGATGTAAAAATTCATTTATATACACTAAAACAAAAAAAACAAAAATCAAAATATTATAATTTAATTATTATTATTATTATTATTATTATTTTTTGCAGGGATACTCTCTTTGAAATTAAAGAACATGCATTTCTATATAGATATGCTGCTGAAACAATGAGGCCAGGATTGGAAATCACCGGAGAAGTAATCAATTGTTGGTCATATATTTTGAATGAAGAAGAAAAAAGAAGATCAAAAGACAACAAATCTCCAAGATTTTTCTGTACTATTCGAATGCTGGTATGATATTTAAAACTCAATTTTTCTGTATTCGTATAATGAAGTATTTTGAAGTTTGATTGAATGATGTTTTATAAAACGCAATTCAATTTTTATTTATTTAATAAAACGCAATGCTTTCTTTGTTTGAATGAAGTTTTATAAAACACAGTTGTATGTTTTATTACCTTCATAAAACGCAGCTCTATGTTTATTTACCTTCATAAAACGCAATAATATGTTAATTTGTTTACTTTTATGCAGGCTTTACCAAATTGTGAAAAGGAAGAAACTGAAAATAAAGAAAAGATGATAAAAGCATTCACAATGAACATAGAAAAAATTCTTAAAGGTGCAAAGCTAAAAAGCATAAAGGATTTTAAAATTATCCTTGTCCCGATTCTCCATATACAGCATTTCTTTGTTATATCCTTCAATTTTGAAGAGAAACAAATATTCATCATTGACAACAGTGCGAAAGAAGAAACAAATGAAGCTAAATATGGGAATGTCCCTGAAAATACAGTAAGTATTCTTAATTATGCTTTTAAAACACAAATATAAACCACCTAATCTTTTTGTTTTGTTTTTTGTTTTTTTTCTGTAGAGGGATACTTTGGCAGCTTACCTTAAATCTGTTGGACATGAAAAAGCAGATGATATAAAGGGAATAACCCCTGTTAGAATGCAGATGAAATGGAGGACACAACATAATGGCATTGATTGTAGTATATTCACTATGCGTCATATGGAATGTTATAATGGAGAACCGGTCGAAAAATGGGATTGTGGGTTTAACGTGGAATATGAAGAACCTGCAATTATCAAGAAGGTTAAAAACAAAAAAACCAGTCAACAAGCAGAACGCACAACTTGAAGATTTAAGAAGAAAGTTCATCGCGAAGATATTATTGCACGAAATCAACGAACAAAGAGATTATGTTATTGAGGACTCAAAGAAGTTTCGAGAACTCAGTGCGAAACTTAAAAAACAATCTTATGACACTAGTTTAGATAGGATTAAAGACAGGCTTGCTCTTGCTGGTTTACTTTGATTTTGAAATGATACTTATTATAAAACGCAATGTTTTTCATTTATCTTGGTTTTTATATAAATCATTATTTTCTTGATCTTGCTAGTTACTTTGAGTTAAAAATGCTACTTACTATAAAACGCAATGTTTTTTCTTTTAAAATGCCACTTATTTGTTTGTTATCTTAAAATGAAATATGTATCAATTAAATTTATTTTGAAAAAAATTTATACAATTTATTTAAAATTTATAAAACGCAACATTTTAATATATGCTATTGTCTATTTAAATTATTACAATGTATTAAAATGCTAAATACTATAAAACGCAATATTTTTTCTAATTATGAAATTACAAACATATAACGCAATATATTTATAACGCAATGAATTTTTTTTTACAATTTTATAGCACAAAAAACAAATTAAAAACATAAATACAATAAAGACAAAACAAAAAAAAATAAACTGATATCGTAATGACAAGAAATTGATTAGACCAAAAGCCTTAAAAAGCCTTAAAAAGCCTTTTAGATTCCTGATATAAAATACTGTATGTATGATTGAAAAATCAATTCAAAGAAAAAAATAAAAAATAATCATATATTATTATTAAGACAATTGATTCAAATTCCTCTGCCAGTCGATTATATAAGAACAGAAACCCTAAACTATTTTCACATTGCTCTCATCATACACCAAAAATACACCAAATACCCCACACACACAAACCCTAAAAATGGATAATCAACAACTATCAGTCTGGTGGGTTAAAAGAGGCAATTTCTTTCTTCAATTCCTTGATGGAAAAAAAAAATACCATTCCGTTGCTTCTGTTCTTCAAAACTGCAATGAAAATGTTTTGAAAAGGATGAACGAAATAGGTATACCACCTTCTTGTTACACAGATCAAACAGCCGCACTGTTCAGAATTCTACACAAAAGATATGGTAATCCGAATCAAACAGCAACTGAAGAAGCCCAGGTTACATCTTGGGAGTTCATTGAGGAAACTTTCAAAGTTTCAGTGACTTGGGACGATGGTGATGTGGAGATGTATGACCCAAAGGACATATCTACCAGTGAGGATCTATGTTTTTTGAAGCAGTTATCTGAAATAACAATCATCAACAACTCTGCTAGCAAATTTGCAGAGAAGCTTCAAAACGCAGTACTCTCACATGGTGAACTTTGGGTTGAATCTGAAAGTGATGAGGAAATCCCTGATGGAAGCTTAGGGTTTTCATCCGATGAAGAAACAAACTTTGATCCATGAAGCTGATCATGCTAGTAATTTTTGTTTAATTTTGTGGTTTGAAAATATCATCTTTGTTAAAAACTATCATTATCTATATAACGCAATGTTTATTATATCCACTTGAATTTCTTGTTTAATTTTATGTTTGATATGTGTTACAATAAAACGCAATTTTCCAAAAAAAGCTGATAAGTGATTTGGAAATCCCTGATGGAAGCTTAGTGTTGTCATCATTTCTTGTTTAATTTGATCTATGATATGTGTTACAATAAAACGCAATAATCAAAAAATACAATTTGAAGTATATTGTTCTATTTATAAAACGCAATAACAATATATTGTTGTTATGATAAAACGCAATTAACCAAAACATTCTGATAACTATGAAGGATATTATAAAACTAAGTAACAAAATGAGATGAAACATATACATCATAAAACGCAATGACAATTTTTTTTTACTTATTGATAGCTGATTTTGTCAGAATTTGTATACATAATTACATTGCATTGCTAGAACCTATAGCATTAGAAGAAACCTTATCTTTACATGTGCGACTGTTATGTCCTTTTAGACGACATACACGACACGATTTCTGGATCTTTGATGATTTCTGAATTGCAATCTCATGATTTGACTTGATCCTTTTTTGTACACCGCATCCTTTGGTCCTTATTTTGATCGGGACACGAATAATAGAATCTGATTTTTCTATGTTTCCTCCAATATCAGCAAATCTTTCTTTGCGACTAGGAGGCGGCGCAGCAACCATAACCTCATCCGCTTTATCAATATAACTTTTAATATGATCCCTGTAACGACACAGCTCATCTAAATCGCCAACCAGCCTATAAACCACATACTCATTTGCAACAACGATTTCTCTATAAACTTTATCAATTTCACTATTCCTACCAATTTCATCAAACCGAATATTTGAATGATTTGATCCAACAGAAACCACATCTCTCATCCATCTTCTATGAACATATATTCTAGGAAACTCAGTTATATCATCATACCGTAATACGTAAAATATATGCCGGCATAATATACCAAATTGTTCAAACCGTTTGCAAGAACAACTTATAGTTAAACCATCTTCTTGTTTGCTGTATTGCACCTGTAAATAAGATTAAAAAGCTATATAAAATTAGTGAAATGAAATATAAAACGCAATGAATATTAAATATAATACAGATAAAACTATATTTTGATATAATGATAAGACGCAATGAAAGATGGAAAAATAAAACGCAATAGATATTTAAAAATCTATAAATTTAAAAAATACCTTGAAAAAAGATGTGCAAGGCTGTCTGAAATCCTTTATTTCAAAATATTGAACATCACCCACAATATCAAGAGACTTTGACATACACTTTGTAATGGCAGCATCAATTTCAATCTGAATATCCTTAAAAATTGTTTTGGTATATATTTCTGATGCTTGTTTCTCCAATACAAAGTCACTCCAGGGCTTAGACTCAATATACCTTGTATCATGATCATTCCTCCTATGCTCATGCCTTTGAATATCCATTGCAGTCTCAAAATGAGTGAAAAATTCAACAAGTGTACATCTTGGATTGCAAATCTGACCAAAGAAGTAATTCTCGCTTTCACATCTCGACGTAGTACGCATAAGACCAGCCAAATCCTCTCCATGGTAATAAGCAGGAATCCAGTCAAATCGAAGAGCGTACATATCTTTTAACCACTCATGATTTTCCAATCCAAAAGTAGACATTATTGAATGCCACTCAGTTTCAAAATCTTCTGGACTAATAGTATCATTCCAAACAACATGAGTCATTCTTGTATTAAAATCAGTGTTTGCTGACAAAACAGGACCAACCTGAATAAAAAAGTAATAATATTATTAAACATAAAACGCAATAATTTAAAAACAATATATTGAAAATGATAAACATATTGCATTGATGGTAAGACGCAATTGTTTTGTAATTCTATTGATAAAAATATTTGGGGATCTTATTGTATAATACATAAAACGCAATAATAAAACAATTTAGAATTGCAGTTTGTTATATCATAAAACGCAGTTAATACCTTTGTCTTCAATTTCTCCCATATATGCCACATACATAACCTATGCCTACTTGTTGAAAGTACATCCTTAATAGCTCTCTTCATTGCAGCATCTTGATCAGTAACAACAACTTTAGGCTCACTTCCAAAAGCATTAACAAAACACCTTAAAAGCCATCTATAAGAATCTGCAGTCTCCGAACCAAGTAATGCACCACCAAATGTGACATTCCTATAATGATTATCAATACCAGTAAATGGTACAAAAACCAAATCATACCTGCATAAAAAACAAATTAAAAAAGTATTAGAAAATTAGAACAGCATATATAACGCAATAGAATATATAACGCAATAAATGAAAAAAACTTACTTGTTTGATTTATAAGTAGCATCAAAACCAAATATGTCACCAAACACTGTATAAATTGTTTTTGATTGCTCATCAGCCCATAAAAGCCCTTTCAATCTTCTATCTTCACCAATAACATAATCACATGTGAAACCAGGACAACATTCTTTCTTCCTAATAAGACGCCTAACTACCATTTCTGCATCATACTCTCCGATATAAAGTTTCAAATCCCTTCTATAATTCTTACAATCAACTTTACTAGCACCAACTTCACCAAAACCACCATACATTGTTTTCATAATATTGAATGCTTTAACAGGTCCAATATTGATTGCAGACAATCCAGATATAAAACTTTCTTTCACATAATCGATACTTCGTGCAGCCGGCAAGAAATGAATATCTTCATCTTCCACAAAGATATGATTATGTTCTTCTTCAAAGTAGTAGATTTTATACATATTATTGTTCTCTAATATTAATTTCACATGAGCATTGCATCCAACTCTTTTTGAACCTCTATTACGTCTAACAATCTTTTTACTATTCTCAACTGAACCAGAATCTATTTCTTTGCTAACATGAAATCCTTCTTTTGAACAGACAATATATCTTATTTTCACTAAACCACCACCATTTTTCCAAGAGGTATTTTTTCTTGCAGAAAAACCTGTAGCAAGTGCATATCTCTGATAAAACGCAAAAGCCTCATCAAATGACTTAAAAAACATTCCAACAGCAGGTGTAATGGATCCACTGACTTTAGGTTTGAAAAACTTTCTTCCACTGTTTATGCATACACGTTCATCCCACTTGGAAATGTTATCTGAAACAATTAAAAAAAACTATATAACGCAATACATCTTACATAATAATGTTTTTATTGATAAAGCAAAAAATATGTTAATAAAAATTTAAAATACAAACCTTTAAAGTTTATATATACACTAATACGGATAAAAGCATAAAAAGCAATACGTTCAGTAAAACGCATCATATGATCTGAAACACTTAACAAATAATCATAAAACGCAATACATCCTATATAATAATGTGTTTAGTGTTAAATCACAAAATATGTTAATAATAATTTAGAAATACAGACCTTTAAGGTTTGTATATGAACTATTATCTATAAAATCATAAAACGCAATACATTCAGTAAAACGCATCAAATGATGAAAAAACAAAACATTGTACAACAATAACAGTTATAGACAGTTATAGCTTTATATTACATAAAACTAAAAGTTTTATATGCATATAATTTAATTAATATCATAAAACGCAACTCTTCACTAAAACGCAATAAATGCTGAAGAAAAAAAACAAACAAATTATGTTAAATTATACAAAAATAACTATTAAACTTATGAAAAATCAAATATTACTTACAGAACCACGAATTATAAAACGTAAAACAATGAAATTCGGAAAAAATAACAAAAATTTACTCCGAATTGAAGCTAAACATACCAGCAGAGTCTGAAGAAGACATTGAAGTTATCGAATTGACGAACGATACAAGATTAATGTTTGAAAAGAGGTGAATTTGCGATCGAAGGCGATTTAGGGTTACAGAAACTTCAATTATGTTATGAGAGTGATGAACTAAGAAAAGAAGTAACAGAATCTATAATTGAATTAGAACGAAGATATGATAATGTAAAAAGACGAAAATGCCACCGCGTCCAAAAATTTTAAAAAATATGATGAACGGCTAAGATTGCTTCCTATACTTCCTAGCCAAAATAAACTTCCTATTTGATCTTTTCCCCTATAAAATATCATATTGTAACTATAGACTTTTATATAATTTACGATAAAAGTTAATTGGGGTACAGGTGCAGGCTAACACATGGTTTTATTATAACTTACCATTTACAATATTTTATGCCTCCTTCGGTCTATTTTCAGCTCAATGCTCCCCTATAACTTGTATACATCACAACATATTAGAAGCAGTAAAAGAATAGACCCTTCTTTGAACAACAATTTAATCTATTTTTAGTTTTAAATTAACTATCGCCCGTCATGAGACTTGAGCCCTGATTCCGCCAGGCCAAAAACCAATTTTTATTAGAGTAAACTGCAATTTTACCCCCTGAGGTTAGGGGGCATTAGCACTCTTACCCCCCCTAAGGAAATAAATGCAAATTTACCCCCTACTGTTAACTCTTATGTCGCAATTCTACCCCCCGGATTCATTTTTCTTGACTGGTCAATCTAAACAAGGGAGGGTCAAAGGGTATAAATGTAATTTCACCAAAAATTGTACTTTATATATTAAAATAACCCCTCAAACTCAACATAACATCACAACCTTACCCCCTAAGTTTTCCCCTCTCTTCTTCATCTCTTCCGGCGAAGTCCTTTCTCCGGCTTCTTCACCGGCGACCTTCACCCTCCGGCGACATCCACTCCATCTTCTTCACCACTCCTTCACCACACTAGCACATGATGACTGAACAGAATGGCATTATGCATTGAGCTCCACCCGCTGAGCCAGGGCCGGCAACCACACCACCAACCACCATCGATCCAGATGTGGTCCAGAGATCCTCCCTTTTCTCGCAATTTTCAGGTAAAATCAAACAACAATTTTGATTGTGGGGTACAATGAAACAACTAGTAATGGATGTTTGTGTATTTGCAGTGGACATGAGGATTCATGTTTCACTACGATCGATTGTGGTCTCATTGGTGCTCAAGATGCGAGGCCGCCCGTTCCTGCATTTGCAGTTTCCGCCTCAGCAGGAAATGGTTGTGTAGGATACTTAAACTCTAATCTTCTAGGATCTTTTGGGTTAATATGTAGTGTAGGATACTTAAACTCTAATCTTCTAGGATCTTTTGGGTTAATGTGTAGGATCTTTTGCTTGATCATAGAACAGGTTATGTTTGATCATAGAACAGGTTATGTTTGATCATAGAACACATTGACTGTTAAGTTGGTTGTATTTGACTGTTAAGTGAGTTAATGTTTGATCACGACATAATGTGGGTTAATGTTGTGTATATTTGACTGTTAAGTTGCTGTTGTTTGGTTTGATCATAGAACAGAACATAACAAAACCATTGACTGTTAACTTGGTTATATTTGACTGTTAAGTGGGTTAATGTTTGATCACAACATAATGTGGGTTAATGTTGGTTATATTTGACTGTTAAGTTGTTGTTGTTGTTTGGTTTGATCATAGAACAGAACAGAACAAAACACTTTGACTGATGAGAGGTGCTGATGCATTTGCAATACTTCTGATGCAGAGGTGCTGTCATGGCACTTGGTGCAATCACCATCACTTTCAGTCCCATGCATAAGTGAAAGAGGGTGTATGTGACTTATGGGTCAATAATATAGGTCAATGCAATAGGTGTATGTGCAGGCTTCTACAATAATCACCATCACTTGTGACTTATGGGTCAATAATCACCATCACTTTTAGCCAATAATATGGATATAATGCAGTGAACCTGTCAAATGCTGAAGGTTCTTCATGGTTTTTGAATTGACAGTGCTGCAAGGTTCTTCAATACTATAGGTCAATGTATATGTGTTGTTTTTAGGCAATAATATGGATATTATGCAGGCTTCTTCAAATGCAATAGGTGTATGTGCAATTTGACTTATGAAAGTCAAACATGCTGGTACAAATGCTTATGACTTATGGGTCAATAATATAGGCCAAGATTTGTCATTACAAACTTGTTTGAATTCTGTTTGACTTGGCAGTGAACCTGTCAAATGTATAGGTCAATACTATAGGTCAATGTATATGTGTTGTTTATGCAGGCTTCTACAAATGCAACAGGCTTGTACAATGCATATGGTTTTTGAATTGACATTGAATTCTGTTACAACACTTCTTCATGCGTTTTGAATTCTGTTAAAACACTTGATGCCAAACACACAATGGTTATGATTTTTGCTGACAATGAACCTGGTGGCTGAGTGGCTGAGTGGGACAGTAGCGAAGGGTGGTCAACGGTGGCTGAGTGGCTTGAATTCTGTTACAAGCCTGTTTATATGGTGGTGGAATCGAATATGGATTGTGGCGGGAAAGGTTTTGGTTGTTGCAGGGGGGTAATTTTGCTTCTAAACATAAATTATAGGGGGTTATAAGAAAGGGTATTTTAGTAATTTACCCCAAGTCAACAGATCAGCAACATATTTGATTCCAGGGGGTAAACATGCGAAATAACAGCAAACGTTGGGGGGTAAAACAAAAGGGTAAAATAGTCTTTTCACACCCAAGTCAACAGGCTGGTCAAGAAAAATGAATCCGGGGGGTAGAATTGCGACATAAGAGTTAACAGTAGGGGGTAAATTTGCATTTATTTCCTTAGGGGGGTAAGAGTGCCAATGCCCCCTAACCTCAGGGGGTAAAATTGCAGTTTACTCTTTTTATTATTATATGAATAGATAAGGTTGGTTTTAAAAACCAGTACACATGTTGGATTGTATTAATATAACACTTGATTATGCCTAACATCAACACATAGTCATGTGAAATGACATATATTCGCTAGCACACAAATATATTGAATTCTTAAGCGTTTTTGGTTTACTAATTTTTAGGATCACTACAAGAAAAAAAGACCACTATTAGCGGCGACACTTTTAGCGGCGATAGGCCAGCTGTCGCCGCTATTGGTCGATCCGCGTCAAACCCAAACCCCAGCCGTCCTGTCGCTGCTATTGGTCGATCCGTGTCAAACCCAAATCCCAGCTGTTGATCGTTATTCTGATCTAACGGTTGGGGATTAAAGAGGCAATACCGGCGACAGCTTAGGATCAATAGCGGCGACGTCTTTTCTCCGCTAAAGGTAGGTGTCCCACTTTAATCCCCAGCCACACATATCTTATCCAGATTAACCCTGGTTAAACTAATAGCGGCGACAATCGATCAGTAGTGGCGACAAGCCGTCGCCGGTAAAAGTCTTTCCGTAAACAGCCTATACAGCGCCATTTCTTCCCTCCTCCATCACTTTTCCCTCCAAATATCTTCATCTTACCGCCGGAGAACCGCATTTTTTCACCAAATCAGTTAGTTTAACTTATTTTTTGTTAAATATCTTCTCTATTTTGTTATTTACATGTTATAGACTTTAATTTTTGCTCGTTTTTTGTGTATATTTATGTTTTTGGAAGAAAATTCGGATCACCACCATCACCTCTCCGGTCACCACCATCACTTCTCCGGTCACCACCTCGTCTCCGCGGTCTACATCTACTTGAAAGCTTAAAATTACTGTTAGTTTTATATGAATTTTTTCAAAGTTTAGAAATTGTATTATTTTTTGTTTAGTTATGTAAATGTATATGTAAGAATGTATGTTTGTATGTAAATGTTTGTGAAAATGTATAATGTAGGTGTATTTGGTGAAAATGAGTATATGTAGGTGTATGTATTTGTGTATGTAGGTGTATGTAAGGATGTATATTTGTATGTAAATGTTTGTGAAAATGTATATTGTAGGTGTAATTGGTGAAAATGAGTATATGTAGGTGTAGGTGTATGTAAGCATGTATGTGGGTATGTAAGTCTATGATTGAATGTATGTATGTAGGTGTATGTAAATGATGAATAATTGTGCATGTAATTGTTTGCAATTGGTGAAAATGTGTATGTTAGTATGTATGTTTGTATAAAATATGCAAATGTGTATGTATAAATTTTATGGTTTTGATCAAAATATGTGTTTGTAAGTATGTATGTGTATGTGTAAGTATGTGCATGTGTTTTATAAGTATGTATGTGTGTTGGTAGTATGTTAATATGTGTATATAAAGTATGTAACTTTGTGTATGTAATTATGTGTTAATGTGCATAAATTATGTTTAAGTTTCATGATTTATATGTTTATGGTCACGTTTGAAAAAAAAATATGTTTAAGTTGATAATTTCTATGTTTATGTTTAGGTTTGAGAAAAAAATATATTTAAGATGATAATTTGAATGTTGTTTATGTGTAGGTTTGAAAAAAAAAGTTTAAGTTGGATAATTAGTATGTTTGTGTTTAGGTTTGAAAACATTTATATTTAACTTTGAAAGATATATATTAGTTAGAAATTACTCTCCTTGAATTAAAATTATCATTTAAAACATAGCGAACATAGAAAATACCCGCCAAAATTGAAATCACCATTTAAAACAAAAGGAGCTAAGAAAATACCCGTCAAAATTTAAACCATCATGAAGAACTTTACTTATTTAAAAAATCGTGCCTGATATTGAATTCATCATTTCAAACATAACGAGCTAAGAAAATACCATATCGAAATTGAAATCATGATTTAAAACATAACGTTCCGCCCAAAATTTAAAACAATCATTAAGAACATAACAAGCTTAAAAAACTGCGCTCGTGTTTGAATTAATCATTTTAAACATAACGAGCTTAGAAATACCCGCCCAAAATTGATTTAGAAATTAATTTCGGGTTGTCCCCGTTTATCTTGGGACTGCTTTTTGAATACTTTATCTCATTTAGGATGTGAATGTGTATTACATGATTGTTTGTTTAAGAAGGATTCGGTTATCATTTTCTCTTTGCTCCTCAGGTATATATATCATTACATATACACTTGGGAGCTAAGAGGAAATGCTGTCGAATTTTTCTTAAACAAACAATCATGTAATACACATTCACATATGAGATAAAGTGCTCAAAAAGTGGGTTTAGCAGCCTACCCTTGTCTTGTTAATCCTAAATTAGATTTTCTTTCAGTTGCATAATGCCTATCGATAAAAGTTGGATTGATTCCCCACGTCATTCACCTCACTACAAGCAAGGACTCAAGTCATTTATCGAGATGTGTGAAAGAGTGATAAAAAACCACGATGAAGTTAGATGTCCGTGTACCCAATGTAAAAATTTTGGCTTAAAAAATATGGCAGAAATGAAATACCATTTGCGTATTAACAGTTTTTGGAAGGAATACACGAAGTGGACCTATCACAGGGCCACGACTCCAATTCAGAAGTAAACGATGTTGCGCCACAAGACGGTATGGGAAACGTTATTGAAGACATTAGGGGGGGAGCGTATGGAAGAAAATACATACCTTAACCAAGAGAACTCGAATGGAGATAGTAGCGGTGTTGTTGATGATTTTGAAGACCTGGTAAAGGAAGTTGAAACAAAATTATATCCTGGTTGTACCAAGTATTCTTCTATCGACTTTTTAGCAAAGCTTTTGAATATAAAGGATACGTACCATTTGGAAAATGAAGTAGTAGATCGAATACTCTCGTTGTTGCGAGAGTCAATGCCAGAAGGCAACAAGATTCCCATTTCGTATTATGTAGCTAAGAAGACATTTAAGAAGATTGGTTTGGCATATGAGATGATACATGTGTGCACAAATGATTGTGCTCTCTTTTGGAAAGAAAACGAGTCCTTGCAAAATTGTCCCGTTTGTAATGAGAGTCGATGGGTCGATAAAGACACAAAAGGCACGAAGGTGGCTCGTAAAGTGTTACGATACTTTCCTTTGACCCCTAGACTACGACATTTGTGTTGTTCAAGGCACATAGCGAAAGATATGATATGGCATAGTACCGGACGATCGGAAGATGGGACTATGCGTCATCCAGTTGATGGATCTGCATGGCAAGACTTTGATAAACAGTACCCAAACTTCACGATGGAGCCACGAAATGTTCGCTTAGGGCTTGCAGCTGACGGTTTTAATCCCTTTAACAACGGTAGTGGATCCTCAACTCATAGCACGTGGCCGGTTATACTCACCACATATAATCTGCCTCCCTGGCTATGCATGCGAGAGTCCACATTCATGTTAACCTTATTGATTCCTGGCCTTAAATCACCTGGGAAAGACATGGATGTTTTCCTTAGACCGTTAGTGGATGAGCTTAAGCAATTATGGCAGACAGGTGTAAGTACTAAAGACGCAGCAACAAACACATACTTCACAATGAAGGCGGCGTTGTTATGGACCATAAATGACTTTCCAGCCCGTAGTAGTCTATCAGGTTGGAGCGGACAAGGCTACATGGCATGCCCAACTTGTAACCAAGACACTCCTTCAATACGTGTAACTGGTAAATCTGCTTATGTTGGTCATCGTCGGTTCTTAGATGCCAACCATCCTTGGAGAACAAGTCTCGACTTTAACGGGAGACCCGAGACACGAGACCCTCCGAGACAGTTTAGCCCAGCTGACATAGAAGCTCAACTCGATCTTTTAATTAATCGTCTACCAGGCAAGCATCCAGCTTTTGGAGGTGGGAGGATAACCCGGTCAGATTTCGAGTTGAACTGGTCCAAAAGAAGCATATTTTTTGACCTTGAGTATTGGTCTTCTCTGCAGCTGAAACATAACTTAGATGTAATGCATATAGAGAAAACTGTGTGCGACAGCTTGCTCGGTACTCTTCTAATGAACGATAAGAGCAAAGACACGCCAAATGCGCGGTCCGACTTGGAAAAACTAAACATTCGGCTGACACAATGGCTGAAACAATCGAGTGGCAAGTTCTTAAGTCCCCACCCAAAGTACTCATTCAAGTCCGATGACCGAAAACTTTTTTGTCAGTTTATAAAAAATGTTAAATTACCAGATGGGTTTGGATCTAATATCAGTAAGAGGGTGACAGATAACAATGCTAATGATGCGTGCGAAGTGTCGTATATATTATGTGTATATTTTAAGCCCTTTTTAACACTTATTTTAGCCAAGTTTTAAATTTATAAAACACGATATTTCACTAACACTAAACACACATATGGGCAAGTGCACCCATCGTTGAGTGTAGTATAGCATTGGTAAGATACCGAGGTCGTCCAAGGACACAAGAGCTTTTAGTACCGGTTTATCCTCAACGTCTAATCAAAAATAAAAGTTTAGAAAAATGTTTTAAACTAAGAAAAATAAAAACTAACTAAAATGCTGAAAATAAAAATAAAATAAAAAAGAGATAGACAAGATGAATCACTTGGTTCCGACTCGTATCTAGTATAACCTTTGATTATTTCCGCACTTTTGCACATAATTAAGAGATTATCTTAGTTATTGTAGTAGGCCCCTCTTTTGAAGGTGACGTTACCCTCACCCCAGTAGTTTGAGTCAGCAGGGATACAATCCTAAAAGGGTGGATTATTGGAAGATAATGAATTAAGTTATTAATGCAGTATTGTGGTAGGCCCCGCTTTTGGCGGTGACGTTACCCTCGGCTAAGTAGTCTGAGTCAGCAGGGATACAATCCTAAGTAGCCGGGTTATAGTATTAATAGTAGTTAAATTATGAGGGGATCAAAGAGTTTGGACCCCCGCCATCCAATACCGTGAAGTATTGAAGGAGGTCCTACTAAATTTGACCCAGGTCCATTGCAGGACCTCTAAACGCTGAACAATGGCAAGACCTTTACCAAATCATTCCCTTAACCCCCAACCAGGTAGCCAACATACCTCCATATAGACCGTGGAGATATGAATGGTGAAAATCCTTTATTTTATATAGACAGTAAAATAATGCCAAGACACCACGGACAAACGATAAGGAAAGATCACCTTCAACATAAGTAACTAGTTATTAAAGTCATTAATACAAAACCAAATAAAAAGTGCAAAAGATTAGAAATAAAAATTATTATACTAGACACTTTGTCTTCACCAAGTGATGTAAGAGACTTAGGCAAACATGGCCTTGATTGTCAAGAACTCTTACGATCAATCTTGGATCCCGAGACGACTCACACACTCTACGATGGACAATGGATAATGGTGGTGGATGATGGTGTTGTGATGGTGGTGGGTGGTGGATGAAGTGTGAGAGAGGTGGTGTGCCAAGGGATGAGTTGAAATGAATCCAAGCACTCCTATTTATAGGCTGAACAGAGAGCTGGGCACGGCCCCGTGTCCGCTGGGCACGGCCCCGTGCCTGTCTGACACTATCTCTCCTCATTAATTGTAATTCGCAATTACAATTAATGCGCCTGCTGTACTTTCGACACGCCCCCGTGTCCGCTGAGCACGGCCCGTGGTGGGCAATAGAAGCTTCTATAGGTTTGTCTTTTCTGCTGCTTCTTGGGCACGGCCCCGTGCTGGCTGAGCACGGGGCGTGTTCAGTCTTCTGTCTTCTCTATTTTGCTTTGGAAGGTGCCGTTGAGGGGTCGGGCAGTCCACTAATGTTCCTTTTCTTGTATTTATGTTGGATTTAGCTGTCTTTTTGCTTCTTTTGCGTTTTTGAGCTCATTTAATCCTAAAAATACAAAAGGAAGACAAAAACACTCTTTTTCCAATATTAGTACTTAAAAAGGGTTAGTTTTATGCCTCAATTGATGTAATTTATATGTTGCATTTTACACACATCAAATACCCCCACACTTGAACTTTTGCTTGTCCTCAAGCAAAACTCTTTAATATGTGGCTTACACTCCCAAATGGAATAGGTAGAAGAGAAGGTTTTGGGCTTATCGTAGAGTGTCGGGATGTCCAAGATCTTTTTGGGTTTTATTTTTATTTATTTACACTCCTATTCGTAATGATTTATTTAGAACTTTTCATAGGAGAAATTACTTATTTGGGCATAACATGCCTTTTTAAAATTCCATTTATATACAAGTTCACATACCTCACGGGAGAAATCACTCACACTCGGCCGAAGGTGTATTTTTAGTGAATCACTCGAGAGCGGCATGGAACTTATTCCTACCATAGGCTTGCCAAGCAATCAATCCTCCTCCTTTTTAACTTTTATACCTTTGTAAATATCAAGAGGACTTTGTGGGTTAAGGGTTAGGCTTGGGTTAAAGGTAGGTGGTTGGGATAGTGGTTAGTAGAAAAATGGCGAAAAAGCGTAACAAGTGTCGGTTTTCGTAAGATTTTCTATTTTTGCTTTGATGAAGCTTTTATTCAAACGAAGTTATTTTTGATAAACTTGTTTGTTTATTTTCTTTTTGCTTCATCATCAACAATTCTTTTTTTTTTTATTTTTTTTTTACGAAAAACCGAACTTGTTACTAAAACAAAGGGTTAAAAATGAAAAAGGTTTTGGTGGGTAAAAGGGTTTTTGGTTTGGGTGATGAAATGAAAAGGTTTAGGCTCAAAGGGGTTAACTAGGGGGATTTTTGGGTAGGTGGTAAAAAAAAGAAAAATAATGGTGTAGAAATAAAAAGGGTTAGTCCTAATGCCTCCATCATTTACTTACTCGGGTTTAAGTTGATAAGGACCGGGAATGTATCGTCATGGCAAGTTCTAGAGTCGTAAGAACCAAGCGGCTATTCACACAAGAAACGAAAAATGAGCATTTAGTCTAATGATATGTAATTGTATGATCAATAAAGGCTCAAAACTCACTTTTGTGGGAATGGGTTTTTATGTGATCAAGTATATATAATCAAATTTTAACTAAGTTTGTCATGCCTTTTCATAATTTTCTTATGTTGGTTCTTTTTATCACTACGCTATTGGTTGTAAACTTGTAAAAATATAACCTTTTTGAGAACTTGAATTTCCCGAATTAAACCTAGACAAGTAAGAAAAAAAAAAATTTGAAAAATTTTTGGGGTGATTAGCGGTTCCAATAGAGTTTTGTGTAAGGCTTGTATTTAGGACTTGCAAAATTCAAGGTTTTAGCATCCCCCCACACTTAAATTACACATTGTCCTCAATGTGTCCCAAAAATAAATTTTTAGGTTGATTAGATGTGTAAAATAGTGTTTAAAAAGCAAAAACTTGTGTTACTGGGCACTGAACACGGCCCCGTGTTATCCGGGCACGGCCCCATGTTCAAGTGCCAGTAACAAAATTAAAACAAGAGAAACAGAAGTCTGGACACGGGGGCGTGTTGGGTGAACACGACCCGTGTCCAGTTACCTGAACTGGGCGATTTTCTGCAGGGGGTTCAGCACGGGGCCGTGTTGGTTGGGCACGGCCCGTGTTGAACCTTCTGAAATGGAGAGAATTGTCGGGTTGCTTTGTTCTTGTGCATGAGTTCATTTTTCTCGTTCCCCTTTTCATCCTTTACCACCATGAGTGTGTTTTATTCATTACAAACCATCCAAACCTTAAAACCATCAATTCATTTCATCATAGAGAGAAATTGCATAGTCCTAAATTAAGATAAAATTAAAACTCAACTAAATAGGTCAGCGGGTACACGAGGTTATCATAAGAAGTTCTACTATTTTAAGAAAATTTCGAGAATAGTTTCCCGATATAGTAGGACTTTTAGCCGAATGATTTCTTCCCTAAACTTTGTTTAAAGCCATTCTTCGATTTCCCTAGGGAGGAAGAATGCGGCTTCATTTTCCTCCGCAGCTGGTGGTTGAGGGGGAACATTCACTGGGACTCCTTGCACCACTCTTCGTGGAGGCTCTTGGTGCATGGCGTACCATTCGGCTGGAATGACAACTTCGGGTACCACGTTCCACTCCCATTGGGTTATTATGGGTACCAAAGGCGGGGAGGCGAGAAGGTTCAACCTCTGGTGCAAGAGGTTTACTTCATGGAGACAGCCCTCCAGCCCCACTGTAAGATGGTTGATACGGTCGACCAATGCTTCTTCCACTCCCGTCATTTCATCAATAGCCTCCCTTAGAGAGTAAACATAGTTTACAAGAGAGTCTTCTGCTGTTGCAGATCTCCTCCCTTGTCGGTTACTTCTTGAAGATAATCCGCTTGTTCTGCTTGCCATTTTCTGCGAAGGAAACCGAAGGAAGCTAAATTTTTACAAAACAGATCCCCGGACACGGCCCCGTGCTCGTTGAGCACGGCCCCGTGTCCATTTGTCTGTAGGATTTTATGCTAAGGAGTCTTGGAGTTTTAAATTATTCTCATGATTTTTAGCTAGTTTTTAGGCTTAGATAATTTAAAATAAAGTTATACAACTAACTTTAAACAAGAATCCTTAGTAAATAATCTTACAAACTTCACATAGAGGGTTGGAATCAAGGGATTTCCAAGCTTCTATGGAGGAAATTTTGAAAAATTTTGAAAGAGGAGGAAATGAGTAAAAGTGGAAGGGACAAGAGGTTCCTTTGGAACCTTCTTTTAGCACTTACCTAGGATGGTATGAGTGAAAATCCCAGGAATCTCTGTCAATTGAAGTGGTAAAAAATGAGCAGGAATCAGGCTGCATTTAAAGAAACGACAGTGCACTGGACACGGCCCCGTGTTAACTGGACACGGCCCCGTGTTCAGAGGAAATCCTGACACATTTTGTCCGTATTCTGACCAAATCAGCAGAGAATCTTTTTGGTGAGCACGGGGGCGTGTTGACCTGGACACGGCCCCGTGTCTGGAGGCTGCTTTATGGAGTCTTGCTACTTCTAAGGGTCTCTTTGAAATCGGGTGGTTCCTTACTGGTTGGAACAACCACAAAGTTCCTAAGATACCTTAATTGTCCTAGACTAAGGCGAGAACGCAAGAGGTTGACGGTGAGGGTAATTCCTATTTTTATTCTAGGTGGACAAGTCCAACCCTTTCCCGGGCTCTCGTTAAAGAAGGTGTATGCCGAATCGCTCAGGTCTATGTATGCATCGAACGAAGTCGATGGAGAGTCCTTCACGGCACAATCGACACAGGGACGACTATCGTCCAAGTCTCTGCTAAGTACTAAGGTATTTTCGGGAGCAACGAGGTTGTTGGAATGCGGTTCCAGCATTCCGTCATGGTCATCGTCTTGGGGTGGATCAATAAAATCCTTCCTAAGCTCTTCTAACCAATTCTGAATTAGCTTTTCTAGTTGAAATAACTCATCAAGGAGCATTTCTCCTAGAATATCTGGCTGGGCGCATTCGAGGGAGAAATAGTGCTTATTTTTACTTTCGCCCCTCTTAAGGTTGTAAGAAGTCGGTGGGTCCATGTAGTGGGGCCTATAATTTAGAAAGTAGCATTCTACTTCTTCATGTTTGCCACCACATAATTGACACCACGTACCATAAGAGTGCCAAAAGTAAAAACAATTACTATCACTCATGTTTATGTCAGAAATTACCAACCGCCAGGATCTAACGGTTCTGTTTTCAGTAACTGAAACTTGGGCACGAGGGCGTGTTGAGTGGGCACGGCCCCGTGTTCAGCTTACTGTCTGACGTAAAACAGGATTGCCAGTTCCAATGATTGAGCACGGGGGCGTGTTCAGCGGGCACGGCCCGTGCTGAGCTCTGCAGAAGCTGAAAAACTAAGAAAATCCTAAAAAATTAAAAAGATGATTAGGTCGTTGATTCCTAACTTTCTTAAAATCCTTGTGTCCCCGGCAACGGCGCCAAAAACTTGATGCGTGCGAAGTGTCGTATATATTAGGTGTATATTTTAAGCACTTTTTAACACTTATTTTAGCCAAGTTTTAAATTTATAAAACACGATATTTCACTAACACTAAACACACATATGGGCAAGTGCACCCATCGTTGAGTGTAGTATAGCGTTGGTAAGATACCGAGGTCGTCCAAGGACACAAGAGCTTTTAGTACCGGTTTATCCTCAACGTCTAATCAAAAATAAAAGTTTAGAAAAATGTTTTAAACTAAGAAAAATAAAAACTAACTAAAATGCTGAAAATAAAAATAAAATAAAAAACAGATAGACAAGATGAATCACTTGGTTCCGACTCGTATCTAGTATAACCTTTGATTATTTCCGCACTTTTGCACATAATTAAGAGATTATCTTAGTTATTGTAGTAGGCCCCTCTTTTGAAGGTGACGTTACCCTCACCCCAGTAGTTTGAGTCAGCAAGGATACAATCCTAAAAGGGTGGATTATTGGAAGATAATGAATTAAGTTATTAATGTAGTATTGTGGTAGGCCCCGCTTTTGGCGGTGACGTTACCCTCGGCTAAGTAGTCTGAGTCAGCAGGGATACAATCCTAAGTAGCCGGGTTATAGTATTAATAGTAGTTAACTTATGAGGGGATCAAAGAGGTTGGACCCCCGCCATCCAATACCGTGAAGTATTGAAGGAGGTCCTACTAAATTTGACCCAGGTCCATTGCAGGACCTCTAAACGCTGAACAATGGCAAGACCTTTACCAAACCGTTCCCTTAACCCCCGACCAGGTAGCCAACATACCTCCATATAGACCGTGGAGATATGAATGGTGAAAATCCTTTATTTTATATAGACAGTAAAATAATGTCAAGACACCACGGACAAGCGATAAGGAAAGATCACCTTCAACATAAGTAACTAGTTATTAAAGTCATTAATACAAAACCAAATAAAAAGTGCAAAAGATTAGAAATAAAAAGTATTATACTAGACACTTTGTCTTCACCAAGTGATGTAAGAGACTTAGGCAAACATGGCCTTGATTGTCAAGAACTCTTACGATCAATCTTGGATCCCGAGACGACTCACACACTCTACGATGGACAATTGATGATGGTGGTGGATGATGGTGTTGTGATGGTGGTGGGTGGTGGATGAAGTGTGAGAGAGGTGGTGTGCCAAGGGATGAGTTGAAATGAATCCAAGCACTCCTATTTATAGGCTGAACAGAGAGCTGGGCACGGCCCCGTGCCTGTCTGACACTCTCTCTCCTCATTAATTGTAATTCGCAATTACAATTAATGCGCCTGCTGTACTTTCGACACGCCCCCGTGTCCGCTGAGCACGGCCCGTGGTGGGCAATAGAAGCTTCTATAGGTTTGTCTTTTCTGCTGCTTCTTGGGCACGGCCCCGTGCTGGCTGAGCACGGGGCGTGTTCAGTCTTCTGTCTTCTCTATTTTGCTTTGGAAGGTGCCGTTGAGGGGTCGGGCAGTCCACTAATGTTCCTTTTCTTGTATTTATGTTGGATTTAGCTGTCTTTTTGCTTCTTTTGCGTTTTTGAGCTCATTTAATCCTGAAAATACAAAAGGAAGACAAAAACACTCTTTTTCCAATATTAGTACTTAAAAAGGGTTAGTTTTATGCCTCAATTGATGTAATTTATATGTTGCATTTTACACACATCAGCTAACATTACCGGGTTGAAATCTCATGACTGTCATATCCTCGTGCATATACGATGGTTTGCTTTATATTTGTTGTGGCTCTAATCAACGTTATTTTCAGTAGAGTACCACCATTGAGTAATGACGTGAATCGTAACTTTTTTTTTAATTTTTAATGTAATTAAAGTGTTTCTATTTTTAATAAATATAATTTCATATATTAAAATAATCCGACTCCAGCATCTTATTCTCCACTTTTTTACTGACACATAGAAAAAAGGACATGGCTTGATTTAAATGTTATGTTATCTAATTGGGACAAAAACGACACGAGTGACATAATTAGAACACTTTTAAAACTTGGTTACTATTCTGTGACATTTTCCCCTATAAAAACTTGGGGTCGAAAAGGTATATACCCAAAAATTTCTATACAAAAACTACATACTCTCCATCACTGAGCGAAAAGTTCGAAGGATCAGCCGCCCCTACTATGTTGCACCCCTGTCCACCTTATTCATTCAGTAACTCAAAAATTGAAAGTGCAGTTACTTAGATTTAGATATTAAATAATATTGAGTAAATTACTTTTTGAGTTCCGGTGTTTTAGTGATTTAGGGGGTGTTTGTTTTTTGTGAAAAGCAATTCAGAACCTCTTATGTCTGCCCCACGCAGACCACGCGCAGACGTTTGAGTCTGCAGCTTGTTTGTTTTTTAGAAGTGATTTCGTTAAAAAAGCTCTTCCAAACCTCTTCCTCAAACAGATCTGGCCTCATGTCTTCACACATTTTCCAAACCTCTTCCAGTTCTTTCAAAACTCATCTGAAAAAAACCCTACCTTGCTTCTTCTTCACAGCGAGCCCTGCCTCACGTCGCTTCTTCTCCACAGCTTTCCTCATGTCGCTTTTTTTCCACAGCGACCCCCATTCTTCCCTTTGATTTCTCCGTCAAATCCGTGGCTCCTGGAACCCCCTCTTGTCTCTGATTACTTCAGGGTAAAATAATACAGTAATCGATTTCTACGTCAAATCCGTGGCTCTGGTGACCCCGTTTGTGCATATACTTTCCCTGCAAATTGATTGGCCAACACAGTTTGAGAAATGTTGAATTATGTTTGTTTTTTTAGTGTTATTTTGGCTGATTTAAAACCTGTATGATACAGGTGTTTGAAGCTCGATTGTTTGAATTGGTCGCCAGTGAGATAGTGTCGGAATTGGTCGCCGGCAGTGAGTAATGGTGATATCGTTCTTAGAGGAAGTGTTGGAGCATGTATTCTCGTTCATATCGTCGCATACAAACCGGAATGTTGTATCGTTGATTTCGAAGTCATTTAAGAACTTTAACGTCTCCAATTGCAGGTGAAATTTCTCTCATTGTATTCATATGTTTGTGTGTGAAAGTTGATTTAAATGTTGAGGGTCATAATTAGAAAGATTAGTTATTGATTAAATGCAGAAATTGTTGCTTGTTGTGATGGTATAATTTTGAAACAATTTGATGTAATGCAGACATTGTTGCTGGTTATTTGCTAGTTGGTAATGCATTTATCTATCTTGTTGTTTTTGTCCTCATGTTTTCGGTTGAACGATCTTAAAAACATTTGCTTTAAGTTTTTAACATTTCTTCATAGTTTATAATTCATGTGTGCGTGATGGTATGATATTATTCTAACTATTGAACTGATTGTTTGAAACAATTTGATGTTGATACTCCTTGTGACAAAAAAACTTGCTTTACAATGCATGAATTTGAGAGAATTGGATTTGTGTTTGTTTTTAATGAATGGAGATTGCACAGCAGGTGTTTGTTTTTTGTGTGATATTTATGTCTTTGTTTTTAATGAACGGAGATTGCGCAGTTGCTTGCTAAATGGTTAATTTGTTGATTAGTAGAGTTTGAATGTTAAAAAACTCTTTTAAGTTAAATAAAATCAGTTTATTTATATTTCAGTTTATTTCACCAGCTTGCAGAAGTTAAAAAACCAACAGTCTTCTTCTTGCAGACTGCAGAGGTTTGGTCCACCTCTTCAGCTACAGATGTGGTCCGTAGACTGCAGACGTTTCACCTTTGAAAAAACAAACAACACCTTAATCACTTGAGTCCAAAAAAGTTAACACCTTGAATACGTGGATTTTCATTTTGTAACCTATTGAGTCCAAATTTGTAACCCTATTATATTTTCTTAGTTTTTTTTAAATTATCAAAGTATCTTTATAATTAAAAGTGAAGGTTTTATATATATATATATATATACATATATATATATATATGGTCGGGATTTAAAGAAAACGGTAGAAAGTGTGAGAACAGTGAGAACGCTTATGGATCGTCCGATCAAAACAATCTATGGACTAGATTGGCGCGGTGGCGTTTTCGTAAATAACATCAATTTTATTACGTGGACGCGCCTCATTAAGGGTAAAAAGGTCTTTACACTTCTATACCAAAACGCCATACTGATGAATAAAACGCCATTACGGACCAAAACACATCCCTATATAAACAAAAACATCCCAGACATAAAAACACATCCCCAGAAACCTGAAACTCCATATTTTCTACTACATACCATTCAAATTACAAACGGCAAAATCCTCAAAACATCAAACACAACTACTCAAAAACGTCATATTTTCTACTATATATACCATTCATCTTAGAAAACGCCAAAACACTCAAACATCAAAAGATTCCAAAAAAATCGACGGTTCTTTCAGATACACTATTTCCTCAGTAAAACGCCAAAAATGCCAAATATCGTTTTTTGTATATTCAAATATTGTTCTACGCCAAAGTTTCGGATAATGCATTCTTCCCTGGGGTGCTGTGACTCAAATAACATTTTGCTGCATGAGATGGACAAATCATAAACAAAAAGATGCTGGTGTCAGACTTATGTCATTTTTTGTGTTTTGTTATTGATGAATATTATAATGGCATGAAAAGACGAATGACACTAATGAGTTGTTTGAAGATAAATATTCAAACAAAAAACTCATGTCATGTTGTCTTTCCAAACAGCCACAAAAACACAAGCATGGCTAAGCCAAACCACCCGCGAAAATGATTCAAAGAAGAATGAGACCGATGACAGTGAAGATTTGGAAGATGAATTACTTCTATTTTTATTTTTTTAATTTTTGTTTGCTGTTGTTTCTTATGTATTTTTCAATTTAGAATAAAAAAATACATTATATTAATAAAACGTCAACCAGTCATAATGCATGTGAAACGCCATAATGCAGTAAAAACACCAAAAACTACCAAACTATAATGAAAGTAATTTGCAGAAGTATTAATAAAAGCTAAAAATGAAAAAAAAAAAAAGCCAAAAACTACTTAAAGTCATTCAAAAATGCCAAACTTGGGAGATGGAAAGTCTATGACCCTAAAAACTTATAAAAAGCTGAACAAAAATACAGTAAAAATACAGAGTAACTGAAAAGACGGCTACTTTATTAATATCATTTATTATAAAAGAAAATCCCACCTAAACTACGAGCCAAAAACAACCTATAAGAGAGACGTCTTTGCACAATCAACTGATCACAAAACCAAAAACAAACGCCATATTTCCTAGAAACCATTCACTTTAAAAACGCCAAAAAAATAGTTAAGAAAGCGACATATGCAAAACCTCGATTCTTCTATATTGAGTATTGATCTGAATGAAGTTTCAAGAAAAAAAGACTGATGACACTGATATGACATCATGTCACTTTGTTCTTGATGGAAATATTGATGGCATGAAGGGATCAATACATTAGAGCAGGCGTTGTGTCACGGCCCCCGACCTACCCTGGACGGAATCGAGAGTCGCGAGCAGCCCAGTGGTACCGGTGATTATTTTGAAAAAAATATTGCAGCGCATATTTCATTAGGACCGTGAGTTAGGAAAAATATCAGAGTTTAGAAACACCGGATTTTATTTATTAAATAGATGGAATAAATCCATGTTTTACAAAGGTAGCTTTAATAAAGATAAATTTGATTACATAAAACAATATTTCTTAATTTGATTTAATTAATAAAATAAGCCACTTCTTCATGTCTTTCAGTGCTGTATCCATTTCTTACTCCAATCTACTGTAATTACCTGAAACGTGTTTTAAAAAAGTTTTGTTAGCAGGAAATACTGAGTGAATCATTCTATTTACATAAAATGATGCATAACTATTAATTACAGCATAAGAGCGATTACAATGGCTTCTATCTTATTTTTATCTGGCGCCGTGTCACAATGGTGACATGTCACAATGGTGACGATGGTCATACCACTATTAGGTCAATGAACCTAAATAGTGATGATTATCCCTAGTAGGCCAATGAACCTAACTGGGAGAAAATTAGTAATGTGCACAATACCCCACTAGCCAGTGATTCAAGATATCCACGACTTAGTCCCTGTAATTATAACTTTTGAAAATAATTTGAGGTATTGTAAAATAGTGGATAAAAAGAGAATGACTCACATAAACATGCAGATTCATACGGGCAGAGTTTAGCCTACTTATTAGCCTTGATATTGCAGATTTATACAGGCAGAGCTTAGCCTATTGATTAATCTTGTAACCTAGTGCACACGAATTAGGTAAGTAACTAATACAGCATTTACGATAACTCACGATATTAAAACCCTCACAAAGAATGACAAAGTGCAATCACTTAAACATCTATTGGATTCACAACGAATGACAGAGTATTCCCCGAGTTCGGGTGGTACTCAAACATCATGTCGGAATCACAATTAATGACAAAGGATAGCGCTTAAACATCCATCGGATAGTTTCTATCGACCAGACATTGAATCGTAGCAGCGATTGAGTTAATACCCGGCATCGTAGCAGCACCCCGCTATACTAATTAGTGATTGTGTGCGTTTCTGTAGTATTTAAACAATAACTCAGCGTAGATTTGGAGTTTGAACGTCGTTTCAGTGCCCAAAATCAAGTCCCGAAGTCTGCTATTTATACACCAATTGACCTAGGTTACGGACCGTAAGACTCATCCCTTACGGTCCGTAAGGGACACAAAATGGTTATAGGGTGGCCACGTGTGGGAGTAGGCTTGTTGAGTCGACAGTTTCGTAAAATTCAATATTGACAACGTTTTAGATGGATAATCGTAACTAGGGTTTTACCCCCCTTGAGTTTTAGGGGCCCTGATCCTGATTCTGATTGTTCTGAAAATTTTAGGGTTTGTGTAGAATCACTTGGGTGTCTCAATTAGGGTTTCCTATTGGATAAAATAATAAAATAAATATGACTTTTAATGAGGGTTGTTACATTCTCCCCACCTTAATAAAATCTCGTCCTCGAGATTTGGGTTATGATATTTCTTTTAGATTTATGTCACGTCTTAGTTAGTAAGAACAGTTTTAAGGTAGATGGTACAAAATATCAAATTTTGTGAATATGAGTTTTACAATAATTTGGACTCAAGGGTTCAACTGAATTAGTTCAAGAAATCGATGACAGACGAATGAAATGAAATGATATAATTTCCAAAGTGATTAGGTTCAAGCCAAAAGATATATGATCAATAGATATTTTAAAATGAATGTGAAGGACTTTTAAATTCAATAAAATTCTTTGTCAAAAGAAAGCTTACTTTGATTAGCAACTGAGGAAGACTTAGAATTAACAGTTTCAAAAAACTAAAATCATGAAAAATGATTTGTCAAATATTTATGATATGAGAAAATTAAAGTGTTGAGAGGAGTGAGTTGCAAAGATACACCAAAAGACAATAGAGTTAGTGTATCATTGTTTAGAGTTCCAAGTTGTTTTAATTATGAAATAATGGGATAGTACACTAGTAGTGACCGTATTGTTCATACTATATTCTATAGATCGAAATATAATAAGAATAAGTTATTTTGGCATAACCAATCATTATATTATTTTTGTAAAGCAAATATATATATTATTTGTTACTTGTCTGAACCATATCTTACATATCAAATATAAATAATATGTAATATATTTTATTTGTTACGCATTTTTACTATATATAAATGGTCACCACTTTTAAATAAATATTATTTTAGTATTTTACTATACTATGTAAAATAACTTATTTTTACTATGTAATATATATTACAAAACACCGCAATGAAGTTATTACATTACAAAAATTTTTAGTATTATTATTTTCTAAAAGAAATAACCATTATTTATAACGTTAAATGAAAATTAAAGGTGTAAAAATATTTATTGTACAAAAAGTATTTGTAAAATAATTTGTAATATATATCACTTAATGAGTCGATTTTATGTGATTATTTTCATTTTGAAATCATTTAACGTTGTGAATGTATTTACAAATGTTGTAAATAAGTGAAAACGGGGACTATTCTTATATATTACCATGTTTCCTTAACCCAACGTAGTTGATGACTACCATATTATTCTTATATGGTCATTTTCTTGCCAGAGCGTTACTGTAAATAGTTATCACAAAATATGTGATAGACAATTATTTATATAATTTTATTCGTCCTTCTTATTTTATGAAAATATGTCTTCTCCAAAGTATATATATATTCATATATAATTAAAATATTATTAAATAAGTATGATAACTTAATTTATATATACTAACTAGTCATTATCATGGTTGGATATTGGTTAGTGCTGCCTTATTTAAGCATACGTGGCCAGTCCATGCCTAACTAAGGCTAGGCTATTCAATACCTGCCCTTGACAATAACCCTAGTACTTTAAAAATAATACTAACACTACTATTATTAATATATTATTAATAATAAAATTAATATTAATTATCAATAATAAATAACTAAACATAAACTTAAATGAGAGTATACCTCAAACATAATTTAATTATAGAATATAAATTCTTCACCCCACTAGTTTTAACAAAATTTATTGACTCGATGTCAAAGAGTTATCGTTTTTGCAACAGTGCGGTTCACCGTGCAAAAAGTGGAATGATATTTGAGTTTGGATAAAATAACAAATCAGAATGAAGCCCTCCAGTGGTCTTCATAAATCAAACGAACCACATGCGCAACAAACAGTGCATGTGTAACTTGTGGATTTACCAAGAAATGAAATAGATCAATATTCACTACTATGAAAGAAATCCTCATGGTATGATGACCGTTAAGGGAGTAAAAACACGAAAGTTAATTTATTATATGCAGAAGTCAGAAAAAGAAATATAATAATTTTATCTGGAATTTCGTGTGATAACCGTTGTTAAATGACATTACCAGAGAATGTCGAATAAAATGAAATAGGGAATTTGCAAAAGTATGTGATTCCTTTTTCAGTGATAATAATTATGACTTCGATTAGACTGTGCACGGATGTTTGTGAAATCCTGTTCTAGCGTACCTTAGCGAAATACGTGGCAAAGTGCTTCTTTTTTATTAGTAGTTCTTCTTACTGACGGAATCGTGCCCAATTTATATTTTCCAAAGGTCTTGCCTCGAAAGTTGTGGGTGATATACTTCAACTTCTGTGGACTTATAATTAAATTTTCATGTGTTTTCTTGTATATTATCACAATTTTACATGCTTCTTACTTGCGTTAATAGTCTATGGTAACGCATTGGAAATTCTTTATACTTTTGATGGCATTCCAACTTAAAGGGTTTCCATTGTTTATTTTATCACACGAGCTACAAGACAGATGATCAAACGAAATAATGTTTGTTATCGGAAAAGAAATTCCTGATAAATAAATCTAGACACAGATGCTTGTGCTTTATTCCTATTTGGCTTTTGGAATTCCTTATAGATATACATATCTATATAATCACATATTTCACATGCTGTAATATACATATCTTTTATAAGATCATGTTTTTAACAGATTCATATTTCCAAAGCAATTCAGATATCAGATCATGATACTATTTAGGGAAATCTTGTCACTTGTTTGACATATTATATACCCCGTCTTATCCGGTTCGCGCCGGAGAGGTAACCTCAGTATATCTGGACAAACTGGAGAGTCTACTACACCATACACAGTCTTGCCAGAGAAAATTTTCTATTTCCCCTAAATAGTATCTTTTCAAGATTTTAAAAGTGCCTATCTTATTAGGGCTTTTATCCAGAATCAAGGAAATTTGTATTCCCGTAACATATCTTTATTCTAGACCAAGTAATATCAGATAAGCAAGAATTTATAGCAATTAAATGTTATTGCCTGCAATGTTCTAATCGTCATGCTTATGGCATACCAAAACCCATCACACTTTATTTACACAAGTATTTAGCATATCATGAAGCTTATACTAATGCATCTTTTCTTAAGTTCAAGTCTAAATACTATCATGTGTGCTACCAGTTAATAGCAATCTCCTAACTCTTTTATATAAACTTAGGTATTATTATCACAACACCTATAGGCTTAAAGCACTGGCTCGATCAGTGGCTCTGATACCACTTTTCTGTCATGGCCCCCAACCCACCCTGGACGGAATCGAGAGCCGCGAGCAGCCCAGTGGTACCGGTGATTATTTTGAAAAAAATATTGCAGCGGAAATTTCATTAGGACCGTGAGTTAGGAAAAATATCAGAGTTTAGAAACACCGGATTTTATTTATTAAATAGATGGAATAAATCCATGTTTTACAAAGGTAGCTTTAATAAAGATAAATTTGATTACATAAAACAATATTTTTAATTTGATTTAATTAATAAAATAAGCCACTTCTTGATGCCTTTCAGTGTTGTATCCATTTCTTACTCCAATCTACTGTAATTACCTGAAACATGTTTTAAAAAACTTTTGTCAGCGGGAAATACTGAGTGAATCATTCTATTTACATAAAATGATTCATAGTTATTAATTACAGCATAAGAGCGATTACAATGGCTTCTATCTTATTTTTATCTGGCGCCATGTCACAATGGTGACATGTCACAATGGTGACGATGGTCATACCACTATTAGGTCAATGAACCTAAATAGTGATGATTATCCCTAGTAGGTCAATGAACCTAACTGGGAGAAAATTAGTAATGTGCACAATACCCCACTAGCCAGTGATTCAAGATATCCACGACTTAGTCCCTGTAATTATAACTTTTGAAAATAATTTGAGGTATTGTAAAATAGTGGATAAAAAGAGAATGACTCACATAAACATGCAGATTCATACGGGCAGAGTTTAGCCTACTTATTAGCCTTGATATTGCAGATTTATACAGGCAGAGCTTAGCCTATTGATTAATCTTGTAACCTAGTGCACACGAATTAGGTAAGTAACTAATACAGCATTTACGATAACTCACGAGATTAAAACCCTCACAACGAATGACAAAGTGCAATCACTTAAACATCCATCGGATTCACAACGAATGACAGAGTATTCCCCGAGTTCGGGTGGTACTCAAACATCCTGTCGGAATCACGATTAATGACAAAGGATAGCGCTTAAACATCCATCGGATAGTTTCTATCGATTAGACATTGAATCGTAGCAGCGATTGAGTTAATACCCGGCATCGTAGCAGCACCCCGCTATACTAATTAGTGATTGTGTGTGTTTCTGTAGTATTTAAACAATAACTCAGCGTTGATTTGGAGTTTGAACGTCGTTTCAGTGCCCAAAATCAAGTCCCGAAGTCTGCTATTTATACACCAATTTGACCTAGCTTACGGACCGTAAGACTCATCCCTTACGGTCCGTAAGGAACACAAAATGGTTATAGGGTGGCCACGTGTGGGAGTAGGCTTGCTGAGTCGACAGTTTCGTAAAATTCAATATTGACAACGTTTTAGATGGATAATCGTAACTAGGGTTTTACCCCCCCCCCCCCCCCCTGAGTTTTAGGGGCCCTGATCCTGATTCTGATTGTTCTGAAAATTTTAGGGTTTGTGTAGAATCACTTGGGTGTCTCAATTAGGGTTTCCTATTGGATAAAATAATAAAATAAATATGACTTTTAATGAGGGTTGTTACACGTTGGTCTTCAACATGTCATCAAACAAGTATATATCCACCCACCATAAAGGATGCCGCAAAAAATAAGCATCTTCTAAAGACGTGCGTTATGTAGGTAAATAAGGATCTACATAAGGTATTCAAAAATAGGTTCAAAACGCCAAAAAAGTTAAAGTAGAAGAGGCTGATGACAGTGAAGATTTGGATGAGAAATTAGATTATGATTTTTTTTTCATTTTCTATTGTTTGTTATCTAATTCTCTGTTGTTTATTATCTAATTCTCTACTAATTTAAAAAAAACTGAGTATAAAACGCCAAAAACTACAAACACCAAAACGCCTGATAGTGTGAAAACTGTGAGAACGAATGCTAGCGAAGCACGATGTTGCTATATAAAACGCCAAAAAACGCAAACAAAGTATTACTGGAAAAATAAACACTACCTCCCAAACTCTTGAACCCAACCAACCACTACCACCATACAACGTCATCACCAACAACAACATACCCCCCACCAGTGGTGGTGAAGATTAAAGAGAGTAGAGAGAGAAAGTGGAGGGTTAAGGTGGTGAAGTGATGGTTGAAGATGATGATAAGGATATTTTGTTATTTCACAAAAAATTAATTGAGGAAATCTAATGTAAGATTAAATATATATTATTTTATATTTAATCTAGTAGCCATTATGTAACACCCCAAAAACGGGTTTGGTAATTAAACCCCGTTAATACTAAAGACGGGGAAAGTACCGTTAGTGGTAAAAGTAAACCGGCAAATATTAGGAATTAATTGAATAATCCTAATATTTATTTAAAGTGAATAAGAGCTTTCAAGAAAATAGGATGGATAAAAGGCCCGATTTAACGGGACTTAAAGTAAAACGGGTTATGACTTCCCGAACCTACTAAACTGACTAGGAATAATTCTAACCTAGTTAGATAGTGACTTGTGAGTGGGTTAAAACACTTAAATTATGAACTAAGGAAAATGGAAGGGCCAAACTTGTTAAACTTGAAACTTGATTTATTAAAAACAAACCAAACACCTACTTGCGGTTATCTGGTCGATGAAGAAGCAGGGGGGCGACATGGGTTTTCTTCAAACCCTAAAATCCTCACAAAACTCACAAATTGGAGCCTCTAATCAAGTCTAAATCGAATTTCAAGCACAAATTCATGAACACCTAGTTAAAAGGATCATAAGGTATGTATAATTGTGATGTTTTGATCCATCTTAAATTCTAGGTTAATTGTAAGAAACTGAAATTGAGCTTGAGTAAGTCATGCATGGATGAATCTTGAAGTAATATTATGTCTAGGAGTAAACCCTAGTCATTTATTTGTTAAATTGATGTTCAAGATTTGTTAGTGCATTTATGTCTATCGCCTCCGTCATCTCACACCGTAGCAGAAATAGATTAATTCTAGGCTTATTTTGTAATATCTAGTTAGTAAAAGGCAAGGTGGCGTAACTGTAAATAAGGATAGCCTCCTTATAACCTTGGCCTATAAATAGAACCATTAAGGTTCTCATTTAGAACTTTTGCTCATTTGGCATTTAGGAGCATTTGGAGAGCTAAAGATCTAGAGAGAGATTCTAGAGAGAGAAAGCTCGTGTACGTGATTCAGGTGCTGTACATTATCAGATTTATCAAAGAATCACAGATTATATTACATCTTGTGTGTTTCGATCTCGTTCATACACGGATTCTGCACGTCGCACGGTCGGTTCGCAATCGTTTCGGAGTTAAAACCGGTCCTAACAAGTGGTATCAGAGCAGGTTCTCGGTTGCGAAGATCAAACGCACAGATTCGTACAAGAATTGTTCATATTCAGATCCAAATTCATACAAATTTGTCAAAATTTCTTCACTTTTTCATCTATTCACGTTTTAACTGATTTTCGTCAAATTTAACAGGTTTCTATGGTTGAAAATTGCTGATTTTCGGATATGTTGTGCGAAAGTACCTGATCTACAAGCCTACAAATTTTCAGATCTTAATTCCTAGCCGTTTGGGAGAAATTAAAGATTTTTGGTTCGAAATATACATAAACATGTTGACTGTTGATGTTGGAGTTCATATGAATGCCAACCGATCGGCTAGCTAACCATTCCATTGCACTACTTTTCATTAAAGTGTTTGATTTTGTTGACTTGCCAGCCGATCGGCTAGCATTTCAGCCGAACGGACAGCAAACCGTATCACTGCATTCATTAAAGTCCTTGACTATTGTTGACCTAGCCGAACGTACACCTGTCCGTTCCACTGCCATACATTTAAAAAGGTTGACTTGTTGACTGGCTAACCGATCGGAAACCTGTCCGATCCTCTGCACATCACTGCATTTCATTAAAATTCATTGACTTTGTTGACTTAACCGATCGGACACCTGTCTGATCCATAGCATCCCAGCCGAACGGTCAGCAAATCGTTTCAAAACACCTCACTTGTTCTGTTTCTAGTCAACTTTTAGTCAACAAAGTAACCTGCAGTCATTAATTCATACTTCAGTAATCACAAGATGCATATGAATTAGATAGAATCAAATTACACGGCCCAATGAGATTGAATTGTGAATCAAGTGTGTCGGCCATTTTGCATGTGAGTTAAAATTAATAGGTGGGATATTTGGTATCATTGCTACATGTGAATTGTTAGATGTCAGTATGAATACAATGATCTATTAACTAAAGTCAAGAACCATGTGAATTGTCAGATTCATTAATAGCTCATGTGAATTTAATCATTGTTTACAAATATCATTGCATGTGTGTAATCAGTTTGCATGTGTCATATTAAATGATTTGTCGGCCACATAATTGATGTTTGCATGAGAGTATAGCTTGAATATCAAAGTTCATTGTTGAGGTGATACAAGTCAAATCACCACCCGTTCGACCAGCATCTTCATTTGATCGAACAGCTTTGTCCCAACCAATCGGCTAGCATCCCCAACCGATCGGCTAGCAAATTCCCAACCGATCAGCTAGCATTTCCCAACCGATCGAACAGCAAATTCCCAACCGATCGGCTAGCAGTTCCCAACCGATCGAACAGCAAATTCCCAACCGATCGGCTAGCAGTTCCCAACCGATCGAACAGCAAATTCCCAACCGATCGGCTAGCACTTCCCAACCGATCGGACAGCAATCCCAGCCGATCGACCAAGAGATTTGTTGTGTAGTGTCAGCCGATCGAACAGAGGGTCGAACGAAGAGTCTTCCCGACCGATCGAACATCTTTCCCGTTCGATCGAACAGCAACTCCAACCGATTGGACAGTACTGATTATTTTCATTGTTGACTTTTTCGGATATCCGTTCGATCAAGTTGTTTGATATTTTTAAGCTGATCGTTTGTTTGTTTGTATTCAGGAGATTCAAGATATACAAGGTGCAAAATTCAAGACACAATTTCAAGATGTCGAGCAGCGGTGAAGAATTTTATAACACATTTTACAACGCTTTCACTTCAGAATCATCCGACAGAAGATCTGAAACAAGAGAGTATTCGAAAGAGATTTCAGATAATTTGAAATATGACAATATGTATGGAAGCCAACAGAAACCACCAAATTAATGAGGATTGAAGATTATAACTGGTGGAAAAATCGATTTGAGGGTTGGGTAAAAGCATTCGCTCCTGAAAGTTGGTTAAAATTGAAAAATGGATATACAGAACCAGTGAAGGAAGGAGGAGAGTTAATAGATGAAAAAGAGTTCTCAGAAATAGATATAAAAAATGTTGTAGCTGAATACAAAATGATTACATTGATAAAACAGTCAGTGAGAGAAGATATCAGTCCGCTACTGGAACATGAGAAAACATCGAAAAATTTATGGGAAGCGTTAGAGAGAAAATGTGTAGGAAGTAATGAGATTGTGAAAAACAAAAAGAAATTGTTACGTAAAGAGTTTGATCTATTTGGTTGTATGAAAAATGAATCGGTTTGTAAAATGATTGAGAGATTTGAACATCTGAAGATGGAGCTGGCCAGACACAAAATCACATACACTCAAGGGGAGCTGGTGGATAAATTGTTTGACTCATTGCCAAATGATCAGGATTGGCAATACTTTGCCTTAATGTTGAAAAACACAATCAAGCCTGAAGAGTTAACAGTGGATTTGTTGATTGAAAGACTTGAAAGCCATGAGTTGGAGATAAAGAGATCTAAAGTCAACAATCCAACTCATCAGCAGAATGTGGAGCTGTACTACCGAGGAAATCTACCACAAGCTGGGTATCCAAGAACAACATTCTCTGTAGAAAGCTCAAATTCTGTAAACAATGAAAGTCCTCACAATGGTTTTCACAGTGGATCTTTTTCAACAACATCGAGCCAATCTGCATCAAATAATGTATTCCAATGCAACATTGTAGTAGATTTGAAGAATACTTAAAATTTCAATGAGGAGTCTGCAAAGCAACAGATGGTCTTCTTAGCATATGTGCTTGAATTGTATGAGAGCCTTGTGGCAGGCAAGATAGGCAACACCAATCTGACGAAGGAAGACTACGATCAAATCGATCTCGAGGAGATGGAATTGATCAATATAAGATGGTGTATGGCTAGTGCAGTGAGGAGGGCACAACGTTTTATGGAAATTACTGGAAGGCAGTCTATAGGTGGACCTTCTACCAAGTTGGTCTTTGACAAGTCCAAAGTGACATTCTTTAAATGCAAACAGAAAGGTCACTTTAAACGTGAGTGCAGGGATGCTTATGCTGATGATACTGCTAATCCTTTCAAAGAAGATTACTACAAGAAAGCAATCTATCATCAGAACAAGTCTGAACCTCCTAGATTGAAGCAGCCTGAAGAAAAATCAAGAGCTCTAGCAGTTATTCATGACGATGAAGGTTATGACTGGAGTCAAGTTCTACCTGAAGAAGATTGATGTGCGGTCACAACCTGCTTTTCGTTTGAAAGGCTTTAATGTTTTATGAATCGTGTTATTCAAAAGCCTTGGTGGGTAAAAAGCTTAATGTGAGGTTGTTTATTCAGATGCTTAAAAGTTGGACATGCTTTGGCCTAATAGGTGTCGGTACTCTCATTGGGATTGTCCCCAGGTAGGCAACGGGTCCTTATAATTGGATTGTACGAATGCCAGCCTAGACATGAGTTCCCAATTTAACGGTACTTACCCTTCCAGTTACTACATGTCCGAGCATATGATATTTTGTTTTATTTTCAAAACAAGTTTTAAATGGAATTGCTAGCTAAACCACACACAATCGGCAAGTGCACCGGTCGCGGTGTAGTGTAGATGGCAAGACCGGATATCAATCCGTGGACACTATATACAAACTTTAGATAATAAACCTCTATCGACTATAAAGTTAAATTTGGAAGTTTGATTTAAATTGATTTTTGATTTTTTAAATAATAACTTACGTGAATGAAGAGAGCAAAATAAGAAAAGTAAAACAAATAAACAAACACAGTGAAACAAATAAACAAACAAAGTATAACAATCATAGAAACAAAGTTTTACAAATATATAATAATAAACGGACTACCTGGGTTTTGAATCCCTAGAATCATGCAATGTTAATTTGACAATAATAACAGTTAAGTATCTTTTTTGCCTTGAATAACCCCCCGTTAGAGATGTATTAGACAATAGATTAAGACAAAATGTGAAGTGCCAGAACGAACTGGTCTCGAGCTATCGATACCAAATCCTACGAGAATCCGACCTTTGGAACCTCATAAACTAAGTTGTGAGAAGATCTTTAAAAACCCGCAAAGCAAACAAATCTTTGAAAATTAAAATCATAGGATATCTTTAATCATGATGTAATAAACAAGTTCGAGTTATCGATTACCCAATTTACCCCATCAATGATTAGATAATAACCTAGCTCACCCTAATATCTTTCGAGTCATAAGGTGAGGATGCAAGTTTTAGTATTTTGATTTGAATTATTATAAGAATTGGGAAAGTACTTAACACAATATTTAACCCGAGAATCAAAAGATAACCGAATCAAATTAAATTCTAAGTTTAAATGGAATTTCTTCATGTTTAAACCTTGTGAATTTATCGACAAATAATTAATCAAAATATGCCAACATGCAATAACAAGATTATTTCCAAGATAAAGTTATGTAAATCACATCAAATAACTGAAATTACTTCAAATATACATTACAATCATCAGTTCATCATAACCCAGGTAGTTTACAAGTTTAAGCACACATATTATACAAATACAGAAAGTAAACACAATTACAAACACAAGGTAACATGGTAAAAAGTAAAAGATACGAGAACTTAACGTTTGTCGGAACCGGGGCGCTTTTAACTCGAACCGAGAGCTTCCGAGACCTCCAAAGACCTCCAAAGGTGCTCCAAGATCGACTACATTGATCCAAACCCGAAGGTTTTGTGTTATTGAGGTGTGTTTTCGAAGTTGCAAGTGAAGGCCCTTTTATAGTTGAAATTTTGAGCTCCTGGAGACCCCTTGCGCACCGTAACACTATGGTTGTTGCGGTGCGCAAGCACTTTTGAACCAACTTTCTTCAACTGCTCCATTGCGCACCAGAAAGTCTCTGCCTACAAACCCTTGCGCACCGTAAGGGTTTAACCTTACGGTGCGTAATCACTTTTCAAAAACAAACTTTATTTTTGGATTTCTCTCGTCGAGCTACCCCAAAAGCATATGTTATGGCTTCCGTAACTCATTTCCTAGCTCCGGATATGTCCAGATGAAGTTCTGACTGTTTCTGGCGCGTATTTATGTTCTTTTCTTCATTTCTTCTTCATTCGGACTCCGTTTTATTCGCCATTTTTGCTCCCTTTATCGATCTTGTACCGTTTTCTCGTATAATCCACATATATTTCACAGTTTCCTGTAAATATAACATATAATCAAATAAGTACCAATATCGCGAGAAAATCATATTCAAACAGATTAAAATGTAAGGAATTTGATGTATAAAATGTGTAATATTTAAGACACATCAAATAACCCCACACTTAACCTTTTGCTTGTCCCTAAGCAAAATCCTAAACAACATGACAAGCTTAAACAATTAAACAATAACGCACGTTTCGAACAAATTTAAATACGAATTACAAAATCTTTAAACACAGAAGTTTCACAAGACTTACAACGTTCAAAAGGTTGATAAATCAAGAAAATGAAACGATAAACCGAGAATACTTGATCAAACTTTTCTTACTTTTGAGTAATTAATTATGCAAAAACAATACCACTCACTGAATTCACTCTTCTCTCGGATAATATGTATATAATTTCAAGTGAACTCTCAAAACCAGACTGTGAAGCATGACTATTATAAGCTTGTACGTCAATCAAATCTCTACCTTATTGTTAAAAATTGATACAAATGTAGAGGACTGAAGTTGGGTAGGTAAGGGTTAACAAGAGATCTTACGATAAACCGGAAAAATACAAGATAAGAATATACAATGTTTTGGTCTTTTGACCATAACTTTATTCTATTTTTTTTTTTCATTCACTACAACAAAAATGGCTTTTTAGGACCTTTTCTGTGGGACGCTTGTAAAAGAGGGTCCTAAAAACTATTTAATAGGACTAATGAACTTTTGGGGTCCTTTTATAATATACTCTACTAAACCGGTGTCCTAAAAAACTATTTAATAGGATGAATGATTTTTTTGGGTCCTATTATCATATAATTTAATAAGACACTTAAAATGTAGATCCTAATAAAATACTTTATAAGACATTTAATTGTTAGTGTCCCATTATGTGGTACTGTATTAGGAAACTTGATCATCTTGGGTCCTATTATAACATAACTTAATAGGACACGTTGTAGTTAAGTCATAAATGTCCAGTGTTATAGGACCCTTTCTAGTCGAAGTCATATTAGAACTTAACTTAATATGACACTTGACACTTGGGTCTTATAACTTTAACTTTATAGGACGCTTAATCATTGTGGTGTTATTTTATTATTTACCTTTTGGGCATTTTGTTTTCTTTTATTATTTAATTAAAGTTAACTATATAATTTTTAATAATTTTTGAAATGTTTCTTCCATTTTATTAGCTATAAGGCTAGAGGGTGTGGGTTGGGGGTTATAAAGGACACCTAAGCGCCACGTAGGCGCCACGTCAGCCAAGTGCCTTTATAACCCCCCCCCTTTAACATGGAGAGTGTGGTATAACCCCTAGGGGCGCTATAGAGAAAAAAAAAACTTGATTGGTGCAAACAAGTGGGCCCCAGCTGATAACCCCCTCCTCCCTCGTTACCATGTTGGCGAGCCATGTATGGCGCCCCCTCCTTAATTCCGGCGGTGTTGGTGGATAGCGCCCCGGGGCGCTATAGCAGCTGACCTGGCGGGGGTGGCGCCCCCACACCCTCCGGCCTAATAGTTTTACCTTAATTATCAAATCAAATAAAATAAAATCATTAAAGGAATTACCTTTTACTAATTCCCTTATTGAAATCTTTTTATTTTTCCCCAAAATCTTTTCCCCCTCTAAAATTTCCCCAAAATCTTTCCCTCCCTCCAAAAAACAAAACCCTACCAACAAGGTATTGATTCAAATCTCTCATTCTAACCTTCGTTTCGTCTTCAAACCTTACCCAGCAATTTAATGTTGGTGTTTTGGTACTTCATTTTGTCTTCATCATTTCAGTAGCTATCATCATTTTTTATTTCGATTTGTTGGTGGTTGAAGAATGAAGTAGCCATCTTGGATTCATCCTAGTTGGACGTCGATTTATTGGTTTGCCTTCCTTGATTTGCTGGTGAGTTCTTGGATTGCAGATTTTGTTTAGTTGCTAATTTCCTGTATTCATGGAATTTTTTAATTGATTTCAAACAAATTTAGGGTTTGGACGTGCCATTCTACTAAATGTATTTGTGACATTACATTGTATTGTTTTGATGCTATTATAACAATATCTTAGTCTGTGATTAGTTTTAGTTGTTAAATTTCAACAATGTTTGGCTTTAAAAAAATTGAGGAATACTCTTGGTTTGCTTTGCAGATCTTGAAATCAAAGTGCCTAAAATTTTGAGATGGGTGTGGCAAACAAGACTTTTGCAAGGTAAATTTCTTTTTTTTTTATTTTAAAGCCAAAACTTTCATATATTATACAAGTCTGAATGTTTAAATACTAGTTTATTTTGTAGATATATGACATACCAGTGTTTGACTTGAAGCTAAATGATATGTTTGAGTTTATTGGTGTTCTTACATTTCATTATTGAATGTTTATGCTAACCGATTATTTTGCACTAGCTTAGAAAATCATAGACCGCTAAGGTAATCTTTTTTTTTCCTAATTTAATTGTTTGTTTCACTAGTTTTAGTTTTATCTGGTTTAGATAAATACATTAAAAAATTGACATGTATATTATATCAAAATATCCAAGTATATATGCTACTTTACATGTATATTTAACAAAAACAAAAAATTCAGCTATTTTATAGGTATATTTTGCTATTAATACTAGAAAAAAAAATCGTCGCTAGCATCGCTACAACACTAATAGCGAGCCTAGACCTATAAGCTACGTAGCGCGCTATAGCGATCGCTACGCTCGCTATTGACAACTTTGCCATGAATACCATATCTATGTATTACAAACTATGATGTTATCATTCCTATCCATGATTTGCAGGGATGTGGAATCGGTTATGAAACCATGGGGTGGTTCACAGGGAATTGGCTCATGGTTTAGAAAAAAAACGTCCAAGGCGTCTGTATTGAGGTGCCTCTTGAGGCGAGACGGGAAGAAATCGTTTTTGAGCAGGCGCATCGCTGGTTAATTATGTTGTAAATCACATGAAAACCCCCTGGATCATTTTGTCTTTTTAAATGTTTCTAGTTACATTGTCCTAAATAATCCCATTTTCTTTGTAGTCGCATACCCCAATATTATTGACAAAAGAGATCACTCTTGCAGTGTCATTCTTGATTCATTTGAGCTTTGGTAAATTAGTTTCACTGGTATAATCATTGTTTTTGTTCATCACCCGGTTCATGAGGTTTGTCTAATTCTTTGGAGCTTGATTAATCTATATTAATACTAATTTTGTTATTGCTTTTGCCAAACTGTTAAGTAATAGCACAAAAAAAATTCTTATACAAAAATTTATGTTTTTGAGTGCAGATGGATTCCAAGATTTTGAAGAACTAGAGGTATGTAAGGAAGCACACGAAATAGAGTGGGAAAATTTCTATAGAAGAATATATGTTTTCAGGTCAGTTGTCATTTTTTTAGTTTTTGTTATCTTGATCTAGTCTTGAAAGATGCAAACTTTCACTGTTTCACATAACTACATTTTTCTGTTCAACTTTTTAACACTTTACCTCATATTTCTATATCAAGTTACTAATTTTCTTGTGTTTTTACATACTTTCACAGCTCTAGCAACTTCCTTTCATGCGCTACAACCTTTGACATATTCTATATCTCGGTTAAGTGACTATTAATGATTTTTTTTACAAAATACCATAGACCTAATATCTGTCTGATGTTAAAAAAATGGTCTTTTTTCAGCTTTGTATGGGTTAAGTTACTAAGTGACATAAATTTCCAGCCAAAACCATGAGGTAGACATTTGATGGTAGACATGTTTAACGGAGCCTTTCTTAAGGAACGCCGAATTTGTATCTTTACAAGAATCATACCATCTGACAGATATCAACAAAGCTTGGAGGCTCTGATGTGGAGAGCTATCAAACAACTATCACTTGAAGATCAAGACGAGTAGAATATTCTCTTTATTATTAGGATGTTATATGTTGATCTTATACAATAACTATTAGGATGTTATATGTTGATGGTCTATTTATAAAATTGGTTTTATAATCTTATTTGGGATACTAGGGCCATTTTCTTGATATTAAAGTAACTAAAACGTTACATCATAAGGGTTCTATAAATTAATTTTTAAGTACGCTTGTATGTGTATCAAAAGATTGGAAATCACATATTAGAACATTGTAAAAGTGTCCTAATATGTTCTTTTTAGGACGCTATTTAAGTTGTCTATAGACATATTATGCGACCATAAAATTGGTTTCATAATCTTATTTGATATATTAGGACCCTTTTCTTGGTACTAAATTAGCTATAATGTTACATCATAAGGGTCCTATCAATAAATTTCTAAGGACGCTTGTAAGTGTATCAAAAGATTAAAATTATGTAAGCACATGTTAGAACATCGTAAAAGTGTCCTAATATGTTTTTATTAGGACACTATTTTAGTTGTTCAAAGACATATTACGCGACCATAAAATTGGTTTCATAATCTTATTTGAGATGTTAGGACGTTTTTTTAGTTCTGGGACTTATTACGACCCCTTTACATGAAACGCTTTTACCGTTGGTCCTATTAAATGAAAGGTCCTATAAAATAGCATTTTAGGACGCTTTTGCGCGTACTAAAAACCCAGTTTTCTTGTAGTGATTTTTTCATCTTTTTCATTTTTTTTTTCTGTAAATCACTGTATAATACAATAATAAACTTTCCGGTTTACAAAGGATAACAACAGAAGGTAATAGGTACAAAGTGGTGTCTAAAGGAGAAAGGTGAATTTTTACAAAGAAATGGTGATCCTAATGCCTCTTGAGATTTTGTATCAATAATTAAAACAAAGGTTTTGAAATGTATCAAAACTTACAAGTTCTAAAGTAATGCCACAAGTTGGTAAACACACATGAAACGAAAGTAGTGTTTAACAAACACTTTTAGGCTCAAATTTTACTGTCATGTGGTAATGTTGAAGGTTTTGTTATTGCATAGTTAATTTACTTTATAGTTAGAAAAATTATGTTAAGTATCTCGTAAAAATTTTCACAAAAACTTGATTTAAACAGCCTACTATCCCGCAACTTAAAGAAATATGTATTTTCAGATTTTGTAAATTCAACATTTAAATTGTTTTCAACAGACGTTTTGCAAAATGTTCAAGTTTTAAATGCGTTTAAAGGATCGGGACAATATGAGCATTTATTTATTTTATTTATTTATTTATTATTTTTTTTTTTTATAAACTATAGTTTCCCATCCCCACACTTAAATTCTACATTACCCTCAATGTAGGATGGAAACCGACTCAAAAACACTAAGATAAATAAGAAGTAAAATACTAAAGACAAATTTGGAAAGGACTTAGCTGGTTATGATGATAATCTGTGCCAGCTATGCATGTTCCTAATCCAAACTTGAATATGACCGTATAGCATTTCTTTCGCGGTCGCCTTTTACACCTTGGTTGCTTTTTCACAAGATTGCAGTTCCGAGATTTCCACCCGAATGGAGATTGAGTACGGGCGGATTTAAACAAACATGCACATGACACAACAAACAAACCTAGGCATAAAACTGACTCAAAGACAAAAACTAACTCAAACCACATAAAAGATAAAGATAAAATAAACACTATGAAAAATCACACCAACTACATAACTATGTGTCATCCCAAAACCTCAATCAGGAGGATTCTCCTTTATCCAACCCCAGTCTAGCTTATTCAATTTCACCCGCTTCTTGTTATTTTTAAATTTGGAACTTTTAAACCTTTTAACATTTTCAAATAGGTCACGCCACCAATACTTAAATTTACCTGGACCAAACCTGATTCGTGTCATATAAAGAGGATGATGGTTGTCTCAGCATTTGAGCTTCTGTTTGCACCATCTTTGCATCCTCAAGATATGTTGATCCAAGTTTCTTCGTGTCTTCTCCCGTGTTTTTAATTGTGGTGATGATCCAGCTTCTAGCTTTTCCATGGGCCAACTTTCAAACTCCTCAACCACTTTCTCTTCTTCTTCGTTTGGTATTTGTGTTGATTTCCATGATCGGTTCACCTTCAAGTAATTTCTCTAAATAGGCAAGATCACGGATTGGGTCAAATTCTTCATTTTCAATAGTTGGCAAACCTACCAACTCATCACCAAACTCTTCTTCCCAAGATGGTTCATGGTCTTTCTCATCCTCCATCTTGTCAAGTGGCTTTTCTTCAACTTCTCCAATTAGAGAAGCTGAGTATCGAGGCACCTCCAACTCAATCTCTTCTACTACCCCTTCATCGTCATCACTCCAAAAGTCATCATCGATATTCCATGGTGTAGGACACCAATGGTTAGAATTAACGACTTGCTGAACCGGAGGTGGGATTTCAGTGTCCATTTTTGTCTCTGGTTCTCTATCTGATAACTCTGGCTCACCGGGTAGCTCCTCTTCCATCTCTTCTTTTATTAGTCTCCTATATTCAGCCAGCTTCGCATCTATCTCTGCCTCATTACAGGAAATATCAATTATTAGTTTAACATTTTTCTTTTCCTGTTATACCTTATCATCTTCACCAATACCCTCAGCATCCTTCAATGTTGTCTCCATATTGGTAAGCTATGTGGCATTTAGCGACTCGTCATTCATGTCTTGATTTAAAGTCCAATCATCCTTGTCGGCCCAATATATCCCCTTTGTAACCGAAGGAATTGACCATCGTAAAGAGTTCGGACAATCTTTAGACTTGTGCGTTCCAGCGCAGTTCCCACAAAATGGATTTATGATTTGATCGTTGTTTTTCATCTTTTCTAACATTTTTTCTAGTACTTCGCAGTCTTGCTTCAGTAAAGATGTTTCCTGAGCGACGACTTGACATGATTCCACAAATGTCGGAAAATAAGGTGGGTACTTGCTTTCGTTGCATGGTTGATATGGTGAAGAATAATAGTTTTGATATGGTTGTGGTTGTGAATATAAGTTAGAAGAGTAATCTGTGTAACACTCCGATGAATTTGGACAATATTTGGTATAATGAGGCCCTCCACAGATCAAACACATTTTTTAAAAATACACAAAACAAACAAACAAACAAACTTTACTCTATGAAAACTAGTAAAAAAAAATAACTTAATAGACGACTCGGGTAGTTCTCTAAAGTTTGCCAGTGTCCCCGGCAACGGCGCCAAAAACTTGATGTGCGGTCACAACCTGCTTTTCGTTTGAAAGGCTTTAATGTTTTATGAATCGTGTTATTCAAAAGCCTTGGTGTGTAAAAAGCTTAATGTGAGGTTGTTTATTCAGATGCTTAAAAGTTGGACATGCTTTGGCCTAATAGGTGTCGGTACTCTCATTGGGATTGTCCCCAGGTAGGCAACGGGTCCTTATAATTGGATTTGTACGAATGCCAGCCTAGACAGGAGTTCCCAATTTAACGGTACTTAACCCTTCCAGTTACTACATGTCCAAGCATATGATATTTCGTTTTATTTTCAAAACAAGTTTTAAATGGAATTGCTAGCTAAACCACACACAATCGGCAAGTGCACCGGTCGCGGTGTAGTGTAGATGGCAAGACCGGATATCAATCCGTGGACACTATATACAAACTTTAGATAATAAACCTCTATCGACTATAAAGTTAAATTTGGAAGTTTGATTTAAATTGATTTTTGATTTTTTAAATAATAACTTACGTGAATGAAGAAAGCAAAACAAGAAAAGTAAAACAAATAAACAAACAAAGTGAAACAAATAAACAAACAAAGTATAACAATCACAGAAACAAAGTTTTACAAATATATAATAATAAACGGACTACCTGGGTTTTGAATCCCTAGAATCATGCAATGTTAATTTGACAATAATAACACTTAAGTATCTTTTTTCCCTTGAATAACCCCCCGTTAGAGATGTATAAGACAATAGATTAAGACGAAATGTGGAGTGCCAGAACGAACTGGTCTCGAGCTATCGATACCAAATCCTACGAGAATCCGACCTTTGGAACCTCATAAACTAAGTTGTGAGAAGATCTTTAAAAACCCGCAAAGCAAACAAATCTTTGAAAATTAAAATCATAGGATATCTTTAATCATGATGTAATAAACAAGTTCGAGTTATCGATTACCCAATTTACCCCATCAATGATTAGCTAATAACCTAGCTCACCCTAATATCTTTCAAGTCATAAGGTGAGGATGCAAGTTTTAATATTTTGATTTGAATTATTATAAGAATTGGGCAAGTACTTAACACAATATTTAACCCGAGAATCAAAAGATAACCGAATCAAATTAAATTCTAAGTTTAAATGGAATTTCTTCATGTTTAAACCTTGTGAATTTATCGACAAATAATTAATCAAAATATGCCAACATGCAATAACAAGATTATTTCCAAGATAAAGTTATGTAAATCACATCAAATAACTGAAATTACTTCAAATATACATTACAATCATCAGTTCATCATAACCCAGGTAGTTTACAAGTTTAAGCACACATATTATACAAATACAGAAAGTAAACACAATTACAAACACAAGGTAACATGGTAAAAAGTAAAAGATACGAGAACTTAACGTTTGTCAGACATTTGTCGGAACTGGGGCGCTTTTAACTCGAACCGAGAGCTTCCGAGAACTCCAAAGACCTCCAAAGGTGCTCCAAGATCGACTACATTGATCCAAACCCGAAGGTTTTGTGTTATTGAGGTGTGTTTTCGAAGTTACAAGTGAAGGCCCTTTTATAGTTGAAATTTTCAGCTCCTGGAGACCCCTTGCGCACCGTAACACTATGGTTGTTGCGGTGCGCAAGCACTTTTGAACCAACTTTCTTCAACTGCGGCATTGCGCACCAGAAAGTCTCTGCCGACAAAACCTTGCGCACCGTAAGGGTTTAACCTTACGGTGCGTAAGCACTTTAAAAAAAACTTTATTTTTGGATTTCTCTCGTCGAGCTACCCCAAAAGCATATGTTATGGCTTCCGTAACTCATTTCCTAGCTCCGTATATGTCCAGATGAAGTTCTGACTGTTTCTGGCGCGTATTTATGTTCTTTTCTTCATTTCTTCTTCATTCGGACTCCGTTTTATTCGCCATTTTTGCTCCCTTTATCGATCTTGTACCGTTTTCTCGTATAATCCACATATATTTCACAGTTTCCTGTAAATATAACATATAATCAAATAAGTACCAATATCGCAAGAAAATCATATTCAAACAGATTAAAATGTAAGGAATTTGATGTATAAAATGTGTATGATTTAAGACACATCAAAGATGCAGTTGGATATACATTTGTGGCTAATGTTGATCATGATAGATGGTGGAAAAATGATTACGCAAGATGGGAAATTGAAAAATTCAGGGAACCATTCAAAGAAGCCCAGAGAGCCAAAAGATGGAATGATGAATTGGAGTGTTACATGGATCCACGGGGTAATCCAGTTGTTGAACCTTCAGAGGTGGATTTTGAAGCTGTAACAAATTTGCTTCCAAGACAGGTTACTTTCAACACAAGAAGGTTATCTGAAAAAGAATATTTGCCAGATTTGGTGAACAAAATCAAAGAAGTTTGCGAAGCGAGTCTACCAAAGGTGGTAGAAATGAAAAAGAGAAAAGAAGAAGAGTTGAAAAAGATGGTAGAGGAAGTAAAGATTACTGCAAAGCTTGCTGCTGAGAAAGAGCAGAAGATTGAAGAAGAACAGAAAAAGGAAAAAGAAGAGAACAAAGAGGAAGATCAGACAAAAGAACCGGTGCTGAAAAAGAAAGAGGTAAATGAATCTTCTGATCTATTGAATATTGAAATTGTTGATAACAGTGAGAGCAAGTGCAGGAATTGCATAGAAATGTGCAAAGCCTGTATTGAAAAAGATGAAATAATCAAAACAAAAGATATTGTAACAAATAAAATTGAAAATGTTTTCAAAATAAAATGTAAAGAAATGATTGAAAAAGATGAAATTTTGAAACTAAAGGTTGAAAAGCTAACACAGAAATGTCATGGTCTTGAAGAAGAAAATAAGATTTTGAAACAAATGTGTTCAGCAAAATGTGTTGGTTGTGTTGAAAAAGAAAATAAGTTTCAAGATTTTCAAAAACAGTATGTTGATTTCAAGTGGTCGAGTCAGAGAGTATAAGAAGCTTATGATACTTTGAAGAGCCAAGTCAAAAGTTTTGATCAAAGATTGTCTGAAACTTTAGTAACTAAAGAAATGTATGAGAGACAGTTTAAAGAAAAGCAACTTGAATTAAACAAGTGTGTTGATGAAATTGCTAATCTCAAACAAGTTTTGGCTGAAAAAGAAAAGGTTGTTACCAAAATTCAAAGTTATCATAACTCTTCGTACATTCTCGAACGCATTTTCAACATCACACCAGATGATAAAGATATTGACAAAAATACAAAAGGTATTGGTTCAGAATTTCATCAGGTACCACCACCATTGAGAAACAATTATACTTTTTATGATGAGGAAAAGGTGGCAAAAGGTCTGAACATAGTTGACCAATTACCTGAAAGTATCGATGTGACTTACACCAAATCTGATGAAGCTGATGATTCAGAGGTGGTAAGTAAGGTTGTTGATAGCGTTTTGAAAGATGAGTCTGCAAAAGGTAAGTCTGAATCACAGGATGAAAATGAAGGCGATTTTCATGATGAGTATCTGAAAAACATAAAATCTGAGAAAGTCGTGAATGATGATTCAAAAGGATTGGTATATACCATGATTGGATCGGACAAACTATTCTTAGATATTGTATTCCCAATTCAGAATGTGATTTCAGAGAAAATTGATAAAGTTTTTAAGATGGTTGAGATTGAAAAGTCAGAAATTTCAAAATTTGCTGGGAAAAACAAGAAATTTTTTTATAACAAACCTGGTTTCAAAAAGAAAAACATGAAGGCTGGGGTGGGTTATAAAAAGAAACAAAATTGGAAGAAAAATGAAGTGCCAAATTCTCAGGCAAAGATGAGTTTTGTTCAAGGTATAAGTTTAGAAGAAGAGAAAGAACCCCAAGTTATACGACAGTCTAATGAAGTGTTCTGTGCTCAAAAGAAAAAGCAACAACCACAGGTCAAAGATGTTTCAAAACGAAAATGTTTTAAGTGTGATCAAATTGGACATCTTGCACGAAAGTGTCCGAATCTGAAACCCGTGGATGTTGACAAAAAGCAGTCTGAAAATATTGAGAAACAAAAATTTGATGATGTGAAACAAAGGTTAGCCAGATTTGATTCAAAACAAACTTGGAGGTACAACACAAACAAGTTTGCTTCAAATCAAACTTGGAAACCAAAACAAACTAGGTCTGATTCAAGACAAACCCAAAATTGTAACACACCCAGAATCAGAACAACACAAAATTGGCAAACTTCAGTTGATATGGCAAAACCAAACCAATTTTGGAAACCAAAAGTTGTTGTTCAAAGTCAAAATAATCAAAACGAGTCACGATTTTACAAGAGAAGTGCTTCAAAAGGACAGAACTGGGTGGTTAAGAAACAAGTGACTTCTAAGAATGATGAAAAGGTTGAAGTCAAAGATGAAAAAGTTTTTGAGAAAACTGACAAAATTTTTCCAAAATTGAATGAAGCTTATTGTGTTGAAATGCCTAAGGTCAAGCAGACCTGGGCTAAATTGTTCAAGTAATTGAAGTAGTTGAATGTGCAGGTGCTCAACAAAACCGAAGATTGTGAGAATGGAAGTTGGGGTAGCCTGGCATAGGAAGAGGCTGCTGGACCCTGGTTTGGTTGAACAGGGAGTTTAACATTTTCTGTACATAAATAAACAATATTTCAAAAACCCTAAAAATCGAAAATTTTGAAAAACCAAAAATATGTTTTTATTTTGTCAAAATATTCAAAATTCAAAAATTTGTTGCTGGAAGATGCCGAAACCCTCACGACGGAACAAACATGATTAATTTCACAAGATTGAAAAACGGTTTTCAAACTGTAAAAATATCAATGTTTTGTAAATCATGGGGGTACGTTAGATTTTCTGCAAATCAGTACACTTTTAGCAGAAAATGAATGGCGAGACAAAGCTATCTACATCGGTTATCAAATTTTCTTTAAATGGTTTTGAATTTTAGGGGGAGTAATATTGTTGTCAGAAAATACAAAAACATTAGAAAATTTGAAAAAGCCAAAAACATGATAAAATGAAAATGATTTTTTGTGTAAAAAGAGGAAATGATAGTACATCAGTAGACAGTTACAGTATGCTAAAGAATTGGAAAGTTAAATGTGTTAAACGATCTCACCGTGGATGTGTCAGTAGATTTTTACACATTTAGTAAACTTTTTCGGGATATAAACTTAAATTCAAACTTGCTTATTTCGTGGGGAACACTACTTGGATATATAGGTAACCCCTGAAATCTCGTTTGAAGGACCCCTCTTTCTGAGATACTAGGTCTTTATACTTAGTGATATCTGGGGTATTATCCCGGGACTTCTGATTTTGCGGAAGCAATGGCCTAGTCCTTGGAGAATACTTTCTGCTTGCTTGAAATATAGCGCCGCCCTCAGCAAAAATGATGAAACAATAAAATTGATAGTCATTGCTGTTGTAACAAAAGATCCTCTAATGGGGACACACCAAAAGTCGAGCCGTCATCTCTCTGCTGAATGGAAGTTCTGACCTGAGCTCTCACGGTTTCGTACTATAATTTATTCCCCTTACAGATATCATCTAGGTATACTCACCTGTAAGACTGAATATTGGGATCTGGATACGGGAGTATATTCAAGAGATGGGACACATGAATGAGTTTAAGTCCTTAAAACACCTAATTCGTATCCTGAATTAGTTGAAATTTGTGTGAAAATTTAAGTGGATCAGTATATCGACAATCTAAGTGAATTGTTTAATTCTTATTGTGTAACTAAGCTCAACGGTACTTGTGACTTGTCAAAGACTAATATGATCCTCTAACGCAAACTCAAACAAAAATATTATCTGTAAATATGTTTGTAAATATTTCTTAACTGCTTTATGTTTCAGAAAAATTCACAAATATTTTGATTTCTGCTTTATTTTAAACAACCGATGTCTGAGATGCTAAGTGTCAAAATCTAAGTATGCTAATTGTGTGTCTGAAAATAAACAAGTTCATTAAGTTGAAACTTGAAATTTTTAAAATCAAAAACAGTTTGTGATATCTCCAAGGTCATTAAGTTGAACTTGGATGATTAACCGTAAGGATTTGGATGCTTATACTGTTAAAATCTATTGAATAGAGCCAGTTTCCAATCCTGTTCGCTTAATACTGCCATATCTTTGAAGAATTGTAGATAGGGGGAGTGTATCAAGTATTTCTGGATATATTCATATTATTATATCTTAAAGCAAGGATCTTGATTTAGAAAGTTTAATAGAGCCAGGTCACGATTCCTGGAAAACCGAAAATGCTTTCATTGTTGAAATGCTTTAGCTTATGCTGAGAGAGCCAGGGTTTTCAATCCTGGAAGTTCAAAACATTTTCACTTATAAATGTTTGAGAACTGCAGATTCCAGACTACGATCCGGATAGCCGAGTCTAAGGGGGAGTCTGAAGACGAGCTCAACGAAAGGGGGAGCGTGCATTCAAGGAGCCACGTAACTATCCCAGAGGAGCTTGTAACCGGAAAGCCAGGTGTCGATCCCAAAGCACGGAAGCTTGACAAAAGGGGGAGCCTGAAGAGTCTACTGAAAGAGGAAGCTGAAGCTGAAGACAGATCCACGGGGATTATGTTCAAGCTAGAGAGAGAAAGACCAGATGCTACGAGTTTAACTAAATGTTTGAGATTGAATGCGGCAATATCCAAGGGGGAGTTTGTTAGTGTATTTATGTCTATCGCCTCCGTCATCTCACACCGTAGCAGAAATAGATTAATTCTAGGCTTATTTTGTAATATCTAGTTAGTAAAAGGCAAGGTGGCGTAACTGTAAATAAGGATAACCTCCTTATAACCTTGGCCTATAAATAGAACCAATAGGGTTCTCATTTAGAACTTTTGCTCATTTGGCATTTAGGAGCATTTGGAGAGCTAGAGATCTAGAGAGAGATTCTAGAGAGAGAAAGCTCGTGTACGTGATTCAGGTGCTGTACATTATCAGATTTATCAAAGAATCACAGATTATATTACATCTTGTGTGTTTCGATCTCGTTTGTGCACGGATTCCGCACGTCCCACGGTCGGTTTGCAATCGTTTCGGAGTTAAAACCGGTCCTAACATGATTGTGAATTCATGATCATACTCTCATGTGTCAAGTGGGTTTTGGAGAATTATGTTAAACACTAGGATTATCCTTGTTAACTTAGTGTATTAGAGCTCTATGAAGCAAATCCAGATTTGTTGGTATGAAGATTTGTCATGAAGATGTAAAAAGATGTTTAAATCTTGATGAATGATAATTGGATATAGAAATGCGTAAGGTGGAATAATCGTACTAAGTCATGATTAAACTAACCACTATGTGAATAATGAAATAATAGTTGGCGCTTAACAAGCTAGGTGAAGCTTGGGGAGAAAGCGGGTCAAACAAATCAAGTACGGGACGAAAAGCGCAAACCGGATAAGAGGTAAGTAAAGCTTACACCCTTTTTGTAAGATATGCATTTAATTCTCGGTTACAATTACGGCAAAAGTTGTATTCGAACTTTGGTTCCGACACGAAGTGGTACGGGTCGGAACATATCAAAAATGCGAAATGGACATTTGGTCATAGATGACATATATAAAATGAATCTTTGAATGGCCACTTTGTAAGTAGGCCTAAACGAATAAAAACAAATGGAAAAAAATGGTGATTTCGTCATGTATAAATGGATAGGGGTTGAATTTTAAAACGACACCAATTAGCATAAGCCATGTTGGGCTAACGTGTACGAAACGGAATTAAAAGTCATAACCAAATGGTAAGGAATCCGAAATGACTTACTTAATAAAATGGTAAATAAATACCATTGGAATATAAGCGCAAAATGGATGGTCGTTTAGACTAAACGGGTCAAATGGTAATGTTAATACCATTTGATAAATCACGACTAATAAGCACTTGTCGAGTCTTATGTTTACAGGAAAAAGCGGCCTACGAGTTAGTGTTGCTATGAAATATGCAAATGGTTGAAGCAAGGTATTAAAACGGGTCAATAGTCTGACCCGAGCCAGGTACGCAAATATAAGGATGTAGTTAGAAGTGATATTTTGGTCAATTATTAGTGAAAGTCTTTCGTTACAAAAAGAAGGACTAAAATTGACCAAAAGGCCCTTGAGGGGTAAATTGGGAAAACAACCTTTAAGAGTTGTTTAGAGTTAAACGTTTTGTTAAATGGAGTCCTTGGGATACGTATAAAAATGGGGATAGGATGTAAACTAATTGAAGCGTGATTTAAAGCTTGCAAATTTTAAACACCCTTAACGGGTCAAAACAAGTATATATGCAAAACAGGTTAAGATTGTGTAAGAAACTCGCAATTAGAACCTAATATAATAGGATATATCGAAAATAAGAAGATCATGACAATTTGGGATCAAACAAACATGTTTATTTGATAAAATGCATAAACGAGTTAAAATGAGATAAAAGGTAACGAGTCGAAGGCTTAGAAGTCTCAAAATTTATTATGTTGGATGTTGGATATTTACTCCATATGATGGAGAATTAAATTACGGATGCGTAGGAAAAAGAATCGGGTAAAACGGATTAAAAACGAGAGAGTAAGGCTCGTTTCCGAGAAATCGAGTCATGCTGGGAACGTGCAGCAACAGTTTAAGCGACTTGCTGTGAAAAAGGGGGCTAGGCGTCACGCGACGCCCCCCTATTCCGGAATTTTGTTTAATTTTGTTTGTTTAACCCATGGAACTTGTTTAAACTTATTAGTTGACTATTAAAACTAACTTTTAAGTTGGTTTTAATCTTAGGTGATGTTGGGCATGCTACGGATGACGATCAAGCAGTTACGAAGAACCGAACACACGAGATTAAAGCTTCCGCACGGCGTTACGTCATAACTTTTAAATGGTGAACTTATTTATATTATGTTTTACAACTTTTAAGTTGTAAAAGTTTTAAATTACTCGTATTTTCTAAGGATACTTAATGGTAATTACATGTTTGATATCGTATATTTACGATAAATTTCAAAATAATAACATGGGTGTTACACATTATAATCATTTACATTATATGGATCAAAATATATAACAATCCTATTAAATAATTAGTTGGTAATTGTTGATGGGCCAAATTACCCTTATTAACTAATTAGGGTTTCCTCCTGGGTGCATATATAAGGAGACTTATGTAGAGGTTCTAAGGTTAGACACATAACCTAATTACTCTCATAACATCAATCGACCTACTCTCCTAGCCGATTCCCCTTTATCGGTTTCTTCATCACCATCATTAGATTGCACCCTAAGGAGGAACCAGACCAAGCTGACAATCATGTCGAACCTTATTTTTGAGTCTCCATCTGGATTCTCTGCTGGCCTGTACTGATGCAATCAAATGTATGTTTTCATGATTTCCATTATGTCTAAACAGAACTGATCAACATGTGGTATCAGAGCATATGTTGATTAGTCCGTTCTGTTTTCGTATCCATTATTCTGGGATTGAAATCTGGAAAACATAAGTTTTGAAAATTTAATGAACATCAAGGCTGGTTTCGAGTCTGATGTGCCGAGATCAAATTTTTTTCGGAAAAAGAATGTTTTTTAAATGACTCGGAATCATAATGGTAAATATTAACTGTCCGAAATCTGTATAAAATTCTTAAAAATTTAGGTTTCGGGTTCCAGAATTATTATTTTATTTATTAGGGTTCTTCATGTTCTTAGTGAAATTCGAATAAATTCCCTTGTTTTGGAATGACTTAAGGATTAGAAGGTGTTTTTCTTGTATTTGATTAATTTTTATCCCTTAAGATTTCGAAAAATCTGTTAATGTTATTAGATATAATTTTCGAAATCATTGGATAAATATAAAATATCTTTTAAAACAGGAAATAAAATATACCAAATCTCTTAAAATTCGAATTTCAAACTTATCACACTAACAGCTGTTAACAGGAGTTTCGAGATCATTTGTTTAACGACTCGAGACCATAAGGTCTCTACTCGACACCATAAGGACTCTACTCGAAATCATAAGTGTTTTCAAATCTTCAAAACTCGAGACAACGATTTCGACTCAAGACCACAAGAACTCGACTCGAAATCATAAGTGTTCTCAAATGTTTATAACTCGAGACAACGATTTCAACTCGAGATCATAAGGTCTCGACTCGAGACCACTGAGGTTTCGACTAAGGGCTTAAATCTTTACAACTCGAGACAAAGGTCTCGACTCGAGACCATAAGGTCATAACTCGAGACCATAAGGTTGCGACTCGAGACCTCATAAGGAGTCGAGATCTCATAATTCACAGCAGTCGAGACCATGATTACGACTCGAGACACTGAGGTTGCGGCTCGAGACCTCATAATGTTATAGGTTGAGTCGAGACTTGACTAGAGATCTCACTTGAGACCTCATAACTGAATCGAGATCTCACTCGAAACCTCATTATTTTAGGCTGTTTAATGTGAACTAAGACTTAGCTAACAGGTGTATCACTTCTGGCCGCGTTAACAGGTGGTTTGCTACTAGATAATTGGTTTTTGTAATTACTTAGTTAATTAATAAGGATCAAATAATGTTTTACAAAACCAAAATGGCTTAACTTGAATGAGCTTCTGATGTATCACTTCTGGCCAAAGCTGATTTGATGCATCTATTTATCGTTCAAGTATTACGAAAGCTATGTTAAGTGTGCATCATAAACATGAATGTCTTAATATCTGGCCAAAGCTGATTTAATTCCTTCATAGATGGCATACTTAATGAGTGCATAACTAAAGTGATTGTTTCAATTCTGGCCAAAGCTGATTTGTCACAAATACTTTGCACACATGCTTAAATGATTACACTTCTTGCCAAAGCTGATTTGTCTTCGTTTAAGTAGAACTCTAAATAGTCTATTATTTTGATGTTAGTAATAGACATATCACAACCTCTTAACATAATGATCCTTAGATTAATGATCCTTAATTAATTTTTATGATCATTTCGTCTGCCTTATTTTTAGTACCCATAATTTTACTCACTATAATTTTCTTCTATAAGTCAATATCTCATCCACTCTAATTCCTAAATCTAATATGTTTTGCTTAAAGTTTCTATAAGAATTAGCTCTTAAATTAAATCCTTGATTATCTCTTAAGACACGATAATCCTATTGCTCTCTTCTGATAAAGCGTGTTGTCACTAAAAGGTTATTCCAGATTAAGTCTTTCCTAAGACTAATCTATAATTGTGGAATAATCACAATAACTCCTAAGATGCATGCCTTCATTTAAAATTATAAACTATAAAGCTAAGTGGTATATGTGAATACATAATAATGTACAATACCATGACCCATAAAGTTAAGAGCTTACGCATGGAAATAAGTACATTTTTTCCAGTACATTACATACTAAGATTTTCACTTGTACAATTTGATGCCTTATAAATCAACTATAACACTCAAAAGTACCAAAGTACAATGAGTGTGTTGATAAGCAACATATGTACATAGAAATAAATGTTTGAAACTGGAAAATAAGATGTTATTCACCTTACAACCACTAATAGTTTGAAAGAGGATTGTTCTAAGGTCCATAGACAAATTACAAGTGCTAATTCCAACTTTAAGGTTCTTCAAGGGAAAATCTCACTGCATAATTATGTCATTAGACTAGACATAAGCAACGAGACTATCCATTATTCTAAAGAACAGTTGGATAAATTAATTAGATAGTCACTTATTAAAGATATTTAAGTCTACTAATTATAATATTCCTATTAACACATGATTAGTTGACTCTAGTTTTAAACGTTTCCTTACCAGAAGTCAACAAATAATTAACATGAGAGTTAGTGACAAAATTAAATGTTAAGACTATAAGAACCATAATAAGCAGTCTTTTAACAACGCTTTTCGACACCTTATATATTCTGAAGATTAATCAGAATATAGTATCATAATTAAGCAATGTTATGAAGATTGTGAGGTTTGCATAGTCAACATAAAGTCATACTTACCTTAAACTCTCATATTATTAGTTCTAAATATCTGGATTGAAACATTACTAAGATAAAACTAGATGATACCTTACATTTTCACAACTTTTGTTATCATGCAAATGAGAATTTGACAAAAGGAAAATGAGACTTATAAATTTCATCCATTACAACCAAAATTCATGAGAAATCATGACATGGTTAATGAGGATGATTTTTTATCTAATCTCATTCTAAGTGATTTTAAATCATGACGTTATAGCCCTAAATATTACTTGGCTTAAGGAATAAGTATGGGTCCATCATAAGTCATTCATTGACATTCATGGAACTTATTCCAAATGGAATATTCAGACATGATTCATTTATCATTTAAAAGACTATCAACTTGTATCTAAATTTTGTCGCATATGGCCCACGGTCTTAGAAGAAATCTATTCATATACTTACTAAGATTTCTATTAGATATGTCCCTAAAGTTTCTTATGATATCTGGACGTTAAAGAAATCAAATAAAGTCTAACATATATACGATAGGTTCCCACGTCACGTAGCTCATTGAAACTTCTCTTGTATCATTCTAGAGATATTAAAGATCAGTGGGAGCATTCAGTGTCTTAATAATAACTTGCAATAGTTGCAAGAGGTGGGGGAGTGAAAATTTCATATTACTTCAATTTACACCTTTTGTACAAGTCACTGCTCCATCTTGACACTGTTCTATCAAAACTTGTCTCCTTAAATCAAAAGCTACTCTTACAAAAGTTTCATTGTTGCTTAATTGTGGGCACACTTAGATTTCTTACCTAAACTAACATAATCCTCAACAAGAGAAATCACAACGACTAACGTCATTAACTTGTTTCTCTATTAGAATTTGTTGGTCATTAAACATTGACCCTAAGCATGCTGAGTTCCTAAAGTTTTCTAAGGTCAGTGGGAGAAGTCAAAGTCATTATCATGATTTGTAAGGAATACAAGAGGCGGGGGGAAGAGTGTCATTAAATTTCACTCTGAATTTAACTCCGATTACACCTCTTGTACACCATACTGCACCAACTCTTTCAAACTTAGAAGGAAAATGATAGCAACCTAACCAAGAGCTAATCCATAAAACTGAAACTTCTAATGAACCCAATAATCAACTCAGGAGGTCATCTAGGTTTAAAAGCCTACTAACTTTGATGATTACATAACCTCCCTAACTGAAGTTGAAATGAATTTTGGAAATGTTTACTGATCCTATCTCTTCAAATTAAGCCATTAGTGTCAATCAATCTTCTAAATGGAATAAAACAGTTTTCTAGTAAAACTGATTTTATGTGTTTGTATAACGTTTGGGATTTGATTGAATTACCTAAGAGTGTTCATAACTAAACCAAATCCTTATAAATAAACGTTAAGACACTAAGAAACATGATTGATTGTCAAAGGTTATACTTAGGAAGAGATAAATTATCAAAGTTTTCTTTGAGGATCATCACTGTTCTAGTAGCTTATAAAAGTTTAAAGCTACATTAGATGAGCATTAAAACAATTTTCCCTAACAAATGGCTGACATATTTACAGGTTCATAAAACAACCTGAAAGTTCCAAACTGAAGGTTAAAGAACACTTTGTTTGTAAGCCAATAAAATCCATGTATGGGTTAATGCAAACATCATAATGTGATGAAATCTTAACGTAATTATTTTCATCAACAACCAAGTGGATTAATGTACCTACCTCAAAATGAGTGGGAGCAAAACTAAAATAAACTTGTCTATATAGATGACATTCTTTTGACAAGTATATGTTACATAAGTCAAAGCATTGTTAACACAAACTTTGATATAATAGATCTCAGAGATATCTCTTATGTATTAGATATCATAACATGCCGAGATAGACCCAATGGGACATTAGTTCCGTTCCATAAGTTTAACATTAAATGGGTCCTTACATATGTAACAAACTATACTGCTCTTCCTTTAGAGGGTAATAGGATAAATGAGATTATTTATTTACGCTTCATTAATTGGAAGCCTTATGTAAGTTTAAGTCTATACTCGTTTAGATATTACTCACATTGCAACACACTAGATTTGTCTAGATTAATGTGAAGCATCTAATGGAGTATTACAGTATCTTTAAAAGAAACGAGAGACTACAATTTAAAGAAGAAGTGAGAATTAAAACCGGTTTATTACTCTTACTTTGTGATGTTCAAAGATGACAAAATGCAATGTCGGGTATATCTTTATGTCAGCAGACAAAAACCTATCTCATGGAGGAGTCATAATAAACTGATAATAACAACCTAAGTTATAACGACATAATATCGTCACTAAATGTTGTTGGAAATATATCAGTGGACTCATAAGTTTATTAACTCCATATAATTAATGTTTTGAAGACTTAGTGTGATAAAGTCAGCTACCATGACTCCTTGAACAGTAACAGTTCAAGAGGTGTTGCATTAAGTTTCGATACGCAATTAATTATTCGTTTATGAACGAATTGAGGAAACTAAGTTTTGTATCGAATACATTCATGATATGCTTAAGGATCCTATAACTGAAGGGCTATTACCCATAAGTCTTATTAAGAGAGCTCATAGACGGGTATAAATTAATGGCCGTGCGCAATTGCATATCGTACTATGAATGACTAAGTATTAGTTAATTTTCCTCATCGGTTTGATTTTGTATGTCTCTAAGAATATGTCAAGTCGACATAATGGCATATAGACAAATAAAGTTACAAATCAAACAAAGGGCTTATGCATATTTTGATCATGACGATTAGGTTTTAAATTAAGGCTATAGTATGATTAATGGGGGTCCTGAGTCGCATAATGATTCAACGGATGTATTTCTTTGCTATAGTACTTGTTTAAGGCTAAAATGAGTGTTAACTCCTTATCAGGCTTATCTAATACTCATAGTAAATGATTACTCGGCTAAGTGGGAGAATGTAAGATTAAATATATATTATTTTATATTTAATCTAGTAGCCATTATAATCATTTACATTATATGGATCAAAATATATAACAATCCTATTAAATAATTAGTTGGTAATTGTTGATGGGCCAAATTACCCTTATTAACTAATTAGGGTTTCCTCCTGGGTGCATATATAAGGAGACTTATGTAGAGGTTCTAAGGTTAGACACATAACCTAATTACTATCATAACATCAATCGACATCCTCTCCTAGCCGATTCCCCTTTATCGGTTTCTTCATCACCATCATTAGATTGTACCCTAAGGAGGAACCAGACCAAGCTGACAATCATGTCGAACCTTATTGTTGCGTCTCCATCTGGATTCTCTGCTGGCCTGTACAGATGCAATCAAAGGTATGTTTTCATGTTTTCCATTATGTCTAAACAGAACTGATCAACATCTAACAGAGTTAGTTAGTTGGATTTAAATTGTTGCAATTGTTAATAAATTGGACCCAGATGGTTACAAACTAAAAAATCAAATATTAAGAGCGTTAAACTTTTTGATTTCGGACTCAAGAGGTTAAAACCGCTAAAAACAGTGACTCAAAAAGTAATTTACTCAATTATATACATATGATATTTAAATCAAATAATCTTGCAAAAATCCTTATTTAAGTGAAATAACTGAACAATGCTCGATCTACACAATGTAAGTACGCTTAGTTGATGAAATGTGATACTTAATAGTGATGCATTTTTAATATTTTGAGATTTATATAGGCACACCTTTAAACCGAACTAAATTAAATTGATGAAGTGTAAGAACCCCATAACAGAAAGGTTTAACTTGATAAGTTGTGAGAGTTAAAGGATTGAAGTTGGGAATAAACTTTACTTTATTTAGATAATTTACAAATATTTAATAGGAGTTTAAATCAGAAAAGATTTATTATTAGTTGTTTTAATTAAAAATTTAAAGAAGTTTGAGTCATACTAGGATTAGATATGGATGACTTATTCATCATTTTTTAGTATAAATAGAGTATTTCGGGAGTAGGGACAGTGTAACATGTGGTTTTCATTCTTCATAAATCATTAATGTTCAGGCTGTAGAACATGTATTCTTGATGGTGATGTGTTAGAAACCCTTCTAGTCATTAAAATCAAGCTCCAATGTGACGGAATCTTCTAGTTTCACACCTTTGGTTTTTTTGTCCTTGCCACCTTGTTCTCATGAACACATACTTAGGTTGGCTTTATATGTATACATGAAAGTGGTCTCTCTTAAAAAGGTGCAACTTTTCTCCATTGACCCCATTGGTTAGAAAGAATTTTTACTTTTATTTGTTTCACTTTGGCCAATACATTTCAATTTAGTTATCTTGCAAAGGAAAGTTATATAACAAATATATATAACATAAAGGAAAGTTATATAACCAATAAAACTAACATATAAATTATATAAATGGTTTTTAATATAAGAAAACAAAATGTGAACATTCACTGTAACCTGCTTCATTTATGAGATTCCAAGATCCGACGAGTTTGACGGAGTTTTGGTTCCGAGATAACCGGTTCGGTGATAAGAAATGAGTAAAAGTAGAAAATGACACCGAACAAGTCAATTTAATCTGGTTTCTATTCAATGTTCGAAAGTTACATACCCGTGAAACAAGTTGGATAACATCTCCCCTTAGGGAACCAAAAGCTTGTCCAAATGGGAACCCCTCATCCTTACATATAGGCACCGTCCTATCCGTCCGAATGAGGCTATGTCCATCTGTCCAGATTAACTTTAACAATAAAGAACCTATTTGGATGACTAGGTATTTGTGACAACCCTCAAAATTTCAGGTACTGTACAAATTAATTAATCTTAATTACGTGCTTAATTACTGTGCTTGATTACAACTGATAATTTAGACTGCTCTATGATTCTATATCATATATACATGCATCACATTTTATACAGTCACTCCATTCATTACACACCTACATTAGTGACATGCGTGATGCACTCAGCACAGTTGACACACTGAACGGTTGATTCAGAAATAATGCTGACAATGCCAGCACTTAGACAGACAATATTACTATGGCCAGTATGAGCCAGGGATAGAGTACTACACTAGTCTGTAGTGTAGGGAAGTGAGGACCATAAGACTGCGTCAATAGGTGATAGATATAATGCCGGGAAGTGCCTGAAACACACTTTAAATACAGAATTCTGCTTTCTTTTATTTAATTCAGCTTTTTATTATACCAGTAGTATACACAAATATAGCAGAGTGGTCCTGTATACTTTCCTAAGTGCCAGGAATATTTTCGTTACAAAAGGATGCATAAAAGACGCTATACGATACAATTTAACACTTTAACGGAACGATACGTAACCGAACAACCAGACATACCCGGGACACCAAAATTTTGACAGAAACATTATTGTATTATTCTTAAATAATCATGGTCACAATAAATCCCCACACACTATAGAAACATGTCTTACACCCACTATTTTAGAAAATATCCTTAACCCCTTATTTATATACCCACTAATTATCAAATTTTTCATATTACCCCCCCCCCCCCCCCTAACCAATTCTCTGCCCAAATCATTACATATATATATTATTTAGATCTTGTGTGATTATCCTTCCTATCTATGGTTGGCCAAAAGAACTTTAATCATGACCATAGTATAGAGTGGCTCTTAATTTTCCAAGAAAACTCATCATCACCATCAAACCTACACTCAACCTCACTCCTCCCTCCTCTTATTTTCGGATCCCCCTTCCCCATAACCGAAAATCACCATCACCCTCTCTCATACTCTCATCTTCTTCACTAACAAGTCCTCTCCAAGCTTGAAGAACATTCAAAGTAGTTACAAGTTGAAGGGCTCACAAAGAAGCCTTGTTCAAGTCTCTAGCACCACCATTCCTTCATCATATCTTCATCTTTATTTCAGATTTCTATCCTAGCCTTGTGCTAGTAGTAAGCCCCTTCATACCCTTGTTTCATCTTGTTATTCGTTATGATTCAAAGTAGGATGATGTTAGTAAATCACAAATGCTAAAACACTAAATATATGAACATGAAATTCTGCATAAAAACCATAGATAAAAGGGTTGTATGAAGTTGAAATCTGGGTGGTTTAGGGTTGGTTAAAGCATGATTGAGGTTTGAACATTTATTCATCGATAAAACATGGTTAGGGTCTTTGTTTATGCGTTTTAGTCACTTCTACAATGTAAACAGCTTGCTGAGTTAAATTTCCAGCCCGCTTCAACGGGCTGTAACTGGTTCATTTTTAATCGAAAAATTGAATTTCTGGAGTCTAAATTGTGTAATTTTGAATATCTGAACAAATGGCACTGAAATCGTGATTTTTCGAGGTCGTTTACTATTTTTAAGGAACTATTTTAAGACAGCAGCTTAAGCTGAAATTTTCCTGCTGAAAAAGTGTGTCGTAGTCGGAGTCAAAACTTAAAACCTGAGCGGAATCAGCTCGTGGGATTTTTACTGTAGATGGTGACTGTTGTTCCCGTGACCCTCCAACTGGAATTTCGACGATCCGACTTACGATTGATTTTTAGTGAATTTTTCCGTAAAACTGCAATCAGAAAGTAACAATTCTGATTGCGGTCGGGTAAAAGAATTTTTATATAAAATTGGTAAAGAACTGGTTTCCGAAATTTTTACACAACAAACAGTGGATTATATATGACATCCTGTAAAAATTTGAGAATTTTTGGAAAGGGATAGCTATTTTATTTAAATACTCGAAAACAGTCCAGTATTAGTTAATAAAGCTGAAAAGACGTAGATAGGGCATTGCATGTGTGTTTGTCGGGTTGGCTATGTGGGAACACTCTATGAGATATTTGTAAAAGAAAATGATATGCTCTTAAGCATGGAAACCTCTATTTACAGAGGAGGCTATGGCGAAATTTTCCGAAAATTATAACACTTAGTAAATATTTTCGGGACAAGCGTTTACTAGTATATGATAGACTATGTTTTTCAAGCATAAAACTCGCCGTAATTTTTATAACAAAATACAGAGTATCGGGCGTTGGTTTTATACAGGAATATGGTTAAATATGTATTCTCTAAAATGGGACTTGAAAATATAATTCCAATACGAATAGACATATGTAAAATATCCCATCCTTGGGAAGGAAATACGAATACACAAGTATGAGAAGTATTATTACTAAAATATTGAAGACACTTTAAAACGTAACTCATAGGCACTAATCAATACTAAGACAAGGCACGACCCGTTCGTCTAATAGACGTTAGACCATTGTAGGTAGTCGTGTTTGCTGAGGAGATTTGGGTTACGAGTACCGAAGACGCAATACTGTGAGTTCATGTCCCCCTTTTCTCTTAACTGCTTTCAGTTTTATACTTCGGGGGTGAAATACATGTTACAATTATTTACAGACATTACAGACATTTACAGACATTACAGACAGTTACAGACATTTACTTACATGGTATGGTTAGCTTAAGGAGGGTATACTACTTAGATCATGTGAGTGGGTAGGCCGAACTGAAGGCCATTAATCCTCATTGTAGGACCGAGGGAAATTAGTGATAGATCTATTTAGGTGTAGCGAGCCCCACTCTTGAGTCCGCCGAGTGGACCATGTGGTGACTAAGTGCCCGACGCACAAATCCGCTAGGTTTGAGTTTTCCTGCATCACTTCACACATATCATTGGCTTTGCAACCCAATGGTGATCTCTTTTTCCTTAATTGCTACATACCAGGGATTTTCATACTTACAGACATATTACAAAGGTTTATACATACTCACTTACACATGAAATCGCTCAACTTTTGTTGATTTTTCAAAATTACATGTATTTCAGGAAACTAACGGATTTGGCACGGTATGCACGTATTTTCAAGCTGCGTTTGAATAAAGAAGTCATCCAGGGTTGTAGGGTTTAGAAAGTGTGACCTCTACCTGGACGGGTTACATATCTCTAAGCCTAGTTTTATTTAAGGTCTTTTGCCAAGTTTTTATGAATCCATTTAAACAAGTCAAGGTTTGTAACTTATGTTGGAATTGAAGTTTTAAGACAAGTGTAACATGGTATTTTTTTTCTAAACTTTATTTATGGACGAACATCTCATGTTTTTATCATATAGCATTGTTATGATTGATTGCTATGGTATTAAGAAGTCACACCAATAACCCACGCTTCCGCAAAAGTCAGGGTGTGACAGCTTGGTATCAGAGCCTCGATCATAGCGAACTAGGATTCTTTCTCGAGTCTAGACTATGATCATCAGGGCTCTCACGAAAACGTTTTCAAACATCTTTACACTGCATACACAAAAACGTCCAGATCCAGGAAACAAACATTTTTACAAACAAAAGGCACAAATAAACGTTTCCAAATTTAAATTTATAATTCAGTCTTAGAGACTGAGGGAGGATCAGTCTTAGAGACTGAGGGAGGATCAGCCTTAGAGGCTGAGGGAGGAATTTAGTCTTAGAGACTGGGAGGATGGTCTTAGAGACCAGGGATTTAGTCTTAGAGACTGGGAGGATGGTCTTAGAGACCAGGAATTTAGTCTTAGAGACTAGGAGGATGGTCTTAGAGACCAGGGATTTAGTCTTAGAGACTGGGAGGATGGTCTTAGAGACCAGGGAGTTAGTATGAGAGACTAGGGAATCTCGTCTGAGAGACAGGGTAGGATAGTCTGGGGAAGACTAGGATGACTACTTGCTTACATTAATTGTGACTACACGCCTTCATTATTACTACATACATGCTTAATTGCTAATTATTGATAAACGGGCATATGTGGTGGTTATTGCATACATAAATTGTTAATACTTACTATGGATATACATGCTACTCACCGGCACACATGTCACTCTATTTAGAGAACGAGTTATCAGACATTGATAACCCTACGACCACCGCCACAGTTAATGAACACTACAGCTGCGCCAGAGACATTTACGTCAGACACTGAGAGTGATCCTGATATACTGACCAAGGATGAGGACAACTTCCAACCGTCCGCGTGACCAGATTCGGGCGATACTTTACCCTTGCTGATGGTTTCGCTGACAAGGATCTTTCTGTCACTCTTGTTTTAGCCCATGACCCCGATCCTCGACGATGCGTCTCCTAGGGACTTTCCTGCCGAAGGTTGGCTACGCGACAAGCAATTAATGATGACGTGGACATATTTATTGACGGTCCTTCTGCTGATGCCTATGGTGATAGAAAGTTAGACGAGAACGTTATTACAAATTTCCCTTCGTAAGGCTCCTGTTAACAGGCCACCCTCTGATTCTAGCGTATATTCGATTTCAGAATCTCTTGAGTCTGTGACATTTACAGCCTTATAGACGGCCTGGTCACATCTTTCTACTACCGACACAGACGACGACGCCATTATGACTGCTGCACTGACACCTGCTCGAGGCACCACACCGTTACACGACCCAGGGCCTGCTCCTGAGTTAGCTTCTGCACCTTTTTGGGACAGCTTGATGTTGCACCTACTGATCCTGCACCCTTACTTGATCATGACCCTATTTCTTTTGACTTACCAAACAATGCATCCCTTATACCCGACCCAGTACCTGCACTTAATGACCTTCTTATCAGTTGAGACGTCTGCACCTGCACCTTCACCCGCTGATGTTGCTCTTATGAAGACCGACGTCCATTGCATCAACATGCCTATCGCTTTCTTTCAAGACATACCGGCACCCCAGAAGGGTACTCCAGGTCAGCACCCGCGTAACGATCCTTTTGCTACAGCAGCATTTTCTACGGTCTTACGGGCCGCACCGTTTACTACTTTCACCTCTACAGCGCTGGACGAGCCGATTTGATGGTTCCTACAATACACTATGCTAATTTTAGACCCTTACCATCCCTCACATTATGGAGGCCACACATGAGATGAATTGCTCCTGTAACACCAACTACAGTTTGAGGATATGAGTCGCAGAACTTTGGAGAGCTGACACCACATTTGGTAACTTCAAATGCCAAACATTACATAACTAAACACATGATTTAAGTATTTACATCACAAGACAGCATATTGTCTGAAAAGTTTATATAGGACACCACGTCCCCCACCCTATTTATTGCCAGCATACTTTGATCCTCCACATTTATCAAGGTTCCTTTTGCGCTCTCAACCGTTACTATTACACCGTCCCCAGGATCCTGATACTATCGAATGGCAGAACAGATAATTACTTCGACGTGTACGCAAGCCCACGGAGGAAGTCCACGCATGTTAACCAGTTTACTTTTCTTTCCTCCTCCACCTCAGACACTGGAATGGTGATTTCTGGATTATGCGGATTACATTGCTTTCAAGTAAAGACACTAATAATAAGCCGGGTTGTGGAGACTTTTAAAGACCACTTCAGACTATGTGATTTTGATACACTAATATATTTAATGGACGAGGGTAGGGTGACCCTGTGTCCCTATTGATGTGATACATTTTGGAAGGCAATACAATTGTGGTCAGGGAATAATTAGGGTCCAATCATTATAAAACATGCGACAATACTTTATGGCCAATGACCAACGAAACTCCGTCGCTATGTCTCCGTTAAGCACGTTATTAATCTATATGTGTGTACAATAATTATAACGCTACGTGCTTGCTTACTATGCTCTCATTAAACATAATCACCAAATTTCTTGGCTATACTATGGTTATACTATTGCTTGATTGGTTGGTATGATAACCTAATATGTGTGTGTACATACGATCTCTAAACAACTATATGCACTCCCCGAACGAATGAGACCTGACCTAACCAACCTTCTTCTCAGAAGATGTCGATACAAGGGAACGACGATACCAACAACCCTCTGTCGATGACAGCAGAGTCAGAACTGCAAGGGCGCATCTCGCAAGCCATTGCACAACTCGAGGCCCTTCGCTCCGAACACGGCGGAGGTGCCTCAGGATATAACCCACCCAGCGGCTGCACCTACGAGCAGTTCTTGAACCACAAACCTCGAGAATTCGACGGCACGGGGGGTGCCTTAGCTTTTGTGCGTTGGGTGGAGAAGACGAATTCTGTCTTACGATTGAGCAAATGCGCCCCAGAACATCAGGTTACGTACATAGCGGGGCTATTCGTAGATGGGGCTCTGTCATGGTGGAACCTTCAAATTCAAGCAATGAGCAAGGCCGCTGCATATGCTATGATGTGGGATGAACTGAAGGAACTAATGCGCAAAAGATATTGCTCTAGGGCGGAAGTTCAGAAGTTGGAAACTGAATTGTGGAACTTGAGAATGGAAGGTCCAAAGATAGCTGAATATGTGCAGAGATTTGGCGAGTTATCACAAGTTGCATCGCGTTTGGTGGAACCAGAATCTAGGAAGATCGAACTTTTCATCAGGGGACTAGCACCGCAGATTCTAAGCCTGGTAACAACATGTAAGCCTTCAACAATTATCGAAGCAATCGACATGAGCGTGGCGCTCACTGAAGAAGCAATTAGACAAGGAAAATTTTCCACTCCGGAAGAGAAAAACGAGGCTCCTGTAGAGTCATCTGGGGATAGCAAGAGAAAACTCGTGAATTTCAAGAAGGTTACTCGGGTAAGTAACGAGAAGAAGGCCAAAAAGGGAAAGGATTACAAGGGTATCCTACCTAAGTGCGACAATTGTTTACGTTATCATGTCGGACGATGTAAATATGGAAAATGTGATAACTGTGGCAAGAGAGGACATCCCAAGGAAACTTGCAGACAAGGTATTGAAGGTGGAAATAAAGGTCAAGATGATAGCAAGAATCATGGAGAAAACAACGACAACGACAACTATCAGGACAGAACGAGTGACAAACAGAAACGTGCACAAGGTTGTTTTAACTGTGGAAGCAAAAAGCATTTCAGAAAATACTGCCCAAAGAAGAATCAAGCACAAGGATAGAAGCTCAGTAGCAGAGCTAGGGGAGCACACCAGGAATCCAAGCATGGATATCGGTACGTTCTTTATTACTCAACGTTATGCATCTGTGTTGCAAGATACTATTACAAATTCTAATCTTCGCACCTCTAGAGTTTGAGAGTGTACTTGGGTTAGTAGCAAGTAGGTTAGATAACTCGCACTCGATGGGACTAGCTAGGTGAAGCTAGTGGAAGCCAACACAGTAACTACGAACGGCAAGATAGAACCTGGAGAGCGTGAGTTTACGCTTGATCTGCTGCCCGTTGAGTTGGGAACTTCAACGTGGTAATTGGGATGGATTAATTTCCATGTGACTGATCGGAGTTTAATGTCCGCACCCCAATGGCGAATAAAGGAACGATCGTGACTCATGAAACAGGATACGCCCCTAGAAATTACAAATTGCTAGAAGGCACGAAGAACATTGCATAAAGGATGTGTTGTCTTCCTGGCTCAATTCGGGGACAAGGGAGCCGAAGAACTAAAGCCCGAAGATACCCCCGTGATCAGAGGATATCCTGAAGTCTTCCTCGAAGACTTGCCGGCATCGTCTCCTCAACGATTAGTCGAATCTCGCAACGATTTAATTCCAGGCGCCACACCTGTAGTCAATGCACCGTAGTGACTTACATTTTTGGAGATGCAAGGATTGACAGCATAGTTTCAGTAGTAAATAGGGAAGGAAGATAACAGACCAAAATTCCCTTTTGGGTAACCTCAGTTCCGCTCATCAAGAAAAAAAAGGACGATGACTTTCAAATGACCGGAAGTCGGACGAGCTAGCCAACCAGGGTCGGTGGCTCTTGCTAAGGATTGACGAATTACTTATTGACTGACGGTGAGGGTCCGACTACTATTTCACGACGAATCGATGATCGAGTGTCATTAGCTGTGAATTCAGGAAGGAAGTATACTGGGGAAATCGTGGGACAATAATTTGTTTTAACATACACAGGAATGGCGTTCCCTACAAGACGCACAGACCAATTCTACAACGAATACGAAACCTTGAGAATCTAGAAAACATGTATTTAGGACCATTGGGAACCCAGGACCAAATTCACAAAGGTTGTTACTTAGGAACCACATCAGTTAACTTAAACAGACACCATTAACCTGACACATATGCCAGTTCTGTTGACCAAACAGAGAGTACTTGAATTTCTTTTACTTCTAGCGAGTAGATGTTTGCATCTCTACTCCTCTTAATGGTAGTTGCACCCCAATAATTTTCTCGCTGAGAGCGATCACACCTTTGCTTCGATATCTTGTCATTTCTTCACTTTAGCAGATACTCGTTATTCCTTTCTTGGAAACTTACCTGACATACATGCATCATGCTACACGTGTGATTTCGTTTTGAATGAAAACTTCATTGGAGTTTACATATCATTTTGCTAAGCCTAATTACAAATTCCTGATTCGAGTGACCTACATTATTGTTATTGTTGAAATCTTTTGTTACCAAGCCAACGCACTTTCTTGAAACCGCTTTCTTTCAAGTTACAGACAAGGTTTATTTTGCTACCATGCCGAAAATTTCTTTGTTGGTTCATACGTTTATTATCGGGTTACGTTGAGGCCAAGTTCAATTGCTTGAACTTGTCCAGTTCACAGGATTAATTTGAAACGCTATATGATGTATTGGGAGCATCATATTCAACTGTTGTTGCAGAGATTCTTTCAGTTCAAGTCGTAGTAGATTTGGTTAGTCTATGACTCCACTAAAATGTTTGATTTATTTCGATACCTTGCGGTGATATTTTCACAAAACTGAAGCTTGCGCTAATTTGATTACTCACTTCGTACACGAAATTCAATTCCCTACTTAGTTATTAACAATCCATTTTGGATCTTCATGATCAAAACGGTCTCAACACAATTGTGTGTTAAGGCAACGGTACATATATTCATTTCATAAGCACAATGTACCTCCTAACGATACCTTCATTGTCAATCAAATACCTTGCCAAACTTAATGCTTTTCACCTTCAATCAAAGGTAGTGGCTCTTTGATGTTCCGTATTTAACTAAAAACTTTATGACATTATGTAAATCAAAACTTCAGATTGTCTCGATACACTATCATTTGATTTCAGGCACGGTGAACTTGTTCAGTCACCATCATTATTAAATTTCGTCATTTCGGCACCTTGTGGTGTTACTAGCTTGTGCTAGTTATGGTCAACTGTTTCACGAAACTACATATACTCTTGTTTGACTTGTCATTTAAACATTTCTGATGCAACTACAAATTTAGACAATGATACACCAGATTCGCTTGTACTTCATTCGGTGTATTTTCGCAACTCGAGAATGTCAACACACAAATCCTTATCATTTACTTATTCGCCAGTTGGCAGGTCATTTTCATCTACAAGTTATTGATTTTGAGTTCATATAGCGGATGCTATGGTTTGTGAAAATTTGCATACTATGACCAGTCATTTAAAAACTCTATTGGATAAGACTCCTCTTTTGTGGAACACTGCAAGCTGGGTCACACTAGACTATACGTCAAATGCGTACTGTACCTTTGACATTAAATGCTTTAAGCACATACCTTTTAACTATTGGAATTGTGATGTTATATATATATCCTAGACTCACTTGATGTGAATAAGGTTTGAATTGGTTCGGTGATTATCTACCTCAGTATTATTCGTATACATAATCGTGTGACGTAAGCATAAGAAGTTAAGGTAGTACAAATTTCGAGGACGAAATTTTCTTAACGGGGGGAGAATGTGACAACCCTCAAAATTTCAGGTACTGTACAAATTAATTAATCTTAATTACGTGCTTAATGACTGTGCTTGATTACAACTGATAATTTAGACTGCTCTATGATTCTATATCATATATACATGCATCACATTTTATACAGTCACTCCATTCATTACACACCTACATTAGTGACATGCGTGATGCACTCAGCACAGTTGACACACTGAACGGTTGATTCAGAAATAATGCTGACAATGCCAGCACTTAGACAGACAATATTACTATGGCCAGTATGAGCCAGGGATAGAGTACTACACTGGTCTGTAGTGTAGGGAAGTGAGGACCATAAGACTGCGTCAATAGGTGATAGATATAATGTCGGGAAGTGCCTGAAACACACTTTAAATACAGAATTCTGCTTTCTTTTATTTAATTCAGCTTTTTATTATACCAGTAGTATACACAAATATAGCAGAGTGGTCCTGTATACTTTCCTAAGTGCCAGGAATATTTTCGTTACAAAAAGATGCATAAAAGACGCTAGACGGTACAATTTAACACTTTAACGGAACGATACGTAACCGAACAACCAGACATACCCGGGACACCAAAATTTTGACAGAAACATTATTGTATTATTCTTAAATAATCATGGTCACAATAAATCCCCACACACTATAGAAACATGTCTTACACCCACTATTTTAGAAAATACCCTTAACCCCTTATTTATATACCCATTAATTATCAAATTTTTCATATAACCCCCCCCCCCCTAACCGATTCTCTGCCCAAATCATTACATAAATATTATTTAGATCTTGTGTGATTATCCTTCCTATCTATGGTTGGCCAAAAGAACTTTAATCATGACCATAGTATAGGGTGGCTCTTAATTTTCCAAGAAAACTCATCATCACCATCAAACCTACACTCAACCTCACTCCTCCCTCCTCTTATTTTCGGATCCCCCTTCCCCATAACCGAAAATCACCGTCACCCTCTCTCATACTCTCATCTTCTTCACTAACAAGTCCTCTCCAAGCTTGAAGAACATTCAAAGTAGTTACAAGTTGAAGGGCTCACAAAGAAGCCTTGTTCAAGTCTCTAGCACCACCATTCCTTCATCATCTCTTCATCTTTATTTCAGATTTCTATCCTAGCCTTGTGCTAGTAGTAAGCCCCTTCATACCCTTGTTTCATCTTGTTATTCGTTGTGATTCATAGTAGGATGATGTTAGTAAATCACAAATGCTAAAACACTAAATATATGAACATGAAATTCTGCATAAAAACCATAGATAAAAGGGTTGTATGAAGTTGAAATCTGGGTGGTTTAGGGTTGGTTAAAGCATGATTGAGGTTTGAACATTTATTCATCGATAAAACATGGTTAGGGTCTTTGTTTATGCGTTTTAGTCACTTCTACAATGTAAACAGCTTGTTGAGTTAAATTTCCAGCCCGCTTCAACGGGCTGTAACTGGTTCATTTTTAATCGAAAAATTGAATTTCTGGAGTCTAAATTGTGTAATTTTGAATATCTGAACAAATGGCACTGGAATCGTGATTTTTCGAGGTCGTTTACTATTTTTAAGGAACTATTTTAAGACAGCAGCTTAAGCTGAAATTTTCCTGCTGAAAAAGTGTGTCGTAGTCGTAGTCAAAACTTAAAACCTGAGCGGAATCGGCTAGTGGGATTTTTACTGTAGATGGTTACTGTTGTTCCCGTGACCCTCCAACTGGAATTTCGACGATCCGACTTATGATTGATTTTTAGTGAATTTTTCCGTAAAACTGCAATCAGAAAGTAACAATTCTGATTGCGGTCGGGTAAAAGAATTTTTATATAAAATTGGTAAAGAACTGGTTTCCGAAATTTTTACACAATAAACAGTGGATTATATATGACATCCTGTAAAAATTTGAGAATTTTTGGAAAGGGATAACTATTTATTTAAATACTCGAAAACAGTCCAGTATTAGTTAATAAAGCTGAAAAGACGTAGATAGGGCATTGCATGTGTGTTTGTCGGGTTGGCTATGTGGGAACACTCTATGAGATATTTGTAAAACAAAATGATATGCTCTTAAGCATGGACACCTCTATTTACAGAGGAGGCTATGGCGAAATTTTCCGAAAATTATAACACTTAGTAAATATTTTCGGGACAAGCATTTACTAGTATATGATAGACTATGTTTTTCAAGCATAAAACTCGCCGTAATTTTTATAACAAAATACAGAGTATCGGGCGTTGGTTTTATATAGGAATATGGTTAAATATGTATTCTCTAAAATGGGACTTGAAAATATAATTCCAATACGAATAGACATATGTAAAATATCCCATCCTTGGGAAGGAAATACGAATACACAAGTATGAGAAGTATTATTACTAAAATATTGAAGACACTTTAAAACGTAACTCATAGGCACTAATCAATACTAAGACAAGGCACGACCCGTTCGTCTAATAGACGTTAGACCATTGTAGGTAGTCGTGTTTGCTGAGGAGATTTGGGTTACGAGTACCGAAGACGCAATACTGTGAGTTCATGTCCCCCTTTTCTCTTAACTGCTTTCAGTTTTATACTTCGGGGGTGAAATACATGTTACAATTATTTACAGACATTACAGACATTTACAGACATTACAGACAGTTACAGACATTTACTTACATGGTATGGTTAGCTTAAGGAGGGTATACTACTTAGATCATGTGAGTGGGTAGGCCGAACTGAAGGCCATTAATCCTCATTGTAGGACCGAGGGACATTAGTGATAGATCTATTTGGGTGTAGCGAGCCCCACTCTTGAGTCCGCCGAGTGGACCATGTGGTGACTAAGTGCCCGACGCACAAATCCGCTAGGTTTGAGTTTTCCTGCATCACTTCACACAAATCATTGGCTTTGCAACCCAATGGTGATCTCTTTTTCCTTAATTACTACATACCAGGGATTTTCATACTTACAGACATATTACAAAGGTTTATACATACTCACTTACACATGAACTCGCTCAACTTTTGTTGATTTTTCAAAATTACATGTATTTCAGGAAACTAACGGATCTGGCACGGTATGCACGTATTTTCAAGCTGCGTTTGAATAAAGAAGTCAGCCAGGGTTGTAGGGTTTAGAAAGTGTGACCTCTACCTGGACGGGTTACATATCTCTAAGCCTAGTTTTATTTAAGGTCTTTTGCCAAGTTTTTATGAATCCATTTAAACAAGTCAAGGTTTGTAACTTATGTTGGAATTGAAGTTTTAAGACAAGTGTAACATGGTATTTTTTTTTCTAAACTTTATTTATGGACGAACATCTCATGTTTATCATATAGCATTGTTATGATTGATTGTTATGGTATTAAGAAGTCACACCAATAACCCACGCTTCCGCAAAAGTCAGGGTGTGACAGTATTAACGGATGGACTTGTTGTCCATTCGTCCGGATGGCTCATCCGTCCGAATGGACTTTGTTCCATACAAAACCTTATCCTTTATATACACTATTCTATACAATATTCAATACACGTTCTATCTAGCCTATTCGCACAGTGGTGGACATACTTTATGCACCAACAGTTTCCCCCTTGGTCTTCACTGTCGAATCGTCACCTTGAAAACCTAGAGCCGTATTTTGAATATTCTGTAACTATAATCAGGCATCTTGAAATATTCAATAGATTCCCCCTTGATTGATGATCCGGGTTTGCTTTGACAATGTTATACACACATTCCCCCTTAAATGAATCTTCAGGTCTTTGTTTGCACAGTTCATGATTCCTCCTCTGATTTGCTCAACTGCAATCTTCATGAATAATCATCATCTTGAAACTAATCAATGTAGCTTCTTAGTTTTAACTTTAAGCACATCCGCATTCAGTTTTTGATATAGCATTTCAGCACCATCGATCACGCATTCCGCCTGCTTGATCTTTTAATGTTCAAAAACCTAACCGGCAATTGATAGAAACTTCGAACACTACACTGGTTAACTTCTAATCTGTGGCTACCCATGAAAATCTGAAATCTCGTTTTCCGTGATTACCTTCTGAATAATTGATCCATGTAAACGGTATTCTTCACAATCAGCAAATATACATTAGATAACGAATCATCTGGTAATACATTCAGATCTCAGAAACATTCATCCACGATCAGATTCACATTCTTCCTCTTCAGTCCCAATAACAAATGTATAGTCTTCTCTGCTAGTTCCGGCAGCAACTTACCCAACAAACATCATCATTCCCCGGCGGTAAGTCCGAAAAACAATTCATCTGCTCGAAGATTAACCATTCTGACACTTTAGACTGTCACACGTCTGTGATATCTTATAAATATCCACAATAGAGATGCATCTCCAGATGCTAATCCCGCTGACCGGCTTGACGAAGAACCGGGACTCAAACCCTAAGACTTCAATCTAACCCTGATCTGTAGAGTCCGAACTTCCTATGATCACCAATTCACAAATCCAGATCCTATGCATCTCCAGACAATCCTGAAGTCGGAACCACCCGAAAGCTATTGCAGTGTCACGGACTTAAAAAAATGTCAGCCAGAATATCTTTATATTCTATGAAATTTTTATTCCCCCATTTTTGCAAATTCTGACGCCTTATCACTGAATTCTCCCTCAAATTAAGCAATTCAGGCATCTCGTATCTCTGAAAAAACTCGACTATGCCGAAAATATGACAATTTTTCCCAAACTTCAGTTTTTCATCATTGCGGATTTTACTTTACGGCCCACTAGTAGTCAAATAACCCACATGATAATCATTCTGCACCAGTATCATGACTACCCCACTAATTTCCACAATCTGTGATCGCATCATCAAATTTGTTAGCTAAAGCCCCGGACGGTGTCCCCGAACAACCCAGCTTGGTCCGTAAAAACTCGAAAAAAAATTTCAATCACCATCAAATTTGTTCGCTAAAACGGTGCGTCGAAGTGATGCGGGACGGATAGTGATCCGGTCGGATGGTCATTCGTCTAGGATGGAGGTGTTTGTGTATGATGGAACTTTGAAGTTTTCGTTGTAGCATTTTGAGAATGAAGAAGTGTTTCAACCTTCTCAGGTCATCCGGTCGGACGGTCATCCGGACGGATGGTCGTCCGCTCGGATGGTGATCCGAGTGGAGGTTATTACACTTTGAAATTTTGAATTTGTTTAAATGTTTAACATCATAACTCATCCGTCTGGATCGTCGTTCGATTGGAAGGTGATCCGATCGGACGGCAATCCGTTCGACGATCTGTTCATTTGAGACTTGTAAAAATTTGTTAAGTTTTGTAAGTTGTGCGATTGAACCGAGACGGTATGACAACGTGTTAAACAACGGAAACCACAGCAAGCCTAGTCATCCGTTCGGATGGGAATCACCCCTTTCGTTCGGTGACTGTTCTTGATGGGATTTCATGTTCAACCCGTGAATCGGTCGCCTCTTCGTTAGGAATCCATTCTTAGTCCGGATCAACACTAGAAAATGAGTAGTGAACGCGAACTAGTCCAGATTCTAACGGTTTTGAGTTAAAAGTTAAGAAAGTTGAAGAAAGTTTGAAACATTAGAAAAATGTTTAGATTTAGGAATTAGTGTTTAAACATTGTAGAAATCCTTTAGATTTGAGTTTTTCTTGGTGGAATGAGGTCACACTTTGGTGTTCATGAGCACCTCTGATGACGTCATTCTAGAACAGCCCGAATCAGACGGATTTCATGGTGAAATGATGAGATTTGTTGGTGGAAAAGATGAAGTAGTGTATATAGATCAAAGAAGTACAAGATTTGGTGAGAAAACTTACAAGAATCGCGAGGAATTGCGAAAAAATAGCTTGAGAACGAGCTGGGTCGGAGGAGGGTTGTCACATCAGTGAAAAGCTGATGTGACAGTGATATTTATAGGCAAGAGGAGAGAAAGGCGGTGTAAGTGATTCGGTCGGAGGGCCTTCTGATCGGATGGCCATTCGATCGAATGGTCCTTTGATCGAATGGCTTGAGTGGGTTGGTTTCTGACTTTTCGTTTCGCGCGTTGAGCGTCGCGATGCGTTGCGAGTAAGCGATGCGATAGTATTACACATTAGTTACACAAATAATATAACCACTAATAATATAAAAGTAAAACTTAGATTTCGAGTTCGCGGTGAGATTGCATTGCGATAGAGTGGCGATTGCGTTTGCGAATAATTACCTCAAACAAATACAAACATGCACAAGTAACACATAATAGCACATACACATAAAACAATACTCAGAACCTGTAATTCGAGTTGTGATTGCGATAGCGATGTGATAGCGTTAAGTCGATTAGCGTTTAGTTGCGTTTATCGCATTGTTACTATACATATTAAATAACCGTAAACAAATAACATCAAGCGAGTGTTGATTATCGAGTCAAAGTGTACAAGTAATAATTAAGCAAGGAATGACAGATCCAATTAGCAATCTTTCCTTCCTTTGACTTCTGACTTTGACCTTGACTTCGGAAAGTCGGGTTGTTACACTTTTACCCTTAATGAAGCGCGTCCCACACTTTCCATGGATTGTTTTGATCTGACGATCCATAAGCGTTCTCACCGTTCTCACACTTACCTCCGTTTTCTCTAAATCCTGACCCACACTTTCCATGGATTGTTTTGATCTGACGATCCATAAGCGTTCTCACCGTTCTCACACTTTCCTCCGTTTTCTCTAAATGACAAAACCATGAGAACTTGGTCAAAAACAATTCAAATTCAAATTTTGTTCTACACTTATCATTATTATTTGAATACAATGTTAGAAAATTTAATTTCCACGTTTAAATTTACGTGAATTCAGAAATAAAGAAAATTTACACATGTGTAAGTTTGCCATTTACACATGTGTAAATCTGTTATATTTACACATGTGTAAAAAATCTAAAAATAGTGATTTTGAAAGGAGAAATGAATTATTTGATGTTATAAATTCTTGTTTTGATGTTGTATCTTAACTACAATGAGGTTTGTATTAAAAAATTGGTTTTGATTGGTTTTTTCATTCGTTCTCATGGTTCTCGCAATATTTAGCGTTCTCAAGATGAACCTCCCCTATATATATATAGTGGAGGGTTCAAATGAGAAGAATTTTTTTGTAAGAATAAAAAAGAACAAACTTCAACCAATAATTAAGGTTCATTTTACTTCATTTAATTTTTGTATTTAATATGGGTGTAAGGGTATATTGGTAAAATTAGATAGATCATTAATTCTTAGTCTTCCTTTTTAATAGGTCACTAAATTAAATTTGTAACTTATTTAAAAATATATATATTTTTTCAAAGAAGAAAAAAATTAATTTAAAGTGTAGGATAAATTATGAGATGTGTAGGATGAATTACGAGTTGTGAAGGATAAATTTCAGTATGTGTAGGATAAATTTCAAAAACGTGTAGGATAAATTTTGATGTGTCTAGGCAAAAATTTTAGTGTGTAGGATGATACTCTTTATGACTAATTAATTAGTAAAAAATAATAATAAATGAGATGAGAGAAAAAACTATTTAATGTTTTACAATTGTACCATTTATTCTTTTTCTTCTCAATTTAATTTTCTTCTCAAATGAACCTCCCCCTATATATATAGGGAGAGTATCATCAGAAAACTACATATAAATGAGAAAACTAGAAAACTACTTAAAAACATAGCAAGTTTTCTTTTACAAATTTTATAAAAAAATCGTTAGTTTTTATATATAAAAAAAATTAAAAAAAAATTGTTGTACTGCAAATGTGCATTATATGTGCACTATATCCGTAATAGTGCACATGTGCAATACAACAAAAACCATTTTTTTTTATTTTTTTATTTTGAAATTTTTTTCCATGCATAAAAAGCCGCGATTTTTTTATAATAATTAAAAAAAATTGGTAAGTTTTTTTTGGCTTTTTTTAGTTAGTTTTTTGGTTTTCTCATTTAAACTAGTTTTCTCATGATCCATTCCTGAAGGGGTAAGGTCCCAAAGGCCTCGTAATAAATACTTGGGCTCATACCACAACCTTATCTTTCAGACCTTGCGCGGCCGCGCATTGGTCCTACAAAGAAAGCTTAAGAAGCAGATAAGCAGACAAACACTTGCGCGCCGGAAGGAAATTGTTGATGCACAAGAATGTCTGTTGACTTCGTCTGATGATGTTTTAGGTCAAAGATAGTCAACATAGGGTCTTAATTGTCAAATTAGGGTTTTATGGTTGATTTCGCTTATAAGGTCATTAGGGTGATTTCGCTTAGATGGTCCAAGGTTGATTTCGCTTTAATGTCACATGGGATTTCGCTCTAGTGTCACTGACACATAAGTGAAATCAGGTCTTGTATAAATAGCTGAACATGTGTCATTAGTGATAGACATTGGAGCGAAATCAGGTCATTAGCTTGGTAACGAAACTCTGTCAAAATCATTCTTGAAAGCTAATAAAGAGAAGAAATTGAATGAAACAGCTGTTGTTACTTTGCGTGCATTGATTCCGCCTTTACACGTGAAGATAAACTACCTTGACTGATCGTTTAGGGTCACGACACGGTCCAACAAGTGGTATCAGAGCTTCAGGACGAGGAGTTCATACTACTACAGCTGAATCTACAAAAATCTCTCATTTCTACTCACTTTCTTTGATACTTTTTCGATTTGAGATAGTTCCTACGGTTAAAATTGTCTAAAATTCAAGTGTAACGTGTAAAACCAACTAATAACAAACCCTAGAAAGTTTCAGGTTGAAATACGGATTAAAATATGGTGAAATTTGGTTAAAAGGTGATTCCGCTTTTGTGTACATCGAGAGTTAATCAACTGATTGCGCTTTTAAGGACATAAATAATCTGATTTCGCTCATACAGACATAGTTGATTTCGCTCAGTCGTACATCTTGATTTCGCTTATGTGAACATAAGTGATTTCGCTCTTACGGACAACGTTTGATTTCGCTTATACGGACATAAGGGATTTCTCTCAAGTGAACATTGTGATTTCGCTCGAGTGAACATTGTTCTTGATTTCGCTCATCTGTCACAAACTTGTGATTTCGCTTATACGTCATTGTTTGTTAAAATTTCTAAAATTTGTCTAACTGTTTGTTGTTTGTTTGTTTGCAGGTGATTCGAGGTGTTTTACAAGGCACAAATACCAAGAAATCAAAATGTTTGACGAAAAGGAAAACAAAAATCTTGAAAATTTAAATGATTGGCTTTGTGAATCTTGGTGTGGGAGATTAGGTGATAATGATGTTTATGTTAAAAGATTCGAAAATTTGTTGTGTATGAAGAATGAATCAGTGGAGAAGTTGGTAAAACGGTTTGATGAGTTAGTTTACAAGTTAGAAAGACATGGGATATATTTTTCAAAGGATGAAAAAATTTCAAGATTTGTTAATGCTTTACCTTTGGAATGGGATAAATTCGTGAATGAATTGAAACGGGATTCTAGTTTATCACGCTTTGATTTAAGAAGTTTCATAAATACAATAACAAATCATAGGAGTCATAAAGATTCAAGAAAAAGGGAGTTATTGGATGAAATAAAAGGAGAATCAGAAAAGATAGATTTGGATGTGATCATTGAAATGAGAAAACGAATCACTGTGTGTCTTGCAGCAAAAAATGTTATGAGATATGATATTAAGAGGGGTTGCTATATTGATGAAAATATGAATCCTCTTGATTTTGTTAAAATTTTCTGTGCAGGAACATACAAGATGGAAACAAAGAAAGAAGTTGATAATGGAGAGATGAATGGAAAATGTGAAAAATGTGAAAAATTCGAATCAGAAAATGTCAATCTCTTGAAAGATATGAAGAATTTGACATTGGAAAACAAAGCGTTGAAAGATGAGAAGAAAGCTGATGATGAACAGATTTTGGAGTTGCGTTTGAATTGTGAAAAACTGAAGTCTGAAAATATCAAATTGTTGAGTGATATGGACAGTTTGACATTGGATAACAAGATTTTGAAAGAAAAAGAAAAAGAATTTGAAAATGAAAAATTAAACTTTGAAAAAGATTTTCAAAGTCAAATGAAGATTTTAAAAGATGAAAAATCTGTTATTTTTAAAAATAATCTTGAAAAACAGATTGAAATAAACTCTCATCTTCAGAAAATCATTCGGCTTGAAAATGAAGCTGAAAAAGCTCGGATTAAAATCAACGAGCTTGAGAATAAATTGAAAGGTTTTGTGAATTCTACTTCATATGTTTGTCCAAAACCGATCAATTCAGTTCCAATAAGTGACAATGTCACAAATTTTGACAAAGTCAAAATTGAAAATTGTGATGAAATATCTGATGATGAAAAAGAAAAGAAAAGAAAAATATTTTTAGAATTACAAGAAAAATTTAAAAATACTGTTTTGCAATCTACTGAAATAGGTGAATGCTCAAAGCAAAAACCTGTTAAGAAGAATGCAGAACAGAAACAAAAAGATAAAAATCTGAAAAATCCTAAAAGTGAAAATAAAAGCTCATCAGATAAGTCATCCAATCATTATCAAAAATCACAAAAATTTAAAATTGAAAACTCACAAAATGTTGGTAATAAGTGGTGCAGGTTTGACCACAGTGCTTCAAAGCCAAAACCAGTTTTCAAGAAGAGTGATGATTACCACAAAGCCAGACAATGTTATGATATAAGCATATGGTGTAAAAGTGGTGAATGGTACGATAACAGAGTGTGCTACACCTGTGGTGTGAGAGGACACATTGCTGTTAACTGCCAGAATTGGAATCATGAAACAAGAAGATGCTATAATTGTCATATCAGAGGACATATTGCCAGAGATTGCTCGAGGAGATCGATGGGAAGATCGAGGGTTGAATCTCAAAGAATGGCAAAGAAACCAGTCAACGTCAAGCCCCATGAACAGAAGGTTCTAAAACCTAAAGTTCAGAATCAGATAATTCAAGAAAAGAAAGTCAAACTTTCACAGGGGCAGAGAGACAGGCTGAGGAAGAAGAGGAAGAAGGCGAGAGAATACATGGAGAAGATTTTGTCTTCGGGTTCACTGGTTGATTCGAATAAAAGTTCTGATGAATCGATTCACTCGACAACAAAGTCAAGCAAATCAAATTCTTCAGATGCAAATCTGAGGACAAACAAGAGGAAAAATAAAGTTATTGGCAATGAATCTGGCTCATTCAAGTCAGACAAGCCAAGTTCGGGTAATAAATCTGATTTCCACAAAATCAGAGGAGCCACAAGTTGAGGTAAAAAAGGAAGAAACAGTTCCTTTAATGAATGATGAGAACTTTCCACCATTACGAGCCGTAAACCTAAAATCAAAAGGTGTTGATGCTAGAAAAATGTTTAATAGCAATGTTGAACATATTTTTAGTAAGATGGCTGATGGAAAGGTAAAAGGGGCAAAAGAATTTTATGAAGAAAAGAGAAAAGCTCAAAATGCACCTAAGGCTGGTCAGGCTTGGGTGTCAAAATCTGTTGGTTGAATTCCTGACTTGCCGGAGCTTCCAGGTTGGTAAGTGTGAAGCAGGTATCGGCATCTTTCTTGAGAAATTCACAAAATGGTAACTGTGATATTTCGATTTACAAGTGGTAAATCAGGGACATTAAGTTGTACTTGATTTTCTACTAGTGTTTGTTGTTGACAAGGGTCTTAATTGTTAAATCTTTCAAAATGGTTAAAGAAGAACAATGTGATGAAACCCCGAATTTGTGAAATGGCACATAAAACTAATTTTCTGGAAAAACCATTTTGATTAAAACAAACTTAAGTGTTTTGAAATCATAATGGGAAAATAGTTTGTTGTCAGGGGGAGTTCTGATTGTTTATGCCAAGTGGATGGCGAATTGAAGTGATTTGATATCAGTTTGTCACATTTCTTGTATAGTTTGTTTTCAAATTTTCTTAGAAAATCAAAATTGAAACATATTTTGATTTTAGGGGGAGAAAAATTTAAAAAAAAAAATTTGAAAATTTGAAAATTTCAAAAACATTGAAAAAGCAAAAATGAGTTTTGTTGTGAAAAAGAGGAAATGATAGTAAATCAGTGAACTATCACAGCATGCTAAAGATATGAAATGTCAAATGTGATAAACGGTCTCACTGATGATGTGTCAGTAGGTTTTTGCACATTTAGTAAATTGTGACGAGATATAAACCTAAATTTCAAACTTGCTTATATCGTGGGTAACATCTCTTGGATATATGAGTAACCCCCGAAATCTTGTTTGAAAGGTCTCGTATTCTGATATACTAGGTTTTTATACTCAGTGATGTCTGGGGTATTATTCCGGGACTTCTGCTGAACGGTAGTTCTGACCTAGTCCTCGAATAATACTTTCTGCAAATGCTTGAAACACAGCATTAAACCCTCAGCATGCTGAAACAATAAAATTGATAAATGCTGCTGTTGTAAGCAAAAAGATCCTCTAAAGGGGACACACCCACAAGTTGAGTCATGATCTCTCTGCTGAACGATGGTTCTGACCTGAGCTCTCATGATTCTTCATAATTTATTACCCCTTACAGATATCATTTGTGTTATAATTGCCTGTAAGACTGAATATTGGGATCTGGATACAGGAGTATATTCTGAGGTGGGATACGCGAATAAGTTTAAGTATCTAAGACATTAAACTCGTATCTCGAAGCAGATGAACTTTGTGTGAAAATTTAAGTGGATCAGTATACTGACAATCTATGTGAATCGTTTAAAACTTAACATGTTTAAAGCTTAACGGTGCTAGTGATTTGTTTCATAAACTGATATGATCCTCTTACACAAACTCACAAAAATATTATTTGTACATATTTGTTTACTGCATTTCTTTAAAATCAAAATTCAAAAAGATTTTCGACAACTGATGTTGAAGAGCTGATATTCAAAATTCCAAGTGCTAAACATGATGAATTGGGTTGGGAGAATATGTTGAAAACTTTGAATGTCATATACAAATGTTTTGAAAGATTGTGTGCTTAGTTAATCAAGATCATTCATTTAAACTTGATGTAACTAGTATTGTTTGTGTTATTGATTTCTACCAGTAAGTTTACTAAATTCAATTGTTATAAATTTGAGAAATTTATGTTGAGGTAGAGGATGTGCAGGTTAACAGGTTTTGGACTTCATTATTCCCAGTAGAAGCTAAATGTCAAAGCTTAAACCAGATTTCTCAGAGTCTAGCATATCGAGAGGGGGAGTCTGTGAAAGGGGGAGTCTGGATTAACAGTCAAAGGGAAGATGGAAGTTAGAGACAGGTTGTGTTTCTGAAGTTTGAAAAGACAGAGAGTTGGATAAATGACTAGGACTGAAGACTCAGGAACTGAAGACTATGTCAACATCCAAGGGGGAGTCTGCTGATGCACAAGAATGTCTGTTGACTTCGTCTGATGATGTTTTAGGTCAAAGTTAGTCAACATAGGGTCTTAATTGTCAAATTAGGGTTTTATGGTTGATTTCGCTTATAAGGTCATTAGGGTGATTTCGCTTAGATGGTCCAAGGTTGATTTCGCTTTAATGTCACATGGGATTTCGCTCTAGTGTCACTGACACATAAGCGAAATCAGGTCTTGTATAAATAGCTGAACATGTGTCATTAGTGATAGACATTGGAGCGAAATCAGGTCATTAGCTTGGTAACGAAACTCTGTCAAAATCATTCTTGAAAGCTAATAAAGAGAAGAAATTGAATGAAACAGCTGTTGTTACTTTGCGTGCATTGATTCCGCCTTTACACGTGAAGATGAACTACCTTGACTGATCGTTTAGGGTCACGACACGGTCCAACAGAAATCATAAACCCTTGCGCTTCCACCCATAAACAAAGGATGAAAATCCTAAGTTAAACACTTCCGCTTAATAATACCCAGACCTGGGTATTATTTACTCGAGTGATGCCACACGATAAAGAATCACATCAGATTATGGCAATAATCTTCTAGAAGTACCCAATCGTGCACCACTAGACGGTTATAACCGTCTGGTACACGTGTCATCATCTCAGGCCTCCCTGAAGTCACAACGATAGCATAGGAACGGAGGAGAACCTCCACTTCCCCACTTTCCACGTGGCAATTCCCCAGCCATGGATCGAGAAGATTAACGGAAGAAGAAAATAACCGCTTACGGGGTTAGCATCTTCCGTTAGTATTTCATCAACAAGTTTTACCGCCCAAACTCCCGGTTATAAATATGAGAATAATTGAGGTATGAACCTCAAGTTACACACACTTCTTCAATACTACTTGTTCTTCAGAAACACCTACTTATTCTCACGCCGGAGTCGGGTCAAGGAGAGAACCCCCCTTCTCCCCTTGACGAGGCTAACGGTGTTCCGTTTTGCAGAGTTTAACGGAGAAGGAGATCAGTCGCATCGAATTAAACGAGAGAAACAACCCTTTTATGCAGATCCAAACCCCCTAGATAATTTGATTCTGGTCATTTATCTAGTGTTTCTTCATTGGCGCCCACCAATTCCTCTGTTTTATCAGTTTTTTCTCGTTTCTATTCAGTTTCCATCATTCTCTGTTTTCACATGGCAGAGAACTCATCATCTCACCCATCAGGTCCTCGATCTGAATTCAAGGGTTCTACAACCCCAAGTACTCAGATCGACGGAATCATGGGAATCAACAAAAGTAACAGTCACTCAAACGAAAAGGACTTCTCAGATCAACTCATAGAGAGAGCTCCAGAATACTGGTTCGACAGATTCCAGATTGCTTTAAACCAAATTTTCACACAAAATAACAGATCTGAGTCCCTAAACATCAGATCTGATACTCTACAAGGAAGCAATGGTAGGATTGATACTGTAGTATTGGACCCACAAATACCTTATCAGTGGGACATCCAATCTAACAGTCATGCCAGGATAATCCCAAAACTAGAAGGTACCAATGGTCGGACAGCTAAACCAAAACAAATATACATGGTGCAAGGAGGCCCTTCATGAAGGCCAAACAAACGACACAATGATCAACATTGGAGGGAACAGCAAGTCGTATTTCCTGTCGTTCCTGGAGGCCCTCAGGAAGAGCGACTAGTCATCATTACCGGCATCTTCGGCCATTACCGAACGGACTATATGTTTATAGATCCAGGAAGCTCGATAGATATCATATATGAGCAGTGCTTCAAACAACTTGATCTAGAAGACAAAGCACGATTAGAGCCGGTTGATTTTCCTCTCACCGAATTTTGCAATGAAGTTGTATTCCCATTAGGGCAAATAGCATTTCCTGTGACTCTATCTGATGGCGAGCATTCACGCACAGTCACAGTAAACTTCATGGTCATGCCGGCAACATCACGCCATGATGTCTTGCTCGGAAGAAGGTCACAAAGGGAATTCAGCATGATCACTTCTATTCCACATGCTGCATGCGGGTTCCCAACAGAAACTGGAGTCGCAATCCTATACTCAAGCAAGGAAGTCATGTATGTAGACGACGAGCCACCAGCGAAAGTGGCCAAACCCTCAGCGTTAAACGATCCGGAGAAATAGGTCCTAAATGACGAATATCCAGAACAGACCATCCTGTTAGGACACACCATTTCACCAACAACACGCGTACAATTAAAAGAATTATTGTCTAACAATAAAGACATATTCGCTTGGTGCCAAGCAGACATGACTGGGGTTCCGCGTGATATAGCACAACATTGTCTGAACATCCGACCCTCAGCAGAACCTGTTGCGTAGGGGAGGCGCAGCCTCAGCGCCGAGAAAGCAGAAGCCATGAATGAGCAAGTAACAGAGTTACTAAACGCCGGAATCTTGCGCAAGGTCCAATACCATACCTGGGTCGCCAACCCAGTAATGGTCCAAAAGCATAGTGGCGGATGGAGAATGTGCGTCGACTTCAAAGACCTGAATAAAGCATGCCCAAAAGATTGCTACGCGCTTCCTGAGATAGACAAAAAAGTTGACTCTCTAGCATCATTTCGATGGAAGTGCTTTCTTGACTGTTACAAAGGTTATCATCAGGTCCAGATGAAAGAAGAAGACGAGGACAAGACTGCATTCCGCACAGACAAGGGCATCTTCTGTTACACAAAAATGCCCTTCGGCTTACGTAACGCAGACGCAACTTACCAGCGCCTAATGGATACCGTCTTCAGAGGAGACATTGGCAAAACAGTCGAGGTATACATGGATGACCTCGTCATCATGAGCCACGAGGAAGATTCAATGCTCGCAAATATCTAACGCACGTTCGATTCTTTGCGCAGCGTCAACTTAAAGCTCAACCCAACAAAGTGTTCCTTCGGAATGGAGGAAGGGAAATTTCTAGGTTTCATAGTAACAAGAGATGGGTTTAAAGTAAATCCAGAAAAAGTGCAGGCCATCCAGCTAATTCCATCACCTGCAACAATAAAAGAAATGCAAAGACTCGCCGGACGACTAGCAGCCTTGAACAGATTCTTGGCAAATCACGCGGCCAAATCTTATCCATTCATTAGCACCCTACGAAACTGCGCCAAGAAAACCCATTTCCAGTGGACACCCGAAGCGGAAGCAGCCTTCAATAAAATGAAGGAATGTTTAATTCAGTTGCCAACGCTAACCGCACCGAGAGAAAAAGAAACACTGATCTTATATTTATCTGCGGCGGAAGTAGCGATAGGCGCAGTATTAATGGTGGAGCAAGAAAATATTCAGACTCCAATTTATTATATAAGAAAAATGCTCACTGGCCCAGAGACGCGCTACTCAATGATAGAAAAGCTGGTCCTAGCACTAGTACATGCATCACGGCGCTTACGTCGGTATTTCTCTGGTCATGTCATCATAGTTCTCACTAATTACCACTTAGGTCAAATCCTATCTAAACCCGACGTTGCGGGAAGATTGGCCAAATGGGCTATTGAGCTAGGAGGATACAATATCCTATACAGACCGCGACCAGCAATCAAGGGGCAAGTTATAGCAGATTTTGCCACAGAGGTTCCCATCGACAAAGTCCAAGAATGCGAGGCAATTTAGAACCCTGTTACTGTTTTCGACGATAGGGTCTGGACTCTGCACACAGATGGAGCCTATGGAGCAGGCGCAGGCCTCTGATTGTTCAGCCCAGATGACCATGAACTTACATATGCTATACGCCTGGATTTCCGAAGCACGAACAACGAAGCAAAATATGAAGCGTTCTTAGCAGGCCTTCGCTTAGCGCTTAAAATGGGGGCGAAGAACCTCGAAGCTAATGTTGATTCAAAATTAGTGGCCGAGCAAGTTAATGGGCACTACGATGCAAAAGGAGAGGTTATGGCATTATACCTGGAACAAGCGCGGATGTTGATCAGCCAATTCCAAACATTCAAGGTTAATCATATAAACAGAAGCGAGAACAAGCATGCGGATGCACTAAGCAAATTGGCTGCTACCAGCTTCAAGCACTTAGCAAAAGAGGTATGCATAGAGGTGCTATCCAATCCTTCTGTTCCTCTCAAACAAGTCAACATCATAGAGATTGGCAATCCGTCCTGGATGTCCCCGATCATCTTATATTTACAACATGGGAAACTCCCGGAAGGAAAGGCAGAAGCTAGGAAAATCCAGAATAAGGCAATTAACTATGAAATGGCAGATGGAATTCTATACAGAAAGTCATTCATGGGGTCGTTAGTGCGATGTGTTGACAAAACAGACGCGCAATACTTAGTCAGGGAAATCCATGAAGGCTTGTGCGAGATACATGCCGGACCGCGCATGGTAGTAGAAAAAATAATGAACGCGCGCTACTATTGGCTGGGAATGTACGTGGACGCGGTGGAAATACTACGGAAATGCGCAGCATGTCAGCGCCACGCACCAAAGACACACCGGCCAAAGAATCCGCTAGTACCAGTCACGTCCGCTTGGCCTTTCCAACAATGGGGCATCGATCTTGTTGGCCCATTCCCTGACGCACCAGGCGCAGTAAAATTCATTATCGTAGCAGTAGACTATTTCACAAAGTGGGTTGAAGCCAAAGCACTAGCTTCAACAACAGCAATGGTAATTCGCAAATTTATATGGGAATATATTATTTGCAGATTCGGATTACCATTGCGCATCATCTCCGACAACGGCACCAACTTTGCCTCGGAAGATCTTCAGAAATGGTTCAAAGAAATGAAGATCGAACACAACTTTGCTTCCGTGGCACACCCACAGGCAAATGGCCAAGTAGAGAGCGCCAACAAACAGATAGTTGACGACATTAAAGCGCGACTCGGAACAGCGCGCAGAGGATGGGTTGATGAGCTCCCTAGCATCTTATCGGCCCATCGCACCATGGCAAAGACTAGCACCGGAGAAACCCCATTTAGTCTCGTCTACGGATTTGAGGCAGTAATCCCAGCCGAAATTGGCCTCCCATCACCGCGCATGATTGCTATGCAGAAGCAAAACAATGAGCAAGAGCGACGATTGGATTTAGACCTTCTCAAAGAAAGGCGCGAGAACGCCGCCATCATAGAGGCAAGGTACAAATCCAAACTCGAAAAATACTACAACGCGCGTGTACGCGTATGTACCTTTGTTCCTGGTGATTTCGTCTTGCGCGACAATGAAGCGTCCAACGCAGAAAAACCAGGCAAATTAGCGCCAAAGTGGGAAGGACCATACATCATCAATGAAGTCCTAGGCAAAGGGGCATACACACTAAAAAGAATTGATGGGACACTAGTTCCTCGCACCTGGAACGCACAGCAGCTGCGCAGGTGTTACATATAAGCTAAACCATTCCGCAAAAATAAAAGTATACAGGCAATGTATTTCTTTATTACACTTTGTATTATTGGCCTTGCGCCCTATTAATACAAGCATCATCCTTACACATGTTACTGTTTATTACAAATTGCATATAATTCTTTTGGTTTACGCGAAAACAATATGGTAAACATTGTACGCCTCATGAACAGTCTAAAAAGGGCACAACCTTGCATATTTTGGACAAACGTTCACACATGAGCAAAATACCATTCTCATTCGCTCTACCTATTCAAAGCAATTAAACATATGCAACATATTGTAATCCAAACACAAACTGAAAGCTCACATGCACGACAGTGCATCAAAAAGTATATATATCATCAAGTGGAATATAAACAACCATCCACAAAGATCACGACATTGATCTTCAAAAAAATTTCAGTAGTAAGACTAACATATTTATAAACATCAAAAAAGGGAATACACTGTTCTCCAAACTTAACCTAATCAGCAGCAGGACCGTCATCAACAATCGGCACCTGATCACCACGGCGGTTCTTCCGGCGACAGTACACCAGTTGACATTCACCCTTCCGAATCATCGGAAAATGGGACATCAGGTCGTCAGCAGATAGTACACCGACCTTTTCATCAACAACACCCTTTTGCCGGAGAGCTTTACAGCCAGAACCGGCAACCATTAAAGGATCAGAGTTGAACGGCTCTCCTTCCCCGTCAGCTACTAATGGTGGTGAACCAGTAAGAAGCAAGAGACCCTTAGCGACCTCGTAAACCCTCAGAATATCCAAAAGTCGCCGGGTTCGGAAAGAACGTTTCGCCTTCATTTTTCCAGATCAAACAAATGGATAAGAACCCTCAAACGTATATATAGAAGAGCTAACTCCGGGAAAGAGGAAAATCATGATCAACTGTCAGACGTCTTTTCTGAACGGCGCTACAGGAACAAGTGTCATGTCCAATAAATAAAGACCGACAAACGTCAAATACGTATCCCAAGGCAAGAAGAAGGGTAAGTATCGCGAACACTAATTTTTTATTACAAACGACGTCACCTACCGTCAGCTCATGATTACACAAACTCTTCACCCAAGGTCCCAACAAATCAAAATAAAAAGGTGCAAGAATCTTTTTTCAAAAACTGTTCAGTTACCTAAAGTCAAAGATTATCAAAATCCCCATAATAAGCAAAGTAAATCTTCCCACAGAAGATTCCCTACTCTCGCGCCCAAAATATCTCTCTCACAAAGTCCAGTGCTCCACTTATTTGCATAAGAGCAACACTAGACTGGGGAGACTTGAAGGGGTAAGGTCCCAAAGGCCTCGTAATAAATACTTGGGATCATACCACAACCTTATCTTTCAGACCTTGCTTGGCCATGCATTGGTCCTACAAAGAAAGCTTAAGAAGCAGATAAACAGACAAACACTTGCGCGCCGGAAGGAAATCATAAACCCTTGCGCTTCCACCCATAAATAAAGGATGAAAATCCTAAGTTAAACAATTCTGCTTAATAATACCCAGACTTGGGTATTTTTTACTCGAGTGATGCCACACGATAAAGAATCACATCAGATTATGGTAATAATCTTCTAGAAGGACCCAATCGTGCACCACTAGACGGTTATAACCGTCTGGTACACGTGTCATCATCTCATGCCTCGCTGAAGTCACAACGATAGCATGTGAACGGATGAGAACCTCCACTTACCAACTTTCCACGTGACAATTCCCCAGCCATTGATCAAAATAGTAATCCGTGTGCTCTCACACCGGATCGAGAAGATTAACAGAAGAAGAAAATAACCGCTTATGGGGTTAGCATCTTCCGTTAGTATTTCATCAACAAGTTTTCCCGCCCAAACTCCCGGTTATAAATACGAGAATAATTGAGGTATGAACCTCAAGTTACACACACTTCTTCAATACTACTTCTTCTTCTTCTTCAGAAACACCTACTTATTCTCACGCCGGAGTCGGGTCAAGGAGAGAACCCCCCCTTCTCCCCTTGACGAGGCTAACAGTGTTCTGTTTTGCAGAGTTTAACGGAGAAGGAGATCAGTCGCATCGAATCAAACGAGAGAAACAACCCTTTTATGCAGATCCAAACCCCCTAGATAATTTGATTCTGGTCATTTATCTAGTGTTTCTTCAATCCCCTATATATATATAGGGTGGGGTTCGGCTACAAAGTCCATTTTTCCTACAAAGTGTACAAAGTCATAAAAAACCACAATTTCAACCATAAAACACACTCAAAACCCATAAATAACAGTGTGAAGATCACTAAAACACAATATCCAAACCCTAACATTCCATAAAAACTTCAAACACAACATCGTAGAACTATGAATATAAAACACAACATGATGATCATCATAAAACACACTAATGTTAGTCATTCGAAAATCAAAGCCTTATCATCCAAAACACAACACAAAACCCACAAATATGGCATTCTAGTAATCTTTACTTTATTATTTGTGGGGTTTGAGTGTGTTTTATAGTTGAAATTGTGGTGTTTTATGACTTTGTACACTTTGTCGGAAAATTTTACTTTTTAGCCAACTCCCACCCTATATATATATATATATAATTGGTCAGGTTTGTTATGATAATCGGATAATGATTATTCATCATGAATTCGGGCTAACTTATCTACGATTCTAAGTCACTTCTTATTGATTCCAATATGCAAACTAGGACCCACGAAATCACATATAACTTAATGTCATAAAACGTTAATAACTCTTTTATACGCCATTATTTTTTTTTATAAAAATTACAACAAAAAACGAGTTTTTATCTTTAAATTGAGTATATTATTGCTATATTTTAAAAAGAAAATGAAAAACTAGATGCGTAAAATGCAATGGACAAAAAGCATAAAAATGACTTTTTTTTCTAAAACGTAATTGACAAATAACACAAAGAAATGTCATGTTTCTAAAATGCAATGTGCAAAAAACACAAAAGAAATGTGTTGTTTATAAAATGCAATTGCTTAACAACACAAAGAAATGTCTTTTTTTTTCCAAAACGCAATAGACTAAAAACAAAAAAAAATGTTTTTTTTTCTTTCTAAAACGCAATGGCCTATAAACATAAAAAAATGTGTTGTTTCTAAAACGCAATAGACTAAAAACACAAAGAAATGTGTTGCTTCTAAAACGCAATTGACTGAAAACACAAAGAAGTGTCTTTTTTTTCTAAAACACAATTGACTAAAAACGCAAAGAAACGTGTTGTTTTTAAAACGTAATGGACTAAAAATAAAAAGAATTGTTTTTTTAAACACAATGACCTAGAATGCTTATTTTTCATTGTGGTATAAAATGTAACAAACATGTCACATTATCGTCCTCAAAAATAAGATAACAAACTCTTTATTATATATACATCAACACTTTATTAATGAAATTAAGTTCGCTGTCAAATAAAAAACACAAAATGAAAGTAAAAATAATACTTTAATCACAAAAATAAAACCCACATTTGTCTTTCACTAATAAAATGACAATAATTTCCAAAACATCAATATCTTCGTAAAACGCAATCCTCTTTAATATAAATAAACACTTATCTGGAACAACATTCACAAATATAGATAAATGAGAAAGTTTCCCCTGTGATCAAATAATTCACGATTTGAAAGAAAAATCCTTTAGTGATTGCAGTTACGCTTGGAAGTAAAACACAATATGTTGTTATTCAACTAATTGAATTATAAAAATTCATATGTGATCAGAACATTCACGTTTCCTCTTCTTCTATAGGTTCTGCACATTATTTACTAAATCATAATCCACTCTGTAAAACGCAATCCATTATCGGATTGGAACCAAGCTATATCGACAGCTCCGGCCATGGTGATGGCGGCGATGAACGGCGCATCAAGAGCGAATGCCATAGATGCCAATTTGTTAACCTCTTTCACGCAAGAGAATGCATTCATTTTGAATTGGATTGAGAGATGACAGAGTGGTGAGGGTGGGGTGATGATTGTGGGGGGAGTGGGCGATGGAGTGGTGGCCGTGGGCGGCGGTGGTGGTGGTGTTGTGGAGGTGAGATGAATTGTAGAAGAGAAAGATGTACTGTTTTTTTAGAACTGAGTTTTATTTAGATCTAAGGTTTAATGAGACTAATTTGTGGTTGACTAAAATGCCCCTCTTTATTTATTATCTTGTTTACCACATGTCATAACCTCATTTCTTCCTACCCAAACAATACTTTCTACTTGATAATCTCCCTCTTGTTTTGACCCAACAAAAAACTATTTTGTTAAAACCAGTTAAGAAACTAGAAAGTATGAAAATTCACATGAACACGTGCCTCATGACACTCAACTCGTACATAATTTACTATTTAATTGCCACAACAAAAAAATTATACGACATTTCACTACTAGAAAACTTGGCAATTATCACCAAAATTTGCTACCGAAAAAATCGGTGGCAAATTTAGCCACCTATTTCCCATGGATATGTAAATTAAGCGTACTCAGCATCGTTTGGTTGCAAAGTGTTAGAAAATTTTGCCACCATCTATTTTTGGTGACAAATTTGTGGAAAAATAAGAATAACTTCCCTAGATTATCCCAAATATATGCGTATTTTTTTAATTGCTACCGTCTTAGCAGTGACAAAAATGAAATTTTAAGCCCAAATTTAACTTTAACTAGGCGGGTTAATATCCCGCTCATTATTTAGGGTTTTGATCACTGCTGTAAACGAACCGAACGTTCAGCGAACTGTTCATGAACCGTTCGGCGGGAAGTTCATTTATGTTCGTTCGATAAGCCTAACAAACGAACACGAACAAAAAATTTCGTTCGATAAGCTTAACGAACGAACACGAACAAAGGTCTCGTTCGTTCGACTGCGTTCGTGAACGTTCGGTAATATGTTCGTTTATGTTCGTTCGTGTTGTTCGTTTATGTCCGCTCTTGTTCGGTTTTTTATGTTTATTTTTCTAAAAAAATTTAATGTTTTATTAATTTTTTACTTTCCCCATTTGTATTATTTCCCTCTCTCTGACCCTCTCCCTCTTTTGATAACACGCTCCTTCATTCAGCTTATCTCCAATCGATTGAACCCAATATTATTCATCCCTTCAATCTTTAAATCGTTATATTTAACTACTTTCGTTGTGTACAATGCTTAAGATTAATGGTGTCTTTTTTAATTTTCAAAATTAAAGTTTATTTGTGTTCGTTTGCGTTCGTGGTTAGTGTTCACGAACTGTTCGCGAACAACCAAAATTCCTTAACGAACGAACACGAACACAAACTTCTGTTTGTCATGTGTTCGCGAACAGTTCACGAACATCCAAATTTCCTTAACGAACGAACACGAACATAGCCTTGTTCGTGTTCGTTCGGTTCGTTTACAACCCTAGTTTTGCCATAGGACAGCTGAAACAAAATTCTGTTGACTCTTCAATTCACGAACACATAAACAATCCACAAAAAGGACATGGTACGCCTAACAAGCCTCAGTTTCACAAAAATGGACATGGTTTGGCCCGAACCCGTTTAGACCCATGGCCCGACCCGACCCATTTGCCAGGTCTAGGTTTCATTAGAAATTTAAAATAGATCATTATTTTCTAGCAAAGTTATACCTGATTAAATGAAATTTGTATAATATAATTATGTGTTTATCCCATTAGGTTAAATATGAAGGTTTTCTTGAGGAGAAGTATGGGAAAGAACGTAATAAACATCCAAAATTTGACAAAGACTTGTGGTCAAGAGCTGAGGGCAATAATAAAGTAAAAGTGTACGGGTTAGGCAATGATAGTGACCCGTGTGTACATAGCAGAGAAGACCATGCGGTATTTTTAATCCTTTTAGACTAATAACTTTTGTGCATTTGTATCGTTTCCCACTGTTATTATGTTTGTTTGGTTTGAGATATTTGTTTTTTATTGTTAGGTTTGATGCTCTTAAATTAGTGAGAATGTTAAGGGATTTCATAATGATTTGATTACACCTTCTTTACAGGTTGTTTCATAAAAAAAAATGTTTTTAAAATTAGGTATAATTTCCTTCTTAATATTTAAACAAACTGGAACATGTTATTTAGCTTCTAGCACTTGAATGGTAACTCACAGATGTATTTTGTTTTCTTTGCAACCAACTTGACCCATTATTAGTTTTCGTTAATTCTGATTTCTTGATTCTATTCATTGGTTATTTGTAGATTGAAAAGTTGAACTTAGTTATCAAAGAGCTCATTAAGGAAAAAGATGAAAAAAAAAAAAGAAAGGTTTAATGGAATTATTGCGGGTTGTTGGCTGACAAAGAAAAAGATAAGGTGGATAAAGATGCGTTGCTTGATAGGATGTCACAAATTGAAGCTATGTTAACAGCTACAGTTCGAAGATAAGTTATAAACAGTTGGTTTTGAATGTTTAGATGTTTATCTTATTAGGATAATTTTAGTTACTTTATATTTTAGTTGGTATTTTTTATATGCTTTTGAAAACAAGATGTTTTATATAATTTTGGGATTTTATTAGACTTTTTGTATATTATTTGTAGTTTTATTGATATGTAATTTTGATGAAAATAGTAGTGAGAAAAAAAATCTGAATTAAAAACCAATATTCCAATAATCAGTATGGTAGCAAATGGTTGCAATTGTGTAAAAATGATGGCTAAATGGTGGCAATATTAGTGGCTAAATGGTATCAAAACTCGTAAATTGTGTGAAAATGATGGCTAAATGGTGGCAATATCGGTGCTAAATGGTGGCAATATAGGTGGCTAAATGGTATCAAAATGTGCATAAAACCGATGGCTAAATGGTGGCAATATCGGTGGCTAAATTGTGGCAATATCGGTGGCTAAATGGTATAAAACGTGCAAAAACCGATGGTTAAATGGTGGCAAATCAGTGGCTAAATGGTATGGAAACGCGTCATAACTCGGTGGCAAAGAAGGCGGAGCGTAGCAAACATGAAGCGGTGACAAATAATTTTGACCAATTTTGTGGTGGTAAAATAAGGTAGCAAAATATAAAAAGGCCAATTGGATTTTAACACCTTTAACTTTGAAGAGTTGGCCGATAACACCCGCAACTAACACTTTGATCTGTGACACCCCAAACTTTTAATTTTGTTTGTCATTTCACCACTCAGTTAAAAAATCAGTAACTGAGTTAGTCTTCCATCCTAGCTGGCATCCTACGTACGTGGACTATTTTTGATGATGTGGCACATTCACAGCTATAAAACCCATGCTCTGCTTCGATTAACCCTGCACAAACAATTGGGTTTCAATGGAAACCACCATGAACCCCAATCAATCATCTTCACCACCATCTCAATCCACCCCACCACCATTCCCAACCCACATTCACCCAAATCATATACACCATGAACCCCAATCAATCATCTTCACCACCATCTCAATCCACCCCACCACCACCCTCAAACCCCAAATCACCACCCCACGCCACCACCCCATACTACTACCACCCGTCCCCTTCTCTCCCCATCTACAGCGACCGCTTCATCCCCTGCAACTCATATTTGTTTAGCATCATCATCCTGAATGATTCTAAAGCCATGAAGAAAAAGCTCGACACCTGTTTCTCTGTTGTAAGTTTCTCCTTTATTATCAATTTCCTGTTGTGCTATTTATCAGAGTGTTGTCCGCTAGCAAGAAGAAGTTATGCAAACAGATTTTTTCAAAGATCTCGGATCAACGGCTGCAGATGATGCGTGTTTCATCGAAACGGTTAAAGTTCCGGCGAATCAACGGTTCAATTTTGTTGAAGCGATTAGTATTAGCCGGAGAAGCTGTTTAAGATCTTAGATTTGCACGATTCGTTACTCGATTTGTTGCCTGATATTGATGACATTTTCGATTCAAAACCGGCTGAATCGATTAGAATTCAGGCACCGGAGATACTCTCCAGGATTTTGATGCAGTCTGAACATGCAGTTCTTCGAGGAATGTTATCAGAGTCCGAAATGGATTTTGATGACCTCGATGAGCAACCGTCGTTTACAATTCTCTGGCTCATTTGTTTATTTTAAATAATGTTCATTACATTGTTCAGAAGATCAATGGGTCATTAGAGTTAAGGGAGATGGTTGGTGGACAGTATTTGACATGTAGGATCAATGATGCCATGTAGGATTTTGCTTCTTATAACATGTGTTAGCCACGTCATGGGTGCCATGTAGGATTAATGATGCCAGCTAGGATGGAAGACTAACTCAGTTACTGATTTTTTAACTGAGTGGTGAAATGACAAACAAAATTAAAAGTTTGGGGTGTCACAGATCAAAGTGTTAGTTGCGGGTGTTATCGGCCAACTCTTAAAAGTTTGAGGTGTTAAAATCCAATTGGCCATATAAAAATGGTGGCAATTTGGTGGCATTAGGGCAATTGACACAGGTGTTTTTGTCACCGTATTTTCGGTGGCAAACTGGTGACAATAAGGAAATTGCTACCATTTTGTAACCAAAAATTACATGACAAAAACCATGTTTTCTTGTAGTGTTGTTTTTCATAAACTAGAGTATGCTTTAGATATGTATAAAGAAAGAAAGACTATACGTATTAGATAAGTAACTATATCTATAATCAGGGGCGGATCTATGTTGAGAACTACGGGTTCATACGAACCCATTCGGTTTTAAATTTTTAGTAGAAATGTTAATACAAAATTTGTTATGAACCCATAAAAAATATTTGGGACGAACCCATTAACGAAGTTGATAGGTGGCAAAGTGGTTAAGTCATATGCTTCTATGCATGAGGTCACGGGTTCAACTCCTCCATGGGGTTTAGTTGTTTTGATTTTATTTTTTTACTTCCAGTGCCCCCATTTCTGAAACCAGCATCTCCAAATGTCTAACTAGGAACCCCACCACTGAAGTTGTTAAATTATTGTGTTTAAAGACTATCGTATTTAAATTATTGTGTTTCTAATTTCTAATGACAATGCTTTTTTTTATTGTATCGTATTTTTATTATGTGATGAACCTTACCCGACCCGAACCGTCGAATCGACCCGAAAACTTTTATGTCCGGTTCTATGAGCATTTACAAATAGTGAACCCACGGAAAAAAATTCCTGGATCCGCCACTGTCTATAATGCACACTTAAACGTTAGACGAAAGATGGTCAAAGCTCATCGTGTTTAGGCACTTTTCCTTTGATTTGGCCACATGAAGGCAAGGAGCTTAAACTTTCGATCCAAACATCATCAGCCACAACTGAGGCGGAGTCATCGTTGCGGTGCCATGACCAGTGAGCATAGGTCTCGTTGATTATTCTCAAACGACCATGCCCAAAGCTTGCATCCCTGAATAGCGATATTGAAGGACTAGGTTCTTTGTATCTAGAGTAATTCAAAACAAGTGTCAGTACTATCATTTAGCATGCATAAAGGTTAATGCTTTTGATCAGGCCCGGTTATTGGGCTGGGCAGCTCGGGCGAATGCCGAGGCCCCAAATTAAATTGAAATTCTGTTTACATGTATTTTATTAGCGATTGGGCCTGGGTTATTGGGTTGGACTGATGCAGTGGGGCGGCTACAAAAGGTGGAATATATAAGTGTATACGGTCAAACATTTTCTTAAAATCAAAAGACAAAACAAAATAAGATCTTTAACTTCATAAGAGGAAACTCCATTTTATGAAAAATGCTTAATATATAGAAAATTAAAAAGAACCGCCTATTTTAATATTTTTTAACATAAGATAAATTATCCGTCAATATATTCTATAATTTGTTAATTTACAATTTTAATAAATTTTGATTATTAAATAATCAAAATAAATAATTTTATCCTATCAATATTCTTCAGTGTATCAAAATAAATAATTTTATCCTATCAATATTCTTCGGTGTATATTTGAAAACAAATAAGTATTAGTAGAGCTAGACTTTATATGATGAAAATGTAATATCGCACTAACTTATAAAAATAAATTTTTTTTGAATTCTAGATTATTGGCACAAGAAAAAAACCCAAAAAAAAATCAAAATATTCTTTTACAATTTCACACAAACAAATAAACTATACAAGATTAATATATAATTTGATTGTTGAATACTATCAACTTGATTCTAAAAAAGCTAAAAGAGCCACACGATTCGCTCAAATAAGTTTGATTATTTTGTTACACTACTTTTTTTTTGTTTATTTTACAACAATTATCGTTGTAGTGTGGTTTCCTGATATATAATTGATGAGTTTATATTATAAAGAGTGGGCCCAATTTTTTTGTCTCGCCCGAGGCCTAATTTTTTTTTATCTTTCTCGGAGACGGCCCTGCTTTTAATTAGAGTATGTTAAATCCCTAAAAAATCTACTTAATTAATAACCATAGTTCTTCTTAGAAACTTGCGCCATGGCAAGACCCTCTCTGTTGCCTCCATCTCCAATGGTTATGTATATTGGTCCGCAAGGAGCAGCGTTGTTGTCGTAAACTCTTGTCTGAAAAACGTAGGTGATTAAGCTGGGAAAGTTACAAAAATAAGCATTTGACCAATAGAAATTTACTTATAATCATTGCATTTCTGTATTCAATTAGACTATATGTGTAGTGGTTAACACCCCATCCATTGGCGAAGCTTGAGATTTCCGACCGGGGGTTCGGAAGTCACCAAACCTAAAATTATACCTAAAAGATTATAAAACCGGGGGGTTGAAAACGTATATACCTAAAAAATTCTATACGAAAACTACATACCGGACACTACTGAGTGAAAAGTTCGGGGGGGTCGGGCGCCCCCTCCGGCCCCAACTATGCTACGCCCATGACCCCACCCTTGGGCGTTTTGCGTCATGTGGCAGCCTAATAAGCAATGGTGCATTATGGGGCGTTTTCTAAAATGGGTGTAGTGGGATATGGGCATTGTGAGACATTATATTTGTAGTAAAATTAAATTAAAAAACATCAAAAAAATCTGATTGGGTTTAACAAAATGGAAAATGAATCTGATTGGACACAAGATGAAGGGCTGGGCGTGGTATTAAAAACGCCGGAAGTGGTTTGGAGCAAGAACACGTCCACGGGGGCAGAGGTGGCGGCGTTTTCGGGCGTTATTTGGGGCAAAAAACGCCCACTACGTCAGTCTTATACGATAACACATGATCAAAAAGTCAAATATTGGACCACGTTGGCACAAAAATATGTTGTTTTCGGGAAATGAAGTTTTTTCACACCACGTTAGCCAGTCCAAGAATTGTAAAAAGCTGGTTGGGTCAATGGTCAATTGCTTGGTATAAAAAGTCAAAGGTAACCTTTCTCTCTCTCTTTTTTACTTTAGATATAGTCAACTAGGTTATAGCAAAAAGATAAATTCATTGCTTCATAGTAAAAAAAAACAAAAAAAAACAAAAAAAAAACAAAAAAAAAGATTATTTTGTACAATTTAAGACGCCATTTTATTTAATTTAAAGTTGAAAATAAAAATATAAGAGAAACTTACAAATCTTTCATATGCATGGACGTACGTGGCCGTCGAAAACCATGTCAACTCCGGAATCAAACAACATTTTCTCCATTCCTAAGCTCATGCTTTCACCTTCCCCTTGATGAGCCATGTTGGAATTATACCACGGGGCATGAAGGATCACAATAAGCCATGGTGTTAGTGATCTGTCCACTTTTGCTAAGTCCTTCATTAACCACTTGTATTGATCGGAATCAACACTAAAATCGGTGTATGACCCTAACATAATGATGTGAGTACCGACTACATCAAAGGAGTACTTGGAGCCACTTTCTTCGTGTGGCATGGGCCAACGGGCATTGTAGGCCTTAAACCCTTTGGGGTAGATGATTGGGAATATTTCTTGTTCATGGTTCCCTTGGGTAACCATCCATGGTCTACGGCTAGCATGTGGCTGGACCAGTCGCCCGAATGAATCCCATAGTGGTTGTTGTGTGTCAGCATAAGATAGGTCGCCAGGTAGGAGCAAAACATCATAATTGCTTGCATTAATATGCTCCAAGGTTGAGCTAGTCCATTCTGTCTGTCCAAGGTCGATCACCTGAGTCCACACATTGTTTTTGCTTAATACACTCCTAGAAAATGTATGTGCATTTCATCAAATAGGGTTGTAGTGTTGATAAGAGCTAAGCTGACTCGCTTATGTTCGACTCTTTAAAAGCTCAACTTACCTCGTTTTAGTATTTTTTTTTAATAAAAGTAATGAGCCAAACAAACAAGTAAGGATGTGTTTGCTCGTTTTCGAATTGCAAATCGCCTAGGTCTCAAATTTTGCGATGGTAAACTTGGGTATATATAATTAGCTTTAAAAAAAATGGAACTTACCAACAACTACAAACTCGATCGGAAAGTTGAATGGCGGTGTTTGAAAGTTAAACTCGGGGCCGAAGCCACCACAACGATAGTAATATGCTGTGGCCAGATCTAAGGGTCCGATTGTGACATGGTGGATCTCCCCAGAAGTATATAAGAAATAATGGTAAGATGTTGAATTTCCAGTGGCCGATGAGTTGTATTTGTTGGTTCAGTTCTGTTTGAACATAATGGAAAACATAAAAACATACCTTTGGTTGCATCAGCACAGGTTAGCAGAGAATCCATTAAGGGTTGACATGATTGTCATCTTGGTCTGCTTCCTCCTTAGGGTGCTGACTAATGATGGTGGCTTAGAAAAAACCGATAAGGGAATCGGTATGGAGATGGAGGTCGAATTGATGTTATGACTAATGAGGTGTTTCTAATGTGTAACTGTCTAACCCTTTAACCTCCACATAACTCTCCTTATATAAGCACCCAGGAGGAAACCCTAATTAGTTAATAAGGGTAATATGGTCCATCAACAATTACCAACTAATTTAAATAATAGGTTATTATATATTTTGATCTTTATTATGTAAATGATTATAATGGCTATAGATTAAATATTGTTACATAATATATTTAATCTTACATTCTCCCACTTAGCCGAGTAATCATTTACTATGAGTATTAGATAAGCCTGATCAGGAGTTAACACTCATTTTAGCCTTAAACAAGTACTATAGCAGAGAAATACAGCCGTTGAATCATTATGCGACTCAGGACCCCCATTAATCATACTATAGCCTTAATTTAAAACCTAATCATCATGATCAAAATACGCATAAGCCCTTTGTTTGATTTGTAACTTTATTTGTCTTATATGCCATTATGTCGACTTGACATATTCTTAGAGACGTACAAAATCAAACTGATGAGGAAAAATTAACTAATACTTAGTCATTCATAGTACGATATGCAGTTGCGCATGGCCATAAACTAATACCCGTCTATGAGCTCTCTTAATAAGACTTATGGGTAATAGCCATTCAGTTATAGGATCCTTAAACATATCATGAATGAATTCGATACAAACTTAGTTTCCTCAATTCGTTCATAAACGAATAATTAATTGCGTATCGAAACTTAATGCAGCACCTCTTGAACTGTTACTGTTCAAGGAGTCATGGTAGCTGACTTTATCACACTAAGTCTTCAAAACATCAATTATATGGAGTTAATAAACTTATGAGTCTACTGATATATTTCCAACAACATTTAGTGACTATATTATGTCGTTATAACTTAGGTTGTTAATATCAGTGCATTATGACTCCTCCATGAGATATGTTTTGTCTGCTGACATAAGGATATACCCGAAATTACATTTTATCATCTTTGAATATCTCAAAGTTAGAGTAATAAACCGGTTTTAATTCTCACTTCTTCTTCAAATAATAGCCTCTCATTTCTTTAAAGATATTATAATACTCCATTAGATGCTACACATTAATCTAGACATATCTAATGTGTTGCAATGTGAGTAATATCTAAACGAGTATAGACTTAAACTTACATAAGGCTTCTAATTAATGAAGCATAAAGAAATAATCTCATTTATCCTATTATCCTCTAAAGGAGAGCAATATTTTGTTACATATGTAAGGACCCATTTAATGTTAAACTTATGGAACGATACTATTGTCCCATTGAGTCTATCTCAGTATGTTATGATATCAATCACGTAAGAGATATCTCTGAGATTTGTTATATCAAAGTTTGTGTTAACAATGCTTTGACTTATGTAACATATACTTGTCAAAAGAATATCATCTATATAGACAAGTTTATCTTAGTTGCTCCCACTCATTTTGAGGTAGGTACATTACTCCACTTGGTTGTTGATGAAAATAATTACGTTAAGATTTCATCACATTATGATGTTTGCATTAACCCATACATGGATTTTATTGGCTTACAAATAAAGTGTTCTTTAACCTTCAGTTTGAAACTTTAAGTTGTTATCTAATGAACATGTAAATGTGTCAGCCATTTGTTATGGAAAATTGTTTATAATGTTCATCTAATGTAGCTTTAAACTATTATAAGCTACTAGAACAATGATGATCCTTAAAGAAATCTTTTGTAAGAAAGACTCTTTCATAATTTATCTCTTCCTGAGTATATAACCTTTGACAATCAATCATGCTTCTTCGTATCTTAACGCTTATATTAGGATTTGGTTTTGTTATGAACACTCTTATGTAATTCAATCAAATCCCAAACGTTATACGAACACATAAAATCAGTTTTACTAGAAAACTGTTTTATTCCATTAAGAATATTGATTGACACTAATGGCTTAATTTGAAGAGATAGGATCAGTAAACATTTCCAAAATCCATTTCAACTTCAGTTAGGGAGGTTACGTAATCATCAAAGTTAGTAGGCTTTTTAAACCTAGATGACCTCCTGAGTTGATTATTGGGTTCATTAGAAGTTTCAGTTTTATGGATTATCTCTTGATTAGGTTGCTCTCATTTTCATGACTCTAAGTTTGTAAGAGTTGGTGCAGTATGGTGTACGAGAGGTGTAATCGGAGTTAAATTTGGAGTGAAATTTAATGACACTCTTCCCCCCGCCTCTTGTATTCCTTGCAAGTCATGATAAGGACTTTGACTGCTCCCAGTGACCTTAGAAATCTTTAGGAACTCAGCATGCTTAGGGTCAATACTTAATGACCAACAGATTCTAATAGAGAAAACAAATTAATGACGTTAGTCGTTTTGATTTCAAGTGTGCCCACAATTAAGCAACAATGAAACTTTTGTAAGAGTAGCATTAGATTTAAGGAGATAAGTTATGATAGAACAGTGTCATAATGGAGCATTGTCTTGTACAAGAGGTGCAAATTTAGGTAATGTGAAATTTTCACTCCCCCACCTCTTGCAACTATTGCAAGTTATTATTAAGACATTTAATGCTCCCACTGATCTTTGATATCTCTAGAAATGTTACAAGAGAAGTTTCAATGAGCTACGTGACGTGGGAACCTATCATATATACGTTAGACTTTATTTGATTTCTTTTAATGTCCAGATATCATAAGAAAATTTAGGGACATATTTAATAGAAATCTTATTAAGCAAACATATGAATAGATTTCTTTTAAGACTGTGGGCCATATGCGACAAAAGTTAGCTACAAGTTGATAGTCTTTTAAATGATAAATGAACTATGTCTGAATATTCCATTTTGAATAAGTTCCACGAATGTCAATGAATGACTTATGATGGACCCATACTTATTCCTTAATCCAAGTAATATTTTAGGGCTTTAACGTCATGATTTGAAATCACTTAGAATGAGATTAGATGAATAATCATCCTCATTAACCATGTCATAATTTCTCATGAATTTCGGTTATAATGGATGAAATTTATAAGTCTCATTTTCCTTTTGTCAAATTCTCATTTTCATGATGACAAAAGTTGTGAAAATGTAAGGTATCATCTAGTTCCATCTTAGTAATGTTTTTATCCAGATATTTAGAACAAATAAGATGAGAGTTTAAGATAAGTGTGAGTTTATGTTGACTATGCAAACCTCACAACCTTCATGACATAGCCTAAGTAATGATACTGTACTCTGATTAATAATCAGAACATGTAATGTATCGAAAAGCTTTGTTAGAAGACTGCTTATTATGGTTCTTATAGCGTTTGTGACAACTCGAAATTTAGAACCTTTCGTTGTATGCTTGAACGCTAAGTGACTAACTAATTTGATGAGTTAATGAATGATATATGTGAACTTATATGATTATGTTGTGCTTGTATGTATGTGTATATTTATATATGACCCGAGACACAAGAACCCGACTCGAGACCATGTGGTCTCGAGTGAACAATGCAACATGTGAGCCGGTTGGGCCGCACCTCATTTAACCCACCCGAAACCTACTAGGACTAGTATATATATCATGCTCCTAGCAAACTTTGCCATTCTTTGGACAATCCACACACACACTTTCCATCCTCTTCACTAAAACCCTAAGCCACAACACCCTCCTCATTCTTCTCGGATCAAACCAACCGACCACAAAAGGATTCTCGGATTTGCTTGTTCACACCAAACAAAGCTTCATCCTTCACCACTACTCCTCTAACCGGTTAGTGATTTCCATTGTGTGTGCATATTTCGGTTGTTGATAATGATGTGTGATGAAGATACTTGATAATGTGTTTGCTTGCTAAAGATTCATGCATGATTAAAGTGTTTGTTTGTTTTATGAGTTCTTGTTTGATTAAATGATACATGCTTAGGAGAACATGACTTTTATAGAATAACATTTGAACAAGATAGTTGAATAACAAAAGAATGATGAGCTTAGGGCTATTCATGATCATCCGATTTTTATGTATGAGATTATGGAACAAATGTTTTGTTGCAAGATGAGCTTGTTGTCTAGTTTAGGAATTATAACTCTTGTCCGTAAAATGCAAAGTGTGTTTAAGAGTTGTTTGTGCTATGAACATTTGATGATTATGATGAACCACTTGAATATTTGAAGAACATGATGAATATGATATGAATGTGGCTTGTGATATTTGAAATTTGATGTTTGATCCGTTTTTGGTAAGTATTAGACAAGGAAACATGTTTGTAAATTGTGGTTGGATAGTACATAGTTTCATGAAATCAGAATGCTATTGGATAGTACAACTGTGCAGAATCAGCTTATGTCCAGTCGAGACCTTCGGTTGCGACTCGAGACCACCGCATGATGAGTCGAAATCCCCCGGTTGCGACATCGGTTGCGAGTCGCAAACACCTGGTTGCGACTCGAAACCACACGTGATCAGCACACAAACCTTATGACTCGAAATCTCAGTTACGAGTCTGGTTGCGACTCGAGACCAAAACAGCATGAGTCCGGTTGATTACGAGTCCGGTTGCGACTCGAGACCGTGACCATGATAACTCGAGACCGCAGGTTGCGACTCGGGTTGCGAGTCGAGAACGCCTGGTTGCGACTCGAGACTTATTGGACTTGCACCTCATTTCGGACTTAAGTAATTGGGCCGGACCTTTGGGCCTAATGCATGGACCTTATACGTGCTGTTGTTTATGAATGATTATTTGGGCTGCCATGGATGAACTTGCATGCAATGTGCTAGCATACGTGTAGAACATACGTGCAATACGTGGTTTGAACCTGACTTGTATGATACAACTATGATAGGACGCGAGTGACCACAATATTGCTTGTTTGACTTTTCTGTGTACCTACCGAGCAAACCAAGGTGAGTTCACACCCTCTATAAAGCATGGGATTCCCTGGGTTGGGAATGGGGTTAAGGAATGTGGATTCCTCGTCCTCCTTGGGTAGGACAGCAATGGTTCAGGAATGTAATTCCTCGTCCTCACGGACAGATAACTCGTACTAGACCAAAACTCTATCACTAAGTCCCTCATTTTTATATCGACTTAATCGCCGGGCCAATGGCGAGCGGGTCATTAGTTAGATAGCGCTATTTAGGTCTGACAAACCTCACACCGTGCCGCAGAGGACGGGCGTGAACTAATGGATCTGGGGCACGTCAATGATGATAGACATTGACAGTTTTAGGGCACATAAACATGACTACAGTCAGCAGTCGATATGGTAACGAGTCTAGTGTATACATGGGGTAGCCCCCACGGCCGAAATTCCAGATAACTAACACGGGGTAGCCCCCACGGCTGGATAGCCAGAGTAACCGGGAATAAACAAGTCACGTTTTTAACTATGGGGTAACCCCCACGGCAGGATGCCAGCTAAAGGAAACTGTTTTCGAAACAACTTAAAACGAACACCCAACCGTGAACTCACTCAACTTGTTGTTGACTCGTTACTACATGCTTTGCAGGTCCTTAGGTTCTTAGCTGGAGCTTGCATGGAGGAGGATCGTTGTGGGACATGGACGACTGTGTGCCATGTGGAACTTTGAAACAATTAAACTTATGTTTTGATTTAAGACTTATGCTTCCGCTTGCAACTTAACTATGTTTTGTTGAACACCAATTGTATTGGTTGGATTTTTATAACTACTTATATGCTTGTTCAATATGATTGGTGGCTGGATCCTGGTCAGTCGCGCCTCCAAGCGGAAGTACTCCGCAGGTGGATTTTGGGGGTGTGACAGATTGGTATCAGAGCCATTGGTTATAGAGAACTTGGTTTTAATAAAGGAAAAAGGTTTTTATTAAAATCAGACTATAACCTGTACAGTGCTCAACGGTCCACAACGACGCTTCACTCCACATGCAAGGCTCGACACTCTAGGTGATATGGTCTGTGTATATTGCCTACTTGTTAGTTACATAGTACATTGCTTATGGTATGGTTGGTTAGTATAACTACAGTTGCTTGAACACGTGCGTACTTACTCTATCTTATCGTCGTACTTTCGCGAACCCCTCTCACTCACGTTCTTCTTGATATGAAGATCATGTCAGGACGCGTTAACCTGACACAAGCCCAGTTGACGGCTCTGATCAACGAACGAGTTGCCGCAGCAGTTGCAGCTGCACACGCAGGAGGTATATCCTGCAGTCCGAACTCATTCTAGGATCTTTAGGATCCTACTCTCGTGAACCAACCTTTGTGTTAAACTCTGTCTTTTCTTTCACCCACGATAGGTCATCATGTTCAGCCACCCGTGTGCACTTTTAAGACTTTCATGGACTGCCGACCAACTACTTTTAGCGGCACTGAAGGAGCAGTAGGTCTCCTACACTGGTTTGAGAAGCTAGAATCTGTCTTCGAAATGTGCGAATGCCCTGAGGCGCGCAGGGTGAAGTATGCTACTGGTACTCTCGAGGGTTTAGCCCTCACATGGTGGAACGCTCAGGTTCAGATGCTAGGGTTGGTTGCTGCCAACGCCACCCCATGGGAAAATTTTAAGGAAATGATCAAGGAAGAATACTGCAGTCGTGATGAGATTCACAAACTGGAAGTGGAGTTCTTCAACCTCAAGATGACGGGGTCCGAAATTGAAGCTTATGTGAAAAGGTCGAACGAACTGGCAATTCTGTGTCCTACTATGGTGGATCCTCCCATCAAACGCATCGAACTATTTCTTCAGGGCTTAGTGCCAGAAATCCAAAGTCATGTGACTTCAGCGAACCTCGCCACCTACCAGCAAGCCGTTCAGTTGGCTCACCGTCTCACGGACCAGGCGGTGGAGCAGAACAAGTTACCAAAACGCATAGGTGCTGCAACTACTTCTGGTACCTCTAGTGACAACAAACGGAAATGGGATGGAACTTCAAGTAAGGGTTCGACTTCTGTTCATTCCCAGTCTCAGCAGAGAAAGACTGAGGACTACAAGAGCCCTAATCAGCAATTGTCTGGTGGTCAAAGTCATGGTGGGTACAAAGGAAATCACCCCAAATGCAATCGCTGCAGCCTGCACCACAGCGGGCCATGCACCAGGGGCAACTGTCATCGGTGCAACAAGCCTGGTCACGCTGCAAAGGATTGCAGGAGCTTATACCCCGCCAATCAGAATCGTCATCAAGCTCAACAGAATCAACGCCAGCAGCAACAGCAAGGTGATAACAAAGGGTGCTTTCAGTGTGGAGCTGAGGGCCACTTCAAGAGAGATTGTCCCCAACTGAACAGGAACCAGAACAACAACAACAACAACAATAACAACAATCAGGGGAATGGTAACAATGGGAACAACAACAACAATGGCGCCAGGGGGCGGGTGTTTGTGATTGGCCAAGGTGAAGCAAGGAATGACCCCAATGTTGTGGCGGGTAAGTTCCTTCTCGACGACTTTTATGTTTCAGTTTTATTTGATTCGGGTGCCGATACTAGCTACATGTCACTAGAAGTTAGCCGAATGCTTAAGCGTATTCCAACACCTTTGAACAACAAGCACACTGTAGAGCTAGCAAATGGTAAGAGTTTAGAAGCCACACACGTAGTCAAGGGTTGTAAACTTATTCTCGCTGACCAGACCTTCTCTATCGACCTCATTCCTATTGTCTTGGGTAGTTTCGACGTTGTCATTGGGATGGATTGGTTATCCCAACACCGAGCAAAGATTCTTTGCAACGAGAAGGTTGTCCGCATTCCAGGTCCCGATGGTGAACCTCTCATGATTCATGGCGACAAGAGGAGTGCTGTTGAGAACGTCATTTCTCTCCTTAAGGCCCAAAAGTGCTTGCGAAAGGGCCACACTGCCATCTTGGCTCTCGTTACTGACACCTCAGAAAGAGAGAAGAAGATAGAAGATTTTCCAGTTGTACGCGATTATCCAGAGGTATTTCCTGAGGAACTACCTGGTCTTCCGCCTCATCGCCAAGTCGAGTTTCAGATCGAACTAGCTCCTGGAGCTGCGCCCATAGCCCGTGCACCTTATCGTTTAGCCCCATCAGAGTTGAAAGAACTCTCTACGCAACTACAAGAGCTCCTGGATAAGGGTTTTATTCGTCCTAGCTCATCGCCCTGGGGAGCTCCAGTGCTATTTGTGAAGAAGAAAGACGGTACCTTCAGAATGTGCATCGACTACCGAGAACTCAACAAGGTGACGGTGAAGAATCGTTATCCTCTACCGCGTATCGACGACTTGTTCGACCAGCTGCAAGGATCGAGCTACTATTCGAAGATCGATTTGAGATCGGGTTATCACCAGCTGAGAGTCCGGGAAGAGGACGTCTCCAAAACAGCTTTCAGAACTCGATACGGGCACTATGAGTTTTTGGTCATGCCTTTTGGGATGACAAACGCACCTGCGGTTTTCATGGACTTGATGAACCGAGTGTGCAAGCCTTACCTGGACAAGTTCGTTATAGTCTTCATCGACGACATCCTAATCTATTCCAAGAGTCAGGAGGAACACGAGCGACATCTGCGACTTATTCTGGAACTCCTTCGAACAGAACAGCTTTATGCAAAGTTCTCGAAATGCGACTTCTGGCTTCGAGAAGTCCATTTCCTAGGCCAAGTGGTAAACAAGGATGGGATTCACGTTGATCCATCCAAGATAGACTCGATTAAGAACAGGCCTGCACCTCGTACACCAAAGGAAATTCGCCAATTCTTGGGTTTGGCGGGGTACTACCGGAGATTCATTAAAGATTTTTCTAAGATCGCACAGCCTCTCACCTCACTAACGCAGAAGGGCGTTATTTATCGCTGGGGGAATGCACAGGAGTTAGCATTTCAGCACTTAAAGGATAGACTTTGTAGCGCACCTATCCTTTCCTTGCCGGAGGGCACATACGACTTTTTGGTCTACTGCGACGCATCAATTCAAGGTCTTGGTTGCGTGTTGATGCAACGAGACAAGGTTATAGCCTACGCCTCACGCCAACTTAAGGTTCATGAAAAGAACTACACTACGCACGATTTAGAGCTGGGAGCTGTTGTTTTTGCACTTAAGTTATGGCGGCATTACCTGTATGGTACCAAGTGCGCAATCTACACCGACCACAGGAGCCTCGAGCATATCTTCAAGCAGAAGGAACTGAATATGCGACAACGACGATGGGTCGAACTACTGAATGACTACGAGTGCTCCATCAGGTATCACCCGGGCAAGGCCAATGTTGTGGCTGACGCCCTCAGTCGGAAGGACACTGCGCCTAAGCGCGTGCGAGCTTTACAACTCACGATCCACTCTAGTCTCCCTTCCCAGATACGAGCAGCTCAGATAGAAGCACTGAAACCAGAAAACGTCAGGGCTGAAGCCCTACGCGGATCAAGGCAACGATTAGAACAAAAGGGAGACGGTGCTTACTACGTAACGGGACGCATTTGGGTCCCACTCTATGGCAACCTACGAGAGCTTGTGATGGACGAAGCACACAAGTCTCGCTACTCGGTGCATCCTGGTTCGGACAAAATGTACCACGATATCAAGGCTACGTACTGGTGGCCTAGCATGAAGGCCCACATAGCAACTTACGTCAGCAAGTGTTTGACTTGTGCTAGAGTCAAGTCTGAATACCAGAAACCCTCAGGCCTACTCCAACAACCAGAGATACCACAATGGAAATGGGAGCAGATTTCCATGGATTTTGTTACTGGCCTACCTAGATCCCAGCGCGGGAACGATACTATTTGGGTGATCGTGGATCGACTCACAAAGTCTGCACACTTCCTGGCTATCAAGGAAACGGATAAATTCTCCACTCTTGCAGAAATATACCTTAAGGAAGTCGTTTCGAGGCACGGGGTGCCCACCTCTATTATCTCAGATCGAGATGCACGTTTTACTTCAGAGCTGTGGCAAGCAATGCACAAATCCTTCGGCTCACGATTAGACATGAGCACAGCGTACCACCCTCAGACGGACGGGCAGTCCGAGCGCACTATTCAAACCTTAGAAGACATGCTTCGTGCATGTGTAATCGACTTTGGCAACCGCTGGGAAAAGCATCTGCCACTTGTGGAATTCTCGTACAATAACAGCTACCACACCAGCATTAAAGCTGCTCCATTTGAGGCATTGTACGGACGTAAATGCCGGTCACCTCTTTGCTGGGCAGAGGTGGGAGATAGTCAGATCACTGGTCCAGAATATGTGGTAGACACAACCGAACAAATTGCTCAAATACGAAAACGCATGACGGCAGCTCGCGAACGTCAGAAAGTTTACGCCGACATGGGCAGGAAACCGCTTGAGCTCCAGGTTGGGGAGCGTGTACTACTCAAAGTTTCACCCTGGAAGGGTGTGGTTCGTTTTGGTAAACGCGGCAAACTTAACCCACGATATGTTGGACCCTTCGAAGTTATTGAGAAAATAGGCAGGGTAGCCTACAGACTAAACTTACCAGCAGAACTCGGTGCAGTTCACAACGTTTTTCACGTGTCGAATCTGAAGAAGTGTCCGTCAGATGAGACCCACGTAGTTCCTCTGAAGGAACTCACTATCAACGAACAGTTACGATTCGTCGAGGAACCAGTCGAAATCACGGACCGGGATGTTAAGGTCCTCAAGAGCACCAGAATACCTCTCGTTCGAGTTCGTTGGAACTCACGTCGCGGCCCAGAGTTCACCTGGGAGCGCGAAGATCAGATGAAACAAAAGTATCCCCAACTGTTCGCAAACAGTACACCCACTACTGAGGCCGAAGCTACGGAATTTCGGGACGAAATTCCAGATCAACGGGGGGTGGATGTGACACCCCAGGAAAACCAGGAAAACCGTACAACTTAACTAGCTTCCTCAGTGAGTGCCTACCAAATTTCGGGACGAAATTTCTTTCAACTTGGGGATGATGTGACAACTCGAAATTTAGAACCTTTCGTTGTACGCTTGAACGCTAAGTGACTAACTAATTTGATGATTTAATGAATGATATATGTGAACTTATATGATTATGTTGTGCTTGTATGTATGTGTAGATTTATATATGAACCGAGACACAAGAACCCGACTCGAGACCATGTGGTCTCGAGTGAACAATGCAACATGTGGGCCGGTTGGGCCGCACCTCATTTAACCCACCCGAAACCTACTAGGACTAGTATATATATCATGCTCCTAGCAAACTTTGCCATTCTTTGGACAATCCACACACACACTCTCCATACTCTTCACTAAAACCCTAAGCCACAACACCCTCCTCCTTCTTCTCGGATCAAACCAACCGACCACAAAAGGATTCTCGGATTTGCTTGTTCACACCAAACAAAGCTTCATCCTTCACCACTACTCCTCTAACCGGTTAGTGATTTCCATTGTGTGTGCATATTTCGGTTGCTGATAATGATGTGTGATGAAGATACTTGATAATGTGTTTGCTTGTTAAAGATTCATGCATGATTAAAGTGTTTGTTTGTTTTATGAGTTCTTGTTTGATTAAATGATACATGCTTAGGAGAACATGACTTTTATAGAATAACATTTGAACAAGATAGTTGAATAACAAAAGAATGATGAGCTTAGGGCTATTCATGATCATCCGATTTTTATGTATGAGATTATGGAACAAATGTTTTGTTGCAAGATGAGCTTGTTGTCTAGTTTAGGAATTATAACTCTTGTCCGTAAAATGCAAAGTGTGTTTAAGAGCTGTTTGTGCTATGAACATTTGATGATTATGATGAACCACTTGAATATTTGAAGAACATGATGAATATGATATGAATGTGGCTTGTGATATTTGAAATTTGATGTTTGATCCGTTTTTGGTAAGTATTAGACAAGGAAACATGTTTGTAAATTGTGGTTGGATAGTACATAGTTTCATGAAATCAGAATGCTATTGGATAGTACAACTGTGCAGAATCAGCTTATGTCCAGTCGAGACCTTCGGTTGCGACTCGAGACCACCGCATGATGAGTCGAAATCCCCCGGTTGCGACATCGGTTGCGAGTCGCAAACACCTGGTTGCGACTCGAAACCACACGTGATCAGCACACAAACCTTATGACTCGAAATCTCAGTTACGAGTCTGGTTGCGACTCGAGACCAAAACAGCATGAGTCCGGTTGATTACGAGTCCGGTTGCGACTCGAGACCGTGACCATGATAACTCGAGACCGCAGGTTGCGACTCGGGTTGCGAGTCGAGAACGCCTGGTTGCGACTCGAGACTAATTGGACTTGCACCTCATTTCGGACTTAAGTAATTGGGCCGGACCTTTGGGCCTAATGCATGGACCTTATACGTGCTGTTGTTTATGAATGATTATTTGGGCTGCCATGGATGAACTTGCATGCAATGTGCTAGCATACGTGTAGAACATACGTGCAATACGTGGTTTGAACCTGACTTGTATGATACAACTATGATAGGACGCGAGTGACCACAATATTGCTTGTTTGACTTTTCTGTGTACCTACCGAGCAAACCAAGGTGAGTTCACACCCTCTACAAAGCATGGGATTCCCTGGGTTGGGAATGGGGTTAAGGAATGTGGATTCCTCGTCCTCCTTGGGTAGGACAGCAATGGTTCAGGAATGTAATTCCTCGTCCTCACGGACAGATAACTCGTACTAGACCAAAACTCTATCACGAAGTCCCTCATTTTTATATCGACTTAATCGCCGGGCCAATGGCGAGCGGGTCATTAGTTAGATAGCGCTATTTAGGTCTGACAAACCTCACACCGTGCCGCAGAGGACGGGCGTGAACTAATGGATCTGGGGCACGTCAATGATGATAGACATTGACAGTTTCAGGGCACATAAACATGACTACAGTCAGCAGTCGATATGGTAACGAGTCTAGTGTATACATGGGGTAGCCCCCACGGCCGAAATGCCAGATAACTAACACGGGGTAGCCCCCACGGCTGGATAGCCAGAGTAACCGGGAATAAACAAGTCACGTTTTTAACTATGGGGTAACCCCCACGGCAGGATGCCAGCTAAAGGAAACTGTTTTCGAAACAACTTAAAACGAACACCCAACCGTGAACTCACTCAACTTGTTGTTGACTCGTTACTACATGCTTTGCAGGTCCTTAGGTTCTTAGCTGGAGCTTGCATGGAGGAGGATCGTTGTGGGACATGGACGACTGTGTGCCATGTGGAACTTTGAAACAATTAAACTTATGTTTTGATTTAAGACTTATGCTTCCGCTTGCAACTTAACTATGTTTTGTTGAACACCAATTGTATTGGTTGGATTTTTATAACTACTTATATGCTTGTTCAATATGATTGGTGGCTGGATCCTGGTCAGTCGCGCCTCCAAGCGGAAGTACTCCGCAGGTGGATTTTGGGGGTGTGACAGCGTTAACAATTAATTTTGTCACTAACTCTCATATTAGTTATTTGTCAAGTTCTGGGAAGGAAACGTATGGAACTAGAGTCAACTAATCATGTGTTAATTGGAATATTGAAATTACCAGACTTAAATATCATTAATAAGTGACTATCTAATTAATTTACCCAACTGTTCTTTAGAATAATGGATAGTCTCGTTGCTTATGTCTAATCTAATGACATAATTATGCAGTGAGATTTTCCCTTGAAGAACCTTAATGTTGGAATTAGCACTTGTAATTTGTCTATGGACCTTAGAACAATCCTCTTTTAGACTATTAGTGGTTGTAAGGTGAATAACATCTTATTTTCCAGTTTCAAACATTTATTTCTTTGTACATATGTTTCTTATCAACACACTCGTTATACTTTGGTATATTGAGTGTTATAGTTGATTTATAATGCATCAAATTGCACAAGTGAAAATCTTAGTATGTAATGTACTGGAAAAATGTACTTATTACCATGCGTAAGCCCTTAACTTTATGGGTCATGGTTTTGTACATTATAATGTATTCACATATACCACTTTAACTTTACAGTTTAGAGTTTCAAATTAAGGCATGCATCTTAGGAGTTCTAGTGATTCTTCCATAAATAAAGATTAGTCTCAGGAAAGACTTAATCTGGAATAACTTTAGTGATAGAATTTACGTTAGAGAGTTCTTGATTATCATAATAGACATCATGGTCGATTTGTCCTATTCATCATGCTCTAATTTTCTTCTTTATAATCATTATCAGAAGAGAGCAATAGGATTATCGTGTCTTAGGGAATAATCAAGGATTTAATTTAAGAGCTAATTCTAAAAGAAACTTTAAATAAAGCAAACATTTTAGGTTTTAAGAATTGGAGTGGATCAGATATAGATTAATAGAAGAAAATTACAGTGAGTAAAATATGGGTACTAAGAATAAGGCAGACGAAATGATCATAAAAACTTAATTAAGGATCATTAATCTAAGGATCATTATGTGAAGAGATTGTGATATGTCTATTACTAACATCAAAATAATAGACTTAGCTAAAAAATTCTACTTAAACGAAGACAAAACAGCTTTGGCCAGAAGTGTAATCATTTAAGCATATGTGCAAAGTGTTTGTGACAAATCAACTTTGGCCAGAATTGAAACAATCACTTTAGTTATGCACTCGTTGAGTATGCCATCTATGAATGAATTAAATCAGCTTTGGCCAGAAATTAAGACATTCATGCTTATGATGCACACACAACATAGCTTTCGTAATACTTGAATGATAAGTAGATGTATCAAGTCAGCTTTGGCCAGAAATGATATATCAAAAGCTCATTCAAGTAAAGCCATTTTGGTTTTGTAAAACATTATTTGATCCTTATTAATTAACTAAGTAATTACAAAAACCAATTATTTAATAACAAAAAATTTTAGTTCACATTAAACAGCTTAAAAAATAATGAGGTTTCGAGTCACAGCCTTGTTGTCTCGAGTCGAGACCTTTGTCTCGAGTTGACACGTTATGGTCTCGAGTCGAGATCTAATGGTCTCGAGTCGAGACCTCTGTCTCGAGTTGTAATGGTTTAATGGCCTTAGTCGAATCCTCAGTGGTCTCGAGTTGACACGTTATGGTCTCGAGTCGAGACCTTTGTCTCGAGTTGAAAACTTTTGAGAGTCCTTATGATTTCGAGTCGAGACCTTGTGGTCTCGAGTCGAAACCTGATGGTCTCGAGTCCACTGTTGATAGCTGTTTCTTGTGATAACATAACTGAAATTCGAAATCTAAGGGATTATGAGATATTGTTTCCTGTTTTAAGATGATCTAATTTTATCAACATATTTCGAAAATTATGATATGTTTATCTAATAACAGTTTTTTCGAAAATCTATTGAGGACAAAACAGATCAAAAACAGAAAAACACTTCATAATCCAAATCATATTCCAAATCATAACAGAATTTTCGAATTTCCTAAGAACATGTGATGAACCCTAAACATAAAATAAAATTCTGGAACCCGAAACCTGAAACTTTTAAGACTTCTAAACAGATTTCGGTTGTAAAACATAAACCCATTTGATTTCGAGTAAACATATGATTATTCCTTTTCCGAAAACAGGGATTTCGAGTGGATTTATGTGACTCGAAATGGCTGTCATATTCATTAAGTTATAAAAAATTCCGTTTTTCCAAGTTTCAATCCCAGAATTATGGATACGAAAACAGAACTGACTAATCAACATATGCTCTGATACCACATGTTGGTTCAGTTCTGTTTGAACATAATGGAAAACATAAAAACATACCTTTGGTTGCATCAGCACAGGTTAGCAGAGAATCCATTAAGGGTTGACATGATTGTCATCTTGGTTTGGTTCCTCCTTAGGGTGCTGACTAATGATGGTGGCTTAGAAAAAACCGATAAGGGAATCGGTATGGAGATGGAGGTCGAATTGATGTTATGACTAATGGGGTGTTTCTAATGTGTAACTGTCTAACCCTTTAACCTCCACATAACTCTCCTTATATAAGCACCCAGGAGGAAACCCTAATTAGTTAATAAGGGTAATATGGTTCATCAACAATTACCAACTAATTTAAATAATAGGTTATTATATATTTTGATCTTTATTATGTAAATGATTATAATGACTATAGATTAAATATTGTTACATAATATATTTAATCTTACAGTATTTCCTCGGAATTTTTCCGTAGTGGACCATTGACGCCACATTGCGTTCCTCAGTCACCGATGAAATTTTCATGTACTGCTTTCCAACCAATGACTCATGCACCCAAAACATTAATGTTTACTAAGCATTAATCTTATACGACTCAGATCCATTATTTCTGATGATGATTATATATGTAAACCCAATAGCCAATGGCTAACTCAACGTCCAGGGCACATATAGGAATAACTAGTAGCTACATTGAGGTAATTAATCATGACCATGAAATGAAAAAGTACTGTATTGTATTGTTCAAATATCTAGAGTTCGATCGATTAGTTAATAAACCATATTGACGTAGAGTTTGAACAAAGTAAAGATAAACCTGTTGAGGATGAGATTCTGGACCGTCATGATAGGTGTAAACAAGGGGTCTTGGTGGTTGACGGGTGAAATCCACTGATGCATGATGTGTTGGGAGGAAGACAACTGCGAGAAGGAGGAGGAGGAGAAGCGATCTTGGCATGATTGGCGACAAATAATCTAAAGTTATTAGTACAAAAGTGTTTGGTATGATGAAGAAACCAATGTATTGGGAGTTGTATATATAGACAGACACTCGATAGAATATGAATATAAAGCCGTGAAGCAAGCTACTGAAATGAAAATATTTACAAGCATCTTCATTACATATTTATGCAAATACTTAATGTAGACTTAAATGATAATCCGGAAAAGTCATGGATTGACCAAATTAAATATATATATTTTTTGAACGGCCCAAATTATATATTATATATTAAGTGTACAACAAAATTAATTGAATATGGAATATTCCATTGTTCAGTTAGTTGATAATTTGGTACAGGTATATCCTAGGAATGTACCTTTTGGATTGTACCCTAATTCACACAACCATATAAAGGGGGACGGGGCGCCCCCGTGATGGCTCTCTAACACGCGTGGAGCAAAAAATAACACCGCCGCCACCCTTTGTATAACACGTGGTTTTGAAAATGCGTTGAAATTTTCACGTGTGAAGAAGTTATGCAATTCAATTTTGTTTTTGTTTTTTTTGAATGATTTTGATAGTGTGTGGTGAGTGATTGACATTTACACTAAAATCCATCACTAGTGATGGAATAATACTTGATGATATGACGGAACTTGGTTGGAAGTTGTGAGTGATGAGCGAGTGATGGGCGCCCCTACCCCCTAACACTTGTTTTTAAAGTACAATACCCGTCCCCTGCTGTTTAGAAAACTAACACCAACAGCTATATTACGTCGATACTTACCGACGAACCAAAGATGCATCCAACAAATAAAAAGAAAAAAAGTAAACAATTAATATAGCTATAACCGCCAATCGCTGTTGATCACTATACCAGATATAAAAAAATAAAAGGACTTTCTGACATAAATTAGAAGTGTGTAAGGTAAGCTAATGTTTCTCATTAACCATCACAAGCAGTTTATATATCTATTTATTGACCACTAACCTCAACTAACTCTATAACAAACATAGCTTCTAAATACGATATACATACACGCTGCATAAACATATACACTAATACGCCCCCTCAAGCTAAACGGGGAGCATCCACATGAAGCTTGGACCTCAGATTGTCAAAACGAACACCAGACAATCCTTTGGTCAAAATATCTGCAATCTGAAGTATAGTAGAGATATACCAAACATGTAAAATACCCGTCAAAACTATGTCACGAATGAAATGCAAGTCAATCTCCAAGTGTTTGGTGTGCTGATGAGACACCATGTTGACTGCAAGATATGTAGCTCCAATATTGTAGCACCAAAGACAAGGTGGACAAGTCAAGGTAATATGCAACTCATGTAATACAGACGTAATCCATCGTAACTCCGCAGCTGTATGAGCAAGAGCTCGGTACTCGGCATCCGTACTCGACCTAGCAACTGTATGTTGTTTCTTTGAGCTCCAACTAGTGAGGTTGGGCCTAAGAAAAACACAATAACATGTGGTAGAACAACAGTCATCATGACAGCCAGCCCAGTCAATATCACTATAAGCATGTAAATCAAGACAAGTAGATCGTCGTATACATAATCCATGAGAGACAGTACCCTTAAGATACCACGATATACGCTTGAGAGCAACCCAATGTTGGTCAGTATGTGTCTGAAGAAAATGTGACACCTCACTAACTGCATAAGCAATCTCTGGTCGTGTCAGCACACGATACTGTAACGCACCAACCGTACTCCGATAAGTAGTAGGATCAGACAAAGGATCACCAGTATGTCGAGAAAGATGTCTACCAGAAGATACAGGTATAGGTAATGGTCGACAATCAGCAAGACCAGTACGCTGTAACAAATCAAGTAAGTAGCGTTGTTGTGATAAATGTAATACATCCTCAGAGAAAGTGGCCTGAACACCAATAATATACGATAACTAACCCAAATCCTTGAGTGCAAACTGAGAATGTAAGCGTCCAATCAATCTAGAAACAAAGTCAGTGATAATAATGTCATGAACATAGATCAAGACATAACAAAGTTGTAGGATCGATGTTCGACCAAATGAGTCAATTCAGAGTCAATACGCACTGTTTGTGTGGCGGAAACACACAAACAGAGTTGAATTTGCAAGAACGGAGTAGAAAACAGAAGATATCACGTTAAACTACACTTCTCATTCATATATGACTTGACAAACCAGCAGCAGTTCGGTACCAGAACAATGGACTGTTACAAATGAGAAGCATCAACTACCTATCAATACTCTTCCTAATTTCGCTCTAATGTACATGTCTACATGAGCGAAATCACAATGTTCACATGAGCGAATCCCTATCTAATGCCTTATAAGTGAAATTACATTTAAAATAATATAAAATTCTATTTCGTGTTTCTGACTTTTGTTTTCTTGTGACTTTGTAATAACATGATGTCATCTTGTGATGTCATATGGATGATGTCATCATTGAGAATGATGACATCATTCTTGATCAGATCCGCAACGAAAACGAGACTCGATATAAGACGAAGTCAACAAACATATGCACCAACAGACTCCCCCTTGGATGTTGACGGAGTCTTCAGTACAAAACTTTAGTACGTCAAAACTTCAGTCTTAATCAGTCTTCACGTTTTCCAAAATATTTGACGCTGAAATATCCTTCAAACTCTCTCTTTCTAACAGACTCCCCCTTAAGTTGTTCTGGGATCGCAATCTGTCATAGTACTCTATCTTTTTGGAACAGAATCCCCGTGGATCTGTTTTCAAACTTTAGTTGCTCCCCTCCTTGGTAGTCTCTTTCTTCAGGCTCCCCCTTTCGTCAAGCTTCCGTGCTTTTAGGATCGACGCCTGGCTTTCCGTAGCAACAGAATCAGAAACCTATACATCTCAATCTCTCTTAAGACAAAATAATTTTGACTCTAAAAGAATTCACTCAAAATTCTCAAACATATAACACACAATATTGTGATTCAAATTAATGAATCATCTAAACATTTGAGGATTATCTTTCAACTTCTCATCATCTTAACCAAACCAATTGTTCATCTTGTGTAGCCTTTGAGATATTGAATATCAGCTTTTCAACATCAGTTGTCGAAAATCTTTTTGGATTTTTCAAAAAATTAGGCTAAAACACACTAAAATCCTTTTGGATTTTGTAATAAGAGAAATGTAATGCAGAAATGAAATATGTACAAACATATTTTTGTGAGTTTGCGAAAGAGGATCATATCAGTTTTTGAGACACATCACAAGCACCGTTAAGCTTTTAATCGTTTTAAGTTCTAAACGATTCACGTTGATTGACGATATAATTGTCCTCTTAAGCTCAATCTAAAAACTTTCGAAATGCTTACCGATACGTTAAGGTATATTAATTTTGCACTAAATTCTTATGGACCCCTCGATCTCAGCATATCCCCTCATCATGCAATACACTAACTCAAGTAATGCCTTTAAACTTTTATCAACTGTGATATGTGCGAAAACAAAGCAGAATGTTTAAACATTAACAATCAGGTCGATACTTCCGTATACACATAGAAAGTCCAATGTTTAAACAAAATAAGAAAATAAAACAAGTTGAAGTTGTTTAGGCTTTAACCACCAGGTCGATACTTCCGTATACGCAGAGGAGGTCCAAAGCTTAAACGAAACACCAAAGAAAATAATGCAGAACGTTTAGGCAATAACATCCAGATCGATACTCACGTATACGCAGAGGATATCCAATGCTTAAACAAAATAAAGAAATAAAACAAGTTTAAATCTTTGCAAAATGAAATGCACAATCACAGCGACTTTTCAGCAAAGTTGTGAAAGTTCACAAACTTAACCAGTTTTATGTCTTTTGACAATCAGCGATTACTGAGTAGGTACACAATCACGAAGGACAAAACTAAGTACTATGCTTTCAACCATATTTCCCACTAGAACTAGGCTTTTTCATTTAAGTGAGACCGTTTGTCACATTTTACTAGTCTAGCTGAGCCTATCGTCACATCTATAGTGAGACCGTTTATCACATTTTACATTTCATTTCTTTAGCATGCTGTGATAGTCCAACTTATTTACTATCATTTCCTCTTTTTCACAACCAAACTCATTTTAAATTTTTCAATGTTTTTGGTATTTTCAAATTTTCTAATTTTTTAAAAAAAATTTCTCCCCCTAAAATCAAAATATGTTTCAATTTTGATTTTCTGGGAAAATTTGAAACAAACTGTACAAACTTGACAACTTGATGAGAATCACTTCAATTCTCCATCCACCTGGCATAAACAATCAGAACTCCCCCTCACAACAAACTATTTTCCCATTATGATTTCAAAACATTTAAGTTTGTTTTAATCAAAATGGTTTTTCCGAAAAAATTAGTTTGTTTACCAATCATTTGTAGGTTTGGGGTCACTTCATCACATTGTTTTCTTCATACACATGACAGATTTTACAATTTCAGTTTTAATTCTCAAACATCATTTGTAGAAAATCAAGTACAACTTAATGTCCCTGATTTACCACATGTAAGGCGAAAAATCACCAGAGTGAAATTTCTCAAGAAATGTGCCGATTCATGTTCCACACTTACCAACCTGGGAACTCCGGCAAGTCAGGTTTTTCTATTTGAATAGTTTCACCCAAGCCTGACTGTCCTTGGATGATTTTGAATTCTTGTTCAACAATGGTGGGAAATTTGCATCATCCATTGTTAAACCTGAATTCTCAGATTTTACCTCAACTGCCGGCTCTTCTGGCTTTAAAGAACCAGAATCATTGCCTGAATGTGGCTTGTCTGACTTTGATGAGCCAGATTCATCGCTTGAAGATGGCTTGTCTGACTTCGATATGTCAGATTCATCGCTGACAATTTTCTTCTTCTTCTTTTCCTCTTTTGTCCTCAGATTTGTATCTGATGAATTCGTCTTACTTGACTTTGCAGTCGAGGATAGCGATTTATCAGAACTCTTATTTTTACCAACAGATGAACCCGAGGACAAAATCTTCTCCAGATACTCTCTCGCCTTCTTCCTTTTCTTCCGTAGTCTGTCTTTCTGCCCCTGTGAAAGTTTAACTTTCTTTTCTTGAATTGTCTGATCTTGAACTTTAGGTTTTAGAACCTTCTGTTCATGGGGCTTTTCTTCGACCTTGACTGATTTCTTCATCTTTTTCTGAGATTCAGCCCTCGATCTTCCCTTTGATCTCATTGGGCAATCTCTGGCAATATGACCTTTGATTTGGCATTCATAACATCTTCTTGTCTCAAATCTCTGTCTCTAGCAGTTAACAGCAATGTGTCCTTGAAAACCACAGTTGTAACACATCCTGTTATCGTACCAATCTCCACCATCAATCCAAACACTCAAATCATAACACTGATTTGATTTGTAGTACTCATAACTTCTCCTATAAGCTTGATTTGACTTTTGAGCACTATGGTCAAACCTGCACCACTTATTACCAACTTTTTGTGAGTTTTGATTTTCAAATTTTTGTGGTTTTTTATAATGATTGGATGATTGAACTGATAAGCTTTTATTTTTGTTTTGAAAATTTTTTGAATTTTTAACATTTTGTTTTTGTTCTACATTCTTCTTAACAGGTTTTTGCTTTGAGCATTCACCTATTTCAGTCGAATGTAAAACAGTTTCTTAAAATTTTTCTTTTAATTTTAAAAATAATTTTCTTTTCTCAATTTCATCATCAGTTTTCTCATCACAATCTTCAACTTTGACTTTGTCAAAGTTTGTGACAATGTCACTTATTGAAACAGAATTGATCGGTTTTGGACAGATATAATCTGGTACTGATGAATTCACAAAACCTTTCAATTTCTTTTCAAGCTCATCAATTTTATTCCGAGCAATTTCAGCTTCATTTTCAAGCCTAATGATTTTCTGAAGATGAGAATTTATTTCAATTTGTTTTTCAAGATTATTTTTAAAGATAACAGATATCTCATCTTCTAAAATCTTCATTTAACTTTGAAAATCTTTTTCAATTTTCAATTTTTCATTTTCAAAATGTTTTTCCTTTTCTTTCAAAATTTTGTTTTCCAATGTCAAACTGTTCGAACCACTCAACAGTTTGACATTTTCAGATTTCAAATTCTCAAAATTTTCTGTCATTTCAAGAATCTGTTTATCATCAGATCTTTTCTCATCCTTCACACGATTGATTTCCAATGTTAAACTCTCCACATCCTTCAAGAGTTTAACGTTGTCTGCTTCGAATTTTTCGCACTTTGAGCAGACAACTTCACATTTTGAAGTTCCATCTTGCTTGGATTCTTCATTCTTTGAAATATCCTGTGTCTCTGTCTTGTATGTGCCTGCACAAAATTTTTTAACAAAATCAAGAGGATTCATATATTCATCAATATAACAACCCCTCTTAATATCGTATTTCATAACAATTTTTGCTACACTACACATATTAACTCTTTCGCATATTTCAACAATCACATCCAAACTTATTTTGTCTAGATTTTTATCTATTACATTCATCAACGCTTTCTTTTTCTTTTCATCTTTATACTTGAGTGTTTTGAGCTCATTGATAAATTCATTTAGATAAAAATTTGAGAACCTATAATCCTTTTTTAGTTCACTCAAAAATTCATCCCATTCAGAAGGTAACGCGTCAGCAAATTTTGATACCTTTTCAGCATTTGATATCCTTATCTCGTACCTTGTTAAATTTTCAATTAGACAATTAAACCGTCTTTCCAACACATCCACTGTTTCATTTTTCATACACAAAAAACATTCAAATCTTTTATCCCAAATATTCTTATTCTCATTCCGATATTTACTACCCCAACACCCATCAAACCAATCATTTAATCTTTCAAGGTCATAGTTTTCCTCTTCGTCAAACATTTTAACCACACTATCAGATACAAATAACTTGAATCAACAGTGATATTAATGAGTTAATGTTTGGATTGCTGATTGGGCCTTCAATTAATTGTAAATAAAGTGATTGGGCCGTAACAAACCGATTTACTCTGCTTGGACCTCAAGATTAGATCACATGAGTCGAACAAACACCTGTTATCTTTTTTTAAAAAAATTATTAATCAAATAGCCAACAATTTTTTTCTTTCTTCACATGCACACACTAAATGGCAGACAAACTTTAATGATTAGAATAATCACATGTAAAAAGTCGACAATCTTAATTTTCCACCCGCACTATGAATTCACATGCAAATTGATTACTTCAATTAAAAGTAGCTGACAACTGCAATTTGATACTTAATTCTATTGGCCTTTTAAAACTAGTGGGTCGGTGCAATTAACAAGAATGGGCCGATTGTTTTGAAGAATTACAATATCACATGAACTACTTTGAAATACTACAAAGTCACATGCAATCTATGACTTTTGTTCTAAAAACACACCGATTAATGATTCATTTAACACCTCTGATAAAGTTGATGATCAAACCGATGCAACACAGAACACATGATTTCTTTTCCCAATATCCTGACAACCTCTTAAAATTGTTCACAAGAGCGAAATCTTATGTTCACAAAAGCGAAACCCCTGATTTGTGCATCTATGAGCGAAATTAGGGTGTCCAAATAAGCGAAATCACAACAATTCCGTATGAGCGAAGCCTATTCGGAAGTTAATTTGATCCATTTTTAGTCCGAATTTCAGTCTCAAATTTTCAAGGGTTTGTTAAAAGTCACTTTTGCACAATATATCAAAACCTCAGTCCATTTTATCTGTCCAAACGTCCAGAAATTAAAAAAATGTGAGAAAAATGTACTAATTCACGCGTATTGGCTCATCACTGGCTCTGATACCAATTGTAGGATCGATGTTCGACCAAATGAGTCAATTCAGAGTCAATACGCATTGTTTGTGTGGCGGAAACACACAAACAGAGTTGAATTTGCAAGAACGGAGTAGAAAACAGAAGATATCACGTTAAACTACACTTCTCATTCATATATGACTTGACAAACCAGCAGCAGTTCGGTACCAGAACAATGGACTGTTACAAATGAGAAGCATCAACTACCTATTTATACTCTTCCTAATTTCGCTCTAATGTACATGTCTAAATGAGGGAAATCACCATGTTCACATGAGCGAATCCCTATCTAATGCCTTATAAGTGAAATCACATTTAAAATAATTTAAATTCTATTTCGTGTTTCTGACTTTTGTTTTCGTGTGACTTTGTAATAACATGATGTCGTCTTGTGATGTCATATGGATGATGTCATCTTTGAGAATGATGACATCATTCTTGATCAGATCCGCAACGAAAACGAGACTCGATATAAGACGAAGTCAACAGACATATGCACCAACAAAAGTATCAAGTCTCTACTATAAACGAATAGAGATATATCTTAAATATACTGAGTGAAACCATCAGCGAGAAGAGCTGTGGATAGCATGGAAAACCAAGCTCTAGGAGCCTACTTCAGACCATAAAGTGTCTTCTGCAGACGACAAACATAATGTGGTCTGAATGTGTCAACAAAGACTGGGGGCTGTGTTATATAGACAGTCTCAGAAAGATCCCCATGAAAGAACGCATTCTTGACATCAACCTGACGAATAGACCATCCTCTAGAAAATGCGATTGAAAGAACAAGATGAATAGTAGTAGGCTTGACCACAGGACTAAAAGTCTCAATGTAGTCAATACCCTTAGTCTGAAAAAAGCCCTTGGCAACAAGCCGGGCTTTATAGCAACTCACTGATCCATCAGGATTATGCCTAATCCTGTAAACCCACTTACAGCCAACAATGTTGGCATCAGTGGGAGCCTGAACCAGATGCCATGTCTGGTTGGGATGAAAAGCATCAATCTCAGTATGCATCGCGTCCCACCGAACAGAGTACTATTGATCCTGTCTAAATATGGAAGGCTTAGTAGTGGGAGTGGTAGAAACATGAAGAAGAATATGATAAGGAAACTGTTGTGGCTGTCGTGTATGATCACGTGATCGTGTGACCATCAGATGCGTTGGAACCGGTGGTGGAGGAGGAGGACAATGAGGTGAAGGAATATCCGTAGAGGAAATAACAAGAGAAGACGATGAAGGAATAAAAGGAAGAGATGGAGAGGAAGGAGAAGAAACAGAAGTCGGAAGTGAAGGATGAGAAATGAAGAAAGGAATAGAATCTGAAGAAGATGTAGGAGTAGTAGAACTCCCTGGAATGTCATAAATCGACTCATGAAATCGAACCTGTCTAGAAATATACATACGGGACATATGAAGATCATAATAGAGATAACCGAGATGAGATGGAGTATAGCCAACAAAGACACATGGAGTGGACGTGGGTGAAGGTTTATCTACGCGAGTATCACCTAGAAATGGATAGCACAAACACCCAAATATACGAAGAAGAGAGTAATCGGGTAAGATCCAAATAGAACCTCGTAAGGAGATGAGTGATGAAGAACCGGTGAAGGTAACCGGTTAATGAGAAAGGCAGCAATAGCATATGCATCATACCCGAATTTCTTTGGTAACCGAGCATGAAACAATAAAGCCAGAGCTACCTCAAAAAGATGGCGGTTTTTCCGCTCAGCAACCCCATTCTGTTGGGGAGTATAGGGACATGAAATGCGATAAGCAATGCCAGAATCTGAAAGAAAACACGCCATAGAACCATGAATGAGCTCAGGAGCACCATCACACCGCATATGTTTGATGGTGCAGGAGAAGAGGTTCTCAACTAGGGGTTTGAAATGCTGAAAGCAATCAACCTCTTGAGAACAAGTCAAAGGATAAATCTATGTAAAACAACTAATAACGTTAAATAATCGATAATTGGACACCCAATTACAACTCAACATACTAACCACATGTAAAATAAATAATAAGCAATAAACCGGGAATCTATAAATTTGTTCGGTTTTGTTCGGGCCATTGAATGATAACCAAATGGGTGTAAAGGGATAAACAAAACAACTCCTTATCTTGTAGCTCTCACTTAACCTGAGATCTCTATCTCTAATCCGATAGAACCGTCTTCAGCCTTCTATATTTTTTCTATGGTTTTACAATTTTATAATAAACAACTTTACATAAAAATAAATAAAACCTAGCTATTACATCAGGGTTCCAAATAACCCATAGAAAAGAACACAAACATTGATTATCAACAATGAAAACAACAAAACAATTTCAATAAACAACTTGGATGGTCTAATACTCAATTTATATAAATCACGTTTTTCATACGGTAGTCCAGTGAGGAAAAAAATATTTAAAAGCTTGGATTGCCAGTGACATATTCAAAAGTGGGTCTAATATTGGTAAACCACCTCTAGATGTGATTATTAAAATACAATTTTATGTTCTTTTTCTTTAACCAATTACGTTTCTACCTCTTTATTTAATTTTGATTTTTTTGCAGTTTAGTACAAATTCATTATAATGTTTTTACGTCTATTTTTTTATCAGTTTAACAACCCTGTTACAACGAGTGGGTCATAAGTCGACATTTTCTGTGTTTTACGTGCCGATCTAATTTGGTCTTAACGCAAAGTTTTTTTGCAGTAGTGGCTCGCTTTCAGGAAACCATTAAACAACTAGTGTCATCTTGGAAAAACTTTCAATAATAATGTCATTTCCATTTGATATGGCGAATTGCTTAATATTATAGGTCTTGTAAGAATTAAGTCAGAGGAATGTAGGTCTTGCAAGGAAATAATGATTAGCTGTTAGAGAATAAAGGTCAATCGTCATTTCAAATGGAAACTTCTTACATATTGATGACAAATCTCCATTTCAAATGGCAACTTGTGATACATAATGTAACACCTCGGTTTTGTAACTTTCCGTATTTAGAAAGGTTGTCGTATAGTTCTATTTTCGGAAACTTGCATTTCTTGTAATCGTATTTCATTTCGAATCATTGTAATCCGAGGCTTTGATCGTAATAAATCTTAATTATTTTATGTGCAATACACCTTGTTTATTCATGCTTGTTTATACATATAATTCATATACATAATTGATACTTATTCGCTAATTTCATAAACATATGTTTAACTTGCAAGCAATTAACATAAATACTCGGCTTCATATGCTTATCTCATGTAGATACTTAATTATACCTTACAGGGCTTGATTCTATGCTTTTACACTTGATCAGTACTTAAATGTAAGTTAGAAATACATAATTTATGTTCACATACTTGTTAAGTACAAATTAAATGTTATTTATGCATAAAATAAGCTAATTATACCATGAAATGTGCCATATATCAACCATGAGGGGCCATTTATGAAATAAAAACAAAATCTTGTCTAGGTGCTTAAGCCCGCAGGTCACGGCACCACCCCTTAACACCTTGCGCGACACGCCTGAGGTGTCGATCCGCAGCCAGGTCTGATCAACGAGTGGATTGGCTGGTTTTTGGTTTTTGGTTTGTAACACTCAACTAACTTGCATTAACCCACTTATAACACCTAAACCTAATTCCTCACTAAAATACAACATCTCCCACTCTCATTTTCACTTTCCAAAGCATCTAAACGCTCTCAAATCACCTCTAAAACTCTCTAAAATTCCTTTATTTGAGCAGAAAGTTCTAAGGATTCAAAGTGAGTTCTAACTCACTTCCTCAACTATTTCTTCTTGTTTCTTTTTTTTGTTTTCACTTGGATAACCTCTAGGAAGGTTTTCACAAGATTACCTTGGTAATCTAAAATGAAACCTCACCATATTTGAGGTCCAAAGTGTGAATAATTTTCTGATTTTGTTTATGTTCATGTAAGCTTCATTTTTTACATACTTTCTTCACCATTTCTTCTTCTACAAAGATTGGAATACCTATTGGAGTGTTTCCACAAGATTACCAAGGTTATCTAAGGTGGAGCATCACCATTTTTAGGTCTAAACTTTCTGTTTTGAAGAAACTTGGTTATACTTTTATAAAACATAACTTTTCTTACTTGAATCTTGTACCTAGCAACCTCGTAAACCCATCAATGGTTGTGGAGCTTGTTAGAGACGATTCTTACAAGTTTAGAGGTACAAATAACCTCTAAACTTTCTGATTTGTTAGGGTTCAATACAACCCACAAGTGTTGAAATCACATAGGTTTGCCATAGTTCATATGGTTAGACTTATGTTAGATGCAACTGTGAACTTTGGATGCTTTGGCATTCCTAACTTGATTCCACACCTCACTTGATGTTTTTAGTTGATATTCCAAGTAGCTTTCTAGTATCAAAGTAACATAACCCTGTATAGCCTCCGACACTTAGTGAACTCTTTCCATGTCATGGTGGTTCACCCGGGTTAAGATTACTTGGCTACTTGACATGCACTTGTTAGTTCTTTTATTTCTTGTTATTCATGACCCTCCAAATCATCCTTATGATGATTTTGTGTAGTGGTAAATCATATAATGAGGTAAAATCCTCCATGCTTGACTTACATGATAATACATGATATCTATGATGGACTTAGTTTAGGATATCAATATAACTATATAAGTATATATGTATATATATATATATAAAATTGGTCAAGTTTGTGATGATAATCGGGTAATGATTATTCATCATGAATTAGGTCTAACTTATCTACGATTCTAAGTCACTTGTTATTGATTCTAATGGGCAAACTAGGACCCATGAAATCACATATAACTTAGTGTTATAAGCAAGTACTTAGAACTAGATAATACTTTTGCGAATACATACTTTTTGTACTTTAAATTCCAAACCCGAATCTTCCATCTTAAATCTATTAACTTACACACCTTCGTTTCCCCATGTAGGGTGACATCGGTGTTCCATCCTCTAACTTACAACTCTTCACGGGATTTTAAAGGAAGCTTTGCAAAACTGTGAGTACACTTGACCCATTTTACGTTTTACACATTTTTGGGTGCAACATATTAGCTTATTAAAATCACAAACACTTATACTTTATCTCAATTCACAAACAATCCAATACATGCATGCATACGTTATACTTGATTCGTTAATCTAGGTTTGCTCGTTCTGTGATTAAACTTGTCATTAACTTCGATCGAGCCTACCCTTAACATGTATAGCGCTATAGGAGTAATGCACCACCTGTGAACGTTGGGTTATGTTAAGATTCTTTTACTTGCATTAAACCTTGGTTTAACTTGATTATTCACATGCTAGATTTACGTTAATCTTGATAACATAGTTTGTCATGTCGATTCGTTTAAACTTTTTTATACTTATGCTATGTACTTAAACTTGTGTACACGCCAATGCTATTTGTGTTGAACTATACTTTTAACATGTTGCAGGTTGATGATGAGGATTATGACGAGATCTAGTAGAGACCACTTAGAAACACACTTATAAATGCTAATTTTGTTATCATGTTGGTTATTAAACTTTGTTGTACTTTATATTTCAATGTTGTACTTTGTTTTCCATGTTGTACTTGACAATTTATGTTATGAAATGAAATAGGTTTTAAATTAATTATTGTCACAAGTAGTGTTATGTGTGATGAGCAATCTATTTCGTCTCAATCTGATGTTTCCACCATCCGTTAGGATGCGACAGATTGGTATCAGAGCCATAACTATAGGGAATTAGGTAGAATTGTCCTGTTCGACCTAGTCTATAGTAGGTACCATACTTAACCATTCTTGCTACTTGTTTAAAATGTTAAATTCTTCCTATTTGCTCCTATCTCTTATTTTGTCTTAATACTTACAATATGTCTTTCCTAAGACATTTACACAATACACTTTTGAAGACTTGAAGACACTCGTATTATACTAACAAGAGGAATTCGTCAAAATAGGCGTGAAACCCACAATTTGGTGAATAACTCTCAATCCGCTTATGCTATTTTGCATGAAATTAGGCCATCAAGTTAGGAGTGAAATCCACATCTTGATGGTAAATTTCCAATTCAAACTCTAGAGGACCCTCGTGAAAGTGTCGAAATTAATCTTGATCCAACGAGTACCAACCACATTTAGTGTACGATGTTGCCAAGTTAGGGGTGAAACCCGCATCCTGTCAACTAGTCCCACTCCTCGATTTTCAATCCCGCCAAAGTTTTGTTATTTCAATCGATTAGGGACGTGTAGTAACTAGAAGTGTAAGATACCATTAATCGCTTCTTGGCGAGAGTATCTTACCTATAGGCCAAAGCACGTTTCCTAATTTGAAAGGATTTTCGATTCACTTTGGAATAGTCGAAGTTTCTAAACCCGAAACAATCCAATGTTTTATTAAGCATCTCTTTTATGTTATCTCAATTTCTATGTGTTTTAATACTTGTTATCTCTTTAATTTCAAAACCGATGCACGATTCGCATGTCTATCGCAATAAAAAAAACAATAATAATTATCGTGAACAAACTAAATTTATACTCTTTTATTCATTCATACATGTTTATACCTTGTGAATACTTGTTGAATACATGCAATTTATGTGAATCATACATGTTACATGAATACTTACATGCTTATACATGCAAAACGTTATTTTAAATTATGATCAAGTCTCATCATTTCCTTTTCTTTCAAACCTTTCGATGGCCTCCCCACGCTCGTCAAAGAATTCCAAGAAGTCACGATCTGGCTCAAAGAAAGGATCTAACAACAACGACTCCATCTCCAAACAAGAGTTCATGGGTTTGATTGCTGAACAAATGGTCGAGTAAATGGCCACAATCAAATTTGACGTGATGTCCTGGTCACAATCAAATTTAATCCAAATACTACTAATAGATAGCGGTAAGTGGGTATCGAACACATGGAGTTTGTAGAATATGTGTTTTTTGAAGTTTAACTATGTTAACTAAAATTAAACTAAATGCAAGTAAAAGTAAATTCAAGAGTTGGATTGATTGATTTGATTTGAAAAACTAAGATTACTATTCTAATTGCAAAAATAAAAATGTTGGTTGTAAACAAATTAGAGACAAATGACCATCTTTAGTTTCCGGTTTGCTTCGACGTTTATGCTATCATTCCACTAGAAAAAACTACATAGACATAGTTCATGTGTGATTACTTGTTGTGATAAAAGGGAACTAAGTACTCAGATTCCTAGAACGTGAGGTTGTTACCCGATGACCAATTAACCCTTACCCAATCCTAATTCTACCCATGATATCTCGATTGCCAACGGCACCAAGAACGTATGGTTTCAAATTAGATTAACATAAGAATCAACAATTTACAAACAATCAATCACACACCATAACAAACAATCATAAAGACAAGGTTTGTTATTCTAGAAATTAGGAAATCAAGCATAAAGTCTAATACAAACCTTCAACCAAAGATAGTCATCAAGAGTTTAGCCACTCATGGCTTGAATCATCATCCTCACACAAGTTTCAACGTTCATAACAATTAAAAACACAAACCAAATGATTGGAAAATGTCTTCAAGCACCCAAGAACAAGAAAAATCGTCTCCCCAATGATGTGTAACCGAATGGGAATGATTGGACATGAAAAGACACCATAAATCCGCATTAAAAGGTGGAAGTCACACATTTACGCAGGTCAGCGCCGTAAGCTACGGTGGCCTCCGTAGCTTACGGTGGCTTGGAATGGCTTACGGTGGGTTAAAACTGGCTTACGGTGACAATTTTTGTCAGTCGGTGCCGTAAGCTATGGCCCTTGCCGTAGCTTACGGCAAGCTTCAACCTGAAAACTTGTTTTCAGCATAGCTTTTTGGTTTCAAGTCCGTTTTCTTCACTGTTTTCGCCTACGTTCTCATAATTTCATCCTCTATCATGTGATATTCTTAGTTCTTCCATTCCAATATTTTATTTTTTCATTGATGCTCCAAATGCTTTCCCTTTTAAGCTCCATTTGCACCTGCACGTCCAAACAACTAGTAATTACCAAGTTCAAACAATTAAACGTGTAAAGCATGGGATTTTAATCTTTTTAATGCACTTAAGGGTTGTCCTACGGACCACCCGACACTCATCATTTCCTTTTCTTTCAAACCTTTCGATGGCCTCCCCACGCTCGTCAAAGAATTCCAAGAAGTCACGATCTGGCTCAAAGAAAGGATCTAACAACAACGACTCCATCTCCAAGCAAGAGCTCGTGGGTTTGATTGCTGAACAAATGGTCGAGTAAATGGCCAGAGTTATACTTAACATCCTGAGCAAAATCAAACCTCTTATTGAGACACCCCATGTCTCCATCGATTCCAAGGTGGAAACACCTAAGGCGACGTTTCTGTTCAAACAATTCATGGCCTGCAAACCCCTCGAGTTCACATGCAAAGTGGGTGGCACCGCCTTGCTGCAATGGTTCAATGCGATCGAACTAACCTTCCTTAAGAGTGGTTGCCCTAACAACCTGCGAACCATAAACGCTATAGGGGTGTTCCGTTCGAGAGCCCTCGAATGGTGGACTCTTGAGCGCAACACGCGAGGAAACGACGCAGCCCATGCGTTACCCTGGGGTGAATTGAAAAAGATGACGAGAGATGAGTTTTGTCCTCCCCATGAACTCCGGAAACTAGAACACGAGTTCTGAAATCTTAAGTAGATCGGGGATGAAAACGATGGCTTCACTGCCCGATTTAAACAGCTCAGTATTTTATGATCTGGCCAAGTTGACTCTGTCGACAAAGCTATTACCAAGTACATCCATTGCCTTCCCACTGCTTTCATGAACCTCGTGGAGTCCGCCTCACCTAATACTCGCGGGGACATCTTTCATTTGGCAGCTCGTCTTAACAACTACATTATTCGTGGAACTTCTGACAAGGTTCCATCGAAGAGTGCGCACCAAGCCACGAGTGATACCACCACCACCCCTGTTAAACCCTCACCATCTCAGTCGTCCAAGAAAAACAAGGGCAAGAAGCGGAAGGCTTCAAGCCAAAATTGTACGGTTGTTACTCTACAAAACCTTAAACCACTTCAATCTCTCCCTGCTACTCCCAACACCGAACCTCAACATAATGCTTACACTGGGACTCAACCCAAGTGTAACACATGTCTCTACCATCACCCGATCAATGCCACATGCCTCTTGTGTTCAAACAACAATCGGTTTGGACATTTTGCTCCCTAATGCCATAAACCGACAATCAACCAAAACCAGGTCGTTTTAGCCCAAAACCCCGCACCTAACCAAGGTAATCTAAGGTGGAACATCACCATTTTTAGGTCCAAACTTTCTGTTTTGAAGAAACTTGGATATACTATTATAAAACATAACTTTTCTTACGTGAATCTTGTACCTAGCAACCTCGTAAACCCATTAATGGTTGTGGAGCTTGTTGGAGACGATTCTTACAAGTTTAGAGGTACAAACAACCTCTAAACTTTCTAATTTGTTAGGGTTCAATACAACCCACAAGTGTTGAAATCACATAGGTTTGCCATAGTTCATATGGTGAGACTTATGTTAGATGCAAGTGTGAACTTTGGATGCTTTGGCATTCCTAACTTGATTCCACACATCACTTGATGTTTTTAGTTGATATTCCAAGTAGCTTTCTAGTATCAAAGTAACATAACCCCGTCTAGCCTCCGACACTTAGTTAACTCTTTCCATGTCGTGGTGGTTCACCCGGGTTAAGATTACTTGGCTACTTGACATGCATTTGTTAGTTATTTTATTTCTTGTTATTCATGACCCTCCAAATCATCCTTGTGATGATTTTGTGTAGTGGTGAATCATATAATGAGGTAAAATCCTCCATGCTTGACTTACATGATAATACATGATATCGATAATGGACTTAGTTTAGGATATTAATATAACTATATAAGTATATATCTACTAGTCATTTACCCGCGCGATGCGGCGGGGGTGGACACTTACAATAGGATACTCGTTTACCTTTAGTTTCTCAGTCTCCTCGTGATATATTGTATCGTATTTAAGTTAGTTTTCTTATTCGTGCACTCGTTTTTCTGCTATTTTATCAATTCTTTGATGATATACTTTTGTTAATTTTTTTTAGTTGTAGCTTCGACGCGGTTTGTCTAGATTGTGCATACATCCAAACAACCCCAGTTAACTATCCTATGATGGCATCCACAATTCACATCATCATACATACAAGTTCGGCACATTACCATTCAATTTAATATCTTAATCTTACAGTATAGATCCATGAATTATCTTTTAAACATCACAACATTAATTAAGTAAAGTATGGCAACTTATACAAGTTTAGCAACTCAAGCTCATTCCACTTGAGTATAAAAACCCAGTTAAATCAAAACACACAATACTCTACCAATATATATTAACCCAGTTTCATCAAGTAGCTTGTGTCTTAACTCTTCTAAAAAATATATTAAATATAATAAATTCATGAACCTTTCATTTGTATAAATTTGACCAACAACTTATCTATAGTTATTTTTTATACAGGTATTTATAAGAATCATTGACATCACAATACTATCTGATACATAAAGTACTTTACATCAGAGTAAAATTAGATATTATTAAAAAGTGCATTCGTAAAGAACGTTGGGGGAGCTTTGGAGCAAATTCTATCTGGTTTTTGCTTGTATCTGTACCGATTACATTTTTGTATATGCTCGCAAGCTGCGAAGAACAAATGCGATCGACCACAAAACTCATTTACTTGTCATAAATATGGAAAAAACTTGTACCTGTAGCATACGCCGGCTGCGAATTTGGGCTTCCTCATGGTTCTCACCATAAGTTAAACTACTCATTCCATAAGATGAAAAGAAAAATATAATAACAAACACGAAAAGGAAAGAAAAGTATAAGTTTTAATCGATACCCAACCAGCCCGGCCCGGCCCACTAATTAAATCACATACTGGAAAGAAGTCTGTTTTATAAGCCGCACATAAAAATATAACCGTCGTCATTGCTAAGTAACTACCGAGAATGACACCTGTAGTGAAAATTTCCGCCAGTTTCCATCTATCCGGAGAGGAGACGATTTTACTCTGTCCTTCGATATGGTCATTATAGTTCCTGAAATGAAATATAATGGCAAAAAATAATTTATTATAACAAAAGTAAATCAGGCTTTTTTCTAATAAAGAAGATTAGAGAAGGGAGAAAAAAGGACCGAACCGTCATTATGTCATTTCAGATCTGATTAATGAAATGGGGAAAACCAAAAACGTACCGTGGAAAACACCCGCGAAACCCGTACCGTGGAAAACACCCACGTAACCGTCGGCTTTTTTATGAGTTCGTCGATGGGTAAAGCAGCAATTGACTCGTCCTTATTTTGACCGAGCAGAGCTGAAGAAGGATACACGTTGGTTCCCATTCCAAGATGTCTTCTGGTTTCTTTTCAGATTGCCAGTTGATCCCCTATTTAGTACAGATTGAAACGGGTCAGGTTGAACTCGAAGCACTTCTTTTTCAAAATGTTAAACCCATCCTACCCATAATCATTTAAATACAAATGGAAGTGACAAAAAACTCACACGACTGAGTCACTTAACCACCCTCCTATTTAGTCATGGAATAAGGTTACACAAGGCTCAATTCCTGCAAATAATTGCAATTTAGTTGTAATCACTTGATACTCCTAAAAGAAGAGTGAGAATATAAAAAATAAACAACAGGTGTTCTTAAATAGCAATTTCAGAGAATCTAAACTCTAAAAAGCCCAAAAACGGATTCCATTTTAGTAATGTTTTGATCTCGAACTTAATCAATTGTACGGAAGAATAGAAATTGCACAATTTAGACAGTTAAACGCTAACATAAAACCAAAAATTAGTCAAAGTTCTGACCTGTAAATTTCAATTTCATAACCCGCTTTGGAATCAGCTTGGAACTCGAATCACAAACCATGTAACCGAAGAGAGATTCGTTAACTCGCTAGTCTCAATACATACCAACATCCGGGCAAAACACATCAGTTGCAACATTCAAATTCACAGCCTCAAGGTTGTTCTTAGCTTATTTGATTTCAAACCACAAAGAGGATCCTGATAACGGAGATAAGATCAAGGACAGTTTTAGTTACAGAAAGAGAAAAAATGAATGAATTTGAGAAATAATGAAGAAGTTGATGATTTTATGAAGATGTTTTGAAGTTGGCTCATGTTTTTTAAGTATTGGTGTTTTATTAACAATATCGAATTATGCTATAAACATTGTTGACATATCCAACGCTACCATAATTCCATAAATCCATTACCTCACATGACATCTCACACAAAAACCTTCAAAAGGGTACTTCTGTAAACGTTTCAACCGTATCAAATCCATGATTCTCAGGTAGCGAAGCGTTTCCAGGCCTAACCAAGATGATCACTTCCAGACCTAAGACAACAACAGTCCAAATTAACTCAAAAGTAAAACAATCACGCAACCATTTAAGTGCGTGTACGCATGAGTCCATGCGTTTTGTGCGTACCAGCTGCCTTTACTGCTACCACCTCTTGAATAACATCAATTACAAACCGAACTTCGGATGGCTTGTCGACTCCAAGGGACTCCGAGATTTCAACATAACTTTTTGTTTCTGTTTTATTCCAAAAAGCAAGATCTCCATAACTGATATAATAAGAATCTTTGGAAAGGGAAATATAATAAACGAAAACAAAAAGCCACACTATGACTGAAGAGGATGCACCCCTCACTAAAGCTTGATTCTTTTTTATTCTAGGGGCCAATTGAGTCTCAGGCTGCAATACCCACAAATAGTTCATTATTAATAAGAATAACTATACAACAAGCACTTACAGTTTAGTAGCAACGTTAAAAATATAACAAACAAAAAACTAACCTTCTTTTTAACAGGTTCTTCTTTCTCAAATAGGCCCTTTGACACCTGAAGAAATTGGTTAATAGGCTCGCCTCGCTGCACCAATAAGCCCTTGTTGATATGAATTCTTGAAACAACAGATAGTATTTAATTATATGTTTTACCTTCACAAACGTTGATCAAATTTCGCAAATGTACGATTAAACATTGAGTATCATATATGCTTAAGGTAAATATCAAAATATACCAGGCTTGAAACAATGGACCTCACACAGTCTGAAGTATCCCGGACTGTGCTCTCTATCGTCTGCATGGCCAGATTACTTTTATTATGGTGAATCATACACAAAGCATAAGAAGCCTGTGATTTTGAATCAAAAGGTACATGGTTACCAGTCTTATTATCTGGTGTGATCGAGAACTAGTATCATTCAAAGTTGTTTCACCAACTTGTCTTTGAGCTGCAAAGCATACAAGAACAAATAAGCTATAATCATAGTTCAATTAGAATATCAGGAATTATATGTTTTACCTTCACTAACGCTGATAAATTTCGCAAAGGTTGATCATCTGTGGTTGTTTCCTCCACCAACTTCTCTACGACTGTTCCTTTCTGCATCAGAAAGGATAATCAGTAAAAGATTGGAGTAAGACCGAATTTGAGAAAAATATTTGTTTCAGATATTACCTCGGGATCGTCTCAAAGCTTTAGATTGCGCCCATTTTCAGAATTCAACAAGTCCCGCACATTTTCGTTGTAGATTTCTAGGCCTGATATTTTTATTCGGAATACATCATTACAACTTCCATAAAAGAGAGATATTAATGATATTTATCTCTTATAACTTACATGCATTATATGCTGGTAGATATCATTAACTGCTTTTTCAGTGATTCCTCTCATGGTATAAGTTTTTCCACTACTTGTTTGACCGTATGCAAATATAGTTGCTGAAAAACAAGCGTGATTATCTAATTCAGAAAACAGACATAAATATCAAAGGACAAGTGAAAAGAAGAGTATGCATAACTAAAGAATATAGCAGTTACCATTTATGCCCATTAGGGCAGACAATGCAACCGTCTTTACACCATCCTCATATACAGATTCTGTTAATGCTTCAGGACCAAAAACTTTATCAACAAGAACAGGAAACAGTTTCATTAGCTCACACATAATCAAAATCAAAACCCAAATACGATAATCAATAAATAAGTTCATAAATTAGCATATGAAATTCATACCAAAGGTAAATGAAGATGGTTGAACTACACGTTCATGCGGGAGTGGTTTATATACAATAGAATGATCATCAATGCAATCCCATTCATTTTCAAAGTAGGTAAAAGGTGTGTGAGTTACCTGAAAACAGGATCAAGATACTCATCCAGCAATAAACCTTCTCTTGATCTCAAAAAACTTCTAAACCCCAATTATCAAATCTGTCAATACAATGTCATGAAGAAGTTTCAAGATCAGAAATTTATCCTATCTGGTTCAAAATGTCATGAACAAGTTTCAATGAATGAGAACAAAAGAAAAGAATATACCACAGCCAGTACCTTCAACTTCAAAGAAAAGAATCATTGTGTTGTCACTCTTGCATGTTCTTTTCTCAATGCAGATTCATACCACGGTAGATATGGCCACCAAACGGTAGATCTGTGTCATAGCTACCATCTTCCACCCACAACCACCAGGTAATCTGAAATATTACACAGATCCGATTCAAATAACAAAAAAAAGATATGGTAAAAAGAAAGGTACCGAGCGGTTAAACCAGTCGATCTGGTGTCGGATCTAGAGAGATTCATCACTAAGGAAGCGTGATCTTGAAGCGACTGATAAAGAAACCCTAGAATCGCCTGGAGAAACCTCGGGTTGAATCGACTGATCTTGAAGCGTAGATCTTGTCTCGACCACTTTTACAGACCACACCATTGTTGGATCTGGTGAGATCTTGCTCATACCACAGATCTAGTGAAACCCTAAATTGAAAATCACCAGAGAGAGAAAGAAGGAGGAGCGGCTGTGGATGAAATGAATTTACGGTTTAGAAAGGAGTGAAAGAAACTTTATATTGGATCCATCAGAGGTAAAACGGGTCAAAGAGGTCCGGTTAGGATCCATAAGAGCTACTGTCACGACCCCCGTCCCAGTTGACCCGGTTCAGAAGCCGCGGGACAGAAACCCCGTGGTATTTATTTAATTTGGCAGTGGAATAATAATTAACAGGATCATTTAAGACTTGAAAAAGCCTGATTATTTTATTTCATAATTAGGGACAAACACCGTAATTTACAATAAGGAAATTTCACTGGGAAACTCCTATTTTACAAAAACATGTTTCTTTATATTTTTATTAAGCCACTTCTTCAAGCTTGTAGTGCTACACTGCACTTTTTCCTGGATCACAGCAGATCACTTGAAACATGTTTTAAAAAGGTTTTATCAGCAGGGAAATACTGGCGAGTCATTCAAGTTGCACAAAACGACACCTTGTTATAATATACAGTATTAAGGGTGATTACATTGTTTTTATCAACCAATTACCCCAAATCGGTATTTGTCACTCGACTATATCTGTGACTATGGTCAGATCACCCGTTGGCTAACACGTTGTCCAATGGTGACGGGAAACAAGTAACGTATACAAAACCCCACATACCGGCAGGAATTGAAGATTACAAAGACTTAATCCCTATAATTATAACCTCGAAAACATTTAGGGTTTTATAAAGCAATTTGATAAAAAGAGAATGACTCACATTGCAGATTTAAACGGGCAGAGTTTAGCCTACTGATTAGCCTTGTAACCTAATTTAAATAACAATGCACACGAACTAGGTCAGTAACTAATACAACATTTACGATAACTCACGAGATTAAAATCCTCACAACGAATGACAAAGTGCAATACTTAAACATCCAACGAATTCACGACGAATGACAAAGTATAACCCAAATGTGGGCAGCACTTAAACATCCATTGGATTGATTTCAACCGATCGGACATCGAATCGTAGCAGCGATCGAGTTAATACCATGTATCGTAGCAGGGCCTCCCTAATGGAAATTATGATTTTGAGCAGTAGAACTTCGTTTTTGAGAAAAGTTTTCGACACAGAAGAACAGGCCATGATCAGATCAATTTATAGCTGAAAAATGAGGTTTACGCGGCCCGCGTAAACCTCCTCTTGATCTTACGAGGCCCGCGAGGGCCACTAAGGCGTAGACTAGGGCTAGCGTGTCATCGGTAAACCTGCCATATGTGCGACACGTGGCCTAGCATGCTTATCCGGTCAACTTGGCTTTGACGCGGACCGCTTAAGCCTAAGCTTACTCTTACGCGGCCCGCGTGAAACCCAAAAACCTTGTTATCTTGGTTTTTCATGCACGTTAGGGTTTCAGGGGTCCGAGTTTCCACTTATGGGTCATTTTGGGACATTTTTTGAAGGTCCTTACATCCTCCCCACCTTATTTAGAATCTCGTCCTCGAGATTTACTGAAATAAGTGAGGATACTTTCGCTTCATTTTCGATTCCAGCTCCCAGGTGTATTCGGGTCCTCTTTTTGAATCCCACTTGATCTTGACCAGTACTAGTCTTTTGTGTTTGAGAAATTTGACCTTTCTGTCTTCTATTTGAATCGGTTTCTCCACGAACTTCAACTTTTCATTCACCTGTATGTCTTGAAGAGGGACTACCAGGGATTCGTCAGATAAACATTTCTTGAGATTGGATACATGAAATACATCATGTACCCCTGCTAGCTCATCTGGTAGTTGTAAGCGATAGGCAACTGGTCCTATGCGTTGGATTATTGGGAATGGTCCTACGTACCTTGGACTTAGCTTTCCCTTCTTCCCGAACCGAATTACTCCTTTCCAAGGAGAAACTTTCAAGAGTACCTTGTCCCCAACTTGAAATTCTAGTGGCTTGCGTCGATTATCGGCATAACTCTTCTAGCGATCTCGAGCCGTTTTCAACCTTTCCTTGATTTGAATGATCTTGTCGGTGGTTTCTTGTACTATTTCAGGACCGGATAATTGTCTTTCTCCTATTTCTGCCCAACAAACTGGAGTTCTACACTTTCGTCCATATAGTGCTTCGAATGGGGCAGCTTCAATGCTTGAGTGATAACTATTGTTATAGGAAAATTCAATTAAGGGTAGGTGGTCATCCCAGTTTCCACCAAAATCTATCACAGATGCCCTAAGAATGTCTTCTAGGGTTTGGATTGTCCTTTCACTTTGTCCGTCTGTTTGAGGATGGTATGCAGTGCTTAAATTTAGTCGGGTTCCCATTGCTTCCTGGAAACTTGTCCAGAAGTGGGAAGTGAAACGACTATCTCTACCTGATACAATGGAGAGTGGAACTCCCTGTAAGGATACTACCTCATATACATATAGCTTTGCTAACCTTTCCATGCTAAAGGTTTCTTTCATGGGTAGAAAATGAGCTGATATGGTTAATCGATCCACAATAACCCCAAATTGCGTCATTACCTTTTCTAGTTTTGGGTAACTTAGTAACAAAATCCATAGTTATAAGTTCTCATTTCCATACAGGCATTTCTAATTATTGGAGTAATCCTGAAGGTTTCTAGTGTTCTGCCTTAACTTGTGAACAAGTAAGACATTTAGAAACATATCTAGCTATGTCCTTTTTCATTCCTATCCACCAGAAATTATTTCTTAAATCTTGGTACATCTTATTGTTACCAGGATGCATGGTATACCTAGATTTATGGGCTTCTTCTAAAATCTTATTTCTTAATTCTCCCTGCTTAGGTACCCAAATTCTTCTTTTGTGGAATCTCCAAATTCCATTACTTCCTTGCTCTAATTCCTTCATTTGTCCTTTCATACATTCAGCATCATCCTTGATTGTTGTTTCTTGAATATTTTTCAATTGTTCCATTAAGTCTAATTGTAGACTTAATCTAAGAGCACGAACTTGTCGTTGTTTCTCATGATACTTACGACTTAAGGCATCTTCAACTACATTTCCCTTTCCTTCGTGATATTGAATATCACAGTCGTAGTCACTTAAAATTTCCATCCATCTTCTTTGCCTCATGTTTAATTATTTTTGCCCAATTATGTACCTTAAGCTTTTATGATCTGTATAGACAATAAACTTACTTCCATACAGATAGTGTCTCCAAATCTTAAGGGCAAAAATTATTGACCCTAATTCTAAGTCATGCATTGTATAGTTTTCCTCGTGCTTTTTCAATTGCCTTGAAGCGTACGCAATTACCTTCTTGCGTTGCATTAGCACACATCCTAATCCTAACTTAGAAGCATCACAATAAACTTCAAAATCTTCTGTTCCTTCTGGTAAGGCTAGAATTGGAGCGTTCGTTAACTTTTGATTTAAAACCTTAAAAGCTTCTTCTTGCCTAGGTCCCCATTCAAACTTCACTGCTTTACAGGTTAGCTTAGTTAATGGCACAACTATTTTAGAAAAATCCTTAATGAATCGTCTATAGTATCCGGCTAACCCTAGAAAACTTCTAATTTCTATAGCTGGTTGCGGGACCTTCCATTTGGTGATTGCTTCTATTTTGGAGGGATCTATGTGAATACCTTCGTGATTTACCATGTGTCCTAAAAATTGCAGCTCCTATAGCCAAAATTCAAACTTCGAGAATTTGGCGTAAAGCTTTTCCTTTCTTATAAAAGTTAAGAGTGCATGTAGGTGCTGATAGTGCTCGTCCTGACTTTTGGAATAAATGAGTATATTGTCGATAAAGACAATTACAAATTTATCCAAGTACGGTTTACAGATCCAATTCATCATGTCCATAAATGCCGCTGGAGCATTTGTTAGTCCAAAGGGTATGACTGTAAACTCGTAATGACCATATCTAGTTCTGAAAGCAGTTATAGGTATGTCTTTGTCTTGTACTTTTAACTGATGGTATCCTGAGCGTAAATCTATCTTAGAAAAAATACCTAGCTCCTTGAAGTTGATCGAAAAGATCATCAATCCTAGGTGATGGGTATCGATTTTTAATTATAACCTTATTTAATTCCCTATAATCGATACACATTAACTTCGAACCATCTTTCTTCTTTACAAACAACATTGGAACTCCCCACGGGGATGAACTAGGTTGTATAAATCCTTTGCTTAATAATTCATCTAACTGCTTTTTCAATTCTAGCATTTAGGTGGGTGCTAACCGATAAGGTGCCTTGGCTATCGGTGTAGTTCCAGGAATGAGATGAATTCCCTATCAGGTGGTAATCCAGGTAGTTCTTCTGGGAATACATCTGGGTATTCTGCTACTACAGGATTTTCATTCAGTTCCTTACCTTTCGTGTTAATGATTACTAAAATCATATATACCACTTCTTGTTTTCTTGAATAACTCTCCAACTTCATTACTGAAATGAATTTCAGTGGCTTTCTGTAAGGACCTTCAAAAATGTCCCAAATTGACCCGTAAGTATGAACCTGGACCCCTGAAATCTTAATCCAGATAAAAAATCAAGAAAATAAGATTTCTGGTCTTCAGGCGGGCCGCGTAAAGGTTACCTTAGCCTTACGCGGGCCGCGTCAACCCTAAGTTTGACCGGATAAGCATCCGGGCCAAGTGTTGCACGCGTGGCAAGTCTAATGATGACACCGTAGCCCTAGTCTACGTCTAGCTGGCCCTCGCAGGCCGCATAAAGATCAAGGGTGGGCTCACGCGGGCCGCGTGAGACCCAAATTTCACCTATAAATAGATTTGATCAGGAGCAGTTCAATGGTGTCGAAACCATTTCACAAAAATGAAAGCACACTGCACAAATTCGAAATTCACTTTTACAATAGCGAGGCGCTGCTACGATATAGGGTATTAACTCGATCGCTACTATGATTCAATGTCCGATCGATTGAAACTATCCAATGGATGTTTAAGTGCTGACCACATTAGGGCCATACTTTGTCATTAGTCGTGAATTCGACGGATGTTTAAGTATAGCACTCTGTCATTCGTTGTGAAGGTTTTAATCTCGTGAGTTATCGTAAATGCTGTATTAGTTACTGACCAAGTTCGTGTGCATTGTTATTTAAATTAGGTTATAAGGCTAATCAGTAGGCTAAACTCTGCCCGTATAAATCTGCAATGTGAGTCCTTCTCTTTTTAACAACTACGTTTACAATACTCCAAAACATTTTCAAAAGTTATAATTACAGGGATTAAGTCATGGTTATCTTGAATCACTGGCTAGTGGGGTATTGTGCACATTACTAATTTCTCACAGTTAGGCTAATAAATCCTAACTGTGATAATCGTCATTACTTGGGGAAAGACCCAATAGTGGTATGACCATCGTCACCAGGTGACACGGCACCAAATAAAAATAAGATAGAAGCCATTGTTATCGCTCTTATGCTGTAATTTATAACTATGTGTCATTTTATCAAATTGAGTGACTCTCCAGTATTTCCCAGCTGATAAAATATTTTTAAAACATGTTTCAGGCGACCTGCTGTGAATCAAGGAAAACGTGCTACGGAGCACTAACAAGCTTAAAGAGGTGGCTCAGTTAAAATAAATAAACATGTTTTATAAATCAGGGAATTTCCTAGTGAAATTCCTCTATTGTAAATTACGGGGTTTATCCCGAATTATGAAATAAAATAATCGGGCATTTTCAAGGTTTAAAAGATCCTGTAGAATCCTCCGCTGTCGCATCAATTAATAAATACCACGGGTTCCTGTCCCGTGGCTCCTGACCGGGTAAAACTGGGTCTGGGGTCGTGACAGGAAAATGTGGTATCAGAGCCACTAATTTAAGCCTATTAAGTATTTAAAATACTTAATTTTCTGATTGTCATTTTGTGACTATATGTTTATATCTTGACTATCTATTAATATACAGTATGGGTAAGCAAAGATAAGGGAACTTCATCCCAATCAAATTCCTCAAGATACTAAGCAGATACTGATGAGGGAATTTTTGTTCGTAAAGTACAGTATGAGAAACCACTTACCCCTAATAAAAGAAGTTGGATTATTAGAAAAAGTAAAGAGAAAATAAAGAAGTCCCAAACAAAAGAAGTGATAATTAATAAAGAAACTCAGGGAACAGGTGATAACCCACCATGGGAAGATGAGTTAGATGAACAATGGGCAAATCTCTACATGTTAGTCACTGTAGCAGTAAATATTAACCTTTAAACTACCAACACCCGGACCCAGTAACAACACCTATATCAACTACAAACCAGAAACTTTAAATATAATAAATAACCACTAGTATATTTCGAATTTTAGTTGTACTAAATATAAATATTTTGTTTCAATAAAATGGTTTATTAGATGATTGTAATTAAATAGTAAATTTTCTGATTGCCATTCTGTGATTATGTGAAAATTCAAATTACAAACTTTAACCTATATTTTGTGTTTCTTCATAACTGTTAAACATCATGAATGAATTGTCAGAAGCTCTTGAAAATCTCAATCTCTATCCTGTTAATGTGGAAGTTTCCAGAGACTTTACCGGGTATTGTGCTGACATAGAGGAACCTATGGAATTTCAAACCCAACCTCCGGAGAAACCCAAACCAAATAAGTGAAGGAGAATTATGGGCCGGAGGCGTGTGCGCAGGAAGAAACCAGCGACACGGAAAGTTACCAAGAAGGAGGATCCCAAAGGTAAAGGCAAGGAAATAGAGATTGGAGAAAGTTCTAGGCAAGATCAGGATATGCCACCCTGGGAAGAGCTAGATTATAAACTGGCACTTAGTGACCTCATCGGACCTGCCGGTGAAAACCTTTTTAATTACCCAGCTGAAGCACAACTTCGAGTTGACCTAGAGCCCGAAATCCCAGATCCTATTATCCACACCCAACCTCTACCAGCAGAGCTCGAAGAATGGTGGACCACTGACTGGCAGTTTCAAAATCTCCTCAATAACCCTGATACCTTTTTCCCTCAATTTGACCCGGAGCCTCCACTACCCCCACCTATGAGCATTGAAAATTTGGCGGAACTCCGTCATTATGGAGAGGAGCTGATTGATGCAGGGAATCGAATCAGGGAAGTAGGAGAAAGAATCTCGTGGAAGTATGACGAAAGAGAACGTCGTTTCTGAAAAGCCAGCTTATGGGATAGAGTGTGGTGGTAGGAATATGTGTTTAATAATAATAATAATCATAAAATATAATTATGTGAAATAACTAAAAATAAAACTTTTGTAAGATAACCAGTTTGTACGGATGCCTAATATATATATAAAATATTGAACGTCGAAAGATCGACAATTTTGGCTATACTTGTTAACGTGATTATGTGCAATTATTTTGTTATGTGTGGTTATTAATTATTTTATACTAATTACTTATATAAATTAATTACCAGATGGAAAACGTTGGTAATGAACAAGTTAACGTGGGTAACCAATCTGAACAAAATCATGAAGATCAATTTCTGAATAGGCAAGATATCGAGAATATCGTTGCTCAAGGGATAGCCAATGCTATTCCAGCAATTCTTGCTGCTGCTCGAAATCCAGTTGAACCACAACAAATTATTCCTAGCAAACGCACACAGGGTGATAATTTCAGTAATAGTGTAAACGGAGGTGGCAATAACAACAATAATAATAACAATGATGTATTGCAAGCCCTAATTCTCAAAAGAATGAAAGCTGCCACGCCTGGTTACACTTATAAGGAATTTCTTGCTTGTAAACCAACTGAATTTGCAGGCAATGAAGGGGCGACTGTGGCACTGCGTTAGTTGGAGAAAACCGAAGCAGTAATTATGATAAGTAAATGTGTTGAGGAAGACAAGGTCATGTATGCGTCGCATCTTTTTAAAGAAGGGGCGCTAGAATGGTGGAATACGGTACTTCAAGCCAAAGGAAGAAATATGGCCTATGCCATGAATTGGGAAGAATTTAAGCAGCTAGTGGAAAGAAAATTATGTCCCGAATATGAAAAGGAACAAATGGCGAATAAATTCTTGAACCACCGGATGGTGGATGTAGACTGTCGAGGATATACTTCGACATTCTTCGAATATGCTAGAGTGGTACCAACCCTGGCTTCGCCAGAACCTGTACTTATTTCCCGCTATATTTGGGGATTGATTGGCGAAATCCGTGATATCGTCAAAGCTGCGAGACCCCGCACTATTGACGATGCCGTTGAATTAGCTAACACCCTAACTGACGGACTGGTACACACAAGAGAAGAAACCCGGAAAAAGGAAGTGGCCCAAAAGATTACCCAAGGATTCCGTGTGGGTAATCGTATTAATTTCAAGAGAAAAGGAACCGGGCAATCTTCCACTGTTCCATTTTGCAATACATGCAAAAGGAAGCATTATGGAAGATGGAAAGGGTATTGCAATTTCTGCAAAATCCCGGGGCACCAAGAAGAAGATTGCAGAAAGAAGAAAACAACAGTCTGCTATAACTGTGGAGAAGCTGGACACTTTAGGCCAGACTGCCCAAAACTGGTCAAACCAGCTGATAACGAAGCCAAAACTGCAGAAGGAACTACCAAAAAGAACGCAAGAGCCTTCCAACTAACTACTCAGGAAGCAGAGCTAATCCCTGATGTGATAGCTGGTACGTTCCTAGTTCACGACGTTTATGCAAAAGTAATATTTGACTCATGTGCAAACCAAAATTTTATAAATACTTCATTCTGCCAAGCTCTTAACTTACCCTTAACCAACCTTAGGCAGATTTTTACAGTCGAAACGACAGATGGGAATTCTGTTAACATAGATAAGGTTTTGCGGGAAGGAAAGATAGAACTTGTAGGCCATAAATTTTTGGCAAACCTGTTACCTATGAATTTAGCCGGATTCGATGTTGTATTAGGAATGGATTGGTTAGTAGCAAACCATGCTCGAATTCTTTGTGATAAAAATTCCATAGAACTTCATACACCCACAGAAGAATTAGTGGTAATTACAGGAGATAAGCCACGAAAGCCACTGAAATTCATTTCAGTAATGAAATTGGTCAGTTATTCAAGAAAACAAGAAATGTTGTATATGATTTCGATAATCATTAACACTAAGGGTAAGGAACTCAAAGAAATTCCAGTAGTATCAGAATACCCAGAGGTATTCCCAGAAGAACTACCTGGATTACCACCTGATAGGGAAGTAGAATTTAGAATTCATCTAATTTGTCGCAACCCCCGATCCCTTATCTGTCCCGGGAACGGGCGGATGCGAGCTCAGATTTTCGGTGGTATCAGCTATTAAATCTTGCAGCAGAAATTACATCAGGACCGTAGTTAGAAAATGTTTATCAGAGTAAAACCACCATATTTGATATTAATAATAACATGGGCAAAACCCAAGTTTCTTATTACAATACATTTATAGAGACAAACCCTATTTTATTGAATTTAAAACATCGTTTATTAGGTAACTTTTATAGTCACATATTTCCCAAGCCTTCAGTGCTCTCCAGCTGGCTTTTTACTAATTGGCTGTCACATGGTGTTACCTGTAACGCGTTTTAAAAACATTTGTCAGTCGGAAATACTGGTGAGTGAATCCCAGTTTAATCAAGAAACATTAATTTAATTAAAACAGTATTGAGGGCGATCACATTGTTTATTTCTACACAATTACTCATTCAGTACTTGCCACTCGACCGGATCTATGGATATGGTCAAGTTACACATTGGCTCACTCGTTGTCCAATTGTAATGTACTGTCGTATCGACTTATTACTCGCAAGTCGTAAATTTTGTATACAAAACCCCAATATACTGGCAGTAATTGAAGAACTACAAAGACTCAATCACCGCTTAATCACATTGTAAAACAATTAAGGTTTTGTAAAATATTACAAAAAGGTTAACAAAAAGAGGATAAACTCACATTGCTATCTTAGACTTCGCGTAAGGGTTTCCTGGATATAGTCTATAATTTATACAAATGTACATTGGTTAGTACCATAACCCTTTGAAAATATTAATGATACCCTCCCCAAGACGGCATTCCAACAACTACGTCGGGCAGAACCACGACAGTTGTTACGGAACCCTAAATCAATCGGGCAACGTAACTATTACGAAACTAGGGTTATAATACTTACAACGGAGCAGAACCTTGCTAATTAGGGGGTATTATACATGAAAATTATGCTATTATCAGAGATTTCGAGATTGAGAAACAGAAATGAACGAGTTGAAATGAAATCCCGAGGCCTTCTTATATAGGGCTGAAATCTGGTCCTCACGCGGCCCGCGTAAAGAACAGACAGGGCTTACGCGGCCCGCATAGTAGCCCGGGTAGGGTTTAGGTAAAGAACAAACAGGGCTTAGCTTCGCCACGATGTCCACACGTGTCAGCCTCTGGTGTTACCGTGTTATGGATCTCTCGCTGCCCGCGTTAACTTAAACGGGGTCTTACGCGGCCCGTTTGAACTAAAGAAATCAACGAAGTCAGGTTCTATCCCTGATACCGCCCGCGTAAGTGGTTGGGGTGGGTCTACGCGGCCCGCCTCAACTTAATTTTTATTTTTTTTAATTTATTTTATATGTTATAACATATTTCGGCTCGGTTTAAACATACGGGTGTATTATAAGAGATAAAGGAATATTTTAAGATATACTGGGGTGTCGGGAATTTTATGAGGGTATTGGTTTTACCGAGGGTTGTTACATTCTCCCCACCTTGTTTTAGAGCTCGTCCTCGAGATCTACTGGAATAAATGCGGATATTTCTTTTGCATTTCTGATTCAAGCTCTCATGTATACTTAGGTCCTCTTTTGGAGTCCCACTTCACTTTGACCAAAACTAATCTCCTATGCTTAAGATTCTTGACTTTCATGTCTTCAATTTGTAGAGGTCTTTCTACAAACTTGAGTTGTTCATTTACCTCTATATCCTTGAGAGGCACTATCAGTGATTCATCGGATAAACATTTCTTGAGATTAGATACATGAAATACATCATGTATTCCTGCCATTTCCTCTGGCAGTTGTAGCTGATAGGCTACAGGTCCTATTCTTCTAATAATCTCAAAAGGTCCAATATACATGAGACTTAGCTTTCCCCGTTTGATGAATCTTACTACTCCTTTCCAAGGAGAGACCTTTAATAATACTTTTTCTCCTACTTGAAACTCCAAGGGTTTGCGTCGATTATTGGCATAGCTCTTCTGTCGATCACGTGCTGCTTTTAGTCGTTCCTTGACTTGAATAATCTTATCAGTTGTTTCTTGCACTATCTCAGGTCCAGATAGTTGCTTTTCCCCAATTTCTGCCCAACAGACTGGGGTTCGACACTTTCGTCCATAAAGTGCTTCGAATGGTGCAGCATTGATACTTGTATGATAACTATTATTATAAGAAAATTCTATTAAAGGTAAGTGATCATCCCAATTACCTCCAAAATCAATTACACAAGCTCTAAGCATGTCCTCCATTGTCTGAATTGTCCTTTCACTCTGTCCGTCCGTTTGAGGGAGATAAGCTGTGCTTAATTTTAACTTGGTTCCCATTGCCTTTCAGAAACTTGACCAAAAATGAGAGGTAAATCGGCTATCTCTATCAGAAACAATTGATAAAGGAATGCCATGTAAAGACACAATTTCATTTACATATAATTTAGCTAATTGTTCCATACTAAAAGTTTCTTTCATTGGTAGGAAATGAGCTGACTTGGTTAGTCTATCTACAATCACCCAGATTGTATCATTTCCTTTCTTTGTTTTGGGTAACTTAGTAACAAAATCCATTGTTATCAATTCCCATTTCCACACTGGCATTTCTAATTGTTGTAGAAATCCTGAGGGTTTCTGGTGTTCAGCTTTGACTTGTGAACAAGTTAAACATTTAGAAACATAGGCTGCTATGTCCTTTTTCATTCCTATCCACCAGAAATTTTTCCTTAAATCCTGGTACATTTTATCATTTCCTGGATGCATCGTATACTTAGACTTATGAGCTTCTTCTAATATACGATTACGCAGGTTTCCAAATTTAGGTATCCACATTCTCTTTTTATGGAATCTCCAAATTCCATCTATTCCTTGTTCCAATTCTTTTAGCAAACCTTTTAATTTTTCAGTATCTTCCTTGATTACTGATTCTTGTGCTTCTCTTATCTGATCATTTAAATCTACTTGCAGATTTAATTTAAGAGAACGTACCCTTTTTGGCTTTTCATAATACTTTCGACTTAAAGCATCTGCTACTACATTTGCTCTTCCTTCATGATACTGGATATCACAATCATAATCACTAAGCATCTCCATCCAGCGTCTTTGTCTCATAATCGATTCCTTTTGCTTGAAAATATACCTTAAACTCTTATGATCAGTGAATATGGTAAACTTACTACCATAAAGGTAATGTCTCCAAATCTTAAGAGCAAAAATTATAGCTCCTAATTCTAGATCATGGGTTGAATAATTCTCTTCATGATTCTTAAGTTGTCTCGATGCGTAAGCTATAACCTTTTGTCGTTGCATTAATACACATCCATAGCCTAATTTAGAAGCGTCACAATAAACAACAAAGTCTTAAGCTCCTTCTGGTAATGCTAGTATGGGTGTATGGGTTAATCTTTGCTTAAGAATTCTAAAAGCATCTTCTTGTTTTAATCCCCATTTAAACTTAATAGATTTACAGGTCAACTTAGTTAAGGGAATGGCTATTCTAGAAAAATTTGAATAAATCTTCTATAATAACCGGCCAATCCTAAGAAACTTCTAACCTCAGTTGGTGACTCAGGGGTTTTCCATTTAGTAATTGCTTCGATCTTTGTTGGATCTACATGAATTTCTTCATGATTAACTAAATGTCCAAGAAACTGTACCTGTTCTAACCAAAATTCGCACTTAGAAAATTTAGCATAAAGCTTTTCCTTTCTTAATAAACTTAAAAGTGCGTGCAAATGCTTTGCATGATCTTCTTTACTCTTAGAGTAAATGAGAATATCATCTATGAAAACAATTATGAATTTATCCAAATATGGTTTACATATTCGGTTCATCATGTCCATAAATGTAGCTAGGGCATTGGTTAAACCAAATGGCATGACAGTAAATTCATAATGGCCATACCTTGTTTTGAAAGCGGTTTTAGGATTGTCGTCTTCCTGTACCTTTAACTGATGATATCCCGACCTTAAATCGATTTTAGAGAAAAATCGAGCTCCTTGTAGTTGATCAAACAGATCATCTATTCTCGGTAATGGGTACCGATTCTTAATCGTGACATTGTTTAATTCACGGTAATCAATACACATACGCATTGATCCGTCTTTCTTTTTAACAAACAGTAACGGCGCTCCCCATGGCGACGATCTTGGCTGTATAAATCCTTTCTCTAACAATTCATCTAATTGTTTCTTCAATTCTTGCATTTCTGCAGGTGCCTAACGATAAGGTACTTTGGCAATTGGTGATGTTCCTGGTATTAAATGGATTCTAAATTCAACTTCTCTATCTGGAGGTTGCCCTGGTAATTCTTCTGGAAATACATCTGAAAACTGAGATACTACTGGAATATCTTTTAAATCGTTTCCTTTAGTGTTAGTGATTATAGAAATCAAATACACTATAGAACCTTTTCTTATATAACTTGCAGTTTTCATCACAAAGATGAACTTAGTGGACCTAGAGGGTTTATCTCCTTTAATTGTGATCGTTTTAACTTTTGGTGAATTTACTTGAATTGACTTTTGATCACATAAAATACTGGCTTTATGGGCTATTAACCAATCCATTCCTAAAACAACATCGAATCCTGCCTGATTCATGGGATAAAGATTTGCATTAAATTTCTGATTCAAAATTTCTATACTTGCTCCCTGCAAGATTTCAGAAATCCTAACGGTTTCTCCATTGGCTGTCTCTACTAAGCATTCTTGTGGTAGTTTAGTTAATGACTGATTTAGAAATTTGCAAAATGATGTATTAATAAAACTTTGGTTTGCACCAGAGTCAAATAATACTTTAGCAAAGATATCATTAACTAAAAACGTACCAGCTATGACATCTGGAATCATTTTGGTTTCATCTGCAGTCAGAACAAATGCTCTAGCATTTTTAGTATTCTTGTTGTCTGAAGTTGGAGCCAATTTTGGACAATTAAGCTTGATATGGCCTTGTTCTCCGCAGTTGTAACATATCCGGATGTTAGCTTTCTTCCTGCAATTTTCTTCCTTGTGTCCCGATATTTTACAAAAGTTACACTATATAGAGCATCTTCCTGAATGGTTTCTTTTGCAATACCTACAGTAGGGGGCAGAGGTAGAACCTACATTTCTCCCACGTTTAGAATTTCCAGAACAAAATTATTGAGTCAACTTCTGGGTTATGTTCCTCCCTTGATCCTCTTCTCGGGTACGGACTAATTCATCAGTCAAGGTATTGGCTAGTTCTACAGCTTCTTCTATGGTTTGAGGTCTAGCTGCCTTGACTACATGTCTAATCTCCCCTATTAATCCTCAGATATAACGGGAGATTAACACTGGTTCTGGTGAAGCAAGAGTTGGCACTATTCTGGCATATTCAAAGAATATTTTAGTGTATCCCTTACTATTCACACCAGTCATTCTAAGGTTTAGGAATTTGTTTGCTATCTGTTCCTTCTCATTGGATGGGCAGAATTTCCTTTCTACCTTGTTCTTAAATTCTTCCCATTCCATATTGTAAGTTCTATCACTTCCTCTTGATTAGAGGATAGTGTTCCACCATTCTAGTGCTGAATTCTTAAACAGATTAGAAGCAAACAATATTTTATCTTCTTCAGCACATTTGCTTATCCTTAAGACTGCCTCAGTTTTCTCTATCCAGTGTAAGGTTGCAATGGCCCCTTCGTTGCCCGAGAATTCCATTGGTTTACAAGACCAGAATTCTTTATAAGAACAACCGTAAGACACGGTTCTTCTTCTTTTGGGAATAGGCATTTGAAGTACTGGTCCATTGTTCACGCTGTGTTCTGGTTCAATTGGTCGCTTACTACTATGTTTACTTTTATTATTCGCTTCTTGAACCGTTTGAATAATAAATGACATTGCATCTTTAATTCCTTGTGCCACTATATGTTGGATAGCAGTATTATTCACTTGATTTCCATTGTTATTGATGCTTGGATTCTCATTAACCACGTTAATGTTACTCTGGTTATCGTTATTCATATTTCCTTGATTTCCTTCATCCGCCATCTGAATTTTAAACATTTACCCCATATTAATATCACAAATAATATCTTAATATAGTTAATCACATGACACTCAATCTAGCCAAAAACGTAGATCTTTGCTACTTTTACTCTATTCATATACTATTATGCATCTATTACACACTAGTACTGAAAAAAATTACAATACCAACAGAAATATAATCACACTAATAGTAATATGCATCCGTACACACATATTATTTTATTTTTATTTTTATTTTATTTTATTTTATTTTATTATATTATATTATTATTCCGTTTCCTCCATCACATCACGGATATTGATTTATCCAAAAATCCATATTGCGCTCATCATATTTCCATACGAGACGCTCTCCCACCTGACGCATTCTCTCACTGTTTTCTAAAATTTCCTCACCGAAGGTCCTAAGTTCTTGCACGTTTTCTTCACTCATTGGGGGTGCAGGTTCTCGGAATGGGTTTGGAATCTGGGGTGCGGGTTCCAAATATGGGGGTGAAAGTGCCTGAAATCGGTAAGGATCTTCTAAAATCTCCCTAATATATTCATCATGGTAATAGGGATCTAAAGGGTCCATACCTGTATAGGCTCCTATGGGTGTGTCTTCATGAATAGGGTAACGATGCACAAAGTCCCTATTGTCGTCCCACCAGGGGTCGTAATTTGGGTCTAGGGGGTTTGGTGCAGGTATCCTAGGGATTTCTTCTGGGTTAAAGTCATGCATCTCCACTTGGTTTTCCGGGTTTTCTATCTCCATGGGTTGGTTTGGGAATTGTGGTTGTGGGGCTACTAGTTGTTCCAGACTCGGGTCAGCAGCAGTTGTAGCTAGGATATGGAAATTGGCTAGGCTTCTATTAAGCATATCCTGCGTATGAGCATCTGTCTTTCACTTAGCAACTGCTAAAACTCTTTGCTGTTGCAACTTTCGCATTCTTTTCCTACAAGCAAAGGCTTCCTTACTGAACCATCCTCGTTTCTTATGAGGGAATGGCTCTTCTGACTGAGCTTTAAAAGCAAACACTCCTTCTTCCTGATTAGCAGAATACCCAGAAAGGGCAGGCTGTGATGAGGTACCTTCACTCCTAGGGGAATCAGACAACTGACGATTCATGTCTGAGGGTCCTTGATCACTCATAGTGTAAACTAACAGATAATCAAATAACACATAACAAATAAATACAGTTATGCATATATTTCCATTAATTCCTAACATAAAATTTAAAATGTAAGTGTCAGCAGAACACTTCTTCGGCTCAGACCAGTGGCTAGGCTCTGATACCACCTTCTGTCGCAACCCCCGATCCCTAATCTGTCCCGGGAACGGGCGGATGCGAGCTCATATTTTCGGTGGTATCAGATATTAAATCTTGCAGCGAAAATTACATCAGGACCGCAGTTAGGAAATGTTTATCAGAGTAAAACCACCATATTTGATATTAATAATAACATGGGCAAAACCCAAGTTTCTTATTAAAATACATTTATAGAGACAAACCCTATTATACTGAATTTAAAACATCGTTTATTAGGTAACTTTTATAGCCACATATTTCCCAAGCCTTCAGTGCTCTCCAGCTGGCTTTTTACTAATTGGTTGTCACATTGTGTTACCTGTAACGCGTTTTAAAAACATTTGTCAGTCGGAAATACTGGTGAGTGAATCCCAGTTTAATCAAGAGACATTAATTTAATTAAAACAGTATTGAGAGCGATCACATTGTTTATTTCTACACAATTACTCATTCAGTACTTGCCACTCGACCGGATCTATGGCTATGGTCAAGTTACACATTGGCTCACTCGTTGTCCAATTGTAACGTACTGTCGTATCAACTTATTACTCGCAAGTCGTAAACTTTGTATACAAAACCCCAATATACTGGCAGTAATTGAAGAACTACAAAGACTCAATCACCGCTTAATCACATTGTAAAACAATTAAGGTTTTGTAAAATATTACAAAAAGGTTAACAAAAAGAGGCTAAACTCACATTGCTATCTTAGACTTCCCGTAAGGGTTTCCTGGATATAGTCTATAATTTATACAAATGTACATTGGTTAGTACCATAACCCTTTGAAAATATTAATGATACCCTCCCCGAGACGGCATTCCAACAACTACGTCGGGCAGAACCACGACAGTTGTTACGGAACCCTAAATCAATAGGGCAGCATAACTATTACGAAACTAGGGTTATAATACTTGCAACGGAGCAGAACCTTGCTAATTAGGGGGTATTATACTTGAAAATTATGCCTATTATCATAGATTTCGAGATTGAGAAACAGAAATGAACGAGTTGAAATGAAATCCCGAGGCCTTCTTATATAGGGCTGAAATCTGGTCCTCACGCGGCCCGCGTAAAGAACAGACAGGGCTTACGCGGCCCGCGTAGTAGCCCGGGTAGGGTTTAGGTGATCCGAGTCATCGCCTAGCTTCGCCACGATGTCGACACGTGTCAGCCTCTGGTGTTGCCGTGTTATGGATCTCTCGCGGCCCGCGTTAACTTAAACGGGGTCTTACGCAGCCCGTTTGAACTAAAGAAATCAACGAAGTCAGGTTCTAGCCATGATACCGCTCGCGTAAGTGGTTGGGGTGGGTCTACGCGGCCCGCCTCAACTTAATTTTTATTGTTTTTAATTTATTTTATATGTTATAACATATTTCGGCTCGGTTTAAACATACGGGTGTATTATAAGACATAAAGGAATATTTTAAGATATACTGGGGTGTCGGGAATTTTATGAGGGTATTGGTTTTACCGAGGGTTGTTACATAATTCCTGGAACTACACCGATAGCCAAGGCACCTTATCGGTTAGCACCCACTGAAATGTTAGAATTGAAAAAGCAGTTACATGAATTACTGAGCAAAGGATTCATACAACCTAGTTCATCCCCGTGGGGAGCGCTAGTGTTGTTTGTGAAAAAGAAAGATGGTTCGATGCGAATGTGTATCGATTATAGGGAATTGAATAAGCTTACAATTAAGAATCGATATCCATTACCTAGGATCGATGATCCTTTTGATCAACTCCAGGGAGCTAGATATTTTTCTAAGATAGATTTACGCTCCGGATATCATTAATTGAAGGTACAAGAAGAAGACATACCTAAAACTGCTTTCAGAACTAGGTATGGTCATTACGAATTTACAGTCATGCCCTTCGGATTAACAAATGCTCCTGCAGCATTTATGGACATGATAAATAGAATCTGTAAACTGTACTTTGATAAATTCGTAATTGTCTTCATCGACTATATACTTATTTATTCCAAAAGTCAGGAAGAACATTGTGAGTATCTGCATGCACTCTTAACTTTGTTAAGAAAAGAAAAGTTTTACGCTAAATTCTTGAAATGTGAATTTTGGCTACAGGAGATGCAATTTTTAGGTCAGATGGTGAATCACGAAGGTATTCACGTAGATCCTGCTAAAATAGAAGCGATCACCAAATGGAAGGTTCCGCAATCAGTTATGGAAGTTAGAAGTTTTATAGGATTAGCCGGATATTATAGACGGTTTATTAAGGATTTTTCCAAAATAGTTGTACCATTAACTAAGCTAACCTGTAAAGCAGTTAAGTTTGAATGGGGACCTAAACAAGAAGAAGCTTTTAAGATCTTAAAACAGAAATTAACAAATGCTCCAATTCTAGCTTTACCGGAAGGAACAGAAGATTTTGAAGTATACTGTGATGCTTCTAAACTAGGATTAGGATGTGTGCTAATGCAACGCAAGAAGGTAATTACGTATGCATCAAGACAATTGAAAAAACACGAGGAAAATTATACGACTCATGATTTAGAGTTAGGAGCCATAATATTTGCCCTTAAGATTTGGAGACACTATTTATATGGAACTAAGTTTACTATCTATACTGATCATAAGAGCTTAAGGTACATATTTGGGCAAAAAGAATTAAACATGAGGCAAAGGAGATGGATGGAAATCCTAAATGACTACGACTGTGATATTCAATATCATGAAGGAAAAGCCAACGTAGTTGCTGATGCTTTAAGTCGTAAGTATCATGAGAAACAACGACGAGTTCGTGCTCTTAGATTAAATTTACAATTTGATTTAATGGAACAACTGAAAAGCATTCAAAAAACAGCAATCAAGGATGAGGCTGAAGGAATGAAAGGACGAGTAAAGAAATTAGAGCAAGGCAGTGATGGAATTTGGAGATTCCATGAAAGAAGGATTTGGGTACCTAAGCAAGGAGAGTTAAGAAATAAGATTCTAGACGAAGCCCATAAATCTAGGTATACCATGCATCCTGGTAATAATAAGATGTACCAAGATTTAAGAAATAACTTCTGGTGGATAGGAATGAAAAAGGATATAGCTAGATATGTTTCTAAATGTCTTACTTGTTCACAAGTTAAGGCAGAACACCAGAAACCCTCAGGTCTACTACAACAATTAGAAATGCCTGTATGGAAATGGGAACTCATAACAATGGATTTTGTTACTAAGTTGCCTAAAACCAGAAGAGGTAATGATACGACTTGGGTAATTGTGGATCGATTAACCAAATCAGCTCATTTTCTACCTATGAAAGAAACCTTTAGCATGGAAAGGTTAGCCAAGTTGTATGTAGATGAAATAGTATCCTTACATGGAGTTCCACTCTCCATTGTATCGGATAGGGATAGTCGTTTCACTTCCCATTTTTGGACAAGTTTCCAGGAAGCATTGGGAACTCGACTAAAATTAAGCACTGTATACCATCCTCAGACAGACGGACAAAGTGAAAGGACGATCCAAACCCTGGAAGACATGCTTAGGGCATGTGTGATAGATTTTGGTGGAAACTGGGATGACCACCTACCCTTAATCGAATTCTCCTATAATAATAGTTATCATTCAAGCATTGGAGCTACCCCATTTGAAGCACTGTATGGACGAAAGTGTAGAACTCCAGTCTGTTGGGCAGAAATAGGAGAAAGTCAGTTATCAGGTCCTAAGATTGTACAAGAAACTACCGACAAGATCACTCAAATCAAGGAAAGACTCAAGACGGCTCGAGATCGCCAGAAGAGTTATGCAGACAATCGACACAAGCCGTTAGAATTCCAGATTGGGGACAAGGTACTCTTGAAAGTTTCTCCTTGGAAAGGAGTAGTTCGGTTCGGTTCGGTAAGAAAGGAAAAATAAGTCCAAGATACGTAGGACCCTTTCCAGTAATCCAACGTATAGGACCGATCGCATATCGCTTACAACTACCGGAGGAGCTAGCTGGAGTACACGATGTATTTCATGTATCCAATCTCAAGAAATGCTTATCTGACGAATCTATGGTAACACCTCTTCAAGATGTAGAGGTAAATGAGAAGTTAAAATTTGTTGAGAAGCCACTACAAATAGAAGACATGAATATCAAGTTTCTCAAACACAAGCGACTAGTGCTAGTTAAAGTCAAATGGAATTCAAAAAGAGGACCCGAGTATACTTGGGAATTAGAATCGGAGATGAAGCGAAAGTATCCTCACTTATTTCAGTAAATCTCAAGGACGAGATTTTAAATAAGGTGGGGAGAATGTAAGGACCTTCAAAAATGTCCCAAATTGACCCGTAAGTATGAACCTGGACCCCTGAAATCTTAATCCATAAAAAAAAATCAAGAAAATAAGATTTCTGGTCTTCAGGCGGGCCGCGTAAAGGTTAGGTTAGCTTTACGCGGGCCGCGTCAACCCTAAGTTTGACCGGATAAGCATCCGGGCCACATGTTGCACGCGTGGCAAGTCTACTGATGACACCATAGCCCTAGTCTACGTCTAGCTGGCCCTCGCGGGCCGCGTAAAGATCAAGGGTGGGCTCACGCGTGCCGCGTGAGACCCAAATTTCACCTATAAATAGATTTGATCAGGAGCAGTTCAATGGTGTCGAAACCATTTCACAAAAATGAAAGCACACTGCACAAATTCGAAATTCACTTTTACAATAGCGAGGCGCTGCTACGATATAGGGTATTAACTCGATCGCTACTATGATTCAATGTCCGATCGATTGAAACTATCCAATGGATGTTTAAGTGATGACCACATTAGGGCCATACTTTGTCATTAGTCGTGAATTCGACGGATGTTTAAGTATAGCACTCTGTCATTCGTTGTGAAGGTTTTACTCTCGTGAGTTATCGTAAATGCTGTATTAGTTACTGACCTAGTTCGTGTGCATTGTTATTTAAATTAGGTTATAAGGCTAATCAGTAGGCTAAACTCTGCCCGTATAAATCTGCAATGTGAGTCCTTCTCTTTTTAACAACTACGTTTACAATACTCCAAAACATTTTCAAAAGTTATAATTACAGGGATTAAGTCATGGTTATCTTGAATCACTGGCTAGTGGGGTATTATGCACATTACTAATTTCTTACAGTTAGGCTAATAAATCCTAACTGTGATAATCATCACTACTTGGGGAAAGACCCAATAGTGGTATGACCATCGTCACCAGGTGACACGGCGCTAGATAAAAATAAGATAGAAGCGATTGTAATCGCTCTTATGCTGTAATTTATAACTATGTGTCATTTTATCAAATTGAGTGACTCACCAGTATTTCCCCGCTGATAAAATATTTTTAAAACATGTTTCAGGCGACCTGCTGTGAATCAAGGAAAACGTGCTACGGAGCACTAACAAGCTTGAAGATGTGGCTCAGTTAAAATAAATAAACATGTTTTATAAATCAAGGAATTTCCTAGTGAAATTCCTCTATTGTAAATTACGGGGTTTATCCCGAATTATGAAATAAAATAATCAGGCATTTTCAAGTTTTAAAAGATCCTGTAGAATCTTCCGCTGTCGCATCAATTAATAAATACCACGGGTTCCTGTCCCGCGGCTCCAGACCGGGTAAAACCGGGGCTGGGGTCATGACACTTTCGTGGCTTATCTCCTGTAATCACCACTAATTCTCCTGTGGGTGTATGAATTTCTATGGAATTTTTATCACAGAAAAATCGAGCATGGTTGGCTACTAACCAATCCATTCCTAACACAACATCAAATCCGGCTACTTTCATAGGTAACAGGTTTGCAGAAAATTTATGACCTAAGAGTTCTATCTTTCCTTCTCGCAAAACCTTATCTATGTTAACAGAATTCCCATCTGACGTTTCGACTGTAAAAATTTGCCTAAGTTTGGTTAAGGGTAGGTTAAGAGCTTGGCAAAATGAAGTATTTATAAAACTTTGGTTTGCACCAGAGTCAAGTAATACATTTGCATAAACGTCGTGAACTAGGAACGTACCAGCTATCACGTCAGGGATTAGCTCTGCTTCCTGAGTGGTTAACTGGAAGGCCCTTGCTTTTTTCTTGGTAGTTCCTTCTGCAGGTTTAGCCTTGTTATCTCCTGATTTGACTAACTTAGGGCATTCTAGTTTGAAATGCCCAACTTCTCCACAGTTATAGAAGACCCTTGTTTTCTTTCTGCAATCTTCTTCACGATGTCCTATAGCTTTGCAGAAGTTGCAGGTTTCATTACATTTGCCAAAATGTTTATTTTTACAACTCCTGCAGAACGGCAGAGTGGAAGATTTCCCAGTTCCTCTTTTCTTAAAATTGTTATGATTACCCACTCGAAATTCTTGAGAAATTTTCTGAGCCAATTCCTTCTTCCTATTTTCTTCTCGCGTACGCACCAGTCCGTCTGTCAAAGTGTTGGCTAGTTCCACCGCATCATCGATCGTGCGGGGTCTGGCAACTTTGACAATATCACGGATTTCGCTAATTAAACCCCAAATGTAGCGAGAAATAAGTATCGGCTCTGGCGAAGCCAGAGTAGGCACAATTCCAGCATATTCGAAAAACTTCGAAGTATACCGTAGGCAATTAACATCCACCATTCGGTGGCTCAGGAATTTGTTTGCCATCTGCTCTTTTTCATATTCAGGTCAGAATTTTCTTTCCACCAGACGATTAAACTCCTCCCAACTCATCGCATAGTCCATGTCACTTCCCTTGGCTTGTAATACCGTATTCCACCATTCTAATGCTTCTTCCTTAAAAAGGTGAGAAGCATACATGACTTTATCCTCTTCGGCACATTTACTTATTTTGATTACTGCCTCGGTTTTTTCCAACCAATGCAGTGCCGCAACCGCCCCTTCATTACCTGCGAACTCAACAGGTTTACAGGCAAGGAATTCCTTGTAAGTTCAACCAGGCGTTGCAGCTTTCATTCTTTTGAGAATTGGGGCTTGCAATACATCATTATCATTATTATTAATGTTACCGCCTCCATTTACGCTATTACTGAAGTTGTATTCATTAGTACGTTTGCTAGGAATAATTTTTTGAGGTTCAACTGGATTTCGGGCAGCAGCAAGGATTGCTGGAATAGCATTGGCTATTCCCTGAGCAACGATATTCTCGATATCTTGCCTATTCAGGAATTGATCTTCATGGTTTTGTTCAGATTGGTTAACTTCGTTAACGGGTTCATTACCAGTGTGTTCCACTGGTAATTAATATATATAAGTGTTTAGTAGAAAATAATTAACAATCAAACATAACAAAACAATCGCACATAATCACATCAACATGTATAGCCAAAATTGTCGATTTTTCGACGTTCGATATTTTATATATTATAATAGGCATCCGTACACACCAGTTATCTTACAAAAGTTTTATTCTTTAAGTTATTTCACATAATTATATTTTTATTATTATATTATTATTAAACACACGTTCCGACAACCACCTACAATCCCTGTTAGCTGGCACTTCAGAAACGACGTTCTCTCTCGTCGTACTTTCAGGATATCCTTTCTCCCATATCCGTAATTCGGTTCCCTGCATCAATCAGCTCTTCGCCATAATGGCAAAGTTCAACCAAATTATCAGAGCTCATAGGTGGGTGTAGTGGAGGTTCCATATCAAATTGGGGGAAAAGGTATTAGGGTTATTCAGGAGAATTTGAAACTTCCAGTCAGTGGTCCACCATTCCTCCAGCTCTCCTAGAGGTCGAGGGTTGACAAGGGGATCGGGAATAGCAGGTTCCAGATTGACTGGAAGTTGGGCTTCAGCTGAGTAATTGAAAAGAGTCTCATCGGCAGGTCTGATGAGGTCGCTATTTGCTAGTTGGCGGTCCAGTTCTTCCCAGGGTGGTAATTCTTGAGCTTGCCCTGAACTCTCCCCAATCTCTATTCCTTTGCCCTTATCTTTGGGATCCTCAGTCTTTATAAATTTTTGTGTTGCTGGCCTCTTCCTACGCACACGCCTCCAGCCTACAAGTCTTCTTTTTTTCTTTGGTTTAGGTTTTTCCTGAGGTTGGGCTTGGAATACCATTGACTCTTCAGTGTCAGCCTGATAGTCAGTAAAGGTATTGGTGATATCCATATCTGAACTATGGATAGAAATGTTTTGGAGTGCTTCTGATAGTTCATTCATGCTGTTAACATACATGAAGAAACATACAAAATTCTAAGTTAAAAATTGGTAAATTAAATTCTCACAGAATCACAGAATGGCAGTCAGAAAAATTAAGTACTAATGACAAACATCTAATACAATATTTGAGTAAAACAAAATATTGCGATATTATATATATATATATATATATATATATATTACAAATTACAACTGAAATTTGAAATATACTAGTGGTTATGCATCCGTAAATTATTTTAGTCTAGCTAGGTTATAGGAGTATTATTCTCAACATGCGGTTATATAAAGTTTATCTTCTACTAGGTTGTTATCTAATGGATGAAGTTCTTTTAAAGTTTCTGGCTCGTAGGTGACATAGGTGTTGGTACTGGTTTGGCGATTCAACTATAAGTTAACATTTACTGCTGTAGTGGCTAATATGTAGAGATTTTCCCATTGTTCGTCTAATTCATCTTCCCATGGTGGGTTATTACCTATTTCCTGAGTCTCCTTATTAATTATCACTCCTTTTGTTTGTGACTTCCTTATTTTCTCTTGACTTTTTCTAATAATCCAACTTCTTTTCTTAATGGTAAGTGGTTTCTCAAACTGTTCTTTACGAATAAATATTCCTTCCTCAGTTTCTGCTGAGTATCTTGAGGAATTTGGTTGGAATGAGGTTTCCTTATCTTTTGGTGAACTATCTAATTGACGATAGATGTCCGAAATTCTTTGCTTACCCATACTGTAAACTAACAAATAGTCAAATAACACAAAAAACACATAATCATAAAATGACAATTAGAAAATTAAGTATTTCTAAATACTTAATTGGCTTAAATCAGTGGCTCTGATACCACTTTTTCTGTCACGACCCCCGTTCCGGTTTGACCAGTTCAGAAGCCGCGGGACAGAAACCCCGTGGTATTTATTTAATTTGGCAGCGGAATACTTAACAGGATCGTTTAAAACTTGAAAATGCCCGATTATTTTATTTCATAATTAGGGACAAACCCCGTAATTTACAAGAAGGAAATTTCCTTGGGAAACCCCTATTTTACAAAAAAAAAACATGTTTCTTTATATTTTTATTAAGCCACTTCTTCAAGCTTGTAGTGCTACACTGCACTTTTTCCTGGATCACAGCAGATCACTTGAAACATGTTTTAAAATGGTTTTATCAGCAGGGAAATACTGGCGAGTCATTCAAGTTGCACAAAACGACCCCTTGTTATAATATACAGTATTAAGGGTGATTACATTGTTTTTATCAACCAATTACCCCAAATCGGTATTTGTCACTCGACTGTATCTGTGACTATGGTCAGATCACCCATTGGCTAACGGGAAACAAGTAATGTATACAAAACCCCACATACCGGCAGCAAATGGAAGATTACAAAGACTTAATCCCTGTAATTATAACCTCGAAAACATTTAGGGTTTTATAAAACAATTTAATAAAAAGAGAATGACTCACATTGCAGATTTAAACGGGCAGAGTTTAGCCTACTGATTAGCCTTGTAACCTAATTTAAATAACAATGCACACGAACTAGGTCAGTAACTAATACAGCATTTACGATAACTCACGAGATTAAAATCCTCACAACGAATGACAAAGTGCAATACTTAAACATCCATCGAATTCACGACGAATGACAAAGTATAGCCCTAATGTGGGCAGCACTTAAACATCCATTGGATTGATTTCAATCGATCGGACATTGAATCGTAGCAGCGATCGAGTTAATACCATGTATCGTAGCAGCACCTCCCTAATGGAAATTATGATTTTGAGCAGTAGAACTTCGTTTTTGAGAAAAGTTTTTGACACAGAAGAACAGGCCATGATCGGATCAATTTATAGCTGAAAAATGAGGTTTACGCGGCCCGCGTAAACCTCCTCTTGATCATACGTGGCCCGCGAGGGCCACTTAGGCGTAGACTAGGGTTACCGTGTCATCGGTAGACCTGCCATATGTGCGACACGTGGCCTCGCATGTTTATCCAGTCAACTTGGCTTTGACGCGGCCCGCGTAAGCCTATGCTTACTCTTACGCGGCCCGCGTGAAACCCAAAAACCTTGTTTTCTTGGTTTTTCATGCACGTTAGGGTTTCAGGGTTCCGAGTTTCCACTTATGGGTCGTTTTGGGACATTTTTTGAAGGTCCTTACAGCTACACCGCGTGTTAAAGAATTTGTCAACACATTTATGCTTAAATGGTTGTATAATGTTCTTTAAATGGTTGTACAATGGCAAATGACCAAAACTTCCCCTTGGATATGCTTTTATATATAGTATAGATATATATAAAGTTGGTCAAGTTTGTGATGATAATCAGATAATGATTATTTATCAATAACTAGGGCTAACTTATCTATGATTCTAAGTCACTTGTTATTGATTCTAATGGGCAAACTAGGATCCATGAAATCACATATAACTTAGTGTGATAGACAAGTACTTAGAGCTAGATAATACTTTTGCGAATACATACTTTTGTACTTAAAATTCCAAATCCGAATCTTCCAAATTAAATCTGTTAACTTACACACCTTCGTTTCCCCATGTAGGGTAATTTCGGTGTTCCATCCTCTAACTTACAACTCTTCACGGGATTTCAAAGGAAGCTTTGCAAAACCGTTAGTACACTTGACCCATTTTACGTTTTACACATTTTTTGGTGCAACATATTAGCTTATTAAAATCACAAACACTTATACTTTATCTCAATGCACAAACAATCCAATACATGCATGCATACGTTATACTTGATTCGTTAATGTAGGATTATTCATTTTGTGATTAAACTTGTCATCAACTTCGATCGAGCCTACCCTTAACATGTATAGCGTTATAGGTGTAACGCACCTCCTATGAACGTTGGGTTATTTTAAGATTCTTTTACTTGCGTTAAACCTTGGTTTGACTTGATTATTCACATGCGAGATTTACGTTAATCTTGATAACATAGTTTGTCATGTGGATTCGTTTAAACTTTTTTATACTTATGCTATGTACTTAAACTTGTGTACTCGCCAATGCTTTTTGTGTTAAACTATACTTTTAATATGTTGTAGGTTGATGATGATGATGATGATTATGACGAAATCTAGTAGGGAAGACTTAGAAACACACTTATAAATGATAGATTTTGTATCATGTTGGTTATTAAACTTTATTGTACTTTATATTTCAATGTTGTACTTTGTTTTCCATGTTGTACTTGACAATTTATGCTATGAAATGAAATCGATTTTGAATTAATTATTGTCACGGATAGTGTTATGTGTGATGAGCAATCTATTTCGTCTCACTCCGATGTTTCTGTCATCGATTGGGTGTGACACATAAAGCTAAATCGCCATTTGAAATGGCTATGTACAAACCTTAGATGTGATTCTCTAAATTATTTGAGGGCATTCTTAAAGTATCCTATTATTTTGATTTTCTTTTTGCAAGAATTTTATTTAGAATTCATATTTAATTTCCATCTTTGAATAAATCCTCAATGGTTTAATAAAATTTCCTTTAAAAAAGAAAAAAAAAAAACAAAATAATAGGATATTTTAACAATGTTCTCAAATAATCTAAAGAATAAAATAGAATGTCAGTGCATAGCCATTTCAAATGGCGATTTAGCTTTTTGTGTCAAAAGGTGCCATTTAAAATGGTGATTTGTCATAAATTGTCATTTCAAATGGCGATTGACCTTTATTCTCTTACAACGAATCATTGTTTCGTTACACATCCCTTACATTCCCCCAGTTATTTCTTACAAGACCTATAATGTTTAACAAATCGCCATTTCAAATGAAAATAACATTATTATTGGAAGTTTTTTTCCAAGATGGCATCAGTTGTGAAGGTGTTTTTAAAAAGTGAACTACTTCAGCAAAAAAAACTCCTCAACGCATGAGTTTTAAGTCGAGTTAGTTATCTTTTTCTACGTTTTAGGTTACGCTCTAATTTTTATGAATTAACACGTCGTAACGTGACAATAACTTAATCATTGGTCTAGTGGTCAAATGCACACCCTCGTCCACAAAATAGAATATCAGTACATAGCCATTTCAAATGGCGATTTAGGTTTTTGTGTCAGAAGTTGCCATTTAAAATGGTGATTTGTCATAAATTGTCATTTCAAATCGCGATTGACCTTCATTCTCTTACAACGAATCATTGTTTCGTTGCACATCCCTTACATTCCATGACTTGTTTCTTACAAGACCTATAATAATATTTAACAAATCGCCATTTCAAATGGAAATAAGATTGTTATTGAAAGTTTTTTCCAAGATGGCATTAGTTGTGAAAGTGTTTTTAAAAAGTGAACTACTCTGCCAAAAACTCCTCAATACACGAGTTCTAAGTGCAAGTTAGTTATCTTTTTCTACGTTTTAGGTTACGCTCTAATTTTTATGAATTAAGACGTCGTAACGTGACAATAAATTAATCATTGGTCTAGTGGTCAACTGCACACCCTCGTCCCCATCCACATAGGTTCTAGCCTTGGGGGTGTGGGTGTTATACTAACGTTTTCTTTGCGGTTTTTTTTTTTTTTTTTTGGTTACTGTTTTAATCCAGATTTTAAGTTATGGTTTCTTCAAGGGTTTTTTTTTAGGTTTTCTTATTTATTTAACGTTTCATTTTAATATACAATATCTTTTTATTTTTCTTTCATTTGTTAAAGACTACAGTTATGTTGACGTTTTAAAATATACAAATGCGTATTTCAACAATAATTCCGGATAAAGGCTATGTATCCCGTCGCGGAGCGTAGTTATAGTACTAGTTTAAAGACAAAATCAATTATCTTCGTGTTAATTATCAACTGTTACAAAGAACATTATAAAATTGACTTGGAAATGAGACTTAAGTTGGACAATGGTGTGGTTTATAATTCATAGTGCTAGTTCACTTGTATGGGAAGGAATTAGTGCAAAAATTCCAAGACAGCATAGAATCCAACCATAATGGGGAGAGTGACCAATCATACCAATGACAACCCTGAAAAATAAATTAAAAGAGATAAAAAATATATATATATATCAGTAACACATTTATTTCAATGAAATATAAGTTATAACAACATAGTTTCTATTTTCTTTTTAATTTTAGTTTTCCTACTCTTTATAATTTATGCATGTCTTTCTCTCTATACATATATATATATATATATATAGGGTAGGGTTCCAGCGTGAACAACCTCCCAAGAGTGAACTGCGTGAACAGATAAGGACCCTTGATTTCCTTTTTAGTTGTTAAGGGTAGGATTGTAATTATATAAAAAATTAGATTTAAATCATTATTTTAATGATTGAATTAAGTTAAATATTTCCTAATTTAAATTCATTATCCACATTATGTTTATTTATTAATAAGATAATTATCAAAACAAACAACAAATCACCAGATTTCAATTTTAATTTTTATTTCAGATTTCATCACCAGAATTCAAATTTTGATTTTTAAGATCCACGTAACATTCATATTTCAATGGTATACACATGTGTACTTGGATATAAATAGAACAGTACACATGTGTACAGTAATTCACAGATGTACATCAACATTCAATACAAAAAAAAATTCTGAGATATCACAAAAACAGACGATATACACATTGTGTACATCGCATTAAAAAGAGGGTAAAATCAGAATACACATGTGTACATCCCATTTAAACAAATAATTATTTTAGTAATTGAATTAAGTTACATCTTTCCTAATCATTGATTTGATTTGTGAGAGATTTATGCAATCAATTTAAGAGGATAATTGATTACTTGATTTGTGAGAGATTTATGCAATCAATTTAAGATTGAAATTACACATATACCCTTTTTGTATTTAATTAAATGGAAAAAATTAACCAAATAATTACCATCATGCCATTCACTTAATCTCAATATCATAAAAATCAAGGGCCCAGATCAGTTCACGCAGTTCACTCTTAGGATTTTGTTCACGTTTGAACCTAATCCTATATATATATATATATATATATATATATATATATATATATATATATAGGGAGAAGATCATGCGAGAACCACCTCTTATTGCGAGAACCAATGTGAACACAACAAAAAATGCCTAAAAATGGCTAAAAATCACACAAATTTTTTTAATATTTTTTATATAAAAATCGCTACTTTTCAAAGCAAAAAAAAATTAAAAAAATAATTTTGTGCCACTAAAAGTAGCGATTTGAGCATAAAAAATATTAAAAAAAATTAGATTTTTTAAGGTTTTTTGGGGGTTTAGTTTTTAGCATTTAGCTTGGGGGTGGGGGGGGGGGGGTTAGGTTTTGTTTTAGATTTTTTTGGGGGTTTTAGTTTTTAGCATTTAGCTTGGGAGGGTGGGGGGTTTAGGTTTTTTTTTTTTTGGGGGGGGGGGGGGGGGGGGGATGGGGGTTAGGTTTTTTTAGTTATTTTAGGTTATGTTCACATTGGTTCTCGCAATAAATGGAGTTCTCGCATGAGCCCCTCCCTATTTATATATATAGGGTAAGGTTCATGCGAGAACCACCTTTATTGCGAGAACCGCGAGAACCAATCTGAACACAACCTAAAATA